>JAREIS010000270.1:0-1282859 GCA_030060385.1 Muscicapa striata striata | reverse complement strand
GGATGTTTGGAGAATGCAGAACTCCAAAGCGAGCAGAAAATGCCCTTGGGGGACACTGGGGTCCGTGGCTGCCGGCAGAGGCAGCCTGGAGGAGCAGAGCCCTGTGTCCCCCAGGACCCCAAAGTGGGGAGCCCAGAGAGGGAGCGCGCCATTGGCAGGACCCTCAACAGCCTGGAGAGGGCAGGGGACTCCTTGGACCCCCTGCACCCCAAAGCAGAGAATAAGGAGAAGGACCCAGGACCCAAATCCCCAGCATCCCTAGGGGAGAGGAAGAGGAGCTTCTGGTTCCTGGGACTCCCAGCAGCCTGGGAGCGGGACGAGTAGATGGGGGACCCCAACAAGCGTGACCCCAGCAGCTGGGACAGGGGAACCCAAACACCAAGGAGGACCATTCCCAGGAACTCGGGAGGCATTTCACTGCTGAGTGTTGGTGTTTGGGAGGTTTGATGGACCCCAGGTGCCCGGGACTTCTAGAGATGGACTTGGCAGGAGGAACCCCAACACAAAGCGCTCATCCTTGTTTTCCCAAAGCAGGATTTCCCATTCCCAACCCTGTGCCCGATGGAGGAGGCTGGAGGAAGAGGAAGATGGCCCAGGAGCCCCAGGCAGGTGAGGAGAAGTCAGTGCCCCTTTCCCCCTCTGTCCTGCTCCATCTCCCAGCCAGCACGGCCCGGCTGCAGGAGAGCCGCTGCCGGCGCCGTCCTCCCGGGGGACGTGTGGGATCTCCTTCCCCTTCCCTCTGGCACGGAGGCAAATCCCATCCTCTCCTTGTCCTTCCTCGCCCAGACAAGGAGCTGAGCACGGAGACCAGGGAGGACAATCCCCCGGCAGAACCTCGTGGAAGAGGCCGTTTGCAGCGGCTCACGGGCAGGAATCAACGGGAGGAAAAGCCGCGCAGATCCCGCACCGGAGGGCTGCAAACGCAGATCACGGGGATCTGAGGAGGAAAGACCCAGCCTGGGCCGGGCAGGCGGCCGGAGATGGAGCCAGAGCTCGGACCTGGTGGTGCATGAGCAGCTTCGTGATGGGAGAAGCCCACAAGTGCTCAGAGTGTGGGAAGAGCTTCAGATGGAGGTCCCCTGATCTGCCACCAGAGGATCCACACTGGGAGGGCCTACGAGTGTGGGGAGTGTGGGAAGAGGTTTCAGACCAGAGGCAATCTCCTCCTGCACCAGCGCACGCACACAGCGAGAAGCCCTTCCGCTGCCCGACTGCAGGAAGGGCTTCAGGAAAGCTCCACCTCACCAGACACCGGCGCATCCACACGGGAAAAGCCCCACGAGTGTGAGGAGTGGGATGGCTTCAGGCAGAGCTCCACCTGATCTGCCCAGAGGATCCACACTGGGAGAGGCCCTACAATTGTGAGGAGTGTGGGAAGGGTTTCCCACAGTCTGACTCTCAGGATCGCTGAGAGCTCTGCTGAGGCAGGGCTCAGAACTCCTCTCCACGCCATCCACACTGGGGCCCAGGAAGTGTGGCTCCCCTCCTTGAGCAGAAACCCTGGAGTTGAGCAATGCTGCTCAATCCATCCCCACTCGACCCTTGGCAGAGCCTGGAACTGCTGGAGCTCGAGCAGATTCCTAAATAGAAATTGTCCCTCTAGCAAATCAAGGACTCAAGGCGGAGATAAGGAGGTAAAGTAACAGCTCTTTACTCCTAACTCACAGCACAAGTAGAAAACAACAGTAATTATAAAATTACGCGAAAAACAGAAGAAAAGTCAGTTGTAGTCCTTTCTTAGGCGGACACACTCGGTCTGTGTCCGTTCCTGAGAGTGTAACTGTGCAGGGCCGGCACAGCTGCAGGCGCAGGCGGGAGCCAGGAGGTGGAGTGGAACAGCCGCGGCCGGGCTGGCTCAGGTGGGAGCTCTTCACTCCGATCCTGTGTCCAGATGAGCAGTGTATTCCCAGAGGTAGGAAGTATTTGGTCTTTGGTGGTCAGCAGCGCTCCGAGGTAGCAGGGCAGATGCTGGGCAGCTGAAATGCAGCCGGCTCCAGATCTCCTCCCTCCTCACACCGCGAGCAGACTGGAGAAGTTCCCCCTCTCTCTCCCCGGAAACAGCAGGCCCCTCAGAAGCCTGCGTGCTCCCTGAGTAGCTCCGCCCCCTCCCCGCTCACGGAAATCCGCATCCCCCTCCGGGTAGCTCCAGTCCACCACCCGCCCATCCGGGCCATCAAAAACCCTGGGCACAGCCGGCGGGTTCTGTTAGCATTACAATGGGAAAAATTCTCCCCACTCATACATTGAAGACACAATCCCAACCTTCAACATTATCACTTCCCCGATTTTCCCATGCTGACATGCTACAGCAAATTAAAAAACCTTTCAATCATATACATACAGGCACAGTTACAGGCACAGTATCATAAGATAATTCACCCTAGAACAAGGTCTCCTTGGGGAATCATCGGGTCTCTCCATCTTGCATACCCACAAGTGCAACCTGGTCCTTGGCGAAAACCACCCCACGAACAGAGTTGTCTTTGCTGGAGGCAAGAGTTCACCCAAACAGTTTTTCCCTAACATGCCTCTCAGGTGTACCACTGGGACCTTATCTCCATCTGGTGTTCCCAAGGCTCAGATTGGGCAGGACCTGCTCGGTTAGTGGAACCTCGGGTATTCACTAACCATGTGGCCTTTATTAAATTAATCTCCCAGTTCTTAAGTCCCCACCAGGAAGTGCTTTTAAGGTGGTTTTAAGCCATTGCACCGTTGAGCTTTCCCAGCCGCTGGTGCATGTGTGAGAATATGGTACACCCACTCAATGCCATGTTCTTTAGCCCAGGTGCTAACAAGGCTGTTTTGAAATGAGTCCCATTGTCTGACTCAATTCTCTCAGGGTACCATGTCTCCAAGGACTTGTTTTCCAGGCCTAGGATGGTGTTCTAGCAGTGGCGTGGGGCACAGGGTGGTCTCCAACCACCCGGTGGTCCTTCCACCATGGTCAGGATAGCGCTTGCCTAGTGGGTCTGAGGCAGTGTGATGTAGTCAATCTGCCAGGCCTCTCCGTACTTATATTTGGACCATCGCCCACCATGCCAGGGCTTCACGCTTACTTGCTGATGGCAGCACACGTCTCACAGTCATGGATAACCTGGGAAATACTGTCCATGGTTAGATCCACCCTTCAGTCGTGCCCACTTATAGGTGGCGTCTGCCCTGATGACCTGAGGCATCATGGGCCCATCAGCTAGGAACAATTCTCCCTTGTGTTCCCAATCTAAATCTATCTTTGACACCTCTATCTGTGCAGCCTGATCTACCGCTCGTTGTGCGGTGTTCTTCACTAGCCCGACTCTTGCAGGAACATGGGCATCCATGGCGGACTTTCACGGGTAGCTTCTCTATCCGAGTGGCAATGTCTTTCACTCATCAGCAGCCCCAGATTAGGCTTTCCTCTCGTTGCCAGTCAGCCTTTTCCACCTTTCCAGCCAGCCCCACAGAGCATTGGCTACCATCCATGAATCAGTGTAGAGGTGGCTTTGGCCATTTCTCTCTCTCAGCAATGTCCAAGGCCAGCTGAACAGCTTTGAGTTCAGCAAGTTGGCTTGATCCACCTTCTCCTTCGGTAGCTTGTGCAACCTGGCGTGTGGGGCTCCAGGCCAACTGCTTTCCTTCCGATTCATTCCCACCGATGGGAACCCAGGAACCGTGGTGAAAAGAAGCGCGCCCGTTTCATCTGCTGGCAGCTGGTTTATGCGGTGGGAGCTTCTTCAGCTCAGGTCACTTGCTTCTGCTCCTCCTCCTTAGCCGAGACCAAAATCTTCACCTTCTGGCCAGTTTGTAATTATCTCCAAAATCCCAGGCGGTTTTGGGTTACCAATGTGGTAGCTGCGTGATAGAGGCAATCCACTTGCTCCATGTGGCGTCGGTGGCATGGTGGAGTGGGAACCTTTCCTTTGAACATCACCCCAGCACTGGCAGTCGGGGTGCCAGGAGAAGTTATTAGCTGTGCCAATTACCTCTGAGGCAGCTTGAACTCCTTCATAGGCAGCCAAGATTTCCTTCTCGTCGGAGTGTAATTGGCTTCAGAACCTCTGTAACCTCTGCTCCAGAATCCCAGGGGTCGCCTCGAGTTTCACCAGGCACCTTCTGCCAAAGGCTCCAGGACAGACCATGGTTCCCGGCTGCAGAGTAGAGACATTCTTTACCTCTGGTCCTGTCTGACTGGGCCAGGGCTCAGCATGAGCGATCTCCTGCTTGATCTGGGCAAGGCTTGCTGCTGTTCAGGGCCCCAGTGGAAATCATTCTTCTTGCGGGTGACCAGGTAGAGAGGGCTCACAATCTGGCTGTATTCAGGGATATGCATTCTCAAAGCCTGGCACCTAGGAAGCTTGTGTTTCCTTCTTGCTTGTTGTGCTGACATTGCAGTGATCTTATTGATGACCTCAGTGGGACCTGGCGCGTCCGTCTTGCCACTTCCTCCCAGGAACTGGATCTCTCGAGCAGGTCCTTTGACTTTGCTTTTCTTGATGGCAAAGCAGCTTCCAGCAAAATCTGGATGATTTTCTCTCCTTCTCAAAGACCTCTGTTGCATTCCCCCACACAATGATGTCATAAATGTATTGCAAATGTTCTGGGGGCCTCACCTTTTCCAGCGCAGCCTGGATCAGCCGTGGCAGATGGTGAGGCTGTGTTTCCACCCTGGGGCAGTCGGTTCCAGGTGTACTGCACACCCCTCCAGGTGAAAGCAAACTGAGGCCCTGCACTCTGCCAAAGGAATGGAGAAAAATGCATTGGCAATGTCAATGGTAGCATACCACACTTCGCTGTTGTGGACTCCAGCTCGTGCTGCAGCTCCAGCATGTCGGCGGCTCGCTCAGCGGTGGAGTCACTTCATTCAATGCACGATAGTCCACAGTCAATCTCATTCCCCACAGACTTGCGCAAGGCCAGATGGGGCTGTTGAAGGGTAGAGTGGGTTTGCACTCACCACCCCTTGGCTCTCCAGCTCCGCGGATCATCTTGTGGATGGGGATCACAGCATCTCGATTTGTCGGTACTGCGGTGCACTGTCATGGTGGCAATTGGTACCTGTTGCTCTGTCCTTTCAGGAGTCCACTGCATATGGATTTTCTGACAAGTCCAGGCAAGGTGTTCAACTGCCAATACTCTCTGCCGATACAACCTTAATTCAAAAGCCCACCTGAATCCCCTTGGATCTTTGTAGTAGCCATTCCTGAGGAAGTCTATGCCTGGATATTTTTTTTTTTTTTGGTGCCCTGGGCCAGTTACAATCGGATGTTTCTGCCACCCCTTCCTGTCAGGCTATCTCAGCTTCCAGCAAAGTAAATTCCTACTTTGATCCCCCTGTCACCCCAACAATGGAAACAGGTACCTTCCCCACATGTTCTGATGGTATCAGTGCATTCTGAACCAGTATCAACTAACATTCTATGTTTCTGTGGCTTTGATGTGCCAGGCCGTCGCACCCACTACCCAGTAGATCCTGTTATCCCATGCTCTCCTGGCTAGAGGCAGGGCCCCTCTAGCCCTGGTTATTATTTCCTTCCTGGGCATACATGGTGGAGGTCCCTTCCAGGGATCTGACAGATCATCCTCCCTTCTGTGTACCCTGCACCTTGGTTGTGGGAGTCAGGCTACCTTCATTTTAGCGTGGTTCCCTCGGTTGGCATTTCCCTCCTGAGCTGGCCTTTCCCGTGCTGCCAGGACAGAAGTGAGCTTCCATCCCATTTTCCTGTCTTCCCCATGGTCTCGCAGGAAGGAACCACAGGTCAGTTCGTGAGTATCCTCTGTCCTATTGGGCGTTGGGTGTGGGGCCTGTGACTCGTACTGGTGCTGCATCCATCTTCCTTATCTCCTCCCTTATAATCTCCCTCACCTCTCCTTTCAACCCTCTCATCCCCTTCACCTCCTCTTGGACCTGTTGGAGGTCCTGGCCACAACGAGACCTTGGCCTGCACTGGGCCATTAATCATACTGTCAAAATTTCTGAGCTTGCTGGCAACAGAACCTACTGTCTCGGTGGTCATCAGCCCCTAATCAGTGCAATGTAGGTAGCAAATTCAGGTGGCCCCAGGGTTGCCAGATCCCACAACATCTGCCCTGTGCACTGACCTTGTCAGGGTCATTGTCATGCTGTCCATCCATCCCAAAGTACCTCTAATACTGCCACTTCCCTCAGCTGCTGGATCCCTTCATCAATGGTCTTCAAGCGCATTCTATAGTGGTGCTCCTGCATTCTCTCTTTGTGGATAAACTTCTCTCTCACACTCATTAGAAGCGTTCCCAAGGGAAAGGAGGCCTTGCTCCCTTCACAATGTCTTTTCGCAGGTTACGGAGAGTGTCATATAAGGTCCCAGAGAGAAAGGCTCGGTGACAATCTTTTCAACCTGTCATGGCTCCTCAACCTTGCTGACTTGCTGACTGGGACCCTCCTGGCTGATCCCCACTATCTAGGTGCTTTGTTTTAATCTTAGATTTCCGAGTTTCCACAGGGGCAACTGCTGCTCGCTGTGGCTGCCCCTGTGATCCAGCTGGAACCTGGACAGATGTAACATCTGGGTTCCCCTGCAGCACCATCAGACTCTCCCTCTTTAGGGCAGAGGGAGGGTTTCTCACTAGCTGGGGAAAGGTGCTCCTTCAACACCTGGCCCATGTCCCGTATCTCCCTTCACTAGAACCCCCACCCACTCTGGCTGGTTCATTTCTGCAGTGGGCTGTGGGGCAACACCAGGCTCTGGGGCAGCATCTCTAGTCTCAGGGACAGGGGCAGGCTCTGGGGCAGCATCCCTCACGGTTGTTATCCAAGCCAGTATTCCCTTGTTTCTGAATGCTAAGTAAAGCAGGCCCATCAGCAACACCAGCCACGGAATAATAATACTAGCAATTAAAGCAAATCTGAAATCCTTGAAAACTGGTGGGGTAGCCTCAAAAACTGGGTGACAGGTTGGGAGAAAATTTCCCTTGCATTCATTGCCTCACAGTAAGTACCATTGTTGAAATAATCCCAGAAACACGCAGTTAGAGTACGATAGCTCAGGATCCATGTGGCAAATTTCCAGAAAAAACTAAAAACCCATGAATTCCTGACAAAATCAATCCAAAACACAAATCGGATCATAGCTACAATAAATTTGGTGAGGGCCCATATTCAAAAGGGGCTTGCAAATGGGAGAGAAATATCTGTGACCACGTGGAGCCCAAACCAGATTAAACTAGACAACATGTTGCTGCTTAAGAGCTGCTACTCCTCTCTTAACTCGCCTTTTAATGCCCTCAGCCCCACGTTGGGCGCCAAAATCTGTCCTGGTTTTAGGACAGAGTTCTGCCAAAAAACGGCAGAAGTTCCCCTTTGAAATAGAGAAATCAATGTCACCCCCCTCCGAGTGTTATAATTGTTTCAAATCAAGGACTCAAGGCGGAGATAAGGAGGTAAAAGTAACAGCTCTTTACTACTCTAACTCACAGCACAAGTAGAAAACAACAGTAATTATTAAAAATTACCGACGAAAAACAGAAGAAAAAGTCAGTTGTAGTCCTTTCTTAGACGCGGACACACTCGGTCTGTGTCCGTTCCTGGGGTCTAACTGTAGCAGGGCCGGCACAGCTGCAGGCGCAGGCGGGAGCCAGGGAGGTGGAGTGGAACAGCCGGCCGGGCTGGCTCAGGTGGGAGCTCTTCACTCCGATCCTGTGTCCAGATGAGCAGTGTATTCCCAGAGGTAGGAAGTATTTGGTCTTTGGTAGTCAGCAGTGCCTCCGAGGTAACAGGGCAGATGCTGGGCAGCTGAATGCAGCCGGCTCCCGGGTCTCCTCCCTCCTCACACCGCCGAGCAGACTGGAGAAGTTCCCCCTCTCTCTCCCCGGAAACAGCCGGGCCCCTCCAGAAGCCTCGTGCTCCCCTGAGTAGCTCCCGCCCCTCCCCGCTCCCCGGAAATCCGCATCCCCCTCCGGGTAGCTCCGGTCCCACCCACCCCGCCCATCCAGAGTCATCACAAACCCTGGGCACAGCCGGCGGGTTCTGTTAGCATTACAATGGGAAAAAATTCTCCCCACTCATACATTGAAGGAACACAATCCCAACCTTCAACAAATAGCTCCTGTCTAACATGGTAAAGAAGTTACTGATACTTGGCTATATGATCAAAACTGCATTAGTGAAATGACATGCTGGAAGAATGTAAGTAGAGGTGATATAATTACATTTAATAATGTATTGTCAGCACTGATGGATTAGGAAAGGTATTTTGGTTGTTACAACACATTCTGGAAAAAACAGTTGTTGGCATATACAAATATCTTAAGCATAGTTAAAATTAACTGCTTTCTTAAAATAGCAGGTAAAGATTTACTAACAAGAAAATCATGTTTTAGTATTAAAAGTTCATGCTCATTTTATATCGCTTGATTCAACTGTGTTTTGCATAACGAGGAGCTGGTGATGGCCAATGTCATACCTCCATACTCTCTATATTGTTCAAAGCATTAATTTTGAAGATTCTGCATATCTGCAGGAGAAACCTCTATAGGTAGTGGACAGGTTCAGCTTTGATTTGGTTGTAAGCATTGGGATACCAGTAGTAGATCCAAGGAACCAGATACATTCAGAATTTGGGAAATGAAGGACACTACAAGCTTTCGGTTCAGTTTCCTTACAACCATTGCTAACTCATCAGTTAAGGGCATATTTTTTATTTTCTTTTCCTGTAAGCAGTTTTATAGCTATACTGTGCTGTAAGTTATGGAATGAGGACAAAGGGAAATGCTGTCTGTGTAGGAGTGTTCAGTCACTGAACTTTCAGCTTTCAGAGACGTTTTTGGATTAGTTACCATATCTTGTGCTTGCCTTCAGTATTATCCATTAGAGATTTTAGAAAATATTTTTAAGGTTTTCTGTTAATCCTACATTGAGCATTATGGATTTTTCTATGATAATGGAAGTGTTACTAGAATGGATTTGTCAATATTTGTCTTTATGAATGGGAAACAATTCATGATTTACTTACTTGCATGAAACTTGTACTGTCTGTTCACAAAGCTGCAGGTCTAAGAAGGTCTGCATCTGAAAGAAACGCACTGATAAATTTACATATAATACAGTATTAATACTAATTTTCGTTTTGTTTTGTTTCTTAGATATTGTCTTTCCAGCTCTAGACATTCTTAGATTGTCTGTCAGGCATCCCACTGTGAATGAAAACTTCTGCAGTGAAAAGGAGCATGTACAATTTATCATCCTTCTTCTTAAATTTCTGAATCCTAAAGGCAAGCAAGCAAATCAGCTGTTGGCACTTAGAGCTCTTTGCAATTGTTTTGTCAGCCATGCAGGCCAGAAGCTCATGATGGAACAGAGGGATGAAATAATGACACAAGCAATAGAAACTAAATCAGGCAATAATAAGAACATCCACATTGCATTGGCCACGCTGACATTGAACTATGCTGTATGTTTACATAAAGTCAACAACATTGAGGGCAAAGCTCAATGTTTATCAGTAATCAGCACAGTTATGGAAGTTGTTCAAGATCTTGAAGCCATTTTTAGACTGCTTGTGGCTCTTGGGACGCTAATCAGTGATGATACAAATGCTGTGCAATTAGCTAAGTCTCTGGGAGTTGATTCTCAAATAAAAAAGTATGCCTCTGTATCGGAACCAGCTAAAGTAAAAGAATGCTGTAGGTTTGTTCTTAATCTGTTATAATAATTTTTTTAGCACTTGAAAGACAGTGTATGCAGAAAAAAGATGCTTTTGTTCATATTTTATGGCAGACTATACTTGGGAAAATACTGTGGATTAATTACACTTGACTTACTGCAAGATACAGAGCAAATAAAACTTTTTTCACTGTTTGTCATTGGACTGCTTTTCTGATCAGTGCACAAAACTTTGCAAGGAGTCCTGACATTACTCAGATAAAAACAGATCATCAAGAAGTCAAACCATATCAGTACTTACAGGTTATCCAGACAGAAAGGTAGGAAATGACTGTTATTTAGGGACAGTCAACTCTGACACTCACTCCAATCACATTCTGTGTTTCAGCATGATTAGTTTGTTTCTTGACTGTGGGGTTTTTTTCAGCAGATGAGGGGCCCTGAGATGTCTTAAGTTCAACAATGCATTTTACAAGCTTATTAGTTAACATTAAATTAACTCTTGTCAAATATCCTGGTAAAGAAATTTTTCATCAGCTTTCTCCACTTTCTTTTTGAAACTTAACTTTCATGGCTCTTAACCTCTTTTAACCCTTGGACTAGATGACTTTTTGAGGGGTAGAACCTCTACCTGCCATATGGATGTTGTGCTTCATTCATAAACTTGTATTTTGCAGCTTGTAAAATGGCATGAACTTCTAGAGAAGCCTTTAACTCGACTTTTTACTTTTTAAGGACAAGAATACCCCACTAGTTAATAGCAGATGTCTTACTCTATGTTGTAAAATCTAGATGATGAAAAAATGATTATCTTGAAGAGTGGGAGAGCAATTTATGTCCAGAGAAAAGTTTGAGCAGCAGCAGCTTGAAGAAGCTTCCTAAAGGGGGTCAGTGTACCCTGCCTGTGTACCCTGCCTGTCAGTGTTTTAGCATTTTGGAGAATGTCTTTGACAAGAGGCTCTAAGTTTTGGTCAGTCCAGAAATGGTCAGGTTCTTCCCAAATGAAATACTCTGTTGTAAACTACCAAAATCAAAAGTCAAATTTCATGAGGTAGCTTTAACTTCATATCTGTGGTGACTATTAAAAGGGAAAATAATACTTTGGAGCTTATTCCAGCAGATCTAAGATGTTCATGTCAAAAGGGAGATGTTATTTACTACTAGTGCAAATGTTACAATTGGGTTTGGAATTAAGATGAACTGAAGAGTGTCAATGTTTAAGTTACATTTTTCATTAAACTAATAGAATAGAAAACAGAAAAAAACCATGGCGAACTTCTGGCACATGAGCTCCACATCACATGATACCAGCCTACGTTGTATATGCCAGATGTGGAGGATTTTGTGACCAAGAGCTCTTAACTTTTGTTTTGCTCCAGCTGCCTGAACTGAGCTACTACACTGCTTCCAGAAACCTTTGTCTCTACAATCCTTAGTTGCATACTTGTACAGTTACACTTTGGATGGATTTCCAAATAAATATCCTCACAGTCCTGATCATGGTCTGAGTCACACATTTTCTGATTTGATCTGTTGGAGGTTCATGTATGAGGCAGTCCAACAGACCATTTGTGATTTACAGTGCTTAATAGATGAATCCCTTTCTGGGAAAGCATCTAAAAAGCTACCTTTAGGAAACATGTCTGTGAAATCATGTGCCTATCTGTTGAATTTTGGTTGCCTATTATACAATTGTTCTTAAACCTTCAGCTTTCTAATGTTGTGCTCTTCAACTGTGTTTGTATCTGTGCTAGCTTAACAAATTATACTTGTCTTAATATTTTTTATTATTGTGAGATTGCTCTGTTACAGATTCTCTTTACGTGAAAATTGTTATGAATTTGCCAGACCAAAAATTAATGTTTATATTAATAAACATACTCTTGCAACTCCCAGGAAGTGGTATATTAAAAGATATTAAACATTCACTTATAAATTTATGGAGAAATGATGAGGCACAGCAAAGCATCCTTCTGGGGACTGCAGCACTAAGTGTTAGGTGAGATGAACAAAGCAGGCCAGGACTGTTTGGAGAGAAAGATACATGCTGCCACAGGGTACTGTGATAGCAACCCCTCCATGACGTAGCATCATCTGAGGAAACAGGTAGTGCAGAATTGCTTTTGCTGTTTTTTTAAATGGCGCTGTTTAGAACTCCATTGTGGTTCATGTCAGCACACAAATGCATGTAAGGGTACTGCACAATATGCTGCTGGGATCACCAGTAAAAATTCCTTAGGAAGGAATGCAGGATGAAGTTCCTGTTGCAGTGAAAGAACGTTGTAAGGTGCCAGACATGAGGTCCACAGTGTACAAATTTTTGGACCAGAGGCCATTGAAAGCAAATACGTGCCTGGCACACAACTGGGGGCTGGCTTGCTATCTACAGCAGTAAATTTTGAATAAGTTGATCTGTGTGCTAAGGGCTCCTGATTTCATTCATCAGGGAGTAGTTGAAGTATGTTGAAGTGATTTCAAGAGCCCCTTTAAGAGAAGCTGTGTTTTCTGCTAGGTTTCTCCCAAGTTTCTCAGTAGATGACACTATTCTTTTGGCATCTTTTTGTAAGATAGAAAGGAAGCTTTTAGAAAGAATAACCAACAGGAGACAGCAGCATCTCATGTTAAATCATTCTTGTTAGGCATGGCTTCAGTTTTATGAAGTGGAAAAACTTGAGATCTACTTAGACCAAAACTTAGAACAAGTATAAAATGCCTTCCTAAGGAACTAAATGAGGAGTCAAAACTGACTTAAATCAGCACCAACTGCTGTACTTTCCAAAATAAAAGGAGACTACAGAAACATAAATCGGGTAATGTATCACAAGGTTTCTGTAATGTTGGTTATTATGATGCACCTTGCTAATGTCACGACGTAATTAAGCAGTGTAAGTTACTCAGTTTTCTTCAGGCTACAGCCAGAAATAGACTAACTTCAGTCTGCAAACTTATTTCATGAAAAGTTCTGTACACTGAATTATACCTTCATTAATCATTGGATGCAGTGACTTTTTTGTAATGTAATATGCTATAATAATCTACAGGAGGAATCTTACCATAGATCAGTACTACAGAGGCAGCTCCAAATGCTTTAGGAAATGTTGTGACTTGCTGGTTCCAATTGTGTGAAATTTTTTGTTTAAAAATGTGGACACCACTGAAGACCCAGGCAGGGCTTGCTAGGCCTTTTTTCAGGTTCTGAGCTCTTTTTCTCATGCTGGGAAACCTTTTCCCAGGCTGAGACAGTTTCTCAGCTCTGGCCTAAGCCTTTCCCAGGTGATAACTTTCTGGTAAATAGAAAGGAATTAATGAACAGAGATTAGCACCTGGTGTTGACTGAGAAACAGTTCTCATGCTACGTGACAGGACATGTTTTCTTCTATTGTCCAATGGACTGCTGTCCTGTTCAAGACTTGCGAACCGCACTATAAATATGGTTCGTCTTTCAATAAAATGCTTCTTTAGCCTCAAAGCTCAAGAAGTCTTGTCGTTATCATATACAACTCTCAGCGTATACAGCGACATAAAAATACTTAGCTAAGCTTTTTAGCTGAATGTGATCCATTACTATATACTATGATCACTTCCCTCTTTCTCCTTAAACTATTAATAAACCCAAAGTCTAGGAACAGTAGATGCTTCCCATATTTTCAAAATGTGTACTGAAACTAAATGTTTGGCAACAAGATGCCGTAAGCAGCAGTTGACAGCCTGAAGAGTATTGGAATATCAGATGTCCTAGTCTTACAGTGGTTTTTTGATGCTTCTTCAGAGTAGAGATTGAAGTTTCGATTTTGGTGAGCAGTTTTGTTTCTAGGCTTTCCAGTTGCAAAGATAAATTTGCAACTCAAATAACTCAACTGTTGGTCTGTACAAAACACATTAAAAAATAGTTTGAACTTAAGTATGAACTACTGTAGCAGCATGGACCTGAATGATGAATGCTGCTACTTCTCCCAGCATCTTCTGAGAAAGCCAGATAGGAACAGTCACTGAATTCACAGTTACACACACCACAGATAAGTCAGTGAATAAAGACAGGAAGGCTCTTTTTGTGTACAGTTCAGCAAGGTTTATTGCCACAGCATGCTGAAAGAGTCCAGGGACAAGAGACAAAGATCACTGCAGTGTCTTGGTTTAGGTATGGGGTCAGGGGGACAATGGTCTGCGGGCATGGGGGTGGTACAAGGGCACGGCAAAGGGCGGTGACCTATAGGGAATAGGGAGAGGTTAGCTTACAGGAGAAGCCTAGTTGTCTCATTTCAGATAGGGAGGCATTCTCAAAAGCCTGCATAGACTTTTCCAGGGCATTCCTCTAGAGGTTCCCCTGATAGGATCAAGGGCCTCAATTCCCCTGTCTTGTTTTACTGAAAAGGCTTCCCCAATGGATTTTTGCAGACACAGCTAAACAGGAAAACATAAGTAGAACAATAAAAATCATGGTAACTATCCACAAAATTCCTTTAATAGAAGATGCAACCCAACCTGTCAACACCCACTGTCCAAAAATCTTGTTGATCCAGTCTGTGTTCTATTTTTAAGTCCTTCATTTGTTCCCTTAGTTTGCGTGGATAGATTTGAATGTGAAGGAAGGTTGAAGCAGCACATCCCCTTAAAGTCTTGGCAACCATGTCCATGGGAAAGCAACAAGACATCTATTGCTGCTCGGTTTTTTAGTGGCACATGCCTAGTAGCTTCAGTGTCACTAAGCAGGTCACTGAGTGCAGCAGAGGTGGTGTTGACCTGCTTACTCAGCCAACACCCCAGGTGAGAAAGCTCACCGAGAGCCTTGGCTGCAGCCACCCAAGGTAAGAATAACGAGACCGCTGCTCTCTTTCCTTTGTCCCAAGTTAGTAACTTGGCTGTCACAATTTTCATCTAATTGAGAATATGATCTCTTTTGTTGTGCTGATTTCCCTTTTTGTTTCCAATTTTGGAGTAAAGTTGTGTTTGGGGTGAGGGTAGTAAGTTGGCCAAGGCTAAAAGGACCCACTTGGAGGTATAAGGAGATCCTGGCTCATACCCAGTCTCCACAGGTAAGAAACACTCCCCAGGGCAACACTTTGGGATGGAGTGAGGACAAAGAAAGTGTATGACTGGTGTAACTGCACCAATTTGGTAGACTGTAAATCTTGTTAATTGGTGTTACATCTTTTTTGTGGGTGGACCTAATAAGCTCAAGGTAGGCCAAGTGTCCACTAGGTTGTTTGTTATAAAATTGCACACAATATACTGCTTTGGAGGACCCCAACAAATCCAATTCTTGATATTCCTTTGGTGCTTGTGGCAGAGGTTTGGTCTACTTGTTCTGAGTGTCTACTGAGTTGGATTTTCTACCTATATGCAGGTATTTGTTTGCTGCTAAATGAATCCCTACCAGGCAGGTTGGCAGTGGGTTACCTAGGTTGCCCATGGACAGGCATACATTCTCCAGTTGTAAAGTCTTGGCCAGTGTGATCCAGATGTTCTGACTGGGCTGTGGGACGATCCACACACTGACTGATGGGAAGGTGAGGAGCATCAAAAATCCTATATGGAACAGTTGGAGGTTCCCTGCTGCTGCAGACATTGCAGGATACTTCAGGATCTAAGTGAATTTGAGAAAATGGGTTTTTAGACTTGTACAACTTTAACAGCTTCTCATATCTCTTCATCTTATTCCTTCAGTTTATACTGAGGAGAATGGGTGTGAGGGAGAAAGAGGAAATAACAGCATAACAAACTAAAAAGAAGTAAAAGTATAACAATTTAAAGAAAGGTAACAGTGCAACATAATTTGTGAGTAAAATCTAATGGAGAGTCTTAATTCTGATTGGCAGAGTAGCGGAGAGTTAACTTCTCTTTTGAGGAGTATCTGTGTTGATTTTCCTTTCTTCTTCTCCATGCCACGCGAGCTTGGTCTCCTTGAGGTTCTGGAGGAGCATCTCCTTGAGGTTCTGGAGGAGCATCTCTGTGTGCTGCATTTGGTGGTTCAATGTATGGCTTGATATTCTTGCCTGGAATCCACCTTGGGCCAGACTCTGTGGACACACACCCAGGTTATTAATGGAAAGGGACCCATTATTTGCTTGGACTCGAGGTCCTTGATCAGCACAAGTGGCTTCTCTGTGAGCTGAGCTCTGATAAGTGTTTGAGAAAGTGCCTGACTATGGGGGAATTTTGCTCCATAAATGAATTATTAAGAAAATGGATTATGTAAAGGGGCTTACATAACCTTTCTATATTTGACAGTGTTTCTACACCCCCATGGTGCTGATCAAAGATTCTCTTGAGGATGTGGTGAGCCTTCTCTACAACAGATTGTCCAGCTAGGGAGTGGGGTATGCCCCTAGTGTGTTTCACCCCCCATTGGTTTAGGAACTGTTTGACCTTTTGAGGGGCATAAGCAGGACCATTGTCAATCTTTACAGCTTGGCGAGTGGCCAGGGTGAAAAAAGCTAGGAGAAAATAACATATAACATATTTGATAAAGTTTTTGGCCTTTTCTCTTGCATGGGCTGATGCAAATACAGCTCCAGAAAAAGTATCTATACATGCTATTTCAGTCTTCCGAAGACAGCATAATGGGAAACGTCTGTTTGCCATATCTGTAAACTCTCGAGGCCTCAGGGACTAACCCTGGTCCCTATAGATGGCATAGCAAAGTCCTGGCAACTGGGGCATGAACCCACAATTGCTCTTGCCTGCTCCTTGTTATTTTAAACACCCAAACAAGGGCTGGCGCCTTCTGGTGGAAAAATTGGTGGCTTAAATTTGCCTGATTAAAGGTGTCTGGCAGGGTGGTCTGCTCTGCCATTGCCAAAGCATCTACCCTCCAGTTACCCTCTGTAAGTGGTCCCAGGAGGTCAGTCCAAGTGGCTATGAGAAAAGCCTAGGCAACAGGTATGTCTTTAGACAAAAACCAAGGTGGGTCTATATGTAAGACAGTCACAGTAATTTCATCTCCTGGTCCTACAGTTTGGACTTCTGGAAATACCTGTAAACAGCCCAGTCCATTAATAGAGTCCCGTGTTGTGGATGATACCAAACCCTCCAAGATAGGCTCCTGGAATGTGATACCTTAGAGACAAAGAAATTCCTTTAGTATGATATAACCCGTTTACTGAAGCCCTGTTATCTTTTAGGAATTCTATTGGTTTTTAAGTTAGCTAAGTGATTGGTTCTTTTTAGATTCAAAGTTGAAATGTAACTGGATAGTGTTGGTAACTTGTAGTTTAATTGTTTAATTTTTCAATCCCTTGGAAATGTGAAAGAACCCCTTCTTATTTGATGTATTCGGATTTGCATGCTGGCCCCTTCAAAGAATAAACTATCTTTGGAACCTCAGCTGCAGATCTTGAAGCCTCTATCTCTGCTAGCAGGTAGCTAAGTAGCCTCAAGAACTCCCTGAGCTATTCGGTTCTCGTAGCTCCCCAAAGGCTGGGAAGTCGAGCCCCAGCTTCTTCAAACAGCTACACCATGTGATTAAAATGTCCCTTGGTCCATCAGAAGGTCCAAATTTACCAGTTGGAATTTGGTAGATCGCCTTGTCAAACTGGACAGAAAGGGTGCTTACCAGTGTACCTGTTGGTAGGCCTTGGAGAGCCAGCACCCCTTCTCATAGTCGGTGCCATCATAGATGATGTCTTGGTGCCTTTGATATCGTGGGGGAAGAGGCACAGAATGGCTTGGCATTTGATGTTGTAGCATGGGGCCGTGCTGCACTTGGCTGGAAGTATCCCTGGTATTGTTGTAAGACAGATGACGCTAGACCTGCTGGTGACATTGAAACTGAAAATTACCCTGAGCTGCCTGCTTTCATACCTGTGCCCAGTGATCTCCAGAATAATTATCTGAATCTGAGGAGTCACTGCTTTCCTCCGGAGAGGAGCGAGATGTGGTGGCATGGACACGAGAGCTTTGGCTGACTGGCAAAACCCAGTGCTCGGGGCTTTTTGTATCAAAGATGGCTATCTTCTGGTCAGCCTCATGTCCGGCTCCCACGCGGGGAGCGCAGGAACCACAGGTGGCCAGATTGGAAGAAGCAGGGGCTACGCAAGGGAGGGGCTTCCCAATGGAAGGGAAGGGTCCTCATGCAGGGGCAGGAGAGGGGAAAGGGGGAGGAGAATCCCAAGCACTGTTTTGTGTGTTAGAAGCAAGAAAATTTTGCGCCAGAACATTCAAAATGGTGGATCTGCCCATGAGGTCAGAGCCATAGAACTGAATAGGAGAACTGGGTAAATGAACATAGGAAAGGAGGTTAGGTTGGAGCCCAAGGTGGCAGGGCCAGGGCAGTCCCGAGAAGGGGACAGGAGAGGACCAGAGATAGCAGAAGGCAGATAGCTCTCCTGTGCCTTTTGGCAGTTTCCATCTCCAGATGTGTCCAGAAGGGACGAGGGAGCAGGAGCACAGGGGGAGGAACACCAAAACCGGGGTGATAACTGGGGTACTGAACTTCTAACTTTCTCCAAACTCCCCTGCAAACCTTCAATTACTTCATAAATAGAGTGAAAAATTGGATAAAACTTCCCAACCTGAAAATCTGCCTCAGACTGTAAAATATATAACTTTTTCTCAACTTTGTCCCAAAACTCAACTAGCAAAACTGATTATTGTGTGATATTCATAAAATGCTTAAAAATCCAGTGAATAAAAGCCTTTAAATCTTTCTTAGAACGCCCACCACCATTTTAAACAAGAGAAACACAGGGACAAGAGACAAAAATCACTTCAGTGTCTCGGGTTAAGTATGGGCCAATGGTCTGAGGGCACGGGGGTGGTACAAGGGCAGGGCAAAGGGCAGTGACCTTTAGGGAATAGGGAGAGGTTAGCTTAGTGCTGCAGAGGACCACTAGAGAAGCCTGCTTTTCTCATTTTAGATAGTGAGACATTCTCAAAAGCCTGTGTAAACTTTTCCAGGACATTCCTTTAGAGGTTCCCTTGATAAGGAAGGAACTCTCTTCAAGGGCCTCCTCAGACTACGCCTTTTTGACAGCAGAATTTGAAGTTTTTGAGCACATAAATTAGAATACTGTTACAAATCTTTTTATCAATAGCCCAGTTAGTATCTGTATTCTGCATTAATTTAAAACACAGTTTGCATGCCTAAGCATACGCTGCTAAACTTTTTATTTTCCTTATAGTTGCTCGAGGGATTCCATTTGCATCCCAAACTTAGACCCATCCTCAGTGCTTCCTAATTACATTACCTCTGCAACCTTCAGAGTATGTGAGACTGCTATTTGCTGATGATAAATATGAGTATCTATTCTCACTTATCCAGGTAATGTTAACAACATAAACTAATCAGGATCAACTCTAATATTATCCACCTCTGCAGGGACTGATGCTTGCTGGAAAAAGAACTGATGGTACTTAGTAAATTCTAACCCATTTCAAAAGTGTCAGCCCATGCAATATGTATCATCTGCCCACAGCACTTTTGATACTGCCAGCTTTGTACAACTTGCATTCAGTGGACCTCTACCTAAATGGGCCAGTACCTGCCATTTGAAGATCCAACACAATATCGACAAACTGGATGGCAACATGTTTGAATCTGGGAAAGAAAGCAGACACAAAAGAACAGACATTCTATTGTGTTAAATAAAGAAGAAAACTATTGTGTATCTCTGCACAGAAAAATAGATCTTTAATACAGATTCTCTCTGCATAATCATGGACATTTTTCTACCCTAGCCTTTCATTTTAACTAGCCTCTTTAGGGTAATAGACTTGAGTTCTCTCTGTTGGTGGCAGAAAGCTGATCAGTGTCTTACTGAATTGCACAGAGCAGTCACCTGCATTTAACAGGCTTCTCTCTGCAATTCCTAATTGTTTGCATCCCGTGAAAAAACTTCTCCAGTACTCATTAAGTATCACGGAAAAATTAAAGTTATTATCGTTCTAAAGTTATTGCCAATGCCAAACAGCTGCCAAGGGAGGAGTATGCAGGTCCTTGCACTACTGAAACAGGTTGAGTCAGGGAAAAGGTTAGAATTAAACAGTAGTTACAGAGGATAGAACCGTGGAATCATCAGAGAATCATCAAGGCTGGGAGAGACCTTTAAGTAATCATTAAGTCCACCTTCCACCCAGTATCACCACTGTAAGCACTGAACCATTAAACCACACTACCAGCACCAGATCCGGACACCTCTTGAACACCTCCAGGGATTAGTGCTCAATCATCAGGGCAACCTATTCCAGTGCCTTACCACTCGGACTAGTGATAATTTCTTTTCTAATACCTAATCTGAATCTCCGGTGTCTCAGATAAGGGCCGTTTCCTCTTTGCCTCTAGCTGCAGGCACGGCAAGGAAGACTGACCCCTACACTACACCCTCCTTTCAGGGAGCTTTAGAGAGCGACGGGATCACCTCTCAGCCTCCTCTTCTGGAGACCAGACAACCCCAATCCCTCATAACGCTCCTCATAAGACACGTTTTCTCGGCCCCAGATGGCCGATATTGGTGTAAGCGGGTGGCGTGCCCACGCGTGGCCCCAGTTTTGCCAGGGCCTCGCTGGTCCCAAGCCACCGCCCGCACATCAACGCGGCAGGGCAGCGCGGGCCGCCAGGGGGCGCTGCCCGCCAGCCCTGCCGGAAGCGGCGCGCGTGCGGCGGCGCGCGGGCGCGGCGCGGCCATGCCGGGCAGGAAGTCTTCCAGGAGAAGAAGCGGCGCCGCTCGCGTTCCTGCTGCCCAGAGGGAGCCCCGGGGCCGGACGGCGGCGACAGGAAGCGGCGGAGCACAGAGTCCAGCCACGGTGCCCTGGAGGTAACGCGGGCGGGGCCGCGGGTGCCGTGTCGCCTCCCCGGGCGCGTCCGATCCCGTGGCGTCCTGCGTGGGCCTGGCCGGAAGGGCCGTGGCGTCGCGCCGGTGGCGGCGGCTGCGGAGGCCCGGCTGTCGCGCCGGTCGGCTGCGGGAAGGGCCGTGTGCAGTCGCGCCGGTCGGTGCGCGGCTGCGGGAAGGGCCGTGTGCAGTCGCGCCGGTCGGTGTGCGGCTGCGGGGAGCGGCGGGCGGGCGGCGCGGACAGGGTTGGTGGGACGAGCCATGGCGCGCCCCGCGGGCATCCCGAGAGCGCCGGTCTGTGTTTTCCAGGTGTAAGAGACGTGCCGAGCAGGCTCGGCTGGACCCAGGCTGTGGTTCCGTGCCGCAGTACTTGTGGCATTATGAGTCTTCTCAAGGGTGTGTTGGCGTGCAAAAATGGTTGTGACATGCACGCCTAAGTGAATTCTGAGGCTGACAATTTTAAATTTGTTGTTTTTATTCTAGAGGTCCTCCACTGATGTATGGAGGATGAATTTTCTAATACGAAGCCCATTTTAATTCTGTGAAGACTGCCACACGGGGAATTGTATACCAATATCTGTCTTAGCAGGGAAGCTGTAAATTATGAACTTTATGATCTGATTGCCCAGCGAATCAGATGGATTTCTTTTGTGTTAAAGCATGTTTTCATGTGTAAGCACCAGCTAAGTATTTGCAGATAATATTTCCCAATTAATATTTATAAATACTTTTCACTTCTTGAAGCTTTAAAAATTTTCCTAGCACAAGAATGTTTTCAGTAATAAAAAATGTAACTTCTGTAATGCAGTTACCTGGCAATATGAAACACTGGAACTTGAGAAGTCCACATTAAGATGTACCTTGCATTTATGAAGTGAAAATTATTGCAAGCACATTGTAAGTTTCTGTCTTGTCTAATTCACTAGAAAATGTGCCTTCCTTGATTTTAGGAAACAAAGTGCAATGTACTCTCTGGAGAAAAAGTGGAAGAAGCTGAACAGCCCAGTGATATAGAAGAAGGAGGATTAGATCTCACTGTGTCACTCAAACCTGTCAGTTTCTACATTGGGGACAAAAAGGAAATGCTTCAACAGTGTTTCTGTGTCATAGGGGAGAAGAAACTACAGAAGATGCTGCCTGATACGTTAAAGGTATGGAAATACACTTAGCATTTGTATACTTGCCATGATCCTGAATGCTAGTGTAACAAATAATACTTACCTCTCAAGCCTAGTGCATGCACATTTTAAAAGCTGCCTGTATATTTCTCAACTAAAAAAGTTTCTGTGAGGTCAAGTACCTTTCTTAAGTAGTCTCCCAGTCATGTGTCTGGAAGTGAGGCTTCTTAAAGATTTGCTGTACTTCCAGGTTACTCCTTTTGGTACTGCTCAGCCATTTCTGAACTTCAGGTTTGGCTTTAGACTCTCCCTCTGTACTGGTTAGTTAAATGCAAAAGGATTTTCATGATTGTGAGGAGTAAATTCAGTAGTGTTGTTCACTAATTAATATGCTGATTTATAAATAAAATAATAACTTCTGTTTGTGGCAACTGATTTTTCTTCATGAACAGCTTCTAAGCTGTAACTCCTGTGGACTAAAGCTGGAGTCTTACTGGCTTAGAATATATGCCTTTTGAGTCTTGTGAGCAGTAGGGCTTAGTAAAAATAAATTAGGCTAGCAGCACATACAGAAGAAGGGGCTGCAAGTGAAATGTCATTTCTGTAACGTTTGTTAGTAGGTGTAAATTTTTTCTCTTTAATTTTTATCTTAATGAAGTGTATTGTTAGTATAAGTGAGACGGGACTTCTTCATTTTAAACACACGGTAAATTGCATACAGGCTTGTCCATTTCTCATCTCTTGCAGAAGAAAAAGAGGTTGGGAAGCTGAAAGGAAAGACATTGCATGAATTTGTAGGGAAATTGCCTGATAGTGTAGAAGCAAACTTACAGTAGGACTGTGAGTGTTACAGCCTGTTTAGCACCTCCTAATTTTGGTACTTGTGTGTGGTATCATAGCTCATTTGAAATGTCAAATTACCAAATGTCACCAAGAGGTATGAGATATGAAATTAACTGGTATACCAGTAAAATCTGTGGCAATGTATGGTATATACCAAGCATGAGAAATAGATTGCAGTTTACATACTTCCTTGATTTTCTGTGAAGTGGTACATAACTGTTGGTGTGTTGTCAGTAGCATTACTTTCTCCAGATTGTGGACTTGGATTCAACAGTTGTCTCTGATCTTTGCAAGCTTAATTACAAAACCCAGCTTCCCCCAAGTGATGGAAAGTTAGGAATAACCAGGTCTGCAGTTGTTTGTTGTTCCGTACTTCACACATACAGTCTGGTGTTTCTGGTGCTTGTTGTTGCAGCTGCAGTAAAAACTCCAAGCCACAGTTCAAGTAACTGATAGTGTGTATTGCTAAATTTTTCAGACAAAACCCACACATAGGCTATTTTTTGTTATCATAACTGAAACACCTGGTTTTCTACAGCATCTGCATCAATGCAGATCAGAATATGGGAGAGGTTTTAATCCAAGTAAACTCTTCATTACAGCTGGGCTACTCCTTACATTTTTAATTACTCTCTTCTCAGAAATTTTTAGTACTTGTGGTCTGTCTTATCTGTCTTCTTAGAACTGTTCCATGGACGAAATCAAAAGACTTTGCATGGAGCAGTTGGAGCTGTTATCTGAAAAAAAACTGTTGAAGATACTTGAAGGTATGAATGAAACTTTTAAGACTCCGCTGTACACCAGAGAACAGTCTGCCTTGACCGGATTAGTACTCTTTCTACCTACTTAAATATATATGTATATATACAGACACACACTAGTAAGTGTATATTAGTGTGTACAGAATCCCTCAGTTCCACCAAGGCACACAGTTCATGTACTTTGATTGAGGATATGACATTCCAGCTTTTCATGGCTTTATTGAACTTGCACTTGATATTTAAGGGATGTAGAACTTACTTGTAAAAATATTGCTGTTTTGTCAATGAAGGGAACCTCTGAGTCTGAGTGCTCCAGAGTATCTTGCTGTTTAGTCTGTCATTTGTTTTTAGCACCCATAGTATTGTATTAAGAATAGCTAATCAGATTTTTTGTGATCCAGTATAAGGGTATGTGTAGCTAACAAAGGATTCATAAATAAGGGGTTTGGTTTTGACTTATGTCTAATTTTAGAACTTCTGCTTTAACTGGGAAAAATCCTCTTCTGCTGATTGCAATAGAGTTAATAATTAAGAATAAACCTAATTATGTAGTATTAATTATATCACTTTCCTAAATTTTCATGTTTGAAACTGTATATCTAGGCAAAATTGGAGCTGATTCTGATACTGACGAGGAGGCAGATGGAGGAGACAAGACTGGAGGTGATTCAGTCAGTCAGTGAGTAAAAGACAAAACACTTAAACTTAATTTAAGGAGACTGAACAATTCGGAGTTTTTTCATGAGAAATGGTCAAATATGTCATTGAAAGACACAATTGCTATATCCTTAATCAATTACTCTAGTGAAATTATAATGAACTGTGACTACTAGCAAGTGTTAAACTTACTGATATGACTGTCACTTTGTGACATGAGTGTTTCTTGAGCACATAACTGGGTTCATAGTGGCGTACCACCCATCAGCTGAGTTGTGGTAATTAAACATTCATACCTGCAACAGAAGTGTTGTTATTTAGGTTAATTCTATGTGTGAGCTAAAGCAGTAAACCCCTCCCGCTTAGGTCAGTGCATTGTTTAAGTGTACTTTCAGTTCAGGTGAGATTTATCCCTTCTCTTCAACTTTCATTCTGGTCCTTCACTCCTGCCCCTGAAGCAGCACTGACACTCATCTGTCCAATGAACATGGTATAAGGGGTGCTACAGAATTTAGAGTTTCAAGAACGGAGGCTTCTGGTTTCTTGCTCTTATCTTGGCATCTGTCAACACTTCTTAACCTTTTCTTTAAATGCTTCTTCATTTTTTAAAGACCACTTCTTTGTCAGGAGTTCTCCTGTTGGATAGTTTCTATGGAAGCAGTAAAGCGAAAAAGAAAGTTTCTAGTTATCATGCACAATGCATCAAATTTAGTGAGGCTCACTTGTTTCTAGAAGACTAGTAAGCTTTTATGTTTTCAATACTGACCTGGTTACAGCTGATCCACAGATTCAGGACACACTTAATAAACCTCTGAGGCAGTACAAGACAGTGCACCAGAAATGTGCAGATTAAAGTAACCTCCTATCTCTTGGTTTGGTTAGTTTATCTAAACCTCCTAAATAAGAACAAATGGATGGGAAAGGTAGTAACACTAATTCAACTTTCATGTTCTGGTCAGTATCTTTCTTTAGCAGAGATCTGGTTTATGATTTGGTCTTTGATTCAAAACAAGCTATGAAGTTATCGCATAAAATAATTTTCTTTGATGACTTCTCATCATACAAGTATACTAGAAAATGGAGTGAATACAAAATTATGTTTCATTCTTTTTATTGTGATACAGTTTTAATACTCTTTGACATGTTTCTTCTACGGTTCCACTTGGAGCCATTGTTGATGTATCCCTCTGTGTGTTTGTTGCCTACATGATCTGTGAATGGGGTCAGCATTAGTCAGCTTTAAAAACTAGTTTTCTTATTTTGGACATTGCCTTCTGCTGGCTGTTTAGAAAAGCAGATAGAGAATTTTAAGAATTGCAAATATACTAAATATCGGGTCTCTTTAAGTAATCTCTGTTAGGTCATTGATAATTTGCCAGTGAACTTCTAAGTCGAATGAGAAGACAGCCTTGCTGCCTAAATGAGCCATAAAAATAAGATTTTGATTTCTGGAGAAATTATATGTTGTGGTTTTTTGTTTCGGGCTTTTGTTTAAGGCCTAACTCACAAGCTATTTACTATTGCAAAATACTTGAAATGTTCTTTATATCCAAGATGTATGGCAGGAGTAGTGCTGCTGGATTTCAGTAAGGTTGTTCTGTGTCTGCAAGATGTTTCAACGCTACTGTTGAGACATGTATTTATATATGTAAATTCTTATATGGAAATTATTTGAGCTGGCAAAAACCTAAAAAGAGGAGATTAATGAATAAAACTACAAAATAAGAAAAATCAGAATTTACCAGTTTTTAGCTAGTGGATATCTGAAGACACATAACCTATTTTCCCATGTCAGTTGGAAAGGTTTCAGTAACTGACAGTAAATCAAGAAGAAATTGTGTTTATAAAGGGAAAAAGAAATGTGGGTTATTGTAGAGCAAATTGCTTCTGTTGCCAAACAGTGATTGAGGTGCCCCTTGTTCTTACATCTGTATCCTGATTGTTTAGGCTTTCACACCCCTCCAAACTGGGCAGGCTCTTAAGATAGGATGTTTTACAAATTGGGGATTTTCTCCTGCTTTTCAAAAATAGCATTCTGCATAGGTGGGTGTTATCTGAGAACTTTAGCTCCACAGTTCAGCTGTTTGGATGATAGAAGAATAAAGGGATAGGAGAAAATGAGGAGAATTAAGGTTTTATGTTAATTTTGAAGTCCAGTGCTCAGTAAGTAGCCCAATATGTTACTTGTACAACTGTGAACAGTCAGAGTAGGTCTAATCTTTGGGCCTTAGGTCAGCTTCTGTATAACCTGGGTATAGATAAATATTAATGAAAGTTTTCAAAGCTGCAGAAAACTTGTGTTTCAGCAACCAGTCAGCCACCAGAGAGACTCAAGGTGCAGTTGTGAAAAAACAGTGAAAATTGCTAAGACAGGCAAGCATTGTTTGTAATCATTAATTATAATTCTAATCTGAATTTTAAGTATGCAAATTTGTTTGCCCTGAAAATAGAAAAGACTTTTCATAACAAAAAAGGCAGTTTCTCTCTTTATATTATTGCTGTTAGTTCTTCCTAGGTTGTCTTCATTACTTGTGGTTTTATGTAAATTACTTCCTTTTTCTGCATTCTCTTATAGGTTTCTTGTTTTAAATCTGACATGTATTAGTTGTTTTCATGGAAATGTAAATGTGAAAAGGAAAAAAGTGAGTAGTAAATTGTACTCTAATCAAAAGTGCTTTAACTGATTGGAAACATCCCTTTGTTTCTTTCATTGTTAGCCATTGAAAAAAATAAATTCAACAAACATACCTTTAGCAATCTGCATGTATCAGCAGAAATTCAGAAGGCTTGAAACAATACATCTAAAGAAATTTCAAATGAAATAAGCAAATGATTCTCAATCTCTAAAGACCAATTTCCTGTCTGTACAACTAAAAGTAGCAGGGATTTAGGTATGTTTCTCCAGGTACAGGAAGGTTTGCAAAAATTTACACCTTTATTTGAAGCTTTTAGATGGCATCGTGTCTAATGGTAAATTGAATCTCCTTTTTTACTTTTTGAACATATCCTCATTCTTTTACGAGAAGGGGAAATCCTGAGGCTTTTCCTAAATTTCAGCTGTGTAAAATCTTCACATGTTTACATTACCATGTAAAACATTTTCTCTTTTATTTTGTCACCAGCTTGTTCTGTGTTAAGCACTAGAAATCCAGCAGTAACCACACATAAGAACTGAAGAAGCAGGGCCTATATTTGCCAATAACTGGAAAGTGCTGTTGCAGTAGATGTATTTTGTTACTTGTGAGCTCTGTATGGGTTTTGACTATGCAGTTCTCAGATTTTTGTTGCTGATTGTGTTACTGTCTGCAATGGAATACTGTTAAACCAAGAGCAATACTGTACACAAAGCTTCCAAATAAACATCAGATATTTAATTGTCAGGAGCCAAATAATGTCTTGCAAAACCACGCGGGCATTCTTCATTTCATTAAAGAGGTGTTGGCATGTTTTTGAGCTATTCCATTTCTTTTACCTCTTTCAAATATCCTCCATATCCTCCAGCAGAACCAGAGGAAGTAACTTACATGCTGTAGTAGTAAAACATTTTTAAAAGAACAAGCATTCTAATATCATTATAATGATCAATGTTCACATGGGTCTGAGTAAATGATCTTTTGCCTTCAAGATCATAATGGGCTTATTTTTCACTGAGTGAAAATTTGCAGTTTAATATTTGCTCTTTTAAGAATTTATAGGCTTTTCACTACTTTGCAGTCAAAAGTGCAGTTTTTGCTGGTTTTCTTTTGGAAAGTTTAGCAGTTTAAAGTGTTGTCTTGTTATATTGCGTTGTGCTCCTGGCAACTGGGCTGTTCACAAGCATGCAATTGCCATCTGATATTTCCCCCTTTAGGACAATTTGGTTATTTTCAGCATTTGGAATCACTGTAACAACAGGCTACTTGAGTCACTGAACAGATACATTAGCATTTGGCTAATTTGTTTCACTACCTTCTATTCTTGTGATGTCCTCAAACTTCACCTCTGACAGGACTTGGTGGACTGATTGACTTTTCATAGCTCATTAAACTATTTGATTAACACCTGTCTTTTGAGATACCTTTCTTGAGAAGCACTGCTTTGTGAGGACTTTTTTCCCTTTTGTTTTTTTAACTTGTTATTTAATACTTGCTAGTTATTTTTGTTCTCATTTGTCATTGAAAGCCATCCTTGGAACAAAAATTTGCAAGAATCTTTCAAGGACTTGGGACTTGTGGAAATGTTTTTTAGGCCTGGACCTAAGTGCAAAGGCAAGTTTTAATTTAGGAGAGTACATCATGTCAAAAATAACATAGATCCTGATCTCAGGTCTCACTGGAGGTGAATGATACATTTCCTTCTGGTCTCCAACCCCAGTTGCTGCTGAAACCTGGTATCCTTGCCACCAATATTGGAGAGCTACAGTCTTAATCCTTAGCCATCTGCTCCTCTGCCAGTACTTCTTTTCCTAACCTTTACTAATTTTTACTGCATTTTGCATAATCTACTGGAATTGGGTACCACATTACCTTCAAGCTCAAAGGTCTTTGAGAGCTGTAAAAATTCTTGTAGCAAATTGTGTACAGAAACCGTTTCTGTGAGCCCAGTTAGGCATTACACTAGTGTGGTGCATGCCAACATGAAATGCACGCTCTACTTAAAATAAGGTAAATTTAAATTTACAACATTTGTTGTCAACAAATTGTAACTGTAGTTAGCTTCTTTCTGCTGAAAAGATCATACTGTGAGAATGTCATTCTGTTTAAAAAAATAAATTAAAAATGCTGATTTTATTGCTTGGAAGATGGAATTTGAAGTTAACTGTCATCTTGAGGGAGATATATAAAGGCTGACAAAAGGGAGAAAGTTTTCCAAATTGCTATTGTCACTTACCTGCATAGCATGAAAGACAAGAGTATTAAATGTGTATAAGGTCCCTTAATTTTAGAATAACGTCTTCTGCTCCTGTTGTTTGAAGACATGGTATTGTGCTACCAAACAAATAAAACAAGGCTAACAAGTTAAAAGCCAAACTGAACAATGAACTTGAAATATATCTGTTGGGCCAGTAGATGGTGCAAAATGCCTGCCTGTGAAACAAAGTCATGTTCATCAGCAATGCAGTCCAATCCAATCAATTCTGAGAGAGTAAAACATGTAAAAGTACTTCTGTGTCTTTAAAATTCTTTTGCTGACGGTAGTCTCTAAAGGAATGTGGTTTTGCTGTAATTATTGTTAAAGTCAAGACATCAGGAGGAAACTTTACAAGTTTCAATGTGTGATTTTTTTAAAGTTGGTAATTCCTTTTTACACAGCTATTAAAATGATTATGGATAGTTTCATAGCCACTATTAGAACTCTGGAGGTCACGGAGTTTTCTCTCAGAGAGATTATTGCAATTCTCATCAGACATCTAGGTGATACCAGACTTGTGACATCTGTTGTCTGGGTACTACTGATGCACGGTCAGCTATTTCAAGTGACACTTTGCTGTCCAGTGCAGACATGACTCCTGAGTTCAAAAATGTGAAATGCATGTGTGAAGGAGGATGGGACAAGGACAGGAACAGCCTAAAATGCTTTTCCTCTTAGTGATGATCAGGGTATATCACAACCTAATTTTGGTCAAGAGTTAAGTAACTAAATATAAATAAATACAATATAAATTGTTAGGAGTTGTTTAAAAAAACCCCAAAAAACAACAACAACAAAAAAAACTCCAACAAAAAAACCCGGATGGTTCAATCCACATCTGCCAACCAGTAGCTGGTCTGAAATCCACTTCTCTCTCTGGCTGCTGGTACAGAAGCCCACAGGGTTTGTATTCTTACTGCAGTTGCTGCTCAGACCTCCTTGTGCACTGAGGCCTCTGATGGCCTCTCTGATTGTCCCCAGTAGCTGACGCTGTTCATCTGTGGAGTATCTAGTGCTCTGTTATGGTCCCTCAGTTTGCCAGAGGTACTTGCAGAACCTCCTCTATCTTTGGAATTTGGCCTCTGATTTTGCAGTCTATTTGATACCTTAGTCCCAGACCTCATATCCTGTTCGTTGTCTAAACAAGCTTGAGATTTGCTGGTGAAAATCACAAGCATCTACTTATGCATGTACCAGCTGCATGACACTGAAAATCCTGGAGAAAGTGTCTATTTTTCATTCTGCCTGATTTCTGGCAGCACAGTCCTGTAGGCCCTTCTGATCTGTGGTCCCCTTTGCAGTTGCTGGCACACATGTGTGAGCGTAATTAGATTGTTCTCATCTCATTTGGAAAAGGAGTTAGTGTAGCCATGTGGTTCACTAAATAGGCAGAACAGACTGGTGTTCATGTTTAGGGCTTTGCTAGGCAAGTGTATTGACCTCTTTATTCTCCTTAATGAGTTATTGCATGATATTTTACACATTTATGTTCCAATGGGTAGAAAAAAGTGGGAGAAAAAGGAGAGTCTGTTCATGTGGCCTTTGCCACTTCAGGAAAGGAAATAGAGATGCAAATAACTGCCTCTCAGACCATGATGTCCAGAAATATTATGGTGTTCCTTGTCCTGATAAAGCCTTTGGACACATGGAAAAATCCAACTTCTAGAGCATGAGGAAAATAGATGTGTTAACTTTCAGGAAAACCCTAAAGGCCATGACTGAGAAACAAGTTGTTAGTCATTAAATTTACATCCGTGGTACCATAATACTGCTTTCTTTTTATAGTGTTGTTAAGCTCCCATAGGCAGGAGAGCTGTATTGAGTCCATATTAATACAGATTAAACCAATGCCACACCAACATTGAGTTTAGGAACTTGGCAATTCTATTGTCAAAATGCTTACTGGATGTGGCAGCTGAAGTCTTCCTGTGATTCTGGATCCTTCCACCTGTGCCCTTCCTGTATATTTTAACTTATTTTCACAGTCTGTGTAACTAGTATGTGTGAAGTACATGAAGGACATTATAATTTCACTGAAGTGTCTCTTCCTTACCCTTGTGTAAAGAGCTGAAACCCTATACATCAAGGGTAGAAATTATTTAAATAGGAGAAGTAGAGAAATGCAGGTACTGAATAGACTGTAATAGCTGAGTTGTGAACAGTTTAGTTTTAAAAAGTATCCCTTTGTGAAACAAGATGCTGGTTTAGGAGAGGTTTATGATGGGCTGATGGTAATTGCATGAAAATATCTTTTTGCTTTCAAAATCAGACAGTAAATAGTATTTGACTGTAGCAGAAACTATTGTTTTCCCAAACCATTTAATTATGTGACAATTTATTTTGAGTTTTACAGAAAAGCTCCTAATATGAGGAGAGCTCAGCTGTGGTTCCTCAGTTATAACCAGTGAGGGCTGTTACTCTAAAGGCAAGGATGCAGCGGAAAATAATTGCTTTATCCTCGTGTATCACAAGGCAAACAAGAAAGTTCATTTTTGAGTGCTCGTATTAGCTTTCTATGTATTCCTTCTGCTCTTGTTCCTACTGTAGCTGGCTTACTGGCCTACCACTTCATAATTTTTTAGTTTCTAAAAAATGTTCTGTTAAATTTTAAATTACGGTGATTAAAATGTGTTCTTAATTGTTTCCAGACAGGACAACAGTATAGACTCAACTTCTTCTCTGAGAGAAGACAGCAAGCTCGAAGGTCAGGAATCAAAACAAGGTGTGTAGTAGAGAAAGCTGAAATTTTATGTTCTTTATGTTGGTCAGTGACTAATTCCAGATAGCTGACAGCTCTCTTGTGAACACAGAATGAACATTCATTGAGAAAGTACACAAGACAAAATATTCTTTCTCTTCTTAAATGCAGAAATGCAGGTTGAGAGACATTCAAGTAGTACAGTGATTGGCAGGATAGAAAATACAAAGGCAAGTAAGTTATTGGTGCACATTTGTACTTTCTACACAAGAAAACAGTTTTTTGGCTTGCAGTAGTAATTTTTTTATTCCAGTCATTAAATTAGCACATTACCAGTTGCCAGTGTTAATTTGTGCGTGAAGCGCTAGAACTATACCTGTCTCAGTCTGTTTATTTTCATTTTGACTGACTCTAAGCAGAAAGATCAGAAGTAGCTTTTCCAGTCAAAGAATGTTGCAAATTCTTCTAAGCTACTTTTCTGCAAAGATCTAACTTCATTTGTTACTTCCAACTGCTATTTCATAGTTCAGAATGTTTTCTAAAAGATGTTGCTTGGAATGACTTTGTGAAACACTTTTTTTCTGAATTAGTGAGAAGAGTTAAATGGGAAAAGAGTCATTCATAATAAGAGCATCAAAACTCTTAGTGAGTTGCTATGACTGTGAATAATCCTTTAAATGTTGCTTGTTGTACTGTATGGAGGAACCTTAGAACTGACAGATTTCCTGCAGATTTCTTCCACTTCTGTGTTATCAAAGGGAATTGATGGTTGTTGCAAGTGATATCACTGTCATTTTTTGTGAGTTAATCAACCAGAGTATCATGATGACTTTAGCCTATAACAGTGGCTCCACTCAAGATGTTAGCTTTAAAGAACTTTGGAGAATAATGTGTAGATTAGAAAGTGTAACTCCAGTCATTCTCCTTCACTGCACACTGAGAGGCTGTTGGAAAAATAAGAGAAAATGAGAGAATAAGCAAAAGTGGATAAAATAAAATTTAAAAATGGAATTAAGTGTGCTAAAAGGAATTTTTCAAATGTAGATGAAGGAAAAAGTAGAAGTAACCAAAAGGAAAAAGATAATTAAAAATGCCAGCCATGATCCTTATTACTGTAAAAACACAGGTGCAAAACAGGGGAATAAAGCCTGTTAGCTCCTTAAACATCTGTAGACCAAAAAGCTTGTATGAACACTGAATTGCACAGTTTTGGAGGTTCCAATTTCTAAATTGAGCCCAAGGTTGTTCTGCCCAGCTTCTCATCCTTACGAAGTCTGGGACAGCATGAATGACTTAATATTTTGCTCCTTGTTTATGTGACCTATCGATTCTGAAAGGAATCCTATGGTGAGCTGACTCCAACCAGCAGTAGGCACATGCCAACCCCTCAATTACTTGTTCTCCCGTGGGGTAAAAGTCACAATCAGCAAAACAAGATGAGAACAACTTATGAGTCAACATAAAGACTCTTCATTAAGTGAAGCAAGAGCTGTACATTGAAACAAAGCAAAATTAGACACGTAGTCACGGCCTCCCTTTGGCAGCCAGATTTTTAGCCATTCCTGGAAAGCAGTGATTCAGCATGCATGACAGTTACTTGGGAAGGCAGATGCCGATGATGTATGATGGAGCATATCCCTCAGGTCAGTTTGGCTCAGCTGTCCTGGCTCTGTGTCCCTCCCAGCCTCCCAGTTTACTCTCTGTGGGGTCAGATTGAGAAACAGAAAGCCCTGAGGTTGTGGAAGCGCTCTTCAGCAGTAGCCAAACTGGTGTGTTATCAACACTGTTTCAGAAACAAATCCAAAAGCAGCATCATGCACTCTGCTGTGAAGAAAATTAACTCCATCCCATCCAGACTCAATTTTGTTTAACTTTGATCATTGACTCAGGTCACTGATTTGGGTCAGTTTAACTTTGCATTGAATTAGGATGAGTGGGCTCAGATGTTAAGTTTCAGGCTTTGAACTGTGACCCAGTGATGCAGCTGATTTTTTGATCCATGGAAATGCTGCTTGGTTGACCAGCATGTTAGGTAAATACTGACTGACACTGTGAAGCAAGACAGAAAAATTATAGTTTCTTAATTCAGTTGTTTCACTTTCTGATCTTTCACATACATTTTGGCTTGAAGGTAAAGTTAAATAGATATTGTACAAAGATGGCTAAATGGTATAGGAAATAGGGGAAACTGCATATGAAACTGAAATATTAGTCTTGAAGTTACTGTCACAGTAGGAACAAGCCAAGGCTACTTAGGATCAAAGAAGACCCTTATATATTCATCTCATGAGTAGTTTTTATGCACACTGCTGTGAGAAGGGTTTTTTTTTTGCTTTGTTTATATTTTAGGCTTTCAGATTTTATTACTTCAAATTCTGATTTATCTTGTAAAAAAAAAAAAGGTGAAAAGTGATCTATTAAGTTCTTTTACATGCCTTAACATACATTTTTGTGAGCTGAATTTGCTTTCCTGTTAGCTTTGTTTGGAATTTTTGAGGTGCCATATAGCTTAGCTGTGTATGTGAGTGCATTCTCAGGGTGAGTGTGTAGAATTCTTAAATCTGAACTTAAATGCTGTGACAATCATAGCCTGATACAGAGTGATCAGGAGTTAGTAACTGAATTATCTATAGTACAAAAATTTTTCAATGTTAAATCAAGAAGACCCTAATGTTTTAAAATACTACTATTGTTTATAAAACCATTTTGAGATATTTTGATCCTTTTTTCCTCCCTCTCTTCGTTTTTTAAGTGGAGAAATTGCATTTATAGCTTTCAACGTAGTCAGTATTGATTTTTTTTTTTCCACACCCTCAGGATTGGAGGAATGTTGTAAACCCCAGCTTCCTAAGGTTTTTGGGCACTTTTCATGTATTAATACCAAGTGCATACAGATACTATAAAGCATATTAAAATGTTTTAAAAAAAAGAGTAACATTTTTCTGAAGCCTTGCTTTTTTCTGTGTGAGTGGTGAAATTGGTCTTAGCAAAAGTAATAAAAAGTAGTATAATTATAAAGTCTTTATAATCAGTAGCTTGACCATCATCTCAATACACAGTATTCATTTTAAGTTGGAGCCAATCCTGCTTTAACTTTCCACGTTTACAAAAGCTGTTGAATGAATATGAACTTCTGAGCCAGTGTGTCACAAGCAAGGCTGTAGCCAGTTTGAGAGAACAGTTAGTCAGGTTCTGTTAGAGCTTTGCTTTAATTTTACTGAGCTGCCTCTTCTAATTACATTTTAAAAAATAAACTCTTTCAGTGACAATTAAAATCCAAAGTCATAAATTCCTCCATGTTTTTACATCTGAGCTAAATGCATCTGGAAGACTAGTGATAAATTCTGAGTATTTGTACTGTAAGTAGAGTTTACTGTAAGTAAAATTTCTATGAACTTTTACTGTTATGTCTTACTGTAGTCTCACTCCTCTTAAAATACATAACATAGTTGAGTGTAATTTTTGAAATTGCATTCTGAAAATTAGGTTTACTTAAGAGGTAAATAAAAATCAGTTTTGCACTGCAAAAGCTTTCTTTAATATAAAATTTTATTACAATTTAATTAGGAAAAAGGGTCATGTAACTTCATAGGAGGGAATACATTTTTCTGGTACTGATGCTTTGCTATACTGCGTGTTCTTTTAGATTGGCATAAAAATGTGTTAACATTTGTATAAATTAGCTTTAAAAGGAGGAGAGAAAGAAGAGGAATTGGTTATCTTACAGATTTTTTTTCACTCTCCTAATTTGCAGGGTTACACTTTAAACAGAAGTGATTTTGTAGGTTGAGGTAAAAACAGTTCTGTTAGGCAACTCTGTGATAGTTATGTTTGTGTTACAGGCAAAGGAGAAGATAGTGATGTCCTTAGCATAAATGCAGATGCATATGACAGTGACATAGAAGGCCCATGCAATGAAGAGGATGGCCCAGATGTACAAGACAGCACTGTAAGAACTGGAGCTGGTCAGATAGAAGACCTTCAGAAGGACATTGAGAAGAGTGTGAATGAGATACTGGGGTTGGCAGAGTCCAGCCCAAAGGAGCCCAAAGCAGCAACCTTAGCTGTTCCTCCATCAGATGATGTTCAGCCATCAGCACAACAGCTGGAGCTTCTGGAACTTGAGATGAGGGCCAGAGCTATTAAGGCTCTGATGAAAGCTGGTGATGTAAAAAAACATCCCTGAGACTGTTCAGATTTCACTTTCACTATTTGTTTTGAAGAAGGTGATGTCTGTTCTCTTCAGTGCTACAGTATGTTTGGGTTAGGTATGACATTCCTCGTTCAGACTATGTTGTGTATCCTGACCTGTGTTTCTGTGGTTTTGTTGCCTTTAGTTCGCTGCTTCCATGACATACGCAAACAGAGGTTGATGCTTCTCTGAGATGAGGTGTCCTTGTGCTGGATCACCTCCTCAAGGGGGTGTGCCAGGAACCTGGTGCCTTCCAGAAAGGTTGTTGTAGAAACTTAAAATCATAGAATGGTTAGGTTTGGAAGGGGTTGAGACTGCTTAATTCTTCTTGGGGCCCATCCCATCATAATGTAGTTTTGCAATTAAAATGTGATGGTTTGTTTAAAAGCATACTCAGTTTTTTGAAATTTGAACTCCTAAAGGGAAGGATTTTTATCTTTAAAATAAACAGTTGAACATGTTATTTTCAGAGTTATGAAAGTGCCTGAAAGAGACAGAGCAGAGTTCGTTACACTGCTAGGTAATTTTGTCACTTTTCTCCACTTATCTTTTGTATTATAACTGAAGAAAGCAGAGTTTCTTCCTAACTGTAAAGCTTTTCTTTTGGCATAATATTTAGCATAATTTGGCAAAATATTTAGCAAATCCTACAGTTCAGAAGATCTTGAGCTTTTAACATTCAACTAATGTAGTCATTTCATGTTCCCTGAAAGTAGGAAAATCCACCTAATTTCAGTATGTTTTTTTAGAAAAGGCATTTAATTTATTTATGAGGTTTTAAAATATAAATTCTGTTTTTCTCCACTTCAAGGTATTCCTTGGTAAATTAATTGAATTTTAGAATTAATTTTCATACTGTAATATCTTACAACAATTTAAATTATTATAATTTTTTTAAAATTAGTGTTGGTTTTATATCTGGCTGCTGATCAAAGCATATTAAAATATTTGTGTGTTTGTTTGCACATGCAGACATCAATTTTTTTCTTTAAAGGCTTGAAGTTTACAATTGTAGTCTTTGTCAAGTAAAATAATGTATTACATATTTTTAGTCACGAATTTTCCTTGTTTGTTACTTAGAAAGCCAGTTACATACTTTGCAACAGTAGCAGAGATAATTTCCCCTACTACTGTGTAATATTACTGCAAACCTTAGTCTATTCAGATACTCTGTCTTGAATTCTTTTGAGGTTTATAATGTCCATTTTATTCTTCTATTTTATCCCTTTATTCTTCCTTCCCTTTATTCTCTTTTTTCCTATTTCCTTTTAAACCCTTTTCTGCAGCAAGTGTCTTGTATGTTTCTTAAGTATGATTGATTTCCTCTAGAATCAACATTATTGTAAAATATTAGTGCAGTGTAAATTTGATAATAAACTAAGACCTTCATTAAATACAGCTGAGAAAATTACAGTGTGCTTCCACACTGTGGAAGTGATGTCAGTGACCTGTGTAAAGTGTACTGGACTCTAGTGTTATCTACAGCATCAACATTTTTTTTTTTCTATTATTTGGTAGCAAATGAAGGGTGTAAGTTCAAATATATAAACACAATTCAAAAGGTAACCTTACTGTCTCACAATCTGTGGGTGTTGTTTTGGTCAATTTAATTTAGCTGTTTGGCAAATTTGTGTTTTATTTGAGTCCCGAGAAACTAAGGAAGCAAATAGAGAAAGATAGCTGGCAAAACTTAGATGTGCTGTCTTCTGTTTTACAAAGTTGTAGGCTGGTGGAGCTCTGTTTGATTTCAAAGATACATTTTAGTGCCGCTGTATTTGGGTCATTAAGACGTCGAATACCTTGCCTGCTGTGGAAGTGGAAAAGCTTGCTTGCAAGGGCGTTTCCTGCGTCACCAGAAGAAGCCACAGGTATGAAGATTATTCAGTGACATTACAAAACAACACATTTCAGTTGTTTGGCAACACAAAAATACTGCTGGAAGTAATGATAAACTAGAATGTGATTGCCTTCTACTGACTACTTTCTGGAGGTGTATGGTATTTATTATTTTCCTACTGATTTCCCAGGTCACCCTTAGAAGTTTGTTTTATAGCATTTTGAACTATTAAAGGTTACTATTTCAAGCTCTGTATCAAGAAGTTGCAAATGCTAACTTTAGCCTGTAGTGTGACAGAGATGAAACAGGTTTACTATGCGTATGACACAGAAGATTTGTAATTACATCCTAATTAAATTCAAAATTAAAAGATGAGAAGTATTCCAAGAAAATTAAATTAAGCTGTTTACAAAAATAAAAAAAAAGTCATATGAGATACTTAATGTGATTGGTTACACAAGTGCTAATTCATTTTTAGGATATTGTACTGTTGCTGCTTATGTTAAAAACAGATCAGCTAAAATTACATGTGTTCTTGCATTGATATGTATCACTGAAGAGATAAAAAAATCCAGTTAATTTAAAATATTTATTATATGGCTGTTTTGATTTTCACTTTTGAATATGTCTGTGATTTCTCCTTGAAAAATAAAGTTATTGTTTCATTTGGAAGAAGAGGCAATTTGTATGTAAAATATATTGAATTATTTATAAAAGTTTAAAATAGTTTTACTGGGTTTTGATCAACCATTTTGTCAGGAAACAAATATTAAACACTAGGTGTTGGTCAGCATGAAAAGGATCTTGATTATATTTTGGACTGCTACAAAAATATTTTCTAATGAATTTTTTCTGCCGTGATAGTGCTCAAGTGCTTTTTTGAGGAGGACGAGGGTTGATTGTGTGTGTACTGGATAAATAAAAAGGTATGACTCCACAGAGGGCCAAAAGTACTTATCTCTGGAGGCTTTGCTGTTATGGTGATTTCATAGAGAATAATAAATAGATTTCAAGATGCCAATTTTGAGAGGCAAATCACAAATATTTCCACAGAAAAGAGTTAGTTCCCCTTGTAACACTCTTTTCAATGTATTTGCTCTCAAAAGTATTTTGCCTAAGAGACTTGGTGCCATAACTTATTTTTTAAGCTATGTTATAAATTATGTTCCATACTGTTTGAAATTACTGTAACTGTTAGTTGTAGTAAATGAAATTTTGATCACTAATAACTACAGGTTGTTTCTAAGTGTATTTGAAAAAAGAGGGAGTCACATAATCTGTGTAGGTGATACAAGATGCTGCTTTTCTAACTGGATACTGTTAAAATGCCACATGAAAAACAAGCAGTTCAGCACTGCATTGTGAGTCTTGCCAAAGGATAAAGTGCTGGATAGCACTTTACTGTGGCCTTCTCATTATTTAAAGGAGCACAATTTCAAAAACAGTAGCCACCTCGGGGGAGCCTTGTATGTCTTTTCACCTGCTGATCCCTTACAATGTCAGAGCTATAAAATTTGTAAATAGTTGCTTGGTTATCACTATTATTTTTAAAATAATAGTTTACCAAAGCAGTTACTGTAACTTCTATGGCTAAAGGATTCTCTAAAAGCAGCAACTGAAGAAAGGCTTTATGTGCATGAGTGCATAGTAAATAATTATATGGCATTTTATGTGCCTATCTTAAAATTATAAACACCAATTTAGCCTTATGAGATCACTGATGCTGGTAAACTTGCCCTTTTCACAGAAGATAATTGAATGCTAATTGTGAAATAGCCCTTTAGTCAGGAAGGGAAATTAGGTGGTTAAGATCCAAAAACATAAGAACAGCATAACTTTAGGAGCATAGGCACCAAATTAAAAACTAATTATTAAGTCCTGCAATTTTAGTCCTGGTAATATAAACCTTCATGTTTATTGCTAAGTAAATCTGCAACATATGCAGAGAACAAAAAAAGCTTGTTCACCTTATTTGTGGCCAAACATAGATGTTAAAATACTTGATTTTGTGGGAGAGGAGGTAAAATCTCATGTTTCATGAGCATTTTTTAGCATTAATATTGAAATATGTAAACAGAACACATAAAAGGTGGAGAAAGGAAGGGTTTAATACCAGAAAAGGTGCTTGTAGGAAGAGTTAGCCACATACTATGTCTCTGCAGTCAGGTAAGGAAAGATCTCAAATGATTAAGTCTAAATATTACATGTTTATTGCATCATACAGCACAATAACAACATGAAAAGAAACCCCAAACAAAAAATAACCAGAGAATGGAACATGCTCATTTGTTCATTCTATGCATCATCATTTTTTTAAACTGTATGTGAAGGTAACATTTTTCTATAGGATCATTGATTATTGTCAATCTCAAAATTGAATATTTGTCTTTTGTATCTAATGGTTCTGCAAAGCCATGAATTGTCTAATCTAAAGCCTTGCATTCCATCTTGTGTTTCCAGACTCCAGTCAGTATTACTTTACTCAAGAATTCTCAGCTTTACTTCCCTGGAAGTAAAATACTCCCTGTATTGAAGGCATATCTGCTGGGAGTGGAGCAGATGCAGAGAGTCTTCTAAGGTTGCCAGGGGAGCACAGGACATGAGACACAACTAGAAAAGTGTGTTTAGTCTAAGCATGTTGACACTAGCCTTAAAGGCAGGCAGAAACACTACTGGGAAAGACATTTAAGATGAATATGAATGCTGGTGAGGAACTCTGCATACATTTTGGTTAAGTTGCTTATTCCCAGGCTGTCTCTTGGAGTCCTCCCTGCTGTTGTGCAGCCAGTGTTTATGTGGATATGTGCAGAACCACACCAGGAAACTCATTCATGCACCTGCTTTTAACCTGGGACACCATTCTGATTGAATTTTCTGTGTTGGCACAATGGAATGAGTAGTGAAAATCCAACTGCTGAATGGTGCTGGATTATATTACATAAGTGATACCCCACATTCTACCAGTCCTTAAGATATGAGGCGTCAGAATAAAGGTCTGTGACTTAATGTCATCGTTTTGAAAGTGTGTAGAGCTTCACTCAAAAATGTTAGCTGAACTGCTCCAAATATAAACTGTCTAAACGATTAAATTTTTATTAAATCTACATTCTTGGTTATTGGCTGGTGCAGATTCTCTTTATGTATGGTTTTGGGTTTTTCATTGATGTAGTCTGGTTAGAGGTTTTTTATTGAAGTCTGTGTAATTGTTACTACATGTAGTCTGGTGAAAGTTTGTGCCTCATAATTCTATGTGAATTAAACTTTTGGGTTCCATCCACACTAGGGGGCTGTGTTGCTTTAACAATGTCTGTTTCAAAGAGTAATGCACTAAAGGGAATGGGAGTGGAATAGTAAAGGGGAATGACTTGCGATTTAGACAAATACAGTGTAGGAGCAAAGAAACTTTATTATCTGTGTACTTTGGTAAAAAGTTGAAACCTGGTTACTTCAGTCATAGCGTGGCTCATCAGACCTGGATGCAATAACCCAGTTTGCTGGAAGTGGGAGCAGGCAGGTTGATCTTCATCAAGATTTAGCAACCTGTAGCATTTTTTTTTTCATAAAGGGCGATATCCCAGTTCATATCCCAGTTACACTGCGTATCCCAGGGCTTCTGCTTTAGTCCCGTTTCATTGACTGTACCAGTTCATGTATCAATACAGGATTAAGATTGCTTTGCTACAAATGTGGCCCTCCTTAAACTACCATTTTAGGAAGCCACTTGCTCTATATCCCAAGCAAAATTAGATGCATTGTTTGGTATCTTCTCCAGCTTGTTTTCCAGGCCTCATCATGGCATTGACATAGAGTGGATGCAATATTGGAAAATTAACTGAAGTCACCTCCTGCCACTGAAAAGGCAGCTAATATCTTTTCTATCCTCAATTTCTACTTAACCTTTTAAACACGTAGTGGATCTAAACAATTCTATTAATATATTACCTTTTAAAAAATATGTTTTAAAAGGGTATCTTAAAAAAGGTTACTTATGGAATATTTCTTTGTACTGAGATGCTGGAGAGCTATTGATACTGTTCCAAGAAAGTTAAAATAAGGAGCATTTACTCTAGTAGTTCTTATTTAGGCAATATAAATTTCCTTTAAATTGCTGAACCTTACTTTTTTATATTGTTTGGATACCTTTGAAGAGCTAGAACCCCTATTAGAAAGAGTTTGGTATCAAGATTAGTAGAATTTAGACCATTCAAATATGTCTCTTCCTACCAAATATTAGCATTAGATCACATAATAGTGGAATTTTCCTCACTTGTTTCACTAACTAATCTGCACATTCTTTTCAAAAATACAGAAGTAACACCTGCTTTGCAGGAGAGCATATTGAGAAAATTTCTGTGTTTTCATGGTTCATAGAGAATGCCTCCATACATGTCATAGTGATATTTGTCATAAGTAAATTACTCTCCTTTGGTGAAATAAATTGGCACAGGGATTGGTAGATGATGGTTTTACTAGGTTTCTGGTTGGTCAATCTTGTGTCCTTAGCATGAACAAGGAGGCTCTGCAGGTATCTCTGCCTGTTTTGAATCCTGTTCCTTCTACTTTTTCTAATTTGGGATGTTTCCATAAAAACATTGGCTGACTAAGAACTGAGAATGACGTTAACTAAGCTTTTTGATGTCTCATTAAAAAAATTGCATGTCAAAAATGTGAATGCCTGAAATGTTTTCAATGGATCATTAAAAAAACCAAACTTTAATGCCACATAAATTAACACTAAAATTTGTATTGGGAAGCCAAAGCAAAAAAAAAAGAGTGAGAACAGGGAGCCTGTGGGCCCCTAATTATATCTCCACTTGCTGCAGAAGAAAGGTAGTGTTGCCAATATTTTTCACTAAATATCAACTGTCCAAAAGCAATCTATTTACCCAAAGTGAGAGCCAGTGATGAATGGCAGCCCCTGAAATTGTTGGGCTGTAATACATGCTTATCATTGCAAACTGGAATGAGGGTCAGGAATCAGTAGATAGTGTTTGACACAACTGATGTGTAACCCAAGCTGGAATTCCAATTCAGACTACTCCTTTAATCTTCTAAAATGGTTTTGGGTACAGTTATTTTAATTTATTGTTACTTCAGCAATGGTACTTACTAAGCAGATCTCCAAATGCCAATTTTTTCTCAGACCAGAAAGTTTCATATTTATATTATTTATTTTACCTTTTATATTTATGTAATTAATAAGAAAGTCTTCCCATGTTAATTGTAACATTAAGCAAAGAACAGAGAATCCTCTCATGAGGAACAGAAATTCTGATTTCTGCTTTCATCATGTCTTAAACAAAGAACATGTAGGAAACAAAGAGCAGGAGAAAATGCAGTACTGAACTGATTATGGTTGGCTTTATATATCTGTGACTATATTGTGAAATGGCAGATACATTTACTACTAACATTCTAAATGACATGCATGTACATATTAAAAAATAAGGAATTTTTATTTCTTACTCCTTTGTAAGCAGATGGGAGGAAATATTTGCTCTTTGCAGCTCCCTGTATTTTTATTGGTAAAATGTTGCAATCAACACTTTGTCTTACTATTAATTTATTCTTTTTTTCTCTCTCTACTAATATCTTTAGCTACTGGGTAAGATTAATAGTCCCCATACTTTAGCTGCAGAATTCTAATGAACAAAGTTTAATTAAAGCAAGAGAAGCACAATAAACCTAAAGGGTTCAGCCTTAGCACTGATTCTAGTCATTCTTTTCTGGTTTGTTGTGTGTTTTTAAAAATTGAGAAGGAGAAAAGGCTGGAAGAGAACTTTAGACTTTTGTATTTAATTGAACTAACAGCATGTGCTGATAAGTAATAAATAACCATGACACAGTGACTAAATAAATTGGTTTCCTCAAGCAGTGATTCATTCTCTGTCTTTCATTGCTATCAGGTCAAGTGACAGATTCTTTTTGTCAGCCTAAAGGAGAAATGTTCAATAGTGTAACAACCTCCTCCTAATTCCGGCCACAGCAGCCTTTAAAATGCATTGAATTAATATAAATAAAAATGCAGCAATTAAACAAAACTTGCACACCTCATTGACTTACAAATAAAATCTGCAGGATCAGTTACCAAGAAAGCATATTGTGGTGATTCAGTGCACTTTTCTGGAAGAAATATTGCTGATGATAGGCAAGGTTCTTGTACTTTTGCAGAAGAATAGATTGTTGGTGTTGAATCTGCACATCAGGACATCAGAAGGAATTCTGGACACCAGGAGGAATTTCTTCAAAGTAAGTGTTGTTAAACATTGGAATGGACTGCCCAGGGAGGTGGTGGAGTCACTATCCCTGGATGTGCTCACAAAATGATTGGGCCATGGTGTCTGGGTGACAAAGTGGTGATCAGTCAGAAGTTGGACTACATGATCTCAGAGTCTTTTCCAACCAAAAGCTTTTCTGATCTTTGCATCACAACAGCAGTGTGATAGAGTAGCCTTGGAGGGATGCTGCCAAAGGGACATCACAGGCTATTATATCTTGCATTTATAATTCAGACTGCATTTGTCAGTCACTGACCAATTATGCTTATACTCTTAAATTTTAAAAATTTGATTCCTTTCAGGTATTTGATGTTGAAGAACTCAGCTAATCCCAAACCCATTTGATCAAAGATAATTGGGGTGGCTGGGAGCATATGCTTATAGAAGAGATGGCAGTTCAGAACTTGTTCCTACGGCAGGCTCCTTGTTGCATGGCTCTTAGAAGCCTTACCCTGACCATCTGCATGGCAAAGTGCATGGCTGGCACCATACTGCATGCCATGCAGCACTGAGGAAACAGAAAGTGTCAATGAAAGGAGGGTCTTCAAATGTAGTAGAATTTTTAGATAAAATTAATCTTGCTACTTGGCTTCTCACGTGTTACAAAAGGTAGTTTCAAAGAAGGTACTCAGAAGGTATCCTCAAAATTTTTCACACAAGCAACACACCTACTCTAATTTTTTAAATCAATTCTACATTGTCCTTTGTCAAAGCTCTTTGCTCTCCACACCAACACCCCTAATTAATGCAACAGCCAAAGAGCCTATTCTATCCTGTTTTCTATATCCTTAAAGAACAGTGAATCTGATCATATTGAAAAAACTCTTTATAATATATTCTCAATGTCACTATCGTTTTAGGGCAGGTTCTGACTGTACCTTCTGCTTTTAGCTCAGCACCAGACCTGCAAACAATATTGAAATTACTCACTACTTTTGACATTTCTCTCAAACAGCTGTGTCTTATGCCTACAAGTATTCTTGCTGCATTTTCAGCTAATTATTGCTCTTTTCTGTTGTGTTTGTACTTAGAAATAAATATTGACGATGTACAGGCTGTTATTTGTCTCTGACATTTATCTAACCTGATTTGCCTTTCCATCCAGTTGTTATGGAACTGTAAGGCACAGCTCTGCCCTACACAGCATTGGTTGAAGTCCAGAATACAATAAAGGCTTGCTCTGCCTGTGCATCAGCATTGGTCATGCTGTTATTGTGCCTTGACAGCAACTCCTGTTACTGCCCAGTAGAAATACAAGTGGCACACCACCTTCTCAACACAGAAAGACAGTTTCTGCTCCACAGGAGGAAGTGGAAGGAAGTACAGAAGGAAGTAATCTTCCTTCTCCATTTGTGTTGCAAAGTTATGGACATAACATCTGATTTGCTGGTCTTGTGAGTTTTTGCTAACTCTACAGAGGTGTCACAACAAAGCCAGAATGAACTGAGTTAGTGCAAGTATCTCTTTTTTCAATCTTCTGTGTAACGCCAGCTTACAGTTGTCATTGGTGCATTTCTTTACCTCTGTTTCCTTTGGACACAGGTTTCTTTCCCTGCATAAGCCCTCTTCCTAGAATTTATTTTTGCCTCCTCTTACCCAATGCATTTTCTAATTTTTTTTTTGTTAGAATAAAACCTCTGACCTATGTTGGTTAATTAAAAGAAAGAAAAAGTTATTCACTGTTCAAGGTTCTCAGAATAAAAGCTTCAAATACCAACTGTAACTGAGCTTACTTACATTCCATCAAGACCAGAGGACTTTCACAAATCATTACTTATTTATGCTAATTTTAATAAATTTCTATGCTTTCTCTTTTTGTAACTTTTCTTCTGTCTCAGTCATTGAATCTTGTTGTAACTTCTTGCAGACTGAAGAGCCCTCTGTTACCAGGTTTGTGCTTCCTAAGTTGTGCCTAAGAAAAGCGATCAATGCATCCAGAAACCTGCTTCTAATAAGGTAAAAAGATTGAGGTCCTTAAAATCTTCCTCTGCATTGCACCTTTTCCAGTTACTCAATTCATCCTTAATCAGGTCTTCCAGGAATCCTCTCCAGGATTCTGGTGTTCTCCTTGAACTGACAGCATTAAATCAGTGTAAGATTACGTAAGGCTAGCAGGGAACTCAGGAGGTCTCCACTCCAACTCCCTCCACCTGGCTCAGCCATGGAGTCAGACCAGCCTCAGGGCTTTATCCCAGGGGGCTGGAAACCCTCCAAGGAGGGAGACAGCACCGCCTCCCAAACCACACAGCGCAGCTGTGGCTTCTATGGAGAAATTTTTTTCCCTTATTTCCAGGTTCTCTGTCCTTGCTCAGCTTTGTGCCCAGCAGGATGCAGGACTTTATCCTCAGGCCTGTCCCAAGACCCACTGTCCTTAAAACCAGGACAAATGGGCATCAGGCATCTTTTTTACTGTGCTATGATGCTTGCTCTGCTCTCAGTCTACTGTTTGGTGGTGGCAGAACTCTTTCTTTCATACCTATGAGAGAAAACTGACACTCTCTCATGGGTAAACTGAAAATCCAGAAAACTTCTTGTTTTGGCATATTTCGGTCTTGCAGACTTGCCTCTGAGACTAGAGGTGTTGTGCAGTTACAGTAAATACAAATGGGGTTTTCATAGTAAAAGAACTCCTTCACCTCCATAGGGCAGTGGCCTCTGCTGACATGTTCAAACTAGTTATTGTCTTTTTACTTGCCCTGCACCTACTTCTCATGCCTCCTTGCTTCTCGCTTTAGGTTATGGCTCAATCTGCCCATGAAGGTTTTTCCTAACAATGTTTTGATTTCTTGGACTACCCTATGCACCTTCCCAAATGTCTAGAAATTTTTCTTATATCTTTAAATACAGCCAGTTCTTGAGATAATCCTGAGGCTTACATGGAGGAAACAAAAATAACACACTTACCTGCCAGACATTCTCCCTGACCCTGTCCCTTTCATATATTTTTTTCTCTTCCTTCTCTGTTTGAGAACAGTTTGGTTTTAATGAGCCTATCTCTCCCTCAGCTAATGAGAAAATAAAGGATTTTTGTTGCTCATAGCCAGCAACTCTTTTATTGGCAGCAGCTAGAGGTTGTTCACATACTATGTAGTCTATGGGGAAAAATATATTGAACGGATGTTTTATACAGATGAAAGAAAGAAAGAAAGAAAGGAGTATATATTGTTTTTTAAAGGGAATTGGTTGGATTTGTGACCTAAGTTATAAATTCCAAAGAAGTTTGTAATAAGATTTATTGGTGTTTTTAATATAATATTGTCCTTAATACAGAACTGAAAAATTTCAATATGCATTGCCTTTAGAAAAATACACTTTCATAAATTCTTAGGACTGGTAGAGTATAGTGGAATTTTTCTCAAAATTTGGTATAGAAAGTTTTTCTGCTTTTCATATTCTACTTTACAGTGTTCAAAACATGTTTTGATACCCAGATGGTGCAGTTTCAAGCAGAAAGAAAGCTGATCATGAAGTGCCTAAGTAGTGAATAACATTAAAAAATATTAAAGGGTCTATATTTCTACCAGTCATGATTTAAAAACTGAGGGACAGTATTTACAGTAGTCTGACACCCTTATTTTTTTAAGAACTGCATGCTCCTCATTAGAATCTTTGTCATATGTCCTCTACTGTAGCATGTCTTCTTCTTCCATGTAAGACCAATTATTTCCAAATGACTGGCCTATCATTCTCCATACTGTAGATATTACTTGCATTTATAGATTATTATATTAAATAAAAGAATTTCCTGAACGGTGTTGTGCTTGTTTATACAATATGGTGTTCTGACTTAATAATTCCTTTACATTTCATGTATTTTTGTTACTGAAAATATTTATTTTGCTGACATGCTGATGATTACATTGCTGTCATATTTAGATATGAGTTTCAGGGGCCATCTGCAAAGAATCAGGCAGAGATTTCTAAATACTTTATTAGACAGCCTGAATTTGTATGCTAGTCTTACTGCAAAATTCAAATTGATTTATTTGTTAAATTTTAGGCATGCTGTTATTTCAGGTCTGCAAATTCTTTTGTGGCTCAGAAATGCAGCAGAAGTGTTGGCTTGTAAAGGTTTTAACAGCTATAAAAGCCCATTTCCATATGGCTAAAGAGGAATAAAAGCACACTGCTACTACTACTAGTACTACTACTACTAGTACTACTACTACTACTACTGGTTCATGTGTACTCATATATGCTCAGCATATATGCTCATATGTACATAAACAAGAAGCCTCTCCTTTTACCAGCAGATGGAAGTAACACAGATTGCCTTTGGGTAAGGATTACCTGGAAAACAATGTAGGATATTGAATGGATGAGTTCACTGCACAAAAATTCTTGGAAGAAAAGTCGGAAACAACTTACGGCCAGTATTGATGAATTTAGTGACTGCCAATGTTTTCCTCAAATAAATGTTTTCATTCTGTGAAAACCCACTGCCACTGATTGGTGAACATGCCTGAACTAAATGCTCTTTAGGAAACAGGATTCTCTTCTGAACCCTGCCTTTTGCCAAGAGGGTCAGGGAGAATCATAGATTCCAAAACAAATTTATTTTAGCAGCTGCTTAATATGAGTCTATAGATGTAGTAGTGGTGTTGGAAGGAATAATAGACAAGACATTGCAAGAGATTTGGTGGACATTTTATTTCTCCATCTGTAAATGAAAAAAACTTGAGTAAGGGCAGGAATATGTATTTTGATGGTAGGGTGTGAGCAAAGCTGGTTGTATTTCTTTAGTAAAAAAATAATTTTATATAGGACCAATTAATTTGTAATTTTTCAGGAGCTAATGAAACATTAAAACATGAGTAGAACACCTCTCCTGTGAGGACAGGTTGAGGAGTTGACACTGTTCAGCCTTGAGAAGAGAAGGCTGCCTGGAGACCTCACAGCAACCTTCCAGTATTCTAGGGTGGCCTACAAGGAAGCCAGGAAGGGAATCTTCATAAGGAGCTGTAGAAATAGGACAAGAGGCAATGGCTTCCAACAGAGAGTAGGTTTGAATTGGATAGATTGATTAGTTATTACAAGGAAATTCTTTACTGAACAGTTGTAAGATTTTCAGATTCACCCTTACAACAGGTGAGTACGGGGAATAATGCCCCAGCACCTGGTACTCCTTAAACTGACATTTCCTCTGCAACAAAACTCTGTGACATGGTGTCTTAACATCTTCAAAGCTCTGAAACTTAACAAGGACAAGTGCCAGATTCCACACCTGGGATGGGGCAACTGTGGTTGTGTGTATAGACTGGGAAAGGAGAAGCTGAAGATCAACTCCATGGAAAGGGTCCCAGTCAATGACAAGGTGAGCATGAGCCAGCAGTGCCCTGGCAGCCAGGAGGGCCAAGAGTGCCCTGGGAGCATCAGGCACAGCATCAGAGCCGGGCAGGGAGGGGATTGTCCTGCTCTGCTCTGAGCTGGGGCAGCCTCACCTCCAGTGCTGGGGGCAGAAATGGGTGCCACAACACAAAACAGACATTGAGCTGTCAGAGAGTGTCCAAAGGAGAGCATGAGGATGTGAAGGGTTTGGAGGGGAAGCCCTGTGAGGAGTGGCTGAGGGCACTTGGTCTGTTCAGCCTGGAGGAGACTGAGGGGAGACCTCACTGCAGTTACAGCTTCTTGGGAGGGGAACAGGAGGGGCAGGCACTGATCCTGCTCTGGGGTGACAGGGACAGGACCTGGGGGAATGGCCTGAAGTTGTGTCAAGGGAGGCTTAGGTTGGATATTAGGAAAAGATTCTTCACCCAGAGGATGGCTGGGCACTGGAACAGACTCTCCAGGGAAGTGGTCACAGCACCAACCCGGGCAGAGCTTGAGAAACATTTAGAACAATGCTCTCAGGGCCATGGTGTAACTCCTGGGGATGTCCTGTGCAGGGCCAGGAACTGGAATTGTTGATCCTGATGGGTCCCGTCCAACTCAGCATATTCTATGGTTCTGTGATTCTAATACACATGTAAATCCTGGAACTGTACATTCATCTTTTTTCCCAATGACAGTTTTTAGCAGAGGAATTGTTAATCCATTTCCTGCATGTACTGTTTCTTTAACATCTCAAGATGCTGAATTATGGATAAGGTTCCAGAAGTAATTTCTTCCTAGGTTGACCGGAGTGATAAAAGCCACAACTTTTGTCACTACTCAGAGGTCATTGATGCCATTGGAAAATGGCACTCCTAGACATGCATTAACCAGGTTAAGTCTTGTAAAATTCACACAGCAGTCTGAGCAGGTCTCTTGAAGGATCTGACTGAGCTTTCTCATCAAACAAAAATGGATACTATACAACCTAGAGTCACTCCTGCCCACAGCAGTGGAACTCAGTAGAGAATTCACAATGTGTAGCTGGAAAACATGTGCATAATTTGATGGAGAGCTCATTCAGGCGTTGCAACACTGTGATTGAGGGCCTTTTCTGTAAGGTGGCAGGATGAACTGAACACCTTGGCAAGCTCTGTTTGTAGTGATGCTCCTTGCACTTTAAAAATCAAAACAAAGTTGTATTTTTAGCAGAGATATTACAGGAACTATCATATAAACAAATGCAGGAGAAAGACAAGAAACTGTTCAAGCTGTTTTGCTTCTGATATAATTTTCTCAAATGAGTTGACTTTTCTCTAGGGGAAGGCAAATTATTGCATTTGAATGTGAATAAGCATTGACAAACTCTTCTGTGCCTGTCACAGACATTTGAGAAATGTCCAGATTCCTCTTCCCATCTTCTTTTATACCAAGAGGAAAAATTTTTGAGAGTGGGATCTGAAACTCAAAGGTTTCAAATGTCTCCATCAGACCAAAAGGTCTGATTTCAGTCCACTCAGGATTACATTAACTGTTATGGTTTCTTGGATCTTTGTGGTGGCACATTTGCACCTCAGAAAAACCCCTAACTTTGAGTGTACTACCCGGCAGAAATACATATAAGGAGCTTTGTAGTAAATTTTATCAATTTGTCCTTCTAATTACCTAAAAGAGATTTGACCTCATTCTGGTTTAACTGGTGTTTACAGGTCTTCTACATTTAGTATAATTTGCAGCTTTCACAAATGTAATATTTATTCACTCTTAAATGCTATACAAGAAAGACTTCAAATAGAACCAAGATTGACATAGTTTCTTTCCCATGAGTATCTGGGTACCCTTGAAAATTTACACTACTGTCTTTCACTCTTAATTCTGCCATTCAGATTCTGTAAAAGATTGTCTTTTGTCCAAACAAATTTGAGTCAGTTTTGAGGTAAGTTTGCTTAAAAATTCTGAAACATGAAAACGTGAAAATGCTACATCCAGTTCCCTTTATTTCCCAATCTTAGAAGTCAAATAGCAGGAAAAAAACTGTTCTGTTTGGTCATATTTTTATCTTTAAATCCTTGGTTTGGTGCTACGACCAAGCAGATATGGTAATGAACCTCTGTGCCAGCTCAAGCAGTTGCTTTCTGAAGGCTGAGTATAACCAGTGCTTCTCCTCTGAAGAACTGCTAACAGAAGGAAATAAAAAGTTCTAAAAATGCTCTAGTTCAGTTCAGCAAGTATTTTGCCTACAGAAACCTCTATACTGTGGACTGACACTGCATTTCAACCATTTGTTCTTGAAGTTTTTGAATTTTCTTCATATTTTTGTCCTCCATTTTTTGTCCCCATTGGTCAGATTTGTATGTATGAGGTGGTGATTAGCAAGACAGCGTTTTATCAGGGAAAAGCAGTATAGCACTAGTTAGCTTTTCTGTGCAGGAGATTTGAGAATGGAGTGAAACTGAGCTCAAGCATGAAGAATCAAGATTTCAAAAATCTTGAAAATTACAATCTGTAAAATGTTTAGAAATATAGTTGCTTAAACATGAAGCACTTTCTATTTGTTTTCTGCACTTCTAAACTTGGGCTGATGTCTTTAATCTCTTTTTCACAGATGGGACTAAAAGCTTACTATGGAAATATGAACTCAAAACAAGGATTTCCCCATGCCACATGGCTGCAGTAGCAGAGGCTCTATCAACATAACATTCTGGGATATTTTTGATAATATCACACATTTTTCTTCAAGCTTGGCAGTTAGTTCCTTTAGTGCCCAGACTTGTATATCAATGTCAATAGGCTGTTACTGAAAATTTTCCAGGCAGATAAAATCACTGAAGATTCATGAGGGAGGTATTTAAACCAGTGGTTTGCCCATCCAACTCTTGCCACTATTTGGAGGACTATATCTGTAATTTTTTTTTTCTTTTCAAAGTTTTCTTGGTTTCTGTGCTCTGAAGTGCATTTTACAGAGTAGAGAGCATTTCTGCTTTCCTCAGTTTGAATTTCAAGCCACTTTACTCTAAATTCTGTCACCTAACATTAGTGCTTACTTTTCTTTTGTTGCAGTTATGCTTTACCCTGCAAGCTTAAACCACCCTTTAATAGTTATGGCTCCCTCTCCTATGTTTTTCTTTATTTGCTGGTTTTTCCTCTTGAGCTTCTGTGTCTCTGTGCTCATCCGTGGCTTTTGCATTGGCTGCTCCTCTCCTCCTTATATTTCCTTTTATATATTTTTTTTTGCATTCTTATTTCTCAGAAAAGTTGATGTCTGATGTGTGTTAATTGTAGAGCCTCCCCGTTCTGCCTTCTGTGCACTCTCCCCCACCAGCATCTACACAAGGATATTAGGACATTCTGATTTACTTAGAGTCACTGTTCACTTGGCAGGTCCATGTCTCTCTGGACTCCTAGTCACATTCTCTGAAATCATTCTTGTAAACACAGGGGTGGCAGGATTATTTCGTGCTGTAATCTTCTGGGGGGCCTTGGCAGCCCTGATGTTATCCTGGAGGCTGAAAACAGAACTGATGGGGGCAGGAATGGGGAGACATTAGCTGCCTTACTTTTTTACTTGTTTGTTGGGCACTTCCTTTGATCTGTCACAGCTGTTGGAGGTTGAGCAAGATTACAAGAGGTTATGCTACAACAGCCAAAGGAGAGAATGGCATGTAGAGATTACCACACCTGGAGCACCTGGTCCTGGGCTCCCCCCACCTGAGAGCAGCATGGACACACTGGAACTAGTCCAGAGAAGCTTCACAAACATTATCAGAGGGCTGGAGCATCTCTTCTAAGAGGGCTGGCTGAGAGAGCTGGGACTGTGCAGCCTGAGGAAGAGAAGGCTGGGGCTGACCTTACCAAGATGTATGAGTACCTCATGGGGAGGTAAAGAACATCTCCTCAGATGTGCCTAGTGACAGGACAAGACAAAATGGACACAAACTGAAAGGCAGGAATATTCATTTAAACCTAAGAAAACCCTTTTTTCCTATGTGGGATTTTGAGAAGGAGGATAAGTTTCTCAGAGTGGTTGTGGAATCTCCATCCCTGAAGAGATCCAAAATGCAGCTGCACACTGTTTTCAGCAGCATACTCTAGCTCAGCAAGGGAGCTAGGCTAGCTCCTCTTCAGAGATGTCATTAGGCTCAGCCTTTCTATGCTCCAGTAACTTTTCCAAACATCCTCACAAGTGGGATTTATCATGCTTTCAATTTATCACAGCAAAATTTTCAAGGGAATTTTCTTGCTTCCAAGAAAAAGGGATTCTCAGATTGCCCTGTTATCCTGATCTGCTTTTCATGGTGTGATTACTGAATATTTTTCCAAGGTATCCCAAAGTACCCAAAACTTACACACAGCAAGACATGTTTATTAGAAGGGGCCACAAAGCATTTGCAAAAATGTGTGGGCCTCTTCTACAGTTTTTTGAAAGCAGCTAAGATGCCTGGTTGGTTGATGATCTTGTTTTCATTCAGTCTCATTACTGATAATGCTCCATGTGACAATAACTTCACCAAGAGATACACAATGAACTTAAAAAAAGTTTTGAATGTAAAGGTTATACTATCAAATGGTGGTTTGAAAGAACTAAATAGGATTATGAAGATTATTCTCCTTTAACAATGCTTTAAATTTTTATCTCTTTATTCTTTTCTCATTGCTTTCTCTTCCAAGACATTATGGTTTATTGTGTCTCCACTAGGTACCTTGCATATGATTTACACACTGAATGACTCTGCTTTCAGAGCAAGGTAATGATATAATATCCCCATTTTTATTCAGAGCAGTCAACACTTTCTACCTCTCTGAATAATAAAACCACCTGCATTTAATATACATGGAAAAATGGGAAGGCAAATAGCAGATATAGCACAATCACATAAGTGTAATCAGATAAAATATCACAATATTAGAGCAGATCAGCATCTGGTAATGACTTGAATTTTAAAAGACTGACAAACAGCACGGTCTAAAGCAATCAGGCATACCTCATTCAGAGCTACTTATCCCAGATTTGATTGCTCTTCTCGTCTGTTTCTGGCAGATTAAACATTCAGGCGTTCTTATTTTAACTCTTCCTATGCTGTGCCTCTTTTAGTGGAAAACCACTAGGTTTTTACCTCCTTTCTCCAGAGTGAGAAAGCAACAACAAACTAGAGTGGAGGAAGGAGCTGCTGCCCTGGCCGATTGCAGTGAATAGAGCCAAGCCCGTCTGCAGCATGCATGCAGTCACATCAATCTGTGTCCTCTGCCTCTGCAGCTGCTGCCAGGGCTTTGGGATCCATTATATGTAGCAGAGAACTATTAGAAACTGGAAGAAGATTTTTTTGTGTCTGGCAATCTCTGGATGAGTGGCTTGTGGAAGACTTTATTTGTTCATTCCACTGCACTCAGCAGGACCCGTATCACCTCTAGGACATCCTGCAGACACAGTAACACAAACAATGCAAATCAAGCAACATCAGAGTAAAGGTGGTGCTCTATAGAACTGGGATATTGCCCATCCTCTAATTATTTCTATGCATCTGGCAATTGCAAGTCTTAGCTGTTAGTGCAGGTGCTGGAGCAGTACCCAAAAGCCATGTTAAGAGCATATTTCCCTCTCCCTCTCCCTCCTCTTCCTCCTCATCTGTCCCCTATCCCTCTCCCTCTCCCTCTTCCTCTTCCTCACATATCCCCTATCACTACTCCTCACCCTCTCCCTCTCTTTCACAGCTCGCTTTAATACAAGCATCAGTGTAGAGCTGTTTGAATTTCTTCTTTCTGATTTTGCACCCCAGGCTATGCTACTTCCAGGAATCACATCACTTGCCTCACCTCTTGGGTATGGGGAGCCCATTTGCTCCTAATTACTGAGCTTATGGTTGGACTTTGCATGGTACAAATTGAATGACTGTGCCTCCAGAATATATTGGGAGCCACAAGCTTGCCCCTGAACTAAATGCCATGGAAACCTTCTCCCCAACTCCATTTTTTCTTTCACATCAATGGACTCTGTGCTTACTGTGGCAGCAGAAAATATTTTACTATGGCCAAAACCATGCAACAATAGAGCATCCAAGGAAGAAACCCATGGTTTTTTTCCAATTTGACCATACCTGAGGTTACGTAACATCTCAGATATTTTGCATGTAACTATGAGAGAGATTCTACAATCAGAGCTCAAAATTCTTTATAAATGTAAAACCTGAAAACTAATGGTGCCCTTCTCCACGTATTTGGTCAATAGGAAGCTGCACCAACCCTAGAATAAAAGATGTTAAAACAGAGATGTGCACCTTGGAAACTGACATATGGATGGTATTATCCTATCAATGACAAGGCACTTTTTATATTAACACAGTTTAAGTTCTCATTTTAACTCACTGTTCTCCAATGGCATTGATCCTTCTTTTCACGAGAAGCCATCTGAACAAAAGGATTTTGTCTCCCATGAACTGGCACATGTCAACTAAGAACTCATGATCCTCACCAGTAACTGCAGAACTAGAAAAGGACTTGTTTCTTGTCCTTTCCTGCTTTCTGGGTTAAGGGTGGAAAAAAAAAGATTTTAGAATCTCATTTACAGCTTAGACTCAGCACAGCTCTTCCTGCAAAATTCTTCCCCTCTGATTCCCTCACCATTTTAGATGCAGCATTTTGTTACCTGCTGCCTCCTGAAGAGTGAACAGATGGGGAGTGGGGATGAGGCTCTTCTGTCTTGGCTGCTGGTGCACACTTATAGCATCAGATAAAGAGAAAGGGATAACAGAACTCAACCAGTGATGAGAAAGTTCAAACAACTAGTACTCATAAAACTTGGTTTACCTTATACAAACCCATTTCTACTATGGGCAAAAAAAGATAAAAATGCATGGAAGGTATGACCAAAGTGCCACTGCAAACCAGTAGCAGAGCAAAGAAAAGATATTAAAATACATGTATTGCTTCCTGTTGTATGTTTAAACTTTGTGAAACACAAATATAGACCTTTTTAAAAATTATTTTTTAAATAACACAGATTTCTTAAGTTTGGAAAAGGACACTCAATGTAGTCCTGCCACTGAATCAGCTGTGAGGACTGGGTATTCTGGTATTGCTTTCTTACTGCAGCGGATCAGTGACCAAATATATTAGGCATCCATTGTGTACAAGGAAAATAGATGAGGGATGATTTATCACAAGTTCTTTCTTTGTATTAATAATACATGTGGCACAGAGATGAGATATAGGCTATGTTTTCTTCTGCTTTTCATCTCCTAATGTTTATGATTCAAGTTTCATTGTACTCATATCTTTGTCACGTTCCTTTGGTTTGCAGTATTCTTTTATAAGGACTTTGTCTTTCACAGGTGGGCTGTTGACTGCATTACACCTGGCCTGGACTGCAGGTGAATCAGTTTTGGGGGACCCAATATAAAGTTACTGCTGCAACTGATCACAGCTTGTTCTTTGCTGCGAGAATTTGTTACTGCTTCTTAAAAATTGACTAATACCAACCAGAACACTAAATGTCTTTAGCCAGGGCCTACATAAGAGTGTGAAGCAATGAAATAAGACACAAATCTTTCACTTTTTCACTGAAAAAATTTTAACTGGTAGGACATTCTGAATTCAGACTCACTCTATTTTTTGGTTTAAAGGATGGAAGGGGAGTAGAATAGAGTCAAACTCTCACAACATTTTTTTCTATTTCTAAGGCGTATATGGGTAATTTCTCCCCTTACACAAGACTTATTTCCCCTGTACTCAGTACTACTTAGACTGCACCTTGAGTGCTGTGTCCAGCTCTGCTCCCCTGAAGGATGAAAGGATGTTGAGATGCTTGAGCATGTCCAGAGGAGAGCAACAAGGCTAGTGAGGGCTTGGAACACAAGCCCTGTGAAGAATGGCTGAGGGATTTGGGGCTGTTTAGCCTGAAGAAGGCACAGGGGAGACCTTATCATTCTCTACAGCTGCTTGAAAGGAGGTTGGAGGTTGTATCCAGGTGGGGGTCAGCCTCTTCTCTCAGGCAACCAGTGACAAGATGAGAGGACACAGTCTCAAACTGCACCACGGGAAGCTTAAGCTAGACATTAGACAAAAATTATTTACAGAAAGAGTCATTGGGCATTGGAATAAGCTGCTCAGGGAAGAAATGGAGTCGCTGTCCCTGCGGGTGTTTAAGAAAAGGCTGGATGTGGCACTCAGTGCCATGGTCTGGTTGACAAGGTGGTGTTTAACCCTAGGTTGGACTTGATGATCTCCAAGGTCACCAAGAGAATTCTGTGATTCTTTGGTTCTGTGACTTTCTCTTTTGCTTATCCTTCATAGGCTGAAAACATTAAGTACGTGTTTGGTTTGACACACAGCTTGGGGCTAGCTTTAGCTCTTTATTTAAGCTTGATTTAGGAACACTCATGGACAAAAGTACCCAGTGGTGAAGGAATCTAGGCAAAGGTTTCCAAAGACATGGAATATGAGAGACCTTCTTGGACCATCTGATACAAGCTTCATCCTTCACCCAGTGTTGGATGCTCACTGTCATGACACAGTTAGAAAAAATCCTATTTGAATTCCTCATGGAGTATGAATGGTTCAACTCTTGTCAGAAGGAGTCAACACACAACTTACACTCACAGTTTGTCTATATAAGAAACTCTATCACACCTTTTTTTTTCCATGCTAAGGCATAAAAATTAGCAATCAACAAAAAAGATGCTGTAAACTTTTGAAACACAAGTTACCAGCACTGTCTGGTTGGGCTTGGGCATGCCTCTGAATGCTCTGCTGTCCAGCAGCTGTAAATTCATCTGCTCTGTCACAGCCTCAAATCGAACTGTCTCCATGGCTGCAAATCCAAGGTCACAGGTAGAATGGTCAATTCTACTTATAGGATTTTTTTTCTTCCTGCATAGCACTGCTGTGAAGATGCATACCTTTGCATGGAATGTAGTATTTATACGGGTGATTTCTTCTCTCTGTTTTTTGCTAAATGTAATGTTAAACTCTATGCTTATTTTAGCAGATGTGCAGAGAATCAAATATCCTATGTGCAACTTGGGAGGATTTGAGTGTCAGATCATGCAAAGGTTTCTTTGAGTATCTGAGACTAAATGCTCAAGTCACAGAGAGTTTCTAGGTCTGGGATATTGTTTCCTTTGAAAGCAACTTGAACAAACACAATTCCTCCCCTCTCGACATTTTGAACCCATGTCCTTCTTTCCCATCTATATCTCAGTTGATTCTTCATTTTTCCGTCTTTTTTCTTCCTCTTCAGTTTGTGATCTTGAGTCTTAAGTGTGTTCATGAGTACATGCAAAATTAGTGTGGTTTGGTGTGCTAAAGAGTGAAATTCTTCTGCACCCCTTGTATAAGTAATTTCTTTCAGTCTCAGAAGAAGAGTGAAGAAGGGATAGAGACAAAAGAGAGTTGTATCCCGTAAGATGGTTTCCACTTATTTTCAAGATTATACCAGTAGTGAAAATTACCAGCTTTTGCACATGCATGCACTCTCCTTCTTCCCCCCTTCTTCCCCATGCTCTTCTTTGCCTCTCTCTTGCTCACATTCATCTCAGGGAGACATTTCCTGATTTATTGCTTGAAAGCCTGCCATCTCACTTAATCTCTTGAAAGGAAGGGGATTTTTTAAAATTTGTATTGATAAGACCTCAGACAGCCCATAAGATATTGCAGCACATTAATGAAATACCAGAATGGGAAACTCGACATCTAAATGTTAGAAGAGTTATTACGCCCAGCATATCCAAAAACCCCACATCTGATGTCCTCCCAAAAGCTAAAATGGAGTAGAACCCTTCAGGATTACAGATTTCCACATAGAAAGTGGAAAATGATGATTAAATCACCACTTGTATTTGTTATACTTCCTTATACACACTGATACCCAATAAAACCATCCTTTCATATTTGGAGGGGAATACAGAGCCATCATTGCACAGGCATGTCTATGTTAGCATTAGTAGGTGTCACTGAGATGTGCTGGGGAGAAAAATACACTCCCTTGCTTGCATTCCATTTTACAACTATCACAGATATTTTGCCACAAAAATGTGATTGAACTGTTGGCAGCTGTTCTACACCCAGGCTGAGAACTGCTGGTACTGAAAGCTAGTTACCACTCTGCTGAGGTCAGACACCTGACTTTCATTAGTATGTGAGGTTGAAAAGCAGTCAGTAGCTTGTACCAATTGTACATTAACTTCTATCTCTGATAGGTGATTTCTCTGCAGGAATCCTCACAAAAAACTATTTTTCAATTACTAGAAAACATCTGACATTTCAAAGGAATTCAGATATAATTTTTTAAATATTGAAGTCATCTTTCATGACTTATATTTAGTAAAGTAGTATTGCCATGTAGTTAAGTAGGCTAAATAATGAGAAAGACACAATTAACATATCTTTCAAATGCATCAATGTTATGGCTTGGCATGTCCTTCTTCCTGCTTAAAATTAGCAATGACAGATACTGAGACACTATTAATTTCTTAATAGGCTGAATAGGCACAGCCAAGCATGAAGCCAAGAATAATATAAATTAGCACTTGCGTTTATAAACCTGCAAGCCCTGGGGATGATGTAGCATAGAGTAAGGTGCAGAAAGAGGAAACACATAGGTTGAGGTCAAACCCCTCTATCTCAAATTTCTGTTCTCCTTCTAGTGAAATTTGAATTAAATTCTAAAATAATTACTTATTTTTTCTTGAAAAAAGAATGCTAAGACATGTCCAAACCCCATGTTTCAGAATTATAACCCCAAATTTCTTTAATTTTCTGTTGTGAATTGAGCATAAGGAAATGTTCAAATTCAGAAGTCCCTGAGTTTTTTTGTATCCATAGTTCAAGATGTATATGGCAATGTCACAGTAGGAAAGTATGTGCAAGTGAGGGAAAAAGAAAACCATTCATATAATTTATAGAAATTGTGAAGCTATTTATTTTGACTTTCATATTGCCTGTGTATATCTGCCTTCTTCAAGCTGGTCCTCTCAACACTTAGCAAGAGTGTTTAGAGGGGTGTGAATATTTTCAATAAACTTGGACACCTACAGTGACTGTTGAAGAAAATGAAATCTAAAGTTTTATAATTTCTGAATGGAAAAAAAAAATGGATAGATATAGATATAGATATAGATATAGATATAGATATAGATATAGATATAGATATAGATATAGATATATAGATATAGATAGACATAGATACAGATGTTCCTGAAATTTCCATGATAAATAGAAAATAAACATGTACGCAAATAATTAGCTTTAATGAACATGTTCAAAGCAGCATCTATTTTTAACTAGATGCAAGTGCCAGAAGCTTGTATTTATTTCATCTGGAGAATTCAGTGAGAGTCTGAAGTTAAAGCTAATTTTAGCTTTCACTCTGAGTGGTTTAAGCAAACATGAATGATGTGATGCATCTGTCAAATCATTCAGTTATTTAAGAATGAAGATTAAGTGTTCACTTTTTAGCACTTCTGTTCTGGTTTTTCTTGTAGGAATGGTGGACATATTTCATTCTTTCGAGAATCAATTCAATCCTAAGATTTGTCTTCAACACATTTTGACTGCAGGGACACAATGGGCATACTACTGAACTTAACATCAGATATGACTGACAGAAGATGTATTTGAAAAGAAATTTTTTTATTTATCTTCTTTCTTCTGAATCTGTCAGAAGACACTTCTAGCAGGCACAAAGGGTGCATCACTGTGCCTCATCCTTACGGATATTGCACCTGTTCAGAGAACCAATGTAACACCTTTTTCTCTGCTCTTAGGACTTTTTTCCCATTTTATTCAACTGCATAATTATTTTAATTTTTCAATTCGATTTTTTTTTCTTTGGCAATGTAACAGCCAAATAAGCTGTGGGCTGCATTCTCATTATTCATATTCCCAAGTGACTAATTCCAAGGAGACTGTTGCTGGTCCAAACAAAGTGCCATGGAAGAATATGTGCCCTAAGAATAAACTCCATTGTAGACTTGTGATACTGTCTTAGGAAGCAGCATAAAACCATTTGTGCTTCTTCTCCTTTTCTCATCCCTTTGAGAGATTTGGGTTCATTGTGATTTCTCTCAAGAGCCATGCCCTTTAATTCAGCAAGATGCAGTCCCCTTGCTTTATGCAGTTTTTCTGATTTAAAGTTGTTTCTAATTAAGGTGAGGGTCAGCAGACCCCTGTGTCAGTGCTTTATTTCAGCTGTGGTGAAACAGGACAGTGCTGGTGACACCTGCCATAAAGCTTCTTGAGAGTTTAATACGAAACACAGTCACTCTCATTCTGCTCTGGCCATTATTTGCATCCTCTCTTTCCAGGTGACAGAAACATTTTTTAAAAGTATAGGCCATGGGAACTGGCTGAGAGGACAACTGTGAGACACTTCAGTAAATTATAGGTGGATTTATTAATTCTGCTCAGGGTCATGCTAACAGTACTGAAATGAGGTGAAATTGAACTTGTTCTTCTAGATGGGAGAGCACCACTGGGAAAGGAAGGGAGAGGAAAGGTGTGGAAAGGTGCGGAAATGAAAGGAAACGTGTGGAAAGGCAAAGCAAGGGCAAGGGCAAGGGCAAGGGCAAGGGCAAGGGCAAGGGCAAGGGCAAGGGCAAGGGGAAGGGAAATTTCAGGGAAGGGAAGTTTCAGGGAAGGAAAGTCTGTGAAGAAAGCCTAGGAAGGAAAGCTCAGGGTGAAAGGAAAGTTGAAAGGAAAGTTTCAGGAAGGAAAGGAAAGGAAAGGAAAAAGGAAAGGAAAGGAAAGGAAAGGAAAGGAAAGGAAAGTTTCAGGGAAGGAAAGGAAAGGAAAGGAAAGAAAGGAAAGGAAAGGAAAGGAAAGGAAAGGAAAGGAAAGGAAAGTTTCAGGAAAGGAAAGGAAAGTTTCAGGGAAGGAAAGGAAAGGAAAGGAAAGGAAAGTTTCAGGAAAGGAAAGGAAAGGAAAGGAAAGGAAAGGAAAGGAAAGGAAAGGAAAGGAAAGGAAAGGAAAGGAAAGGAAAGGAAAGGAAAGGAAAGGAAAGGAAAGGAAAGGAAAGGAAAGGAAAGGAAAGGAAAGGAAAGGGAAAGGAAAGGAAAGAAAGGAAAGGAAAGGAAAGGAAAGGAAAGGAAAGGAAAGGAAAGGAAAGGAAAGGAAAGGAAAGGAAAGGAAAGGAAAGGAAAGGAAAGGAAAGGAAAGGAAAGGAAAGGAAAGGAAAGGAAAGGAAAGGAAAGGAAAGGAAAGGCTCGAGAATGCAAATATCAGATACATTTCAAGAAAACTTCATTTGCTCATCTAGTGAATGTCTATATTTACCCTCCCCCTCATGAGCGGCAGCTTTTCTAGCAAACAAAAGCAAACGAGAAAGAAAATATGTGGTGGGCCTGACTGAATGGTAATAGAAAGTGATGTCTTGAATATTACAAATTAAGAAGCAGTTTCCTAAAACGTTTGCTTCTGAAACTCTCTAAGATAATGGTGTTTTACTGAGAGAGTATTTGGAGGACACAGGTTGTGAAGGAGCAAACTGAAAAGTTCGCATCCCCTCACCAAAGTCAAATTTGAACATTAAAAACGCATTCTGCTTGGAGTAGTGACTTAGATGAGATATATAATCTAAGGTGCTTTTTCTGCTAGGCATAATAAATTATTAATTTTCATTTACATTTTCTCTACATAAATAAGATGCATTAAACTGTTAAATGCAGAAAAGTCACAGCTGGTTTATTGAAATATAGAAGTGTTGGAAGAATATATATATTTATTTATCTATCTATCAATTTTTCAATGTATTTATATTCCTACCTATCTACTTGCTTTCTTACATATGTGCAAATATACAAAATATTACACTTAACATAGATTATATTGGTATACCAAGTAGTGGAATTATGTTAATGGCTGTCACGGTGTGACTGGTGTTGCCAATTTTAATCTATTTAATTTCTTTTGGGGATCGAGTTTAGAATTAAAGACAAAGCAGGCTTAAAGCTTAAAAAAGGAACTAGATATTTATTAACAACACAAAACAATTCAGAATGAGATTTCCAGATTATTCCCTCCTCCCCCTTTCCTCATACCAGCAACATACAGGAAAAAAACTTCGGTCAGTTATTCACTTAAATAATCATTTCAATTCACTCCAGAGAGAAAAGCCCCTTCTTTTTGTTTAGGCCTAGAGGGTGTCTCACTCTCATAACCTGTATCTGCCCGGAAACTACAAATTGTGATTTTTCCTCCCATTTCCACAGTCCATCCAGAGCTGTATATGGGTTGCTGAGAACACATGGGGTGTCATTTTAAAGGCAGGCTGCTGAGAACACAAAAAGACTCTTCATCTCACTCTCCACTCAAATATCTCTGTCCAATTCCAGTCCCAAAGACAGAGAGCTCCACTTCCTGAGGCCCATTTCTCAAGGCAAAAAAGGTCTTCTTCTCAGGCACTTTTAACCTCCCCAAGTATATTCTACAGTTTAAAGGAATTTTAAGTAAAGTCACGATCCTCTAAAGCCCACAAAAAAAAAGGTTTTAAGCTACTTATCAGCGGCGACTTTTCCAGATCTCTCCTTCTATAAGAACTTGTCTTCCTTCTGCTGACCTCTGTAATTCCTCTTGCTTCATGCTTTCCGTTCTGGGGAGCTCAGAAAATCCAAAGTCTCATTCAGGCACTAAAAGTTAAACTTGTATCCAAACGGTAAAGATCCAGGCTGAAGCCATGCTGGAAAAGACGCAGCCACACAAGATGATGAAATGGCTGGACTTCTTTCTGCTGCTGTGCGAGGCCTGGAGCCGGGCCGGGCTGGGCCGAGCCGGGCCGAGCCGAGCCGAGCTGGGCCGGGCTCCCCCACGGGTCCGAAGCCGCTCCGGGCATTCCCCAGTCCAAGCTCTCTCGCCCAGGCCGGGCCGGGCCAGGCCCGCCAGGGCCAGAGCCGAGTCCACCCCGGGGCCTTCCCGGGCCGGGAGTCATCCCGGGGCTGGGCCCTTCCTCTTCCCGGAGCTCAGCCCGGGCCGGGCCCCATCCCGGGACCCGGAGCCCCTGCCAGCTCCTCTCCCCTGCCCCAACAGAACGCAAAAAACCCAAACCAACTTCTTTCCTGTGATTCGTAAAAGCGAAACAGCGTTCTAATTGGTTTCCTGGGCTGTCAATCACCAACCCAGGTCTCTGACTGGTCTCTGCAGCCTCAGGGGAGGCTCCCAGAGAAGACCCCTGCTCTCTTTGTCCTAAGGACCATGTGCGTTCCATGTGGCCTCCATGGGGGATGGGCCACCACCCACCTCCTTTCCATGTGTCCCAACACAATGGCTTTGCCACTGGATTTTTGGCTGCAGTCTGCAAATGTTGGAAGGGTTTCTTCAACTGAGGAGTAATAGAATGACTAAAGTATTAGGGACTTCAGTCCTGTTTTCTAGGGTAATCTCATTTAGTAACAGAAAGGCAATCAAAAAAGTCTCTTACATTTGGTTCTGAAATTTATTTTACTACAGCCACAAAAACATAACACTCCATTTAATGTAGGTACCTCATTGTAATATCTGGTGTATCTTGTATATACTTAAACTGAATATTACTAGAGAAAGAAGATAGGGGAGTGAAGGTAAGTAAAGAAAGAAGGCACTAAGCAGATTTAGTAATGAAATCATTTTTCCATGGGAAAAAAAAAAATTAAAAAAGTTGTGTTCAAAAGTATAGATAAGTTTAAACCACAGAGATCATACCAAAACTAAAAACTTCTCTAGGATTCAGAGCACAGAATTTGTGGAAGTGCACTTTTCTCAATTAAGCCATGCAGCTAATTTAATTGAGTTAGAATACACAATGAATAATATTTTTGTTCTTCTTTTTTTGGTACTTTTGCTTAAAAAGTATCAGTAGAACTCTTTGAGCCACACGTTGATTCCACAAATGTGCAAATCTGCAAATTGGTCCCTTTCTTTATGAGAACTAGTATGGAGGAGGTATTTTCCAACACCACTAGTTGAAAATTATTTATGTTTTCCATAGAAAAAATACTGCTTGACATTTCTAATACAGCAAGTAGAAACCCTGTGATCATGCAAGATTTTTCTATGTTTTGGAGCACAGTATTCTTAGTTATAAATAGTTACACTCTATTGGATACTAATGAAGTTGTTCTGATTTATGTTTATGTAAGAATATGGCATGTACTTGTTTCTTTTACTTGAAGAGGCAAGGAATACCTTTTTCTTGTTAAAGAAATGCCATGGTTGTTCAGCTCATACTAGAAGTGAGTGAAACCAGAACCCATCTTTAATTAATGCGTTATGCCTTAATGTGGTTATTATAGGTGGGTGTCATTCACCTAGAAGCTCTCATCTCCTAAACTAATAGAATCAGGAGGAATAAGTTGGCATGACATTCTTCTTTGTGGTCTAGAGTGTACCTATAAACCTAAAACCTATGGAGTTGTCTCATACCTTTTCTTTCATTCTTTTAAAAAGGTAGTAGAATGTAACATTTAGAAAAAGAAAAACAGATACTAACAAAATAATTACCCTCAATTACATAGAAAATGTTAGTTTCTGAAGCAGCACATAATGATAAAAAAAATATGTTCATACTTATTGTTATATCCACTCAAATAGTGTAAACAGTTTAAAAGGAAAACATTGAAATCTTCTGGATAGTGTAGAAACAAGATGTGTTATTTGGTTTATGTTTTGACCTATTTTACCTCCATGTGCTTCAGGTGTTACAGTGTTGTACATTAAACTTACTATATGTAGAGTTCTTTTCACTGAATTGCAGAGATTTTTTTTTTTTTTTAAGGTTGGGTACATTCTAAAGTGGAGATGTGAAAGAAATTATTTGCTATTCTAGATGAAGTCAGGTTGTTTGAAGTTTGATTCATCTCCTGCTCCACTTACCGACATACACTGTCCTTGAGTCCTGCAGAAAGGTGAAACCTGTAGGGACCAATCCTTTAATCTATCAGGTGCCTTAAATTAGTAATGAGTGGCCTTTCCCTTCATTATGATCAATCAGAGTTAAAGATGAGTATTTTCTCAAAGTAATAGTGATGTATGGAGAACTGTTGTGATGTTTTACAAGATACATAGATCTTTTCCTGCTCCCTGCATCACAGAGAATATCCTCTCAGCTGTGTTGTAACATGAGAGTTAGAGCTGACAGACATGTGCAACAGAGAAAAAAAAATGTTTTAGATATAATCACAACAGAGATACGGGAGTAAAAATCTTACAGAGCATGTTGAACTGCCAAGTCAGAAAGCTCTGGGAAAAGTATAAAACATTGTCTTAAGCCTTATTTCCTGAGGTGATATAAATGGGCCCAGTGATTGCAAGCTGACTCTATGCTGCCATAAATCAGTGAAGAACTGGAGTAACACACAGGGATGCACTTTGTTTTGAGGCTCAGCATGTATTAAAAACTTAGCAGCCAATTGTCACTTAGTGTTAAAAAAATAATGTCTTGCCAGCTTAGAGAACATCTATTCATTGTGTTAGGTGTTATGACGACTCCAAAAAAAAAGATGAAAATTCTTTGGTGGAGGGCTTGCAAGCCAAGCAAAGATAAAACCACATCAGAAAGGACATAGTACAAAAATTCTCACTAGATTATAAAATAGGGTTTGGCAGAACTTGAAAGTGTTATACTCTCAAGCAGCAATACCCACAAGCAGTTCTCCCAATAAGTCCTTTTTCCTATTGTGCCAGATTTTGTAAACTTCTTTCAGTACCTCTTGGGTTTTTAGATTCTGAGTACATCACAGTTTTTGACACACAGTGTGAAGACTAGTCCAGCTATATGATTTGAAAGCAGTTGGCTCTGTATAGTCCCACCACTGGACCTACTAAATGTGCACATATATGACTGATTGGTGCACATGTGTGAATTCCTTTGAGACTGCAATCTGCTCAGATGAACCCAGAGAACCCCGGGCCTTTATGGGATATACCATAATGTGTAAGCTAGGGTAGACTATCACGTACAGAAGAGATCTTACATGTGTATGACCACTTCTGGGCACTCTGCCTAACACACAGAAACCTGGAAGTGTTCATCCCCCACACCACACTGGTAACACAGAAATGAACCAAAAGTCAAAAGTTATATTCTGATGCCAATGCTGCTGAAGTTTGGAGAATTACCTCCTCAGGAAAAGCTGATAAACAAGAACTTAACAGAGAGGTGAGCAGAAAGGTGCCCTTCCTTTCTTTTTTAATGGAACATGACCCTTTTAAACCAAAATTACCTGGTCCACAGAAACATGATGCCAATGGAATGTCTGAAATTGTGTACATTGGAAGATTAGAATCCAGGACCTGATGATATGGGAGTAGGGGTGTGCAGATGGAGGATGCACATTCTCCTCTTGCATGATTGAAATATTTGACTGCCCACATCCGTGTAGCATGACTGCATGTGAATTTTGAATCTTTGAGCCCTACATGCAGCTCTTCTGAGGCTGTGAAGTATTTCTAAATACTCCAAGTAATTTACTCACATGTAAATGGAGCAGAGGGAATTGCAGTTCAAAATGTTCCTGTGTCAGAGACAGAAATTTTAACTTCCCTTATCTTTAAGGTACTGCCTGAGCCACAGCTTGCTACCTACCATTAATGTCCTTCTGAACCATCTTTTCTGAAATTTGTTAATTTATTTTGTCTCTTCTTGACCTTATAATTGTTTGAAGTGAAGTGTGCAGAGTGCATATAGTGCTTGTCACTATCTCCTTGATTCACTTTGAATTAGGGGTAGAGGAATTAGAGGTAGAGGCTGTTTGTAAAAGATGATGATCAGCCAGTTTTCAGGCTGTCTCCTCTATTGTTCCAGAAACCTAAGAACTGTTGGTTGCAAGAGAGGGATCTGAATACCATGAGGAGATTCTCATTGATAATCATGGGAATGCACATGGTGTGCAAGATTGGCTTGTCTAAAGCCAACCTGAAGGTTTAGGTGTGTTTCCTGTAAGAAGGCCTGGAAGTGTCAGTCTCTCTTGTGCTCTCTCTGTAGTTACTTTCAAAGCCAAATAATTGGAGCAAACATCAGTTTGAAAACCATGCTACTTCATTATCCTGACACGTGTTCTTGGCAGGCTTCTCTTCATTACCTTGAACATGATAGTTCCAGAACCTAACAGTGTTGGAGCATAATGAGTGCAAATGTCTCCAAAAAATATAAGTGCAGGTTCATCTGCAAGGGTTGTACAAATATACTAGATGTACAACATTTGAGTGGAAGCCTGACTGCTCAGTATGAGCTGATACTTTCAACATTTTTGCTGCAAGTGGGTGGAAAAATCAGAGTTGTAACCCTTATGTGAAGGCAGCTCTAGTTGGATCAAATGTAATACTTACAGCTTCCCATGTTATTACTTGTTTTACAGTACCAGTTGTAAACCTGATCAGAGTGACCTTCTGTTGAAGGCTGGCACTGAGAAAACCTGTCTCATTAACCAGGGAGGAAAAGGTCACTCTCTTAAAAGTGATGTCTACTCTATTTAGCTGCAGCTGAATGCCTGTGAATATGGGAAATTCCAGAATCAAATATAATCTTAAAATACCTGAACTCCACAGAGAAATTCATGTCTCACTGAAGTGTTCACAGGTTTATATTGTTACAGCAGGGCTAGGATTCAATGCGTGCGACCACAGTATTTTTTGCAGACATTTGCTGCTATCTAGTTTGGGAGATCCAAGATTCTTGGCTAGCAGGACTGGAAAAGTCTTTTGGTATGTCTCAATTTATGTTGGCCCTAAGTTTAATTTTAACAACAGTGAACCAGGAGTGTTCTCTAAACAAATCTTGACCATTTTTTCTCAATTCTGTGCCAGAAAATCTAGTTAGGTGTTCTGGCATCTGTTCAGCTAAACTGAAACGAAGAGACAATATTTTCATTTGGTTAATATGTAATGTTGGTAAAAGAACTTGTATTCAATTTGTTACTCCTGATTTCAGCTCAATAAAATTTTCCACAAATAAGCAAGAAGAAGGAAGTTTTCTGGTTTTAAGTTTGTACTCCAAGTTAAATATTTGTGAGAAGGCTCCCTTTTAATTAGGTGTCATCGGTGTGACTGGGGTTTGCCAACTTTAATATATTTAATTTCTTTTGGTCTAGGATTTAGGAGGAAAAACAAGGCAGGCTTAAAATTTAAAAGGGTATAATAAGAGATTTATTAATAACACAAAACAATTCAGAATAAGATTTCTAGATTATTCCCTCCTCCCCCTTTCCTCATACCAGCAACATACAGAAAAAACACTTCACTCAGTTATCTACTTAAATAATCATTTCAGTTCACTCTAGAGAGAAAAGTCCCTTCTTTTAGTTTAGGCTTAGAGGGTGTCTCACTCTCATAACTTGCATGTGCCCGGAAACTACAAATTATGATTTTCTTCCTCCCATTTTCACAGTCCTTCCAGAGCTGTGTTATGGGCTGCTGAATCACATGGGGTACCATTTTAAAGGCAGGCTGCTGAAAACACAAAAGTCTCTTTATCTCATTCTCCATCAAATGTCTCTGTTCATATTCCAGGCCCAAAACAGAGAGCTTCATTTCCCTGAGGCAAAAAGTCTTCATCTCAAGCACCTAACCTCCCCGAATATATTCCACAGTTTAAAGGAATTTCAGTGAAGTTACAGTTACAGAAAAAAAAAGTTTTCAGCTATTTATCAGTGGCACCTTTTCAATCTCTTCCATCAGGAACCTTGTCTTCATTCCGCTGACTTCTGTAATTCTTCTTGCTTTATTCCTTTTGTTCCGGGGAACTCAGGAAAATCTAGAGTCTCATCCAGGCACTAAGAGTTAAACTTGTATCCAGAAAGCAAGGAGATAATCTTTGTGGTGGTGCTTCCACCAGTTCCAACATGCTCTCTTATACTGAAGTTCATCTCTTGATTCTTGAACTAATACTTCTGTGGCAAAAATGTGCTCTCACAGAAGTTATGCCAAAGGATCTTGCTATAATTTCCCACTTTGAAAATTATGTGGACCTCTGGCAGTACTAAGGGATATGTTAGAAGGTGGGTCTGCCTGTAGGTAGCAAACAGTCCATGCAAAGTTATCTCCCCAGGCAGACACAATGCCAGAACTGAGGGTGTTGACTGCTCTTTACTTTAAAAGTTGTACATGAATTCAGTAAAAGATGCTTCATAAGGACGTTGAAAATGTCAAGGAGAAAGAAGGAGAAAAGAAACCCAGAGAACTTAAGATCAAGAGAGCACATCTGCATTAAAGAAAAACAAAACTTGTGGTTCATTGAATCTCCTTGTTGTAGATATACTGGAAAATGTTGAACAGAGAAGTGAAAGATCTTTGCCACTTTATTTTGCCACCTTACCAAGAGGCATGCTGGTATTGGCACTTCTTCGGCACAGCTAGTGAATTAAATCCTGACTTAGAATAAAAGGCTGGTCAATCTATTAGTTCTGATGACAGAATGACAGAGACTCAACCTTAAAAAGTTATCCAAGTTAATCAGCCAAATATGTCCCAGGCATTTTTACCCCTCCTCTGCTGTCCCCTGCACTTGCACTAGTCTAAACCTAGTATTTTAAAATCTTTGAAATACATGGAGTTTTACCAAAGTGTCTGCTTTTTAGCACTGCAAATTTTCAGATGCATGCTAAGACACTAACTTGAAAATGTTCAAATCTCTTTCTACCTACTTTGGGCCTGTGCATGGATCTGAGAGTGGGACATCTCCCAGCTCCATGCTTTCCATTGTAATTCTATGCCTTTGTTTCCCCTGCTGCAAATCAAGCTTGAGTTTCAAGGAGTTTCTGCAGAAATCATAAGTCACATGTATGATTTTCATTGCATGGAGTAAGTAATGAGTTAAATGATTAGTTTCCAGGATAACACAGCGGTATGATTTTTTGTTATTTTCCCATGTAGCAGAGTTTCAAACAGCCAAGAAGTCCATCCATACAGTGTGTGACAAAGTACCAGCTTTCATTCCAGAGGCCATGCAAAGAATATGATTATTTAGTGGAATGACTTCACTCTTTAATGGAAAGTAATCCGTGTCAGGGACAGTATCACATATAATTTGGTGCAATTGAACTTTGTCTTTAACCTTTTACTATGATTTATGTGATTAGGTCACCAGAGGAAGTGGTTTTGAAAAGCATGATTAAACACTTAAAGGAAACAGTGTCTATCTTCAAGCACCTTGTGCAACTTCATTTTTATAAGTGTTTGTCCTTTTTCATCTGTCTGGCTGCATTGAAATATGGAAAAATGACCTTTGAAATTCTATTTTATTTCTTAACTATAAAACCAGGTGAGATTAACTGTTGCTGCAAATGAATTGCTATTATTCTGATATGGAGTATCTTTAGTTCTTATTCCATACAGTTGCAATATCTGTTTAGCAACTTTCTACTGATTCTAAGCATAGCATAATAAATATAACTTCTGTGTTGTTGATCTGCTGCAACTTACCTTTTTGAAACTATAAATAAAATAAAATTATAGCCAGTAGATATTACCTGGAGAAATAGACACCAAGGAACAATTCAGAAAGAAAAAAGTTTTGAATCAGATCAAATTCTTTTCTTAATACCTTTAGCTCTGTGACGAGCTTAGATTTCTGAAGAGGATGCTTTGCTGTCCAAATGCATCCTACCCTGTTTGGCTTCAGGCACCAGTGCCAACAGATGATGAGAACCACATTCCATTCCAAACGTGAGCAGGTTGTGATCCATCAAAGTTCATCAGCTCATGGATAAGTAATGAAAATTTAAAATGTATGCAAACTAGTCTCCTAAGTTCAATAATGCAAGGCTTTGAACCTCTTCACTGCCTTTGTAAGGAATCAAAGAAGAGAAGCAGGATGCTTATCAGCAGAAGTTATTATCATAAAAGGCCAAATTCAGCACATGACTCTTCCAAAACTTCACTATGTTTCTAGGTCATGAAAAGGCAGACATAGTCACTAAAAATGGGTGCAAAGAAGAAATATAGAAATTCCCCATGGTCACTGAGGCTTGTTTCCAGCTGGTAATTGGAATTTGTTCCTTGCAACTGAGGGATTTGGTTGCAGCTGTGCTGTTAAAGTTCAGGTTTAAATATCAAAGCAAAGCTAATTTTCCTCTAAAATTTTCATAGCCTGTCCCTGTTGAACTTCAGAGAGTTTAGCTATATATTTGCATACATTAGCTCTATAAAGGGGCTTCACAACTCAAGTCCAATTCCTGAGATCTCAGCCAGGGATATCTTGCCTGCTTATCTGTACTGCTTTATTTGACTCCTATCTAGCTATGCTCTCCTCTTACAATACCTCTGTACATGCAGCCAACACCATATAAGCTTTCCTACTGCTAATACCAGGCAAGAAATATTAGTCTGATGGAGGAAAACTGGGGAGGTGAGAGTAGTGCCTCTTCAGTAGTGCGAAGTTTATATAATTATTGTTCCTTAACTTTATCTCTGGGACATTGCCAAGAACCTTTCTTTCATGTCTGTGCATGTATACAAAGATAAAGATTAGGCCCAATATCACAACCCAATATTGAATTCTTCACATCACTTACAAGCCCTCAAACCCTAAGGAGCAGCATATGATAGCCTCACTTTGTGAAGATAGAGCTAGTGAGGAGAGAAAAAAAAGGCATAAAAGAGAGAAATAGAAGAAAAAGTGATCACTAGTCCTTAGATCCTGTGTCAGTCCTGATGCATGGATGTTCCAGATAGGGGACTACAAAGAGAATGAGGCAGAGAGAGAGAGGAAAATGAGAGCAAGGAGGAAAATTCACTTCCTTTCCTAGAAAACCTGGTGCACACCTCTTATGTAAACTGGACCTTTTGTGCCACATGGTTTGTGCATGTGCAGCCAGCCCTTCTGAGTCCTCCTGGAAGTGAATCAGGGTGGGAGAAGTTGATGCAGGTGCTCTGAGCCCAAGTCTCAAAGTATTAAAGGAAGTCAGGTGAGAACAGTGCTGCCCTACCTCTGTGAGACCTTCTCTTCTAGTCCCAAAAGTCAATATGGTCAAGACAAATCCTGTTTCTTCCTCATCCTTCACAAGGCCATAGCATTATATTGATCCAATGATGAATGACTGCATGTCAGAGAAAAATTCAACAGCAGTGATGCAATATTCTTGCTATTTAGACCAAATTTAATGAGAGAAAAAAAATTAAATTTCTTCAAATATTTTCAATTACTTGCTGGCCTGGAGAAAAAAAATAATGCATCTTTGTGAAGTTTTCACAGCTATCACAGTCATTAGATACTCAATGGAGGCAAAAATGTCTAGTAAAAACACATGCAATATTATTATTTAATTTGAAGGATATTTTCAGCACAGTGTAAGAAACAAATGCAGAGACCACTGATGTTCAAAGTTATCCAGAGAGCATTGTTTTATTTTGTTTTGTTTTGCGTTTGTGTGGTTTTTTTCCCCCCACAACAGCATGTGAATCACAGAGTCATAAAATGCCTGAATTCTTCTATACAGTGCTTCACATCCCCTGCCAGCAGGTATTTACTGAAAACCAAAGCAAGATACATTGCTTTTCACTTATTCCTACATTTATGCAATGCCCCAGAGTCGACTAAGTACTAGCTTCCTCCCTCATACTCAAGCCCTCAAATTTTGGAGCATCTATGCCAAAAGGTCTGCTCCTCTAGTGGGTCTTGCTGAAGCCTCTGTTTTCAGAGATGGAAATAAAATACAGGAGGAAGGACAAATAAAGCTCTTGAAAATACAATTACTTTTTAGTTATAAAAAACAGAGAAAATAATGGAGACAGATCTAGTGAAAAAAATCGTCACCATTAAAAACTATTTAATAAATTAATAAAACATTTGTGTTTTTGAGGTTTCTGTGCAAAAGCTTGGGAAACAGCAGCTTGACAGTGAAGATTATTGACTGTAAATTGCTGTATATTGCTAAGTAAATTATACAAAATACATTGAGGATTTAGTCAGCTTTGCATAGCTGCTTTATTATTCTTTCAAAATGAGTAATTTATAACTGTTCCCTGAGATATTTCATCAGTCACTTATCTCCTTCAGCTGGACGTATGATATGGAGGGATATAATGAATGTTTGTTTAATATTATAAGAACTAATCAGACGACAACAGCAGGAGAATAATGACTGCCTTCATGGTTAAATATTTTATATTTGGCACAAAACTGCAACTGAAAATAAAAACAATTTAATCTTTACCCTTTATCTGAACACTGAAAAATGGTGACACAGTGAACTATGGTATATTTGCTGCATATTGTAATTTTAGTTTTTTGTAGTTAAAGAGAGATATTTATTTTAGTGTGAAAAGTTCCTTGATGTCTAATCACTTCTCCCACCCAGATATCCTGTGGTAGTGTGGAAACTTTTATCCATCAGATGGGCTATATTCTTTACAGCTTTGGTCCACTATTACAACTTTTAGACAAATTTAAGTGTCCTTTTATGGATTTTACCTGCTAAAGGATAATTGTGTGTTTGAGATCACTATTTTAGCTATAGCATCAACAAACAATTGTGATGTTTGTACTACAAGTACAACTTGTGAGCTCTTAGAATGAATTTATTTTCCATATTATCCTGCAACATAATTAGTCTTTTTCATATCTCCTTAACCCAGTAAAGAATGTTAGAAGAAGACAAGAAAAACACAAATGTAATCCACATTTCTTTTTAATTTTCCTTAAATGTTCTGTATTCTTCTGAATGAGAAGTATCATAGACAGAGCAGCAAGTATACCTTCATACTGGCACTATTATTTATTTGACTTCTAGTGAGGCTAATTTCAACTTGTGAATGAGACAAATGGCTTATTCCAGAGCCTCATTGAAGGCATGGATCCCAAAGATGGAGACAAAGGTGTTTCTGCCTGAATCAGTGCAAGAATTATTATTCCATGGTGCTATTTTTAACAAGCTGATTTGTCATGACTTCTTTTAAACTTCACTGAACAATTTCTTGAACTGTTTGAAGCTGCAATTTAAACCCAGGGATAGATTAAATATTTCCTAAAAATGCAGTGACAAGTAAGCATTCATGAAGGGGCTTGAAAATTCCAAGACTTATTTTCTTGCTTTACCTGTTGACAGTAACAGTGCACATAAGGCATTTAGCAGATGTTTTGTCATCACATAAGAATAACTACCTCAGTCTCTTCTAGGAGAGCGGTGAATATTTCTGTGTCCTTAGATCTTCTCAGCTTCTTGAAGCATCCATACAGCTTTGCTCTTTCTATATCCTGCTCAGCTGGTGGAGTAAGGGGTGGACATTTTCTATCTGGATTTTCCAGTGCTTTTCATGCATCCTCCCAGTGTGACAGAGACACCAGTGTGAGATGATCTGGACAAGAGGTCTGTGGGGTGGGTGGGTCCTGGCTCATGGCCCCCATCTGAGGATGGGGATGGCAAACAGCTCCTTTCCAGGCTGGCAGCCTCTCAGCAGAGGGGTCCCCCGGGGACCAGAGTTGGGCCCAAAGCTGTTGATTATCTTCCTAAGTGATCTGGACAAGGGGATCAAGTGTCCTGTGATGATGTCTGTAGTGGTACCAAACTGAGTGGGAAATGGGTTCTTGGGAAGGAAAAGCCACCCTGCAGGAAGGCCTGGATAGGCTGGAAGAGTGGCTGGCACTGCAAGAACTTTATGAAACTCAGCAAAGACAAATGCAAGGTCTTGCACCAGGGAAACATAATCCAGGAGGGCAGCACAGGCTGGGATCTACCCAGAAGGGGAACAGCCCTGTGGAAAGGGACCCAGGAGTCCTGGGAGACATCAAACCCACACTGGGTGTACAGAGCATGCTGTGCAAAAGAGAGCCAGTGCTGGACTGCACCAAAAAGTGCATCACCTGCAGAGACCAAGGCACCACTGTCCCACTGTACAGAGTGCTGTCAGGCCACTCCTGGAATACTGTGCTTGGTTTAGTCCCTATCCCAGGAGGCTGGGGAGGGTCCAGGGAAGGGCCATAACAGCAGTCCAGGGGCTGGGAAGCCTGCTGAGTCAGGAAAGGCTGAGAGATATGGTTTGTTCAGCCTTGAGAAAAGAAGACTCTTAGTGGAGATCTTATCACCATGTTCCAGGGGCTAAAAAGAGGATGGAAACTTCCTTTTTGCCAGGAGTCACATGGAAAAGACAGAATGGGACAGAAGGTACAAATTACTCCTGGGGACATTCCAATTGGACACAAGTGGAAACATTTTCACAATGAGAACAATTAGCAATAATCTCATGCTTAGGAAATGGTGGATTCCACATTGCACAATTTTATGATCTGGCTGCACAGGGTGTTGGGCCATCTTGTATAGACCTTGCTTTTGCCAGGAAAGGTTGAGTCAGATGATCCTTGAGGTCCCTTCCAACCTAGTATTCTGTGATTTTAGGCCAAATTCCACTCAGGTGTTTTTTTGTTGTTGTTTGTTTTTTTTTTGTTGTTTGTTTTGTTTTTGTGGTTTTTTTTTTAACTCCGACTGTAGTACAAAGAATATTTGTATTAGTAGTTCTTAACATCTATAGAATGTTCTTCTGTGTTTTTATTATGCAGCAGAAGCAACAAGATTTGATTTTATACTCAGAATAAAAAATATCTAGACTTGTCATAGCTATTATATGATCTAAAATAAAATAATTACAAACATCTACTAATCCTGTTGGCCTGTGATTACAGTCGAGTGGTTCATAATATCACAATCTGACTGTGCTATGAATAACTCAGAGCAATTTACTTTAAACTGTAATTGCTCAGATATGAACTTTATTGTCTTTTTGTTTCATTCTCTCGTCTTCTGTTCTTCCTCCAAACTTTAAAAAAAAAAAAAAAAAATATATATATATTTATTTATTTATTTATTTATTTATTTATTTATTTTTCTATTTGAGGGATACTTCTGCCTTTATCTGGACTCTCCAAAACCAGAATGTGTTTACAGTTTCTCTTGTTTCCATTTTATGAAACATTAAACAAAAACATGCATGAGGCCACTTTCATGTTGTAGATCATCTTTAATTAAGACTTTAGTCTCTGCAGCATAAGTCTCCCTGCAACCAGTACAAGATTAACCATGTGATAGCTCACATATGATCAAGAAAATTCACACAATATTATTAGTGTTGAGCCCTTTTTTTTTTTTTTTTTTTTTTTTTTTTGGGAGATGGATTTTAAATTGGAAGCTGTATTTTGAAAATTTATTTCAGTTTTGCTGAGGGGGAGGCAACAAAAATATTTTCACTCTGTCATGATGATATCTGTGATGTGAGGATCAGAGCAGTTAAGACTGCATTCCCACAGTCTGCAGGACTAGGAGAGATCATGGTTATTCAGTCAGGATGAAGACTGCAATTTCTTCTCTGGTGTTCATATCACTTATTAATTCTGAGACACCTGCTACTGTACAAATCAGCGTAAACAGTCATGTATTGGATTAGACCTTTGTCATTAATTAATGTATTTCCCAGCAAGTTATAAAACTGAGCAAGGCCAAAATTCCTCAGGGCAGAAAATGTTGCAGTGATTGCTAATATATTATTGTGCAGAGAAATGCCTAATACAACCCCTATTATGATTTCCTATCTGCTTACTACTGAATTCTCCAGAAAGTTCATTTGATATGTCTAAGCTAATTATCAAAGTCTTGTTGATAAGAAGTAGCTCACTGAGCCTGAATGTGTCAGAACATAATGACTAAATTGTGAGAATTCATGGGCATCTGCTTTGAATGATTAACTTGACTCTTTGTAGAAAGCACACAATTTGGAAACTAATTTTCTCTGTACATGAAGCAGTTTGTCCTTGCATTGCCTTTGAAAAGTAAACTGTTCAAATGTGAGGCTATTATCATCTCCATTCTAGTAATCTCTGAGCTTTCTTCCCCCCAGTACTTAGTGCACTGCTGCTCTTGCATTAGTGCTTGCTAAAAACTGAAATGTGAGATTTTATCTTTTTCCTTGCAGTAGAACAGGTGTATCCTTTCAGCACCTGCTTTGTGCTGAAACCTTTCTCTCCATGGTGTTAAATTTATTCAAAGACAACAGCTTTTCACTGGTCTATTAACAGAAATAAATGGTAATTGGTATGCACAGGGCGTACAACTGACTTGGCAGGAGGGAAAGTCCCCTGGATGAAATCTGGACAATATTGAAGTTAACACCAAACCCCTGCCAAATGCTGTGAGACTGGGATTACACTGCTTGCATCACAGGTATGATTCTGTCCCTGCTGTCCCTGTGTCACTGCTGCCAAGAATGTTACTCTGTCTGCTCAGTGATTGTTTGGCTGAAGGGAACAGTTCCCAGTCTACTCCCCAGAGAATTCTTTATGTCTAAATGCCAGGAGTCACCAATGCATTTGGCACTTTCAGCATAAGAATTAAAGTATGGAGCCAAGCTCTTTTTTTGATTTTCTGTCTTTTCTTCCTAGAATTGAAGAATAATAAGCCTGCTGATGACAATGGCAGTGGTACCTACCTTCTGCATTGACAGGTCACTCAGATCACTCTTTGGGTAACAGAGGAGGACTGCACCATACCTTGTCCTGTTGCAACCTCATTGCCAGTGACTGAGTGAAACGACCTGTAGCTCCAGCCAGAGAGCATTGGGCGTGGCCTGTGGGCTCTTTGAAATGTTGCTGACCCTAGACAAGGAAAAATTTGTCTTTTGAAGATAACTGACTGGTTCAGGGGGCAAAACAATAATAATGCATCCAGGTTTACTTCCTTCAAGTAAAACAATCATCCATCCCTCCAGAAAGAAGTGCTGGGGTATTACAACCTTTTGCTCAGACTTTTTTTTTTTAAATAGTAGAGTACTTCAGTATATTTGGAGTTATCTTTAGAGACAAATTTCCACAGTTGTGTTCTGCTGTATTATATTGGAAAACACACTTTCCTTCAAGTTCTGATGAAATATATTATGAATAGGAGTCTCTGATGCCAGCACCATGCCTCTAGGAAATGCTTGATATGCTTGCCATTCCAAACACATCCTCATATCTTTGATTCCATTGTATCCTGTGAACTTTAACAGGAATCCATCTTTGTCATCCTAGTAATGTTACTTTCAAGATAAGGACCATGGACCTGCAATGTCTTTCTTAAATCAAACAATACCTATTTTTTACTCTAGTCTTGATTTTTAAATCAATCTCTTTTTAGAGACAAGAGACACATAAAGTGACATTTATGTTAAATTTGCATGGTCTGTTCTGGTCCTCACCTAATTATCATGGTTTAAAATTTTCTCAGTTTACATTAAACTATGTGAAAAGTCGGGATTTAATATAGTGAAGCATAAATCAAGTGTGTACTGCCTGGAACAGAACTCCTACAATAGATACAATTTTTTTCCTCAAATTTGGAAGCAGCCAGGCTGTACAACAAAATCTGCTTTGTAAGAAGAGACATGATCCTAATTAGATGCAGCTTAAGTAACCTGCCAGTGCAACACAAGCATCAATCGTCAACTTCAGTGCGAGCAGAGAATTTTTCCACTGCTCAAAATGTGCTTCCCCCAACTATTATTTCCATATTCCTACAGGCTGTAAGGACTGCAGCCCATCTCCTTTTTTATACTGGATTGAGAAGTGCTGTTAATAATGAAACTCTGTTCTGTGGATAATGAAACTTAATAAATCTTATTTCTTCCAATTTTGAGGTTGCTTCTCTAAAATCTGTACAGAGTTGGGCTGCATCTGGCAATTTATCAGCCTAATTCTGGCTTGCTATTTAACAATATTTACAAAAATAACAAAAAATTCTTTCTAGAGAGAGAATTGGTGAAATGTGCAAAGAATTCAGTGATTGTGGCTGCAAATTATCTAAGAAAAATGTTGCAGACCTTCACAGGCCATTACTAAATTAAGCAGAACCAATGATTTTTTGACTTTTTTGTGCTGCTTTGCATGTGAAATGAGGATCAGTTATTCAAAACATGTGATGTTTATCCATGTATCTAACCCTTGTTACAGAACTCTTTTCTCAGCTCTAGAATTTTTCTGAGCTACATGTTTTGTAAGTTGAATAATCTTTGTTGATTTTTGTTTCTTTTTACTGCATTTAAGAAATATTTCAGGGAAAACAGGAAAAAAATTGTCTTATTTGAATGGTGAATTTCTGATGCATAACTTTATAGCAGTAATAATTATGTTCAAAAAATAAAACTAAAAAACTGAAATAAATTTTGGTTCTGACATTTGTTTTAATTGTGGCCAACTCACAGATTAGTTTTTTTGGGCATACTGAAGTTCAAACAGGATAAAATTGCCATGTGTGGATATTGTCTAGTCAGGAATAAGTTACACTAAAATAGTTTTGTAGTTATTTGAGATATTTTTGTCTTTTCTAAAACCACATTTTTAGGATTTATTAAAGGTTTGAATTTTGGGTAACTTGCTGAATTGATTTCTTATTTCCATTATATTTTTTTAAATTAACTTTTAAACATTGTGTTATGGGTAGAGACACTTTCAGCACTATATGACTTTTTCTCATTTTAGGGAGAAAAAACGTTTTTGACTTTTTTGTAGCTGACAGTCTGATTTTGGTCTAACCCAAATGCATCACTGCTCTCCTTTTCTTCTGGATAGGGCAAAAAGACTAATTTGAATATAGTGCCAGAGAGACAGTGGAAGAATATTTTTATTCAATAATATTTTTTTCAGAGAAGTTAAGTAAGAATTGCTAAGAACAAAGCATTTAAAGTATATGGACTTAGATTCCCTGTCATTTATCTGTATTTGGCAGGAGACATAAAGTAGAAAACTGTGCTGCAAAGGAGTTTTATGTGCTTGAAAGGTTGTTGTACAGTTTAAATGTTTATTTCCTGAGGACCTGTTTGTTATTGTAGAATTCTACTGGACAAACTTTGTAAAGAATTTCAACCTGGCTGCATGACTAAATGTTCAAGAGACAAGAGCATTCTTAATATACTTTTTATATTCCTGTGTAAATAATTTCATCTAAAACTCATAATTTTTATATTACAGTCTTGTCTGTGAATGATTTAGAGGAGATAAATAATAGCAGTAAAGCAGAAAGCATGTAATTGTGGGACATGATTGATTACAATACTGTTCTTCCATTCATGGTTTTACAGTGGGAGAATAAATTATGAAGCAGAAGAGCAGGGACAGGGACAGTTTGTGGACATTGCCGATGGAGTGATTCCAAGTGGAACATATTAATAAATTCTAATTCTCTTTCTTTTTTATGAACACATATGCAGAAGTCAAAAGAGAATATAAATGACATTACTGCAGTTTGGTTGGTGCTTTTCCACTTTTCTGCTTTATGCTTTTTGGCTGTTTTACACTCTTATGCTATTTTCCCACTCGGATAACTCATCAAAATGATTTGTGTGTGTTACAACAAAGTTCTTTGCTCTTGCAAGTGTGATAGCTATTGCCAAAAGTTTGGTTACTGTCATTGGCTTCAGTGCAACAGATCCAGTATACAAAATTTTAGCAAGTGTGGGTAGTCTAGGTTAGTTAGACATATGTGAGTGAAAGAGGACTACATTTGTCACCAACTGGGAATTACAACCTTGCAGTACATGAAAAAATAAGGATGCTTTGAGTGATTACTTGTGTCACTAAGGTTTATAGATAAAGCTTGATTTTTGCCTGTCTTACAATGTCCACTACAGCAGTATACTCTAGTGCACTTTCAGAATTCTGCTATGGTATCTTGTTTTTTGATGCATTTTTGAATTTGCTTTGTGCCATCAGAAGTGAATATTTGAGTGATTATTCAAGTGAGAATATCATAATGAATACAACTTTACATGACTTGAACATAGAAAATGACTCACAAATTACCCACTTAAATTGCCTGGTAAATTACAAAGAAGAAATGTCATGAAAGTGAGATCATTGCATATTTAGGTAAATTTTTTACTAGTTTCAGTGGGAAAAAATACATCTTGTTTGTTTGCATGCTTGTTTTTGTTTTTTTGGTTTTTTTTTTTTTTTTTTTTTTCCTTCCTTCAGCTTCCCTCTACCTGAAAAGGCTGGTCTTCATTGCGTGTTTTGAAGTTTCCTTTGGTTGTTTGCTTTGCTAACATAAAATGTTTTTCTTAAATCGAACTTTTCTAAAACAGGTTTCTGGTTCACTAAAAGCAGATCCATGCTTGTGGAAGAAAAACCCAGTCTCTAGTGCATTTTGTCCATCTCCATTGGCTGTATGGCTCAGGGATCTTTTCCCTGGGACAATGCTTGGTTAAGTTCTTTCTGTCTCAGTAGAGGCTGTGAGCATCCTCTGAAGCTCCTTCTACCTGAATTAACCCTGAAATGTTGTACTTCAAGCATAAGTAGTGAAACCTAGAGTTTCCCCCTTGTAGATGAATTTCTGCCAGTTGTAACAGGAATTAATGAATCATTTATCAAGACAAAGATACTGGTGCCTCAGGTGTTTTTACCTTTTGAAGGATCAGGGCTGTGGAAGAATTCAGAGTTTGTGACAAAATCCAGAGTCCCACAAGTTTGCATAGTTATTATTTTTGATGCAAATGACTCCTTTAAATGACTCTAGATTGCAAGCACTTTTAGACTTTTTGCCATTCTGTCCTGATGCCACTAGAAGAGGTACATGTAATCTAGTGACCCATATGCATGAGAGGCTGTCTCATCAGAGAAAAATTTGATTTGGGTTGAAGAAAGTGTGAAGGAAGCTTATAGTTGTGCTTCTAGATTGTAAGAGCTCTTGCTCTGTGGAGAAGTTTTAAAAAGAAATCTTTTTTTGAGTCAAGTCTGTATTGTCTGTGATAGTAAGTGGTGAGTGATCTTCCTGTCCTTATCTTGACCCGCAATTTTTCATAATTTCTCTCCTCTGACCAGGTGAGGAAGGTGGTGATAAAGCAACTTTGATGGACACTTGATGGGCAGCTAGGGACAAGCTACCATGATCTTAAATCTGTTCAGAAGCTGCAACTTGTACAGAATTTATTGACCACTTGATAAATAAAACAGGGCTTCTTTCCTGAGACCCATGAATCTGTGATCTGCAAAAGACCAGGGCTCTCCCTACTTCAGAGAATGCATTTTCCCCATGGAACATGGCCATGGTGTGGAAAGCTGCCTGTTCATGGGATTGGGAAAGGGGTCTGTGCAGGTGGACAAGGCTTTATCAGATTTCTGTTTGGTGGAGCAATGGTCCTTCAGAAAGGCATTAAAGCCACCATCCTCCTGTTCTCTCCTGTTCATCCGAGCTTAGGCTTAGCTGAAAGAAAAGGTCAGGGAATCTTTTGCTGGAGAAAGAGGGAGGGGGCAACTGGGCCAGGGTTGCTCTGACCGCTTAGAAATAATTAATTTTCTGTATTCTCTTTTAATACTTTAAAGATTGAGAGTTTTCAGTCTGAAGAAACTGTTCTGGTTTAGTCAGGATGGAAAAGCACTGACAATTTTCATTTTAGAGTGCACAAAAAATAAAGATACACAGATAGAGAAATGTTTCATGGGAACTTCAGGAGTTCTCTGATGAAGCAGAGGATAGACCAAAGGGTAGACCAAACTTCCCCTGCCTGAAATTTACTTTCTGCTGCTAATAATTGTTTTTTCATTTTGCTTCTTCTATCTATGTCATGTCTTGATTATCTTTCTCTTTAAGTAATTTTAGTTATTGAAAAATGTGTCTATTTTCAGACTTACTTATGCTGGTAGTTTAGTGTCACTATCAGAGAAAGTGAAAGGGGTTGAACAAGCTTGATTTCAGAAACAAATCTTCACCCATAAAATATTATTCTACATGTTACTGACCCTTTTGTCAGGTGTTTGGTTTGAGCTGATGTGCAGGTAATAAAAACTCCTGGTTCCTTTGGAGCTGTATGTATGCAAGGGAATGTTTAAAGATCAGTGGTTCTTGTCTCTATAATAATCACTGCCTATAATTTCATGCTGTGTTCTAGTAAACTTTATTTCAAGTTTTATTTTAAAAGGACAATTCTCTTGACCACATGGTTATTAAAATAAGAGAATAAATTTTAAATTTTAATAAAAGCATAAACAATTTCAGTAGCCAAGAAAGAAGAGTAAAATTAAAAGGAGGAAAATTATCAAATTCTAGAGTAGTACAGTCACGATATTTTAAAAGATTTTATAAGAGAAATAAACTGAGGACCTTAGAGTTGCTATCAGAATACTTTTTGGATGATTTTCTTTTTTTTAAATTTCTGGGTATAAATACTTGCAAAGAAGGCTATATTTGGTTGTCAAACAATAATGGCCTGAGCCACAAATTAGATGGAATAGAATCATAGAATCTTAGCATCATTTAATTTGGAGAAGACATTTAAGTCATTTAGTTCACCTGTGAATGCAGCATTCCTCAGTTCACCTCAACCACATCCCTTAGTCCTGCATCTCTACATCTTTTAAATACCTCCAGGGGTGGTGACTCAAATTTTTTCCTGAGAAGTTTGTTGCAGAGTTTGAAACATTTTCAGTGGCAATTTTTTTCAATATGTAACCTAAGCCTCTCATGATGAAACTTGAGTCCATTTCCTCTTCTACTATTTGTTTCTGGGAGAAGAATCTGACTCCCACCTCTCTGCAGCCTTCTTTCAGGTGGCTGTAGGGCATGATAAGATCTAAAGGTGTTAGAAGGGAAGAAAGTTTGGTGTAGTGGTGTAGTTTCTATAAATGTGAAGTTTGTTCTGTACAAAATCATAGGCCAGTTTCCAAGAAGTCTAATACTTGTGGAAAATTAAATATAAACATGTAGCAGAGCATGCTGCTTTCTGACTGTACTTGAAAGTGTGATTTTCCTTTGAGGACTACAACGCCCAGTTTGCGATCCAAAAAGACATGAAGTGCCCAATAATGATGACATCTTCCAAGTGCATGTGGTGGCAGGTGCTCTTGTCACTCAGGTACAGGTTCAATGACCTTCTCACTATCTTTGTACACCCATCCTAGGAGTATTTAATTTGAACACACTTCCTCTGGCAACTATCCAACTCCCACCACCCAGACTGGATCTGGCTCCTGGGTAGCTTATGCTTGCTTTATATCAGGGCCAATTTTTGGAGGAAATTTCCCTGCAGGGCCTGTCTTGAGATTCTCAGCTGGTTTAATGATCAGCCTTCAGGAGGTGTCTGTGCTGTGTAAAGTAAGAATTACCTCTTGTCAGAACTGAAAGGATTGCACCAAAAAAACAGACTTCAGTCAACATCTCTGATTTCTTCATCATAATCATGGGCAGTGTTATTTTTTGTCTTTCTTTGGACTAGAAAACTGTATTGGTGTATCTTGTAGATTTAAACTGGCTCTTGATGACCACTAATAAGACACTTTAAAAATAATGATAAATGTTCATTTGGAGGTGGTGTCCTCCTTTTGAAACCTTAATACAGGTTGTCTTTTTAGCACTAAACTCCTTGAAGGAATTTTGGGAAAATCTTTTTGTCAGGAAGGTACTTTTTTCTTAAGATGAATCCAGGTTTCAAAGAAGTCTAGAATTTTCCACTAATGCAGAATGTCTGATATGTTTTATTTTTATTTACATAAATACAAGTCTAATTTTTGAAATTATCTTGTCTCTAAATATGAAAGGTGTTTTATCATCCTGTCTGCTATACTGTACTTTTTAAAATCTGCCCCTGTAACTAGAGTTAAATTCTCACCTCTTTCACTGACCTTTTCTAACTGAAATCTATTGTTGCAGGCTAGTGACACAAGATACTATAAATTTCATGATTGCACCTGGCCTAAATGTACATCCTTTTTTCCTGCCCTCTTTCTTTTTCATAGGAAAAACATTTTCCATCTTCAGGGACCTCATTGAATTTCTCCTTCAGAAGCAATGTTAATTTTATATTCTGTAGATAACCCTTCTGTATTCATGCCAGTGTTTGTGTACGTACTTGCATGCTGAATTAAGTCACCTCTCCTTTGCTTATGATTCTTTTCCAATCATATTGCAAAGGGAATATAAAAGGTTTCTAGATTAAAATACAGTTACTACTTTTTGATGTAATAGCACAGATTAAAAGCACTTGAATACAGCTGAGTTGCAGTAGACTCAGTTGGAAAAACTTCATCACTCTTGTGCTGTCTTTAAGGGTAGTGATTAACTCAGGATGATATATATGCCCATAGATTACTGTTTGAATAACTGTGCCTTCTTTATGACTTATTGTTTCCAGAGATGTCAGAACATTTCATTTAAAGATCAGAGAAGATTAAAGCCTTTTCTTTTTCTTCCCAGAAAGGTTTAAAAAAAAAAAAAAAGTAAAAGAAGTAGAAAGAAGTTCTTTCTCATATTCTGAAGGAACTGCCTGTACATCGGTTTCTGCCCATGAGGGAGAACAAAATGAAATTTCATCCATTCCAGCAGAAAGTCAGTTTCATTAGGGACCCAGCTTAAAAGTCTGTGCAAACCCACACTGCACAGGGAATAAACAAGAGGAGTTAGAGATGTGTGGATACCTCCAGGGGTGTGATCTTACTGGCATCACAGAGTGTTGGTGTGATGGCTCTTATGACTGGAGTATTGAAGCGGAAGGATACAGGATCCTAAGGAAGGACTGACAAGAGAGATGAGGGGGAGAATTAATCATATGCAGCCCTGGGAAGAAAGGCTTGGGGGTGTTGGTGGACAAGAAGCTCAACATGTCTTGACAAGGTGCACTTGTAGCCAAGAAAGTCACCTGTGTCCTGAGTTGCATCAAAATAAATGTGGCCAGAAGATCTTGTGAGTGGATTCTACCACTCTACTCTGCTCTTGTGAGACTCCACTTGGAGTGTTCAGTCTTCCAGTGAGCCCAGAGGAGAGTCACTAGAATGATCTGAGGTCTGTAACATCTCTCCTATTAAGACAGGCTGAGAGAATTGGTGCTGCTCAGCCTGTAGAAGAAAAGGCTCCAGGAAGACTTCACAGCAGCTTTCCAGTACCTGAAGCTACTCTCCTTCAAGAGAGCTGGAGAGGGATTTGCTGCATCATCAAGCTGTGACAGTCCAAAGAAAAAAGTCCTTTACCTGAAAGAGGGTAGATTTAAGTTGGCTATTAGTAAGAAATTCTTTGCTGTGAGGGTGGTGAGGCACTGAACCAAGGTTGTCTTGTAAAGGTTGTTGATGCCCCATCCTAGGAACTGCTCCAGGCCAGGCTGGATGGGGCTCTGAGAAACCTGGTCCAGTGGACAGTGCTGCTGCCCAAGGCAGGGGGGCTGCAACAGGATGTCCTTTATGGTCAGCTCCAATCCAAACCATTATACGATTCCATGATAAATCACTGTGGTTGGACTAAATTTAAATGGGCTATGAGGGGGCTGGCACAAGTGGCTTCCATTCCTAAGGGAGTGTAGAGGTCACATAAAGAAATAGCACCAGCAACTTCCTCCGATTTAAAACAACAATTTAAAAACTGTTGTGGAGTAGAAGAGAAAAAAACATTTTTATACTTTTATATTTTTAACACTTTTATACTTAATTTTAGGAAATTATTTTTCATGAAGCAGAGTACATTTTAATTTTGTAAAATTAATAGTTTTTAATAAAATAGTTAAAAAGAATTATAATAAACATTGCATTGACACAAAGAAGAGAAAACCTGTGAGAAAAATTTACAATATTTCACAAAAAATATTTCATGCTTTTATTGGAGGAATAATAAGACTGTCATGCATATTTATTCAATAAATAAACAGAAAAAATTCCAATTAAAATAATGATAAAATTTTAGGAAGAAATTAATGGGATTATTTGTTATTTATTTATTATTATATTATTTATTATTTATATAATATATATTTAATAATATATATATTTATTATTAATTATTTATCTGTGGACATAATTTTAAGATTTGTATCCATCATAGTTAGGAAGCAAAAATTACTCTAAGTAACATCTCTGACCAATTAAAATGAAGTCATCTTGACCTTGAGTTCTGAGCAGTTAGAGACCCTTGTGGACAATATTAATTATTAAAAATAATTATACAGGTATTGAGCGAATAATTTTCAAAACCCTTTTCTCACTAGAACTAGTTATGAAATGAAGTTTCACTTCTGCAGTAAATTCAAGCGTATAAAACATCACTGTCTTTATCTATTGGATCTAAAAACCAAGAACAATGAAGAAAGAGTTCAGAGTTTACAAAAAGTGTGGAATAACTGTGATTTCAATGAACTACCTCATTTTTATATTTTATATTTTTCTTTTCCTTATATTGTCACGTTTAGTATAAAACATTGATGATGCTGTTTAATAAGATGCATTAAATTAGAACACTGGAATAAAACATAAAATATAAATTTCAAAAGACATAGGCCTCAATATGGTCTGTCTTGAATTATTTTGAACATTTTCCTTTCATCTTGATGCATTCAGAATGTTTAAATGACAACATAACAGCTATATAGAATAAAATTTTCTGTTAGGAAAATGTTTTGAAAATTCTCCAGTAGATTTAACACCTTTTCCTGACAAAATAGGCAATCAGCTAACAGATTCAGTATTTTGTCTTGTTGACAGTGCTCCGCATTTCGTGTGACTCCACTGCAGTGTCTCTAACATGTGGTTCTTTAGTCAGTTTTATTTTAGAACCAGCCATTTGTAGAAATGCTATGTGTGATTTCATTTGTTCTGTGATGTAAAAGCAACAACCATGCTTAAAGAGATTCCTCAATTGCCAACACCTCTTCAATACTGTTCTGGTGAAAAAGAAAATTGTCCAGATAAACTCTTCTGCTTCTCTTCTGGCTGCAACATTTGCTATCAATATTAGTCTGCTAGTTTCCACTGTGACTTATACAGGGGAAAAAAAAAAAAAAAAGAAGTAGTGTATATACTGATAGGTTTCTCTTTTTCTTTTCCTTTTTCTTTCTCATTAGAACTTTTTTTTTTTCAGCTTCCTCCTTAAAATTTTAAGTAGTTATTCAAGCATGAGAGTGAGCACACGCATGGACACATGCATGTACCTGCATGCACACAAACACAATCAGGCTCTTCAGAACAGGAGGGGAAAGCTGGTTTAACTTTGCCAGTGTAAATCTGTAGATCACTGGATATGAAGATCACAGAAAAAAAGCCATTCTGTTTAGCTCTAATTCCATTAGAATAATGTATGTTTCGAATGGTAGGAAAGAAATAAGACCAAAATCATCAGACTTATTTGACTTCATCCAAGGTTTATGGCAGCAATTTCAAGGGCAAATAAAACAAGGCATAAGGTTCATATCCATACTGCTTTATTTCTTGTCTATCAATACTTTATGAATATTATGGGCAAAGTCAACTTTTGGAGACAATAAAATTAAACAATTTCCCCCCTGAAACTTTTGTGAGAGCTTCTGTGTTTTGCAGCTTCCTTCATATTTTTATGCTGTTTTTTTAAAAACTGTTTTCCTAAAGTTTAATACACATTTGCCTGTCTGTTTACTGAGCACATTTATTTTTTTCCATTTTTTCATACTGAAAAATATTATGTTCTGGTTTTGTTTGTTAGTGCTTCATTATCCATTCCCACTGACTTTTGACTCAAATTGATTTTTAAACGAAACATTTCAGTCAAATCTGCTAGACAGACAGAGACATAGTCAGTTTAAGCACAGACATGAAAGAGTGAAATACCAAATTTGTTCTTTGGATGCATAGAGAAAAAATGCCTTTTTCTCTTTGTGTTTCTGTAAGTAAGTAAAATAGGTTCTTTGAATAAATCTTACCATGAGAAATATTTTCCCCATTGTATAATGACAAGAAGTTTATGTACCTAGTAACAGAGACCTATTACAATTAATAAGTGGAAGACCTTGGAAACAGTGGTTTTCATGAGCAACATATACTATGTACAATCAGAGCTGAATTACAGTATGCGATAACACAGCCTTCATTTTTTTTTTCAAGTCCTTTATCTTAGATCCTAATATCCATCTGTCATAATCCAAGCTTAGCATTGTTTTGCAATGCCTTTTTCAATCTTAGAAAGCTTTCTAAATTCTATAAAGGTTTTATTTTTTTGTCCTAAACCAGTAGGAGCAGTGCTTACTTTTTTTTGACCTTTGTGCCCCCAGGTTTCAAGGAGACCATAAGAACTACAGTGGAAAAAAACAAGTTACTCTTGAATCCCTGGAAGGGTCTGAAACTACTTTTATGGTGACAATGAATTATCTATTGTGTCATTGAAGCTGTTACTGTTCTTGTAAGAATGGACAGTTGTTGGATTTTCTGAGTCAGTTGTGCCTTCAGACATGATATTAAAATAAGATTTAAGATAAAAAAGAAAGGTAAAATAAAAATTCAATTCATGGCTCATATTTAGCAAGGGAAAATTTGTATTGGTAAGGTATTATGGCACTAAGTAAATGACCTAATAATAGCTACATTTACTCCTAAGAGATATTGCAAAACTGACTAATTTTAACATTGCCAGATATATTCTCTGCCTACCTAGGAGTGACTGTTCTTCAAGATGTTTTTCCAATCCCATTGAAGCAGATCTTTTCAACACTGTTAGGGTTTGGTGTGTTCCCCACAGATTCACTAGGTGTTAGAACCTAAATGAATCTTAACAGAATGCTTACTGTAAAAAAAATTTCCTTTAAGAGCATAGTATTGTAACCCTTCAAGGCAGAAATGAAAACAGGTTTTTTTACATTAATTAAAATAGTTTGATGTACAGCTAGGACAATGAATTCATAGGCAACCTGTGGGGCATACCCAAAGGTTTGGTCCTTTCAATAGAAGATGTTAGACTTGCTTTGAGGTTTGTCATATCAAATGAATAGAACTACTCAGGATTCAGAGGCTTACTCTCAAATTGCTTTTTAAACAAACCAGATAAGCAGAAAAATTTACAATTTTGTAGTTTTAAATGGGCTGTCTTGTATTTTGCAAAGCCCACAAATACAGGTGAATAGAAACGAACAGAAACATTCCAACCATGACCGTATCTAGTTTGCCACTTAAAAATGCCCTGTCACTTCTTACAGTTATCAGAAACCTCACATCATTCATGGATGATTATTTCATTTTTTCTGTCCTCAGAGATGAGATGATGAGATCTCCATTGTGGGTTTTTTTTGGTTTTTTTTTGGTTTTTTTTGTACTCCAAACCCATTTAGCAGCTATTTAGATTCTTCTACTGGGTTACTGGGGATTCACAGGGAGACTGGTAAATTGCAGGACTCAGCTGATCAACATAGAGTGTCAGATCTCATTTTAATGACAATCCTGTTTTAAGTCTGGAGTTGAATTAGATTTTTTCCAGAGGCACTTTCTAAAATATTCTGTTATTGACCAGAGCCCTAAAGACTCTCAGCTGCCCACACACACAGCTAAAAAATTCTTGTATTCTTTGTTAAACCTGTAAGCTTGTTGACATGTTATGAAGCATCAGAACTCCTTCCAATTTAAACCATGACATTTCTCAAAATCCCAGGGTGATTTTTTTCCCTAAATACATAGACTGCTTGCTCCAAGCATACAATTGTCACACTCACAAGTCATGTTAAAGATCAAGATGATTGCAAGGGAACAATTAGACCTTCACATGAGAGCTGACTTTCTCTTCAGGACTATAGCTTTTTACTGTATAATGCCACAAAGTTTGATACACATGAAAGTTGGAGTTGACAAGACCAAAACACTCCATTTGATGGCAGAATATTTTTTTCTGTGGACCTCAAATATTAGTATTACTTCAGAAGTTAGTATTTTTTCTTTATTTGATATTCTGAAATTTACTGTATACAATGGATTTAATATTTTGGATACTTGTTGTCAGACACCCTGACTTTGTAGAGTTCTGCAGCAAAGTGCTGAAATGATATATGTTTTGTGTCTCAGCCACTTCAGTTTTCACATTACAGTCTCACCTGGACAGGTGGTCCAATGCAGAACTTTGTGCAATTCTAACAAATTCTGATAAAGGTGGAGCAAACTTACCTTGAGACAGCATGTGAGGATATGCAACAACAAGCTTTTGGAAAAGCATATTAGTAAGTGACTAAATTATTAGTACTGGGAGATATTTGTTGGCAAAAGGACAACTGAGTTCTTAGTTAGGACTAAAAATATATTTTCATGATTTTATTAAATGTGTCAGAAAATTGTTCCAAAAACCGAAGAGATTAAATATGTTTTAGGTGGATTTAGGTAAATGGCAAGCCATGTATATGCTAAAGCTGAAATGTACTCCTGCTGTTCTAGGATAGGCAAAGAAGAGGAATGCTCTGCCTTTTATATTTTCCTCTGTTCCTGTTTCAAAGCCATAAACATTCCTAAAATAGCTGACAGGAAGATTTCTGTGCTACTTATTGCTACTTAGTGGAACATAAATCTGCAATATAAGCAGAATTTAGAAATGTCATTAGTAAAGCAAATGGGAACGGAACAGTGAGATCAAGTGAGTCACACAGATACTAAAACTATCTGGTGTGTGGGCGACACAGACACCAGAAGGAAATATATGGTGACACTGACACCAGATGGAAAAACTGGAAGTTGTGGCTAATTTTTTTGGTCTAGATGGAAAAAAACTATTTAGGAAGGCACTGAGTATTTAAGACTTGCAAGTACTAAGGCCATGGAAAATATTTGCTCAGATTTTCTTGTTTTCTATTGATAAGTTTTACACACTATTCTTCAGGTTTTGAAGCTTTATAGCAGTCAGTAAGAAGATACAATTGATCTCAAATACATTGTTGAGTTTTACGTTGCAGAGAACATTGTTTCAGTTAATTTTCTTTACCAAGTCACTCATACATATAAGGTTTGGAGAATTAAAAATGAAAAGGAAGGTATAAATGTAGAGACAGATGATATCATGGGAAGAACACACTATCAAAGTAGAAAAACAGAAAAGAGGTGAGGAAAAACTAGAATGAAAATGGAAGTATAGAATAAAGGTAATTCACAGTTACTGTACAGAACCATTAACATGTGATTGTAAAGATCCTGCACCTTCCTCTCAGCCTTGCCTTGTTTTGACAAGAGCTATCTGACAAAACATGGAAGCTTGTGTATGTGAAAGATTCTTTTTCCTTTACTAGGAGGTGTTAACAGATATCTTGTTTTATGATTGTAGAAAAGTGAAAGCTTTCATTATTGGCAGCTGCAAAACTACCCACACCAGGATGAAATAAATTTGAAAAATTATAAGGTGAAGAAATGATGAAGTACAAAAGGCAAAGTAAAATAACCATGTCCCATTCAAATAATTCCTCTTTTGAGTCTACTAGTCTTGGGTGATAAGACTTGCTTCTCAGCTCTTTCCTCTGAAGAAAGTGGTGAAATGGCTAGACTTTCTCTTTGAGCCCTAAGTATCAGTGGCAGAAAAAGAAGGTCCAGTGTTACACAGAAATTGGAGAACAATCTGAAAATATGTCTAGTTTCTGATGATTGCCTGTTGTGCAAGAAAAATTATCAAATATGCAAAAGCCAATCTGTGTAGTAATATCATGGTAAAATGCTGCTTAATTCTTGCTTTGCTGGCTTCATGAGACTCTATATGGGTCATATGGGACATGACATGTTTTGTCAAGGTGAATAAAGCTCAGGATGAATTCCTCCCAGCTTTCATATGTAACAGGTAAATTGAGAGTCCTTGGAGTTTTGGATTTAAATAAGCCCAAAACAGGCCTACTTTTCAGGGACTGCTGAACATCAGCATTCAGATATTTTCTGCTGCTCTTCAAATTTCTGTGGATAAACACATAGTTAATAATTTGTACGGTGAATCTTCTTACAGTATTGTTTGGCATGTGGTGTATGACTAAATGGTGCTTTTTATGAAAGTAGCTAAGTGCTCTGACTGATCAACACAGGAACAAGCCACTGAATTTAAAAGTGAGAACTGATCAAAATCAGTGAGAAAAGTCAATTTTCTGAAATTACCTGTTTAGATTTTCAAGGCAATTGAATGCTGTACTAGGGGATTTCTCATTAGAGGGACTTCACAAGGCAGGCAGGACAAATATTTCCACGACCTGTCTAGATGTGAAATGTTCAACACATTAGTGCAGCAATTCCTTGGTTTCACTGAGTCACATTCCAAGAATCAATTGCAGGAAGTTTTCACAACATAACTTAAGAAATGAAATTCAGGTGTTAAGCAAAAAATCATCAATATTTGTAGAGATTTTTGTTGAGGAAGAGAAGAGTTTGCGTTTACTGGAAAAAAAAAAAAAAAAACCCAACCAAAAATCAAACAACAAAACCCCAACACAAATAATCTACTTTGCCACTGAAGTCAGTCTTGCATTGTCCATCCTAGTGGCATAGCAGATGAAGATAATGGGAGTAAAGAATGGAAGAGTAACTGTAGCTTATTTTCTGGAACAGTCAAAGATTCTATTCAAATAACTAGAAACTCAGGTGTATTTCTATACTCAACTGCAGAGGTTCATTAAAACATAAACATAACTTCCCCCTTGTGGTGGCCAGCAGCCAAGCCCCCCACAGCCACTCATTCATTCCCCCAGCAGTGGGATTGAGGACAGAAGCAGAAGGGTGTAAGCCAGAAAACTCGCGGGATGATATAAAATCACATTGGTGTTTCACTAACAATCAAAACTAAACAAGGAATTAATTCACCACGTCCCAAGGGCAGGCAGGCATTCAGCCATCTCCAGGGGAGCAGAGCCCCATCACGTATGATGGTGACCCAGGCAGACAAACATCCTCACTCCAAATATGCGCCCTTTCCTCCTTCTGCCCCCACTTTGTGTACCGAGCACCATGCTCCAGCTGTGCCTGCTCCCAGCCTCCCACACATCCTCAACCTTTTTATCACCATGGCCATCCAAAAAGCAGGAATGACCTCTGTGGAGGCCCTGCTCAGCAGCAGCAAAACCATCACTATGTTCTCAACCCTGTGTTCAGCACAGCCCCATACCAGCTGCTGCAAAAAAAAATTGAGTGTACCTCAATGGTAAAAACCATTGCACCCTCATAAATCTTTCAACCTGTGGTGACTGCGAATTCTCTTTTTGATGATGTGTAACTCAGCTGATGATTCATACCATGCTATTGTAAGCATAAATTGTTATACAAGAATTCTGGACATCTGTAAGAGAAGCATATTCTATGAATGATGACTAATATCTCTGTTCAAGTGAAAAACAGATTATTCCTTTGGCTGCGATAGAAAATATAAATAGTTTTATATCATACTAAAAAAACTAAATTCTAGATGATCTATGCAGCATACATTAATCTTCTATTATCACCTAAATCCTCAACAAATCTGTATTTAGAAACTAAGAGTAACAAAAAATTATCAATTTTGGTAGGAAACTATTCATTAAGTACAGTCATGTTCAGTGTATAATTTTGAGGACTAAGCCCACCTTGAAGAAATATACAATTTCCCGTGGAACAGAATCCTGTTATAGGTCTTCCCTTGTCCCTTTAGAATCAAATTTTAGCTGAAATACACTAATTCCTTCAGTCTAAGTAACAGTGTTTTTTGCAGAAATTGTGGATATCTTATAGAAGTTGAAGTTTACTTCATTAAAAATTTTCTCCTGGTTCATTCAGAAACTGTCCGTGTTCTCTGAAAGCCTTTGCAAGCCCTTTAGAAAAATGTCTCGAGTATATTTGTTGTGTTCCTTTGATTACTTTAGGTGCTCAGAGAACATGAATGCAATGTAAGTGGCACCTGAGATATTTAAGAGTGTCAGAGTTTCCACAGATATTCTGTGGTGTATCCACTGACATGCTGATATGTCACTGAAAAACACATCACTTCAGAGCAGCAAAACCTTCCCAGAATATGTGATGACCAGGGTGCACAGTTCAAGAAACAGACAAAACGTTCACTCAGCAACCTGTGGTGCAAACTGCTTAGTGGAATTCATTTTTTCAAAAATATTGAAGTGATATATGCTCATGATACCAAACTGAATTTTGTTGTAAAAAATATATGACTTTTTAAACATTAATTTTTTTATTTTCATCTAATAATGGTTCTCTTAAATTAATTTAAAGCCAGAATTTCTAGATTGTATCAGGTCCAGACAAATAACCCAAAATAACTCAATGCACAAAACTTGTTAATTCTTGACCATAACATGACATTTCAATGCCTCTAAGTCTAAAAAGAAAGAGGTTAAAAATGCCATGATTTGTGTAACCAAAATCAAGTGAAATGGGACTAAAACACAAAGATGCAGAGCTTGCTGATTTTAGTGAGAAGTTTGCCTAAGAAAATATTTGAAGGGTATATTATTTTCTTATTTTTGGAGTGCAAAAATTTTCTGCCATGAATATACAACTAGAAAGCATTTTGATACCAGTGTATGGTACCCAAAGGAAACATAGGGGAGTTGTTTTATAAAATACTTCTAAATTAAAAAGTTTTAATATTAATTAAAGAATTACTTTAATAATGATATCTTTATAATTTTACTTATTTGTAATTTTTACTTACCTAATAAATATTTACTTACCTAATAAATTCTCCTTGATGCAAAGGGGAAAACAATCAGGATTGCTTAGTGCTGGTAGCAGAAACTTAAGTAAAATCAGGGCCTCCTGAAGGCCAGTCCAAAAAGCTTAGCAGGGTGGATAATCTGTTTTTCTTCTACTCAGTTCTTATCTCCTTCATAATTTTAATATTCTTACTAGCACAGTGAATTGGAAGGAAAGTGACAGAAAAAAAATTATCATTTTTTACCTTCTAAATTATTACCTCAGTGCTTTTGAAATAATTGTAAATAAAATGACACCACAGTTTGCTTTTTGTCTTTGGCTGAGTTTAACATTGGGTCATAATGTTGCAATGTTAGACTTAGTTGTTGTGTTTTCTGTGATATGTACCTACATTATGGCAAAGTGGGCATCAAGATAAAAAAATGGGCACCAAGATAAAAAATAATCAGCTGAGTTTTAATTAAATTTTGCAATACATTTCTAATAATTTTTAAAAAATTAATGCATCATCTACCTTTTACACATCTGTCCATTCTTCTGCAGGTCAAGACTGGTAAGATTGTTGGAAAAGAGGGAGAAAAGACTGCCTGTGGGAATTTTACTGGCTTTGTGGGAGCAGGATTAAATCATGTAAATGAACTATCACTAAATGGTGTCTGTTTGAGTAAATCAAAGGCATTAATGATTTGCAAATGATCATTACATTGTGAAAAATAAAAAAGACAGCGAAATTTCTGTTTTACCAGGGCTCAACATGGAAGGAAGTTCTTTTATGGACATTAGATGGGTCTTCCTGTTCTAAAATCTGAATACTTAATACTCAATTCTAGACCTTCGAGTATGAATTTATTCCCTTATTGTAAGGGAGGACTGGTTTGCCCCGACACACCACCTCTGAGGTGCCCCTTTGTGTTGTTCTGTCACTGGGCAATCCCATATTTGAGCAGTTTTTCCATACAGTGGTAGGTGCACTGTGTGTCATGAAATGATGCTGTCCCTGTTCTCTGTGTAAACAACATGGACTTGGTTAATTTCCTTGCACATTGTTTTATAAAACAACTTTTAATCATACATTTCTACCTTATATTATGAGCTGGCATAAATTATGCTTGGTTGGCTTATCCATAGTTGTCTGGTGTGTAGACAACTTCTCAATGAACAAAGGCTTCATGATGTGTCAAGCCATCTTCCACTCTCTGTTAAAAATGCAATTTTGTGAGAAACTTATATTCAGAGGGTCAAATTGTTCAATCAAAACACAAAAAATTGTTTGAGCCCTGTTTTGATGGAATTATTCCAAAGCCAGGCACAAGCTTGGCTGAACATATATATTGGTGAATTTTTTTTTTTGCTGTATGTTATTTAGTTGATATATATATGTTGAAAATAGCAACAACTTGAAAAAAGCCAAGTATTTGCTTTTCTTTAATAAAAATACAGTTCTGGAAGCCAAGAATATTTAATACTTTCTGAACTAGAAATAGTTCTGGAATAAATAGATTTTTTTTCACCCTGTCTTTTCTTGGAAAAGAATTATTTTGCTTTTAAATAATACAAAAATAGAGTGGATTTTGAAAGAAATGGACAGAATAGACAAGTAAGTTGCTCTAGCTGTCCCAATGAGGACATTTGTGTTGTTATTGGTCATGGTCTGTAAGGAAATTCTGTAAATCCATCCGGATGCAATAAGTTAGCATAAGGATGGTATCATGACTGAGCTTTATGAGACAAACTCTTTTTCGTGTCATGCAGGCTGAGACTATAGAATCTAGAGATTATAGTCTCTGAACAGTGTCCTGCATTTCCTGCAAGGTGATGAAGAAACCATAAAACTAATAAACTCCAAAAAGACTTTACATATTAATTATATTGCATGTTTCTGTTTTAATTTCTTGCAGGTAGCCATGATCTATTTTTATCTTTTTTTTTAATTTTGTTTTTTTCATTTACTAATTTATCATAAAATAATTCCTCTAAAGACTTCATCTACTATAGGGGTTTTTTGTTTGTTTGTTTTGTTGTTTTTTTTTCCCTGATGAGCTCAGAGGAAAAAATCTCAGTCCATGGTTATGCTGATTTTTGTGTAAATACTCCAAACACACTTTCACAGATATTTTTTCCTCAATGTCTGTGGAGAAGAAGACTGTTCTCACCTGAAACACATTTGATTTACCCATGGCATCCCTGACCAAAGGAGTAATTTATAGTAATTTTTGGGTGCTTGGAAGGCATAGATACTGCTGTTAAAATCAGCTATTTGCTTTGTAAACAACTATTTTCTTCATAAGTATCTGATTTTAATTTTTCCTCAGAAATCTTTATTTGAAACAAAACATTTCAGCTAACAAACTATCTAGGACATTTTTTGGGCTAGAAAATTGCATAGAAAGAATAGAAAAAGGTTATGGAAATTTGATTAAATATGGTGCTGTCATTTCATTTCTGCCAAAGTCATGGGTTTTTTTATTCCAGCATAAGATGAGTCATATTTGGTCTGGCTCTGCAAACATTAATCACAGTAATACAACTAGGCAGTGTTACTATTAATGTGGTAATTTATCTTCATTTTTAGATATAATTTTGTGCATAGGGAAAATCCGAACTTCAGAATAAAGTCACTTTAATTTTTTTCATTGATATTGAGCTTGAAGAAGAAATCTAAATATTTACACACTTGGGAAAAAGAATTGGAATGGCTTTTCAGGGGACAAGTTAGTAGTTGGACAAGACTTGGCCTGATGTAGACATCTTTCAATTCTGACTCAGAAATTTCCCCAGATGCCCAGAACCTTTATGGGCAACAGTCCTTGGAAGAAAGAGAGGGAAAAGCTGCTCCATTCAGCAGTGTAGGCACTACAGCAGTTGCACCAGTAAGAACATGTAGACCATGCTCCAACATGGAGCAATATCCTGATTGCCATACTTCATCCCACAGCCTCAGTTCACAATGACTGCCAGGAGCCTGCAGACTCTTGGGGTGTGCTGCAGGTGCTATGGCACCACACTGTGATGAAGAAAAAACTGAAAGATCATGGAAATTAGATAGAGGTGAGTTATAAAATTTTAATTCTATGGAATGATGGTGAGTCTTTGGTTTTTTTTTTTTTTCAGAGCCTGGAAGAAGTTGGGTGTCAGTCCTCCAGCAGTCAATTTGATCTCATCTGTAGCTTGCCCAAGTTAGTTGAAGACCTGACAGTACAGGCAGGTTGGAGTTTAGAATGAGCTGATTATTTGGGTTGGAGTATTTATTTTATTAACATTCATTTTAGACCAAGTTTTGCTCTCTTGCAGTATAAGTTTGGATTGGATTTAGTAGTGATGTCTTAGGAGGAAAAAAAAGGGCTAAGATTTTTTGTAATGCCTAAGCAATGTTTCTCTCATACACACAGCGACTCAAACACAGAGACACATATCCATGCATCAGTATCCTCTTCTTCCCTTTGAGGATGAATGTGGTGCTTGTTCTTCTGTTCTTTCAGATAACCTTGTCAAGAATGTATAAAAGAGACCTTACTTTCATCTCAAAAGGCAAACTCACTCAGCAATCTTGTCAGGCAAACTCACTCTTGTCAGGCAAACTCACTCAACAATCTTTGCTTTAATCATAAGTTGTACTAGGTCATAGGGGGTCACTATCTGGGCAAATCTATTTTATAAATGGTTATATTGTGTCTACAGGGAGACCTAAAGGTTTTGCGACAGCAACTCTTTTCTTTCTGGAAGCTAAATATTCACCCCAAATTTATAAAAGTGGAATCATAAGAGAAAGGGGGGAGATAAATTTAATTTTTATTTAGCTGAGGACATTTTTATGGGGTGATAAACTTTTCAACCAGAGGCATATTTTACAGACACACCTTTTAATGACAAACGTTAAACCAAGAGACTTTAGACACATTAAACCGAGATAATTATGAACTGTAAATCAGCATCATAATCTCAAAAGGGACTATTTAACAGATAAAGGACAGAGAGAACAAAAAAGTTGCAATGGTAAGAGAATAACATTTGAAAAAATTAATAAAATTATTTAGAAACTAAAAAAAAGCTCTAACTAACAATTCTTTTGTTCCCTGCTTTAACTCTCCATACTTCTATATTTGAAAAATGTGGCTATTCCATTGTGTAATTTCTTTAAGCAGTTTCATGTCAGTAGTCAGATTGGTTTGTAGGTCCATTACATCCTGCACTGGGCAGTAAAAGCTCTGGCTCACAATCTGTTCAGTTTCTGGAAAGGTTATTCTCAACTCCAAAGATTTAGAGTAGTATTTTTCTTTAGGGATGTTCTCATTTTATTACCTTGGAAAGCAAGGGCAAAATGATCAACTCTCTTGCACCTGAGCTATGCAGCTGTTCTCTTTTGTTTCAGCCAAAAGCAGCAAAGGCAATGGAGAGGAAGCAGAAGGATGCTGCACATGCAGAGACCACACTGGCTTTTCCCTGCAGTGATGTTTGTCCTCTGTGCATGGCTCCTTCTGGGCTTGGCTGCTGCTCCTGGGAAAGGGCATTACAAGAACCTGTTCCTCCATCTGAGTGAAAAGGGATGATGAAACAGAGTTTGGCACTTGAAGAAATAGAGAGTTTTACAAGAGAAAGAGGTAAGATTGGAAGACTGGAGAGCAAACAGTTAATGGCAGAAGTACATGAACCTTGTGGGCTTAGGGATATGGCCCATAAAATGTGGTAAAAAACCTTGGGTTTTTTTTCTGTAAACACACAGAGATGAAGTTCCAGATTAAAGACTAAAGATTTAATATTTCCTGATTGAAGAAATTTGATCTTGCTCCTTTCTAAAAAAAAATCCTTGTCATTTATTATATTCTCCTTCTCTGAGATCAGTCTTTCACAAAATGGCACTGAAATGACACTCAGCACAGAAATACTGAGACTTTCTGTGATTCTGGCTTGGTGGGATCTATTGAAGTATTTTTAACAAGAGAGAGTATTGATATTCTTCATAGCTTTATTCTGCAGAAATCTCCAGAACCAGACAAGGAATTTCTTTTGCTTAATCACCAAAATCAAGTAAATATGAGCTCATTTTAAAATCATTGAATTTATTTGTTACTGTTAAAATGTCTGTAGTTTACCCAAACTGCTAACGAACCTCTGTTAACCTCCAAACACATTGGAAGTGCTCTGTATTTTAATGATAATTTTGAGAGACTTTGTGCAACTTCTAGCTTTTTGAACAGAAAACGGTACATCAATTGCAAAGCAGAACCTATTTTCTATGTTATGCAAAGGAAAGCTTTTAAAGGCAAAAAGGGTTCACAAGGAAACATTGCCATTGATGGGAGTTGGAACTTTGCCTTCTTTGATTTTATTTATGCAGATTTTAATTCTGTATCCAAAAGGGAATATGGCACACTGATACAATGCAGTGAATTAAGCTTTTGAAGTTTACACATTCAACTCAAATGCCTCAACCAACAGACTAGCATGTGCCACTGCCCTCTTCCACAGTGAAAATATGCCTTCATGTCACAACTATAGAGAAGACATCTGTTTTTTGACAGCCACTGAAAAAATTGTCCTCTGTGATGAATGATTAGGACCCTAATTTCACAGATATATAAAATCATAAAATGGCTTCAGTTAGAAGGGACATTAAAGGTCATCTAGCCCAACATCCATGAAATGAATGACATCTTCCACTAGATCAGATTGTTCAGAGCACCATCCTACCTGACCTTAAATTTTTGCAGGGATAGCAGCATGTGCACCTTTCTGGAAAACCAATTTCCTTGTGTCACCTCATTTACAGTAAAAAATTTCTTCCTTGTATCTAGTCTGAACCTACCCTCTTTATTTTAAAACCATTACCATTACCATTTGCCTTATTGCTGCAGGTCCTATTAAGACTTTGTCCCCATCTTTCTTATAAAACCCCTTATAAGTACTGTAAAGCAGTAGTAAGGTGTTCCTGGAGCCTTCTCTTCTCCAGGCTGAACAATTCTTATTCCCTCAGCATGTTTTCATAAGAGATGTCTCAGGGTTTTTGTGGCCCTCTTCTTGACTTGTGCGGTAAAGGAGTCACACATTTTTAGTGATTTTTGACACCACTCTTTTCTTTGCTATTGGCTTCCAACTCCCCAACAAAGATATGCCCAGGAAAAGGCTATGAGAAGTGAACTTGAAGGCAGACTAAACTTGCTCCCATAGAAGCCCAAAATCAAGTAGAGCAAGAAGTAACTCTGTGATGCATGTGTCTGGAACGAGCATTGTGTAAGGAAGCCATACTACCCAGTTCAGGTGGAAAATGGTAACCTAACTGTGGAGGAGGAGCAACTCACCCATCTCAAAGTCCAGGATACTGCTGCTTGGTTGGCCCTATAACCAAGGTAATTTAAAACCAGCTCTGATGCCTTGGCACAAGGGACAACTCTAAAAATATAGATACCCAATCATAGTTACACTTCCTTTCATGGTCTGCTTTGATGGCAGTGTATGTAGCTTATGGCAAAGTGTGGAACTAGAGCTATTGATTCTATCTTTTTTTGGAAAACAAGGCAAGAAACAGTGAAATTTGCTGTTATGACACTTTCAAAAGGTCACAGGAGAAGAAGGTACAAGCTTAATGAAGAATAAAATAAATGTGAAAATTACTTAAGCTATAGTAATCAAAACAAAACCAGGTAAAGAAAATGTTTTAAAACTCTTCAAATAAAATCGAATTATTGAATTAACCAATTGAATATTATTTAGGTATCAGATGCTAAAAGGCTTAAAAATAAGTTGCATTTAGAATCCTGTTCATCCAACCATATATTGTAAAGCTGTAATTAAATTTGGATGTTTCAGTGATGTAAGACACAAGTAATATGATAATGTCACCAGTACACAGGGGTGGAACTGAAAATGAACATCCCTCCTGACAAATAAGATCTCTTAATTTTCCCATGAGCCTGGTGATTTGTCTCCAGGAATGGATGATCCCTGAGCTTTAAAGAGTGACAAAACCACCTGCATTATTAAGCTTATCTGTTCTACAGTACTCTCCTAAATGTTTTTTATTTCCCCCTATTTTTAACATTAAGAAGTACCTATTTCTGGTCAAGTTGTGCCCATCCCAAGCAGCCCTGTGTTCTAAGATCTTATGCCTGTAAGCAGTTTGTTACAAGCATTAAACTGCAAGCATCATAATAGCCCTTAATGCACTTGAGGAATCAGGAGAGGATACTGAAATAAGGGTAACAATAGGGATGATATCCTTTAGAAATTATAATTTCTTCTTAACAGTGTCAATGGCACAGTTCTACACACCTGTGTTTTCTTGGCTGCCTGTTGTCCTGTGGTAGTCTTGGTTGCTATTTAGAGGAACCATGCTGTTCTGATGACAATTCTTACAGCCTTCTGATCTTTCTTCTTAATCTATACTCAGAAGTACTTTAAGCTAAGCAGCATTATGTGTTTTTGATATTTGAATAATAAAAATTCTAAAATATTTTTACTTTGCTGCCAATGTAATTATGGTTTCCTCTACACAGTGAAACCACTAAAACACAGCATTAGGAATCACTGCCCCTGTTAATCACTCCTTTTATTATTGTATATAACTTATCTTCCTCCTTCATTGTCTGTTTTTATTATTTTCTTTATTTTACTTTATTATATTTTATTTTATTTTCTGCCATTTATATTGGTTCCAAAAATTGAAATTATCATAAAATACTAGTGCAAAGGGATTTGATGGAAATTCTAATAATGACCTAATCTAGTTATATGGGTAAATGCCACACTAGAGAATCTTTAAACTGTAATTTGAGAAATTGTATTAAATCATATCATAGTACTGGTAGTTCAGTCCTGCAGAGGCAGCTGGTTGTGGTTTCACGGGAGTAAGGAAATGATACTTAGGTGTATGGGGGATGGAAGAGTGCAATTGACTGAAAAGAATTAGATATTATGTAGAGAAATAATTTTATTATATTCTATTTCTGTACTAAAAAATTCTAACCCCCAAATATTACAAGAAAACAAATCAGTAATCCCAGCCTGACTTACTGTCATAGTGGTCAGAAATTTCCCTTAAATTTCTTGCTTTTCTTTCAATGCAAAATATATTTCTACCAAAAAGAAGAAAAGTTTGTATTGTGGTTTTAAAAAGGTTCAATATTAAGCACCATGCAGATGTTCACTCAACCCTCTCTCTATTTCCACCCTGGTGGAATTGAGAGGGGAATCAAAGCAAAACTTATAGGTTGAGATAAGAACTTTTTAATAATTGAAAATAAAGTAAAATATAATAATAGGGGTAAATAATAACAGTGATATGAAAAGGGAAAACAAGGGATTGACAACTGTTCACTGCCCACTGACCAATGCCAGATTCCCCTTCCCAAACCCAGACCACACTTCTTGGTAACTCCTCTCATTTTGTATACTGGGGTGAACATTCTGTGGCATGGAATATCCCTTTGGTTAGGTCAGGTCACCTGTCCCAGCTTTTTCTGTGTACTTCCTCACTGGAAGAACATGAGAAAAACAAAACAAAACGAAACAAAAAACCAAACAAAAAACACGAAACCAAACCAAACCAAACCAAACCCCAAAAAACATTAACTTAGGATAAACATAACTTACCCAAACCACAAAAATATCAATGTTGCCAACATCATTCTTATTTCAATTGAAAACAGAGCACTGTAGCAGCTACTGAGAAGAAATTAATTCTATCCCAGAGAAACCAGTACAGTTTCTTACTGTCAAGACCTGAAAATCAGGACAGAATAATATTATGTTTGGGCTAACTAAGGTGCATCAAAGATACATCACATCTTTTTACAGACCAATGTCTCAAAGACTGAGCTGTGACAAATGTACTAGACAGTGTCTTCATCATCGAAATACTTGCACATTATCTGTCGCCTCTGGAGGCAGGCAACAAAAGCTTTCTTGAGGTCCAGGTACTACCTCTGTGAAGTTTTCTGACATTTATTTCTTTACTTTTAGTGAACTAAATCTCATTAGCTGATGGTTCATTTCATAATGCACTCAGTACACAGTTCACACCTTTCTTCTTCTTCTTCTTCTTCTTCTTCTTCTTCTTCTTCTTCTTCTTCTTCTTCTTCTTCTTCTTCTTCTTCTTCTTCTTTCTTCTTTCTTCTTTCTTCTTTCTTCTTCTTTTTCTTTCTTCCTTCTTCCTTTTTCCCCTCCATTCTTAACTCTCTTCCCCTGCCTTTTCTTTGTCTCACTCTTTCTCACACTTTTTAATGGCAGTCTGATTTGGGAAGTGATGGCACTCACCCACAAAAAGGTATTTTACAGCTGAAGGAATAATGCCAATGAATCACTGTGCTGTGGTAACACCAAAAAAAAAAAAAAACCAGGTCTACACAGATTCAAATACCTTCACAGTATTTAAGTGGTGTAAACAGTGGAAATACTAATAATCCTGCCAATTAAGGAATAAACTGTGAAGATATTTGATGGCTCAAGGTTCACTCAGGAAGCTTGTCATGAAACTGCAACTTGATGTAAAGTTTCCTTAACCTTGTGGTACGTAACTTGGAGAAAAATCAGGCTCTCTTTCCAAGCTACTATGGGTAGAAATAAAGTGAGACAAAGTTGTTATAGCTTCAACCTGCTGACTTTCTTTGATAACTTCTTAACAACACTATACAACTCCATGAGATAGAAAGTTTTTCTTGCTATGACTACTTTTTGGAGATTTTGCTGAGTGAATGTAATTTCCTAATATATTTGTGGTTTTGGGTGTAGACTGACCTTTCCTTATGTGAAAAATATTCAAAGTGTTTGAACTGACTTTACCTACAATTAAAGTTCTTAAAAAAAATCACTGTGCTGTGCCTTTGTCTGCTGCGCAGACCCATCACATAATTCTGTCCTGGGTACTCCTCTCCCTTTTCCCTGTCCATCTAATTTTGTTCATAGCTTACAGGATCATGTATACTCACAAGGCATAAATTTTTAACCAACAGGGTATAGCAAGTGACCAGATCTTTTTCAGGGAGCTTATTATATGGAGGAAAAAGTCGTGTTTTGTTTCAGATTACAAATACTCTGCAAGCAATAGTAATTTTTTATACTTGGATCCTGTTCAGCTCAAGATAAACAACTTGTATTATTTTCCTTTCCTTCACACCTACAGCCTTTGTTTACAGACTGATTGAGAAGTCTGATCCTGTAGAGTGCTGCACTCATATATCTCTCCTGGCTGCAGAGTACGCAGAATCAAGGAAGATTAATCCTTTAATTCCTTAATGTTTCAGGACTCAGGTAAATGAGTGTAACTCCGATAGCTGAATTGCTAATAACTTAGTGCCAGATATAGAAGTCAGCCCAATTTACCTCTTTCCTCATTGTTTAAGTGCATGTGGCTACCCACTACTTTGGTGAGTGGTTTTCTTTTTAAGTACTAAGCAAGAATGAGACACATTGTGGGTAGTTTCAGTGTTTGGCTTGACAGAAACATTTCTGTTCGATAGCAAAGAAGATAAAGATAACGTATTTCTAAAACAGCAAAATGGACCTAGTATGTGAGGGAAATTGTGCAGAAGAGGAACCTGTAAGTCTGCTTCAGAAACCTGGGTAAGCATTGTGGAAACCACAATCATACTGCAATTTTTTCTGTGTGTCAAAATGTAGCTATGAGCACCTTATCTTCTCGACAAAATCACCTTTTATAAGTCATTTGTCATCAAAACTGTATGAGTGGTAGTTGATCAGCACAAATGGCTTTGCCATTAACATCATAACTTTGATATTTTCCTTTTCAGGACTAAAACTGATTTGGGAGGCAGTGTAGAGGAACCTGGGTGAATCAATAAATGATTAAACCCAAGTTTACAGAGATACATTCGAAAAAGCTCCATTGGTTCCTTTGTGAACTTGAATTATTTTCAACAATGAAGGAAACATTTGTCAGAGTCAGAAAGAAATTACACAAAATATTCTAAAATGTGAGCCAAAATGCCTTTGGAAATAAACTCAAAAAAGCTTTATTTCTATAAAGGAATTCTTCAAAGGAATTTTACATGGTTTTTTGCACGGAGAACATGATGTTAAGGGGTAACATACACAAAAAGGAAGAATATTTTATCCAATACTTTTTGGCATTGCAGAAGTATCTAGTTCCCTACAAAATTGAAGTTGTGCCATACCCAACACCAACATTACCTGACAACCTTCCTTCTGTCTGGCCCAAAATACTACAATTTAATGACATTAGTCTTTCTCTTTCTGTTAAGTTGTACGAATGACTACATCTAGCATTTTGGTGAAAAGACTGATTCAAGTTTATTTCATCAGCAGGAGTAGTCAACATCTAGGTATTTGATTTTGAAACCAAAAGAAACAGCCTTTCTCCCTGGAAGAACAAAGAACATAAATTAAAATTCAATAAAGTAATATTGAGTTTCTGCCTATTGACTGCCCACCAGGCTCCCTCCACAAGTACAGTAATCCCAATGGTGTGAAGTTTATGATTATTAATAGAATAAAGTTCTTAAATATAATCTGTTTGAATATATGATGACTTCTCAGAACACGGTAACATAAAAGAGTAAGATTTCTCTTTTTCTACGAAGTTATCATGGATTTTTTAAAGATTAAGAAAGTCATCTTCTATCTGTTTGCCTGACCACACATGTGTTGAAAGAACATCATAAATTACATAATTCAGGTAAATATTGTGGTGGATTTCAAAGGCAGGATGGTGAGTCTTTTTATATACTGTGATATTTTTCTAGTCATACCACTCTGAAAATTTGTGTTAAGAGGGAAGCACCTGGATTGCCTTCTTTACATTGATGGAAATGAATGATAGTGGATTGTTTTGATCTGGATCAACTTGTGTCAAAGTCACAGCAAAATTTTAATTTAATTTTAAAAATGTGTTTCATAAAACTTCTATGACTGCTTGATAAAAGAGGCAATTTTGGTGCACAAAATATTTAAGCAAGCTCCTAAATGCAACTTTTTAATCTTGACTGATTAGGCAAACATTAACATTAGCAAATGTAAAAGGTTATAACCCAAAATATCATCATATATTTACTGCATATATTTCATATGAGGTTTTATTTGTTAGGTTTTTTTTTTTTTTTTTCCCTTTGTCTATTTGACTATTTCACAAAGTTCATCTCAGTCTGGTGGTTGGTCGCTAAGATGAATGCGACAATTTATGGAAAGGAATGATAATGAATTAGAATCTAGAGGTTTAGGTGTTGCAGCTGCATGAGGGAAGAGAGGGGAAGGGAATTTTCAGGGAAGTTTCAGGGAAGTTTCAGGGAAGTTTCAGGAAGTTTCAGGGAAGTTTCAGGAAGTTTCAGGGAAGTTTCAGGAAGGGAAGGGAAGGGAAGGGAAGGAAGGGAAGGGAGGGAAGGGAAGTTTCAGGGAAGGGAAGGGAAGGGAAGGAAGGGAAGGGAAGGAAGGAAAGGGAAGGGAAGGGAAGGAAGGAAGTTTCAGGAAGGGAAGGGAAGTTTCAGGAAGTTTCAGGAAGTTTCAGGAAGGGAAGGAAGGGAAGGGAAGGGAAGTTTCAGGGGAAGGAAGGGAAGTTTCAGGAAGGGAAGGGAAGGAAGTTTCAGGGAAGGGAAGTTTCAGGAAGGGAAGTTTCAGGAAGGGAAGGGAAGGAAGTTTCAGGGAAGGAAGTTTCAGGAAGTTTCAGGGAAGTTTCAAGGGAAGTTTCAGGAAGTTTCAGGGAAGTTTCAGGAAGTTTCAGGGAAGGGAAGGGAAGGAAGGGAAGGGGAAGGAAGGGAAGGGAAGGAAGGAAGGAAGGAAGGGAAGGGAAGGGAAGGGAAGGGAAGGGAAGGGAAGGGAAGGAAGGGAGGGAAGGGAAGGGAAGGGAAGGGAAGGGAAGTTTCAGGGAAGGGAAGGGAAGTTTCAGGGAAGGGAAGGAAGGGAAGTTTCAGGGAAGGGAAGTTTCAGGGAAGGGAAGGGAGGAAGTTTCAGGGAAGGGAAGGGAAGGGAAGGGGAAGGGAAGGGAAGGGAAGGGAAGGGAAGGGAAGGGAAGGGAAGGGAAGGGAAGGAAGTTTCAGGGAAGGGAAGGGAAGTTTCAGGGAAGGGAAGGAAGTTTCAGGGAAGGGAAGGGAAGTTTCAGGGAAGGGAAGGAAGGGAAGGGAAGGGAAGGGAAGGGAAGGGGAGGGAAGGGAAGGGAAGGAAGGGAAGGGAAGGGAAGGGAAAGGAAGGGAAGGAAGGAAGGGAAGGGAAGGGAAGGGAAGGAAGGGAAGGGAAGGAAGGGAAGGGAAGGGAAGGGAAGGAAGGGAAGGGAAGGAAGGGAAGGGAAGGGAAGGAAGTTTCAGGGAAGTTTCCAGGAAGGAAAGGAAAGGAAGGAAGGGAAGGGAAGGAAGGGAAGGGAAGGAAGGAAGGAAGGGGAAGGAAGGAAGAAGGGAAGGAAGGGAAGGAAGGGAAGGGAAGGGAAGGAAGGGAAGGGAAGGAAGGGAAGGGAAGGGAAGGGAAGGGAAGTTTCAGGGAAGGAAGGGAAGGGAAGGGAAGGGAAGGGAAGGGAAGGGAAGGGAAGGGAAGGGAAGGGAAGGTATTTTCCTGTTTGCAGGAATAAGTCTATCCACAGATACCTTTTCATCAGTTCAGAATAAATGGCCTTAGTGACTATTTGTTATTTATTGATATTTTTATTTTCAGAGACTACTTTTTGCCATTATTATATTTTTGCCTTCCTTTTACCCATAATGCTCAGTCTAAAAAAATAATAATTGTAAAAATTACCTGCTGAGCTATGCAATATCATCCATTATATTAACTGCACAAGGTAATTTTTAGTGGTGTTAAAAGTGCCATGGAAACACAGTCCCTGGAAGCTGCTTTGACTTTGCAGACACATAGAGGATACAAATGCGTCATTCAGAGATGAGTGTTGATCTGACTCATTAATTAGAATTTGCATTAGTTTATTAAATGTGCCAATGAAAACAAGACAAGTGAATCTGCATAAAACACTATCATGCTATTCCACTGCTGTTGTTCTTATGTTAATTCAGTGCTAGAATTGACCCTATCAAGCATTTAATTCTTCTTGTGATCCCAGAGCAAGAAAAGAGTAACTCCAGTGCTTTCTTTGCTTGCTTGAAAGTTGCAATTCCTCTTATTTGATCTCAGTGTTAGTCATGCTGTGATCAATCACTTTCATCTTTCATAGTGCCTACAGCGAGGATCTGTGGTCTCCCTTGCTGCTGTCTTGAGGTTTCACATTTTTTTCCCACCACTTGGTTTTCATGATTAATAAAATTAATGCTGTTTTCTCTCCCACTCTTCTCCTGCAGAGTTCTGCATGGCATCAGCCTTGAATTGTTTTCCCTTTACTGACTCTTATGTCCTCTATACCTGGCTGCAGTCTTGATAATGCATCATGTCATGGATAAGGTGGCTCTGAATTTTCTGTTTCATTCTCCAGGATGAACAGGTCAGAAAGAAATATTAAATTCTTAATGAATAATTAGAATACTTTTTGAGGAGATCCACCTTTCTTTCCCTTCGCACAATTAAGAAAAAATCTAACAGCATTAACTTCTGGTCAGACCACACCCTTTTTCAACTCACTCATGTGATTTTGAGGGAAGAGGGTGAGGGAATGAGTACTTATGGAAAAATCACAGCTTCCCCTGATGGGATTTGATTTTGAGTTCCCTGTGATCTGAAAAAATGTGTTAGTGTTTGATATTTAATAGGATTTGCACCCTACTTTGAAATTCTTCTTCTCGTAATCAGATTTATACTGTTAAGCTTTTTCTGAGCAGAAGACTGAAAAATGTGCAACTTGATCAGTCACTATAGATAAATTCAAGGCAGTTGTTTTTAAAAAGCTAAAACAAGTTTGAAGTCAAAACAACATGGATTTTAGGCCAGATGGTTGCTTTCTGAGATTTTAAAGGGCAGAATGACACATCCGCCAAGGCAAATTATGCTCATTAGGTCGGATTTTTTCTCTTATATTTACATTAAAAAAGCATTGAGAAAATTGTCAAAATACAAATGTTTCAATTGTGTCATACAGTGGCAAAATGTTCTTCATTTAGGGAGCAAGCCAAATACTTCTTTAAAATGCTGTCTGTTGAAGGTAAATGTGGAGACATAAAAGGTTAAAAAAACTTATAATTAAGGCTGGTCAATTACCTTTGCTCTACATGGACAATTTGAAAAAGGAATATGGTTGATTAAATTTATCCCTATCCTATTCACTTCCAGAAGTGCATTCTGGCATTGAAGAATCAGATAATTATTTGAATTGCAAAAGACCTTTAAGATCATTGAACCAAATCTAGCACTGAGAAGTCCACCACTAAAACATGTCCCTAAGTATCACATTTACATGTCTTTTAAATACCATCAGAGATGGTGACTCAACCACTTCCCTCGGCAGTGTGTCCCAATACTTGACCATCCTTCTGGTGAAAAAAATTTTTCCTAATACCCAACCTAAACCTTCTCTGGTGCAACTTGAGGCCATGTACCTCTTGTCTTATTGTGGAGGCTGATGGGCTGACAGGAATGGAGTTAGCCACTCTCCCTTGGAGAGAAGGCTCTTAGGCACCCACCTTCCTGATAACAGAGAAGAATATTTCTCCCATAATGCCTCCCTGCTCTGAGCAAATCGTGTGTATCCTGTTGGTTCTTCCCCTCCTTGTTCCCCTCTTTCTTCCCCTCCCCTGAGCTGTCCTATATAAACCCTTCTCCCCCGACCCTGTTCAGAGCTTCTCATCCCTGGCCCCTTCAAGGAGAAGATGAATAAAGCTGCTATTTGGAACCCCCAACATGAGGCTCCTGTCCCTTCTCTTCAGTGTTGCTGAATCACAAAAGAGCTCAATCACGTCACCCAGGAGCGAGGATGTTGCTTGAGGCACAGGACATCTTTCTAAAGATGTTTCTCTGGAAGGTTGCGGCATGCCACCTCCGCCGCGACATCTTATCACTTGTTACTTGGAAGAAAAGATTGAGGTCCACCTTCCTACAACTTTCCCTTTCAGTGATGTGGTCTCCCCTAAGCCTCCTTTTCTCCAGACTAAACTCTACCTTCCTTGTCTGCTTCTCACAGAATCTGTTCTCCAGACCCTCCACCAGTTCCATTCCCCTCCTCTGGACCTGTTCTAGCACCTCAATTTGCTGCTTCTAGTGAGGGGCCCAGAGCTGGACACAGCGCCGAGGTGTGGCCCCACCAGTGCCCAGGACAGGTGAACAATCCCTGCCCTGCTCCTGCTGGCCACACTATTGCTGGTACAGGCCAGGATGCCATTGGCCTTCTTGGGCACATAGTGGCTTTTTTTCAGCCACTGCCAACCAGCACTCCCAGGTCCTTTTCTGCTGGACCTTTTCCCCAGCTTGCAGAACTGCATGGCTTGTTATGACCTAAGGGCAGGACTTGGTACTTGGCCTTGTTGTATCTCACACAGTTGGCCTTTGCCCATGAATCCAGCCTGTCCAAATCCCTCTGCAGAGCTGTCCTGATATCCAGAATATCAACACTCCCATCCAGCTAGCTGCCATCTGCAAACTTGCTGAGGAGATGCTCATTGTCCAGGCTGTTGATGAAGGTATTAAACAGGTCTGCCCCAAGACTGAGCCATGGAGAGCACTGCAAGGGACTGGCCATCAGCTGCATGTAACTCCATTCACCACATTCTTTGACATACAAAACTATCACGCCACCAAATTGGAAATTATCCTAATTAATCAAGGATTTCATTGAAAAATGTTATTTCCTTATGAGGCAGGAGAAGGGCAAATGACAAGAAAGATATAGTGCAGTTTATTTTGTGGCTAATTAATGAAATCTTGCAAATTTATAATTTCTGAAGTGCGAGTGTAACACTAATTTATTTTTGTGAACCAATATCCTCTATATTCTGTTTGCCATGTGGCTTTCAGTGTAATTCACCTGCCCTTTAACAATGGTCACTTTTGACTGCATCTACTTAAATATAAAATTCATCTGTTGCAATGAACACATGACTTAATATATGCTTTACACATGGCAATCTATGTTTTATGCTGACCAGAAGTCCACTGGTGCTATACTTAGAATGCAAATAATTAATCAAAATACAAACCAATTGTAGGAGTCTAAAATAATATTGTTTCTTAAGATGGTGCTAAATCTTACATGTTGAAGAATTCAGGTAAGAAGTAAATTGGAAAACTGTAGAGTACCTAGTGAGAATACAATAATTAGTTTTATGGATTCTATAATGTTTAAGAGTTTTCTTCTTTTTTTCTAATCAGTTTTACTTTCTGAGTACCACTTGACTTTAAGTTTTTTAATGAATTGTAAACTATTTCAGGAGGGCTATTAGTTTATTGAAATCACTCTATAAGTTGAATATAGAATTATAGATTGTAGAATAGTTTGGATTTCAAGAGACCTTAAAGATCATCTAGACCACTGTCCATCAGCATTCTTGAACATTGAGCCAAAAAAGTCTCTAAATCATTAGACTTCAGGGAGGTTTTTTTTTGTTGTTTGTTGTGGGGTTTTCTTGCAATTTTTGTTTGCTCTTTTGTTTCTATTTCTGTATGTTTGTTTTTTATTTTGTGAGTTATGTTTGTTTGCTTGGTTTGGTTGTTTTTCAAACATCTCTCCTATGAAGACAAGCCTGGAGAAGAGAAAGCTCCAGGGACATCTTGTAACCCCTTCTATACCTAAAGGGGGCCTACAGGATATCTGGAAAGGGACTTTTAAAAGGGCAAATAGGACTAAAGGGAATAGTTTTAAATTGAAAGAGAATGGGTTTACATCAGATATTAGGAAGAAATTCTCCACAGTGAGTGTGATGAGGCACTTGAAAAGATTGCCCAGAAAAGCTAAGGATGCCCCTTCCCTGGAAGTGTTCAAGCCCAGGCAGGCTCTGAGCAACCTGGTCTAGTGGAAGGTGTCAGAAGGCTTGTAATTAGATGATCCTTAAGGTCCCTCCAAACCCAAGCCACCTATGAATATATAATTCTATGAAGTTTCATCTCTCTTTGTCAGGTAATGATAGTCAAAAAAGCATTGCTCCAATCTTTTCTTTAGAACTCCTCTAGCTACTACCATACTGAAAAACCCCTGCCTGTTGTCAAACAGAACACTGGCCACTCACAACTTTAATTGAGCTTTGGCCTTTTGTGTCTTCTCCCTACTTATGTGATCCACAGCTTTCTCATATTCCTGCAAAACCCAACTTTGCTTCCAAAGACCATATAAATTTTTTTCCTCTGGAGCTCTTCAAGGACTGCCCCAGTTGGCAAAAATGGTTATCTGGCCTGCTTTCTTCACCTCCTACACAGGGCAAATCTCTGCTCCTGAGATTCTCGAAGTAATTTCTTAAAACCTAACGAGCCTTAGGGACTCCTGAAACCCCAGCTTGCTGTCCACAGGATGCCCAGGCACCTGGCAGCAAGGCTGCTTTCCAGGCACACAGTCTCCAGCCTTTGCTGGTCTTTGTGGCACATCCAACCCAGGTGCTTGTCACTCTGACTTCTTTGGAGGGTTATCTTCTTTGCCTTTCATTTTCTCTTTCTACCTCTCTTTATTTCTTGGCTGACTCCCTGTTCCCTAGAGGTCATGCCCATCACAGCAACAGAGCAGTCAACCTCTGTCTCATCTGAGAATAGACAGCTGGGACAGTTGACCCCCAGCTGATCCAAGGCATGCTCCACACCATGCATGAGCTCATGGCATCATGCTCAATAAATAACAATGGTGGAAAAAGAAGGAAGGGGGACATCAGGAGTTATGGGATTTGGCTTTTAAAGTGACTACTACGTCTGATGGGGCCCTGCTCTCCTGAAGACGGATGTGAACACCTGCCTGCCCATGGGAAGCAGTGAATTAACTCCTTATCTTGTTTTGCTTTTGTGTGTAGTTTTTACTTTCCCTTTTAAACTGTTTTATTTCAGCCCATGAGTTTTCTCAGTTTTACCCCTCTGATTCTCTTGCCCACCTCAGCTGGGGGGTGTAATCGAGCAGCTTTATGATGCTTAGTTACCAGCTGGGGTTAAACCACAACATTCCCACTTTATTCTAAACCCTGAAATGTTCATGCATGACAAGAGTGTGATAGCTGAATGTACTATTAACAGAGACTGACATATCCTCTGTATATGACTCTGAGGCTTTTTTATCTCTGATCTGACTGTGAAATAGAGCCCCTGGAGACAAACTGCATCTCTTGCTGTGATGTGACTCCAGCTGTCTGTGAGACAGCTGCTTGTTCCCTTGTCAGACTGACTTCCTTGCAAGTGGGTGAATAACCTGACAGCTAATTATGCTGTGGTAAGTCTTGCATTTTCATTAGGCATAGATGAGCTGGAACACTTCTTTGTACTGGACCTGTACAGGGTCAGGCATAGTCTATGGGCCTGTATGGTCCAGTGCATAAGCTCTTGCTCCAGAACTGCTAGAGTTTATTTTCTTTTTTAATAGGTAAATTGGAAAAATAAGAATATCTAGCCCCAGACCTTCCTTCTGTTTTACCTGGGCATAAATTTATTGATGCCATTGGGATTTTTCTCTGTGCAAATTTGTCTCAGTGTGTGTCTACTTTGCATTCCAGAGCTGGCACAGCATTTGATTTCATATCCATGTATATAGCATCCTTTCCAGTTCTCTCTAATGCCCTTCAGCACAAAACAATAAAACTATGTTGCTGGTTTAATCTGACATTCAAAAGTTTATAGCATACTAATTTGGTTGTGCAGTAGCAGAAATTTCTATCTAGTTACTGAATCCAGCTAACTATCTGATTTGGAGTGGAAAGCTGACAGATGAATTATTTAGGGTGAGAAAGATTGTGTCAGGGAGGGGTAAATATGGACATGGATCCTCAAAGAATTTATGCTACAGAACTCATTTTAATGTGTTTCTAAGGCTTTCTAGTATTTCCGCTCTCAATATTCCCCATGGAAGAAGAATTCTTAAGTTCAACTCATTCTCTGTCTCTTTAGAAAAAGCAATAAGTAAATAAAGTTACATATTTCATATTTCATAAAATTGCCTATTCATATTTCAAGATAAAAGTATCCATCTATTTTTTTTTCCTGCAGATGTACATATTTCAGGTGGATTATGTAATCATTATATAGCCTTTACTTCAGCTATGTGAAGCATCTTGGAACAGATCTTTGAAAGTCTGTACTGACAAGTTTAGAGGTGAAAGTCTTAAAGCTTGCTAAATAGTCTGTAAATACTTCATATGTAACTAGGCTTCTTGTTATATTGTGAGGTTAGCTGATGTTTTGCTTTAATCTTTGAGGGTTCTTAAAGTGCTCTTTGGCCTTACCTCAACAAAGTTATAAGGCACTAGAATTAATTCAACAGGAACTGATCCTGTATTTAAATACTGTGCAGAACACTGCTGTGTTCCAAATCAGTGCAGTCAGTACTTTAAGGCCTCCTTATTCTCATAAAGCCAGAACTTATCCTTAATACTCATGGAACTTTACAGACTTACAATTTAGGCATGGGAGAGGCTAAACTAAGAACATTAATGACACTCAGAGTGTCTTGGAAATGCCTTAGCTTTTCTTTAATGAAACCACTGTACTGCCGTTGGGATGTAGTTTGGGTTGTACTCTTCTATATGCATAATTTGAATATACTGGTAGGTTGCCAAATGCTGCTCAGAAAGGCTTCTTCTAAGAAAATGAAACCATTTCCTAGTGCAGACCCCCCAGTATAGAATTTCTTGGATAGTACCAGCTTGGCTTGACTTGTTTGTATCCTGAGCCAGTTTGTGGAGGTTTTGGATAAAAGTCCAGTCTCATCTGTGTCACTAAAGCTCTGTATAAAATCAGAGACAAAAATTAAACTGAAAGCAGTGCCTTATAGAAAGATTTTCCCCTTCCTTCACAATCTTGTGCATGAAATGTGCAGCAGTTGCTGAGATGAAGTGTGTCTAATGAGGTTCTGAGGTCCCATGCTGAGAAAATTAAGGAATGAAAAGGAAGCTTGCTTCAAGAAACAGTAAGAATACTAGTTAATTGTATCTCATATAGAATAAATGATGTATTTAATTTTTAAAACCTCTGACAAGTTGCGTAGGGGGGGAAAATGTAAAGCTTCAAGTTTTATTTCAGGACAGTGAGTTACATGACAGAAATGAAGAGAGTGTATGTTATGTAAGTAATTTATTTGTGGATCTTTTCAGCCCTAATAGGCTTGCTGCCAAATATTCCAGGCTGCATTTTGTCATGTCTGACTCCCTAGTCTTTTCAAGCGATTGGAGAAATTACCTTCTGCAGGCTGCCAGTGTCAGGTATCAGCTCACTCATATAGACAAAGTTCAATTAGCCCCTGTGGAAAAAACAGCAGCTTTTAAGATACACAGTGACCTGCACCATGAAAGATAGGTAGACAAGAGTTACACAAAATCAAATGTTAACCATAGTAGCTGTGATAGGCTCTTTATTCCGTGTTTCTTAATTTTTTAGTGCTATTGCATTGTAAGGAAATTTTTGAATGACCAGAGTTAATTGTTCTGATAGCTGCGGTCAACAATCCTGTAGGCAACTACCTCCTGGTTTATAATAGTAGCACATAGATTTGGAAGTATGTCCTGGACCAAACCTAGGACTGCAGCCCTCCAGGAAAAGCATAAATAAGTATTTGTCCTGTGATTCTGTGGCTTTTGAGATACTTAATATATGCTCATTGAAAGTTCATTATGAATGATCTTTTAAGAATTGTGTTTTACAGTTTATTCACAAATATGCAGGAATGGCTAGGACAAGATTATCTTAACCATAACAGAGACACTGAAAGTAAACTGTTAACTAAAGAGAAATACAGGAATAAGAAAAGCAGTTGAATAAAAAGAGAAACAGCTTCTATAAAGATGCCAGGGGGACCTTGTTCCGATTGAATTTTAAGACTTTTCAAGAAGATGACTTACAGCAGAGTTTAGAACTGAGTTGTCTTTAAAAATATGGCTCTATGATCTACAGTTACTATAACAAACAAAAAGTCTACTTTATGAAATTTGGTTTATTTTAATATACTTCATCAATTTTTTCTCCCTCATAAGAAGCTCTGAAAGAGCAACTCTAAAAATACAGCAAGTGGCTGACCTGGCAAAGCTCCGGGGTTATCTAGGTAATGAACAGTTTTAGCTGATTGGAGAAGCCTGATCCATACTTTCGACTATGGAAGATATTCCAAGATCTGTCACATTTTTTCACCCCTCTGGCTGCCTCCAGACTGCAGTTGATTTTTTTCTATGTCATCTTTGGTGTGATCTATTCTTGTCTGGCTATACTAACATCAATTTTTCTTGTTAGTGTTGTGTTAGGAATAAGACAACTTGTTATTACAAAATTGCTTGAAAGCATGCCTGTCTTTAATATGTTGAACATATTAAGCAGCAATAACTAGTGACAAATTATTTTTTCCTTTCTTCAGATTACCTGCCAGTATAATTTCACAGGGCTTTGATACTTGAGGAATTAAATAAAGTTGAATTTGTCAAAGAGAACAGTTGCTCCTTCAAGACTAACTCAGGAAGGGTGTAAGCTTCTGTCTCAGTTTATTTATGTGATTTAGTTCTATTGGTTTCAAAGAGGTTACATCTCTCCTAAAAATATTTTCAAAGTGTGTGCTTTATTTTTTTAAAATATCAATTTATATTCTTAAATAGTCCTATATTATTCATCTTCCCATATTCTGTAATTATTAATACCTCTTCCATGACCTGCCACCATTTCCTTACAAATTAAATAATAGGGACTAACAGTTTAAGAGCTTGATCCCAATGATGATGCCATGGTGTGACTGGGGTTTGCCAATTTTAATATATTTAATTTCTCTTGGGGATCGCATTTAGGAGTAAAGACAAAGCAGGCTTAAAGCTTAAAAGGGTACAAGAAATTTATTAACAACACAAAACAATTCAGAACAAGATTTTCAGATTATTCCCTCCTCCCCCCGTTTCCTCATACCAGCAACATACAGAAAAAAAACCACTTCAGTCAGTCACTCAAATAATCATTTCAGTTCACTCAAGAGAGAAAAGTCCCGTATTTTTGTTTAGGCTTAGAGGGTGTTTTACTCTCATAACTCGCATCCGCCCGGAACCTACAAATTATGATTTTTCCTCCCATTTCCACAGTCTTTTCAGAGCTGTATGTGGGTTGCTGAAAACACATGGGGTGTCAATTTAAAGGCAGGCTACTGAGAAACACAAAAAGTCTCTTTATCTCACTCTTCACCAAGTATCTCTGTCCAATTCCAGTCCCAAAGACAGAGAGCTCCATTTCTCGAGACAAAAAAAAAAAAAAAAGTCTTCATCTCAGGCACTTAACCTCCCCAAGTATATTCTACAGTTTAAAGGAATTTAAGTAAAGTCACAATCCTCTAAAGCCCACAAAAAAAAGGTTTTAAGCTACTTATCAGTGGCGACTTTTCCAGATCTCTCCTTCTATAAGAACTTGTCTTCATTTTGCTGACTTCTGTAATTCTTCTTGCTTCATGCCTTTCGTTCTGGGGAGCTCAGGAAATCCAAAGTCTCATTCAGGCACTAAAGTTAAACTTGTATCCAAAATGGCAAGGAGCCAGGCTGAAGCCATGCTGGAAAAAACGCAGCCACACGTGGTGATGAGCTGGCTGGACTTCTTTCTGCCGCCACGCCGGGCCAGGGCCGGGGCCGGGGCCGAGCCGAGGCCGGGCCGAGGCCGAGCCCCGAGCCGAGCTGGGGCCACGCTGGGCTCCCCCCGCCGGGGCCATCCCGGGGCCAGGCCCTTCCTCCTCCTGGAGCTCAGCCCGGGCCGGGCCCCATGTAAATGTGCCTGGACCTTTAGGAAAACAAGAAGATGATATGAGTGAGTCTAACAGGTAGAGAAAAAAGTATATTTGTGACATAGTAAGACTATTAAATCAGTTTTGTATTTTTGAAATACTGAATTCTCACTTCTGAAAATCTCGCGTGGAATGCAAAAACAACATAATTCCTCTTTCAACTTAGTAGCCTCAAGTATTGCATTAAATCCCTAAAGGTATTTATCGCAGAATCACAGAAAAGGCCAAGGTGGAAGGGACCCACAAGGATCATCAAGTCCAGCTTCTGGTCCTGCAAAGCACCATCCCTAAGGGTCACACCATGGGCCTGGGAGCATTCATTGTCCAAAAGTTCTCAAGCTCTGTCAGGGTTGGTGCTGTGACCACTTCCCTGGGGAGCCTGTCCCAGTGCCCAAACACCCTCTAGGGGAAAAACCTTTTCCTGGTATCCAATCCAAACCTCCTCTGGCACAATTCTAGGCCATTCCCTTGGGTCCTGTCCCTGTCACCAGAGAGCAGGATCAGTGCCTGCCCCTCCCCTTCCCCTCACAAGGAAGCTGTAACTGCAGTGAGATCTCCTCTCAGTCTCCCCCAATCTCGTCCAGACAAAATTACCTCGGCCACTCCTTATACAGCTTCATCTAAAGATCCTCCAACATTTTCATTGCCCTCCTCTGAACGCTAATAGCCTAATGCCTTACATTTTGGCATCCAAAACTGTCCCCAGCACTGGAGGGGAAGCTGCCCCAGCTCAGAGCAGAGCAGGACAATCCCCTCCCTTGCCCAGCCTGAAGCTCCCCAGGACACTCTTGGCCCTCCTGGCTGTCAGAGCACTGCTGGCTAATGCTCAGCTTTCCATTAAACAGGACTCCCAGGTGCCTTGCCATGGCACTGCTTTCCAGCGTCTCATTCCCAAGTCTGTCTGTACATCCAGGGTTGCTGCATCCCAGGAGCAGGATCCAGCACTGTCCGTTGTTGAACTTCATTTGGTTGGTGATTGCCCAGACCCCTGATTTGTTGAGATCTTTCTGAAGGGTCTCCCTGCCTTCAAGAGACCAGTTTTGTATCATCAGCAAACTTATTAGTACCCCTTTCAGTTCTGTGCCCAGGTCATTTACGATGTTGAAGAGCACAGGGCTGAGGATGAATCGCTGTGGAACACCCCTAGTGAGATGTCACCAGTCAGGTGTCACCCTGTTCACTGTAACCCTTTGTGCCTGACCTGTGAACCAGCTACTCACCCATGACATGGTGCATTTGACAAAGCTCAATTTGTGAGCTTTGTGTCTATGCACATCATATCAGCTGTGAGCTGCACATTTTGTCCAGAAAGATATCGGGGGGGAAGGCAGGAGGGTTGGAGAGGAGGGAAACCAGATGCCATTTTTTGATGGAAAATTGTATATTGATAATCTATTTTATGTCTTATGGGAGATCTCACTTTTTTCTGTCCTGTATTTTGCTTGTTAATATTTTGCCTGCCCATGCAGCACTCTGAGGTAGAGGTATGGTTGTGGGTCTAACCTGTAAAGCCAAAGGCACTTGCCAGCAAAGCTAAATCTCATTGGTACTTCTGTTTGTAGAGGTGTGATAAGGTTAAATCTCCTTGAATGTGGACAAAAAGGTCTTCAGGCAATAATACATGATGGAGCTGTAGTAAAAAAAGCATCAGTTACAATCTGAAGACCTGCAGCTTACTCAGTGATAGGAGCCCCCTTCTTCTGGGAAAGAAAAGATTGAAGCATCTCTTTTCAAATAAACAATGCAGCATACTGTTTTTGTGTGTCCTGCGCAAACCAGAAAAAAAATTGCTTATTTGGGTTAATATTTAGGATTTTATCCAGGAAGACTACATTATCTGTTGCTCCAAAATTGATTTGTCTTAGACATTTATGACCTGAAAATGTGTAAAATGCCAACAGTCTCTTCTTTCAACTAATTTTCATAAGACTTGTCTTACCTCAACTTTAGATTTTCAAGAACTGTCAGCTTAAATATCAGTTCTTTCACTCTGTTTTCCTACATAAACAAATTCTCTGAAGACTTTTCTATCTCAATATATCAGACTGATATTCTGTGCTCAGTTTCTTTTTCAAAATTTTTTTTTGTGCATGCTTCTGAATGACAATGCAGTGACCACTATTTTTTTTTAAGCTTTTCTTTGTTTGACAGAGTGATGTTGGATTTCTTAAACTGAGAAGTAGTACAAAAAAAATTTAGCCTTTATATTCTTCAGACTTATTGGAAGATGTTTGTTAGTTTGTTGGCTTCTCATACAAGAGTCCATGAGGATTTTATGTCACTTCCAAATTCCTTTATAGTGCAAAAATGAGTTACTTACTAATTAATTCATAAAACTCTATCTACTTATATTTACAAGAGAGATGTTGTTTCCATTGTTCTTTAAAAAATATTTTCATCCAGTCTGAACTGAAATTGTTTAATTCTGCTTTTTGTGAGATGACAAACATTGTAATACATTCAGTATGTATTTAGATAAATTAAAATATTACTTAAATATATGTTTCTCTTTCTATATACTTTATATATATAGGACACTAGAATTATGCTTCTATATTTTCTTAAATAATATGTGTATTTATGCTTGAATCTTTTAAAAACCTTAAAAAATTAAAAGTTTAAAGTACATTCTTTGACCTCTTATATTTCCATTTAAGAACTTGCCAGCCTTGGGTGAAATTCAGGACTTTGCCATTGATTCAGTATATTTAAATCTCAAGTATGTTCATTAGTCTGACATCTGGAATAGGAATGTGCATCAGAGCACATTTTTTTAGAGAGAAAAAACATTCAGTACAAGCATTAGAGAAGTTTTTAAAGGTTTGTACTTAGGACAGTGACAGAGATGTTTATAAATAAAAAATAATAAAAATAAAAAATAGGGTCAGATAACAGTTTTGTGTAGTTAACAAAACTGTTGTTGTCCTACAAGACAATTACGTTATTAGCTTGTGACTTTAATGTTTCAGTCTGATAATGCAAATAAAAAATAAATCTTTCTAGATTTTGAAAGTAGGAAAGCCCAGAGTGTCAAAAAATAAACTTCTAATATTTGATTTATGATTTAGTGTTTGATCATTAACCTAAGTGCTTTTGGAAACTGCAATATTCATCAGCTTTGAGATATGTTTCACATGAGTCAGACAATAGCTGTACCTGGATCAGGACAGCCCCTGTACCTTTTGTTCTTTTGACCACGACACGCACATTCTTATGACCTTGTCCCTTTTCAGTAAAAAGCTAATCATGGCTGTAAGAACACCACTGTTTTCTGTTTTTGTTTTTTTTTTGTTGTTGAGAAAGGAGAAATAAAATCCCCTCTAAGACCACATTGGAATTAGAACTGAATCCAAATAAACAGAGTTTAGAAAAAATAGTGCTCCCTATAGAGTTCTTGCAAGTAGTAAAGCACATCAATAAGTACTAGAGAGTATGCCTCTATCTTTTTTCTACATCTTCCAGTTTTCTGGAAAGTTTAAGGTCTCTATTTTTATGGTCCTGTTGAAATACAATATTTATGCATGAAAAAATGGCCATTAATGACCCTGCAGCTTACACTGAGAACAATGCCAACCAGAAAATTCAGATTCTTCTCTCCTTGGGAAGAAAAAAAAATGTGGAAAAGACTCTCTCAATTGCAGTGCTGCTCTTCTTTAAGGTTTTGAAATATGCTTCTGGGAGGCTAGAAATACATATGCAGCATACAAATAAGGTGAAGTATTCTTGAATATCAATTAGACTGGACTTTTTGAGACTAGCTAGCATAACAATATATTCTTACATGCAAAAGCTCTGGAGTAATGTTCTCAACCAGGACATTTTAATTCTGGGCTTCAGTCCAGTTTGAATACTAACAGGAAAGTTATAAGTCCCTTCACTGAAAATATGGGCATATTCTTGAAATGCTGATTCATCTCAACAACAGCAATGCAGATGTTGCTATTCTGATAAAAGAAAAAAAGGAAGGAGAATTCAGTCTGTTTTCTGGGACCCCTGAGTATACACACATGATGATGTGCAGTCAAGCAGACTACCAAATACCTTTTTTATTAAGGGCACATTTTTCAATCCAACAGTTGATCCCATAAATGATTCTGCACTATGCCACTTGTAACTATTACAAGAATATAAACTTCTTCTGATAGAGCAACATTGCAATACAAGATCAAAATCTAGGAAACTTCTCAACAAAAAAAATAATGATAATATGATAGAAAATACAGTTACCAAGTGAAAATGACTGGCAAGAAATTTTTGCAATGGTTATTTCCGTACCATTTTCTGTTATTTTTTCTTCTCCTAAGCAAACAGACTGGTATTGACATAATTTTAATGTTTTAAGTAAGTATAGCAGGAAAGTAGGTGTTTGAAGCTAAAAGCAGAAGTAAGACACTTAGCACAACAGTTAGCAGACTTCGAACTCACACTTTTTTACCCTTAAGAGGTACTGGCCACTGTGAACATTTTGAACTCAATATATGAGAACAAGCTACATTGCACCGGGAATATGCTCTTGCTCATTGTATCAAAATTTTACATCTATAAGAACACAGTTAAAACATACAGCTACTGAGAGTATTCATGTCCAGGCATTACTGAGACAGAAATGGTGTTGTGTACTTAGCAGCATGCTGGGTATTTCTTTCCATTAATTTGTCTAGTAATTTTTAACAAATTCTTGCTTTAGTCTTCAAAACATTTTGCAGAGAGGGAATCCATTTCATGCTGGATGCAGGGGCATGTCATTGTGTAGTGTTGAATTTACCACCAGCAGGATTTGGGTTAAAAACTTGGCTGTTTAGGAAAGACTATCAGTGCCCTTAATAGGAGGTATGTACTGCATCTATGCTTTGTTCATGTAGGGGTGCAGAGGTGATTAAAATATTTTGTAAATTATATATTTGTTAGATCATCCACAGCATTTTACCTCAGGTTAGAAAGAACAGCAAAGGTATAATTTCTTTCATAAAACTTTAATTTGAGCTTGAATTTAAAAGTTTTCTTAAACCCTGTCTTCAACATTGCTGTCTATTAAGTTTTTCTTAAGAAATTTTTGTCTTTTTTTCCTCTCACTAACTTTTTTCTTAATTTAGAATTGAGGCAGGGGACTTTTTTTTTTTTTTTTTTTTTAATGGACTTTTTAATACAAGGAGATAGTATATTTCAGTCGTTTTTCTCATATTCTCCTTTTCTGCTTTGACATGTAGCAAAATGATTGCAATTTTTTAAACTGACTACTTTTAAATTTTTCTTTGTATTTTCCACCTCTAGCTGTTTTTCCCATTGATAACAGAAAAAAGAATGTGCAAGCTCCTCAGCTCTGACTTCTCAAAACTTCTGTAGTCAAAGACAATTAGAACTACACATACCATTCTTTCTCTGTTGATGTTTTAATCCAATTTTGCTCAACAGTCTGCTACATTAACTTCAATAGACCTGGCTCTATTTTGAAGGGCACTATAAAAAATACTACTAGTTCATATAATACATAACCACATACTGCATTTCACCCATTTTACCCAGAAGTAAAATGGTTTTGTTCTTTTGTCCTCATCTGTAATAACTTTTCTAGAAGTAAGACCTTTAAATATGAGATAAAAGGGAAGGCTTTAGTTATTTTCAGACATATTTCTAGGTAAGCAGAGATGTTTGCCTACAGGCTGGATTTTACTGATCCAGTGTTCTTATCTTGGGACAAAGCTGCTAGCTAAGAAATAATTTGTTCACTTCTGTGATTCATCCATATTTCTTAATTTCCTACCAAGCATTACCCCAATCATGTTGGATGTAACCACACTTTGAAAATATCTTCTTGGCCTCGGCATGGTGGGTCTAAGAGAATTTTATCTAGCAGAATGGCAAGGCTGAGTTACAGGAATCCTGTGAATGTTGAAAAAGTCCACTTTACTACATGAACATGAGGATAGTCAGATGTAAAATTTAGAGAAAAAAAGAAGAAACATAACTTCTTTTTTCCAAAGAGCTGCAAATTTCAGAGAGAAATTGCACTTCACTCTCTGTATTTTATTATGTTCACATAGTACTTTTCATGTAATCTTTTAGGAAGTCTCCCAAGAAAGCTGGGAACTTCATGGCTGTGACACTGGTGTATAAAGCTCATCCCTTTTGGTGTTGTGATTCTCAACATTCTCATGTGCTCTATTTAGATCTGTGTGTTCAGGGACTGATACTTTCAGTTATTCAAAGCCACTTTTAATGGCTTTAATTCCAACTGTGCTGTGCAGTGGTAAATAAAACTGAGACAAAAGTATTTGGTCTACTGATGATTCAGTGTTAAATTAATATTAAAAAATTATATGTGAATGGTCTTACACAAAAAAATGTCAAGGGTCGGGTAGCAGGTTTCTTGCAGTCTTCCACCAGATGAAGAGTGCTGACACATATACAGGATATTATGGATAAGTCCAGAGATATGTTGTCATCCAAAGACATTGAAGAAATTCATAGCATCAATATTGTGGTTCTCTTACAGTACCAGTAAAGGCCCACTAATAAGAAGAGTTATTTTACAGAAAATTAGATTACTATCGTAAGTCAGTGATGGAAATTAGTAGTATTAGGACTTCTGATAAAATTTTGGCCTTGTTGGATCTATTATATTCCTTCTTGCTGTCATAAGGTTAGAGTTACATTGCACGTTGTAGGACTGGCTGCCCAGGTCACTAACTGTTGACAAGTTACTGCAGTGATTGTCTCAGTTCCTCAGTGCTGGACCTTTAGGTCTAAATTAGGATTTATTAATATGTTTACAGATAGACTATATATACTGTTAAATGTAAACCCTGTAATTTTTGAAGACGTTTAAGAAAATCAGACACTGCTGCAAGTGCATTGATTTTTTGTACCTCTGACATATGCAGCTAAGCATGCTGCTTTCAAAATAGAATACAATACATTTGTAGAGGTTGCTGCTAGCACTTAACTGCTCTGTACTCTAAACATGTTCTAAATTTTTTAGCTCCAGCATGTTTCTAAATGTATTTCTTACTCCCTCTAGGACATTGATAGGTAGTCCTTGTGAAAGATGGAAACATCTCAGGCTTTGGCTCCTATTATGTCACCTTTAATATGGCAATAGGCTGAGAAATACAAGGCAATAAAGCTTGCTATTTACAAGGCTATGTCAAGCTTCTCCTCTGATAAACACTTTTATGAAGTTTGTAGATATCATTTAGTCAGTCTATTATTAAAGTACTGTCCTCTTTCTGACAGATGAATCAGCTTCTTATTTCTGGCCATCTGTAGTACATTCACTCAGTTTGCACCATCACTTAAAGAGGCATGCTTTTCACCTCAGTGCAAATCAGCAAGTCAGATCCATAAAAAAATATTATATGGAAGGTACAATCAAGAAAATATTTATCCACAGTTAGGATACCTTTAAAAAACTTATCCTGGTATAAAAGTATTAGTTAATTTTAGTTCCTAAGAAAGGCAAAGTCAGTGGATTAAGTCTGTTTCCTGACTCTTTCCTGGTTCAAGGTTGGGCAGAATTCTGTTTTTTAACTGTGAAAAGCTACTGAAAACAAGCAGCTAGATTTTTAAAACAAATCCAATTGATGATATAAAATTAGATTTCAATAACTTACTTTTATTTAGTAAGGAAAATTCTGAATATTCAACTATGAGCTTTTCCTCAACATCCTAAAACTGACTTAACAGGGACTTTTTCCTATCTTTTTATTTTCTGCATCCATTGAATAAAAATATTTAAACCTAAAATGACAAGGCATGGTGTGGGCCATTTTTGCTCTAGCTTCACAGTGGTTTTGTGGTCACAATGAAACTCAATTGCAGCTGTTTTAGCATCACAGGGCATCCTACATAAAATTATTTTTCTCAGAAAAATGTTCAGAAGATGATTTGGAGGTAATTTATACTTTAAGGAAAAAAAAAAAGAGGGAGAAAAAAATATGTACAACTTGCCACGGGTCTGAGAAAACAAAGGGACATCCAGAAGAGATTTCCTCAGACTAAGGGGGTGCTGCAAGTCTTGCAGTTTGGAGTTTATGGCTTTTTGCCATACCTTTATGTTCTGCATATATACATGGTGAAAAACTGATTTGCAGTGAGTCTTATGATGTATGACTTCTACTGGTGTACTTAAATGAGGGTTAACCTTAAGACATGAAGAGAAGGTCCAGCTTGCATCTGAACTCATATCCTTAAAACGCGATATAGAAATTTTTTAAATATTGGTTTTTTTCTAAAGAAGTAAATAAGATTTCCCCCACTGGTTTCTCCATTATTTGCTGAGTTCACTGGGTATTGTAGTGAGGCTATTTTCTTATCAGAAAAGATAATTTGGGAATGTGAATGTGAGTGTACAAGAGCCTTATCTTCAGTCACTTACACTTTGTGGCTCTCACTTCTACAAGATCACTATTCTAGCTTTTAAAAGTAGCATTCCTTGTGTTTCTTGTGTTGATGGTTTACATAAATGAAAGATTAGTTTGTGTGCAAGTATGAGTTCTTCACTGCAAGTTCTTCATTGTAAGGCATGACTTTGTGTTGAAGATGCTTAAAATTTTTGTTTAGCTTGTTATTTTAGCATAATATCAATTTTGGTAGAGGAAGATTGAGAACTTTTCAAAAGTGAATATTGAAGTCAGCTAATTGCATTCCTCAGATGACTTAAACTTTCTTGCAAGAAAGAAATGTATTTACCGTGAATTATGAAGCAGTAGGAAATCTGTACTGTTGAGATATAAATTATATTTATTTTGAATTACTTCTCTTTTTCCATTAAGAACTCATGTGACATCACATGTTCCTATAGTTCCATATCTATTGTCTTCCAGAAGCAAAGCACAGTAGAGGTGTAGTTAACTTGTAGCTTTCCATTTGGTTTCCAGCTGGGATTTCAAAAAATCAAAGAAGATTTAGTTGAGGAAATATAATTTAAGATACCGCAGAATTCCCAGTCTGTATCAAATTGTTATACAGCTGCATTTTTGTTCTTCTGCACCTGTACTTAAAGATCAGCTGTTGCAGAGGACTCTGAGATTATTTTTTTCCTCACAAGTTTTCATTGAAAATGCATCTGGTTAGTTCCTTATCTAACTGGAAGCTGAAATCTTGCAGCAATTTCCCCTCTCATATATTTTTGACTCTAACTAGTGTATTCAGTGTATGTGCAGATATCCCAAAGGATTTCACTCACACATTCCTAATGAGAAAATCTGTATGATATTTATTCATGTGTATTTCCTCTAACTGTGGGATACAAAGACTCTTTGTGTACCTTTTCTTATTTTTAGCTACATCATGATGAACATTGTATTGGACACAGTGTGGCTTGTTTAACTCAGCTTGCCCAAGCAATATATGAAAAAGAGAATATATATCACTAATTATTCCAACCCTGCGAACATTTACATGAATTTTGTGTAAAATATTAAGTGTTTAAATAATAATGGGGGGAAAATAGTGGTCTCAAAAATAACCATGATACATTTATCATATCTTTTGAATAAATGTGATCGGATTAATGAGAGAGAGAGTAATGCCCCTGAAGACACTTAAATCCATTTTAAAAGGGAGATCAAAAGTACATTCAGTTTCTTCATGCAACAGGAATGGAGAGGGGAAGAGTTTGAATGAGCTTGGGAACCAGATATTGAAATTTTCTAAGCAGTAACAGCAAACATTGTGGTGCCATGAACAAACTTACAAGTCCATTCCTTCAGAACATAAAATTACTACATTTATCATTTGAAGGAAAGAATCTAGAATATTTGCATCATCTCCTTTTCTTCTGCTCCCTTGTCCTCTCCTGCACTTTCCATATATACAATGAAATATTTTCAACCCATCATGATTGGTTTCCTGGAATATGTAGCACGTGGTCAAAGGGAAATTCAAATTGTAGCTTCTCAGCATTTGATAATTTGTGACAAGGGAATGACCTGGGCATAGAGGGTCAGAAGGTTCATCTGCAGAATGGCTTGAACTGACTGGACACAAGAATGACAGGACAGAAAGACTCTCCATACAGAAGTGAAGTTTCTCTTGGCAATGGGGCATGTTGCAATGCTGTCCTGTAACAATTTCTCATGGATGTGAGTGCTCAGAGGCCACCTTGGGCAGCAAAGCCTGGCTGGGGAATGGAACCAATGCCAGATATATGCAAAGAATTTGCTCCTGTCACACCTCTGAAGGTTCTGTGTTAAACTGGAACTCTACCCAGTCATTCTACAGCAAGGCTTTTCTGTTTAGGCACAAATGCTTGCTGATTTCCTATTAGTGGAATTGAAGTTCTGTCTTTTTCCTTTTTTTTCATATTTCCCCAAATATGGGTGTTTTTACCTGCAAAAAGTACACAGTGGAATTCAAGGTAGCTACAAGCATACATGAGAAGTTGTAATAAAACACAGAGATGTTAAGAGACAGTCTACATATTTATTTCCTGGGTTTAGCCCATAAGGATTTGCAATGATGGATAGGTATTTTTGTTTGCTTTCTCTATTTTCTGATGACAGACCAAGGTTATTAGATCTTGTAGATAACAGGAAAAGATTTAAAGGCTGATGTTTTTCCATGTAGCTGTCCTTATGGTAGCTGCAGCTTCTTGTTAGTGGTCACAGAGGCAGTATGAGAGGAAAGATTGACAAGCTGGTTTAATATACTTTCAGCTAACAATGTTTCAGGACTAAGAAATAGACACGAGATTTTTATAGGTTCAGGGACATTGTTTTGTGGCTTCTTGAAGTAACAATTTTCTTTTCTTTTTTTTTTTTTTTTTTTTTTAAACAGCTGTTTTACAGATTTTGGGTAAGCTGGATAAAAACATAAAGAGGAGATTTTTATGTGATGATGGGTCCAAGCATGCTTTATTTTCCAGTTCTTGATTATACAAATTGACTTCATGCAGGAACACGATAAGTAAGTTTTATGACATCTTATGATTCATTGTTTTCTATCGCTCACTATTGTCTTCTGTTAATGGTTTTTCCACAATCTTTGCACTCTGCATGACGTGACATGGAAAGATAACCAGTATTTTGGAAGAAATTGTAAAGTTTATTTTGAAGTTTTTGTGCCTGTTAAAAGGATCTGCTCTGTCGAAAAGGAATTAGCATTCCTACAGTGCAAAGAGTTTGAAAATTGGTTATTTGTAGTGTTGGTTCACCTTGCAGAAGCTGCATATCTGGAAACAGCAGAAAAATATAATGCCAAGGATTTGTAAGAGCAGAAATAATTTATTCTGTCCATGGAAAATTCAAATTATTAATAACTTAATATTAAAAGCAAAATCTTGTGTTTAATGGCAGAAAAAGAATTACAAAAATCATGTTTCTCTTGGGGAAATAAGCATTTAGGTGATAAGAAGGTGTGTTAATGGTTTGTTAGGTTTGTTAAACCTTTAAGAAGGTTTGTTAATGGTAACAGTCTGACTTATGGTGATGATTTCACTGCATTTTTGCTGGATCTGTAAGTTCAACGTTTTATTGTGGGTTGGTGTGTTTGTTTGTTGGTTTTGTGGAGTTTTTGTTTATTTTTGTTTTGAGTGGGTTTTTTGTTTGTTTTTGTTCTTGTGGAGCAGTAATGCATTATTATCTCCATTTCACATTTGGGGAAACTGATCTTCTGAGAAATTGCCTTGTGAATTTGGCTGTTTGTGTACATGAAGACTTTTGCACTTCCGTAGAGCATCTGATTTCTCATGCAGTAGAAAAGGCATAACTATACTGAATCCTGCAAAATGAAGTATGGAACTGCAACTCTCTTTTTGTTTCTCTCTAAAGTAACTTTTGTTCAGTAGTAACAGCTTGAAAATGGCCTCTTCAGGGTAAAAAAAGATTCCTAAATTTCCCAGGTTGTGAGACTCTCACCTTCACTCGTTGCAGCTTTATTAGCATGGCCCTTATTTCCAGAAGTGTTCCATACTGTCGTTACGCTTTATTTCTGAAGCTTTTAATTTGGATATAATGATTACCAGAAAATCTTAAAAGACATCATGTGATAGGAAAGTAAAAAAACCAATCAAATCCCCAAACAAATTATGGATAGCTAAAAGACATAAGAAGAGGGGGAGAAGTGTTGAAAACAATTTTTATATATGATATTTCTGTTCTGGAGAATAAGCAATACAATGCAGAAAATTTTTCACTTCTTTGCTATTTATTTAAGTAAAAGGTTAAGTCACTGCTGCTGTCTAATTTCTCTGTTGGGCAAAAAGCCAGCCTCAGAAAGGCAAGGCCTTAAATTGCATTGGCTCCATCCTTAAACAGCACATTTAGCTATCATGGTTCCAAAACTTGCAAGTTTAGTAAGTACCCTCCATGTCTTTCATCATTCTTTTTTCTTTTGGAAAAGGGAAAAGGTTTTCTTTCAGGGGAAGGAAACTTTGGCTCTATGCTGTTGTGAACAGTGACCTGCCATTTGTAAAATACAGCAGGTCAGAAGCAGGTATTATGTGCTTAGCAAAGTGGATGTAGCAGTCTCCATATTGACTATTAGGCAGTTACTAAGATAAAATTCAGACTGAGACTCATACACCAGTGCAAAATACATGGAAATTGAGTAGGAAGATCATCTGGCTCAGACACCATTCTTGAAGGTAAAACAAAATTATTTTAATGAAGACAAACAAAGAAACAAATAATTTCCTAGTATATAGAAAGAAAATAAAATAAATAGGAAATAGAACAGATTTTTATCAGCATCTGTTTCATTAAACATGGAATTGCATTTAATAAAGCCATCAATTCTATTTTTTAAAATACTACTCTAAAGATATCTGCATGTCTCATAAAACATTTTTTTCTCTTAACATATTTTCAATTCTTTTATATTACACCCCAATATCTGTGCATCATGCTTATTTCAATGGGACTAAAGCTATTTTTTTTTCACTGTATTTCTTCCTGGTGTGCTTTTTGTTCAGCAATTAGTGCATGTACAAAACTACATGGGGAAAAAACTGGCAATAGTTAAGTCTGAGTATGCTCCTACCAGCAGATCTAACTTAGTAATGATTTGGAGCATTTGGGGCTCATCTTTCTAAGCAGCTGCAAGCATAAACAACTTGTACAAAACTTCTGATATTCTGATGTTAATTAACAAATACTTTAGATGTGTCATTGGATGTCAGAAAACTTATATCAACACTTAACAGCAGAGTTTTTTTTATTTTGAGGCCAATATGAAAGACACTAACTAATGAGGTATTAAGAAAAGGGAAGAAAGCAAGACAACAAAGGCAAGCTGGAATTGAAGGCAAAATCTTTCAGGTTTAATTCAGACCTGCATCAGAATAGATAAAGGTGAACGTCAATATTAAATAACACATAATCTTCATCAAAATAATTACCTCTTTCAATGAAATATTTGATAAGAGGTGTTTTTTTCAGTGGATTATGACACCCTATGTGGATAAAATAGATTTTACCTTATGTCTGTTTTTCTGTTCATTAATAAACAAGGCATAGAAAATATACTTTCTGGTATATTCTAGTAATGTGATGTTCTCATAAATCTTTTAAGATTTATATAACCTGAGCTAAAGAACACAGGAATTGTTTTTGGTCCTTCTCAACTGTTATGGTGATCCAAGCAAACTATTTCAACCTTTCTTTCTATATCTCATTTTATTTACCTATTTTTACCTCCATGCCAGATATATTCCACACCTAAACGAGTGCACTAACTGGATGGTGCTTACAAGGGCAGGTGTATAATATACAGGCACTCTGTATTATTATTCACAATACCATGAATTAAGGTCTGGTGGTTTTTTTGGTAATGAAAATTGGTTATTTATTTCCATACTGTTACAACAGAAAGAAAGAAACTAATTCTAAACATCAGTGTACTGTAGTGTTGTCCTGGTTTTAGGACAGGGTTCTGCCAATAAAAGGCAGAAGTTTCCCTTGGAAATAGAGAAATCAATTTCACCCCCTCCAAGTGTTATAATTGTTTCAAATCAAGGACTCAAGGCAGAGATAAGGGGGGTAGAAGTAACAGCTCTTTACTACTCTAACTCACAGCACAAGTAGAAAACAACAACAGTTATTAAAATTACCGGCAAAAAGAACAGAAGAAAATAACCCAGTTCTAGTCCTTTCTTTAGCCGCGGACACACTCGGTCTGTGTCCGTCCCCAGGGCTGTGACACGTGCCGCAGAGCAGGCGGGAGCGAGGGAGGTGGAGGGGAGCAGCCGGGGCCGGGCTGGGCTCAGGTGGGAGCAGCTCCTCACTCACTGTAGTGTCCGGAGATCAGCTGTATTCCCAAAAGGCAAGAGGCGTTTGGTCTTTGGTGGTCAGCAGTGCCTCCGAGGTAGCAGGACAGCTGATGGCAGCAGGGTCTGGCTGTCTGCTTCTCCCCCACGTGCAGTGCAGGCCAAGGGGATCCCTCCTCTCTGCTCCGTGGCCGGAAACCGAAGAGCCCCTGCCCCAGCCCGCACGCTCCTCTGGGTAGCCCCACCCGGAAGCCCCCGCGGTCCTCCGAGCAGCTCCGGTCCCACCCACCCGCCCGTCCAGGACCATCACAAACCCTGGGCACAGCCGGCGGGTTCTGTTAGCATTACAATGGGAAAAAATTCTCCAAACTCATACATTAAAGGAGCAAAACCCCAACCCCCAACAAGTGTGAAGCAATTAACTGGGCTATTCAGGGTAATTTTCTATTAATTGCACGGACTCATAGACACAATACCATATAAACTGGGGATCATGAGCATCTCAGCAAGGAGTAGCAGAAAATAAACACCCTCAAAATAATAAACAGAAATCTGGATGGTGTAGGTGGATCAAGAGACAGTAAAATTCTACGGTGAATGTGACTGTAAGAGGGACTGAGATTGAAATGTGAATTTATTTATGTACTGGGTGGATGTTTTCTCTGTGAAAATTCCTGAGTTTTATAGTCCCATGTTCTCAAAACTATTTAGATTTTACTCTAATTATTTGAAAGTTTTCCTGTTGCCTTTAATTGGGCAGGTACTAAATTCTCTTTTTATAGTTATTTTTCTTTTTGTCTCAGATATATCTCCCTCCAGTGAATACAGTTTATGTTCTAGGACAGCTAACTATCTCCTACTGCAGTGTTTTATCCACCTGCCTAAAGTTAAATTCTGGCCTTGAATAGGATCCCTATACCCATAATATGACACTGCAGTTAGGTAAGAAGTATAAATAACAGCCATATAACCCCAAATTTAGTGAGGTGAATTTATATATATATATATATATATATTTTTTTTTTTTTTTTGGGGGTGGTGTGGTGATATTGTTTTCTGTAATTGAAAACAAGCAGGAAGATCTTGAGTCCTCAAAGTCAAAACAGGACAACTCTCTTGTCCCCTTCCCTTCATACCCCACTGATAGCATCCTGTACTTTTCATGCTGTGAATTAGGTCTATAGTCTTAAATCAATATTCCTCACAATTTTAAAGGCCTTGAATGTTACCAAAAATTCAGTAAAATAAAAAAAACTCCTTAACACTAACATAACATTTAGAAGCAGACATTCTTTATTCAGCTAGATTCAGAGGGTGATAGCTCATTCAAAAGACATGCATCCTGAGTACAGGAAAGCTTCTATTTGCATGCTGAATTTTGCATACATGTTCTTTGATTGTTCCAGACTAAATATACATCTAATAATTATTTCCCCCAAGTCATTAACGTATTTCCTCTCCCCTTTACACACACATTTTTCCATTCTGGGGGTCTTTCTGGTGGTCCCTGGTAGTTGTGGACCCCAATGTTCCAGTGCCCTGGCTGAGTTGGCAGGACTGAGTTGAGGCTGGTGAACTTCCACTTCTCCTCCTTACATGATGGACATTTTGAACTTTCCACAGGCCAGTAGTTTTGGAGAACAAGCATTGTTTTAGCTCACCAGGTGTAGGCTATTTATTATTCGATACCACAAAAATGTGTATTTGATTTTCCTTTTATTTCTAGAAGTACTGAAAGTGAACTAACTATTCTGTAAACAGAGTAGTGGACAGAAAACCAAAATTCCCCAGACAAATGCCATAGTAGCTAGAGGGAAACATCTCTCATGTTTACCTTTTATGGCTTTATTTATTTGTCTTTATATCACAGAATCACAGAATCACAGAATCACAGAATCAGCTAGGTTGGAAAAGAACTTTGAGGTCATTGAGTTCAACCTATGGCCTAACATCCCCTTGTTAGTCAGACCATGGCTGAGGGCCATATCCAGTCTTTTCTTAAACACTCCTGGGAACAGGGACTCCAATACCTCCCTGTGTAATCCCTCCCAGTGTCCCATAACTCTTTCTGTGAGGAATTTCTTCCTCAATGTCCAACCTAAACCTCTCATGGTGCAGCTTAAGACTGTGGCCTCTCCTCCTGTCCTTGCTAGCCTGGGAGAAGAGACCAGCCTCCACCTGGCTACTCCCTCCTTTTGGGAGTTATAGAGAATGACAAGGTGACCCCTGAGCCTCCTTTTCCCAGGATAAACACCTCCAGCTCCCTCAGCTGCTCCTCATAGGACTTGTGCCCCAGACCCTCCCCAGCCTTGCTGCCCTTCCCAGGGCTCATTCCAGCCCCTCAGTGTTATTCCTGAGCTGCAGCCCAGAACTGGACCTAGAACTCAACGTGTGGCCTCACCAGTGGGAAGTACTACAGGGGAAAAACCAAAATTCTGCTGATAGTACCCGTCCTTAAGCCATGAATTGATGACGTGGGTTTTCCTGTTCATCTCATTGTTGATCCCTGCACTGAAGCACTCGAGCAGAATATCACCTGTGCTCCTGTCCCATCAATGAACCAACCCACGGCCTTGAAGCCCATTTAAATTATCCTTTTTATCAACCTGATCACTGCCAGCCTTGACAACCAGCACTGGGTAATAATCAGAGGGATGAATTAGTTCAGCAAGTCTCCTGGTAATATCCAACAGTTAGGCCCCATGGAAGCAGCAGAATTCCCTGGGATGGGTCTGGTTGAAACTGGGGGCCTTCAGTTCCCCTCAGAAGGGAATCAGCTACTACAGCTACTCATCTCTTCTCCTTAACATCTGAGGTTGTGACTTGTCTGACACATAGAGTGTAACTGGGAGACTCCCTAGACAGATTTTTTTCTCTAGATCCAAGGCCTTGTACATATTTTTTTAAGGGCACATGGAAAGGTGATGGGGGGGGTGTGAGGGAGGGATTCTTTAACTTGTCTGAGCAGAGATCTCTTTCCATTGCCCTCCCATCTACTAGATTTCCTCCTCCTGCCTGATGATGAAATGGATGGAGGGTCTTTTGACTTCTACTGAGCTTCTCTCAGGGTGGAACTCCAGCAGTTTACTTCTCTTTCACTCTCTCTAATACTCCTTTGCCTTTGCACTTCTTTCTTAAGCTCTGCCACCAGACAGAGCAGATTGTTTACCTGCTCACACTGCACAGAGATGTCTTTTGAACTATCCTCTGGTACTAAGGCCAGGCTCAGGTATTCCCTGCAGGTGTCATTATTGGAAGCTTCTGTTTGGGCTAGCATGCTCTTGCTGGCAGCAGCAGCAGCAGCACAGGGTTTTGGCTGTTCGTGAACCATTGCTGGATCTAGCCAAATCAGGGGAAAAAGAAGAAAAAATCCCAACAGAACACTAACAAAACTCCCCCTTCACTAAACCCACATTGCTCAGGACCCACCCCCAGGAGCAAGAGGGTGGTGGCTGCCTGGACTGCTGTGCCATGCCCTCCCTACCCTGCCACACCTCTGTTTGCTCACTCCTGTTCTCTGCGCTCTGAACATTTACACTTGTGGTTTTACTTCTTTGCCTTCAGTCCTGGTTTTAAGGACAGGTGTCTGCCAATAAAGGCAGAAGCTTCTCTTTGAAATGGAAAATGTAAATCCCCTCCCTCCAAATTAAGGGGCTCTCAGGCAAAGATATGGAAATTAGGAATAATAGTTCTTTACTAGGAAAATTAAAATAGAGATACAGTATTACAAAGAACAATCCCAACCCTGACAGAGTCAGAATACAACCTGACACCCTGTCAGTCAGGGTGTTGGTAACAGTCCCATTAAATGGTGGCTACAGTCCTCCTGCAGAGGCAGATGTGGTTCAGCTGAAGCAGTGCTCTTGTAGAAGGTGCAGTTTTCCTCTGAAGGTATGGGGATGATGTGGAAAGGTCCAGGTCTCCTCTGGAATCTAGTGGAAAGAAGGGTAACTTGCAGTCCAAAATCTCAGTTTTTATTTAGGTAGGAAAGGCTTGGCTCTTCCCCCTGGCTGGAGCATATCTCCCAGTGGGATGATGTAATTTTATCAGTCATGCAATGGGACTTAATGGCCCATTAGCAGATGGTATCTTCCTGGAGGGAGGATGGGTTGTGGAAAAGATAAAGATGACTGCCCCACCTAGTCTTAAAGTTGGCCCATTAGCAGATAATATGTGCCATGGATAAATCACTACCCTACCCGGCTTCAACAGATGGTGATAGAATAGTCATTTCTGGCCACATCCAATATTGCAAACCAAGACATCTTCTTTGCTTTATTTCTCAAAAAAGTTTTCTGTGTCACATATAAATTCAGTGGAAACTGCAGCACTGGAAAATCACATGGTTAAATGCAAACATATTTTGGATAACTGCACTGCTTGTAACAGTGTGTTATTTCTTTCTCGAAAATGTGAGGAGAAAGAAGGATAAGGTTTCATAAGTTCATCTTATTGTCTACTTATAAGAATTATTTCAACGGTAAAATAAAAATAACAAGCTACTTCCATTATCTGATGATCTATGCTATTCTATCTGAATGCTGGGAATATTCTTTATATATTTGTGTTTTCTTTTAAGCATCTTTGTAGTCATATCAAGCTGAAAGGCTACACCGACCTAGAGTTATTTAATGAAAATAATGTCACAAAATAAAATGCCCAGAGTAGAAGTATTTGCGACCTTAAGATCTTGTTAGGAAAGTAATTAAAAAGGAAAAAAAACCAAGGAAGTAAGTCTATCAAGGGAGCCCTGCCATGTAGGAGAATTTTAAGAGCTTTCTTGCATTTTTGAAGTAGTCCATATAGTAATGTTAGAGGGAAAACCTCAAGCAATCACAGGAAGATGATAAAATTCATTTACATATCCTTAAACTCAATTATCTTATTTTCTTTAAGACAATAATAATTTTGCCCTTGAAGTAAAAATTCTAGATGCAGACTGTCCGGATAAAATCTTTGGAGATATCAGTAAAATTTTCTGGTGGACTTGGGGTGGTTTATTAAATTCTTGACAGAAAATTTGATTGTAGGATCTTGATTTCAAGGACAATGAATAGTGACAATTGGTACATAGAGCTTAATCCCCCTCTTTTTCACTATGTAAACTGTATATAGTTTTGAAATGAAGATCTGACCTGATTCTTTTGGCTTTTTGAAAATTTGTCTTTCTTTAATCCTTATATTATTAAATTAATAGATTGCATCTCATTAGAGGTGGTTTTTAGGAGTTTTAAGATGATTTGTGTCTCTCACATTCCAGGATGTGTTTCCAGCTGGCATAAGACAGTCTCATACTAGAAAATCTGAATCCAGTCCAGCCAGCTATGACTTTGTCATCAGTGGATCCTGATGGTCTCCTTGAGAGGTTAATGCGAAGAAAGCCAGTTATGATCAAAGAAACTGATAATTTAAAAAATTAATTTGCTTTTATTACTAGCTGCCAGAGGGAGGATCTGTGTGTAAAATATGGAAGATGCAGTGTCTGCTCTAATGGACAACTCTGTTGTGAGCAGTTGGAAGAACAGGAGTTGGAAAAAACTTGGAAGAAATGTTGGAAAAATCCTGGAAGAAATGAATTTCTTTCTTATTGAGGTCAAAGAAGGTGTATCCATCTGAAACTGGCTTTTTTTCCCAACTTTGACTAAAAGTGGAAGAGACAAGAAGAGATCTAGATCGTTATTCTCACATGCAGATTACATACATGCAAATAAAAGTTCGTGAAAGAAATAGAAGAAGATAAAAGAAATTGAAAAGTTCATAAGACTTTGCACTATAAAGAAGGAAAACAGTTTTTTATGAGCAGCCAAAGCACTCATAAATGCACTTACTGAAATTTGCTGGTGCCGAAGTAGAAATAAAAACCTTTGTCGGGAGAAATTATAAAATCAAATTTCGAAGAAAATTTTAAAGAAATTATAGAATCAGATTTATAAAATTGAAGACAGCATTTCCTTTTGGGAACAAATTACGTTTATATGTATTAGATAATATATGATCATTATATTCTATGTGTCTAAGAAAACAAAATTGAAAATTGTGGAGTGAAATCCTATTAAAGGTACTTCAGGCTTTTTAACATAGACTACTTTCTGCAGTGATATGAAACCGAAGATTTAAATACTAAACAAAAATGTTTTTTTTATATTGATACAGGAGAGATCTGCACCTCTGATGTATGAAGAGAGGCAGAGGTGCTTGAAGAGCCTGACATGACCTGAAAGTCCTGTGCAAAGGGGAGGAAATCATGTCAGCCTTCTTCCAGTGCCACTTCATGAGCTGTCACCAAGGTGCTGGAAGCCTGGCTGTGGGAACAGCATAAGGATGGCTGAAGACTTTTATTGTACATCCCCCAGACTGATGTACTTTTACAATTCTCTGTTAAGAAATTAATATTCAATCAAATTGATATAAATGACCATTGCTGTTTTCTGCAGACCATTGTAATTTTTGCTCTATATTATTTGTTGGTTTTGTTTGGTTTATTCTTTTGAAAATAAAGTGGTTTCCTATTGTCTGAAATATTCATCTTGCATATGATTAACCGAATGGAGAATCTCTGTCTTCAGTTACAGTCAGAAAAAAATATTTCTGAGTCTAAAATTTATTACAGGTTTTAACTTTAAATTAACTTTAAAGTTAATTAAAGTTAACTTCAGTTAACTGATTAAATTTAGCTTCATTGAAGATTTTTATCTACAACTTAAACCTGCTGGCTGCTAATTTTTCTTCCTTAAATTTGCCTTTGAACACAGTCTTAAAAATGTAAAAAACATTATTATAATTAACAGTATTATTTCTCCAGTCACAGAGATCTTGTGCTAAAACCTTTGCCAAAAGTTTATGATTGATACTACTGTTTAAGCAATTTTGTATCCTTCTCTAAACTCTCTATTACTGTGACCTCTTAAGTCTTGAGTTCTTTAGTTAGTACAGTTGTGTTGTAGTACATGTATTGTTGTAAGTTTAGATGTCAGCTATTTCTGTTTATTATCTGCACCTAACAAAATGCAGAGGTTTTCCATCTTCCTAATCTACAGGCAGTCCATGCAGCCCTGGCAGCAAGGTGTGCTTGAATCAAACACCATCACATGTCAGTCTTTGATATTTTGGAGCTGAACTCCCTCTCTCTTAAGGTGCCACCTGTTTCTCAACATTTTTGCTGAGAAGCTAATCCTGTTAATTCTTTAATTTCCATGTGGACATCAGATGAAGCTGCAAAGCCAAATCTCAGAGTTGCCTGGGTACGCCCATAATCCTTTCTGTGTCATGATTAATAGCCTCTGGTAAAGTTGATATGGAGAGGTAACTGCAGTCCTACTGCATTGTTTCAGTAAGATCATCACATAATGGTCTTTTCTGCAGTTGGACCATCAGTATACCAGTTGCTAGTGGCTACCAGGTTTGCATTTTTCTGCACAGTCTAAGTTCACCTGACTCAGAAAAACTACACAGACAGCTAGTGCTTCCTATGCTGTGCATTGAAAAACTGAAGTAAAGATTGATGGACAACTGAAAATTCAAAAAAAATTCTGTTCATTGTCTTCAAATCAGGAGAGGTTGTACTTTCTTAATATTGTGAGATATTTCTACTCAGTTTTTGATTTTACTAAATTTTTCATTCTGGTGAATTTTTGATTCTATATAGTTTGTGGAGTTAATTAAAAGAGATGTTTTCTTTCTTAAGCCTGATATTTTATTTTATGCTCAGTCGTTTATCAGTCTTTTTTTTTCCACTTTGAGTAAACAATTCTAGTTACTTTTGGTTCTGTAAATGAAACCCTAAAGAAGATACTGAATTTTATTTTCCTTTTAGACAAAGGAACAGATTAGTAATGCAATTCTACCTGGGGTTGGGAAGTGCTGTATTTCTGTGCAAAAAACTTCATGGTTTTTTGTCCTACAGCATCATTTAATGTAGGTGTTTCTGATACTTTGACGTTTGTGATGCAAAGCCTGTATCTTCTAGGATGACATTGTCATAGTTTAACCCTACCTGGCATTTCAGTACTATGCAGCTGCTCACTCCTTCCCCCAACAGTGGAATGGGAAAGAGAATTAGAAAAAAATAAAATCTGTGAGTTAAGAACAATTTATAATTGAAATATTAGAAAAACCCAAAGCAGCCAAATAAGCCTCTAAATAATGAAGAGGGAGATAAAAAAAAAAAGACAGGAATAATGTTTAAGGAAGACAAGTGGCATGAAATACAATTGATCACCGCCTGCTGACCAAGCAACAAGCAGTCCCTCCTGGCCAGCTCTCCCCAGTTTATATACTGGGCATGACATTCCATGGTTTGGAATATCCCTTTGGCCAGTTCAGGTCCTAGCTGTGCTCCCTACCAACTTCTTATGCATCTGTTCACTGAGAGAGCAGGAGACACTTGATAGTCCTTGAATCAGTGTAAGCACTGCTCAGTAACAGCCAAACCATAAGTGTGTTATCAACATTATTGTCCACTGAATCCAAAACCATGACACCATACCTACTGCTAGGAAGAAATGGGCTCTATCCCTGCCAAAACCAGGACAGTACATTTCATTGGCTGGTTGGTTTTTTTGTTTGTTTGTTTGTTTATGCTTGTTTGGTTTTTGCTTGTTTGTTTTTGTGGTTTTTTTTGGTTGTTGTTGTTGGTGGTTTTTTGTTTTTTTTTGTTTTTTGTTTGCTTTGTTTGGTTTTTTTTTTTTGTTTGTTTGTTTGTTTTTCTTTTGTTTTTTTTTTAATTTTATTTTTTTAAACTCAGGTTGGCCTCAAAGCATGAAACTTTAAAGGAAATATTTTTCATCGTAATCAAGGTTGTTAATGAAGATCACATATAATTTTCTAAATTTGTGGGGTTTTCTGTGTACCAGACAATGAACAACAAAGCTAGATATGGTATGTTAGGTATGGACAACATGGATTATTGGAAAAGAGGAAACTTAGTAAAATGTGTGGGCATGTGTGCTGTCACATCATAAGATGAAGATGTTTTCATTATCCAATCCTGTCCACAGTGCCAGGTCTTGTTTGTGTCTTTAAAAACATACAAACATACTTCATCCTATGATAAAAACAGACCTTCTCTAACAGCCAACAGTGTTTACTGAGGTTCTCCCTACAGTTAAATCCATTATTGGTGACTTATAGAGCGACACTGTAACAGACCTTGATCTATGAAGGAAAACCATTCTCTTAGTCTTAGTTACTGCCTCAACTCACTTTACAGTTGATGTAGAAAAAATGCTTCTATGAGAATAATCTGATCTACTGTGAACATTGAGTGGGATGAGACATGCCTTAAAATTGCCATTTACTTTCTGCAGGCTACAAGAGTCTTGACAAGTGGTTGACATGCAGACTTTTTTACTGAAACCCCCTTTTGAATGAGTGGTCTCAGGGATGCTGGCAGGCAGTGGCTTCTGTGAGAGAGAGCTTTGTGTTGAGGACTGTCCATCTATCTTATTTACCAAGCAGAGTTTTGAATTTAACTTAATTAATATGTGATCTTCGCCAGCAAGTCCTGACAATGCAAATACATCTCTACCATGAACAGGAACACCACCATAATTTTGTCAAATTTCCCAGTGAACATCTTCGCAAATTTGCCAACATTATACTTTTGAATAGATATTATTCTTGCTGTAGAAATGCAAGCAAAACATGACCTAACAGAAAACCCTAGAACTATGGCTGAAGTGAAAGAAAGTGAAACTGGAACACAAAGACTGCAGGATGTTGGGGAATATGGGCCAGAAAACCTTGCAAATATGAATGCTTAGCAAAGGATTCTGAGAATATAGAAACCATAAGTGAGATTGATATTAAAGCCATCTTTGAGATACCACAGCTCAGTTACTAAATAACCAAAAGACAATAGAATGGCCAGCAGAGATAATCCCCTCGTGATTGAACAATGCCTGGTGCTGGAGAGCAGGTCCAAAGGTCAGAGAAGACTCTGCTAGTGTCCAAAGAGTAGTTTTTAGGGTTTAAAGTGTAACACAGTATGGTAATGAAATGATTCTTATAGCCTGTTTGTAAATGCTATAGTATTTGTATCTTGTGTTAGATTGGTTAGTGGAAATTAGAATATGCAACATAGAAGAAGATTTATTGTATTGTAAATGGGAAATCGCTTTCTTCTTCCTCTCTCTCTCATCCCTCCCTCACTTCTCTCTTTTACCCCCACTCTCTTTCCATCCTGCTCCCAGCTGCACCTAGCAGCTCACAGCAGGACTCTGTACACCCACGCCCTTATTATAAACTGCAACATCAAGACCAGCTTCTAGAGAGTGCCTGAGTTTGTCCCTGACAACAGTCCACCCCAGACAACATAGACTCCTACAGCAGTATTTTCACAAATCCTGACCATTCATGCAAGACTTGTGAAAGTATTCCTGTAGTGGATGTCAGTGGCTCATGTTAGAGCCAGAAGGAAGCAAAGAGGGAACAATGAAATCTGCAAGGTAAACAGCAGCCTCCAAACAAGCTGAATATCTGTTGTGGGGCTGTTGCACATGGACAAACCTGGTGGCTGTTGGAGTCAGTGCTTTCACAGCTGATGGCAGTAGAGTGTCACCACTTAGAAGTGCTCTGATGCTTTCTGCAATCTTGTACCACCTGTGCCAGAAGGTAAAAAGAACCATTATATAAATCCCAGACCACATAAAAATCTTGTTCATTTGTTTGCAAGTGGCATCAAAGGCCAGTTTTAGGAAGGAGGTAGACAATGAAGTAGAACCACTGTAAAATTAAGGCATCACCTATTTTTCCCTGTCCAACTTGAAACAGAACAGATAATTTCTATATTTTTAAATTTAGATTGTTATGTGAAGACTTGGCATTATGAGATATAAACAAAAATGTATCTGAGAAATAAGTAAAATTATTTCTAAAGTTGGTAAGTGGAAAAGTGCCTTTTTTTTGTGTATATCGATTACATTGTGGCTAAAAGTCAATTTAATAGTAATTATAGCTAAACTAATGGAGTTACTTTAGGTAAATTCTGAATCTTGTGTGAAACTTTCCTCTACATTATTGTAGCCTTAATGTATGAAATTGCATCTTACTCTGTACTGTGTTCATTACATGTAATGCTTTATTTTAGTGATGAATGCCTTAGACAAATTTTCAAAATAGAGTACTGAATATGGGGAAGACTTAATTAAAATAATTTTATTTTGAATGTTATGTTTTCTCAGAATTTTAAACAATTTTTCTCATTGCTTGTCATTTAGTTATGAACAAAATGAATATTCTGAATTCTGGAAAAGAAACAGTTATGTAACTCACATTTGTGCTTTTTCAATTTTTTTTTGTTATTCCTCATCAGTTTTAAGTCACAGGAACTGGATCACGAATTGCAATGCAATGATATTTTGTGTGGGTCACCAGAGACAGTTAATTTTAGAAAAAATTTCTTAAGGTCTATTTAAGGAGCAATCATTACTGATCTTACTAGTCTGATTCTGAATATAAGTAAGTGAATTATTCTATGCTTTTCATGAAATTCCTTCTTGAAAATAATTGGATCAAGGGTTTTTGGTTGGTTTTTTTTTTGTTTTGTTTTGTCTTTTTGTTTTGTTTTGTTTTTGATGGAAATACCTCTTTTCCAGGGACTTCAAAGATTTAAATTAAAAGCAAGGTTTGTTGCTATGAAGATGTTCAGAATGAATCTGGGGATCAGACCACAATCCCATGGAATGTCTCTGCTCTGGGCTGTTCTTATCCTTTGCAGCAGTCACAGAATTTCCTATCTCCATAGGTGCAGCAGGTCTTGTCCCTTCAGAAATGCACCGGTACCATTGACTTCTGTGAGGTGCAGCTTCAGCTTCAGTCATCACTGCTGGCTAGGGCTGTGGAGGACAAGAAAAAAGACTTTAAGAAATATATTAGTAGCAAAAGGAGGATCAGAGAGAAAATATTGTCACTTCATGAAGTCAGTTCACAAATCAGGACGCAGGCAAGGCAAAGACGTTTAATTGTCTTTGACCCCACGATGGAGCCTGGGACCCCACAAGTTCTGTGCTGGAAGACTGTAAACCTCAGGAAAGATGATAAACTCACAGTCAACCCAGAACATGCTTGAGATTTGCTTGTTTATTTGGATGGGCACAGACCTCTGGAGCCCAAAGGAATGCATCCCAGGCTACTTAAAGAGATGGCAGATGCCACCATGGGGCCTGTCTCCATTATTTTTCAACAGTCTGGTAGTCTTGAGAGGTTCCCTCTAGATGGAAAATTAATACATGTTGTCCCAGTTTTCAAGAAGGGCAAGAAGGAATCCCCTGTTAATTACAGGCCTACCAGTTCCACTTCAGTATCTGATAAAATTTTGGAGAAGGTTGCTCTGGAAATTGCTGAAAAGTACTTGAGAGACAACTCTGTTATTGGTCATAGCCAGGATGAACTCACAAGGGGAAAATCCTCCTTAAGTAGCTTGATCTTCTTTTCAGACAAGGCCAGCCATATAGCTGACCGAAATAAGTTAGTAGGTGTGGGATTTTTGTGAATTTCAGGAGGTTTTGGTACTGTCTTTCACAGTAATCTTCTGGACAAAATGTCCTGGCAAGTAGGTAGTCCATAATAGCCCATAATAGTCCCCAATAGGTGACTATAGCTCCTGGTTCCTGGAAAAATTCTAAAGATCACACTGGGTACTACTGAGAGAACAAAGCAAGAAATAGGTGCAGTCGACTCAGGTTCACCAGGGAAGTTCTGTTTAACTATTTTGACATCCTTCTACACCAAGGTCACCTTCCACATGGATGAAGACTGTGGTTGTAGTTTTTCTGGCTTTTGGTAAGGCTTTTGATGCTGCCTTGCATCCTACTAAGAAATTACAGATCTGCCATTAATTGGATGAAGGACTGATTGGAAGAAATTGTTGGAGTGAACGAGACCACATGTGGTTGCTGACCTGTCACCAGTGGTGCTCCTCAGGGCTTAATCCTAGGACTGGTTCCGTTCAATATTTTCATCAATGATCAGGATGCAGGAGCTGAACACCTCAGTAGGAATTATAATGGTGATACCAATCTGGAATATGCTGTTGAGTCTTTTGAGGTATGAAAGGCATGGCATAAAATTTTATTCAATCAATGTGCCAGATTCTGCACACTGTTAGTGTGTATGTGCTAGGGAATGAGATGATGGAGAGCAGCGCCACAGGAAGGGACCTGCGGGTCCTGGTCAATGGCAAGTTGAACATGAGGGCCAGGAGGGCCAAGGGTGCCCTGGGAGCATCAGGCACAGCATCACAGCTGGGCAAGGGAGGGGATTGTCCTGCTCTGCTCTGAGCTGGGGCAGCCTCACCTCCAGTGCTGGGGGCAGAAATGGGTGCCACAACACAAAAGAGACATTGAGCTGTCAGAGAGTGTCCAAAGGAGAGCATGAGGATGTGAAGGGTTTGGAGGGGAAGCCGTGTGAGGAGTGGCTGAGGGCACCTGGTCTGCTCAGGGTGGAGAAGAAGAGGCTGAGGGGAGACTTCATTGCAGTCCACTAATTCCTCATGAAGGGAAGAGGAGGGGCAGGCACTGGTACCTTCTATGTGATGACTGATGACCTGTGACAGGACCTGTGACAAGGGAATGGCATGAAGCTGGGTCAAGGGAAAATTAGGTTGGATATCAGGAAAAAGTTTTTCACCCAGGGGTAGCTGGCACTGGAACAGTTTGGACAGTGTTCCCAGCATATGATGTGATTCTTGGGTTATTCTGTGTAGAGGCAGGAGCTAGATTTGATGATCCTGATCCCACTCAACATAGTCTGTGATTGTGTGGTTCTGCACTTCGGACAGAGTAAGTTGGATCAAAGTATGAATTGGGAGAGGAGTGGTTGAAGATCAGCCCTGCAGAACAGGATCTGGGGTTGCTGGTTGGCAGCAGGCTCACAGTGAGCCAGCAGTGTGCCTGGGTAGCAAAGAGGGAAATCTGTATCCTGGGGACATCAAACACAGCACAGCCAGATGGTGGAAGGAGGTGGTGATCCTGCTGTACATGGCATGGGTGCCACCTCACCTTGTGAGCTGAGTGCAGTGCTGGGCCCCGCCATCTAAGAAGGATGATCTGAATTTAATAAAATGTGTCCAAAGGGGTATAACAAAGCTGTTAAAAGGGCTAGAATTGTGCCCTGTGCCCTCTTACCCAAAAGTGCCAGCTATGTCCTGGAGTGCATCACATGCCGCAAAGCAATGGGACAGGGGGAAACTGAATGAAGGTGCTACAGAGGTAGTTCTGATTTGACAGTAGGAAAGGGATTTTCACTGAGATGATGGTTCTTCCCTGCAGAAGGGCTCCTCAGGGAAGTGGTCAGGGCACCAATGCCCTGGTCAGATTTAATGGGTCATCTGGATGATTCTAATAGTCTTGTGATTTAGTTCTAGGTAGTCTAGCTGGAGCAGGGATTTGGACTTGATAGTCCTTGTGGGTGGGACCCTTAAATTTGAGAGATTCTATGATTGTACGATATATGATGCCGAAATACCACAGGGGAGGAATATATTTTCCTTATTTTTATTCAATTCCCATGTACCAATTTACTTTTCAAGAAATGCCAAATGAAGTGTTTCTTGGAGATTTCAGGTAAAGATGAAGAAAATGCTGTTGAGACAGCATTTACCTCTTCTTCTTCATGCAAGAAAGATTTGCCCCATTAGATCCTCAGCCAGCACAAAATCATATAAATCACCTGTAGCCCAATTGAAGAATAGTGATATTAGTTTGCCATGGCCGTTTGTCATTATGCTCAAGGCTTTTTCTTTTTAAAATATCGTAATTCAAAGGTTCTAGTTATGTTTTGAAAACTCAAACTAGAGAAGTTTGCTGATTGGGAAATGGTGGAACTTGGAATTCCATGTACTAGTTTACCAAGAAAGAATTAATAGCAAATTGGACAGAAAAGAAGACAAGAGAAAGATTTTGGGTAGGAGGCATTACCTCACTGCTCTGATTTGGCATTGGACAATGTGTTCTCAAATGTCGTCCTTGCTTAAGGGGGATAAAATTACTGTTTCAAAATGTCTCCAACTTAAGTGTGGGGGCCATAGGATACTATGAGAGGGGGGAAAAACTGGGAGAGAAATATTGTCATACATTACTGATTATACAAAGAAGTGACTTGGCATTCAGAGAAAAGTCAAGCTAAGTTAAGCATTAAGATTTGAAAAACATTTTTAAATTCACTTTTTTTCTTGCATTTACCAGCCACTGGCAGAGAAAAGTAAACCTCAGACAGTTGTTTTGCTATTCACATAAATCAAAACCAAATTAAACTGAAGGATGCAGCATGGTTGGATTAATCTGAGTGACAAGCAGCTGTGTCATAAATATGAAATGATGTAATGAAGATGAAAGTTCTATAAAAAGAGAACATTGACTATAGGGAACCACAGCATCTACATGCTGTTTTCTGACTGATATTTCCTGCTGCTTCTAGTTGGCAAAATGCCCTGTGGAGGTCAAGAAGCTCTAGAAATAGTGGTAGCTGGAAATGAGGATAAGCATCATTAATTAAAATACTTCTTTCTTTAAACCAGTACTTTCTGTAATATTTATTTTTTCTTATATCCCCAGCAATAGCTCAGGATAGCGTACAGGAATTGGACGTGGGGATTGTCCTCAGTCCTCCATCGGGCCGTCGGGGATGGACCCAAAACATCTTTGGCAGACAAATGAGCTGCAGTTTCCTGGGGAGAATAAGGACAGAGAAAGGTGGTTTGTGTGGCCAGGGAAGAAATGAGTAGCTTATTTTGAGACAAATAGATTGCATCCAAGCGAGAGAGGGCATTAAGAGAATTGAGAGAGGGATGTACCATGGGCTTGTTTCTACGCACAACAAAAGAAAATCTGTTACAGAGAAACACTCCTGTGGAGATGAGGTCAACTTTTATTTTTTGTGGTTTTGTTTGTTTGTTTGTATGTGGGGTTTTAGTTTGTTTTGGTTTGGATTTTTTGTTTTTTTGTTTTGTTTGTTTGGGGCTTTTTGTTGGTTGGGTTTACTTTTGTTTTGTTTTATTTTGGGTTTTTTGTTTGGTTGGAGGTTTGGTTGTTTTCGTTTTTGTTTTTTTGGTTGGTTACTTTTAAAAATTTTTTCTATTAACAGCAAAAACTGTACAGCTTGATGGTTTTTATTTTCCTGTTAGGGAAACAGACCACATTTTTTTAGGACAGATGCAGAAGAGGATCTGGGAAAGCTCACATGCTCCAGGAAATTAAAAGATTAGGGCTGGACACTTCATTACAACCTTACCACACTGTTCTGGTAATAGCTGCCTAAATTCAGGACCCTTCCTCTGCAAATCATCTCTGGGTCTCAGCAGCTACAATTTTGCATATCAAATAAATGGCTTGTCCTTCTCTATGTTGAATTAAAACTACTATACTACTACCTTCTGTGTTCTTCTCTGCTTGGTAGGCCAAATTCTTCTCTTCAATTATGTAAATTTAGGAAGTTCGCAGGAAATAACCAGTGGGTTCAGTTCTCCAATTTTGACTGAGCCCAGGACTGGCATCAGATATTTGCACTGTGTTTTCTACCCTCTCGCCCACACTCCCTCACCCACAATCAGTATGCTGAGCAGCAGAGGGCCAAGTTCATCTGCTTCAAGCTGAGCTACTCCAGGGAGGGCTCTGACAGTTTTCAAATCAAGCGATCCATCAGTTTAATTTTCTATTTTTCAAGAACCTTCCCGCACATATTGCATTGCTGAGTGAGGAGTTACAGCTAGTTTCTCTAAATCAAATCATTCAGGTGATTTGCTTGGGAAGGTAGGGGAAGCTTGACAGCTGTGACAAAATACTCCCGGAAAAAATGCGCGGAGGCTCTAGGACATAGCTGAAATCATCCTTCCAAATGACCAGTGGTTGTCAGCAATCTCAACCTCTTCTCCTAATGCTCTTCTTTTTGCAAGAATTTGGGGGTGGGAGGGGGAAGAAAAAAAAGAAACAAAAAAGCTGATCTCTGCAGTGGCAAAGCTTCACCCTTCTCCCAAGTCAGTGAGTACACAATGGTCTGCATAGCATAGTGCAACTAAAAACCTCCTATCTAATGGAATTGTTTCTGAGAATGGATCTGTGCTTTTGCTGGATCTAGGTCCTGGTCACTTTGGGGATTTTTATTTGAGTAGAATAAACTCCCACTAATGATCTGAATGTTTCCATGGGGTTCTGAAGCAAATTTTTAAAGCTAGCAAAACAACTAATTTCATCAGAGTTTGAGGGATGTGTCAGTTGCCTGATTGCTATCATTTCACGTGGAAACTCATCAAAGGGCAATTCACAAGAAACTTCTCTTGAGCAAATATTCAAGCAAGTCCCAGTAATCTTGAGAAATATTGGCTGGATAATGATTTCTGCACCTTGAAATGCACTTTTGGTACGAAATAGTCAAGATGCTAACACTTTCCTTAGACATACTAAGTAGCAGGTATTTCAAAAATGAAAAAATTCATTTCTGTTGGCTTTGATCTTTTTTCTGTGGGTGTCTCAGGCAATCTGTAGTTGAAATCATCCTGGAAAACTGGGTGAAAAAAGTCACAGTGTAATGTTTTCTCCAATTATATTTTTTCAAAGTATTTCCAATATTTATAAGATGACTTGTATTTGAGAAAACTCTAGTGACATCCTGTCAAGGATTCTGTAGGAAGTTATACCTCATTGTTGGGGGTTGGGTTTTTGTTCTCTTACTGCCCCAGTTTAAAGAATTTTTCCCATTATCCATATTCCATTATATAGTGTACCTGTAGCTGAAGAAAGGACTGGAACCGAGTTATTTGTTCTGTCTTGTTGTTAATTTTCATAACTGCTGTTGTTTCTGTTCGTCCAGTTAGATATATTAGTAAAGAGCTGTTATTCCTACCCCCTTATCTCTGCCTTTGAGTTCCTGATTCAAGCAATTATAATACTCAGGAGGGAGAGGACTTAAATTATCTATTTCAAAGAGGAGCTTCTGCCTCTATTGGCAGACACCTGTCCTTCAAACCAGGACACTCATTAAATGCCTTGAGAATTTCCCTGTTTTTTGTCAGCTGCTAACTTGACCCTCCTTCTTGACGTATTGGATAAATGATGGAATCTCTGATCAGGGTGTCATGTCTCCTTAACAACCCATGTACCTGAACCTGAAGAGTTTAAAGAATTCATGGCTTTCTGGGTTTGTGTGGTTTGTGTTTATTTCAATATTTGAATATATTTCAAGCAAGGTTTTCTAGTGTTAATACTAGCATTAACTAATCTATTTGGTATGTGTTTGAGACCTCAGGGTGGTGGGCTTTGCTACTCTCTGATGTGCATTCAGGTATTGATGCAAAAAATGCTGTCACTTATTTAAATATCAAAGAATAGAAATACAAGCTCAGCCAGTCTTGGAGTTACAGGAATTGCCCCTGTAAAATCACAGTTAAAGTTGTTCTGATATGGAATTAAAGACATCTAGTTTGTACAGATTTCTTTTAAGAAGTGCATGTAAAAGGAAGATATTTGAACTGGTATTACACAGAAAACAACATTAATTAGCCAAGGATAATTCTGTGTTTCCCAAGTGTGTTACTGTGTCCTGGTTTAAAGGACAGGTGTCTGCCAATAAAGGCAGAAGCTTCTCTTTGAAATGGAGAATGTAAACCCCCTCCCTCCAAATTAATATTATAATTTTGAAATTAAGGGGCTCTATATGGGAATTAGGAATAACAGTTATTTACAAGGAAAATTAAAATAGAAATGCAGTATTACAAAGAATAATCCCGACAAAGACAGAGTCAGAATACAACCTGACACTCTGTCAGTCGGGGTGTTGGTAGCAGTCCCATTAAATGGTGACTACAGTCCCCCTGCAGTGGCAGGTGTGGTTCAGCTGAAGCAGTGCTCCTGTAGAAGGGTGCAGTTTTCCTCTGAAGGTATAGGGATGATGTGGAAAGGTCATTTTCCTCTGAAATCCAGTGAAAAGAAGGTATCACGGTGTCCAAAATCTCAGTTTTTTTATCCAGGTAGGAAAGGCTTGGCTCCTCCCCTTGGCTGAAGCATCTCCCAGTGGGATGATGTAATTTTATCAGTCATACAGTGGGACTTAATGGCCCATTAGCAGATGGTATCTTCCTGGAGGGAGGATGGGTTGTGGAAAAGATAAAGATGACTGCCCCATCTTGTCTTAAAGATGGCCCATTAGCAGATAACGTGTGCCATGGAGATAAGGAATCACAACCCCACCCAGCGTCAACAGATGGTGATAGAATACATATTTCTGGCCACATTCTGTATTGCAACCTAGCACATATTGAAATGTTTTTTTGTTGTTGGAAATTTTGAAAAGCATACAGATTTTCAGTAAAAACAGAAAATGATTCAACACTTTTTAAAATACCTTTTATCTCTTCTTTTAAATCAAGCCACTTCTGCCATAGAAATCAGGCAATTTTGTTGGTTATATTGTTCTGTAAGATCAGTCCATGCTTAGATATGAGTGCAAAAGGTGTTCCTTTGTATTTTGCTGGAAGTACTGAGCACATTTAATATTTGTGTAGTTGATGCCCAAAGTGACAAGAATGCACTTTCAGCAGAGAAATATTAAAAAAACATCCCCTGTTAACATGTGTATGTTGATAGCAATGTTCCCTTCTTTGTTGAAGCAATTAGCATTACAAAGGTAGCAGGCTTTAGAAAGATGCAATTAATTTGTTAGAGATTCATGTTTTATAACTGATTACAGAAGTGACTGGAATTGCACATCTATGTTGCATAATTTTCTCAGCATCCTAGTCATAGCTGGTTTGTTCTTACTTCACAGGAACACTGAACATTATTTCACTGTCTTACTGTTCCAATCTAGCTCAGAGGAAACAGAAAATATAGTTGTTTTTTTTTCTGACATGTCAGAAGACTTGCCCTGACAGATTCAAAAAAGCAGTCAAAGACTAAACTGAATGCCACTGCAGAAGACAAGACAGCAGCTACATAAGTCCATCAGAATTTTTCATTTGTTTATTTTTTCCTGCTCTGTTCTACCCGTTTGCAACTACCCTGCTTATATGCTGGCGATATATGCAGAGTGACACATCCCAGGCACTGCAAATACCTTATCTGACTGCTTTAGTGCCCAGATGAAAGACAATTATGATTCCACTATGGCTAGACATCAGAAGTACTTTCAGGGGAGAGCTGATGTGTAACAGCTTGTCAGAAGTACAGGGAAAGGGGAGCCATGGCCCACAGCAAGAGGAGCATCCCAGTGTGTATGGCCAGCAGGCACCTCCTGGTTATATTCCTTCTTGCTGGAACAAAAGACTTCTTACTACAGCTCTAGCAAATCCTACATATTTCATGCCATTCACTGCAATGGGAAAAAAAATCAGTAAATACTGAGATGTTTAAAGTGCTATGTGTTTACTAATCTGAACCTTTTCATTACCTTGTTGGTTCTGAGGTTAAGAAAGTCTGTCTGATAAAATGTGCTGCAACAATACCACTAACAGAATGAAAAGGGATCTCTTTAAAAAAAGAAAGCTGCACACAAATAGTAGGAATGTGGAGGCAAGCACATAGGGGCCTTTTTTTGCTGAGCTGGTCCGTACAGGAGAATATTGCATTTTTGATGTTGGTCATCAGAGGTGTAATTTATAGGTGGGAAGGAGCATTTTCTATATATCTATATGTGTGTGTCTCTGTGTTGTGAATGAAAGGCTGAATTTTACATAGCCAAAAGTTTTATATCTGATTTATATCATCACTACCTAATCAGCAATTTTTTCACCATATGTGAGGACTCAAACTCAGATTTTGCAGTGAAACGTGTTCATAAAAGTTCAAGTGCTTCCCTTTGTACTTTTCTTTGGATCAGTCTGTCTCTTCTTCAGGTTTCTTTTTGGTGAGTGTAGCTCAAGCGTAGCATATCATCCACTTTCTAGGTGACTAAAAAAGAGGCAACTGCACAGTAAACCTGAAAGAGGCCTAAGCTGGGTATTGCTTTGGGATCCAGTTGATATAATTTAATATTTCCAGAAGACTACCAATAATCTAAATGTGCAAAGAAATGTCAGGAATGAGAGGTCTTCTTGTCTTACACATTGAAGGCAGTATTGGTGAAGCAAAGTTGCACATTTTTTCTTTGCAGCATCACTCAAAAACTTTAAATTTTCCTCTGGGGAGAGACAGACAGTATCAAAAGTCTCAGGTAAAATTAAGAAAAAGTATGAATGGAAGAAAAAAAGACAAGGTTCTTCTGTGTTTTTGCTTGTTTTGCTGCAGAGAACAGATAAATTCTTGGTTTGCTGCAGAGAGCAGATAAAAGCATGGAAGGTAACCAGCAAAAAACACTCTGCTGAAATGTATATCTGTTTTCCCAATAATCTGGAAGAAATAGTTAATTTACAGCATACAAATTGTTTCTTACTTGTTTGTCTGAAGCTGAAAAGAATTGTAGTCCATCATCATGGGCTATGATCACTTTTCTCCACAATTTACTGTATGCTCTGGTGGGATATGAAAATGTTGGAGTGAGTTAGTGTCTTAGGTTGCAATACAGGACGTGACCAAAAGTGTGTATGCTGTCATCATCTGTTGAAACCAGGTGGGGCAGTCATTATCTTTTCCACAACCCATCCTCCCTCCAGGAAGACATCATCTGCTCTTAATGGGCCATTGAGTCCCACTGTATGACTGATAAAATTACATCATCCCATTGGGAGATGCTCCACCCAGGGGGAGGAGCCAAGTCTTTTCTACCTGGATAAAAAAACTGAGATTCTGAACACCAAGGCAGCCTTTTCCACTGGATTCCAGAGGAAAACCAGACCTTTCCACATCATCCCTGGACCTTCAGAGAAAAACTGTACCCTTCTACAGGAGCACTGCTTCAGCTGAACCACATCTGCCACTGCAGGAGGATGCAGCCACCATTTTATGGGACTGCTACCAACACTCTGACTGATAGGATGTCAGGTTGTATTCTGACTCTGTCAGTGTTTTGGGGTTTGTTCTCTGTAATACTGTATATCTATTTTAATTTTCCTAGTAGAGACCTGTTATTCCTAATTCCCATATTTTTGCCTGAGAGTCCCTTAATTTCAAAATTATGCTAATATATAAATTATATAAATTATACTATATAATTCAGAGGGAGGGATTTTACTTTCTCCATTTTGAGGGAAGACCCTGCTTTTTCCTGGCAGACACCTGTCTTTTCAAACCAGGACAAAATATTTACCAGAGACAAATGATTGCTCTTTATTATCCATACCTTAATGAAGGGATGGGACCACTGTTGGACTAAAAGCAATTTATTACTCAGATTAACATCAGCCTCAAAGGCTGTGAGATTTTAGAGGAGCAAGAAGTCAGCCATAGCTCAAAGTAGTCACAAGTTTCTTCATTATAAGGCAATAATTATATGGCATTCTAATCCAATGGAAAGTTGACACAAAGTTTATTTTGTTTTTCTAACCTATCACCTTTACTTAATTCTGCCACACTGTGTATACTTTTATCCAATGGGCTACTACTACACATACACACATATGCTTCTATTATAACATCTAAACTCTTAGTTTACTTTATGCAATTACATTACTATGCTATCAAACCCTTCACCATCTTACCCAATACAGTTTCTTACTTACTTAAGGCATATTCCTACAACCATAGAAATATAAGTTTATAATTTCTCTGCCTAATGTCTGTGTACTTTTATTTTTACATCAATCTAAGCTATTTCCAAGGCTGCAAATCAAACGCTTTAGTATCTGTGGAAATTTTTATCTTTCCATTTCCTACAGCTCTCCTTCTTGCCACTAGAGCCATTTTACTACAATTCAGTGATACAGCTATTACTGTGCACTGTGGGAGTTGATATGTCTTTCTTTTATATATTTGCTTGTTTGTCTTTCCTAGCTGCATGCATAAAATACACCAACATAAATATGAATGTCATATGCAAGAACTAAACTCACTCTAAATTTACAAAGATATATTTTCTTGGAAGTTTCTTATATTCTTTTCACACAAAAATATGAAATGAAATCTTAAAAAGAAAACAGCGATTCTTTTAGTCGCTTCTGAAATTTGTTTCACAAGTAAACATTTCTTTAAAATTTCTGCCTCTTTTAATTTTCCTTTTCTAACACATTTGTAACCAATACTTCTTCATTTTTTATGATTTCCCAGTGTGTGACAGAAATAATCAGTGCTGAACCAGGCTTCAACATTTAATTGGAAGAAACATTTATTGTTTAATTTTTATGAGTTCAAAATTTTATCAGCCTGTGCAGGTTTGCTACATGAGTGCATCTTCCAAAACACAACAATGCACATTTATGAAGCCCTTATTTAGTTCCAGAGGAGGACTTATGTTGATATCTATACATTTCAGATATGTGTGCAAGTAATAAGCAAACTTTTTTGTACTTTTGCAAACTTTGATGCATTTAATTTCTCTAAAATTATTTTATCCTTGTCTTTGGTACTTATAATCACATGAAGAGTTGGCAAAACACCAGCTGAGGAAATGACTGTTCTTTTCCTTCCTTAAGGAAGAGTCCTTAAAATTTAATGGCAACATATTTCAGCTCCGTTTGAAGGCACAGTTTAAGTATTTAGAAAACAACCAAGGTTTTGTTATTTGCTTTGTTTTGTTGATATTTCCTTAAGGTTGGGAAACAAGGACTGATAATAACCTGAAAAGTTATTTTCATTTGTGAAACATAACTTTCTTTATTTCTCTTCCTAACTGTAGTTTAAGTTAACATTTTTATTTTCCTGGGCCATTTAATAATTCACTACTTTTTCAGAGCCAGCAAGAGAAATAAACTGAGTTTTCTCCATAGATCTTGACAGATAAACCTGTCCTTTCAAGCTGAAACCAATATGCCTTTAGAAATGAAAGTTCAGTACTGAACTTCAAAGTATTGTGGATGCTGTAGCAGTTGCTGTCACATGTGGCTCCCTTAAGTCAGTTGAACATCCACAGCCAATGTGATATACCTGCATGCCTCTCATGTTGGGACCACGACTTCTATTTATAAAAGATGCCACTGCCCCTCAGCAGCTGATTTTAAGGCAATTTTTGGTTTTTGTTTGGAAGTGCTGAGTGCACAGGCAAGCTCAGTGCTCTAATACTAATATTGTTCAGTGGTGCATTTTACCCTCCCAATTTAGGCAGTTTTGTGTGGGAATGCAACAAAGCATAACGTATGCTTGTAATGAAAACAAAAAAGTTGGTGTATTTTTCGTTAAATTTAAACCATTCTTAGAACTGTGGAAGATATATTATGATTATCCTCAGTGAGGACTGAATAGCTTCAAAAATCCTCATTGATTTGCAAGATGGGATCTTTTCTTCAAAGAAACTAAAAGACACATTTAAAACATTTATTTTTAATAGCTCTTGATCCAGATTCATAGGATATGTTAATAAGAGTGCAATAAACGCAACATGGAATTTTCTAAAACTGGGGATAAAAAGTACTGAATAAAACTTAGGTGTCTCATCCAGAAATGTTAAGTGGTCTCTGCTGGCTTGCTTTTGAGGCAGGTGAGAAGGAATAAAATTCCAGCTCCAGGGCTCTTCTGCCTGGGGTATGATATATATTATTCTCTCATTTGCGAGGTGTAGACCCACTAGCATATGTATTTACCCACCCCAACCCCCCAAACTGTGACATTAGGTTCATTAATTATAGCCATTTTTACTCACTGATTCTAACAGAATAGCATACTGCTGTTGTTTTTCAGAAATACCGGGTACATTTCTAAGTGATTGAAGAACTGTTAAGAACACATTGCTCTTAATGTTATGTTTTGCAAATTCTTTACTTAGCCTAATCTGCACATTAACTGACGTTCACTTTAAGGGAAGTTCAGTTTTACTCTACAGCTGGAGGGATCATTATTTGATTTTCAGTGCACATAGCCCTTTTTCTGCTCCAAGCAGAGTGTATTTTTATACCTTCAGCTGTGTAATAGTGAAGAAGACTGCTATAAGGCTGAAAGCACAGGTCTGTTTTCATAGATTTCAGCAAGTGGCTGAATTTTACAGTTTAGACTCCATCCACTCTCAGTTTGACGTACTGAGCTGATGATGGATCCTGTGTGTCTGGGAGCATGCTTCAGTGATTACAAAACTGTCTGTATTTTACTACACATAAATATAGATGGATTGCTTGTTTTTAATTCTGCTCTTCTCAAATTTTTCTTGCTTTCTTAACTAAATACTTTGAAGGAACAATCAGGAACTATTTCCCAACAGTTTTTCCATGGTGCTGAATAGTCCTTTGAATAATAAAAAAAAAAATGTTAATTGCCAAATCTGGCTGGATTCTCCTTAAGAACACCTAGCAATCTCACTAAGTAATTCTTCAGATATTTTCTTTAGGAATTAGAGATGATAAGAATAACTGAATTTACCACTGCAATACTGGTCAAGATAGTCCTGACATCCAGGTGAATATTTTGCTCAAGCGTTCCAACTTCCTAATTTTGTCCTTTCATCTTACTACCTGAGTAAATCAAAGAGAGAAGCTATCTCAAAATAGATTAAAAAAAAAAGAAATGTATTTTTAAAATCTGTGTAGTGGTAAAAGCAGATTATTCCTTGGACATACTCTATCCTTTGTTTATGGCCAAAGCATTGGTCTGAGATTTTGAAGAAACTGATATGTTAGTCCCAGATCTCTGCTATCACCTTACAAAAGCACTGTGGCCTCTCCTTTCCCTCTTTATGGAACTATATTCCTGCTTCAGACTTGTTCTTACAGCATTATCCTCTGGTTTGCCTAATTTGATTATCTCCAAGGCATAAACTGTTTCCTACTCTGTCTGGTGGTAAAAGCATAGAAACACTCTCATATGGCTGAGCTCCTTGGCCCTGCAATCAGAAAAAGGATATGTGCTGTGTGCTGAAGTGTCATATTTGACTTTTGTGTGCAGACACAGATATGCACATTCTCATGGCACAAGAGTGTTTAGCAGTCAAGATAGTAATTTAGTAATTATTAATTTAGAAAATCCAGTAATTTGGTAATAGAATTCTGCATCAAGGTCTCACAGAATAATTAAGAAAATTATTTTCCAGCCTATAGGCAAGACAAAAATATCCATTGGAATAAAAAATGCTGCAAACTGAAGTTCAACTACAGGAGTAGAGGAAGCATAATTGTTTTAAGCAAAGGAAGCAGGAGGCATTGAAGCTGTCACTTTTACAGTTGAACTGTTCTCTTAGAATACCTGTTAATGAATGGATAGCTGTGAAATTTTTGGCTTATCACAGGGATATGGAGTAAACATAACATAGGCCAATGGGAATAGTCTTGTAAACTGATGTTAATTGATTACATGACATTCTGTAAAAAATGACATTTATAGGCAACCTCTTGTACAACTCAACGAATACTCTAGCCTGAGTAGATAATCTATAAAACTAAGGGGCATAATGTTTTCCTTTTTCAAAGATTTCTTACAGTAACGAAGTCTGCATTTTTCTAGTGAAAATTCATCACTGCAATGCTAGTTTCAAGGAGCTTTAGATCTCAGAGGAACACATCAAAATTCTGTATGTGAAGAGGATGACTCTCCACTGATCAGTCTGAACATTTAAACTCTGGAGTGTGAAAAACAGTCCTTCTAGTCCATCTTCTGACTTAACTTTTTGTCAGTTAAGCTTCAGATAGAGTATAGCCCTCCTGTGCTATGCACTGTACCTTTGCATAGGGACTAACTGTGATAAGAAATCCCTAGAATTAATAGTTTTTCTCTCTAATTCAACATTACAGGTGAAAGTGTATAAAGAAGCCAATGAGTGTTTCCTTTAAAAAAATGTAGGTTTTTCAGTAGGAGTTGGTTGTGTGATGCAGCAGCATGTCCACAGCTGCAGCTATGTAAATTATTCTCTAGTGTGATATTTTATGTGATAACATAAAATAAACAGAGAGATTTTACTTATTGAATAAAATTTCATAGATGCTTTTGTCTATCTTGGACTGTTTCTGCTTGGTCTTGAAAAGCCACCAAGGTATCTACATATCTTTTTCTAGGAATGCAAAAGAAGAAGAAAGTCTCCTTGTCAATAAAATGGGAGCACTGAAACTTCAGCTCTAGATCCTGTAACTTTCTCAGTGGTTGAGAATGTCTTAAGATCATAGGTAGAGGTGTTTAATATAACTTTCCTAGTGTGACAACTGTGATGTAATGGACATAAATGCATGTCAAGTAGATATTTCAAAGTCTCTAGATTTGGGAAGAAAAAGTCTGATCTGCATTGAAGTTGAACAAACTATTACAATTACTAGGACAGATTTGTTGCCAATGCTATGCAAGACAAATACATTCTGCACTGACATCACGTCCTTAAGAGAGGTTATAGGAAAAGGAGAGGAGAGGAGAGGAGAGGAGAGAGAGGGAGGAGGAGAGGAGAGGAGAGGAGAGGAGAGGAGAGGAGAGGAGAGAGGAGAGGAGAGAGGAGAGAGAGAGAGGAGAAGAGAAGAGAAGAGAAGAGAAGAGAAGAGAAGAAGAGAAGAGAAGAGAAGAGAAGAGAAGAGAAGAGAAGAGAAGAGAAGAGAAGAGAAGAGAGAAGAGAAGAGAAGAGAAGAGAAGAGAAGAGAAGAGAAGAGAAGAGAAGAGAAGAGAAGAGAAGAGAAGAGAAGAGAAGAGAAGAGAAGAGAAGAGAAGAGAAGAGAAGAGAAGAGAAGAGGTGTATTTGTTTGCATGACAAGATTCTGGCAGCAGGCAGGGGGTTACAGAGGTGTTTTTTGTGGGATGCTGCTGGACGCTTCCCCCATGTCTCACGGAGTCAATGCCAGTTTGCTCTAAATGAGCTCACTGCTGGCCAAGACCACATTCATCAGCAGCTGTGGTAGTTTCTATAGGATAACACATTAAAGAAGGAAAAAAATCTTTCTGTGAAGAAGTAATGGCATGCTGAGAAGAGAACAGTGAAAATATGTGGGAAGAACAGCTCTGCAGACACTAAGGCTGGTGAAGTGGGGGGAGTAGGTGTTCCCAGGCATCAGTGCTGAGATTTCTCTGGGGCCTGTGATGCAGACCATGGGAGGCAGAATGTGAGCCTGCAGTCAATGGAGGTCCATGGTGAAGCACAGATCCACCTGCAGCCCACAGAGGATCCCAGTCAATTCCTGAAAGAAGGCTTTGACCTCTGGGAAATCCACATTAGAGCAGATTTACAGGTAGGGCTTGTGACCCATGGGGTCACACACTGGAGCAGCCTGTTCCTGAAGGAGTGCTCCCATAAAAAGGGACCCACGGTGAAGCAGTTCATGAAGAACTGTAACACAAAGGAAGGACTCACATTGGGAAGTTCATGGAAGACTGTAGAGAACAACCCCACAGTGGAGAAGGGGAAGGAGTCCTGCCCTTGAGGAAGGAGTAGCAGCTAACACAGCCTGTGATGACCTGACCATAATCCCCTATTCCTATCTCCCTGACCTGCTGGAGAGACGAGGTAGGGTATCGTGAGAAAAGTTAAGCATGGGAAGAAGGGATGAATGGGACAGAGGTGTTTTTAAGATTTGTTTTACTTCTCATTATCCTGGTTTCATTTTAATTGGTAATAAATTCAACTAATTTCCATAAGTTATTTTGCCTTGGACAGTAATCAGTGAATGATCTCACAGTCTTTATCTCAACTCATGAATCTTTGCTATATTTTCTCTCTCCTGTCCCGTTGGGAAGGGGAGTAATATCATGGCTTTGGTAGGCATAAGACATCTATCCAAAGTTGAATCACCACAAATAGAATATTCTAGTTGGAAGGAGCCTGCTGTTACTATCCAGTCCATCTGTCCAGCCACTTCAAAATCAACCAAAAGTTAAAGCATGTTGTTAAGGGCATTGTCCAAATATCTCTTGAACACCAGCAGATATAGGGCTTTGGCCACCTTGCTAGATAGTCTGTTGGATCATCCTTTCAGTAATGTCCATTCCAAACCACCCCTGATGCAGCTTTGATCCATTTCTATGCCCTGTCACTTAATCCCAGGGGAAAGAGCTCAGCATCTCCCTCTCCACTCCCCTACCTCAGGAATCTCTAGAGAGTGATGAGGGCAGCCTCAGCCTCCTTTTCTGCAAATGAGGCCAGTCCAGGGTCCTCAGACACTCCTCACAGGTCACCCTGGCCAGCCCTTCCATCAGCTTTGTGATCTCCTCTGGACACAATCAAGGGCCAGCACATCCTTCTCAAAGGGAGTGGCCCAGCACAGCTCAGGCCACACCAATGCTCAATATAGAAGGAAAATCTCTCTGACCATCTGGCTGTGCTATGTTTGATGTCCCCAGTATGCAGATTTCCCTCTTGGCTGCCCAGGCACACTGCTGGCTCACTGTGAGCCTGCTGCCAACCAGCAACCCCAGATCCTGTTCTGCAGGGCTGATCTTCAACCACTCCTCTCCCAGTTTATACCTCTGTCCAGAGTTATCCCACTCCAAGTACAGAATCTCGCATTTGGTCTTGCTAAATTTCATGCCACTGGTAACTGCCCAGTGCTCCAATCTCTCTAGATACCCTTCAAGGTCTCTTGGGAGTGTCAACACCTCCCAGTTTGGTGTCACTAGCTAAATTGCATATTTAGCCCCTGTGTCCAGATCACAGCCTCTAGAACAGAACTGTGAAACACCAGTTTATATTGCCAATCCTTTCCATTAGCTCTGCCCAGAGATAGATATCTGCGCTCTTTCATGGTCTTGTGCACAGACATGCTTTATTTTCATTTAGATCACCAGCAACACCCACTACAATGCTTACTTTGGCTTCTTGCATTGTGTAGGAGTACAGGTTATCAGGTTGCACTAGAATGGCATAGGGAGATGAAGTGTTATAAAATTAACTGTAGCATTAACAAATAAACTGAATTAGCAGCACCCTTCCCCCACAAAAAACCCACAAATAAAAAAATCAACCAACCAATGAACAAACCAATCAACCAACAAAAAAAAAAAACAAAAAAACAAAAAAAAACACCAAAACAACTCAGTGCTGTTAGCTCTGGAATTATATTCCTGAGCATAAATTGATTAGACTATTGGTTTGCCCTGGCCAGAGATTGCAGTGATGAAAAGTGTAAGGTAAACATGAGGTAAAGAGAGCTCTAAACATCAGAGTGTCCCAAACTTTTCTTCCTTGTAAGTTGTTGCTCTGTGTGTTTGTGATTTGGGAGTTAATTAATCAAACAAAATGTGAACCCTCTTGTTCTTCACTGTGCTCAGGACCAGGTTACCCTGTCACTGTAAGGAACCTTCCCAGCATCTGTCTCTTTGAAGAAACAGATTGTACAGAGGATGACTGATCTTTTTGAGATTGCTGGGGCTGCCTGTTTTCTTGTAGAATACACAGAAGGGACCTGAAATTGTTTCTAAGTAATATTGAATTTGATATAGTGACTGGGCCTGCAGTAGTAGGAAAGGCAATCATATGTAATGCAAGCTGAGCACTACTGTATTTGCTGATGTCTCTGAATAAATTAGATAATCCTGAGACTGTCAAGTCATTTTTGGGAGATCTCTGCTTCAATTTAAGAAGAAAATAAGATTCATGCTATGTTAGAAAAGTACACTAGAAAATAATATAATGGCATTTATACCAATCTGTGTTTTAATTTTTTCATTTACATTTAAAATAAAAAACTTAACATCTGTTTAGACCTCTCGGAGTAGGCAAGCAATGACAAACAATATGATCAATAAATCTTTGCAGGGTTGAAATTACTTTTTCAGCAGGAAGACAGCCACCCTCTTCTCCTTTTGTCATGGCAGGAAATGTTGCACTGATAAACTTACAGGCAGTTACCTGTACTACAATAGTGGAGCTCTAAGTAGAAGCTTACATTTTCTTTCCATAGCTGTTATGATTTTGAAATTGTATTTACTTTTTCTGTGAAAATGTTTATGGTTAGTGCTTTTATGAGGCATTGGGGACTTTTGTTTCCATGGTTGTTTATAAACAATGAATAGAAGAAGGAAAATATATTCAAAATATAACACATAAATCATGGCACATGTATGTATATCATGTTTAAGAAGTATTTTAATAATGAGAATTGTGCCAGAAAGGGAAAGAACGAAAGTTATATGCATTCATACAAAGTTATAGTAATTCTGTAAGGGGATTTGAATGAAGGCCTAATTGTTTAGTTGCATATCTGTTCTTTTCAAACCACTTCAATTTGTTAAGTAAAAATATCTTCTCATTAGCCTTGTTTTGCTCTCTTTCCTCTGACTTGCCTGCTTAGACATTTCAACACACATGTCAGGGATGCAGAAGAAGCACAATCTCTGTTTAAAGATGGGAAAAATGAAGCACAGAGAGATTACAGACACAGATTTTACACTGTTGGTACAACTCTACTCATTTAATGGAAAAAATAATTCCTAAAACCTGAGGTATTTCAAGTGCACATGCTTAAAAAAAGTTAAAATTTGGGATTCTTAGGTTTTGGTTTTGAATGCTAAACATCACTGAATCAATTGTGAACTGTTACACATCAGGAGTCCTAAGTTTTGGCTGGATTTGGGTTAAAGCTGTGCATATTATTCCATTGGATGGTTGCAAAACTGCTAAAAGTGAAGAAGTACTGGTCACTGTGCTTGCTTAGACCAGCTTTCATTTCTGGCTGGCCCAGAAGGAAATTGAGACAGAAAGGGAAAGTGGATATATCAGGATTACTTGTGGAAACTGCCCTCAGGATTTACAATATCTGTCTCTCAGCCCTGAATTCTTCCCAAGCAAGCACTGCCTGTGACTATGTAGATAGCCCCAGCCCCTTTTTTTTGCCCAAATCTTTCTTATATATGAGTCATCATGGGTGCAAGAGGAAAAGTCATGAAAATGCAGGATAGTTGCATGAAAAGGATGAGGACTAAAACCTGTTGGGACCCTGTTGCTCCTGTCCAAGATGGGGAAGAAAATTACCATTAGGCATCCTCTTACACAGAGGATGTCCCTGTCTGTGCAAGGAAACATTTTAAAGTTGATCATAATATTAATATTAACAGTAACAAAATCACCACCATCAACAGCAATAAAATAACACCACCACAACCACCACTACCAAAAATAATAATAGCATCAGGGCTTCATTAACAAAGAAAAAGCTTTTGTCAGGTGAATTAAACATGTGAGGACTAAAGATCTATTGAGCAAAGGCAGGGATAGGAAAAAAGGGCAAATTATTCAGAAAAGCTTCCTAACATGCAGCAGTGTTACCGTGGCAACAGGAATTTAAAATTTCTCTATGTGAAGTTGCCCTCTTTTTTGCCTAATTCACTTTACAAAGTAGTAAAGACAGGGTGCAGCTCTCAGGGCTGATAGGTATTGATAGCAAACTCAAAGAATCTCCTGACAGGCTTTATAAACCTCTATGATGAACAGTATTATATCCATACTGAAAAAATAAGAAACAACCTATTTAATGTTTTACTGAATCTTTAGCAATTTGAAATCCTCTGAAAGACACCATAAAATTAATAAAGTAATAATTTTCCCTAGATTAGAGATGCATGATAAGGATTTATTAGCCATACAGCTCAGTAGAAGTGAAGGGACTAGCTGAAATTTTTTGGATCCAAAGACTTTGTAAGTACACAGACTGATATTTTTATTGTTGAATATTGTATGCGCCTTCTAGACTAGAGTTTTGTGCAATATTTGCCTTAAATAGAAAACCTGAATGGAAACTATCTATGCACTAACTGAGTGAAAGACATTAACACCACACAACTCAAAGGAGCTGACCTTGGCAACTCTCTCACATCTTCTGCTGATCCACACTGTGGCTTACAGACAAGCTTAAAAAACAAACTACAATTATTGTGTCACAGCCTTCCTACATGACTGTAACTGGGACTAGAATAAAAATTTCAAAAGAGATTAATAGAGCAATCTGCCCTCAGGTTAGCTCCTGAATCTTGAGATAGGTCTTTTTTCACTGTAATCAACTGAGGGGATCCATGAGGAATGAAACCATTTTCTTAACTTAATTAAGATACAAAATTTGACATGAAAAAGGTAAGAGGATTTACTGGTTGCAGTGGACCTATAGCTTCTCATTAAATTTATAGCTTTCTTACTCTTTCAGGCATAAATTTGATCAAATTGAGATGGAAATTATACATATACATGATATATGCTAGATTCTAGTTCAGTTACAGCAAGCCAGGTGATATGGCAATTTTTCTCCTTCAGTCTAGTAATGTAATTTTTAAATTTAGTTGAGAAGTTCCTTACTAATTTCTCTGTGGAAACCCCTTTGGTGATGAGCAATGCAGAGTTTCACCATTTTATTCTTCCCCAAAGGCTGAAGCAGTGCTGGATGACATTCCCTGGTGAACAAGGCAGTGGTGCCATATGGCATTAATACATGACATTCCCTTTGAGACATTTCAGGACCTGTGCATGCTCTTCTGACCTATTGCTCCTATTTGCTTCAGGTGGCTTGAAAGCAGGAGTCTTGGAGACAGCAAGGCCACAAGTTTTCCTTCTGCAAACCAAAGCACCTATTACAGGGTGGTAAGAAATATATTTTCCTGATTCAACCTGAGCCTGTAAGTGTCTTGCCATAGAATGAGGGTGGGTTCACTGAAAAACAATGCATAATGAAACTAGTTTAGAAGACAGAGAGATTGGTAATATCAGATTCTCTGGCTGTTGCTTAATATATCCTATGGCCTCTAGAGAACTAAGGGATTAGCTTGCTGGCTCCTGTTATCTCTTGCTATATTTTCCTTTTTCTGTTATACTTTTCTTAGTGACAAGAGTGTATCAGAGCTGCCACCAAAACATTCCAGTGTAGACCAGTACAGAAATGTCTTCTTTGGGTAGAAAGGATAAAAGGGAAGACAAAAAATTAGCATAAAACCCCTGTCTTGCTGAGATTCAGGAAAAGTTAACATTCAGAAAATTTCCATTTTGCTGTGGCTGAAAATAAGAGAGTTATTTTGCTGGAGCTGCAGTGTAATCTTCTGTTAGACCTTACTTTTTAAATCAAAGGAAATTCTTTATCCTTTCATCTTTTGCTTCCAGATATTATCTGTAACTAACATTTCAATATTGTTTTAGAGACAAATTAGAACATTGTATCAGATGAGGCTGTTCATTTCCTCTTATAAGCATACTATGGCTCATATTTTGCCACTAGGTATATCATCCCTCTGAAAAACTTGCAGAAAGTTGTAGCAGATGAGGGACCTTTTTTTCCCACAGAGGGCAGTGTTTATTTGCTGAACAGTTTGTCATTTAGTGTGTACATTGTTATGCAATGTACTCTTTCCACAGGCAAAGAGCAGAAAAGGACACTGCAAATAAGTCCTACCTTTGGTTCTTTCTGTTTTTTATTGCTACTGCTGGGAGCAAAAATGTCTTTTTAATGAGGATTTAAAACAAAAAAGAAATAAATGTTTTCCATATCACAAGATTTGAGACAATAAAAGAGGAACTCCTTCCTACAGTAAAGATACAACTTGCTGCTGGAAATGTACAGACACTTTTAAAGCCCCCCAAAATTATCATACAACATTCTTTCCTTTCACACACAGGTAAAAACTTTGTAAATAGGACAGTATTCTTTAATCAAAATCAGGATATAAGTACTCAGCTTGCCTTGTTTTATGTTTAGGTGGTTATGGTCAAGGTAACATAGGTTTAGCCAATTGGGGCATCTTACAAAAAATTAGACTATTAAGTTAGTTGCAGGTATGGAATTAGATATTAGGGTAACTTTTTGAATTCAAGGAGTGCTAGCCAGTCTCATGGGGCTTCAAAGTATCAAATCCCAAGCTGTGTTTTTAGGCAGTATTATTATAATCTCAGCAAAAGTTCACATGGAACAAAAAGATCTCCTTATCTTTCCTATCTCTCTCATTTTTTTAAACAAAATTGTTTTAACATTAAGTATTAGAGAATGTGCCCCTCAAATATTTGTTGTTTTGAATAATGAATCTAAACTTATCTGCTTCAGTGATACACCAAAATTCCTCTTAGCATCAGTGGACTTATTTGATAGCTGTGACTACTTATAATGGATATTCTAGGACTAATTGTCTTCTCCTTATGTCTTGAGATAATAGAACACAAAATACACAACCTGCTTAACTTTTTAGAAGTTGAAAAAGCACCTAGATTTTAAAGACTCATTTGATACAAAGGTTTTACAATAAATAATCACTAAAAATATTATATTTAGTATTTAACTGTGGTCTTTGTGTTGCTAAATTCAGAAGTCCCATTCATTAAAAAAAAAAAAAAAAAACACATCCAAAAACACTTTGAAAAATTGAGAAGACAAAAGAGTCAGTGTTAGTGCAGAAGCTGAAGTCTCCATAATACACCCAGACTACAGCCTAAAGGTAACTATCACCACTACATAAAACAGTATAATGTTTAACAAAAAACTAAAACAACTCCACCCCACCCCCCCAAAAAACTGGAAAAATATCAAAACCCAAAAAATCCCACTCCACTCCACTCCACTCCACTCCACTCCACTCCACTCCACTCCACTCCACTCCACTCCACTCCACTCCACTCCACCCCAAAACAAAATAAAACAAAACAAAACAAAACAAAACAACAAACAAATATATACAAGTTGTAAAAAGGGTCCAGTCTAAGAAGCTGCTTCAGGAAAAGAAGTTCACGATAATGAGGACCCTTTGTGCATCCGAACATCAATAATAACATCAGATATAAATTACACAAGAAACAAAGGAAACCTTGTACAAGCTTCCAGCATTTCCACCAATATAATACCACCAATAAACTTTACTATCACCTTCAATTACCTCAATGAAATGGCCAATAAAAATCTTTTAAGAGATGTTAGGAGTCAAAAGCTTTCCAGATATTGCACCACTGAAAACTCCTTGTGATAACCATCTGTAAAATGTAATTCTGTAAATAGCAACAGGAAAATGGATCAAATCACAACAAAAAAGCACCCAGAAACTACCCCTCAAACCAGTTCTTTTATATTAATAGGAAATGTTTCATTTCTTGAATAATAGAAATTAATAAAATTTGGCTTGGAAAAAAAAGGAACAGTACCTTAAAAAAGCATGCTCATTCTGAGTCAAGAAAGCAAAAAACACTGCCTAAGTAAATGAGTAGCTAGGAATATTTTTTTTAGGAACTTTTAGCCCTCCATGTAAGCCTGTTCAATACCTCAGGGGATAAGCCAGCTTTAGAAATGCAAGTATTAAGCCAGTGAACACAAAACATAAAATGTGATAAAAAAGATTTTGTTTGCAGTAGTAAAACCATGCTATCACAGTAAAATGCACTAATTCTGCACTAATACCTGTTGTACAGTGTTAGGGGTAGGGGTTTTCTCTCTCTTTGAGGGCCTTAAAGGACCAATTGAATTCTAATAATCAGTTTGAACCTACATTAGATTACTCATAGGACATTTTGAGGTTCTTATTTGTAAAGCCAGAGAAGATGTAGCAATAATTACCACCTCGTAGTCCTGAAACATTCACTCAAGAGTATCAGTCCTCATTTCAGCATCTAGTGAACATCAGTAAACAGGTCTGTGCCCGAACAAACACAAAAGAGATCAGAGATTGGGTTTGTACTGCAGTACGAATAATAGAGCTTTTTCCCTCTGGTGACTCTTAGCTGGCACAGGCAGACAGCTGGGAGAAACCCAAACCCCTGGGTAAAACACAAAGAGCAAACTTATTTAGGTTAACTGGGGATCTCCAGTGCAGTGGTTGCAAAAGGGCACACAAGTGGAGATGAAGACATGGTTAAACTTGGTCTGTGCTAGAGAATCACCAGTCTGCTTTTCACACAGGTTCATCAAGGGTTATTTCTGGCTGCAAAGTCACTTGAGCATGTTTTCAAACCTCCTACCAGTTTTCTGCGTATTCCCACATTTTCTCTCTCTGGCTTAAACCATTTGCTGAATTCTATTCAAACTTTAAGAAAACTTTATTCACTTCCCTAACACATGTTTAATTCTGAAACTCCAAAACTTTTGATTTAATTAATCAAAGATTAATTAATCTTTGATTAACTAATGTTACTGAGTACTGATTGTTGGTAGAGCTACAAAGATGAAAAATTCTAATCAGCTGACCTGTGCCTGGCTAGTCCAGATTCATGAGGATGCTCAGACATTAGCTCACCTTCTTGATTGTTCAGAAATGTTATTCCTTGCTTGAGATGTACTTCTTCAGCTCATACATCCAACTTAATTTCCAGCTATTTTCACTTTAATTCTCAATTTTTTCAAGTCTGTTCTGTGGTTACAAAGAATTGCTAAAAAACTGAACTGCTCATTCGCTGTCATCTTCAGTCAGTGAACTTCGATTTTGGAAATAATTTATTTGAGGATGCCTTAGACGTTTCCTTATGAAGCACATAGTACATGTTTCTCAGTCCTGCTCCCTGCTAGTGTGTGGCCCATCACACAGTGCCACTGGATAACTCAGGACCTTGGGAAGTCTCCAGTCTGACCATTGCCTACAGTAAGCTCAGCCATGAGGTAAGACCTGGGCTCAGGACTTTATCCTATGAGGGCTGGAAACCTTACCAGCCAACCCTGTTCCCACTGCCCTCGTGGGGAAAACTCTTCCCTTCATCTCCCATCTGTTTGTCCTTGCTCAGCCTCTCCACAGCTCCACTGGCATTGCTGCCAGGTGGGCAGAGCCCCAGTGCTCCTGCCTCAGTTGTATGTGAGTCTTTTTGTCCCCTTCCTCACTTTGTCCTGGCCCATCTGAGAAGGACATCAGAATTAGATGGAGTATTACAATCTTGTTGGCAAAGCTCTTTAAACCTGATGGTCTTTGCTAAAAGCAAATTCCTGAAGAGCTCATTCTATACTTCAAATTTTCTGTCCAAGTCGGTAAGTGTATAAATGAGAAGTACTTATTTTTTTCCCAAAGTTCCCTTCTAATTTGCCTCTCCCCTCTTTCAAAGCATTTCTAGGTCATAGGTTTCTGTGATTCTCTCAGCACTTCTCTTTTCTCTACTATTTGATTTCACCTCCTATATTTTTTCTATTACATGTTTAGTGACAGTAGTTCGCTTTCACAAAATGACAATTGAAAACAGTCTCTTAGTCTGAAATAGAATATATTTTTTCATCTCTAAATTTATCTTTCTTCATTCATGTTTTAAAACTGTACAATTTAGCTTTCAGTGCCACCTCTGAATGCCTGAAGTTTTTCTCCAGTCAGAGAGCTGAAACATTTTCCTCATCTGTGAGACATAATCTTCTATAACCTGTATTTGACTGTTAATGAGAAATCAGACACTGTGAAATGATAAAATATGTTGAAAAAAGAATGGCATACCTTATTAAGTCCCTAACTTATTTTTCATCCTAGGGAATTTATCACCTACCTCTTTTATAGGTTTTGAATTGTTAGGGGAATAGTTGTTGAGTTACAGCATAAAAACTGGAGGAGGGATAAGAAGTTGAACATTTGAATCTTGTAAAGATTCACCAGAAATACATGAAAAAATACATGAAAAGATGCATTTTCTAGGTAATGCAGAACACCTTATGAAACATTGTCTGTATTTCTATGCTGGTTTTGGCTGGGATAGAGTTAATTTTCTTCTACTGTAGGGCTATGTTTTGGATTTGTGCTGAACACAGGGATGATAATGTAGAGACATTTTGTTATTGCTTAGCAGGGTTTACACAGAGCCAAGGCCTTTTCTGCTTTTTGTCCTGGCACGGTGGTAGGGAGTTTGGGGGGGTATGGGGGCCAGGGAGGAGCCACAGCTGAGATGGGTGACCCCAAGTGACCCAAGGGATATTCCAGACCTTGTGACACCATGCTCAGAGCACAAAGTGGGGGCCAAGAGAAGGAAGGAACGCACATTTGGAGTGAGGATGTTTGTCTGCCCAGGTTGCTGCTATAGCTGACAGGACCCTGCTGTCCTGGAGATGGCTGAACATCTGCCTGGCCTTGGGAAACAGGGAATGAATTCCTTGTTTTGCTTTGCTTACATGTCTGGCTTCTGCTTTTTCTATGAAACTTTTTATCTCAACCTATGAGTTTTCTGGCTTTTACCCTTCTGATTCTCTCCCCAGTCCCACTGGTGGAGCAGCTGCTGGGGCTTGCCTGATGTCTGGGGTGAAATCCTAACAATTTCATATCAGTTACAATCTATCTATTCAGAAAAGTGCAGTTTGTAAGTTTCTTTGCCAGGATGCTGAGCCTCAGAAGCTTCAGTTGCAAACCCATATAGATTTCAAGCTGCAATTGTACACCTCTGTTCTCAGAAAAAATATGGTAAAGTAATTAAACATTTCTCATGCATAACAGTTTTCACTAATTTAAAAGAAAATTTCCTGGTTTGCCACTCTTAAATAAATACACACAAAATAAAGTGTTACATTTATCCTATTTTTTTGTCACAATTATTACATTCTTCCAATTTTATGTGATTTTCTGTAAGATGTCAGAGCAGAAGGAAAAGTGAATCGAATGTTGAGTAACCTAGAGTTTCTTGTATTTCAGATGAATATGGAGTTGTTTTGGTTATTTGGGGTAGCAGAGTGAGAAACCCATTACTTTTGAAGGGAATAGCAAAGAAATTAACTACATTTCTTAGGCCTTTTTATATAGCAACATAAAAAGCACTTTTAATTTTAGGTTTGATTTATACATTTCTGGATATGTCTCTTGAACTTTTAAATTGAATTATCTATCAAGGATAGGTTTCAGCCTCTCAAGATCATATAATCGAAGATGGGCTTGGGGTCTTAAAGATCATCCAGTTCCAACCCCATCCATTTCCAATCATCTATAATGATGCAATAAATGCTGAGTAAATTATGACAATCACAACTTTCCTATTTTTATGATAAAGAGCACTAGGAAAGATGAAAATCTTTTAGAGAAATGTGATTGCCAAGAGGAGAATACAGCTGCCTTGACAACTGTGGCATGAAGTTTGTGTTCATTACATTTCTGTCAGAATCTAAGCTCTAAATATAAAAATTATATGGCAATTTTCTTCTCCCTTTGTCAACAAATATATGTGCTTTTCCTGGAACTCAGTAAACAAAACAATTTTAATCTGCATCTATAGATTGCAAGAGTGCAGTGCAGAGACTAAAACTGATGAACGTTAAGTAAGCAAAAGAGTCTGGTTAGAAGGCATGCACACACCAGATAAGGAATGAATGATCTGAGGAAATATGGCATTGTTCCTATTAAGGCTTTGAAACATATTTTTTATTCCTCTCTACTCTGCAGACATCCCAGTATGATGCTGTGATGCTTTAGCATCAAGGGTGATTCAGATTTTACTTGTTAATGAAATAGCACACTGTGCTGGGCACGAGTGTTGTTCCTAGCTGCCCAGAGCACTGCCCAAACATGTAATGCAAGCCCAGTAGTCCAGAATCCAAACTTACTAATCTTCCTTAAAAAGATCAATTAACAGGTAGCTCTTTCATGACAATTTTCATCCTCAACCAAACCTATGTTTCCTAAGACTATGGAGATAAATCAAATACCCAATATTCAAAATTACTTAGGTGTTATTTATTGCTAAATTTTGTGTCTTACAAAGATGAAAAGTTAATAATTTTACACTGAAAAACTTGGTATACGTAATTTACTTTTTTAATTTAAGGAATTACATAAGAACATTGATTTAAAAGGACAATAATATTATAACTCAGTGTTATATACTAAACCTCTTTCAATATAGAATAAAAAATGAGCTCTAAGCACACGAACTCTAAGGAAAGATAAGGAAACACAGAAAGAAGAATTAAAAGCATCAAAAATATTTACAAGCCAGTATTATAGGGCAGGAGCAGAAACGGTCAAGGAAAACTGCAAAAAATCCTTACAAATACCCTGGTGAACCTACAGATTTACCAACAACAGTGGAAGAAATATGGTGAAAACATAATTGGAAAGGAAAATAGATTATAATGTACAGTTTGGGAAAGAAATGCCAAATGACAGGAAAAAATATTTTCATAGGAGATAATGACCAAAACAAAAGAGGGAAAAATATTATATGGAGGGATCAGAACATTTTCAAAGGTCTTGTAATCCCTCAGAAAACACAGGTTCTCAGAACTGAAAGCTTATCTGTGATAAGTAGGTATTTTGATTAAAGGTATCATTAATTACACATTGAATAATTGATTCTCTGTGACACAGTTTTGCTAAAAACAGACTCATACCAGCTGTAGGAATTGTGTAGGAGGAACAATTGAAAAGATAATTTCTCAAGCACTCTTGAGTCTGATCTTTTAGTGTTGCAGTCTTTTCTCTACAAAGCTTATATATGGAGCACTCTCTTTCCCACTCCCACTGGCATGATGCTCAGGGTTTCACGTCGTTATTGAAGGCAAACCCCTCTCCAGTCTAAATGTTTCTGCTCTTCTCCCATGGTTCTTTCTGTAGCACTCTGACTGAAACAACAATAAAGACTGTGCCAGAGGCCAGATTAGTCCAGAAACACACTTAATTGTGCTTCAAATATGTCTTTGCCATAGGAATTGCAACCCATATCTTGCATAGTAGAATGATTTATGTGTTTAGTTATTTACAGTGTTCATATTTACTCCCATTACAGAAGGTTAACATACAGAATTGTGAAAACAGGCTGTCCTATGAAGACCAGATAAAAGAACTAAGACTGTTCAGTCTGGAGAAAAGAAGGCTTTAACACCTTCAGCACCTAAAGTGGACTATAAGAAAGCTGGAGAGAGGTTTTCTACAAAGATATATAGGATAGGACAAGAGGAATGGCTTCAAACTGACAGAGGATTTTCTCAAATAGCTGTCTCCCCATGGGCTTCTCAGATGGCCATCACACAGGCCATCTATTTGCCCATTTCAGTGTGATTTCTATGCTATTAGCATATGCCCACTATGAACTGCAAACAAATTTTGTGTGAATAGCTTAACAGCTGTTTGCTAACAGCGACTTAGAGATTCTGATTGCAAACACCTAATCATAGAGCTCCTGTATGGACTTCAGTGAAACTGCTGCCTGATAAAGGAGTTAAACCTTTTCTCACATGCTAATACTTGTACTTATTAGGAATAACCTCTAGTTTTGGAGATGAAGGAATTTGAATGTCATCAAAATAAGCAAAGTACCAAACTTCTGTACTGATTTGTAAATAGTTTTTTGTGAAGTGTTGATTATGGATCCTTATTTAAGCAATAAGAAGGAGGCCTCTCAGCACAATAATAAAATTTCAGAGCAATATTCTAAGTCTAATACCTATAGATCTCAACAAATGGACTTTTTCTCCCTCTTTTTTATTTATTTATTTATTTATTTTTTTAAATTTATTTTATTTTTATTTTTTTAAACTGGTGTGAACCTCTTTTGGGTAAAATTCTACCACCCCTGCAAATCCAAATAATATCTGTGAAGGTCATAATATGATGTATTTTATTCTCTTCCTGATCTTCTCCTGACTGGAGTTTTTTCATACTTTTTGAGTAGAGGTGTGCAGTTTACTTGGCCTCATTTGAAGGGTTTGTGTACCACCTTTGATCACACATCCTGCCTAATACAGCTTAGAAATCTGTTTTGAAAGGGAAATCCACTTACAGGCCTTGTGACAGCTTTTCTAGAGCAAGTGTTGTGGCAATAGAGTAACAAAGATTTTCTATTCAGCGGGAAAAATATCAAAGAGAGTGTCTTCCAGGTTTTTGTTATCTTAATTCTCTAGTGGACTAAATTGTGTCCACTTCTTCAATGTCTGAAAAGCTCAAGAAGGTAAAACTCATTATTACTTATCTCCATTTTCAGGGCTGATGCTTCTATGCTCTGCTCTGAGAACATATTTATACAGACCTTTTTTCCTCTGGACTCTCTCTCCCCCATTTCCTTTTTCTAAGAATGGCGCCTAATTGCTAGAAAAGAAGCCAGACACTGCTTCCACCAACACTTCTCAAATACTTTTCTTTCCTTAAAAGACAGATCAGTAGATACAGACCAGTGATGATACAGGTGAGTGTGCACTAAACAGACAAGAAACCTTTTCTCTCTCCAGACAAGGTGGCAGAATCCTTACATCAGTCCAAGGCATCCAGCTCCTTTCAGGACACTCTGCACAAACCCTGTTTAGGTCCATGTCCTGGGAGTAACTTTTGGTTAATTCCCAAGCTCATGCTCTGTTTTGCCCAAAACAATAGTGGTCAAGCTCTCTGAGCATGCAGAGGGCTCATTGGCTCTGTTATGTCCCAGTAATGGAAAACAAGGTTCTGGCAGAAACTACTGTCAGAGCTGGGCAAATGAATAACCTGCTTCCTATTTTATTACAATCTATAGGTGGCTGTGCAGCTGGATATCCTAAAGCTGGCACTAAAGTATTTGCTCAGGACTGGGCTTTAAGGGAAGTGACTATTCAGTTCTGTATGACTTGGCTAAGCATGTTTACCAGAGAGACATTAAATTATATTCAGGCTGGTCAAAGGAAACAATAGGTCTCAGATCTGGGACTCACAATGCTTTCACAAAGCTGGTATTTGCATGTGTCTCTTTTAGCCCATTTTCAAAAATTGCCATGTTTCTGATGAAAAACAATTGTTGATCCATCTCAGTGGGACAGTATGTCTGAAGATATATAGATAACCAAAAAAAGTCAATTTAAATTTCTTCGTTATATATATATTATTCAAAGGAGTGAAGAAAATCTGAAGTTGCCAACTAGTTCTAGTGTTGCTGCTAGATTGCAGATGCATGAGTCATGAATCAGATTAGATAAACAGATCTCGCTGCATTGTCAGAGAAAGAAATACCCCAGAAGGGATGGGGTGGGGGGGGAACAACCTCAACACTATTTCATATTATATTGAATTTCTAAATGACACTTGTAATCTCTACAAGCTTATCCAGTGCTGCCAGTGAAGGGATAAGGTATCAAAGTTGAGTAAAACCTTCATTTATTCATCTGTGATATCAAATGAGGTGAGCACTGAAACTTATTGAATCATTAGCAGATGTGTTCTCAGGCACTGTGATGTATATATATATATAAAAGTGTAGGCTCAAAATTTACATTGAGATGCCTGCCTTTTTCTAATGCTTCACTAATGACTCCACTAAGAACTTCCTTTTGTGCAGGTATTGCTGAGCATAAAAAGCAAAATATGCAGACTACAAGAATTTAAACAGGTATAACATATATTTATAGTTAGTAATAATAAGTATAATAATAATAAATATATATATAATAAAGATATACACTAATGTGTATATATATATATAAGTACATATATACTAATAAGTGTATATATATATATATACACATACTTATATACAAATAAGTATATACACACACACACACACACATATATATATATACACATATATATGTAAAGCCTTATTAGGAAAGATATGATAATATCTTGGGTTTTCAAGACAGTTGTGAAACATGTGATTTATTTTCTAAATAAGCTTTAAATAGTCCAACACAAGGAAGTAATTAACCCAAAATCTAGCACCCTTTTGCCATGCTTAGCAAGTGATTGACCAGTAGTACAATCCAGAACCACCACTACTCATCAGCTTAAAGGGTGCTTTCTGCATTGAAAAATGATGAGTGATGAGTTTTCATAGGTAGCAGATTTTCTGAGCTCCACCTAAAGGAAAAATTAAGAGAGGCAGGCAACAATATGTGGATGATCTTTTTTCTATTTACATGTATATTTTCCCTAATATTTGCCTAAGGCAAGTCTTCAGCAGATTTCAGAGGTTTCTGACTTTCTGTTTTTGAGAAAAAAGGTTCTATGTGGGATTTTCCCACTGCAAAATTTCTCTTTCTTTTGGTAAGGCAAATATGTTGTATTCTGCAAACTTCATATTGACCTTTGAAAGTAGTATTTTATATTCTATGAAAAATAATTGACAACAATTCATGCCGCAATATACGTGTTTGGTCATTAAAAAACCTGACTTTTTTCAAGATTCCATCTGATATTTGAGGTATAGGACTCAGGATTTTCATCTGTAGAAAATACTGTTCATTCAAATTATAACTGACTGGCATTGTATTATGATGAATCAGACAATACAGCAGGTTGAAAAGGTGGACTCCAGTGATTTCCAGCAGAAGGAATTCAGTGATGATTTAGACGAGTTAGTGATTGGCTTCATAGGTTTAATGTATCTGTTTCCATTTCCCATGTTCTCAGCTCAGGGGTTGTTTTATTAAGAGCCAGCTAAAATCACACTGTGCATACATGAGATTTTTTACTATATGTAAAATTGCAGAGAGTGGACAAAAAGTTACTAGGGGATTTCACAATGAGCTGTAATGTAGATCAGTACTTTTTACTTCTCTTTCACTATTTTTACTGGAGGTTGAAGACCTTCAGGAGCGAATGTAGTCTACTAGTTGTTTGAACAGTATTATGGACCAAACTGTGTCAAACAAGACATTGATGTTGTTTAAAAACGGGGAAATTGAGGCACAAAGAAGACATAACTGGGATCATCAAGGAAACAAAGACCAGAGAGGCATGCAGTTGGAACACAGTTATCCAACTTTTTATTTTAAACTAGGCCAGTCCTTTGCTCTTAACCATACAGTCCACCTTTATTCACATGGCACACAAGTTAATTGAGAAAAGACTTGGAAAAGGTTGTTAAACTGAGTTGATAAGGCTTAGGAGGACTAGACATACAAAGTAACATTAAAACTACATTTTATGGCCCTACTGGAAGCTGCTTTTCAGGAATTTGCCACTGACCAAGGAGTTCAGGTATTTCAGCAATTTTTGTACATACTTCCAAGAAATTGCATGAGTCCATCTAACTTTGGTCCTGCCAAGTGTTACTAATCTCTCTTAGAAGGTGTTAAAATGATGTTGAGAGCAAGAGAAGCTGGCAGTACAGGAGTAAGAAATGACACTAGCTGTGCTAAAAAGCAGGTTCTTAAAATTCTTGGAGTATTTCTCTATGGTTGAAAATCTGAGTTTCTGAACACAGTTCTTTTGTTTTGCCTGCTGATGATCAAACAGGTTTCGTACCTGGATAAGATAAACAGAATATTGAGGTACAGTGATTGGCTGTGCTTGGGTTATTGCCCATTTCCTTTGGATATCTGCAGTTAAATAAATAAGAAAAAAAATATCTCTATTGTGTAGGTGCATCTCTTTGTGCTTAGAAATATATATTAATGAAACTACCTTCCTCAAAACCAACTAGTAAACATAAATAAATAGCCTCAAGAACTCACCAGCTGCTGATGTTGCCCGAGGAAAATGAAATTATATTCACTTTAGCTGAGAACAGGACTATGCTCTGAATAAATCACCTTTCATACTCTCATTTTTTTCTGACATGACTGTCAGGAAAAACAGAGAAAAAAACTTTTAAACAAAAAATTAACTTGCACTTACCCTTTGACAACAGTGTGCATTACAGTGATTGAACTTCATTAAGAGAATTGTTTGCCAGTCCTATTTGTCCTTCTTTTGACAGTTCTGGCATAAATATTTAATTTAATTTATGTTCCAAATTAAAAAAATGTCTCTATAACGACAGAACAGTACATGCCCAGTACAAAAAAATGGTGCTTCTATATTGCTGTGCTGTTCACAGTGAAACATCTCTGTATGAAAGCTGGACGTTCTTTTAAAACCAGAACTTTTAACTGTTTCCTAGGTGGGCTGAAGGACAAAGCCTGGAGAGTTGGAAAAATGCACCAGGAAGTGAAAGAGATACCTATCACTGAAAATTTTTTCTTTTCTTTCTTTTCTTTCTTGTTTTTAACATGACATTTCTCTACATTTGCCACATTGTCTCAAAAGCAGACAGGAAAAAAGGATCTTTTGTGTCTAAACTTGGGAGCTAATGTATTCCGTATACAAGATGAGGGATGGTAATGAATTTCATGAACAGTTCATTTAGCTAGGTGTGTTGAGGTATGGAAGTCCCAGGAGCAGTAGCTAAGTACCCATTTTTTAGGGCTTTTCTTGTACACAGTCTTATTTGATTCATGCCTATTTTGTCCTAAATAGCACTGAAATCTCCAACAACGTCTTCTATTTATTTAAAATTCATAATATGAAAATTCTACAATTCAAATCCTGTATAATCCTGAGTTCTGTATGTGTACAGGACTTCATCCATACATACAGTTTTTCTGTCAATTTTCTTTTAACATTTTAAGTGAAATCATACTTTACATTCATAATGACTGTTTCTTATGAAATATAGGGATATGAACCTGAGGCATAAGAAGGAAGAAAATTCAATAGCCCTGACAATGAAGAGATTGTAGAAATGGTTTTACTTCAGAAACATGGAGATAGGCATTCAGGACCTGAAGGGAGCCTATAAGAAATGCGGAGGGAAACTATTTATGAGGACATGAGGTGACAGAACAAGAGGAAATGGCTTCAAATATTAGATATTAGGGGAAAATTGTTTACTGTGAAGGTGGTGAGGCACCGGAGCAGGTTGTTCAGAGAAGCTGTGGATGCCCCATACCTGGAAGACTAGTTTGGTTGCTGCTCTGAGAAACCTAGTCAAGTGGAAGGTGGCCCTGCCCATGGCAGGGGTGGTGGAAAAAGGTGATCTTTAAGGTCCCTTCCAACACTGTCCATTCTATGATTCTGTGATCCTTCCTAGATAGCACTCAATTTGATACCTCTAATGTTTGTGAGTGAATGTGCACTTCTGAATGCAGCAAGTGGAATAACCAACCACAGTGTTTTACAGCCTGGATGTTCTTATTTATTGAGACACCTCAATGCTAGAAATAAACACTAAGTTGTCTGAGCTGAACTCTCTGAACATTTTCCTCTGACCTTACTGTACTGCTAAAGAGATGAGAATAGAGAAAAATAAATATTTTCAAAAGTGAGAATCAATGCAATGCACAATTCCAGTTGGTTTCTTTATTGCCCTCAATTGCCCAAGAGACATTTTCACAACTTGCTATTTTTAGTAGTCAAAGAATTCAACAATATATTATTTTCACAAATAGCACCTATTCATAGGTTTTGTTTCTAGTTTTCTTACTTCATATGCTGCTTAAGGTTTTTACTTGAGACTAAACAAAAATATTTTCCTATAACAAAAATATTTTCCTATTTATATAAAAAGAGACATCACAGAGGAATCTTTTGTATCCAGAAGAGTTAATTAACTGGGAGTTTCATAGAATATACAATAATCTTCACATGATAATTTCAATGGGTAAAATGCATATAGGGTAACTCAAATTTTTGTCTGCTTCAGACAATGAAGTCCATCATCTGGATTAGTACTAGTGTTCATTTTCAGTTTAAATTGAGTTTAACTAAAAAGTTCTATAGTCTGAAAATTCCTAATATTTTTTTAAAAATTATCTTGTGCATATTTGATACCAACAGTCATCAGGAGGTTTGGGGTACTAGCTTTTTCATACATGAAACTCATGACAAAGTTAAAACTGTAATAGCTCATCACAGTGAAAGGATTTGCTCTATCTTCCTTTTTCTTCTGCTGTAGACTCATTATTGCAGATAATCCCTCGATTATCTGCAATAATGGGATATCCCTTGAATTTTTAGTTAAATTACATTGGAACTATTAAAATACTGAGAATGTGTCTATGTTTTTATAGGAATCAATGCAATGAAGTAAGAGTGTAAAAATGCTTATTAAAATTAGTTTAGTTTGCTTTGACAACCAATACAACATTAAAACAGTAAGAAGGGAAAGATTCCCCCAAATATTCTTTTCTGAGTAATAGTACTGGAGACTTGAAGCATGCATATGTTTCTACCCATGTGTGGTGGTAGAATATAGACATATCCATATGTAGGAAATGTGGTATATTTTCAACCTAATGACACACTTCTGGAGATGATGTGCAACAACCTTTAAATCTGCATTAATTATGAAAGTGTTGAGCAATTTTGTTTGCTACTCTATTGTTTTAGAATAATTTCTGGCTGATGACACCTTGCTGAAATCTGACTCAGAGCAGAAGTTTTCAAATATCTGATAATACAGATGATTATATTCTCTCCACTGAGATAAATTTAAGATAAACATAAATAATGTCAACTCATTTATCTAAGATCTTAACCATATGGCAAAAGTCATTTTTCTAGGGACGTGACTGACTTGATGTCCTCTATACAACCAGTTTGTTTCATGACCTTTTTTGTTTGTCAGCTGTCAGCAGGCCATGGTTGTATTGCACTTACCACGAGAAGCTTCATGCCCCACTAAAAAGAGATATCCTAAATATATTCCTGATCTTATTTAAAAGTGTGGGAAAATCATACTATCTCCACGCTAGAGTTGCTCTGCAAGGCAGCTACAGCACTTTTAAAGTGTGTCCTTTGCTGCTCGTTTTTGTGCACCTCTTATGTCTGGTTTGTGGTGCTAATAACTTGTCTTCCACAGCTACAACAGTGGCCCAGCCTCTGGCAGGGTTTTCTATTCCTACACTTAGTATGGGAATAAAAATCTTTTAGGCAATTTCACTACTCTTTTATTTTGTATAAACAATATTATGTTGAATTAACACTTTGAAGTGTGTGGGAGGTATTCAAATACATACACACATCTGCTGAAAGGATTAACTTTATAGCTTTTTTAAAATTCTATATTCTGCATTTTCTGTTTTCTTATGTTTTACATGTTTATTTCAAGTCTGTCTACTACTTCACTACAGTTCACTTCTGCTCTGTACACCTATCACACCTTGGATATCTAAAAGTATGCTTAGAAAAAATTATTGAATGAAGAGTTGAATTCCTTTCCCTTTTTTCCCTCTTATGTCTGTATAGATTAGCAGTTTATTTTGATAGGGTTTTGGGTTTGGCCTAATTTCTTCTTTTCTGTAAGAAGTTACACTAAGTAGAGTTTCCTCCCATTTTCTACTTCCTTCCTCTACCCAAATAACATCTAACCTGTAGATCAATATCAAAATTATCAGAGTAGGAGATGTCTCAAAAATAATGGAGTTTTTAATGTATTTTGTGAAAACAGGTGTTCAGGAATTTCTGAAAAGCCATGTAAATAATAGCAGCTAGGGATGGAAAGCTGAGAATGCCTGCATAGGGACCCAAGTTTTATTGAATCCTGGAGGATGTGTCCTTTTGAATGTTTCAAGTTGAGATTAAAAAAAAAAAGTGTAAGAGCAGACTTCTGTTGCCTTAACCATCTTTTTACAAAATGTAAAAATGCTTTTGTGGAAAAATGATTGATCCATGGTTGCAATAGAGGGCTGTGGTTAACTTTCAAGATGCCAAGCTTTGCCTTGTACCTAGTTCAAGGCTATCCTCCAGCTGGATAAATAAAAACTGTCAATATTTGCTTTCATGCTATGAATGCATGAAATCAGATCTCACCATGTTGTGTCACTGAGGGCTTAGGCTTACTACTTTGTTTTACTTTCTATAAAAATTCCTGCTGGAGTGAAACAGGGAAGAAAAATATTTTTGCAGTAGCTTATCTTTCTGGGAAGTGTTTTAGGTTATTCGGAACTTTCCTTCAAGGTCCTTCAAGGAGCCATTTGAGTTACTGTGGAAGGATTAGGGGTTCAGGGATATTGAATTAATAAAATTCAAATAGGAAGTGATGCCAAGACATGGATTTGCCCCAGTGCATTGATATCCCTGCTGATGGAGTCTGGGTTGTACTCAGAGTCATAGAAGGTCATATAATATGTACTGAATTGTAAGGGGCCCATGAGGATCATCAAAGTCCAACTCCTGGCTCTGCACAGGACACCCCAAGGGTCAGATGGTGTGCCAGAGAGCATTGTACAAATGTTTCTTGTGCTCTGTCAGGTTTAGTGCTGTGACCACTTCCCTGGGGAGCCTGTTCCAGTGCCCAGTCACACACAGGGGCAAGAGCTTTTCCATATATCCAACCTAAACCTCCCTCAACTCTTCTTGATGCTGTTTCTTCAAGTCCTGTGTGCTAGGGCCATGTGGAGCAGGGAGGGGGATGGGTTCCCATCCCCCAAGGGAGCCTCTTGAGAGGCACATGGCTTGAAACAAAGAGAAGAGGCTTTTCTCTGGGAGCCTCCCCTGAGGCTGCAGGGACCAATCAGAGACCTGGGTTGGTGATTGACAGCCCAGGAAACTAATTAGAAGGCTGTTTCACTTTCACAAATCACAGGGAAAAAGGGTTGGGGTTGTTCTTTTTGCTTTCCAGTCGGAGAAGTGAGCAAGAGTCGACAGGGCTCTGGGCCCCCGGCATAGGGCCCGGCCTGGCCTCAGCGCAGCCCGAACCCTGGCAGGGGGAAGGGCCCGGCCCTGGGAAGGCCCCGGGGGCACCTGGCCTGGCCTGGCCCCAGCGGGAGCCCGGCTCGGCACAGGCTCGGCTCGGCTCGGCTCGGCTCGGCTCGGCTCGGCTCGGCTCAGCCCGGCCCAGCTCGGCTCGGCTCGGCTCGGCTCGGCTCGGCTCGGCTCGGGCTTGGGCTCGGCTCGGCTTGGCCTGGCTCGGCCTGGCTTGGCTCGGCTCGGCTCGGCTCCCGGCCCTGTGCGGCGGCAGAAGGAAGTCCAGCCATCTCCTCTCCACATGGTTGCCGCGTTTTTCCCAGCGTGGCTCCAGCCTGGCTCCTTACTGTTTGGATACAAGTTTAACTATTAGTGCCTGAATGACACTTCGGATTTCCTGAGCTCCCCAGAATGAAAGGCATGAAGCAAGAAAAATTACAGAAGTCAGCAGAATGAAGACCAAGTTCTCATAAAAGGAGAGATCAGAAAAGTTGCCACTAATAAGTAGCTGAAAACCTTTTTTTTTTTCTTGTGGGCTTTAGAGGATTATGACTTTACTTAAATTCCTTTAAACTGTGGAATATACTTGGGGAGGTTAAGTGCCTGAGATGAAGATTTTTTTTTGCCTCGAGAAATAGAACTCGCTGTCTTTGGGACTAGAATATTGGACTAGAGATATTTGGTGAAGAGTAAGATAAAGAAACTTTTTGTGTTTCTCAGCAGCCTGCCTTTAAAATGACACCCCATGTGATTCAGCAACCCATAACACAGCTCTGGAAGAACTGTGAAAATGGGAGGAAGAAAAATCATAATTTGTAGTTTCCGGGCGGATGCAAGTTATGAGAGTGAGACACCCTCTAGGCCTAAACTAAAAGAAGGGACTTTTCTCTCTGGAGTGAACTGCAATGATTATTTAAGTGAATAACTGACTGAAGTGTTTTTCTGTATGTTGCTGGTATGAAGAAAGGGGGAGGAGGGAAATAATCTGGAAATCTCGTTCTGAATTGTTTTGTGTTGTTAATAAATTTCTTCTTGTACCCCTTTTAAGTTTTAAGCCTGCTTTGTCTTTACTCCTAAATTTGATCCCCAAGAGAAATTAAATATATTAAAATTGATAAACCCCAGTCACACTGTGACATCCTGTCACTGTCACTGAGGATTAGTCTGGTTCATTCAGGTACAATGTCATTCATTGCTAAGATTCATGGGTCATGGGGAGACAGTATTTGTTAGGAGAGCACATATACTGTGTAAGGTTAGAAAGTCTATACAAATTAATTCAGAGACTACATATAGATGTTTGAGACTTACAAATCACTTTCTTGTGAACTTGGCATTAGTAGTGATTGAACAGTGGTTATCACATGATTTACAGATGTGAAAGATAAATCCCTTCAAATTAGGTGAATTGCCAAATGAATCTGTGTGCTTGAAGAAATATCCTCTGCTTGTAATAAAAATGCCAATTTAGATGGCTTTAAAATCTGGTTTAGAAAAAAAAGGTATATTTTATCCTTTAAAATCTCCAAGCTGGAACAAATGCATATTTTTAAACATAAAATATCTCTAGCTTCCTATTGTGATAAGATATACACAGCATGGTATAAAGCAGAATTGGACAAAATAATTTCCAAAGTATCTGTTATTCTAATTGATTTACTTGTCAGGTGTTTGGATTTTAATTGAGACCATCACATGTTGGTAAAGTTAACACTTGGAAGAAGAAGTGGCATAAGGCCAGAGTGCTGGCAAAATCCCACTTAAGTCGTTGATCTAAGAAGCTGAAGAGACTTGAAAGGCCCAGAATCTTTCTTCCTCCTTTTTGCTTGGAGGCAAGTTTGACTTTATGTGAAAAACAGAGCAATTTTCCTACAGTTATGAAACTTAACTAAATACATCTCAATAGTAATGAAAAACCAACAAGATCTGTATAAAAAATTTCAAGCAGAAGCAAATATGATGCCAGTGACTTGTTTCATCAATGACTATTTCCTACAGAATTATTGTTTATCTTGTAAAATCAAATAAAGAATTATTATGCAATTGATCCTTGGCTTTTTCAATAAATTTATACTCTAACCTAAATGCTTTCACTCAGTATCTCAATCTCATAGAAAACAGTGTTTCTCTGCTAAAAGTGATAACTATGATATACAGCTAATGCTTTTTTTTTTTTTTTTTTTTTTTTCCTGAAATGTAGAACAAAATTAGGTAACTTCTTCCTTTTCCCTTCTTGCTGCTCTCTTTCTTGTTGGCAACCACTGCTTAGGATTGTATCTTCTGGTGGACACAGGACACATTTCTCATAAAACCCTCCTCTGTGATATCCCTCCCATAGCGACCTATCTGGGGATAGCCTTCCCAGTAATCTAAAGTCTGCCCAGTTTAAACAAACTGCAGAATGGAAATTTGCAGTAAGTTGTTTCAGGAAAAAATACTTTGGTGATCTTGACCTTCCAGAACCTAAACTGTTAGGAAACGAGTTGTGTACTTGGGATTTGCTTTACGCAGTATTTGAATTTCTATATTAAATGTGCTTGCTGTAAAACAGGAAATAGGTATGACTAAAATATGACTGGGAACTATGGGAATTTTTTGTTACTGATACATGCTGTGTTGAGATAGACATATTATTATGAATGAAGACTTGACTTCCTCTAGTCCATGCAGGGAGGATATTGCAGTGCAAGATGATGCTTTGCAATTTAGATTTCATGGGCTTGTTCAGGGTAATTGTATAACAACAAGACACTTTTCAGAAATTTTCACTCCGTCTTATGGCTTTTGGTTGTATCTAGTGTATTGCATGCTATCTACAGGATTAATGAATATTTCACATTGAGAGAAAAAGAGTCTGCAGGAAATTCTTTTTTTCTGTAAACAGTTTCCCCTCACAAGTCCTCTGTTTCTTTAAGTGAAAAAACACCCATCAGCTGCTTAGAAAGCTTTTGAAATCTGTTTATATGTCTTTATATTTGCAAGCAGTGCTCCACAGCATGTTAGAAATTGTCAGGGAAAGACATTGTACTACTCAAATAGAGTGGGGCAAGAACTGAAAGCATGCAGATATACAGTGTTGATGGAAACATCCGGGAGCTTATAGCAAGGAGCTCCCAAGGGGCTGAGCAGGCTGAGTCTCAGTTAACTCCTCAGTGTTTCACAGCACCTCTCTCTTTCTCTGTCTTTAGATAACTACTTCCCTTTAGCAATGAGCACAGCACTGCTGGAAAAGTTGGGTAGAAATGCCAGCAAAACCTGGAGAAGAGATTACAAATATAGTCTCAGAGAACACCTGAGCAAACTTGACATCCATAAATTCCTGGGTCTTGACAGGATGTATCTGTGAGTGCTGAGAGATCTGGCAGACAACATCATGATCATCAGACACCATTTATGATCATCTTCTAAAGGTCGTGGTGCCAGGACCAGGAGAGGTGCCTCAGGAGGGAAAGAAAATGTCACCCATGTCTTCAAAAAGGGCAAGAAGGAGGACCCAGGGAACTTCAGCTCAGTCCCTGGAAGGAGAGGGTGCACCTCATTCTGGAGGCCAGCTCTACCCACAGGGAGGACAAGGAGATGATGGATTCACTAAATGGAGTAAAGACTTGAGCAGCCTGATCTGACTCCAAGGCTGACCCTGCTCTGTGCAGGGCTGTGAGTGAAGATGTCCTGAGGCTGACATGAATCTGAATTGTCCTGCTGTGCCAGATGGGTTGGCAGGTCAGCATTTCATGATTTAAAAAGTCAGTGATTATATTGTGATTTTAACTACTGCAGAATTTGCTTAATTCTGTATGTTTACTAAGGCAAATGAAAAGCCAATGAAAGAGTTGCACAACAATATTGGAGAAGAAAGGGAGAAGGCAAAGAGTGTGGTGATATTTCCATTAAGAGGACAATTGTTGCTTATCTTTTTAGATCCCTTTCCCCAAGAATTTGTGGAGTGAGATAAGAGAATACTATGATAAAATAATGATGGTAATTAGATATAGTAATTACTTATAAAGAGGAAGGAAAGAGGAAGGATTCTGGCACAAGAAAAACTCCAGGAACAATTCTCCAGAGGCAGAAAATAATTTGCTTGAGTGCATAATTAATAGATTTGTTAGAAAAGTACTTAGATTGTGAAATATTGTGAATAGAGCTCTTTCCAGATGGATTAAGATTAATGGGTTCTCCAGCAGAGGATGAAACCTTATCGCTCAGTGGAGACAATTAGTCACATCTAGATGTGTACGAACTTTTCCTTCTTTAATCTGTTCCTTCTATTTCTCCTATGGCTTCAAAGGAGAGGATGGGGAGAAGGAAGACAAAAGAACAGAATACTCCTAATTTCACCGTGGAATGGTGTCCTTTATCTAAAAGGCAACCAAGCAGCCAAAATTAAATCAGATTGGCAATGTGAGGCTATATACGTCACAGGAATATAAATGGAGGGAAGGTGATATTATGTACAAAACAATTAAGTTATAAACTATTGCAGTTTAGAGAGAGTATCATATCCAAATCAAGATACTTAAAAATAAATACATACTTTTCTGTTACATCTTCAGCACTGGAGCAAGTGAAGAGAAATAATTTGTGATGCCAAAAAAATAGGGTGAACAGCTAACTCTCAGTTTAGTATTAAGTGTTTCTTCACTGAAAACATGGAAAGGCATTTGGAAAATTTTTATAATTCAAATCAAGAGAGAAGTAACTAAAATGTACTTATGGCAACTACTCATCATCACTATGGGTCAAAATGTGCCCTTTTAAAACCAAACAAGCATCAGAAATGTCAGTTATGCAGCTCTTTAATTTTGTATTTCAGTTCTGAGAGAGCAGAGGCAACATGACAATATTATTTGATAATTTGATTATTTAGATCTCCGACTAAAGAAATAAGCAAATTGAAACTATTGGTGGCAGGCAAAACAGGGTGATTTTGAAAATGTCTGTCAAAAAAGGGAAAGCAGCTGCCTCTGTGCCAATAGTTTTGGAATTTTTATAAATATGTGACCCTTCCAGTTTCCTAAACAAGGCAAAGCCACACAAGTAAGAAAAAATGTTTCCAGATTTCTGACTAGACTATAGCAGAGCTGCATAATTTTGCCTTATGCAAAAGCACTCAGATTATGTTTAATATTTTTTTTGCATGTACATGCCGAATGTTATTTTCCCCTCCATGTTCTACTTTGTAATTGCCCTCCCATTTTTTGTTTAGAAAATCTTGAACTGAGTGGAGTTCAACATTCCATATGTTTACCTTTAGGCTGAAAGTACAGTGTAAGTCTAATGGAGGTCTATACCAAAATCTTATATGAAAGAGCATATATATTATGAAAATTATGCTTTTTGCCCATGTTTAAACTTGTCAGTTAGGACCAGCCTCTAATTTGGCTTACCATGTCTCCAGATGTCTTTGAATGGAACGTCATTGTGTGCTAAAAAAATGTCAGAAATTAAAGAATCATTCACTCATGTGTTGTATTTTTGAGTTTTGTCAGCCCTTGGTTGGGTATTTTGTTGGGCAGATGACTCCCAAATTTCGTTTGGACATCTCCATGTATCATGTCTAAAAATAGAGGAAATACCACAGAGAGAACATTCAGAGTTCTTTAGAGGATTTATTTTAGGTTCCATTTGTCACAGATTAAGGTTGCATAGAATGAGTTCTAGAATCCATATTAGTCAGGGAGATTAATCAGGAGATATTTTAAGGACAACTTCATTAATGGACTTGCATTGGAGAAATTAAAAATATTTTTTCAATTATATCTAAAGATTTAGACTAGACCGTAGATATGGATTGCAGGATGAAATGAATTTAAGTTAATTGTGCAGTGCTTGGAGACTATTTTGCTCACATTTAGACAACTGTTTAGGACACCCTAAAACTGACTTTCATTGAAGTCAGCTGCTCCCAGGGTTCCACTGTGACTCAGCATATTAGTAGACTATTTAGGCTAGCAGGAAACGTGTAAGAAATAAGGAAAAAATTTAGCTGACTGGCTGAGCTGGCAATAGGCTTAGCTAATAATTCACTCAGAGAGGAAGAAAGTAAGTCAAGGATGGCTCCTGAGTACTATTAACTTTTTTTGAGAAATACATTCTCAGGTGAAATATGTATTTTTATTTTATCATTCTGAATAAGGGAATTTGTCCTTGTGTCTTTTGCAGAAGAAGTAGTCAGAAATATTTTTTTAAAATTTGATATGTCCACTTTACTGTTATTTTTCCAACCTAAACCAGACTATTATTTGGGAAATTGATTTTTGTTTAAGTCATGCAAAAATGATTCTAAGTCATGCCACTGCTATGAAATAGTTTTACTTTTACATCTGTCAGTCCAGATTTTGCTCCTCTTAAGGAGTCTTTCCTTACTAATTTATGTTTCATAAACTTTAGAAACAGAAGGAATGGGAAAACCTTTGGATGTTTCATAGCTAACTGTTTTTTGCATTTTAGCCTTATTTTCATTAGATACCTATTCTATGTACCTATACCTGTACTTCAACCTGTTCTGTGTATGGATTACTACTTGTCTATTTTTCTCAGTTTCTCGTAACCAAAGCTTGTAGCTGATAAGATAAAGAAATTTAAGTGTCTTGCACAGTGTTTTAAATAAGGTAAGTCACTAATTGATTATGGGTCACTAAGTTGCTGGGGGGAAAAAAAGGGAAAAGAAAAAAGAAAAGAAAAAGGAAAGATAGGAGAAGAGAAGAGAGGAGACTCGAGGAGACTCGAGAGGAGACTCGAGGAGAGAGAGGAGACTCGAGGAGAGGAGAGGAGACTCGAGGAGACTCGAGAAGAGGAGAGAGAGGAGAGAAGAGAAGAGAAGAGAAGAGAAGAGAAGAGAAGAGAAGAGAAGAGAAGAGAAGAGAAGAGAAGAGAAGAGAAGAGAAGAGAAGAGAAGAGAGAAAAGAGAAGAAGAGAAAATCTGGAGCATCAACACTGTCCACATTAAGCAGAATCAGATGTGACTCCTAACAGACTTTTATCCAAACAGATCTCACAAACTTTTGATGAAGAAGCTTCTGTGAATTCCAAATTAGGTATTCTACCTGTGGAGAAAAATGTATGACTTAAGATGAGAAATTTAAGATGCGATTTTTCCAGAGTATCATTGATATAATTTGCCTTCTGTGAAATCATATACTCTAAATAACCAATCAGTAAATGCAATATTTTTACAGAGGGGTAATAATGAAGAAGATTTTTTTTTAGACTACTGCCTTTCTGAAGTTTTGAGATACCCTTTTTCACAGAAAACACAGATCAGGAGGAGCTTTCTTTTTTAAAGGCCATACGGAACACATATTTTCTGATTGTTAAACTGTATGGAATTCACCCTGCTCAAGTGCCTGAAAGATCAAATTCACTAGGCCAGGAATTTCATGTGTGTTGTACTTTTCTGCCCTCTTCCAGTGCAATGGAATTTACGGAAAACTGATACCTTAAGAATATCTCCTTTGCTCCATCTCTCACTTGGAAATATTTTGCTCATACTTTTATGATTTTGATGAAATTTTCAGTTAATAATACATAATAGATAAAAATAAATATATTAATTCCATAAACTGGTTTGTATCCTAAACTTGCATTCATAAAAATTAATTCTGGCTGCCTCATTTGCTTGATAAGAGTAATCAGATTGATCTATGTGAAAGTGTCCATCTTAATCCTCCCAAAACTTCAGGCTATCTTGTTAAATCCAAGGTAGCACAATACTAATATATCGAGTTGGAAATTCGAATGAAAAAGAGAAGCACAAATCATGAGCTTTAAAGTTTTTCTGGCTTGTTTGTGAAACTGTTTTTTTACAAACAGTCAGTACTTGATTGACAAGCATGATTCAAGTGCATCTTAACTTGACCTCTAGAGTGGAGCATTCCAGCTCTGGATCCCCAAGGCCACACAGAAAAAGAGCTTCCAAGATTTCTATTTGCTATCTCACTCTTCCTGGAATATATCTCAGTTGCCAGAATGTGCAATTTAACATTTCCTTCAATTCTGATTCTGGCACTGAAATGGGATCAAAGAGCTTGTCTTCTTTCCATGGCCATCAGAGACAAAATTAGGACCAAGTTTGATGCTGAATCCATACTACTCCATTCCTAAGACTTGTAAGTCCAGAGATTTCTAAGTGAATTAAAATTCTCTTTAATTCCTTCTGCTAGGTGAAACATGACAATCTAAGTAGCCTTCAGAATTCTAACTGCAAGATGTTTGTCAAAATATATTCAAACAATTTTCAAGGTACATGTGACAAATTTTTTTCATGTAATAAATCCAAATGAATGAGTTAAGGTGTGGCAGAATTAAGATCGACTTTCAGTGTGACAGCTAATGCCTTGCCATATTTTCAGGATGACTTCATGTTCTCTTGGTGAATCTTTTAAAATGTCTACTTTTTGATGGTGAGCACCTGCAATTTTAACAAGAGTGGGTGTCTAACTTCCAAAACTCATTCTAGGATAAGTCAGAAATAATAAGAATTCACTAGAATTCATACATCAAGGCTGGAAGATAATTTTCAGTGTAAATTGGAATGACTGGTTTAGAAACCTGTTGTCTGACTACAGAAAAAAACCCATTAATTGAGTTACTGGAGAATAAGAAAACACACATGTATGTTTCTTAGTAAAATCTGAATTTCATGTCAAGGTTTACACTGCCTTTTTTTTATTGTTATTTTCCATTAGCAAATAAACAATCATATTCCTATTAACTTAGAGTTTTGAGAATTAGATTTTAGTCATATTTTGCCTACTAAATAGTTCACCTTTCCCTCTCTTACTGCCGCACTGTCTCCTTTGTCAAAGCAACATAACTAACGTTCACTTTTTCAAAAGGATCCTTTTGTAAAGCATCACACTGAAGACAAACTGATCCACACAACTCATGTAAAGTGGGACTGAGCCTTAAAGCTTTCAATTTTTTGGTCTAATTCCTTACTTGCAATTAAGTTGGTTGTCAGAAATGAAACATTACTTCAAGGATGAGATGGATTACTAACAGTGAGCTTGCTGTACTTTCCCTGTTCTTAAGCATGTATTTAAGCTGCTTTTATTTTTTTACTTGCCTTAACATTTTTCAGAATCAGAAAAACAATGTTATAGATATCCCTCCACCTAGCTCTTCAGCTGTGTCTGGTTTGGTGACTACCGTAAAGAGTCAACAGGGCTTAAATCCATGAAATATTCAGAGGGAAATGATCTTAACATTTGGTAATTTTCCAGCCATTATTTATCAGAGAATACATCTTTAAAGAAATCATACAATTTGAGGCTTTTTGTGTCTGTATTTTTCTGTATCTGACTGATTATGCTGAATTTCTATTAAAGTAAAATGAACTCTGCTCACTTACACTGTTGGAAGACCTGACCTGAACACCAGTAGCTTATTTTTTAGTATAGCTCTTAAAACAAAACTGTGTGAACTGAAAGATGGAGAGTTATTCCCTTTTCATCTCTTTTAGGATGAATAGATGCATCAAGATGTAGCTGCCCTTCTGTGAGAGGTCAGGGAGTATTATATATCTTATACAGATATTTGTAATATTAAAGTCATTAGGATATCTTGTAAGAAAGTAGAATGTTTCCTGCCCTGCATTTACTAAACAATATGAGTGCAAAGTGCTGTAAAACAAGCAATTACTTTACAACAGTGTAAAATCAGAGTTTGGGTTACAGCTATCTCCATGCTCTATTCCTGAAACTAGTGTGCTTTCCCTCTTCTCAGGCTCTTTCTATGCTGTCTAGGTGGGATCTCTTATTGTTCACTTTTCCTGATTTAACTCAACATTATAAAATGTACACATTCGTGTGTAAATTACTGCATAAGAGCATGACTCCTTGCTGTGTCTGGGATTATGCCACAGATATCAGTGAAGTTTGTAGCAGACCTTGCCAGGGAAAACCAGAGGACAATCAGGGTCACTAGTGGTCATTTTTCCTTGATGAAGAGAACATAATTTTTAAATGGGTCACAGTATGTACTATGAATGTCTGGCTTTTGAATAACTAACCTTTTATTCAAATGAAGGGTTAAGAGGAAATACAAAGAAACATGATAGTTAATATTGATGTATCCCTTCCCTATTTGATGACACAGGCTGTAAAATTGCATGTATATTTGCATACAAATGAAATGAAGTATCTGCTAAACTAGTAAAGCTATCTTAGTTTATCTGACACTTACACTGATACTTACACCTTTACATTTTTTTCTCTGGGGAAATAAAAGCTTGACTTTCATACTAGATGGCAGCTTCTCAGCAGGATGTGTTGGAGGTCTGCCTTCCATCGTTACATCGTGGCTAATGGAGCATAGTTATTGATCTTCATTTTAGGAGCGTTTGATAACAATTTATTTTGAGGGATGCTTACTTGGATTTGAAGCGCAGATATTCCTCCTCTGAAAATGCAGAAGGATTCTCATAAATCTCAAAAAAACCACTGATACATGGATATATTTGCCTAGTACATCAATACTCTTTTCCACTAACATGGCTATCCTGAATTTTTCTTTACTGAACTTTTTTCTCTCTTTGTCCTATCCTAGGGCAGTGCAGGTTGTCAGGCACCTAAGGATATCTCCAATTCAACACTTATATGCACCAGCAGGTTCTGCTGAAAATCATGCCAGGTTACCCAGGGCTTTATTCCATATGGGCTTGAAACTGCTCAAAGATGTAGATGGAGGTTTCCTGATAAACCTTCTTGTTGAGGAAAGCTCATTCTTGCCCTTAGAGGATTTTGATCTTAAGCCTCTGTGAGCTTCTCTGAGCTCTGTGGCTCTTCAAAACTGCCTCCCTGTGATCCAATTCACCATCTTCCTGGTGAAAAAGCCAAACTTTTTTCTGAGCACTCTGGTCTTTGCTACCTGCTTTTATTTTGTCTTTCCTTACACAAAAAATTCAATTTTACTTCTATTCATTCAGGACTTTGATAATGTACTTCTTCTGTTTCAAGTCAATATTGCATTTTTGGGTTAAATAAACACAGACATGCATTTGCAGAATTCTAATTTCCCTCCCAGTGTCAAGCTCTCAGCCTCCTCAAGTAACTGCCAAGACCAGCCATGTCAACCAGAGCCCAAAGGATCCTTAAGAAACATCCTTTTATAATGATTTTTTTTTTTTCATTTTAATTAATGAGAGCTTCACTTGTAATCTTTAGCAATCTCATTCTCAAGGATTTGAGAGAGGAGAGATGCGTTTATGAGCAGCGTCCTCCTCCCAGTGTTTGAAAATGGTCTGCCTTGTGTCTGGAATCTATGTTCGTCTTTTTTTCTGTTGTCCATTCCTCAGTAATTCTCTCACTGTAATAACAGTGCTGTAATAAGTGCCCAGTATGAATATTCTGATAGTAGGGAAAAGAAGTATGCATTAAAAATTGGATAAGTTTTCAATAATTAAAGCAGACTTCTTTAATAATGATTTACAGAGATGAAAACTCCAGTATATTGGGATTTTGCCACTTAGGTAAATAATGCAGTCATAACTTTCAGTGAATGTTGGGGTTTTTTTTGTTTGGTTGAGGTTTTTTTATCAGTTTGTTTTTTGTTTTGTTTTTTGTTTTGTGATTTTTGTTTTTTGTTTGTTTGTTTGTTTTTGTTGTTGTTTTTTTTTTTTAGAAAACCATGGAGATTAAATAAAAAATTCCAATCTTTTAATGATATTCTGGAGGTAGAACATACTGAAAATCCCAGGAAAGTTTGTGTTTGCTTATTTTTTTCCCCATGGAAAATGACTCTGTCTCTTACTTGCTTCATTGAAAATGTGAATTATTTTGAGATATTACATTAAAGATAGGATAGCACTGCAAACAGTGCAATTTTTGCTAATTTTAATGAAAGGGTAGGAAAGGGTTTTGTACTTAAATCACATAGTTTAACAAAGCATCAGAACTTGTTTAGGAGTGTAAGAACCATCAGTGTTATTTTCTGAACAGGCAGAGAAACTCCTCCTTAAGAAAACGGATCCAATTTGTTAATTTAATTATTGTGGTGTTGCCTGCGCGGGGACAGGCAGTGCGACCTGGTTCCATGGAGGGACCATGGCGAACTTACCAACTGGCCGGACAGAATGCACACGACACCGATACGGTGGATGGCAAACTGCATTTATCTTCCTGTCAGCCGTGGTTTAAGTAACCACGGTGTGCTTGCGTGGCTGCTAGGTACAATATGATTGGGCAACGTCACGGAGAGGATGGGGTCCTATCTCCTCGTACATCACGAGATCTTCCGTGCGGCTTTTTAGCTAACTACATTTCCCCCCTCTCCATGAACTGTTAGTTTCACAACTGTGTTAGCAGCAACTGATAAACGTGTTGGTAACAAAGCTTAAATTTTCTTACTGGGGTTAAGGTGCAGTTATAACGTGTTAGTATTAAACTGGTATTAAGCAAGCAAGCGGGATTACTTAAGGTAACTGTCTCTGCTCTAGGAGCATAATGTCAATTCTGCTTAAGCGAGCTCTAATAAACTGGGTAACTTTATTAAGGATACAGGGACCGAACATGAGAACGAGTATAATAACAACAATTGGTCCCATGAGGGTGGAAACAAGGGCACTGATCCAAGGGTGCTGGCTAAAAAGGGAATCAAACCAGTTTTTTTGGTAAAGTTCTTGGCTACGACACTGTAGCCTCTCTTTCAGCTCAGCCATGGATTTTCGGATTGTTGCGAAATGTCCAGGTACAGGGTTTGTAGAGATAGTCACCTGGCTTCGCTCGGCTTAGTGCAAGCAGACTCAGAAGCAGCAGAATGGTAAGACGTGGGACTTCACAGCGGCAAACCTGTTAGAAAAAGCTCAGAGGTTTCATTAGTCTTAGGTAATACCGGCTTTATAGATTTCAGAGGACACCACTTGATGACACTGTCCTTTTCCACAGCTGCATACCCTCTGCCCACAACCACTAATTTCCAGCCTGTCTCCCACTCCCCCAACTCATTTTTAATGGTGACTGGCAGGCCTTCTCTGCTGGCTTCTACAGCCCAATGTTTCTGGGAAGGGGCTAATTTTTGGTCTCCTCTGGGAAACTAATTCAGTGCAAACATTGCGGTAGCAAGGAGGCGTGGTTGGTCTGGCGGGGGAATGGCGTTAACAAAACCTTCTGCTTTAGCCAGTGTTTCTAGTTTGGATTTTAAGGTCTGATTGGCTCTCTCTACTATCGCTTGCCCTGTACTGTTGTATGGGATGCCTTGTTTTAGAAGAATACCCCATTTTTTGGCAAATTCCTGGACGACATTAGAAACAAAATGCGTTCCGTTGTCTGTTTTTATTTCTTTTGGAATACCAAGCCAGGCCATGGCGGTTAGCCAATGTTGGATAGTGGCCTTGGAATTAGCTTTGGCGTGCTGAGTTCCAACGATCCTGCTGCTGTAGGTGTCCACGGTGACCGCGAGCCATGCTCTAGGTTTCAGCAGCTGGCACAAGGTGAAATCTGTCTGCCAAATTTCTGAGGCCTTCAGGCCTCTGGGATTGATGCCACTAAGCCACAGGGGTGACTTCTGACAATGGGGACAGGTTGCTACTATATGCTTGGCATCTGACAGGGGAATGTTGCATCGTTTAGTGAGAGCCTTTGCTCCTATGTGGAGCGACTCGTGCAGCTGGCAAGCTTCTTGCAGGGTCCATAAGTTCTTGGCTGCTGCGTCGGCTTTGTCATTCCCTATCTGATAAAACCCTTTAATAGGATCGTGGCTGTTGATGTGCATAACTGAGACGGTGCCCTGGCGAGAGTAAAGTGCTTCTTCAATCATCACAGCTGCGGGTGAGGTAGAGACGCCTGGGTGAGACATTGCCTGGCAGAGCTTTGCTACGAACATAGAGTCTGTGACAATGTTGAGATGTTCGGTTTGGAATAGGTCACATGCCAACACTACTGCTGAGGCTTCCAGCAACTGGACTGACAGAGTTCTGTCCCTTTTCTTGAAACACAGCCATTGGTCTTGTTCCTGCCACACGACAGCTGCTGTGGAAGTTGTTGACGAAGCGTCTGTGAATACTGTTGGACCTGGCAGAGGTCGGTCTTTGACCTTTTGTGGAAGGTCAATGTCCACTGTAGCTAGCAGTCGGGTCCATGGGGGTTTGGCAGCATAACAAAGCTCTCCTGCAAAGCCGAACAGGGCTAAGGCAAGGCATTCTGAGACAGCTACAGATGAGGACGGAATCTGTTTCCTAAAGGGTAAGTACACTTTTGCAGGCTCAAATCCCAAGTGGCTCAGGGCTAACTTTCTGCCTTTCATAATTAGATTTCCAAGGCACTCTACTCCTGGTGTGAAGGCTCGAGATGATCTTCCCAAGACTACCCACTGGACTGGCTTAGCTGACTCAGAGGGTCCTGGAGCTAGTACTCCGACACCCCTTTCTTTAGTAAAGTGCATGTACAAGTCTAGTGGCTGACTCGGGTCCCACCTAAAAAGGACTGTTGCAGACAGCTGTCGCTCGATGTAGTCGAGTGAATGGGCAGCTTCTTCTGAAATAGTCTTTGGCTCCCATAGGTGTTTACCTTTTAGGAAATCATAAAGCGGGGACATGATCTCTGGCGGAATGAGGACGATGTTACGCAGCCATTGCAAAGATCCTATCACCTGTTGGGCATCGTGGAGCATTTTGATATTGCGGCGAATTTTGACCGTAGGAGGTGACACATAGGAGCTGATAATTTTCACCCCTAAGAATGTGACTGAGGGCCCCTTTTTTATTTTAGCTTCGGCTATTTCAAAGCCATTGTTTTTCAGTGCTGCGGAAACTGCTGACACGAGACTATCTACTTGGTCGGACGAGGGGGCTGCAATCAGGATGTTCTATGGCCAGGGCCACCCGGGGGTGGCCGTCTGGTGCGCAGCCCCAGGGGGCACTGCCTGACCATTCCCCGAGGGAGTGGTCGGGCTCTGAGTGGGCACAGTAAACCCTTGCGGGGTGCTGCTTGGGTTGGTGCAGTGAGCATGTGCTGAGCCACAAAATTGGTCACTTCCCTGGGGAGAAGCGGGTTTGGGAGGTGTTCTGCCACGGGAAGCTTCACGTAGCTGGGCCGCCGAATATCCCAGCTGGGAGGGGGCGGTGTGCGGCCCATCTGCCCCCTCCCCCGCCCGTTTCCCTGCTTCTTACTGCAGCATTCTCGGGCAATGTGGCCTTTCTTGCCACAAACCCAGCAGGGTCCTCAGGTCTCAAACGTGGGGGCCAGTCGCAGGTGGTTGGATATAGTTCTGGTTGTTCTGAACAGCCATGACTTCAGCCACGGCGGCGCTGACGGCGGCTGGAAGCAGGGCTATGGCGGCGCTGACGGCAGCTTGAACTGGAGCTAGGTTCTCTTCTTTTGTAACATGCCTGATTATTGCTGCAAGATTGGAGCCGGGTGGTAGCGATGGCAGGAGTTCCTTGGTGAGTTGGTTGCTCTGCTGCTGTATGCAGCCTTCGAGAGCGGAATCTCTTGCTTCTGGTGGCAGGTTCGAGGAATCTATGGATGTCTGGAGATGGTCTACGAACGTGGTGAAGCGTTCGCTTTCGCTTTGTTTAATTGTGGACCACGGGGCTGGCTTGGCTATGACTGCGCAGGTAGCTCGGATGGCTTCTCTAGCTGCGCGGGTAGTTGCAGTGATTTCGCCGGCTCGCAGATTTAGAGCTTGCGCATCGGGAGCGACTAACAACGGATCTTGGCCCATCATTCGTGGAAGGCTGGAGTTGCGAAGTGGGTGTTGGTCCCCTCGGACTTTGGCAAGCATTCTCTCTAGACGCTTTTCCCATTCATCTTTAAAAACTATCATTCCTGAAGCATCAAAAATCATACGACATATTGCTTGATATCAAATGGGAGCATGTCGTCATTACCAAAGAGGCTGTCAATCATGGTGGAGACCATAGTGGAGTTGAGTCCCTTTTCTGCGATGGCTTTGACGATGGCTTGTATGTCCTTGGTATTGACCAGAGTGTAAGCTGGCAAATGGCCATCGAGTCTCTTAACAGGATATATTTTTGCTGCTGTCTCTGGTTGGTCCTCGAGTGCTGCTTGAAGTCCTTCCCAGTCTGTTAGTGGCATGGATTTCTGTGGCCCTTTTTTGTTTGGATGCGACGCAGGCAGACCGGTGAGTCTTGTGTAGGCTGCTGCTATACTGTCCTTGTCCGAATTGATGCCTGTATTAAGTGACCGGCGTTCATTGTCCCTGCACTCGGTCCACCATTCCTCCCAAAAATCATCTGCTGCGTCTGACTCGGAGGAGGTCGAGTGATCAGAGTCTCCCGGACGACAGTGTCTTTTGTCTGGGCTCCGCCCTCTAGGTTTTCCACGGGCAGGTCCTTCTCCACCCTTTCTCCGCCTCCCACCTGGGGGACTTGGTGCCTTATTTGGAAATGCCTTGGGACGCACTCCCTGGCTGGGTCTCGGGGTCTCCTCCCTCTTGCAAGCCGCGCCCTCTCCCTCGCAATCGCACATGTCTGCGGCGGGAAAAGGCTCCTCGCCCCGCCCATCCCTTTCTCCCCTGGCGCCATTTTTTGGTGCATAAGGTGGTGGTCTTTCCCAGTTTTTCTCAGAGTCTGTTTTATTAAATTTGTCCTCAAGCTGTTGGCATTGTTTAATAGTTAGATCGAGGACAGGACTACGGGGTCGGGACCGCGACTGCGAGCCGCTGCCGGTTGCCGATGTCGAGTCCACGCTCGCTGCGCAGTCACCGGGAACGGTTTGGGTAGTAGCGCCCACCCCGACTTTAGGTGTGATCTTTAAACAATTTCGAGCTGCCTCCCAGGTCTCTTGCTCTAACCGCGCTTTTTGCAAAGCTTGAATAACCCTCCCCCAGCTCTTAAGACATTTGCTTGATCCCGAGGAAATAACATCATCCGCGAGGACGCTTTTACACCTTTCCCAACACTCTGGGTGGAGGATGTCCACAGGACGATCCATCCCACCCAGCTTTAATAAACGTACTACCGCGCATTCGAAGTCTTTGGCTTTACAATCAATCCCCCACTGTCTGTATTACTCAGTAACTACGTTGCTGAGAGCGTCCATCCCAGCGAAACGGGAGCGTCCTTCCCACCGGAGTCAGACCCACTGCTCCGGCCGCCTCTCCTCCACCAGCGTGTCACCCGTCGCCTGGACCGTGCTCGCACCCGTGGGTCGGGGGGCGGTCTCGGGTTTCGGCACCACTTGTTGCGTGCGCGGGGACAGGCAGTGCGACCTGGTTCCGTGGAGGGACCATGGCGAACTTACAAACTGGCCGGACAGAATGCACACGACACTGATACGGTGGATGGCAAACTGCGTTTATTTTCCTGTCAGCCGTGGTTTAAGTAACCACGGTGTGCTTGCGTGGCTGCTAGATACAATATGATTGGGCAACATCACAGAGAGGATAGGGTCCTATCTCCTCGTACATCACGACATCTTCCGTGCGGCTTTTTAGCTAACTACATTGTGGTATTTAAGAAAAGTGTTAATAATAGAGGGTTATGTGCTATTTTTCTGTGGAATATTGATCAAGTCTCATATTTTCTTTCCTTGTGTCTCCACTAGTAAAACAGGACAGGCTACAGCTTCGTGGGTTGAGCTGTAAGGGAGATGGAAGGTGTGCTCATGTTCTGACCCAGGTTTTGGGGTGGCTTTGGGGTTCCAAAGTAGCTGGTGGTGATGCTGAATTATCTAGGACCATTAATGAATGTTTTAACAAAATCTGTAAACAGGTGATTCATGAAATTGTGGAGTATTTTGAGGGCTGTATCTAATGTACTGTTGCAAAAGTTTATAAGTGAATGCATGTAGAGCACTGTGGATAAGCATGGTGCCAACACACCTCTTAGCTGAAGAGCTGTGATCAACTGCACAATTATAATGGCTGTTAACTGGGGTGAAAGTAGCATTGCCCAACATATCAGGTCAAGTGGAAAAAAATGTTTGCTCTGAGTGTCTCAGTAGTAACAGGAAATATGTGAAAATATGATAGTCCTGAAACACTGTGTGAGAGGAAATTTCATGGGAAACAAGAAGGTGTCTGAGATAAATGGGCATGCCATTACAAAAGCATCACATATTAAAATACAAAATCAAATTGGAAGTAGTCATAATGATTAAAAAAGATAAACCATCAGATAAATGTGTGAGTTAGCAGATGAGCCCATCATTAAGAATATCCTTAAGTAAAAAGTAAAGTGGACAGGGAAGCTGAGGCAGAAAGCTGGAGTAGGATTTTGCCTTCTGTTTGCTGTCATGAACTGCCAAGGCTATAGTGCAAACTATTCCGTTTTACTTCTGTGTGCCGGGGACACATGGAAAGGAGGGGGGGGTGGTAGCCCATCCCCCATAGAGGCCACATGGAAAGCACATGCTGCTGAGACAGAGAGGGCAGGGGTCTCCTCTAGGAGCCTCCCCTGAGGCTGCGGGGACCAATCAGAGACCTGGGTTGGTGATTGACAGCCCAGGAAACCAATTAAAATGCTGTTTCGCTTTTACGAATCACAAGAAAAAGTTAGTTTTGGGTCTTTTGTTTTCGGTGGGGGAGGAGAGAGGAGCTGGCAGGGGCTCCGGGTCCCAGCATGGGGCCCGGCCCGGGCTGAGCCCCGGGAGGAGGAAGGGCCCAGCCCCGGGATGACTCCCGGCCCGGGAAGGCCCCGGAGTGGACTCGGCTCTGACCCCGGCCCTGGCTCCGGCCCCGGCCCCGGCACGGGGCGAAGAGAGCCTGGACTCGGGAATGCCCTGGAGTGGCTTCGGACTCGTGGGGGAGCGGCCCGGCCCGGCCCGGCTCGGCTCGGTTCGGCTCGGCTCGGCTCGGCTCGGCTCGGCTCGGCTCATCATCTCATGTGGCTGCGTCTTTTCCAGCATGGCTTCAGCCTGGATCTTTACCGTTTGGATACAAGTTTAACTTTTAGTGCCTGAATGGGACTTCGGATTTCCTGAGCTCCCCAGAGCGGAAAGCATGAAGCAGGAGGAATTGCAGAGGTCAGCAGAAGGAAGACAGCTTCTTATAGAAGGAGAGATGGAGGAGTCGCCACTGATAAGTAGCTTAAAACCCTTTTCTTGTAGGCTTTAGAGGATCGTGACTTTACTTAAAATTCCTTTAAACTGTAGAATATACTTGGGGCGGTTAAAAGTGCCTGAGAAGAAGACCTTTTTTTGCCCTGAGAAATGGGCCTCGGGAAGTAGAGCTCTCTGTCTTTGGGACTGGAATTGGACAGAGATATTTGAGTGGAGAGTGAGATGAAGAGTCTTTTTGTGTTCTCAGCAGCCTGCCTTTAAAATGACAGCCCATGTGTTTTTCAGCAACCCATATACAGGTCTGGAAGGACTGTAAAAATGGGAGGAAAAATCATAATTTGTAGTTTCCGGGTGGGTGCAGATTATGAGAGTGAGACACCCTCTAGGCCTAAACAAAAGAAGGGGCTTCTCTCCCTTGATTGAACTGAAATGATTATTTAAGTGAATAACTGACCGAAGTTTTTTTTTCTGTATGTTGCTGGTATGAAGAAAAGGGGGAGGAGGGAATAATCTGGAAATCTCATTCTGAATTGTTTTGTGTTGTTAATAAATTTCTTGTTTCCCTGTTTAAGCTTTGAGCCTGCTTTGTCTTTACTCCTAAACTCGATCCCCAAAAGAAATTAAATATATTAAAATTGGCAAACCCCAGTCACACCGTGACATTCTGTCAACTTCTGAAGAAATGCAACAGTGGTATTTTTAACACAACCAAAAGTGTTTTTAAGATGTCTTAGGGTTTGCAGGACTGGTGCATGTGGACTCCATTTAGCGAGGGCAATGAACAAAAGGCTTGTACTAACAGAAATATACCTGTGGATACAGGAAGGGACAGTACTATGGCTGAGTGAGACACAAGAGGCTAAGACAATAGGGCGTGATGAGGCACAAGCTGCCTTGCACATTCAGCAGTGAAAAACTAGACAGAGATACCTTCCCTGTGGAATGGAATGTTAAAGACAAATTAAATGACAAAAGCAATCAAAAGTGAGATATAATCTGTTCTGCTGGTTTCTGTTCCAAATACATGACTACTTTATCTCCAAGACCAGCCAGAGACTGGTTTCTTCTTGGTTTTTATTGCCACAGCCCCAGGCTATGAAGTATCAGCCCCCAGCTTGTTCCATTTCATTGTTTATGCTTTTTTTATCGGTTGTCCTTGATTCTCTAGCTAGGAAGGAATTGTTTTGTCTAACTACCCTGTGAAGAGAATTTACTAATACCTAATATGAAGTTTCAGAGTTACACACTAAGCAGCAGAGATTCTGAAAAATATAAAACCTAAAACCCAAGGCATCATTACCTCATAATAAGGAGCAGAGTTTTAAAGTATATCCCTTCCAGCTAAAAATAGATATTTCATATAGCTTGCGTATCTTTTTCTAAACTTTCTAGACAACTTTCACAGGTATGTTCCTAGCTGTGACATAAATACTGTTTCATATCAGATTATTTAATGGGTGATTCCTCTTATTCTTTTCAAAACATCTTACATATCATATTGTTTAACTGCTCAGCTCAGGATGCCAGAGATTTCTAGACAAATGAGAATTACACTTTTTCCAAGGGTAAAGATTTTATCTTCCTCACTAAAAATTGTCAAGTTTGACCATTACAGAATGTATATTTTGGTAGCATTCTTCCAGTATACATTAATTGTGTATGTGGGATAAATTAAATCTAAGGATTGCTAACCATGACAATGAGGCCAACTGAGTCCAACTGCTGACAGAACACAATAAAAGGAATAATTTAGAGAAGAAGGGAGCAGATTTGAAAGCCTCCAAAAGAAGCCAAGTTTTTATTTCCTACCTTTGTCAAGATCATGCATTGTTTCTAGATATTTAATAATCATGCAATCTATCTGGCAGTCATATGATGAATCCATGCAGTAGCTTATTCAAGTTGCTGGTTTTCTTTCACTCTTTTTTTTTTCCTAAAATTTTTAAAAATGTTGTTAGTGGTAGAGAAATAAGTGCTTGATTCCTCTTTAGTGCATATATATATATTACTGCTTGCTTATAATTCTTTAATTCAATTTGGCTTGCTTTTTGTGAAATCTTGTTATGATTGTAAATAAATTCTGTTTCTGAAATGGTATCTGAGCATTTTGTGTCTGCTGGCAGACTCCTCAGAGTAAACTTATAAGGAATTTCAGTGTTGTTTGCATACCCGAGACTGAAAAGCTGAGGGCTGAGCATAATGGATAATCCACATGATAATGTATTTGTGTTTAGAGTAAAATTCTTTAATTTTTTTTTATTGCATTTGAAGCAACATTATTGGAATGTCTCTGGGCTGCTGTTCAAGAGAACTCTCTGTGGCAGATTATAGTTTTATAAACTGACACAAACCTACACAGCACAAATTCAAGGGATTATTTTTCAAAATTGTGCACTGACAGGAAGATCAGGCAACATCTTCAGACAGAGCTGCAAGGGCAACTCTTGTCTGTGGACAGGAATTCTTGATTCTGCTGACACATATATTTGACCTTTCTCGGATTTTATGTTTCTGTGGACAGATATTAGCTGATGTGAGACACACCATCTGCTGAAATTCAACGAAAATACCCTGCAAGGCAGTGGTCAACATCTCATGTTTGAGGGACATCAGTGTTGAGCAGTGTACCCTGGGGTCCATAGTGGGACTGGTGTTATTTAGTATCTTCATTAATAACATAGATGAAGGGATTGATAGCCCTCTCCACAGATTTTCAGACAACCCCAAGCTGAGTGGTGCTGTTCACACTCCTGAAGGATGGGAGGGCATCCAGAGGGTGCTGCACCTGAGCCAGGGCTACCCCTGCTATCAACACACGGATGAACAGATGGAGAGCAGCCCTTTGAGAAGGACTTGGAGCTGCTAGTGGATGAGAGGCTGGGTGTGACCCAGCAAAGTGCACTCATAGCCCAGAAAACAATTTTTTTCCTGGGCTGCATCAAAATATGGAAAGGAAAAAATGGGGAAAAGGAACAAAACCTGTCCAGGACAGGAGTGAGGTGGTGTGCCAAAGCTTGAGGAAGCAAGCATCACTATCATTGCTCAATCTGCTCCATGAGGCGTCAGCTACAATGAACCACACATATAATATTGCTATACCATGAAGAACAAGCAAGAGGAGTTTGAAGCTTTGACTCAGTCTGAGAAATTTGACATTACTGGCAGAAGTGAAATCTGGTGGAATGAGCCCTGTGACTGGAGTGCCATTTTGGATGGTTAAGGCTTTTCAGGAGGAAGAGACAGGGCAGGTGAGGCAGGTTTGCATTGTACATAATGGAAGACTGGAATATATGGAGCTTACAGCTGGGGATGACATGGTTGAGACCCTCTTGGAAAGGATTAAGTGCAAAATAAATATTGTTGATGTCATTGTGGGACTCTAGAGCAACCAGGCAGGATGAAGATACTCATGAAATATTCTTTCTTTGAGGAGTTAAGACATACCTCTAAATTGGCTGCCCTTGTTCTTATGGAAGACTTCAACTTACTGGATGCTAACTGGGATCATCATACAGCTGGAAAAAACAGGTCCAGAAGATTCCTAAAACACACAGATGACTATTCATGATACAGTTACTAAGAAAGCTGACTTGATTTATTGCTCTTCTTGATTTATTGCCTGTTAACAGAGACGATCTCATGAGTGAAGTCATGACTGATGGCTGTCCTGGCTCAACCATGAAACCATCGAGTTTAAAATCTCTGTCGACAGGAGGAAAGGTGCCATGAAGACTTCAAACCTGGACATGAGGACAGCAGACTTCAGGCTGCTCAGGGAACTAGTGAGTAAGGTCCACTGGGCAAATGTTTTTTGAATATGTTGGGGTCCATCACTGCTGATCACTTCTCAAGCACCACCTTCTAATGGCACAGGATCAGGCAATTCCAGAAAGTTTGAAGTTGAGCAGATGAAGCAGAAATCCAGATTGGCTGACCAGGAATCTTTCTTTTAAGGTAAGGCAAAATATTAATGCATCCTCAGAGGAAGTAAGGTCAGGTGATGTGGGAGGAATAGATAGCTTCTGTTTCCATGTACGGGAAAATTTGTGCAGCCAAAGCTCAGCTGGAGTTAAAGCCGATCAGAGCTGTGGGAGACCATGAAGAGATTCCTTAAATACATTAACGGCAAAAGGCGGTGAAGTAATTACCCCAGCTTGTTACAGGATAAGGATGGTCACCCCAAAAAACAGGGACACAGACATGGCAGATGTTTAATGCTTTCTTTGTCTCTGCCCTCAACACCAATGATGAACTAAGGAGGTCTCAGCATCCTGAGCTGAAAGATCATGGCTGTAAGAGGGATGAAATCCCAGCTGATCCTGATGTTGTGAGGATCTGGATCCCTATAAATCTATGGGGCCTGGTAGTATTCATCCAAGGACTCAATGAGCTGGCTGATGCAATCTCAAGGACTCTCTGATTTATTGTATGAGTATTCTTGGGAGTTTGTAGAGATCTCAGGTGACTGATAGATGGCTAATGTCCAGATTTCAAAAAGGGCAAGAACTACAGACCTGACAATCTCTCTTTAGTGCTTGGTAAGGTTATGGAGAAGATTATCCTAGAAGATATCGAAAAGAATTTGAAGGACAATGAAGTAATTGGTCACACCCAGCACGGGTTCATGATGGGAGAGTCTTGTTTGTCAAATCTGATTTCCTTTTATGACAGGATAACCCACTTAGCTGACAAAGGAAGCCCTGCTGATGTAATGGTTTTTTGTATTTCAGTAAAGCTTTTGATACTGTGTCTCACAGGATGTCCTGGACAAAGTGTCCAGCACACAGCTGGATAAATGCATCAGGTGATGGGTGAGCACCTGGCTCATGGGTGGGGTTTAGGCTGCATATCCTGTGAAGCTGCTCACTCATTCCCTTTGCTCCTGGTGGGATGGAGAGGAGAATCAAATAAAAGATAAAAGCCATATGCTGAAATTACTAACTGAACTAAAGCATAATCATTATCGTAGGAAAATGAGAGAGAAGAACAAACCAAAGAAAGATTCACAGTACAATTGCTCTCCATTCACTGGCCAATGCTCATCTGGTCTCCAAGCAGCAATCCACAGCTCCTGACAATTTCCCCTGCATTATGAGGAGTCTCTGGCCAGTTCAGGTCAGCTGCTCCCCAGCTTCTTGTGCCTGCTTGTTAGCAGGGCATGGAACACTAAACACTCCTTCATTTAGAGCAAGCAATGATTGTCAAATACTATAATAGCAGTGTATTGTCAACATTATTCTCATACTGAATCCAAAACACAGGACTGTACCTGTTCCTAGGATGAAAATTAACTCTATTGTAACCAAAACCAGGACAAGAGGAAAATAATCCAAGATTTTATTTTCCCTGTAAGGATAAGATTTTACTGTGCCATCACTTCCTAGATTAATTTAGTGTCATTTCTATACAGTAAAAGTAAAAGTAATGGATGAAACTTCTGCATTAAAAGATGCTTGATCTGGCAAGAATTTGAAGAGGTGTTAAGAGAGCTCCATCTCCTAGCAGACAGGGTTAGAAGTGGTCATGACTGTACATGTAGCAACATTAATTTTCCTTAATTCTCAGTAATTTCCCAAATTTTCTATCCCATTTTTGGCCTCTAGAAATAAAGTATAAAATGGTACTGTCCCTTCTTTTCAGTATTTTAATTTCATACAAGACTGCTTCGTTCCCCTGATGTCTGGCAATGTTTGTTTAATACCTTAGTTTGTTCAGTGTCAAGCTTTGTCAGGATGGGAATCTCACTCAGTCTCTCACAGTGATGACAACTAGGACTAACTATCATCATTCATTTATTCACCTTTACTAATATGCTATGAGATTCTTGTTATTTTTTCCCTGCCTTAGCTCTTCTGAGATTTATTAACTGGCACAGCTCAAAAATGTTGTTTTTAAAAAGCAAAGGCTGTTTGTCACAGTGTGACTGGAGTTTGCCAATTTTAATATATTTAATTTCTCTTGGGGATAGGATTTAGGAGTAAAGACAAAGCATGCTTAAAACTTAAAAGGGTTTAAGAAGAAATTTATTAATAACACAAAACAATTCAGAATGAGATTTCCAGATTGTTCCCTCCTCCCCCTTTCCTCATAATAGCAACCTGCAGAAAAACACTTCAGTCAGTCATCTACTTAAATAATCATGTCAGTTCACTCCAGAGAGAAAAGTCCTTAAGTTTAGGCTTAGGGAGTGTCTCACTCTCGTAACTTGCATCAGCCTGGAAACTACAAATTATGATTTTCTTCCTCCCATTCTCACAGTCCTTCCAGAGCTGTGTTATGTATTGCTGAAACACATGGGGTACCATTTTAAAGGCAGGCTGCTGAGAACACAAAAGTCTCTTTATCTCATTCTTCACCAAATATCTCTGTCCAATATTCCAGTCCCAAAAACAGAGAGAGCTTCATTTCCCTGAGGCAAAAAAGTCTTCATCTCAAGCACCTAACCTCCCCAAGTATATTCCACAGTTTAAAGGAATTTTAGTAAACTCACAATCCCCTAGAACCCACAAAAAAAGGTTTTCAGCTACTTATCAGTAGCGTCTTTTCCATCTCTCCTTCCATGAGGAACTTCATTCCACTCCTGTAATTCTTCTTGCTTTATTCCTTTCGTTCTGGGTAACTCAGGAAAATCTAGAGTCTCATCCAGGCACTGAGAGTTAAACTTGTATCCAAAAGGTAAGGAGCCAGGCTGAAGCCACGCTGGGAAAAACACGTGGCCACCAGGGGACCATGTGGAGACGCTGGATCTCCTTCTGCCACGTGCTTGGCTGGAGCCTCTCTTCTCAGAGCAGGGGGAAAGGAGAGCCTCGGTAGCTCTCCCATCCCCTGCTCGGCCATGCTGCATGGAGAGGGAAAAACCGGGCCGAGCAGGAACCGGGGAGCCGAGCCCAGCCAGGCCCTGACGAGGCCGGGCTCCACCAAGCTGGGCCATGTGGGGCTGTCTCCGCCAGGGGCTGGGGCTGGGCCAGACCGGGCCGAGCCACGTCCCCCTGGGGCCACCCAGGACCGGGGCCTGCCAGGGCCGGAGCTGGGTCTGGGCCGGGTCCACCCCGGGGCCTTCCCGGGGCCGGGCCCTCCCCCGGGGCTGCCGGGCCCCACGCCTGGGCCCGGAGCTCCCAGACCTGCTCACCGGCCCAACTGGGAAGGCAAAAGACCAGAGCTAATCTTCTTCCCTGTGATTTGTGAAAGTGAAACAACCTTCCAATTGGTTTCCTGGGCTGTCAATCACCAACCCAGGTCTCTGATTGGTTTCCACAGCCTCAGGGGAGGCTCCCAGAGAGGCACTGTTCTCTTGTTTCAGGCCCTCCTGCTCTTCAAGAGGCTCCCCTGGGGGCTGGGCTCCCCTCCCCCTCCCTGCTCCACGTGTCCCCAGCACACTGTTCCAGAAAAACAAAAAACCCCTCCCAAACTCCATCACAACCCAGCCAAAACCAAAATGTGGTGGATGTTCAATTGGTAACCAAAAGTTGAAAAGTTAAGAATCTGTTAGGAGTTAAAAAAATGTTTACTTACCGTTCAAGATGTACCTCTGTGTTGTAGTGCCTCCTTGTAGCCCCCGTCCCTAGTTTCCGCCCTCTTTGTAAAATCCCCGTTCCTATATCCGCTCTCCTCTGTTACCCCTTCCGCCCTTACCCTTGCCCTACTTCCGGCCGCCTGCCGCTGCGCCTGGCCAGTCAAGAAGTCCCACCCAGATATGCAAACCAGCTCATGCTCCCAGTCAGCCACTTCAACACCGGGAGTCCTAGTCAAGACTAAAACCTATAGAATGCAGAGAACTCACCAGCCGTAGACAACTAAGAAGACGCTAAGCAAAGGGCAGAAACTCACTTTCAACGGACCATCGCTTAAAGAGTACTACGGCAACATGACACCCCTGGACAAATCGAGCCTGAACCGAGCAATCTGTGTGTGCGCACGAGGCTGGGACTATCCACCCCTGTGAAGGCGGCAGGCAGACCCTATCTCCGTGACACCACGGACGCTGGCTCTGACAGCAACGGCAGGCGGCGGCCTTCCCTTCAGCCCCATAAATAAAAGAGCTGAATTTTAATAAAGGCTTCGGCCCCGCTGCATTTATTACAAAAATAAACTTTCTTTTCTATTTTTTTTTTTATTTGGGCAGTGCATGTAAGCCTAATTTTTTTCATAAGAAATTTATGTTTGACATTTTTCAAGGACTATGTTATCTTTCTGTACTCACTGCCTTGTGTTTCAGAACAATACAAGGAGGACACAGAATTGTACATAATTTCTGGAGCTTAAAAAAAACCACCTTGAGGGTGAAAGTGTGAAAGTATTCCAGGTTATACCAGGAAAGTGCTAGAAGCAGCAGTTTCAGGGGACGTGGGTCAGAAGAAAATATTATGTTAACTTTTTGTGTCTCTCCTATAGCTGCTGAAACTCTTTAGGCATGTTACAAAGGAAGTGGGACTTGGTGTTGACTCTGAGCTAATCAAGGGCAAAAGATGCAGTAGGAATATGTTTTCAGAGTTCAGATTACAAAGTTGTTTCTCCTACCACACTTTAGATTCAGGGCATGGTGATGATTATCCTGGATTTCCTATCAAACAACAGGTATTTGGCTGCAGATGAGAAGAAAAAGACATCTACCTTCCAGGATGTGAATGCCTTTTCCAGCAAAACGCAGAAAAATAATTTCTTGGCTGTTTGCTTCACGGATGGAGGAGCTGCTCCACCCGGCTGCTCTGGGGTGAGTTCAGCTGCAGTGCTAGGAGCTCAGCAGTGAGTTTGTGGGCTCTTTTCTTTTGGGAAAGCAAATGCTCTTCCCTCTTGCAGGTGGAAACATCTTCAGCAGGATGAGAAGAAGTCAGAACCCAGTATCACAACCACTGTTACTGTCAAAAAACACTTCCAGGTGCATCCATGTGCTATTAGGGACCAAATATTAAGTGATAGAAGTGGGTGTTGAGCTGTACATAATAATTGAGGATTAAGAGACAGAGAAATGTAAATTAAATTCTTTGCTGTGACATCTAAATAGGTGAAAATTTGCCTTTCATAAGATTTAATGTTATTTCCAATGAGATATTGGTGTACCAACAAGGAGTTAGACTGTGCTTGAATTGTCAAAGTGTGTTCATAGAAATGTTGGTATTTTATTAAAAAATTGGAAATTATAGATTTATTTTTTTTGAAAGTTACCCATTCAAGAAAATCTCTTGGTATCTTTCTCCTCTGAGAGAAAATAAGGTTGCTGTTGGATCCACAATACTCAATTTGACCTAAAAGGAGGAGCAAAAGAAGAATATTTCACTAAATGCCTTTCAAAATATCAGCAAAAAAATTTACTAAATTCTGTTACACTACTAAAGAAGAAAGCAGTAAATTTCAGTGACTTCATAATTTTGTCTTTTTCTTAACCTGGAAATGAAATTTGAGATCATTTTAGTAAGGAGGTAATATAAAAGTGTATCTTTATCTGGAGGCTTTCAGGGGCAATTATGGAAAGACACCCACAAAAGCCCACCCTCTCAAGGATGAGTGCATTTTTATAGGTTTTAGGAAATTAGCATAATGTGTAAAAACATCAATTGGGAGGACAAGTGGTGATGTAATTCTCCCCCAGGTCAAGCCCCTTCTCTGGAGCCCCCCTGGCACTGGCTGTGCTTTGTCCATGAGAATGGATCTCCAAGAGTTGTTCTCAGCCTTGGCTCCCAGGAGGAACCAATATAGCCCTGGGGCCCAGGGATTGGAGTTCTGGAATTTGTTATGTCTTTCTTCTTGGAGAAAGGCATGGAAAATTGCTGGGAAAACTAGCCACTAGTACCATAGGCTACAGAGCTGCAAATATATGTGTGAAGGATACTGTAAACATGTAAAAGAAAAAAGGCAAAAACCAAACAGCATCAGTAATAGACAAATCAAACTGTTAAAACTTTGCAATTTCCATACTGTGAAGGAGTAGTTCATGGCAGAGATGTGAAAGGACAGCAGCAGAAAAGGCAAGACAAGTCAGAGATCAGAGGATAGAACTCTGGCTCTTAAAGAGGGCTCTTATGATCAAAAGAGTTACTCTCTGCAAATAATATGAGGAGCTCCAGATTTATTCTTCCTTACTGGCTGTTGTGAAAAGTTCTGTTTTGTAGGTGACAGTCTGTCTTGACAGATCTGTAGGTCCTCCACTGTGCACCAGGCAATCTGAATTTAAATCTGTAATAACGTTTTGTTGATGGCTATCATTGAATAGTGAGAGCACCTGCAAATAGGAGTTTTGTTAGATATGTTACTGTGACTGACAAATAATACTTACATTTAGAACTTCCCAGTTTAGGTTTTCATGTGTTTATCTAACAGGTCAGGTCCATGCTCTCACTATTACTCCATGAGAAAAAATTCCTCAAAGACAGCAGACAACCAGAGGGAATTATGTGACTATCTAAGTTACTGCAATCATAAATCAGAGTCCAGAATCTAGACAGTTGGAAAGTGTCCGAGAAGTCCTAAATACCCTGCATCCTGAGAAAAGAGGAAAAAGAAAAGTGAATCTTGTCAGTGGTATGTTTACAAGTATTTGCACCTATTAAGTGACTCCTGCTCTTTTGTTCTTCTGTCCAACATTTCCTGGTGGGCCTAGCACTTAAACAGAACTGTTTAGTGAATATTGGGATGGCCTCATCCTCGTGTGCCTCCAGCCTAATTCTGAAGCAAAAATATTGTGGAGCTATTGGGTAGATATTAATGTTTTTGTATTTTTTCAGTAGAAATGCAAATTATTTGCTTCTTTATGAAAGCTGCTAAGGAAGAAAATAGCAGAAAGATAAAATAATTTAGTCAATGAAAAGATAATTTCCTACTAGCAAAAAATCCCTTGTCACTGGATTTCACAAGATGGTTAACTCCTGCAGAAGTGTCTGCTGGTCAAAGAGGACCCTTTAATATAAGGTCAGAGCTATACACTTGCCTTTGAAGAGTCTGAACAGGGTATTCTTCCTCAAGAGCTTGCAGTGCCAAGGAGACTCAGTAAATCAGATTCAAAGAACTTTTAGTTCTGAACTCTGAATAACTTGACCTTATGTCTCACTGAACTTAGTGGTGACATAAAAAGCAGACTTAAAATAGCAAACAGCTTTACAGAGCATTTTTGACAACTGTCTTTCTGCAAAAGCAAATTCATCAGGGATTTCTGTATGGATTTTGTTTTGTGTTTTTTTACTTGCTTGGTTTTTCTTGGGTTTTTTTGCTGGGTGTCTTGGGGTGACTTTACCTTACTGTGGAAGGTAACATTTCTTGCATTATAAGTGTGAGTTCATAGGGAAGAGACCAGATGTAACTTTAAACATCCACTGCCCATCAATTCACTTTAATAGTGGATGTTGTCAAAATGACTTCTTCAGAAACTCCTCAGTGGTGAACTCCTCTGAAAAATCTCATCCTCAGAGAGCATTTTTCCTGTCATTACTGGAAACAAAACTTCTTGTTAACATTTGTACTTTTAGTATTCAGTCTAACAGTCTTTTGAAAAACATCACTTTGTATCTGACTTTCTGTAACCTCATTTACCATTCTTCATGCATGTTTGATATCATTCATATTTCATTGCGACAAGTTCTCTTAATTCTAATACAGATTACTTCTTTAAAATGTCCTTTTATGTGATGGTTATTGAGTTTGGGAATCATCATTAATTTACTGTAACTTAATTTGTTAAGAAGAATGATATTTTTTTCTTTATTTTTCTTTTTTTTTTTTTTTTTTGGTAAATGTCTGTGAAATATGTAGTCTTTTCCTGGGCATTAATATTTCTCTGATGTCAGTATATCTTTCGATACATATCACATTTGTATTCGTATTTATTTTCCCTGGAAATCAATTGTACTGGATATGCTTGCTTTTTAGTTCAGTGCCAATTTGACTGGGTTGCACTTAGAATTTCTTCCCTCAGATTTTTTAAGCTCTTTCAGAATTGAACTGTATTTGGAAATCATATGTTCAGAAGCACAAATAAGTTTCTTGCAGTTTCTAAATAAATCTGGATTATGACATAGACAAATGTAAATGCACAATAAAGAGCTGCAATGTTAATATTTAAGAATATTTACAAGGTTACCATGGGCATTATGATCAGTTTCTTTTCTATATCATGACCTTCATGTTGCAAGAAAGGTTTGAAATATTTCTCTTACCCTGCCCAAAACCAAGGAGTGCTGACTGTAGCTTCCTTGTTTTATTTCTCAGCCCACACTATCATGTTTTGTGCACGGGGCTGGAGATATTTTTCAGTTCAATTACTTGTGCAGCAGCAGCAGTACAGTGAGATACTCAAGAGCTCTACAGAAAGTGCATGAGCACTTCCATTTTCTGCCTTCATTTTATCCTCACTCTTCTTTTGTCTTGAAAATATTTTTTTCACATCCTGTTTCTGTTGTGTTAACAGTAGCCACAGTCTCTACTTTTCATTATTAACAACATTAATTTGAGAGCAGAATGTAAGTAAGGCTGATTTTTCACTGCAAATCAACACCTGAGATATTGAAAATGTTGGGAAGGGAAATATTAGTAGAAGACATTCATAGACAGGAAACTTTGTGTCATATTTAGTTAGAAAGAAATTCAGCCTGCAAAAATAGTAGTATGTCGCTGATTGAAGACTTCATAACTACAGGTAAAAGTGAGTGAAGGCACTCTCTGTTTGAAGAATGTACCTATCCCAAATGGGGAAAGGAATCAAAAGACTGAAAGGTTGAAATGAGACCATGAGGTAGGGAGAAAGAAAATCTAGCAGCTCTTGCAATGGAGGCAGAAAGGACAGACACTGTGGCTTTCTGCAGGAAAATACATAAGGACTTTCCCTCTTCTCTAGCCTTAAATGGCACCAAATATGTGCTCATGACATTCAGGGATATGAGCTCTTGACTTCTGGCATCAGCTCAAGTGTGTAATTTTCAGTACACAAAATTAGGTGTAATGAAGAGTGGTATTTTCAGAATATTGACTGGCAGATGACCCAACCAGAGTAGGTTCAGATGTAATTTTATAGTACCTTCAACTCCATCTAATTCTGGCACCTGCATGACTGTCAAACTTCTCTCTCCATCTTCACTCTGCTCTGCTGCTTCCCAGTGTTTAGAAAGCTGAGACCATAGGCAGTAGGAAACTGGAAGAGCACTAGTGCAGCCCAGCTCCATGATCCAAATTACCTCTCTAACAGAAGAGCTGTGGCAAGCAAAGACAGAAGGGGAGTACCACGTTTTTAATGGCTCTGTAGTGACTGCCTAACACAGTTGTGAAACTACATCCTCAGTGACTTATACTGATTTTATTCAAAGTCCCTTCTCCTGAGCAGGATTTGCAAAGTGATCATAAGATACTACCAGCTTCTGAATCTGTATTGGCCAGGACAGTAAAATGACTGTGTAAAGTAGAGAGCAGAGGAGAATCTGGTCTTTTACTTCCAAATTCAGTATCTGCATGGCTTTTTGCTTTCCTTTTCCCCTTCTCCCCAATAGATGCAGGCACTGTCAAATGCATGTAAAATTATTTAAACTGTAAAAGAATCTAAAACATTTAAAGAATCAAACTCAATAACTTTTCTAAAGATTCTCAATGGAAAAAAGATCTTGTCCTGCAGACAACCTTTTATAAAGAGATTCAGCAAAAAGGCTATGACATTAGCACTGATGCAATAGAAATACAAGGAAAATGTCCTTGAAAACATCTGTTTCTGTATGAGGGATGTAAATGCAGCATCATTCTCCTACCTATATGGTAGGAGATATCTAAAAAGAAACTCATCAACCAGAAACTTATTTAGTTTTGGGCCAGTACTCAGAGAAAGGTGAAGGATCCTGAACTTCCCTACAGAATAAGGACATGACTTGAATCTTGCAGGAAAAATAGTGTGTGATTGTACCTGGTATGAAATTTAAACAGAGATTGCACCAAGCTCTCAGAGAGCTTGAATTTATTTAATTTAAAGATGAATCAGCATTTCTAGAATGCAAGTTTAATAATCTTTTCCTGACAAATATGGGATACTCTTGTGAGATATAATGTAGTTCTCAGAGCAGCTGCTTTTGCATTTCCCTGGAAAAGCAGCTTGCATCTGTTCTCTGCAATGTCCTACACTGAGCAATGTTGCAGAGCATGGTGCCAAATTCAGCTGTATTACAAAACTCCTCTCCTGGTGAGCTGTGTCTCAGCGGCAAATGGAACAGTGTGAAGGCATGTCCTCTGGAATGCCTGATCTCCAGGCAGCTTGCTCTCCAGATCAGTACAGTTTCATGCAAAGTTGCTACTGGGACTGCTCTCTGGCCTCTGCTAAATCACAGTCTGTGCTTGGTACATGTTTCATCCACAGCTGAAATATCTTCAGGGCCATATATTACACATAGAACTGTCCACTGGCTGGAGCAGTATTAACCAAAAAACAAAACATAGAAGTCCAGCTGATACATGATTTTCTCAGTAAAAATACCCTCAAATTGTAATGAGAGCTGTAAACATTAGGAATCATCTGGAATCCCTAGTTTATACCTCAGCTGAAAAATGAGCCCTTCAATACTTTGCACTAAGCTGAATCATTCAGTCGATAAGACTGCCACCTAATGAATCACCAGTGCTATTCCTACAAGAATCTCTTTTTTCCCTTGTTACACCGACCACGATTGTCTCAGCTTTGGAAGTTACCTGAGCCTGTGCTTAATACTTTCTCAAAGCTAAGCACATGTTTAAGGACCCTTTCATATGCAGAGACATCTTTCAGACTGAAAATCAAGATTCAAAACTACAAATTTGTATCCCAAGGTTGCATTGCTCCTAGCTATAATTTCATTGTGTCAAAGTGGCTTATCAATAATTCAATTGTTCCATTAGTTTAGTGTTAAGACGTTAATAGAGTTAACTGAGTTAATACATGCATAATTTATCCGTCTATAAACTAAATAGTTTAAAATGCAATATTCAGACTTACCATGGTAACAGCTTATAAAATGTGCTGTCTATAATAGCTTAAAAATGTGCTGCCTGCATTTGGTCTGGAGCAGCTGGAACATGGAGTTACTGTAAAGCAGCAGAGAGAGGAAACTGCCACACCCAGGGTCTGTAGACAAAAAGGGGAAGACTGTTGAAGTCAGGTTGTAAGACACTGGTTGGAAGGGTTTGTTTGAAAAATGCAGATAGAGTACTATATCCCAACCTTGGTGTTGCACTACACTATTTTCAGTTTAATCTTTTCCCCCACTTAATTTTTTCGAAAGAAATCACAGTTACATAGCTGAGCTATGAATTCCTTTTAATGTGAGAGGAGCACTAGCCAAAACCCAAAATAACCATAAATTCTGCCTGCAATATGTATCTTCTACTCAGCAGTTTTGCACCTCATTGCACCATGTCTACAGAGGAAATGAATGAGACATATGAATCACACTTATGTCTTATGCTAAGATAATTAAATTAAGTGTGAGCTGCTGGGGATAAATAATTCTGAAACTTGAGTGGTCATTGATTCCAAAGCTTGAGGTAAGAGTTTAAGCATATTTGCTCTCTTTTAAAAAAGCACAATCCTGAAGTTTAAAGGTAACTTCAAATATGAATGTTCATTATACTTAATATTGTTCTGTCATATATTCTGTAAATTCTTTACTCTATTTTCATATTTCAGATTGTGATCCTAATTACTAAAAACAAAAGATGGGGTAACAAAGCACTTCATAGTCTTAAAAAATTATATTCATATTTATTCTAAAAACTCAGCCCAATATTTTAAGGTGTGAAAGATGTTTTAATGTAGTGATAGGAACAAATATTCTATATACCCTCAAATTTTTTCTGGTTTAGTCCTAGTGAAATCTTCTGCAGCCTCCTTTTTCTCTCTTTATTTCTTCCTCTTTTTCTTTTTTTTTTTTTTTTTTTTTTTTTTAATATATTTTTTTTTTAATTAAGCTTTCCACTAGCTTTCAAATAAACAAATCAGGTGGATATTTTGTGGTCTGACAATACTAACTAGAAGCCACTGTCCAACACACCTGCTTTGTATCTTTTCTGCTCATTTAAGTTCTTCTTATTAGTTCAACTGGGGAAGCAATGAGACAAATGCCATGGTATAAACACATAGTTATTTACTATGGCTTGCAATGGTGTCTGCTGTTAATGGGTTTTGCAATCAGTAAGGAACACCACAGGGGAAGTTTACAATGAAACCATTTGTGGTTCAGATATGTACCTCTTTCAGTCACAAATACACATTTAATTATTAAATAATAAAACACCTGAGCTAATTATATTTGTTCCATTTTTACAAAGCTGGGTGATGAGGAATCAGCCACAGGGAGTCTAGGGAAACTAGACTTTAACCACAGCTATGCCATTGGTGGTTACAGGACATGTCCTGGAAACCTCAGCAGCACTTTCCTGTATGGGTCATCAGTAAGCGTTGTTGGCACAAGCCCCTCAATGTCTTAGTTTAAAATCACATTTTAAGTTGTGCATGTGTTAATTCTAAGGCAAATGGACTCCACAGTCACATTACAAATAATGAGAATAACCACAAGTTCCTATTCCACCCCATCTTTTACTTTGCTGCTAGGTTGTTTTCATTATTATTACGACCCAGGGCCAGTGGAGACTGCATCAGACCCAGAGCAGCTGCATTTCTGGAATAGGCTGACTGAAGAGATCCTGCTGCCTTACTTCTGCATAATGAAAGGGGACACAGATTATTTATTTTTAGTGAAAGACAGTTAAAAAAGTTAGCCATCAAAGAAAGCTAGCACCACCTAGATACAATTTAATTATTTTCTTTATGTTCTAATATGAAAACTACACTCAATTTTTCAGTTATGTCTGAGAAGAGAGTTTGGAAATTATCAGTTGGCCAGACATAAAACCTCCTCTATGTATGAAACCACAGGGGAGAAATAGGCCATACTTACAAGTACCTATGTAGTGTTAGGTTGGCTATTTGTTCTTCTGACCTACTCTTTGTTGAGTAAATGTAGGTTGTTCTATTTGTTTTACTTGATGATGTCACAACAAGAGAATATATCTAGGCAAGATACTGTTTTAGGCAAGATGAGCTGAATCCCTTATGAAAGTAAAGGAATATATAGAAATAGCAGGATGTGTATCCCTTTCCTTCAACAAAAGTAAGAAGTCTGATGCATGTTGAAAGTCCTAGTACTAGGAATTTATATTAACTGGCACATCTGTTCAAAGCTACAGCTTGTACTGAAGTCACCATAACCTGAGGGAGAGCACATGCTTCCTTTATTCTTGTCCTCCAGAAACAGTTCATGCTGTCATGGCCAGAAAAGGTTCCTCATTAAATGTGGCATACAGCTGTTTTGTTACAGATATTTCTGAGAGGAGTTTGACAGCTGCAGGTTCTTTCAGTACCTCTTGGAAAGAGCAGCAGCAGTTTTAGAATTTTATCACAGACATTGGATTTAGTGCCAACTTTGTGCAAGAATGGGGCAAAATGATTTGCAGAATTTTCGGATCCTTTTCTTTTATTCAGCTATTATTTTAGAAACATGAGCTCATGTTATTTTAAACCACTTTAAACCACAGAGGGCTTGATATTTACTGTTATGCTATTCTGTCAAACTATAGAGATGTGGAGGCAGATATAATGATCTTCAAAAATCCTTCTGCCTGTCAAAAATTCTTCTGACATACAAGAACCTTTTGCCTTTCTAGCACCTTGTAGCCACCTGGAGTGGAAACCAGCTTTTCACTGGCACTTTTTCATGCATCATGCAGGTGATAAAATTAGCTAATAAAGCAACAGCTTTTAGCATCTTAATTGCTGTCATCAGTAGTGGTGTCTCAAGGATATAAGCCTATAGTAAGTATGTAGGGGGGGAAAAGTGGTGTTCAGAGCACACTAACATCACAACAAGCATAAAGTCATACACTTATAGAATGGTTGGGGTTGCAAGTGTCCTTTAAAGGTCATTAAATCCAAATCTCCTGTCATAAGCAGGGACATCTTCAAGTACATCAGGTGGTTCAGAGCGCATCTAACTTGATCTTGAATGTTTCCAGGGATGGGGCATCTACTGCTTCTCTAAACAGCCTATTGCAGGATTTCACTAATGTGATAATAAAAACTTTTCTTATATCTAGTCTGAATCTAGACTCATTCTGTTTAAAGCTATCATCTGTTGTCATGTTGTTTCTTGCCCTTTTAAAAAGTCTGTCCATTTCATTTTTCTTTAAAGCCTCCTTTAGATACTGGAAGATTGCAATGAGGTCTCTTTCTTGTCTCCAGGCTGGATAATCCCAGATGTCTCAGACTTCTGTCATAGAAGAGGTGCTCCAGACCTCTCATCGCTTTTGTGGCTTTCCTCTGAACTCACTCCAGCAGTCCACAGTGTCCTTCCTGCACTGGGACCCCAGAGCTGGATGCAGGGTTTGATGTTGGGCTCACACAGAGCAGAGCAGAGGGGCAGAATCCCCTCCCTCCCCTGCTGCCCACGCTGCTCTGGATGCAGCCCAGGACATGTTTGGTTTTCTGGGATGGGTGTGCCCATGGCTGGGTCATGTCCAGCCCCTTACCCACCTGCACCCCCAAGTCCTTCTAGCAGGGCTGCTTTCCATCTGCTCATCCCCAGCCTATGCTGACACTGAGGTTTACCCTGGTTTAGGTACAGCACCTTGAACTTGGTCTTACTAAACCTCATCAGGTTCCTGGAACTTGTTTAAGTCCCTCAGGACAGCCTCATGCCCTTCAGTCATCTTACTGAATAATAAATTACTGCAAATGAACACTTTATCAGTGCTGTTTAGATCATGTTTTTCTCCAGTAAAATTTTTATTTGAAACACTAAGATAAGAAAAAAAAGGAAAAAAAAAAGCAACTCAAACCAAACAAACCCCAAAAACAAACAACGCAACAAACAAACAAACAACAAAACCACCAAAACCCAAAAAACCCCAAACCAACCAACCAACCAACCAACCAACCACCCACCCACCCAACCAAAACTCTTTACAATGAAATAATGGAGTAAGAACTAAACGTCATTTTGATTCCTTCTCTATGTCTATGGTCATATTTCATCAAGTGTATAGAAAAATATTCCACCCTTTTGCTGATGTAAAACATTATCTAGACAATGATTAGTGAGAGTGGTTTTCCATCACTGTTTATTGGAACCAAAGCTTGTGTTTTACAGTGGCAATACTGGAGTGCTTTCTCTATGGCTACAAAATTCAGCTTGTACAAAGAAAACCCTTTTAACCCAAATTTGGGAAGGAATATATCAAGCTGATCCTTAATATTATGTTTTCTTTAGTTTTCCCTGGCTTCTTTGATGCAAATTATTTCAAATGCAATGAGATCACCATCATACATCAATTCAAATTCTCTGGTCACAAGCACCACGCTTCTATTTGGCAATGAGTATTCAGATGTTTTGGGCTGTACTTTATTCAATGTTTATATATCTTGAGCTGTCCACATGAGATCATTTGAAGATTTTCATATCACATCAAAACACTTTTTTTCAGAAATCTGACATTTGGCATTTGGGCAGAGTTCTCCATTCACCTCAGTGATACCTTGCCCTTATACATGGAAAACACTGTAGGTCTGTGTGGCATACTAGGAATTAGTTTGCCACTGGCAGATTTTCCTTTTCAAGAAAATTTTATTAAAATAAATTTATCTCATCCATTTATGTCATGTAAAGTACATATATTGATAAGCATTTTCTTTTACATAGTTAATAGTTTTATCCATTTAAAATCCCACTTTTCCCTACAGATTCAGTCAGAGGTTTCAAAAAATACTCCTGAATTTGGACAGTCTGTTTCCTATTTCTGTGTCAGTCATGTTATACTAACATTAAATATAACAGTCACAGAGAAAGGATCTATAATAAAACAAAATTACTGAAAAGTACTATCATGGACAGCAGGCCTGTAGACTTGGATACTTAATTTTTTTTTATCTGTGTCAGGTAGAAGTGGTACTTAAATAATATCTTTCCTTCAAAATAAATTAGAGTAATACAATTATAATGACCTTCATTTTAGAAATACAAAATGGGCAAGAACAAACATATGGAGTCTGAGTATGAAGTAGAGAAGTGACTCAATTATTGAAAAGTGCATAATATAGAGGACACAGAGATTTTCCCAGACTCATCATAGAGTCAGTACCCTTCAGAAAGTCTCTCAAGGATGCCTAGGCTGTGATACATCTGCTGTCTTAGGTTCCTGTGCTACATCCAATATTCCTTGTGACCTTGTGTTGCTTCTGGAGCCGGCAATAGCACAATATTTCATTGAGAATTGCAGCTTATGACAAATGCTAAGAAGTTCTTGACTTTCATCTATCAGTAAAGCATTTGAAGGAGCACCTTTAACTGAACTTCTAGAGAATGAAATCATTTATATTCATATATCCACAATATTTAATCTAGTTTGAAATGCTGACCTTTATTTATTCAATTGGTAGGATTTCTCAATTTTGAGCATACTTGGTCACAAAAACTGCTCTTGACCTTAACCTGGACAAAAGTCATAGAAACTCTTTTTGCTGCAACTTTATAAATAGACATAAAGTCTAAGCAAATTATTCCAGTGAAGAACCTTGCTTAGGCTATGTATGCCAAGACTTCATAAGTCTTCCTTCAGGCTTGGTTTGAGGTTTTGAGTCAAACCCTGCGCAGCACTCAGGACAGCACCAAGCCTGGAAGCACAATGCATCAGAAACAGGAAACATCTCCACTGGCATTTCAGGCTTCCAGGATCACCTCAAAATCAAAAAATTTCTAGAGAGGCCACTGAAGCTAGATACTGGACAAAGCATCATGTAGAAATCTTGATAACATGACTACATCTTCAAAGTTCAGAAGGCTCTGTTTAGAACCAGTCCAGCAAACCCCCTGATTTACTTTTGCTACTGTTAAGACAAACTCAGAATTGAAATGTTGACCTGATGGTGATATTAATTATGATGAGACAGCTGCCTATAGTCTTGCTGTAATGTGTGGTGCTCGTGCAGTATCATTAACCTGATTCACTGAATGCCACAACTGTTTACACGAAGAAATTTTGTACTAACTAGTTATATTTTCAATCAAATAATTTATTTCATCAATAAACAAAGAGGTGACAGTTACTTGGAGTAAAGCAGTACAAACTCAAATCATATGCCAACTTGTAAAACTAACTCACTTATTAAGCTAATAAAAGATAGGAAGTAGAGAAGAAATACTAGAACCAGCACAAAACATAAGCAATTTTTATAGCCTTTTGTTCCCATCAAAAGGTATCAAAACTAGATATTCTAGTTTATAGAAATAGCTGTTTCTGGAAAGAAGTAATCACAATTAATTTAAGTTAATAAATTTTTTTTTAATATGGCATCAATTTCAAAGCACTTAAAGAGCCTTAGCAAAGAAAGCTTATTTTAGTGTAATACTACCCTCTGGTCAGAAACTAGGTCAATATTGCCCACCTACATCTCTTTTCTCCATCAGTGCTCTACACAGCTGATTCTGTTGATGGTTGAATGGATGCAAACCAAAGCAATCTCATCAAAGCCTGTGAAAATCAGTAGTAAGAAAATAAAATAGGAAATCAGGTCCTTCTAGAAGTCTGTCTGCTGCTGTGTCATTGCGAAATTCCTTTTTACCTTCATTGTGACTCCTAATAAATGTCTTAGTCTTTTCCTCTTGACTCCTAAATCCCTCTTTCTAAATGCTGAGAGATCTCAGATGATTCCAGGAAGTAACATCATTCACTGTTGCCTTGTCTTCTAGTCATCTTTAAAAATATTAAAAAAATATTTAAAAAATATTTTTAGATATTTTTTGGTTTTTATTGCTGTTTTGTGTGTTTGTTTGTTTGTTTTTAATGATTACAAGATGGTCTTATGCCTACACACACACCTGCAATAATGATAGGCTCCAAACCTTTAAGAAAAGGCTTTCACAGCCTACATCACCTAAGTCTCTCTACCATTTTCTTCACCTCATCAGAAAATCATTGGTGCTACTTTGCATCAAAAGTCTTAGACAAAGATCATGTTCTAGCCAAGACCAGACTTGTATAGGAGGATTTAAATTAAAACCTCAGAATAAAAACAGCAAAATCATATGTTGGTGACATACCTGATGTACTGTCTAAGAATACTATAGAACTAGAATGCTCTATCTTTGCTTAAATACCTATGTATCTCTCTTTGCAAATTCATGGCACATCTTTTAACTGTCTCGGGCCAAACAAAAAATCTAAGTGAGAAAAACAAGCATGCATGAAGCTTAGTGCCTTGTGCTAAATCCATAGCATTTCTAACTCCCTGCAGCAACTACTCTATAATCACTTTTCTGAACCAGCTTTTCTGATTTGTAACTTCCCTGGCCTCATGTTAAGGCCTAATAACTGTCCTAATAGTCTAATCCTTCTTTGCAAGTCAGCTGCTTTGTTCAAGGCTCCTTGCAGCAAATAAAGAGTTTCTTGGGTCTTGTGGGTTTTTCAGTATGCAGCTGGCACTGCATCTTTGTTTGGGAAGGGATTACAATAGCCATAGTCTGTTCTGCAGAGGGAACAGTCGCTCACAGATCCCAGCTCAACAGCTGAACAGCTGAACTTTCTGTGTCATAGTCCCCATCTGCTTGTTTCAGAGGTCGCATCATTAAATGATGCCCCAAATTCATGCATTCACATAAAGACTGAGCTGTAGTCATGGGAACTTAATCAGATAGCATTTCCTCTTGCTAACCTTCAATGCCATACAAATGAGCCTTTCAATATGGACAAACATCAGCTTGCACTGTCTATATCACATCAAACATTTAATAGCAGATGTATTGTTTTCCTTCCTCACAAATACGTCTATAGTGGCAATTTGAGGCACTTGGGGAATTTTAGCAGATCCACAGACCTAGTTTACAAATTGCAAATTTCCTTCTATTAGTCTTCATATATACTGTTACTCTTTACTGATTTTTAACTCTTTAAAGTATTTCCTTAATTTCTCTATTTATTTATTTATTTATTTTGCAAAATAATAATGACTCCAAAGAAAACATCTGGAACTGGTAACAGATTTTTTACAACATAAGAATATATAGATTTGATAAATCATCTTCAGTTGTTCATATGCATAATCCGTACTCATATTGCCACAGAGAAAATAGATATATTGCAACACTTTATCCAGCAAGTGTGGAAGCACAAAAGAAATGCGAATCTTCTTAAACATATTCTAATTAAGTAATTGTTATTTATTCTGACTTGTTTCCCAGAATAGCAATAAAACTAGCACCTAAGTTCAAAGACTTTTTAAAAAATTTTGCTGTTTTTTTACTAACTCTTCAAGATACTCCCCCAATTTTACTGATACATCATGTTCACTAATTTAGCCCCCACCGTAAAACTTTAAAAGATGAGATCTGTTTAAAAGACAGGGGAAGAAGAGAAGAACATCTCTCCCTCCTGCTTCTTATAAGAGCAAAAGGAGAACCATACAGAGGAGTCATTCCCAGGAGGAGCATCACATCATGGATTTCCCAGCAAAGCATGCAGAGAAGCTATGATGGGCAGCATGAGCAAGTAGCTTGGTGACATGCGCACCATGCCAGCCCTCCTTTTCCTGTCCAGTAGGTCAACTGCTTGCAGCAATATGACCACAGAATATTGGGTTTGACTTTTTTTGTGGTTAGGAGGATGTAAACTCCTGGTTAGGAGGAGGTCAGACAGATTTCACTGGGGTAATGAACTGCCACTTAGACACAGGAAACTATGGAGAACATGGTTGTCTTTCCAAACTTTAGGTTACTCTCCAGTACATAAACCATCCATCCTTCACTTTAAGTCAAATTATATTTAACTTTTAAAGAAATGCACTGATCTATTTTTTTTGAAGAGGCTTTTGTCACAGTGTGACTGGGGTTTGCCAATTTTAATATATTTAATTTCTCTTGGGGATCGAATTTAGGAGTAAAGACAAAGCAGGCTTAAAACTTAAAAGGTATAAGAAGAAATTTATTAATAACACAAAACAATTCAGAATGAGATTTCCAGATTATTCCCTCCTCCCCCTTTCATCATACCAGCAACATACAGAGAACACTTCAGTCAGTCATCTACTTAAATAATCATTTCAGTTCATTCCAGAGAGAAAAGTCCCTTCTTTTAGTTTAGGCTTAGAGGGTGTCTCACTCTCATAACTTGCATCCGCCTGGAAACTACAAATTATGATTTTCTTCCTCCCATTCTCACAGTCCTTCCAGAGCTGTATATGGGTTGCTGAATCACATGGGGTGTCATTTTAAAGGCAGGCTGCTGAGAAACACAAAAGTCTCTGTATTTCATTCTTCACCAAATGTCTCTGTTCAATATTCCAGTCCCAAAAACAGAGAGCTTCATTTCCCGAGACAAAAAAAGTCTTCATCTCACGCACTTAACTTCCCCAAGTATATTCCACAGTTTAAAGGAATTTCAGTGAAGTCACAATCCCCTAAAGCCACAAAAAAAGGTTTTCAGCTACTTATCAGTGGCAACTTTTCAATCTCTCCTTCCATGAGGAAACTTTGTCTTCATTCCACTGACTTCTGTAATTCTTCTTGCTTTATTCTTTTCGTTCCGGAAAGCTCAAGAGATCTGGAGTCTCATCCAGGCACTAATAGTTAAACTTGTATCCAAAAGGTAAGGAGCCAGGCTGAAGCCACGTTGGGAAAATCACGTGGCCACCAGGCCGCATGTTTGGCTGGAGCCTCTCTTCTCAGAACAGGGGAAAGGAGAGCCTCGGTAGCTCTCCCATCCCCCGCTCGGCCATGCTGCATGGAGAAGGAAAAAATGGGCCGAGCAGGAACCGGGGAGCCGAGCTGCGGCCCCCACAGAGCCCAGCCGGGGCCGGGCTGGGCCAGGCTCGGCCGAGCTGGGCCACACGTGGGGCTGCCCCTGCCAGGGGCTGGGGCCGGGCCAGACTGGGCCGAGCCGGGTCCCCCGGGCCACCCGGGACCGGAGCCCTCCGGGGCTGGGCCGGGTCCACCCCGGGGCATTACCCGGGGCCGGGCCCTTCCCCCTGTCGGGGCTCAGGCCACGCAGGAGGCCAGGCCAGGCCCCCATGCCGGGGGCCCAGAGCCCCGCAGGCTCCTGCTCACCTCCTCGACCGGAAGGCAAAAGAGCCAACCAACCCTTTTTCCCTGTCATTTGTGAAATCGAAACAGCCTTCTAATTGGTTTCCTGGGCTGTCAGTCACCAACCCAGGTCTCTGATTGGTCCCTGCAGCCTCAGGGGAGGCTCCCAGAGAGGGGACTGTTCTTCTGTCTCAAGACCTCCTGGTTTTCAAGAGGCTCTCTTGGGGGCTGGGCTCCCATCCCCCTCCCTGCTTCACGTGTCCCAGCACACTTTGTAAAACTTTACAGTAACTATTTAACTATTTAAAAATCCTGATCTGTTTTTCGAGGGATGAAAGCATGGCTGCTTCCTCCAGCTCTTCAGAGGTTGTTGGTGCCAGTGTAGTTTCTGATACAGCAGAGAGTGCTGTCGTGCCTAATGATTGTAACTCATGTTCCACTCAATCTACATCAATCAGTAAATTTATTGCATAAAGCACAGTGAGAGGAGTCATGCTCACTCACTGCCTGCTCCTCCACAGGTTGCCCTCCCTGCTCATTGCCGGATACTGCCTGAAAACAAAGCAAAACAAAATTACAACATTTGCTCCCAGGTCATGTATCTGTATTGGGATGAATCAGTGTAAGGAGAACAAAGCTCTGCAGGGAATCTTGCTTAGTTCATACCAGATATCACCTAGTTTTCAAAAAATACAATAACTCACTCCTTGGGACCTGTATTTAACCCTATTTAAGAAAAAGAGGAAGTTAACACCTACATCTGAAATAATGAAGCAAAAATATGGATCAGTGCCTACAGGTCATTTGTCTTTGCCAGTTAACTGAAGCACCAGCCTTTTGTTGCAGAAAAGCAACTTTCCTGCAGAAAATTGTCTCTTGGTTCAAGAGATTGGTGCCAAAGAAGTCTTTAAATATGGCAGGAAGAAACAGGAAGAAATGTATAATATAAATGTGGAACAAAGCCTTTTGTTTATGTAATTTCAAGAATAGCATTCTTTCCCAGTCACCTTCAATCCATTTTTTGAGGTCTGATTTCTTTTTTCAATCCCAAAACTTTCTCTCTTTAAAAATAAATTTATTTGGACTACTAGATTATGTGAAAAAATTCTTGCAATAAACACTCCCTGTCTTATTCTTTACTTCTTCCTTTTTCTTTTGACTCTTTTTGCTCATCTTTTTGTCTTTAATCTCATTAAAAGGGATTATACATATTTGATGCAAATAATACAACCCTTTTTTACTTAGACTGGATGAATTTTTTCCCAAGTATAAATTTGTATTCTCTGTGATTCCTTGTGATGCATGATTCTCTGCATACCTGTAGGCTACACAGTTAAAAGTCAATTTAATACTTTTGGTTATTTCTGCTCAATTTTTGAGAACTACATAATGGTTACAGTCATCTAGTGGGCAGAAAAAATGCACCAGAATATCTTTGGAGATAGTCCTCATTCAGGTGTGGAAGATGATTGTCCACAGCCCTAAAGCACAAAGAAGTGGGTAACAATTATCTACGTCAGGTTTACTTTGTAATTCCATATTTACATTATTGTTGTTGTTGTTGTTGTTATTATTATTATTATTATTATTATTATTATCATCATCATCATCATAATCATTATTATCATTATTATTATTAGTTATTGTTATCATCATTATTACTACTGTGAGGCATTCTAGCCCACAGGAATAATTGAAGCCTGCAATTACAACTTTTGATTGGTAAACTGGTAAAACTCTAAATACATGGAATTCATGAAGTGTTTTCTCGCTTTCTTCTTTCCGCTTATGGTATTTTGTCAGTGAAGGACAAATGCAGAATTATAGAGGGTTTTGAACAACTTTTGTGCCAGTTCTACTCATGGTGGGCTTGGCCTTCCATAATAAAACACTTGAAGCAGCTCATGAGCTTAAAGATGCTTAGAAACTAAATAGAGGTCAACAATTTGAAATAAAAAGTAATGTAAAAATCATTGTGATCCAACCACTGATATGTGTGTGTATGTGGATTTTATTGTGGCTTTGTTTTGTTTTGGCATTTTGTTTATTTTGTTTAAAAAGCCCCACGAAATAACATTGAAAACAGGGCTATGGGTACTACCATTTTCTAACTGCAGGCACAGGTGACACACAGAAGTAAAGATAAACATTTAGATTCTCTCCAATGGCCCTGTCTTCTGCAGCTATTGTGCAAGTAGAGGGCAGGATGTAGAAGGCAGTATTAATGTTTTTTTAATTGTTCTGAATTCAGACATGGATCTCGAACATTTCAGAAAATTGTGACCAATTAACCAAAAAATGGCCCAAAACAACAAAAAGAGCCCCCAAACAAATCCAGAGGTCTTACAAAACTCTTAAAACCTGCAGTTATGGGGGATCCTACTCTCCAAAAGAGATGTTGTCCTGGAAATGCTGCAGTGGCAATGGGTAAAATTCTTTGAATTTTCTATGTGATTCTTCAGCCCAAATTTCAAATATAGAAATTATTTAGGTGTTTAGAAACCATTGACTTTCAATGACATGTAGGCTATTAAGTGCTTAAGTCACCTAAAAATATTGAGCTCTTAGGTATCTTACAGCTTCTCTGTAATTGAGTTGATTTACATGTTTGGAAGTAGTCTTTAAACTGTATTTTTGAAAGTGACTTTTCTACTTCCAAAATTCGCGTCAATATCTATGATACTGACATACACTGGACTATTAATTTATTCTCTTTTATTTTACTCCTCACTCAGATCCTTTAGAGAAACAAATAAAAATACAGGGAAAATACCAGATAGAAATGAAGATATACTCCTCATGTAGAAGAGTATAGAGAGGCAGAATTATGTCTAGGGAGCACCAATGACTGCTGAAATTGAAATTTCAATTCATATTAAAAACAGCTTTCATCATCTAAAAGGCATCAATACAGGTAAATTGAGGTTGGGCACAGCCTACAGTGTATGTATCAGAAAAGTAAATAATTTGTTTTCCTATTGATTGAGAGTCAGTTTGGTGCAAAACCATTCTTTTGTTCACTTTTTGCAGAATTGTCTGGCAGTAAATCTGTAATGAGGAAAATATTAATAATGTAATAAGAAAAATACTAGTAGCAAAGAAATGGCTAAAATGCTGCCATTCAGCACAGAAAGCTGGAGTTCAAAATATTTTCCTTATTTAAATATGGAATCAATACATAAATAAATAAATATTGTTGAACTATCACATCTGAATTAGGGTTATGCTACCTGTAAAATCATTGCAATCTGGTGTTAACACCAGATTGGTGTTGACCAACCTATCCGTTGGTAGGAAGAAAATGTGTTTGCTGTCAATGAATAATTACCTGAGTGGAAAAATTGTAGAACTGCTTTAGTTCTTTAGCTGTCTTTCGGTTCTTGATAGCCAGAGATCTGGGCTATCATACAAATTTCCATTCTGTAAATATCATCACCTCTAATAGATTCATGTCCTTTGCCAGTGATTGATTCTCCCCCAGAAAAATCCATTCCTTGTGATAGATTTCAGTGGCAGTGGTCTGGCAGTCTTGTGACACAATCTGACAGCAGCGTTTGCTTCAGCTGACATCTGCCCTTCCCACCTCGCTCAGCTTGCTGCTCCAGAGCTTGCAGTTGCTGTGCCTGGAGTGGTAACTTCTAGGCAAAGCACCTCCAGGCCTGTGCACTGCAAAGAAGAAGGGCAGTGCATGCCAGTTTCACCTCCTTGTTGTGGGGGTCCAGGGTGTCCCTCTGGACCTTCTGTGGGTGTGAGAACCCCCCTGTCAGACCCTGTCAGATCTGGGGGCTGGATCCTGCTCCATGGGAACATCTGCCTTCTCTCAGAGAGGAGATGCAAGCTTTAAGAGAAACTAGAGTGTAAATTAGATAGTTAGCATGTAGAAAAAGTAGTTTTGGGATTGTTTATATTATTAGCCATGAGGCCAAGATGGAGGATTTGGGGTGTGGTGTCTTTCTTCCTCCTTCTTCTTCATGTTCACCATCTTGGAGGGAATCCCGGGAATCACAGGTTGGGGACAAAACTGGACGTAGTAATAAGATTCTGTAGTATTGGAAAGTTATTGTAAACATAGAATACGTAGTTTAGAGTATAAAAGATAAGTCCTGCCTTCGGTGGGCAGACTTTCGTCCTGGACACGGTGTTGACCAGACCCCTGCTTGCAAATGCTTTATAGATAACAGATAACAAACAGCCTTGAACCTGGACCACTGTCTCCTGCAGTCTCTCTTCGGCAGCTTCAAGAATTCCCTGCATCCCAAACCACTCTCCTATGTCCTTCTGAGTGGTCTCAGCCATAAGGAGACCCTCGGACAGTGACACCTTGTGTGCCAGGTCACTTTGTCCAGCCATCCTCCTGCAGCAGCCACACAGCATGCCACGGTGCCAAGGCTGTGTGTGCAGCCACCTGTAACCTCCCAAAGGTGCACACAAGGTGCATTCTGCAATCCAAACACTTGCATGTGCTCCTGCCTCATTCAGCATTTTTGAACTTAGCTTAATTACCAAGGAAACTGCATTGTTCTGAGTGGTCAGCCATGTGTGGTGTATCTGTTAGGTCAGGTAAAAATTGCTAGCTGTGGCTCAGTACTGCTGGCTTCACCTTTTACCTCATACACTAGGGCACACCTCCAGCTTTGGAATGGAGGGAGGTGAAAGACAACCATTATGTATCGCTAAATTGGTGTGAAATTTTGTGTGCAGAGATAGAAAAATAACTTGTTTGGGACATTTTTGGAAGCCATGCCCAAAAGTTGATCCTTAAGCCTTCCAAAAATTCACAGGACTGAAAAGAAACACTTTATCTAATCAGAAAAGCAGCTGCAATGCAACCTTCCACATTTAAAATTTAAAGAGAATTTGAGAATACTTCAGCTTCAAGCACCATGACACAGTGAATCACCAATACATTAAAATTATGACTAGTGCTCATGTTAACTGTCCCTGTCCAAAATGATTTGAGAATAAATAGAAATTAAAAAGCCCCTGGCCTTAACTTCCTGAGGGCCACAGAATTTTATCTATCTTTCAAAATCTTTTCACAGAAATGGCTTTTCAGCATCTTCAGAAGAACAAAACCAAGTTACATCATTGGTTTCTTAAAGAACATAGTAGATAGAAGCTATATCATTCTGTGAAAAATGTGTTAACAAAAACATTTTGGTTCAAGCCTTTTCAAAAACAATTATTTTCATTGTAATGTTATCTATTTTTTTCTTTTTTGAGTTCAGTATTTTGTGTCTGTTTCTTTGTTCATGTGAGCCTTCCACAGTGAGTCTGTGGCTGATGACAGGGTTTGTCTGACAAGTGTGGAAGGTAGGGTTACCTTGTTTATATGTACAGAAAGTCTGGAATAAAAATGGTCATGGTGCTCTGCCACAGTGCTTCCCTCTGAGTCATGGAATGTAGCTCTTTGGGTTGAATTTTGTTTCTTCAATGACTAAGGGGACTAAATAGTACCCAGCATGTGTTTTGACCACAGGAAGTATACTGCCAGCCGATTTAAAAAGTCATTAAAAGTGGTTTATATTCCAGCTGACCCTTCATTAGGGTAGAAAAAATAAAGAATTCTTAATGAGTCTTTTCTCAGGCAGTAAGAAATTTGCTTCTCATGATCTGAAAAATTGGGAAGCATGGGCTCTGTGTTCATGGATCAGAAACTTGAAATATAACTAGTGTGCTGTTGGACAGGTTGGCTAATGAAAGATGAAGAAATACCAGCAATGAGCTTCCTTATTTTTCTTTTCCCCCCACTACTTAGATTTAATAGATTTGATTAAAAAAAAAAAAAAAAAAAGATGCCCTCTGTAGTCTACTAGAACTGCAGATACTGTTGAAGTCTGAAAGTCCCTTCTGCTTGTATAACTACTGTCCTGGTGTGCACTGCAGTCCACAACCAAAGCCTCGTCTCTCTGCCAAGACTGTGAACAAATGGGCAAGTACAATGACTAGGGAGTATTCAGCTCAAGAGAAGTTTCAGTAATTTTTAAATGAGAAATACTTATTCTGGGGAACACAGAAGAATAAGAAAAAGGAAAAATAAGGACCAGCAGAAAAGTGAAAGCTTGAAACTAGATCTATAATGCATTTCACATCAGTGGTTGTTTGGGTAAACAAGCAGAAACTTGGGAAACTAAAAGGGTGCTGGGGAAATTTTGTGAGATTTTCAATTAAATAGATCAAAAACATTAAAGTAGCAGCTTAGGTCAAACTAAAAAGCATTTTGTTTCAGTTCTGAATTATTTAATCTCCTTCTGACATTATTGTTCTAATAAAGACAGCTCTTAAAAGGAGGGGTTCTAAATACAGAAGGATTTGCTTCTCAAAATGTTTCATTCCATCATTTGTTTAATGAAGCATTTAATTTTGAAAATGTCAAAACACTTTACTTGCGTGTTTTCTGAGTAAAATGTTTTGACATTTTGAAACCTCCTCATTTCTGACAAAAAGCATTTGCAGAGTTCAGTGCTAAATGAGATTTTTAACATCCAACATTTCGCCCCCCATTCCTCTCCCAGAACCCATTTTGCAAAAAGATAAGAAGTCCCAGATCTTTCTGAATTGCTCATTAATCACACAGCAGTGGTGAAACAGCAGCTTCTGAGAAACAGGAGTGGGAACACTAGGTTCATCCTGTCACACTGCTGTATTTGTGGTAGCTCAGTAGGGCTGCAGGCACATGTGCTCTGGCTGCCAAAGGTGTGACAAAGAAGGGAATGGGGATGCTGGGTAGCCCTGGTGGTGAACACAAAGACCTACTCTCAGCCCACACACTGAACAGCTCTATGTGCTTCTCCACAAGCACCAAATCTGCGGGAAATGTAAAAATATAAAATCAGAGTACAAACCTCTTCTGAATCGGTGTTCAAAACAATCTCCTCCTGAGCATCTTATTTGCACAACAAAAGACATCTAAGAATCATACTTGAAACGATGCTTGAAATATTTGTGCTGTTTTCTTTTGCAAACATTTTTGCTTTTGTGTTTTTAACCGTATTTGGATCTGTGGGCACTTTGAAGTTACCACTGTGCTTTAACAATCTATTTTTGTTTATTGTGTCCTTCTGCCACTCTGACTGTTTCATTGTGTCCTACATTATCTTATTTCTTCTAACAACAGACTCATGTTTTCCTTTTGAGCTATCTCTTTTTATTTGTCTACAGAATTTGGAGGAGGAAGACATAGAAGTCCAGTTCTTAAAGGACCTCTGGATAGCTTATCCAATGGTAAAGCTAATGGCCCTTTCTCCAACATGCCCACTGTTAGTTCCACATAAAGTTCCTGTAGTGTTGGTTCAATATTCTTTCTGATGAACTTAAGTTGCTGTCATATAGAGGCAGCAACAGCAGCAATAATAAAAATTAAATAAATAAATAACAATAATAACAGTAATAATAGTAAATAATAATAATTCTAATAATAATAATGTTTGTTGTAATTAATAATAGTGATTATTATTTAGAAAATTAGAAAAATAAGAAACAAAATCTACAAAGGTTCACAATGCATTTTTTTTTTTTAAATAGGCTATTAACTAGGGTAAGAACCTCCACGTAAGCCCCTCCATGCTCCCTTTTATTTATGGGGATGAAAACATTGTGATCAACTGCAAGAAAGGCACAGCCATGGCTCATAACTCCTGAAAAAGATCCAGGAAACGGACCTTCACTCTTACAGAAACAACCAAGGTGCAGAAAATGAGAAGGTCAGGGCCCTTCCCCTGCTGTTTGTGCCCCTGGTCCAGCACTTAGGGCTTGTTTTGTGCCACCCTGAGGCACTGCAGTTATTGCACAAGGAGACAGGAGGGTGACAACAATGAGCCTGACTCTGGGAACATCAGTCTGCCTGCCCTGTTTTTTTTTTTTTTTTTTTTTTTTTTTTTTCTGAAGCACTGTGCACAGCAGTCTTCTCAGTTAACACAGAATTAATTTGTAATGATTACTTCAACATTTTATAAATTATATTGCATGAGATAATATATGGTAACTGCACAGATTACAGAATGCATTGATGTCTTTGCAAAAAAAAGTCATGACATGGCAATTATACTACAGCAAAACAAATTATTGCAAAGTGGCTCAAATTGTATTTCTCTCTAGTAAATGAATCATAACACTTTAACAGCCTCAGATAATCTGCAATTCAATGAACAAAAACAGAACCCAAATGACAACACAGAGAAGTTAAGAGTGCTCAGGGCAAAAAGATGTGAAAAGAAGACAGGGAAGATAAAGAAATAATGCACTGAGAGATAAAAGACTGTGCATAGTTTAAGGAAAACAGGACCAAAGTTGTTGTGCACTTTTCTTTTTAATACTTTTTGATTTATTGCCTAAAAATAATTATTATACAACACTTAGTATATACTAGAAAGTGAAACTACTACCTTTTTAATTCTTTTTTTTTTACATTAAATATTACTGTAGATCTAAAAGTGTAGTTTCATGTCTACAAATTAAACTTCAGTTCTCATCATGTTCTATTTTGCTCAACCTGAGCTTCCTGAGTTCTGCAAACTGGCTTAAAATTATTTAGGATTTCATGATAATGTTATCCTTTGTAACTCCTTAATAACTTAGCATACACTCAGTAGTCTGTACTGTAGACAGGAGGAAAAAAAAACGGTGTTCAGAAGTGGAATATAAACAGAATCAAATACAATGGCAGGATTTTAGAATATGGAGATATTGTAGTGCTTTGGTGTGACCCTGATCAGTGATTAGTGAGTTTGCTCAGCATGGAGGGAGCACAGAAGGTGGCAGTGCATTGGTCTCCATTGTTATCTTCACCTCTCAGAGCACATAAGGAATATAAAGACTACTTTGCATGTGGTATAATACAAAGGCATGGGCACCATATTTCTTTGTAGACATCAAGCAGTTTGTGGGATTTTCCAAATATGTTCTTCAACTATTTTATAGGTTGTTATTTATGTTCTTCAACCATTCTTTTAACCATTTTTATTCAAGTGAAAGAAACTTGTGTGTAACTTGTAAATTCACTAGTACTAGACCATTTTGGGGTCCACTAGAAAATCAGTCTGAGAAGCAACAATTTTCTACCAACTCCTGTTTTGAATGGTAAATATTTCCGCTGTAGTCTTTTTATTGGTTGTGTCTAGTGGGAGAATAATCACAGCATTTGCCATCTCTCTGTACTCTCATGGACCAGAAGAAAAAGTAAAGATACTGATCCTTAGGCTAATGCACAACCACAATAACAGATGCACAACAAACAAGTGATTGAAACAAGAGCTGATGTACAAGAGAGAGAGATGAGACTGCTGGCTTGTTGTTGTCTGTGGGACAAATTTCTCCATAGGGAGAAATCATCTGTTTTCATTTAAAATCAGAATCCTGTATGCCTGCTCCCCCCCTCTCTCATATTAAACTCTGCATAATTACTATAATAATATTTCTACAAATGAAAAAAAAATATAAGCCTCTTCAGAGTGAAGAAGTAAATCTTTAGATGAAGGAATAAATAGTCAAAGATTGTATTATGACATTAACTTAGTCTTGCTTTTCAATTTGTTGTTATGGTAACAAGAGGTCCAAGAGTGTTATATACAATACATTGTACCAGAATAAAGCAGTATGCTTTTTTCTAGGATTTTACAAGCAACACAGAGCATAAGGTACTCATTCCATGTGTCCATGCCTTAACTGTAGAGCAATAAAACTATCCAATTACCAGAGTGACCTAAGTTATAAATTAAAAAAAAAAAAACAACCAAACAAAACCAACCCTATGCCAACTGGCAGAAAACAGACCCTGAAAGCTTCATCTGCAGCCTTCTGATAATATGGAGAACAAGTGAACAGAGATTCAAACAACGTCATACTTCATGCATGCCAAAAGTACTTGAGAACAGGAATGCATATGGAAGGTAATTTTATTTCTTAGTACTAGCTGATTATGAAGCAATTAGTGCTTTCATTATATTTCTTTTCGCAAACTCGCTATAATACAGTGATGAGAAATACTCCCCACTTTGAAGTGAAATGCAGAAGACCTCTATTTTGAAAGAAAGTTCAAGAAAGGAAGGCTGGTAATGATCAGTGTACAATTTTGGGTATCTTACTTTATTCCTGAGAAAAGATCGGGTTTTTAGCACACATGCGGAATGAAGCACTCCTTTTGTCTGATGAACCCTTAGTCATAGACAGGGACTTGTCACAAAACCAAAACCCAAAAACTATGCCATAACTTGCCTTCATAGATAAAATCTGTATTTACATCCACTTCAATTTTCCTCAGTTGTAGACCAGAAAAAGCAGCCTGCCTTCTTAATAGCTTATACAAATTGTCCACAGGGCTCTATAAATTTAAAAATGTAGACAAGAAGAGAAAAAATTAAAAAGCAAGGTTTACATGTTAACTATGGCAATTATTATTATTCTGAGAAAGATGCTAGGATTATCTGCTGTGGAAAATAAAGGTCTTGGTATGGAAGGGGTGGCAAAGGTATTCACACAGAAGAATCTGTATCATAAGGGTTAATAATTGGTACTGTCAGAGCTAATTGGCATTCTGCTTTCTATCAACAGCAAAACCATCTGGGCTCCAATAAAATGCAGGGCACCATCAGAACAAACATAAAGGTCATTTAGTCAGCGGTTTGATGATAAGGATTATCCTTCTTTTAATGATGATTTTTGTTGGTCTGTGCTTGTGAAGGAGTTATGGAAGGCTGTTACTCTGGGTGCTCTGGTGAGCACTGAAATGGCTGATAACCTCTTATATCCATGGTATCTCTGCTGATGTAGAGCTCAGAAAGTGAAGGAAGTGGACATCTAAATGTCTGTTTGATGCAGATGAATTATTTAATGTCACTGGTACCTTCCTGATTTTAATTTTATGGAGAGGTTGGAGTTAAGCAATGAAGTCAAAACCACTTATGTTCGTATTTAGGATTCAGCAAGATTTTAGGAACAGAGCTGTTTCCTGAACTGGGGCTAATGGGAAGCATTTTTAGAATCCTGTAAGACAATTAGTCACTCAGTGTCCTCTAGTTTGCTTATATCGTGTTACAAGCTAGCAATATAAGTGAGCCAGTCCTAATATCTTACACTTAGAGAAAACATTTCCTGAATCACCTATTTTTTCTTTCTTTTTTTTCCCTATAATCAAAAGGTATATTTGACTTTGCACCATCTGTTAACTAGAAGAGTTGGCAGAACGAAGAGAGAATGTAAATTAGGTTGTGAATACTGAAGTTCACTTTCCTTTTCATTGCTTCTGTTATTTTAAAGAGTCAATTCATTTTCTATTTATTTTTTTATGAAATAGTGAGCTGGGAGAGCTTTGAAAATGTCTATGACTCACTGAAGTTTTCTTAATTTCTGTGATCTTTAAAGACAGTTTTGAAAAACTGGAGAATGTTTTTTTGTCCATCTTATAAAATGAGAGGGAAGACAGGTCCCAGGAAAGAAAAAATGGAGCTCTTTCATTCCTCCTTGTGCTCAGGATATTTTCCTCCAGGAATTCTATTAAATTATGCAGAAGAATGAGTCTTTTGTACAAATATGACATATTTTAGAATTTAAATTAAGCAGATGAGGATCATGACAGAACTTGGCTTTTTGTTATCTTTGAAAATGCATACTCATTTGTAACAGATTCTGATGAGGGTGTTATATAATCAGAATACTGTGAGTTGGAAGGAATCTTTAAACACCATCTAGTCCTACTCCCCTGTAGTGATCACACACATCTTTAACTAGATCAGGTTGCTCAGAGTCCTATCCAACCTGATCTTGAATATTTCAGGGATGGGGCACCTACCACCCCTCTGGAAAATTTGTTTCAGGGTTTAAATATGCTCATCCTCAAAAAAATAGTCTTCCATATATCTAGTGTAAATCTACCCTCTTTTAATGTAAAACTAATTTCCCTTTTCCTACCATAACAGGCCCTGTTAAAAAATTTGTCCTAATCCTTCTTATAAACTCCCTTTAAATTCTGAAATGTCTCAATAAGATCTCTTCGGAGCCTTCTCTTCTCCAGGTTGAACAACCCCAACTCTCTCAACCTTTCTGGAGAGGTTCTCCAGACCTCTCATCACTTTTGTGGCTTTCCTCTGAACTCACTCCAGCAGTCCACAATGTCCTTCCTGCACTGGGACCCCAGAGCTGGATGCAGGGTTTGATGGTGGGCTCTCACCAGAGCAGATCAGAGGGGCAGAATCCCCTCCCTCCCCTGCTGCCCACACTGCTCTGGATGCAGCCCAGGACATGTTTTGTTTTCTGGGCTGTGAGTGCTCATGGCTGGGTCATGTCCAGCCTCTCACCCACCAGCCTGTGTTGATAATTCCCCTCAATATATGAAAAATATCATTGTGTAGTGGTTGTTGAATACTTTTCCTCCAGCCCATCCAAACTGACACTTCATACATCTTCCACAATCTCGGTGTCTAGAGAGTAAGTCATGAGCATCCTCTGAGAAAAGACCTTTAAAACTACATGAAAGAGGGCTGTCTGGAGGTGGGATTGTTTTCTTCTCCCAGATAACAAGAGGTAGCACAAGAGGAAACAGCCTCAAGTTGCACCAGGAAAGTTTAAGACTGGATATTAGAAAAACACTATAAGGGTTTCCAAATATTGTAACAGCCTGACTCTAGAGGAGTCCCCAGAAGTATTTAAGACTATAAATATGGCCCACATGGCTTAGTGGTTAGCTTGGCACTGCTAAATTTATGGTTAGACTCAACAATTGTAAGGATCTTTTCCATCTAAAGTATTGTATGATTCTTTTCTCCAATATTGTGCCTCACTACTCAGATCTGAGTGGTGTTTGATTAAAGCAGGCAGCTAATCCTTGATGTTTTGCTTTCCTGCATGGCTGCCATTACATACAACCTCTGGGGATATCCATAGATTCAGCTCCTGGCTGTAGTTCTCTTACTTTTGTTTGAGTTCCTTTTCTGGACTCAGGTATTCTGGAGAACAGCTACAGAAGGCAGCTAATCAAACTTGAATAATAAAGGAATAAGAATTTGGGTCTTGGTTTTCTTCCATCTGTTTATCCATTGCTCAGTTATTTTGATAATCTCAGAGTCTACTTTTCATAGTCTGTTGACTAATTACAAGATAACACCTATTTTGGAAGCCTTTTCTCTGCTTCCTTCAATTTGGGAACAGTATCAACATACAAATGACATTTCAATATTATGAGCCAGAAATTCATCTTTAAAGGGCTTAAGAACAGGCACAACTTAATTTTTCTTTGTCTTTTTTTTTCTCATTTCATTTACTTCACAGAGGTATCATATAATCCATCCAGCTATAAGCTGAGACTCTCATAAAGTTGCATATGAGCAAGTAACTAATGAGTACAGTTTTTGAAAAATTTGATAATTTATACTACTCAAATAAATGAATTCTTTAGTTTGTTTACTTCTAAATGCTACAGAAACTTCAAATGAATTGTTCTTGTCTAGTGGAGTCTATTGCACTCAACAATACTGAATATATACATCTATAACAATACCAACTAACTTTCAGTTATCTTTTTGCTATAATTACTTGGAAATTGGAGTTCATAGTACTGCATTAGCTATTTACATAAGTCATCCAATCTGGAGATATAAAAATACCAAATTTTAGGGAACGCATGAATCTTGTTGATTTAGAAACAAGCTATAATCAGGTACAATTGGTTATATAATTTGAAATGCAGCTAAAGTGTTGTATTTTATTTTTGAATGCCAATGATTATTAGGAATTTAGGTCTTTTTACAACTGACTTTGCTTTGATAGTTATATGATGTGTTCCTACTTTCAACAGCTCACCCTGTGTGTGAAGCACCTGAATATTCACCTCTGCTCTTTTTTCTGTAGGCAACTGGCACTGTCTGTACTGATGTTCCTCTCTGCTCTTCTGCTATCATACAACATAATTAATGCTGTCTCCATTTATAAAGTACCATTTTGGCACTGTTTCCCCATTTAACATCATCCAGATAAATTGTCATCAGCGCTAGATAGAAAACCTCTCATTTTGGTCACAATAATAAGATCCATATTGCCTTGATGAAAGCAGACAGAACATGTTTGCACTGAATATTAACCAGACTGCATGTGTGAAAAAGCTGTGGCAGGTGACACTTGACAGCAGAGTCCAGCCAAACCTAACAATCACACCAGCCCCTGGAGTGCAGGCTCAGCATAAGCTCTTATTTCAGGAATCCTTTTGTATTATGTTACACAGAACATGGATGCAGGATGATCCAGACCAGCTCACACTTATGGCCTGATTGTTTTACAGTAGGAACACTTTCTGTGTCCTAGAAACTGTAATTTTAAAAGAGAATAATTAAAGAAAGTGGTAAATTGCTCTTGGATCCAGGGCAACATAATCTTACACAAATAATCTAAATCTATTTTAGTATCATTCTTTGTTGAAAAAACCTGATCCTTTAGAATGCCTTCAGTCTAGGCCTTTGTCAATGCTGTGTGGGAAATGATCAAATAAATCATAAAATACTTAGATTTTCCCTAATTGTATAGAGAGCTGGTGAACTGGAAAAGGGAATCAGCAGTTTTGGTGAGAGATTACTCTTCTTGGGAGAGGAAAATCACAAACACTGCTTCTCAAGACTGAATCCAGGAGGAGGTCTTTTCCAATGTTTTTGCTAGCAACCTTGTCAGCAAAGCCAAGACTGCACTATTTGAAATTTAGTGGCAACATAAAACTTGGAGTGTCGTGGACATAGGAAAAAAAAGCAGAACAAACTGCATGATCTTTCAAACGCCACTACTAAGAGCAAATAAGGAAAACGGCACGAAATATAAGGGCAACAAGATGCAGAAAGAAATCTCAAAGATTTCTTTGAGATAGGGGAGGATTGCTACTGGAAGAGCTTAGTGAAATTTTATCAGCACAATATAGCTCATGGGTGCTCACCTGATAAGTTTCTCAGATCCATACATGTCTTGCAGCTGAATTGCTAATTTAGCCTTCCTTCATATGCTGCACGTGAGCTTTTCAAAAAGCCCCAAAAGTTTGATTTTTGAAAAGACTCTCTGATTCCTGGTCAAAGCTTACACCTCATACACACAAAAGGTACAGTGGTAGAGCACAGACTCAGAATTTTAAATGAGTTACCCTATCACCACATCTAGCACCTCTATATTAGAACAGTAAAAGACATTAAGAGAAACAAAAAAAGCAAAGGGCATAAAATCCTTTTGATTAAGGAGTCACAACTATCAATTCTCTTTTACCTTTTACCAATGGCCTTATACCCAGACAAATGCTTTCTATTTGTAATGAAAACTTCTTTCTCTTTTTTTCTCTTATATCTTCTGCTTTGTCATCTTCTTCAAACTTACAGCATTTTATCTCAAACTCTCCTTCTTTCTCCCTCTGTGCTTGTTCCAAGAGTTTCTACTTCCAGAGTATCAATGTATCAATTCACTCCAAAAGAGATATTTTTTCAGGTGCTTATTGTTCCTTCCACCTTTTTTTTTTTTTTTTTTTTGTTTGTGCTGGTTTTTGGGATTCTTTTTGTTTGTTTGTGTTTGTTTGGGGGTTTTGTTTGTTTGTTCGTTTGTTTTATTTGGTTTGTTTTGCAGTCAGTTGTATGTGAGATTTTTTGCCTTTTGTGTTAATTTAATTTGGCGTCAAGATTTTTGAATCTGGGAAATCAAATTGTATGTACATTTTTAAGATAAAACCTCATGTCATATTCCACATAATGTTCATTCCTAGGGAGATAGTGCTAGCAAGAATATTGGAAATTTTTTTACCAGAATTTCATTTTTGCAAGACGTAAAGCTGAAAAAATTTTTCTAGATTAATATATATCAAAGACCCAGGAAAATTATCAAATAAGTTGTTTATAGTGCCACTGCCATGACGTTAGTCACATTTAGTATACATAAGAGAGAGTAGGTTTGATAGACATTAAGAAAGCCTACAAAGTCTTCATGAATGATTTTAGGCTAAAACCTCCAACAGAATTCTGCATGTAGGCTTTGCAGTATGAGCTTTTACAAAGTTATTTTGCTTCTTTTGCAGAATGTATTCAGTGTTGTGTCTGGTGGTGGGAACAAAATTATAAATATTGGTGATTAATAAAAAGTTGTGACTGGAGAAATTAATCTTTTTTCTCATGAAGTTCCATAAGGATATCTCAGGTCGATCACTATCTTTGGAGACTGCAGCAAACAAAATCCTGGGGGAACAAGATCACAAGTGCATAAGATCTTCTTTAAGCATAGTGCTTTATCCATAATCCCATTTAGAAGGAACCTCTCATTTTAGAATCTCAGACCATTTTACATAGCTTAGTCTCAGGACACTTTTTAGGAGAATTAAATCCATTTCATAAATTTTTGCAGAAGAGAACTGGAGAGGGTCAGTAACCTACTGCAAGAGACTGAGAGAACAGATGAGAAAAAGCAGAAGTACAAACTAGAAATATTGATTCCTACATTTTGATGTGAGGCCTGGGAAACAGCAGACAGGGTTTGTATTCAGTTTTACAATAACAGTTTTCAAAAATATTCTGCATTTTTAACCAAGTGCATTCTTTCATGAAGAATGTTCAGGTTCCTGGGAAAATGGGATTTTCCACTTTAAAAGCAAAGTGAATCTGCAATGGAAATGTTTTTGTTGAATAACTTTACATTTTGACTGAAATACGTGAAAGGGAATGGCAGATTGTCTACTGCATGTCCTTATTTCCTTGTAAGACAGGTTTCTTAATGATCTGATTCATACTTCTAGATATAAAGTAACCACAGAATTTGGGCATGCTCTGCTTCTAGCTTCTTTTGGAAGGGACACATTTGTGTAATCACAGATGAAGTAATCTAATTTCTGAGAACTGGCATTAATGCAATGCCATAAATCACTGTTATATATTTCTGGATTGAAACTCAATCATAGAAACTTAAAACTGAAAAATAAAGAAATAAATCACTTTAATAAACATTGTTTTTAGGAAAATAAATACACACTTGTCAATAATAGTGTTGATTTTCTTTTCTTATCTCCATCGATAAATATCAGCTGTGTCTTTCTTAAACGATCACTTTATGTGTTCCTACACTTCATATAATGAATTCTCACATGAATTGTAGATTTTTAAATATCCTATATATTTCAATTTAGGCTTCTGCTATAATCACTCTCAATCTACTCTTTTTAGACATTATCTATTTTAACCTTCACTCATGCATCATCACAAATGTCAGATTTATTTTATTCCACAGTCCCTCACATTTCAGTTGATCCACCAAGATTTCATTACAACTTGTCTTTTTTATGTAATTCTGATATGATGAATCTCATAGAGAAATACATTTACAGGCTGCTGCTATAACATCAGTGAATTCGCATCTCCAAAATTTGAGATCTTGACAGGTGTCACTGACTTCCAGATAGCTACAAAATTGATTGTTATTGGTTTCAAAGTGCTGCTGACTTTAGATTCTGACACCATCCTTCCTTATTTAAAAAAAAAAATATTCCTAGCTGTTTTTTTCTGATATTTCTCACAGCGTGCTCTAAGGGAGTCTGATCATGAAGTGGATTCAGAATGCTTCCCAGGAATGGAACTTCCTGATTAACTGCTAAATTGTGTCAGATATGGGTCACAGAGTTCTCTGTATCAAAGACATCCCCATTTTTTTGGCATGACCTTATCCGCTTTTAAAATTATATTTTTATCTAGAACAGTAGTGTAGAATGCACATCTGTTGGGAATCTCTTGCAAAAAGCCTTGGACAAAACAGATCCACATAACAGTATCTCGTTTATGGGGCACATGCATATTGTCTGTCTTGTTATTAAATATTCCCTGATTCTCATTCAGGCAATTATGAATTACAAATATTACATTGACCAGTACTTGAGCTCAGGGCTGAGAAGGAATAATTTCATTCAATCTGATGACTCTACATGGCTATATCATGCATCTACCCTATAGTGTGTCCTCCCCTAGTCTAACCAGGAGACCTACCAGAGAATATCACAGGTCCCTCTGTGCTGGGAGGCTTTTTGTAAAGTTTCAGCTAAGAAAACCAGGGCAGATTATAAGTGTGCTGAAAAGCACCACTTTTAAAAAATCTCTCACCTACATACTTCATTTAACTTTAATGTCCATACTGTGATCCTCATCACCAATGGCCAAAGGACTAGGTGATGTCCTTCTGCCTTCCATAATTCCCGTTGGATAGAGACATGAATGAAGGCATCACTTCCAACATCAAGGGCAAAAGTCAGTGTGTTACAGCACTTTAGAACTGCCCTTACAAGAGGAGCATAAGCAAACACTGTGAGTGACAAAAAACTGTGTAAGCATTATCCTGAAAACAATATTTGATGGTAAAAAAAAAAAAAAAAAAAAAAGAGAAGAAAAGAAAAGAAAAACAGATGTTGGCATGTCCTATTCAGGAGTTTCAAAAGGATAGATGAAAAATAATCTACTGCAGTTTAACCACATATTAGTACAGAAAACCTGAATGCCCTAATTTCCTAAATGATTCATTCTTTTCCAGGTCATTTCCCCATTCTCCATTTAGCATTGAAAAGTTTGTAAGAATAAGCTGAGCATATTAACATTTTGCCCAGTCCTTCAGGAAAAATAAAAAAGAAAAAAATTATTCAAAAAAATTACTGTCACTTGACTGGAAACATGCATCATGTCTCCATGATTCTTCTTGTGTGTTCAGCTTTCTCCTAAAAGCCTCCTTCTTAGCCTTCTTAGCCTACCTTTCAACTACCCTGGGTCTGCAGCACTCATTTTAACAGCTGTATTTCTTGTGTGTAATGTGCTTGGAGGTGCTCTGTTTGAGAGCCACAACACAGGTGCTGCTGCACTTCTTTGTCAAAAAATGATTAACAGTCCTACTCCCTGTCTGAACTGCCAATACTAAATCATTCCTGTGAGCAAGCTTTGAGATTTTTTGAAGAAACTATGTGTGATTTTCACAGGTATATTAAAATTGTGCCTATGAGAGACATCACATTTAGGAAAAAAAAAAAAAAAAAAGATGAAGGGTTTTTGGGAATTTCTTATTTGGCATGTCAATAGTTGAGTAGCCGGGGGAAAACTTGTCCATGGGGAGACATTGAAATAGCAATGCACATAAACACATAAACATATACATTATGATGCAGAGCTATAATGAAGTGTGCTGGAAAAATGAAAGGTGTGGTGTGAGGTATTCCAGAAAACTTGAATTTAATCTGCTACATGAACTAAGATTAGAGGGCAATTTCAGCAGTCATGTTCGGTCTCTGAATATTAGTGGTAGCAGACAGAGCTTGTCATTATCTACACATATGTGTAGCATGAATGGTGTCATAGAGTAGGAAATTAGGAGGGAGAAAGGAGGAAACTGAGAAAATAAAAATAAAGTAAGTGTCAGGAGTAAAAGTAACCTTTGAATTCAGGTCTGTTAAACTGCAAAGGGATTTCCTTAGGGAAGTAGTAAAAACATCATCACTTCCCTCATTTAAAACAGGATCAGAAAACTCTACAGGGCTATAGATTCTGCTCCAATTTTCTTAATATCATTCTGGCTTCAAAACTCTATATTTACTTTTCCACTGACACCAGCTAAAGCAGAATCTGCTTCTCCTTGGGAGCAATTCATTTTAGCAAGGATTATTAGGAAGCCGGAATATACAGTCCACCAGGTCTTTTTTCATTGTTAATACCTATGGCAAAACCTTCAGATAAGATTGAGTCACTTAAAATAAATCTTGTAATAGATTTTAATATGTATTTAAATGACTTAAGTTGAAGTCCTAGGAATGTTTGAGGGCACAGGTGACTAATTACATTAGCAGAAATATGGCATTTTCAAATAGCATTCACATTTTCAGTGAAAATGAATACTGTTTTGAATCTTTCATAACTGGCTTGAATGTTACTAAACCATATTGCTATATCTGTGCTAAGAATTGTCCTGAGACCATAAAACACATTTCATGTACTTCTTTGTTTGGGTTTTTTTTGGCTGACATTTTTTGCCCCAAGAATTAGATTCAATATCAATTAAAATTTGTTAGTATGGCTAATTAAAGTTTAGCAGCTTGTAGACATTATTTATTTGTTTGTTTGTTTATTTAGTATGCATTAGCTTGCTCTCTTCTATAGAGGGAAGGCCTTATTTATTTTAAACTCTCATACAGTTTAAGTGAAAAATGTATCTTGAAAATAAATCCAAATAGAATAATATCACTTGAAAGTATGTCACATTGCATTTTAGGTAACCAGCTGGCTAATGGTGGTCTCTCTGATAAAGGGTGCTGATTTTCAGAATGAAGCTCTAGTTAGAATACTGACTGTTATTTAAATGTAGCTGCACCTTGATGCTCAAAAAATCATTAAGAAAATTTCTTAGAGAATCTATTCAGCGAGGATAGATGGCCTTCTTCATATGTTCTATTTTCTGGACAAATTATATTTCAACAGCAATACAGAGTAGTTCAACGTCTAAATCTCTTTTGCAAATTAGATTGAAATTGTATTTTAAAGTTTTTTTTTTGTTTGTTTGTTTTTTTTTTTTTTTTTGTTTTGTTTTGTTTTTTTGTTTTTTTGTTTTTTTTCCAGTGATAAAGATTGGCTTATGTAAACTCAATGATGGAGAGGATATCAGATAACTATAACCATCATTGTTCAGCTAAGCTCTGTTCATTGAATATACATTTCCATTCTCTGGGCCACTCTTCTGTGTGGTTCCTGCCCAGGATCTTGATGAATTTTAAGTACCTCATGTCTTTGTACCAACCTATCTCCAGCTTGTTTCCGTTCTATACTGACTTGCTGTGGGAAAGTTCAGCACTGTGCTTGGAAAAAACCCCTGTCCTCTGGGATTATAAATATGTGAAAGTAATACTTCCATTTACTACTCATTAGTCCCCTTTTAAATTTTAAAATAGTTTATTAATGCAGGAAAAAAAAAAAAGCTGCATACTTTTTACTGTCTGAGAACATCTTTAAATCTCAGCTCTACAGATGACCTAATTTCCAATGAACAAAGTATTAACTGTAATTGTTCATTACTGAATGAAGTGCTGGAAGTGTGCAGAATTTTGCCTCTTGGTGTCTATTGAACCAGCCAGTTGATAAACACAAGTGCTTCTGGCTACAGTGAGATATCTGACAGACATTGCATAGACATAACTGGCTCATTAGATGTGAAACTGGTTGGGATCAGCAGTGTTTCTTAGCATGCCCATAGGGGTATAAAATACTATAAAAGTGGCTTAAAGCTATATAAAAAAATCATGTACCATTCAAACTATAATTTAAAATGCTATTGATATGGAAGTTCTATTTTGTGCTTGCCAACTTGCAATCATTTTGAGGACCTCCTTTGTGAAGGCCTTGCAGTGAATGCCCAGTGAATGCTAACTGCCTATTCAGAAGTGAGAAAGAAGACAAAGTAAAGCTGGTTTTGAAGGGACAGAGACCACAGTGGGATAAAGCCCTCATCTCCCTTCTGTTTTTTGACTAACTGGAAACAGAAGGCATGCAGCACCTTGCAGGGCATGTGTCAGGTTGCCAAAGACTGTGGCACCTTTGCTGCCACAGTGGCTTTAGATGATACTTTTGAAGAGACAAGAAAGGGAGTTTAGGGAATGAAAGATTATTTAGTTCGTTCCCTTTTTCCAAAAGGAGACACAAGCACACCCACATCACATATCCTTTTTGTGACAGATTTTTAAGGGGCTTTTTTTGAAAAATAAGGAGATTATACTTTTAGTGATTGCTTACTTTTTATGTAGTGTGGGTGTGTGTTTTGTTAAATAGTCTCCTGCTCTGGAATGATATTAAGGTAAGGAAAAGAAAGGTTTTCACTCTGAAACATAACTGAGAGTGTAACAGTCCTTGATTTGCTCACCCTGTTGTCCTGGGTGACAGGATCTCCTAATTTGTCTCATAACTGGAACATCTGTTTAAAAACTCCTGAGTGCAATTGACAAGTGACTGAGGAGAGCTCTGCACCTTCCTAGCACTATATGTGCTCATATATTCCATTCATTTCAAATTATGTAAAAACTTTACCATGTTATTTTGGAATTGGATATAAATGTGGTTCGGATGGCATTATACCAATAAAGGAATAGATTCACACGCTGTACAAGTCTAGAATGCACCATATTTGGGTCTTCAAGGCTGGTACTCAGAGTCTGCACTGGTAGCTAGAAGGCAATTCTCAAAATTCGGGGCTGTTGCCCTTTCCCAACCTCGTGTGAAGGTGGTGCCTGTGGTCCTCTCCTAGCATTGCCCTCTCCTGAGAACTGCAGGCTACATAGCAGCACTGTCTGTACATAGAACCAAACAAGAAGGGGCTGTATTCCTCTAAAATCCTGTCGTTACTCTGCTGATATATCCTCAGAGAGCATTTCACATCATATTTCTGGAGAATTTAGAAATAATGGAAGCTGTAATGAATTTGTGAGCTAAGTCAGCTCACAAGGAAAACTGAGATAAGCAGGAAAAACATATTCCTGGCCAAATAGACATGATTTCATTGGAGGACAGTAAGAAATAGGGCACAGAACAGGTACACTGGCTTTCATAACTGACACATTCAGTGTGACCATAGTCATTCTGCAGAATTCATCCCACTTGGCACAGGACTGAACAACTGTAGGAGTTCCAGAATAATGAGCTTGATCAGTACACTTTTTAGTGCTCCTCTTCATTCTTTCATATTCACTCCCTAACCCAACGTAACTTCTCCAGGATTTAACGTGCTTTTTCAATTACATGAAATAGAGAAAATATCTCTGTTGGGAGGCAAAATATTGCCATTATAGAGTTGACAAATATAAGATGTTTGGATCAGTATCCAGGTTAATTCCAAACAGGATATCCTTGGGTATTTCTCCCATTTCTCAGGGAATTTCACAACTTTTGGATGGACTGGTTTTATTTGTCTTGCCTTGATTCATTTTCCCCATGGCATAGTTGCTAAGTATTCATGAAGGTGTTTGGCAGTTACTCTTCCTCATGTTTTCAGCTAGATTAAATTTACAGCATATTACACTGCTTGACAGAAAATCAACCCCAAGGATTTTCTGACAAAAAAGCCCAGATGTGGTATGTGTAATTTTGCAGCCTTTCTTTCCTTTTTAGTTCTGAAGGAATTTTCACAACTGTACTAATTATGTTATCATCCTGATACAAGCTTCAATAAAACACTTTTATCACTTCTGCCTGGAGCTTAGAGGATTCCTCTTTCTAAATAATACAAGAGAGAGAAAAAAAATCAGATGAGAGATTGTAAATGATGTCATCTAGCATGTTGCATGAAGTGACCAAAACTTTGTTCCACAAAGAACATAAGGTTTCTGGTGGAATTTCAGTCTATGATGAAACTTCTATTTTTTTGCCCTTGCACTTCCACATATATTAGATAAGGCCCTTGCTGTACATGATGTGTTTCTTTGGTCATGATTAGCCTCATCACCCACTCTCAGAAGACCCTGTTATGTTCATGGGATTATGGGATGAATCAGAATACAAGATGGACAGTGGGAGACATGAAGAGAACTCACATCTGCCAACTTCTGTCTCCTTGGGCAGTCAGGGACTATTGAAGTAGTTTTACCATAGGCCTGACACTTAATTTTTTGAGGTGAAAAAATTCACTATGCTGGCAAGCTATCCTAATGAATTTTTTTCCAGATAATAGCAGTAAGTATATTTGTAATTCTGTGCACAAGTTTTTTACTTTTATAAAGTGCTAGAAAATTTCTTTGAAATTCTGTGGGGAAGAAGGAGCTACACAATTTACTATCTGTTTTTTCTGATCTCTTCTCCTTGGAAAAATGCCACAGCTTCCCCACTATTCTTTTTTTTGCTGGACCAGACTGTGCACTTGCCGTGTGCAGAAGCCAACCCAAGCCATTTCAGTGATCTTAATTACATGCAAATCTACTCACACAGGACTTCCCTGCTCTCCTTAGCCCTGTCTGGTCCTATGGTAGGGCATGTAAGGATCTTTTTGCTTATCTGTACCTGAGAAAACAAATAAATCCTTTATTCTGCAATATTAGTCTTGTCAAAATTATACAGTCACCAGCTGCACCACAGCTGGAGACCTATGGTAAGTGGGACTCAGCCCTAGTGCTTCTGGCACCTTACTCACTGCAGTGCCTTTTCTAAACAGTGTCAGTGCTGAGAACAAAAGACCACTGCTTTCAGATCTGAACTGGCCTCCAATAATCTCCTGAGTGAATGAACAACTCAGCCTGTCAATACGTGACTCCTTTGGTAAGCAGACACCTGATAGATGACATCTCCTCATCCTGCCACAAGTAAGGATACTTTGGTCTTCCAAGCTGCAGGTGAATCACCTCAGGTATGTCCTAGAGCTTGTGCTCATTCACTTTCCAGACAGACTGTAGGTCTTCTGTGTTTAAACGTTCTTCAAAGATACAATTTACCATAAATGCTGTAAAAGCTATGTTACTGGCTCCACGTTGCTTGGGTCATTATATAAACCTTATATATGGTGATGGCACCAAAGCAGGCAGTTCAGATCCATTCAGCCTATTTAAGTGTGATTATAAAACATATCTGCACAGCTATGTATCTGCATCTTTGCCCTCACAGAATTCAGTAATAAAGCTTTGATTAATCACACTAATAAATTTGAACAAATTACAGGGACATTATAAGGTATTGAACACAAATGTTGTTAGATTCTATTCCAGTGTAGTTTGCTATATTTTTAAAATGTTTTCAAGGAAATTCCTTGTTTTGGTTAGCAAAAGAGAAAGAAAATTCTTTTGCCGTGTTTTAGCTCTGTTTCCTTTTGTATTATATTGTAGCTCTGTTGTGTGTTGCTTTGGCATTTGATATGTGCAGGTTCTTATCACAATCTGGACACTTCTGTCATTGAAAGCTACTATGATCCTAAGCTGTTACGGAAAATAATTTCATGATAAGAGTTTTTAATGAAACATAACAAAACAAACAGAATTTTAAAAAGTCAGTCAGAGAGGACTGCATTACAACAACAGAACTGTTTCTCAATAAATATGGAAGCTAACATCTGCTGTTATCTTCAACACTTTGAAAAATTAATTTGATTTAGATCTGAGTATAAAATTGCTTTTGTATTACTTCAGAAGTAATTTTCAGGTTAAATCTGTCTGTGTTTTGTGGCATAATTTATGACTATATTCACAGATATAATTGTTTTTATTAAGATAATTTTTCAATTTCTTTTCTTTTATGGTAAAAGGAAAGTTACTAAGTGATTACAGAAAGATTTATTACTCCTTACATCTTTTTTCTCTTAACATAAATACTTACTATATAAAGTAAATAGGTGCATGACATGAGATACTTTATAAAAGAACCTAAAAAGATTTAAAAAATAATATAGTTTGAGCTTTATGGGATGAAAATATTCAAGAACTTAACATTTGATAAAAATCAAGTTTGCCTCATATGTTGCACTGAAAGATATTTGCTTGTTTTCCTCCTACCTCATTTCAAATCAGGATGGCAACAGTGGAGAACATAAAGTCAAAGAGCAGATGAAAAAGATTTCCTCTTAGAGGTCTGAAAAGCACTTTAAGAGGGGATTCACACCATAGACAGGAATCACCAAAATCCAATAGTGAGTGAATATAGAAGAAGGAGGTGCTCACACAGTTTACTGCTACTGTAGGAATTACCATAAAATGCACAAAAACCTTTGTCTGGAGTTCTAGCAGTAATCTAGCTCCACTGAGAAGCATAGCAACGCCATTTCTGTCCTGCAGCTATTGGTAGATTCTCAAGGATGGCAGAGATCCTTTACTACTCCTGGGCATGTACAAAAAACCTTAAAGCATACATATAATAGATATACATATGTACAAATATATGCGTGTATATATATATAATATATATATATGCATATACATTCTATGCTGCAGCTATCACGAGCTTATCTTTAGATCATGGTGGGATGAGGGATCAATACTTCACTCTTTTGCAAGTGGATTGCATCATGGTTAACAGACTGGATGGCCTCTTTGAAATTGGACCGCTTTCAAATTTTTTCAGCATGTATTTTCTCTGATCCCAAGCCAATAAAAGTCCCTGAATTTTACTGTCTGACTACTTCATTCTTCAGTGAAGCATGTCTTTGATTCCCTTATATTAAGATACCAACAAGAAATGCAAGTATCCAAAACATCACAGCAAATTCACTGGTTTATAAGTCTAGTGGTAAATGAGCACAAGCACATTTCCAGTCTCCCTCGAAGCATCTCAGCTTAAATCACCACGAAGATAGCACCAATGAGCAATAACATGGGACCCCCATAGTTTTTCAAAGAATTTATCTTAGGAGTCTCTCAGGCTTTCAGACTTTCTTTTCCTAAAGTTCTTTGTCCTCACCACACCACACAATAACCATCTATCAACCCTCCTAACATTTTCTGACACAGTCCATGTACTCCACTGAAAAATTTAATGGAATAGTAGTTCTGGAGAATTTTGCTCCTCTAAGTCCACTATGTAAGACATTGAGAACACATCTCTTTAACCTGAATATTATCTTCACCAAGTCATTTAGCTCACAACTTGCCTTTTGGTACATGCAAAACTGCATTTGTTTCCAATAATAGCATAAGATGTGTGCTGCTACCAGAAGGTAAAATGTATGTTAAAGTACTTTAAATAATAAAAGAAAGTTGTGTCCATACAGTTTTATGTTTGGTATGTGAACAAAAAGACAATGCTGTGCAAGTAGAAATACTAGCACAGATCCTGTTGTCACTGCCTCTCAAGAGTGTGTAACTATTGGCTTGTTGCATGCTGGATAATTAATCCAATATTGCAGACAACAACATCAAAAAAAGATGCAGTACCCAGAAATCTCTTCCCTTTTCCATATTACTCAAGGTAATTGGCAAGACAATTTTTCAACACGCTGCACCACTAGCCTGGTAATGATAAGGTAACCTTATTTATTTCACTAATTCCAGATTGCAGAGGAATGATCCACACATTCTACCTGCTTTGCACCACCCTTTCTGCATGGCAAACAACCACTGCTTGCAGTGGGTCTGCCCCAGGAAGGGCTGTCCACTCCCTCTTGCTCTCTGGGTTTGCTGTGATAGAGATGTAAGATGTTGCTGGACCCAAAGCAGCCTCTTTTCATGGTGCCCCAGGACAGAAGCAAATCCATGAAGGACCTTGAGCTTTCTCCTCTTTGGAAATGGAGAACACTGTCCCATGCTAGAGCAAGTTTTCTGACAGTCCATTCCTACTTTCTTATATATCTCTGAGTCCTACGTATTAAGCAATAGCATAGGCTCAAAATCAAAGGCTTATCAGGGAAAATTGCTGAGGGAAAATGAGTTGACTCCTATTAAGTGGAGGAAATATGGGGCTTGAGTTATAAATGGTTCCAAGAATTATTAATCTTGATGGCATTTTAGAACAGAAGGGCAGCTGTTCCCCTTACCAAATTAATTTTAGGTCTCGTGTGCTATTTTTAGGGTCATTTTCAAATTTCCATATTCTTAGATGTAAAACTTGTGGTGCTGCATGTATTCATGAATTCATGAATTGCATGATGGAAACACTTTCCTCACGACTTCTAGCCAGTTGCTTGAAATTGAGAATCTTGGACTGTGCAAACATACAGGCACAATTTTTTGCCCTGCTGCTCTGCTGTACTGAAAGGCCTTACCTAATACCCATCCCAGCTGTCACTGGAGTCCATTCCCAGTTGAACCAGCATCTGACCTGAGGCCAGCCACAGCCTCCTGTGCTTTGGTGACAGAGAGCACTACTCACAAACAGCAGAGCTGCAGCAAAGCTGCTTCCCTCTCTGCAGAGTATCTCCATGTACCAGAGGCACCTGAACCAGGTTTGATCCCTGCCAGAACAGTTTTATTTCCCAAAACAAGTCATAGAGCTTCTACAAGCCTCATCAACAAACAGAAATTTTTTAAATCAGATAAAGAAGCTAATATTTTTATTAAAAGGATAACAAATTCCTTCCTTCCTTCCTTCCTTCCTTCCTTCCTTCCTTCCTTCCTTCCTTCCTTCCTTCCTTCCTTCCTTCCTTCCTTCCTTCCTTCCTTCCTTCCTTCCTTCCTTCCTTCCTTCCTTCCTTCCTTCCTTCCTTCCTTCCTTCCTTCCTTCCTTCCTTCCTTCCTTCCTTCCTTCCTTCCTTCCTTCCTTCCTTCCTTCCTTCCTTCCTTCCTTCTTCCTTCCTTCCTTCCTTCCTTCCTTCCTTCCTTCCTTCCTTCCTTCCTTCCTTCCTTCCTTCCTTCCTTCCTTCCTTCCTTCCTTCCTTCCTTCCTTCCTTCCTTCCTTCCTTCCTTCCTTCCTTCCTTCCTTCCTTCCTTCCTTCTTTTTCTCTTTTTTTCCTCTCTTTTTCTCTTTCTTTTTTTTTTCTCTTTTTTTTTTTTTTTTTTTTTTCTTTTTCTTTCTTCTTATCTTCCATTCTGTTGTGTTCCAAAACTTCGAGTCAGCTTGGTTTGATCTTAACATGCATGATGATTTTATATTGCTGCAGCGTACCCTATCTAAGTGAGCTTTAAAAATAAGAAACATTAATACAATTGTTCATAACAGCAAGACATGTCTTTCTAATCTCGCTGATCTCAACATGGAATACTTTGATTTTTAAAACAAATGGTACAAAACCTATTTTACCGTCGCATAGTTGATGCAGAAAAAGAGAATTTTCAAAGAATTTCTGACTTCAAACCTGGTGTCTGCATGGTTGTAATTAACTTATCCACCTCAAATAAAAACTTCCAAAATAGATCTTATGAGAAGAAAACATGAAAATTGTACTAGGGCCTGCCTGATCTAACACAAATTTTAATTGGTAAGATTCCCTTGACTAACTCTTCCAAGTCATCAGACTTTTACTGTCCAATTTCAATATTTGAATAACACATAATGAACATGCTTAAAACATTTATCATATCAGATTTGTTGTGTAATTGTGCTACATACTGTAATTGTGGGTAATGTTATGTGGGTTCTGCTCACACCCAGAAGACATACTGTGGCATTTTACTGTATATCCCACACTTTCCTCTTCAGAGAGTTTTTACCCTGCTGCTATTTCCCCTTACCTGGTGGAAGATTGGATGCAGACAGGGTGGAGAATTATTTGTCTGCTTTTTTACATGTTTGGTTCATATATGCTATCTATGGATAGATTTTCGCCATGAGAAAAAAAAATGGAAAGAACCCACTTAATTTCTGTTACCAGAAGGATGGATTAAATTATACTTTTTGTAAACCTATGTGGCAAATATTTGGTTGGTTTTGATAGTTCTAGTGTAGCTTCTCAGAACTGGAGAATATAAAGAGAGAAAGCCTCACTCAAGGTGTCAGCCACTAAGTTATCCACTGAGGCATGGGATGGTTCACAAACAGTTTGGTGAGAACTTAACATGATTTATCTTTATGAAATAATGTGGAGGAATAGGAGAGGTATGGAAAAGATGCACTTAAACTTTGGTGTTTATTTTGAAAATCTTTGTTGTACTATGCAGATGTTCATGACAAGTGCAATGACGAAATGAACTTGAATCTCATATATTTAATTCTCTACCATCTTCTTTCATACCTGATGCAATAGGTACAATGCAGTATTTACAAACAGATTCTTTCCTAACCAAGTAATACTAATGGCCTACTCAGTTGTGTCATCTGAAATGACTATTTCATGCTGCTCATGACTGTACAAATTCATGTCTTAAAGAGAAGTGTGTGTTCCTGACACACATTTCTTTCCAGGTGTGTACTACACTTCTTAATAACTCAAGTGCCTAACACAACCACCTTTCCAGAGGCAATTTCCTGACAATGGGAACATCCATGTGGTGGCATACCTAAAAATGAGCTGGTAGCAGAAGTAGGTCCTGGGGAAAAAACCTGGCTCTGTTTCTTCAGGTATAAAAGAGGTTTGTTAATTTGCTAATTTGCTAATTTGCAACCAGTTGGCTGAAGTAAATTATCTTCGGCAACAAAGCATGGCCCAAAATGAGAAAAAATTTGGAGCAAGGTTGAATAAGGAAGATAGAGGATTTGTGTCAGTTAAAAATGAAAAAGTTTTTACCATTAACACCAAGAAAACCACCAAGAAGAATGTGTGCTTAGGCACATACAAACGTTTTTGGAACAGAAGAATTTCCTAGTCAGCCTTTCCCAAAGTAGTTAGATTGCCAGCACTGGAGTGATTTTTGGAAAAGAATAAAACTTCCTGATTTTTTGTCTTCTATTTGTCACCTTTTTTTTAGTTACACTGCTGAAAATAACTAAGAAATCCAGAGGGGCAGGAAAAGCCAAACAAAAATAACAAATAGAAATTTCTCAGAAGAGAAGAGAGGAAAAGCAGATAGTAAGAATTAAAACTAAAAATAAAAATTAAAACAAAAAATAAAAATACCGACTTTAAAAAAAAAAATGGTTGCACCCCACCAGAAATGCTTCTAAATCACTATCATCTGCCATATTGTCACAGAGAGAACAGTCTGTCTAAGGAGATATCATTAGCAATAGCAAACACCCCCTAAGCCAGGGCAAGCAAAAAGGCACAGGTATGTGAAAAAGATGATGTGGTTTTTTTAAGAGAAAAATGCAGAACCCAAAGACCTTCAGAAGTATTAGTGGAAAACAAACAAACAAGCAAACAACAACAACGATGAAACAGGTTAAAAAAAAAAAAAAAAAAAGAAAGACAAAGTCAGGTTGTAGAAGGAAATGCTTCTGGGGAAATGACAACCTGTTGAAAATGAGAAAGGAAACTTCTGCTATATAAGTTAAGAAAGTCTAAATTTTGTATTCTTGAAGAAATATCTTTACAAAATGCCTTCTAGCTAGGTCTTTATTCTCATTATTTTCAAAGGTCATTCCTCATTATAATGCTAGATTTAATTTTAATCCTACAGTAAAATTGTATGCATATGGAATATGTGAATAATAACTGTATTTTATTAAGATTACTTAGTGCAGCAGAAGCCATATCAATCATTTAGCTAGGAAAATGTCACAGATGATATCTTTTATTTTTTTCTCTCCACCATTGCTCGAAGTACTGACATAAAACCGTAGAATATGCTGAGTTGGAAGGGACCCACAAGGAACATCAAATCCAGCTCCTGGCCCTGCACAGCACCATCCCCAAAAGCCACACCATGTGCCGGTGAGCAAGGCTGAATAACGCCCCTTGTGCTCTGTCAGGCTTGGTGCTGTGACCACCTCCCTGGGGAGCCTGTCCCAGTGCCCAACCAGCCTCTGGGTGAAGAACCCACTCCTGATAACCTCCCCTGACTCAGCTTCAGGCCATTCCCCCAGGTCCTGTCCCTGTCACCCCAGAGCAGGATCAGTGCCTGCCCCTCCTGTTCCCCTCCCAAAAAGCTGTAACTGCAGTGAGGTCTCCCCTCAGTCTCCTCCACCCTGAGCAGACCAGGTGCCCTCAGCCACTCCTCACACAGCTTCCCCTCCAAACCCTTCACATCCTCATGCTCTCCTTTGGACACTCTCTGACAGCTCAATGTCTGTTTTGTGTTGTGGCACCCATTTCTGCCCCCAGCACTGGAGGTGAGGCTGCCCCAGCTCAGAGCAGAGCAGGACAATCCCCTCCCTGCCCGGCTCTGATGCTGTGCCTGATGCTCCCAGGGCACTCTTGGCCCTCCTGGCTGCCAGGGCACTGCTGGCTCAGGTTCAACAGGTCATCAATCAGGACACACAGGTCACTTCTCACAGTGCTGTTTTTTGTCCCTTCTCTCTGTACCTCTAGGTTGCCCCATCCCGGGGCAGAATCTGGCACTTTTCCTTGTTAAACTTCACACGGTTCATAATTGCCTATCCCTCTGATTTGGAGGTCTCTCTGCAGGGCCTCCCTGTCTTCCAGGGAGTCAAGAGCTTCTCCAAATTTAGTGTCATCAAGAAACTTACTTAGTATCCTTTTGAGTCTTGCATGCAAAATATCCTAAGGTGATATAAGATGATATCTTCCTTTTAAGAGAACAGCAGAGTCAGGCTTAGAGTGACCTCAGATCATCTGATCTGCCATTTTCTTATAAAGCAAGACCAATTTTTTCCCAATAATTCTAGTTCAATAAGTGCTTACTAAGCTCACCTGGTGATGGCAGTATTATGTCCCCATGCTTCTTTGCTCCTTCTGTTGGAAAATTTTTCATAGTATCTGATTTTAATTTTCTTTTTCCCTGCCCATCCTGGTATGCTTTTATGCCAACTTTTGTAAAGTTTCTATGACTGTTTCACCTACTCCTCTTTTTCTCTAGAATGAAAAAGGTACCCATTTATACCCAGTCTTTCCACTGGTCATGTTTTCTAGAACTCTATCAATTTGTTAAACTGCCCTAGATTCTTTGGCATTTAAAGTGCAATGGCACAGATGACACATCCCCATTAATGCACTAGTTACAGACCTTGTTTTGTTTTTTTTTTCAAAGAGAAATATTTTTACAAAATAGTAGCTCATGTCGGCCTGTCATTTATTTTAACTCTTTAGATCACTTCCTGTATGGCTGCTTCTCCACCAGTTTTCTTCCTTCCAGAATTTGATTTACCTGTTTTACTTTGAAATTCATGCTAATTTCACAACAGTTTCTGGTGATTCTTCCTATTTAATATTCTTGAAGTCACTGACTGGCAATTGTGATCTCACACAAGCATTTAATCTAACTGTCCACATGATATTTTCCACACATTTCATAAATGCCATGTACGGCTTCTCTGGAGATGGATGAAATCCTCCCCATTTTTTTATATATACAGGATGTGCCTTACTCTCACTTCTGAATTTTTTTTAAATTCTATTTTTCTCTGTCTTTGGTAGCTTCCCTCACAAAAGGGAGTTTTCATCTTTGCTTTCTCATTCTGCAAAGTTTTGTGCAGCTTAAAAATTTGTATTACTGGGAAAGTTCTGGGCAAATTATCAAGCAATCTTTCTCATATCACAACAAATATTTCATGTAACAAAACCATGTACAGTTCTCCCCTGCACAACTTAGAGGCCACATGACCTTAAAATTTTTCTAGTCCTTTTTGGGACACCTCAGCTGCTCTATCAGAATATCCCAAATGCTGCTACATTGAAGTCATGTCATATTACCATATAATCTCAGCTACAGCCATGGAGGACTTATTTTTTTGATGGTGAAACACCATTTGTGGAAGGACATGGTTCATTTCAATGCATGCAGGTGTGTTTGTTATCTATTATTCCAGTTAGAAGAAAGATTCTTCTATTTTAGCCTCTTTTACTTGACTAAGTTCTGTTTAACCTTCAAAAACCAGACTGTCTGTAGATGATTAGAAAATGCTCTGCAAGTAAAACCTGGGAAATAAGTGCAAATGATGAGAGGTTGTCCTGACCTCACAGCTTTTCAAACAAAAATACAAGCAAACATTTTTCCAATTTGTGATTTTCAGTAGATAAAGAGAAAATGCTAATCATTCTAGTTTCTTCCTGCTGGGGAATCTATGCATAAAAATATATTAACATGCAAGAGCCAACAGGGTTAAGCTGCTCAAACATTGCCATTGATTGCTTCCTTTTTCCAATATGCTTGTTTCTTCTCACTCAGCTACTACTAAGTAGCAGTTCTTTGCAGTTACGCTGCAAAAGTTTGTTCCCCTGAGAATGTCTTGGAGCCTGTGCTGTTGAAACAATAATTACAAGGAGGTGAAGTATTTGACTAATCAGCAGCAGGAGTCTGTAGGAGTCCAAAGCTGAATGACAAATGCCAATATCCACTTAAGTTTTGTTGAATCAACAAGCCAATGTGGTGAAACCGATCCATCATCTTGTCACCAATTTTCCTTGCAGTGTCAGAAGCCTGACAATTAAAAAAAAAACAAAACTTGTAATTACTATACATCACTCAGCAGTGATCACAGGCTCATGATAAATAGGTTCTTTCGCTTTTCCTCTCCAGCACCTGATGTCTCATGTTCTTATTTGTACATTTCCTGAGGCTGCTATATATTCCAATCTAAATTTAGAGAGAAGAAAATGTACCATAAAATACATATAGTTTGGATTTTAATTACTGTTTGTTAAAGAAAGTTAAACTTCATGGCAAATTTAGAGAAGCAGTAAGCAAAATTTGGAGTAATATCATTTTAAGTACCAAACAGTGAGTTATTCCTTTTGTTATTTGGTCAGGACCATTGCCAGTTATTCCACTGGCAATCGTCCTGACCAAATTTTGTGAATACAGCCTCAGAACAGGACACAAATCAAAGCAAAGCTGGACTTCTGGGAACTCTGCCATTCCATCAGTTTTTCAGCTCCAAACCTGACAACTGAACACTGACACCTACATACTTGAATATAAATATTGTTTGTTACAATAATAAAATAGCTAGACTCACTGCTTAGACTTGGTAAAATCCTTGCTAAAGTTTAACTGCACAAAATTTACTAGCCAGTAAAATCTATCTCTGATAAAAATCTGTCCTTTACTTTTTTTTCCCCCTAAAGAAATTGAGTGCCTTGGGACCACCATGTAAAGCATTTTCTTTGAATGTTTGCTCATACTTTGCATTTTTAATTCTACTGAATTGGTTCCTCAGGTCTGAAAAGCTAGATGTCAGCAACATGAATGCTGTAGAAAGAGGACTTTCCTATTCAGTAGAGTAAGAATTTTTTTTCAGAAGCTATTAGATGGCATTAACACAAGGCAGGAAGCAAAACAACATGTGGCTCATGTGATTGCTCTCAACTAAACAGCATCTAAAAAGCTAAATACAGTCAATACCCACAGTTGCTAAGTAACAAATTGTTCTATAACCTCCTCAGAGGAAATCTGCCATTCTGCAGCTTAATTTATGAACATTTAGTTTCAGCCTTCTTCATTAAAGGTCAGTGTTACCTCTCTATATGGAGTTCAAACTAAATTTAGTTTAAAAGGCGAAAAGTGAGATGAAAAAGAAAGTTGAATTTTTCACAAATAGAACTGCCATCGTAAAACTGATTTTTGGTATCCCAGACTTTGTGCAAGGACACGTGGTATATGTGTTTAAAACACGCCTTTGGAGGACTGAAGGCCCTAATGCAATCATGACCAATGCTACAGATGATTTGGTACTCTTCCTGACCTATTGAGTTGAAACAGGTAAGCAATTGGAAATTATTAACTAATTTGTACATTTGTGTTCTGGCTGAATGGAGGATATTAATGTAAGTATTACATTAAAAGCCTTGCTAGCTAGCAGGAATTTAAAACCAAGGTGTGGATTCTAGGTATTGGGTTTTTTTATCTTTTATCTACTTAACAAGAAATTATCAAGACAGCACAAAATATTTCCTGGTCTCTTTGAAACATCTGAAAACCAAAATGATAAGCAGGATATACTTTTAAATACATAATAGTACATACACATATATATTTAAATATCCACTATGAGCAAATTATAGATGAAGAAATAAATCCTCCATTTTGTACTCCTGATAGCTGTGTCATTGCTGCAAAGATGGTATCACAGCTGGCTACTAGAAATGTTCAACTGTTTTCTGAACTTCTGCTTAAAAATTCCAAGAGGCAAACAAACACATAAGTAAGAAAAGGAAAATTCTACCTACTGAGGTATATGTTTACAGATTTTTTACTTACTACTCAAAAAAAAAAAAAAAAAAAAAAGACAGTAAGAAAAAGAAAAGAAAGCTAATATTGCTACTGCTTTTCAGTTTGTCTTGTTTCACAGAAACTACTGAATAGGATCCCAGATGGAATAAATAAACACAGTTATAATTTAACTCGTTAATGTTTTACCCCTACTACAGCTACAGAGTCTTATGGATTTCAAATTGAAGCTTAGATACAAGATTTCAAACTTTGGATTTAACCCTGCAATCAAATTTTGTAATACCTTCTCCTCAGTAATCTTCCTAATTAATTATAAATATGTACTTTAAAAATATATGCTCTCTATATGCATGGAGATTTTGTGTCGTGAATAAAAACTACTGAATCAAACTTTCATTTTTATTGCATACCCTGAAGTCAAGCAGGACTTTTCTGCTTGTCAGTGTGCTTCCAAATATCACTTATAAATTTAACACTAGGGCAAGACATGAGCACAGCTGACACAAAGTACAAGGAGCCAGTAAAGGGCTAAAAGTCCTGCAAGAAGTCAAATACCCCAGTACTAAAGCAGACAAGACCACCATACTTATTCATGGCATTGCTGGTAGTCTGCTTTGCCAGCACACACCTGTCAGTTCACTTCTTTCCTCTCTAATGCCTGTCCAAAACCATGATGCATCACAGTTGCATGTTAAATGCATGCTACCCTGCTTTTCAGTGCCTTGTTTCCATATAGGACTTCTGTGTTTCTTTTCCTGTCTCCATTATTTTCTTCCTGTTTTCCTTCCTTGAAGGAGAGCTGTTGCTACCACATTGCTTTTTGGTTGTTTTTCAGCTTCTCTGTGTAGGCAGCCAGGGTGTGGTTTTATCTGTAGCATGTTTCCTGGAACACAAGGTGACCAGCATGACTAGCATGGCCAGCAAATGGCAGAATAATTTCAGTAGGTTCAAATCCCAACCCCTGTATCTTCCTCGCCATGTTATTGGATAAATGCACTATGCTATAATTGCATTTTTGCTGGGTAAAAGCATTGCCTTTCCAAAGCAGTGAAAAGAAGAAAGAGAATACAGCAGTAAACAGTGGAATGAACAGTGACTTGTCCTTGCCAGGAGACAAGCACTAGCCTCTTGCTAACCTTGTGACATAGAAGTAGAAAATAAATTCCACTCCTTTGATATTCCCAAATGTCTTATTGTTATTACAGGGACTAGCAGACTGTTTTAAAAGAACATGTTTTTTTATATTGTTGATCTTTGGAGTTTTTAACCTAATTTTCTATAATGGTATGTGGATGCTTAGGCTGTTAAACTAATTTTGCATTAATGTGTATTTAATTTTTGTCCTGTTGTGGAAATGAGTAACAAATCTTCCTCATATATGTGACCCAGTAAGTTCCATGTTGGACTTCAAAACTGGTGACAACTTAAAAGAATCCCTATCCGTACCATGAACAGTGAACTGTGTAGTGGAAATTGCAGCTCTGCTAAAAATGTAATGAATTTGCAAGGGTCCACATCAGCACTGCTTGTGCTGTACCTGAAATATAATGTCTTGCTACGCCATTACTTGAAAACAGAGTGGCTCAGTTGATTTATAGTTCTGCTGAGTGTTCTTGTCATCAAACCTGATAAATGTCAGCATGTTGCTCCATGAACATTTTTCCTGCTTTTCCTTTCCCCCCCTCCATTTTTTAGTAGTGATGTTTCACTACTAAATGGTATTTTAAATAAATATGTGTCATATAATTTAATTACTCAGCTGCACACATTGTTTTAAAATCTGATAAAATGATACATGCTTTAGCAGCTGCATTAGTGGTGCTCACACCTAAGTTTTACAGCAGAGAAGGCAAAGCAAAGTATCACACTTGCTACCATGGTTCTAATCACTGAATGATGCTCTTATATGCAATTAATTTTTCACAGTAGGGATAACTCTTCCACTACAGCTAAAAAGACAGTCACACTTATTTTGAAGTATTTTTAGGACATTAGTCCATTCAGCAGCAATAAATGCTAATAACTCTGGTAATATAGGTGCATGTTTTTTGTTACTTTGGTGGTTGGGAGCAGTTTGCTCAGTTGATTTGGTTTATTTTTTTTATTTTAAAAGATTGAATGTTTCTGTTTGGAAAGGCTTACCCAATCTGGCTTTCAGATGTGGGTTTAAAAAATAATTTCTGATTGTTTAGCTTTAGAGCTGAAAAAGCTAGTAACAATGAATAATTTTTTGAATGAAGTTAACATGCTTTTCAGCTCACTGAATACTTATATAAAAATCCTGATCTTCTTGAATGTGCTCAGTGTCTGAATGCTTCTGTTGATCTAGTGTGGGCTCCAGATACTGTCATTTTAAATACTCAGATCCAAATTATGTTACTCATGCCTGATCAGATATCATAATTTCACTTTGGGTTCTTTAAACATGGATTCAAATGTTTTTCATCTGTACTGTTTTGTACACATAACGCAAAATTTGCCCTCTGAGGCTCCAGCTACATGTTTTGTTACTTTGACTTGCAGTTCCCCAGTTCATGAGGATCAAGACATTTATTGTAAGCTGAGCTTCTTAGAAAGTAATGTAATGCTCACTACCAGCCACAACTCAGGCTGACAGTACTGAGCTTGACACAGCTCTAAAGATTGTCACTCTTGTCACTCCTCCAGCTTGACAGGGACTGTGCATCAAGGTCTTCAGATGCCACAGCTATCAGTCTGATGCACCCAAATAAGGCATTTCCATTTTTTCAGTCAATCCTGCTGGAAGGACAGGGAAGGTAGTGGCTGTTGATGAACATATTCTAGTCCATGTACTCTCTTTGCACTGGGGGCAGATGGGGATGAGAGAGGTCCAAGTCATTTCACACAGCTTTCCAGGACTGGTCAGTCCCCAGTGCTTCCTGCTCATAGTAACTAGGAATACATTTCTTAGTACATTGTGCCTTCTTGTGTGGTAATGAGATTTTCAGGTGGAGATCTTTTGTGTTGAGGTTCATCTTAATAAATGGAGATGTTATTCAAGATGCTCCCAACTCACTGAGAAGACATTTGCTGTTGCTCAAACTGTGTGTAAACAGGACTTCCTCTGAGAGCAGTCTTCCAGCTGGACCAGACTATGTCTTATCATTGAAAGCTGTATAATTGCAAAGACAATGACTGTGGGGAAAAAATCATAGAGGTATAGCAAAGGAAACTAATCCAAAGGTTTTAAAAGCTGATAAAATACAATTTTTACCTCTAAAACACAATTTTTATTCCAAAACTTTTGTTTTGTAGTATTCTTCTTTAAATTTTAGTAAATAAACAGTTTTATTAATAAATATCTTGATAATAAAAACCACAGGCATGTAGGCGAGATTCAGAGTAGCACGCTGAACTGAAAAGATCCAAGCCCTTCAGCTTTGTAAAGTACCACATATATGATTCTCTGCATAACAGATTAATTCTAATTTTTTATCAGGAACATATTTTCCATTTATTTTAGGTGAAGGCAAGACACAGCTAGAAAAAGCTGCTTGCTTGCATGAAGATAAGTCTACAAAGAATAAAAGTTAAATGCAAGGAAGAAATGGTGACTGGAGGTTTCAAATATTTTATATTCATGTCCAGGTACACCTGCAGCTATGAGAAAAAAAAACCCTAAGTGTGAACTGTAAAGTATGTACTATATATACCAGGTACCATATACTTAGCAGAAAGAAGGTATTTTTGTTGTCTGACTTAGTAGTTATCTTTTATTTGCAAAAAAGGAAAGAAACATTTTACATAGAAATTGATCTAACACAACAATACATTACCTCTGCAAACAGGATTAAATTAAAAAACATATACTACTTATAATTAAAAAATATGTGCTTTGTAAGCAACATGTCTTATTCTATCCTACTTTTTTTATTTATTTTTTAATTTCAGTGCCAGAGTTTGATATATTCAGTTTTATCAATGAGAATTTAGAAACATTTTCATTGTTGATAATATTTCATCAAGTTTACAATGGAGAAACTAGGATCAAAATATGAACCCTATTTTTATTGCATTTAGCTAAGAAGAATGGGAACAGAAATGTGATGTGTGACTAGTTTTCTGTAACTGCCAGGTAAGTTACCACACTGAACCAGGAGTGAACTCATCTTAAGCACAGGACAGCAGAAGTCACTGCAGAGAAGACTGTTTAGTGGGTCTATAAACTGCTGTCAGAGAACATAAGATTCTAGCTCTCAATAAATACAGGCCAAAGTCTGTAAATACTATGAAATACCATTTTTTTTTCCTTGTTTGCATTTTTCTTGGGGTGTTTGTGGTGGGTTTTTGTTTTCCTGGGGAGGGCTGTTTGCTTGCATGCTTTTCCACTCTTGATCTGGCTTATTAGAATTCTTGTTCCCTACACGTACAAATATCAGAAATAAAGCACATCTGCCCATCTCCCCACAGAAACCATCCAGGAAGGTATTGTATCCTCCTGTCTTACTTCTGAACACAAAGTCCCAGTTTGTGAGTCTGAGTGAATCACCTGGAAACACAGGTGTGCAATTACAGGTAGGCAAATGGCAAAAAACCCTTTGACACAGACAGATGCAATGCAGATTTACAGTGGTTTTAATGGAGGATGGACTCCAACCAAAATACTCTGATTTTGATGCTGCCTTCTACATCTCAAAATTTCTGTCAACCAACTTTTACAAGTAGTGACTCAAGGCTTTCGTCCAGCTATTGCTCCTATAGCAACTTCTCTGCTACTATGTTTCTATTTTTCCCAGTACGGTACTCGTGTGAAGCACCGCTGCTAGTCCAGAACACAGACACATTCAAAGTGAGTATTGGTTTCTACTTTCAGAGACATTTGATAGAGGCTGTGTACTCTTCATGCTATCACCTTCCAGAGACTACTAGAAAAAAAAAAAGCAGAAGAAATGTCAGACTGAAGAGTATTTACCAAGTCATTCCAAGTCAGGTTTCTGAAAAATAAATTACTAGTTTTGCCAAAAATTGAAAATATATTTAATTTTCAAGCAGGACTGATAGCAGATGAACTATCTGCAAATTCATCCTGCATATAGCAGAGAATAGGGAAAAGACATTTAAGAACACAAATCTGAGATACAGATGGGTGAAGACCTTAAGGCCCCCATTAGGATGTAGTCAGCTATGTTCTAGGTAAGAAATGGCACATGAAACACATAATAAACAATCATAGCAAAATCAAAACAGGAAAATATTCAAAACTAAAATAGGACACTTTCAAAAGCCAGTCGTTCACACAAGATTAATCTGGTATATGCAGATTAATTCTCCCCCTACCCTCCTCCAAAAAGAAGTGGTATCATAAGTAGACAACTTATCTCCAAGCCCTTCCAACAGTTCCACTTATAGCAGGGTCCCATCTAGTTTTCTCTACATAGACTTCACTACATCTCCACTGAGAGTCACTCAACCAGGCAACCAATGGCAATCAGGCCTGCAATTCCATGGAGTGTAACTCAGGAGTACCAAGCAGTTTTTCTAGGGAGAGGGGTGACACCAGCTATTTTCCACAGAGTCCATTTATTGCCAATTCTGTCATTCTCTGGTTTTGTTACTTAGACTCAAAATTTAGCTCTAGTTCAGAAAATGTTGGATAATTAAGTGAAGGTGTTTTTGTATTTGGCATGATAACAAAACTACTCCATAAGGTTTTTAAATCTCCCTGAAATTCAGAATAATTTATTTTGCCTTTTAATGGCAAAATTTGCCTTTAAAAAACTACTAAAAAAATGGCATACTTGCCATTCCCTCACAAATATCGGTGACTGTGTCTTTAATAATTCATTTTCATCACTGCATACAATATTACTGAATATATTAATGCTTATGTAAACAGTGGACTTTTGTAATAGTTTTGATTTCCCTGAAAAACATTTAGGGATCAATCTGTAGTATCTCTGATCAAAGTACTGCTTCTTCCCTGACATTATTTTCATTTACATAGTGTGTTCATAAAACTTAATTACATTAGCATATTTTTTGTGGGTGGCCTTTTACAGTTCTTCCCAGAACAGATTGCTATGGGTCTTTATACTGCTCTTTTTTTTTTTCTTTAATGTTTAAACTTTTAAAAAATATACAGCCATGATAGCATCATGAAAAGATGATGCCATCAGTGATAGCCTGAAAGAAAATTATAAATAGCAAAAAATAATGTAACTGGGATGAGGCTAAAAAAACCCCAAACAGGTGCCTACATCTTAAAATCCATTTTTAGGATAAATAAGAATATCTGAGGTGCAATCTAAGACCAGCAAATTCAAGAAATCCACCATCTTTATGCAAAAGACTTATTGGGTCTCTACAATTATTTTTCCCCTCTATGACTTTGTATACATCACAGCGGTCAACTTTAATAAAGTTCCCATTTTAGGTTCTTCTGATTTTGTCTCCCATAGGTGGATGTTTTCCAGGAATCCTGAGTTTTGAGAGAAGTCCTAATTCAGCACCCTCATTCTCTGTCAACTGCTGTAGGCATATTCAGGTATTTCCAGGTGTCTACAGCTCAGACATATTTTAGTCTCCAGGGCTGAGCTCTTAACCAGGGACACAAAACAAATTGCAGAAATCCTTTTACTCCAGGCAGATTTCTTTATGCAATGACAATCTTTCTGAGCATGCAGCTTTACTCTGTCCTCTCACAGCTGGTGCTCACCTTCTTGCTCTCACAACTGTCATACAAGATTTATTTGCAAAGTCTCTGTAAAACAAGTCATGGTCTCATCCAACATGACCATGTCTATCAGAAAACAGTAATTTAAATACTGCAGTTTGACTTCTAGGAAAATATCTATTTTTTTACAAAAATTACACTCAAGGCAGTCACCATCTTGTCACTTCACCTGAATTCAGCAGCACCTACTAGGATTAAGGAGCTAAACAAGATTACAGATGGGAGAGTAAAGTGTTAACTTTAAATGATACTCTTAACATTTATCCAGAACACTAAATCTGTGTTTTAGCTATCAGAAGGGATTTCAAAAGAGAATGAGCTAATAGCTTCAAGCACTTCTTTACAACCAATAGCCATAATCTTTGAAAGCTATTCCTTCTGTGCATAATGGTTTGCAAAGACTGATTTTGTTTTTTCAGCACACTGGAAATACATTGTAATCTGCACAAATGGTGGAAAAATCTGTATTTCTATGTAAAAATACTAAATAAAAATAACCCATATAAAATTAAAGATTTTAAAATATAGGTGAGGGAGGAGAACAGTTCTGAAAGTGGTGGAAGAAGAAGCTCCCCTTTGAGGAACTTCTTACATGGTATTAACTTGCCATTTCTTCATAAAAATTGTCATATGGCTGCATTTGATGGAGCTTCAATGAGCAGGTAGGAGAGACATTTTCTTCTTACATGCTTCACATGTTTTCAGCTGAGGGGCTGAGTCTGAGGTTAGACTGAGAAGACTATACATATAAAGAAGCTGACAGGAGATTCCTCTGATACCTGACCAAGATTCAAGAGAAAAGAATGAAACTTAGCTGCAATCTCTCAGGAAAAATTCCATATGTTCCATGCTTAGGTCACAAGAAAAGGATGCATCCCTAGAAATGAGTTCCTCAGAACAGGGGAAAAAAATGCCTCTATGGCATCTCATCACCTTATTTTAATAGTTGCCAAAAGGCCAATTCAGCTTTTAGCACATGGCAGCATAGCCCTGAGGCTGCACTAAATTATGGCTGTATCCTTATTTCCAGAAGCCAGGAATTACTAGAGCATGGAGAGTTATTGGCTATGTCCCTTCCTGCAGTAATTAAGATGGTGAAATATTTCACAAGGAGTTCCTCAGGGACATTTCTTACAGACTACATCTGGGTAAGAGAAGATGAGTTGTGGTATCTTCTGTGCAGATTCTTAGTTTTGAAATATAGGGAAATATGCTAAAATACAAGGTGTCAAAGCCCTGCACTATGGAGAAAACCAGGCATGAAGCATAGCTCAGATACCCCTTTTTCAGCTTTATTCAGCTTTATTCCTTTCAACAGAAAAAAACAGACTATACACAGCCAGGAGCCCAGTCCATTCAATGACATGAGGAGACACATGACTTTTATGTTAAGGGTTCTCTGTTTTGCTAGAACAACTAAAACAATGTCAAGCAACACTATATATGCATCACCTCAAATTAAGTGCCTTGGCAAGGTTTTCAATTGTGTAATTCTGTGGCTACTAGAAATGAAGGGTACATTACCATCTGTCATTTTAATCCAATACATGAAATGTATCTACATACACACACAGATGTTCCAAAATTATTACATCCATTATAACACAAAAATGAAGAAGATCCTCACATCACCTGAATTCTGAAAACCTTCTTTCTTCAGGAAATAGACCTGAAAAGAATAGTATGGGCTGCATGATGCAGTCACAGTGTGTGGCTGTATCCAGAACGCTTCATCTCTATTTCATACCTACAGGCAGAACCTCACCCTTCAGCACAGAGGGCTAAATTCACATACCTATGCTCATAGAAATACTGGGCAGAACTGCAAAAGGCTGGACTAAGCACAAAGTGTGATCATAAAGAATGAATCATAAAGACACAGACAGTCAATTGAGATAAGGCCTAATCAGAAAGGCAAGAAGGAAGGAACCATCTTTACTTGTCCTCTGGAATTCTGTACAATGGGAAAATTCAATCAAGAGTAAGCTGGTAATAAATGTGGTCTTCCAAAAGTTTTTTGATAGGGACTTAAACTCAGCTCTGAGTACAACAAAGGGATTCAAGTTGCTAAAATACCACTAACGATCAAACATTTGGTAATTTAATTATTAATTTTCATCCTGAGAAAATGCTGGCAGTTAAAATCCTGAGTGTCCATACTGAGAATTACAAATATCTTTACTGATTAATTTAGGTGCATACTTGTGAAAGGACAGTGGCAAAGAAACCAAGTGACAGAATATAAACCTGAGGAGTGATGGAGGTAATTAACTAATCCAAGTGGCTAATGAAAGTAACACCTTATCCCTTAAGCATTTAACTCTAGGTTTGGCTGCTGCATCATAGAAAAGGCATATTAGAATGCATTAGAAATCAGGAAGTTCTGACAGCAGAAAACAGATGTGCTTAGAGACACAGAAAAAAATGCTGCAGAAGATAAATACCAATGAGAATTGACCTTTGGGGATATTGAACTAGAAAGGAAGTATAAGTTGTTCAAAACAATCAAACGGTAGAATGCAAAAGGAAAAAGCAGGTTCTGTTTCACTTCCTCATTCAATAATCATAAATTTTGAATGCAGCCAACAATAATGTCTGTATTTAAAAATAATTGATTGCTTATTCCCAGCAACACTCAAGTAGTTGACAGCACTCATTGCAAAGAGCACTTTCAGAGTCAAAACATACCAAATCAATGAAGAACTGAACTTGAGATGAGAAAACAGAGAAAAAATATTAAAGACTAAAACATACAGCATAAGTACAAAAATGCTGCTGCTGCTGCTGCTGCTGCTGCTGCTGCTACTACTACTGCTACTACTAACTACTGAGCATAGATATGTTTTCTAATTATTAATATTACAAAGTGGATGTGCTACAACTCTTTCGGAGACAACTCTTAATCTGAAGAAATTTTACACTGAATTATTTGGACCTTTGATTTCATACATTCCACACAAGAAGTATTTGTAAAACTTCCTGCTTCTGTTACTTCAGTTTAACTGCAGAGAATAAAGCTCTTCTGGGATAATGGCCTAACATGTTAATGTTTCCCATTGGCAAACTATTCCTAGAACATCTTCCAGATCAGATAAACCTGTATTTCTCAAGTAGTTAACTCCAAAAATGATTAAATTTTCATAATTATTACGATCCTTTCGCCAAATCAGATTTTATACTTTGACAACCTGTCCAAAGAGACATTCAAGACGACAGAGCTTTTTTGAATTTCACAAAGGCCCAGGCAAAAGTGGAGATCTGGAGGCCTTTTGCTGTCTGAAAAGTCCAAAAATTAGATGCCTGAAAAGCTGTGCCTATTTCCTTTCTAAAGCAGTCTTTCAGGGAGTGATAAACCTGCACTGGTTATAAGGAGCAGGTAAAACCAGGACAATGGGTATGCATGACTTCCCCAAATATGAACTATATTATTTTAAGTCTATTCAGCAGTTTGCTATTTATCTACTTTATTTATGAATTTTACTGCAGTCATGAGCTAGCACTCTCTGCTTACTAATTTGTATGATCTGATCAAACTTCCACAAAAATTGTGTGTGACTAGCCAGTATAGCTTCACTGACTGCTGGAATGAAATGATCCTCTGAATTGTGTTTATATCACACTGATGATAGAGTAGGAAGCTAAATTGCAATAAGTGAATGGTTCATTGCCCTTTTTTGCTTTAAGACTTATTGGGAAATGTGCTTAGCAATATAGCCATTTACTTTGTGGATCTCCAAAAATTATGCTATTTATTATAGTTTTTAAAAAGAGTACCACAGATAATTAGAGATAAAATATCCCTAGAAAACTTTTTAAATTTTACATTTTAAGAAAAGGACATTATGTTTGAGATATAAAGTACGTCTCAGCAGGAAAACAACTAATATGTAGACTAAAAAGTATTTTCAAAAGTTTACTTCTTGAGCTTGTGAGTGCAGAACAGAGTGATTCCAAAAGAAAAAGATAACACAAGAGGAAAAAAAATAAACTGGAGAGATTAAAAGATGACTGAAATTTAAATTAGGCCATTGAGAACAAGGAGTCAATTTGTTGCTCAACTATTTATATACTTTGAGAGCCTGAATTCATTCCATCAATGGCAAACAAACTAATGTCTTAAAATTCTTAGCTCTTATGCAGCACAGAGCTAGGATGCATCTGATGTTCAGAATTCTTTTTCTTTTACAGACTGAGGCACTAAAAGAGATTTCAGTAATTTCAGCCACTTTTCTTAGAAAGAAATATTGTAGTAAGCAATTGCTAAGGTACTTGTAATGATAAATAAATTGTGTAAAATTCAGTTAGAATATACTAAGAAAGAACTTTTTTGCTGAAATTTTGGAACTAATGAATTTAAGACTTTGTGATAACAGTTGCACATAAATTTAAAAAAAACCCAAAGTTGTTAGTGTTAAGGAACCTTGGCTTTAAAATGGCTTTAAAACTATATTACAAGATCATTTTCCATATTGTTTTTGTATAATTCTTGAAATTTGCTGCATCCAAATTTCATAGCTAGTGAACATGCAGTTTATACACATATTAAGTTTTTTTTCTTTCAAGTTCAAATTAGGTGGAAACTTCCATACTCTCCTCATAAAATTAAGGCCTAAGTAAAAATACACTGTTTTTTTAATACAGAAAATATGATGCTTTTATATTCTAGTCAGCTTAACAAATTTTTTTTCAAGTTTGTTTTTACTGTACAGTAGCGTCTCTACTGAAGTACACCCTCAGGAAAAGACTAACATATCTTTGAACAACTCTTCATAAGGATTTTTTTCTTGGGAGAGCACATGCAAAGGTTTCTCAGCTCCCCCACTGGCTCAAAAGGACTCTGGCAGGACACAATCCCACATCTCAGATGTCTCTGCTGGTTGAAGCTAGTAATTGAAATGTGACATTGTTGTGGTTTCTGCTGTGATGAACATGATCTCATGGCCCATAGAGTTTGATCCAAACCCCTAAGTCCATGGTAAAAAAAAAAAAAAAGGAAAATGAAAGACAAACCCCTGACTTCAATAGACTGTACTGCTTAATTGTTATGGTGATAATCTTGACAAAAATTCTTTCGCTTCTAATTCTTAAAGAAAAAAGACATGTTTTCCCCATATTGAGTACATGATCAAACAGCATGTTCTAGCCTAAACAATTTAAAAAGAACAATGTCTAATCCTTTGCCTTCAAATCTGTAAAATCTGTAAAAAACTTTCACATCCATTGACAATGAGAAATCAATAAAAAATTAATATCAAATCTCAGTCTTCATTGAAGTTGCCCATTTAACAAAAATGCTTTGCCTGAACTGATTTGATAAATGATAGAACTGAAAGAAAAAGTAAAGGGAATATACTTATGGTTCCCAGTTTTGTTTTATTAAATTGAAAATTTCTGTATCATAATTATGTACACATTTCTGGAGCACACAGAACAGTAGAATTTCTATCTTTGTGTTATACTGAAAACATATAAGATGAGTAGTGATCTACCTGAGAACAGTATCAAATTTTTTTTAGTATCCATGTATGTGCTGCCTGAGATCATCCTTAATTATTACCTGATATAGACAGAAGACAGGAAATCCTAGCTGAGACTTAAGAAAAAATGTGGTGTTAATGTGTTTAGCTTTTTTGTCAATCTGCTGCCTTTGCAACTTACTGAAAAAAATCTTAGAGAAGCATCATGCAGCCAGCAAGCCTGTCTCCAAACTAAAACAAAAACTAAAGCAAAAGTGCAACAATTTGTCATAGTTCTGAGTGCTGGAGCAGATGACAATAGGCAAGGGTCATTTATCACTAGATTTGTTCCCAGAGAAAAACCTAAAGAGTTCTTCAAAGCAGCAATTTTGAGCAAGTTCTACAAAGCAAGCAAAACAAATCCCACAGCAGGGTTTGCAAAAATTATGTTAGAGAAAAACATCTAAGTGAGCAAGAAAATGCAGTACGTAGCTGTTCCCCTAATTCATTTAGCATGCTAATAGAATGGAAATTTTAAGAGATTTGGTGATGAACAGTTTGTCCTGTGCAGAACTGTTCAAGGGCTTGACCTTCAATCATCTAATTTGAGTCAGGAGGATATCACTGATAATAATGATCATGTTTGCCACTTGCTGTGTACAGCATCTTTCATACAAGGATGTCAAAAATTCACAAACATCAGTTAATTGCTGTTCTTACCAATTCCCTCACAGAGTGTTATTAGTGCTATATTCTTATATAATTCAATATTTTATACACACTATAAGTTACCTCTAAGTACTCTAGGTTATTAATTTTATGCAACCTCAGTTAGGAAAACACCACAGAATGTACCTAATTTTTTTTAGATTACCAGAAGCATTAGTCAATAGAGTTTGAAAGCTACTCTCAAGATTTCCAAAAGTAGGTTTCAAAGGCTGCATTTTCCCTCTATTACAGTAGAGAGATGTTCAGAATCAGTGAATTATTTCATTTGGAGAGGAAAATTATTTATCATTTGTATTTAACAAGTACTAAATAGAGTTTTCATTAATTCTCATGTTTAGTGAGGAATAAATAATTTTGCCTAAGGTTTGCAAAATAATTATGTGACTTTTTTTTCAGTTCACAAATCCCTCCTACTTTTTCCTGAAAGATTTCCTTGTGCCCTTCCAAAATTAGTGCAGAAATCAGACTTCTACTATCTTAGATTTCAGACTGACATGATAATCAGAGGACCTGGAAGAAGATGACATTTCAGGAAAATTACATCTTTGTGAAGTGGATATGATCCTGATTCAAGACACCAAAATAAATCTGATTCTCTTCATTAACTAGAGTGGATGCTTCTGCTGGAGCCTCATGTGCACACAAAGTAGTGATAAATCCCCATAGCCAATTGTCTCCTCCTCACCTACAGAACTACATTCTTGGTATCCAAATGTGATTGCTCTCCTTTTTCTTTACCCTGTAACTGTCTTCCACACTCTGCTCAGTACTGGTGTCTGCTGATCTTCACAAGAAACAAGTCCATACTAAACCCACCTCTCCAGTTTGCACATATGAGAGCTTGTCCTGTCTGTCCCACATTTTGATCACGTCTACATAGAAGTAATCAGGCTCAGGATCATAGTCACAGTTTTTAACTCCACTTCTAAACAAACCACGTGGTTTGTGAAGAAGGCATCTTCTCTGTGATCTTTCTGTTTCATACAAACAGTGAGCCACCTCTCTGTGGCATGTTCATACATTTTGGATGAATACTGTTATGTGTTGACTTTGCAGGACCTACCTGATGCTTTTGCAGGAGCTCAGGCTTTGTTATGTGTGAGCAATTCTGTGATCCTGTCATGAAATTCTGTCTATATAATTGAAAATGTCAACGTAGAGACACCACTGAAAATAAGTCCTGCATTAATATTTGTCTAAAACACAGAGACTACTGCTAAGCCCCTTATAGTTTAGACAAACACACTCCAGATTACTTCATTAAAAAAAAATCTAAACATACTAATATTAGTTTTAGAAATTTCAGTGCTCTGTAATTTCAAACAAAATGTATTTTAGATTAAGAGAAAATTAGCTTATGCTGAGTAGAAAAATTTATTAATCTGCAGAAAAAGAATTGTTATTTTGGAGCTTCAGTCGGCTTGCATAGGTCTAATAGTGGTAACTAAGAAGAGAGTGAAAAAACACAGTAAATGTACACAAACATTCATATCAACATATCAAACAGTCAAACTTTTGAGCACACAGCTCTCCAACCCCATAATTTTTCAATATCTCTACATACCAGTGAGAAACATAGTTAAACATATTTTTTGATTGATTTGGCAAAATGGCTTGCAGCATCTTCTACATGCTCTCGTTTCTTTGGGTACCTTCTCACTTGCCTTCTTACCATTGTTATAGACAATATAACAATTTAAGATATAGCTTTTGCCCTATGGATTGCTAAGAGAGGATTTAAAAAGAGTCAGCTGTGAAAACAGAAAAAAATTGTCACAGATATTTGTGATTTTAAGCTGGAAAAGCAGTTCTGCCCCACTGCTGAAGTATTACTAGTGATTAGGGTACCATCAGGCCAGCAAATGTTGCAGCTATGTCCTCAAATTAATTTACATGTAACATGTATAAAACACAGCTCCAGAACACTGGAGGTGAGCTCCTTCAAAATGTGCTTTTTTTCAACTGCAGTGGGGACCATCCAAACACCCACCATCTCAAAGGGTAATGCTTTCTTTGACATCTAAGGTGTCATATTCAAAAATATCCAAAATATTCATACCATAAAGAAAATTCTACTGTGTAATAAGCCTAGCACTGGAGTTTCAACAAATATAGGCCTAAATGCCTTCTTTATTAGCTGATCTTACAAGCTCCTTAGAGACAGGATGAAAGGTGGCATTCAGTGCAGCACTTCTCCCACACTCTCTTTTGTAGTTGGCTTGGACTTTCATCACCATATAGTCCATGCAGACTCACACTTCAAACAGGTCTATAGTGCATGTGGGAAGGTGAACTACCCTGAGAATTTTTTTCTTGTTTCTATGAAAATGCATTCAAGATGAATGCTTGCTTTTTAACAAATATATTTGAATGACTTTGTTTGAAGAATTCATAGAAAACTTAGCCAGCAGGGCAATCGACACCACAAAAAGTCATGGACAGTATTAGTTTCATTTAAAGTTCAAAAGATTAATTTAGCCTCTGTTAATTATTTTTTCCTAGTAAGAAAATAAGCCGCTTTCTCTAAACTCATGTACAGCAGAGTACTAAAAATTGTAAAGGCCATATTTACCTTACATTTGATTAATGGAGGACATGTCCTCCACAAACAGTTTAGTATTTATGTCAGTAAATATATAATCATTATAGTAAAATGGACTGCTTCTTATCCAGTTCTTCTAAAATGCCTGTTTCCCATACACAAACCACTGAAAATTTAAAGACATTTGGAAAGCATTTGTGTAGCACAGAACTGAGACCTTTTACCAGTGCTCCCTCTATATTGTATCCTACCTTGACAAAAAAATTATTGTGGCCAGAGAAGAAAAGTCCATTTGAGGCTTACAGAGGACCACAAAGATTCTCAATTTTCTGATGCAGAATATCATTGTTCTTAAATGTTTTCAGATGCAATATTGCACTGATGATTTGGGAATAGGAGGAAAATTTTTTCATAGATTTTGCTGCAGATATTGATGCTATCACCTTTTTCAATTCCTTATTGCCACTTAGATATGGATTAACAGCTGAACAGCTGGGAAAACATGGCATTTCTTACTGCTACCTCTTAAATTAATTTAAACTAATGTTTTCTATATGTTTTCTATAATGTTTTCTATAATGTTTTCTATAATGTTTTCTACACAAGCAATTACAGCAAGGTACATCTAGGGGTAAAAAAGTTCCAGTTAGATATAAGATCACCTCAGTTTGCTGCTTCAATTAACTGCATACCATGGCTGCTAACAGAAAAACACAAAGTGCCTGGTTCAACAGGCCTATCCATACTGACGCAACTTTTGCACAGGTATGTCACAATTAAATCTCTAATAACCAAATGCAATTGCTATTCTGTGGTAAATTTTATCATTTAAGCTGATACAGTAGCAATTTTCCTCACAATAAGATAAATACAATCAAGAATAGCTCTATATATATTTCAATACAAGATAAAGTAACTGGTGTAAAGCCAAAGTTTTTTAACCCAAATGTGAAGAAGCTTGGCATACATTTTTCAATTCTACCTTCTTCTAAAAATGTTAATATTGACAGCTTGCCATATTTAACCAAGGTAAAGACTGAAAAAGGAAAAAGACTCATTGAATTTTGGGAGTCAAAGAAGTTGTGTGGATTGCAAGACTGAAGAACTTACAGAGTGCATGACAAGAATAAATTAAGCTATTTAGAAACTCTTGGAGAAGGAAAAATCCTCCAAATGATTAATGCTATTCTGTAAATGAAAGGTAGCACTGTTTTGCTTTTATAGAGATACTAATTTCTTCTCTAAGTTGCTCGTTTACTGTGAAAATCAACAACAGATAAAACTAATTTCTCAGTATTTAGGCCTATGTACTAGTCCATGCTGAGTACTGTAGATTTGGCAATATTAGTGTTAATAAAAGAGAATATAAAAAAATCCCACACTTTTTTTTCATTTATTTCTCATGCTCAACTTTTTTAAAAGCCTTGTTTGTTTGTTTGTTTGTTTGTTTGTTTGTGGAATCCCTTGTGATTCTGAGTATAGGAATCAATTTCAAATGCAGTTCAATTAAGTAAAGTGATCAAAGTGCAAGGCTCAACTGGCCATTCCCAGCATTATGTTATGTATATCACATGCATATTGATTACACAATTGACTTTTCATCTGGGAAAGCCTTACAAATAAGGGCCATCTGTTTTCATAATTTTTATGTAGCATTTGGTAGATCTCATACAGCTTCATGAGTACACTGGGTATTTCAAATGTGCATTTCTTTATAGGTTTACAACAGAAGGAAAAAATTTCCTTATTCTTTGGTCATTGGATTATTTCCTTGAGGATCTGCACTTAATTCTTGCACTGGTATTGAACACACAGTCAGAAAGACGGTGGTGAAAAAAAAAAAAACTAAAAAAGAAGAACAAATATTTTAGATTTTTATATGTCTCACAGAATGAATTACTCCACCTGAACTGAGAAAATATTCTGAGCAATCAGTATTAAAATCTCAATACTAACTACTTCCTAAACACCACTTTATTGTAATATCATGTAATACAAGTATCAGTAGCATAAAAGTGATAGTTGGGATGTACAAAGAAATCCATGCTGGAACCCTGGTATTTGTTTGCACACAATCTGTCATTCTTGTGGATCTAAATGTCTAAAGACAAAGAAACTAATCTATCAACTTTTTAGTAGAAATTTCAGGACTGCAGCCATTTGGTGTTTGTTATATTTGTAATATTGTTATAGAGCCAACACTTCCCTTTGCTTATGCATTTGTATTTTAGTACATTGCATGTATGATGCAGCAAAACAGATAACAAAAGAGGTGCTCTATGCTGCAAGGCTTATGAAAGCACTCTTTTGGGGGAAGATTTCTAGTGTACTTTGCTAATTCTGTCATTTGCTTTTGAGTTTTCTCTCTTGTTTGGAGAAGGACTAGAGAGCTGTGAGGAGTAAGTACTCGTATTCAGCTACACAGCAACAGAGTCAGGCATGCATTGGAAAACATCACCCTGACATCTCAATCAAAAGACACATGGGGAGAAAAAAAAAAATAGAGGGGAAAAGAAAAAGTAAGTACTTGTGCCACTGGAATGAAGGATAAACCAACATATGGAAACGTCATTCTCAATTCCCCTGCTAAGTAGTTATTTTTCTATGAAATCTGTTCTCTGTCATGATGACAATTCTGTTCATGATCAGATATATAAAGAATATTTTTTACTGATTCCCAGTAAATCAGTCTGAATATGATAAAGTAATTCCTGATGTTATAGAGTGAAAGTGATGGCCACCATCCAGCCTCTGGATTTACTGTATGCAGAGGACAAAGAAGAAGAAGGAAAAAACCAGAGACTTCATATTTTAGGAGGCACACTCCATCTGAAGATGACAAATCCCATGATGCAGTCTTTCCTCTCTTGCGATTCCTGTCACCTCCAGCTAAGAGCAGGAATAACACTGGCTGGCTTCCCAGCCACTTTTTGGAGGCAGACACATTGAGACTTGTTCTTGAGGGATTCTTCAGGTCCATGCAGCAGCACTTGCTGGCAGCGTCTGGAAGAGCTGCAGCAAAGAAGTTGAACTGATGAGATGGAGTCAGTGAACTACTGATTTACCAAAATATGAGTACTGGTCTAATACCGATACTCAAGTGTGACGGACAAAAGACTCTCTAACAGTTTAAAGTTAGAAAGGATATGTTTATTCAGTGTTGGGCAGTGTGAGGTAATCCTCTGATACACACCACAAAATCACAGGTGATCACAGAGTCTATTTATTAGCAAAGGATTCAAACAAATACATATTCATAATAACAGCCCCTCCCATCCCTGCTTCCTATGGTAATTAGTTTGAATAGCTATTAAGCATGGATGATTGACTTCTTAAATTAAGTCTGGGGTCATTTTCATGGGGAGGGGTCTTAAGAGGAGGAAGTAAGGCAAGTCTTCCTCACCCTAAATTCTTGGCCTTTTCAATCAATGACAATACAAATGATTTCTGCGGATAGTCCAATTTCTCAAAGAATGGGTTTCTGGTTGCATTGTCTGTGTTCCCTTGGATCTGCTCACTAGTTTCATCTTATCCCATTGTAAGTGCAGCTGAGCAAACATGAAATGACAGACAATCATTTATTTAGGTTTCAGATAACTACTCCCTTCTAACTTTTAACTTTTAATTATTTTCAACAAGGTAACTAAAAACAAGGTAACTAAAATCCTAATTTTTTAAGATTAGTGTTTCACTACCTGTCATGCCCACAAGTTCTTTCACACAAAAAAATAAGGAAAATATTCCTGATATTGATGTCTATTCTGAGGGAAGAGATTACTTTAAAAATCCTCCTCCTCCTCCTCCTTCTCCGCCTCCTCCTCCTCCTCCTCCTCCTCCTCCTCCTCCTCCTCCTTCTTCTTCCAGTGTACTAGCCTTTATTTCTACATCACTCAGAGATCACAGCTGTAGGAGTACTCAATAGCCTGACTTTGAGGGGGATAAAAGCTCCATATATTAAAATCAGGGTTACATTTAATAAAACAAAGCCCTCTAACAGAAACTGTACATTGTTTGGGCCAAATATTTTAGTTTGGGACAAATTCACTTCCAGATATGTGTGTCATATATACTCCTGAATTTCTATCTGTTCTGCAAAGGTTTTTTTGCTCCTTAGACCCACTGTCACTGCTGTTCTATGAAAGTAAATCTTTCATGGCAGACAAGAAATATCACTTGAGGATTGATAATGTTAAAAATCCACCATTCCATGGGAAAGTCTTTGAGCAGATAATGCACCAAAAAAAGCGTTCATAATGCAGCAGGCAGCTTTTTTTCATGGTGATAGAAAACCATGTTATGTTCTTAACCATACTTCAGAGTGCTAAACCAGCAGCCCAGGAAACATCCACTGAAATACCAAAACACAGCAAAGTATTAATGCCTTGTGACATCAGAAAATATGTTCCTTTGTAAATCTTACAAATCTGACAAGAATGCAGGTGTGGGGAAAAAAGGATAATTTAAGTGAACATCTAAGCCTCCAAATGTGCAGAATTTGTTGCTTGACAACAAAAATTCTAGTCTTTCCATATATATATTTTTTTTAATGCACACAGGACTCTGAAAAACACATATGGCATATAGTTTGGGGTGGCAGAAACCTACATTTGAAGCTGCTACAACTGACCTGTCCAAGTACAGCCACCGTCCTTATTTCAGCACCCTCATCTTCCTGGTTCAGCTCAGATTTATAGATACAGAAACAGAAGGTCTACATCTTTTCCTTTCTCGTGGCACTCTGTCCTTCAGCAGGGGCATACATGGATGCTCTTTAGAGAAACAGACATTTGATGTTACAGCAGTGAATTGCTTGGGATTTATGTGCTCAGTTCCTATTGCCTTTGCATTGTGCAGCCATGATAAAATCCTGTGTGGTGACAGTTCCTTGATTGTTCAAACAAAGGGGATTACTTCCTTGAGATTAGTAGGCACTGGATTTTGCCTCTGATACTCATAAGCAATTCACAAGGTCTGGATACTGAAAAGCACTTTTATGGGGAAAGATTTGTTTATGAAGACAAAGGAATTCTCTTCACAGATGCTACTGGTGGACTGGTGGGCAGAAGTGACCTAGGTTTAACAACTCATTTAAATAGTTGGTCTTTTCAGAAAAGCAGAGTTAGTCTGTAGGGACGTTTTCTTCATTAACTTACTTCATAATCCATTTCTTCCTTAATGAAGGAGAGAAAGAACATTTATTTCAAAGAAGATCTTTGTCATGAAATTATTTATTCTTGGCTTCTCCCTGATTGCAAAGTTACCATTAAAATGATTGAAATTATTTACAGCAAAACACTCTGTCAGCCCACCCAATAAATATCACCAACCTAAATTAACCATCCACAACAGAAATGACTATTTCTGCCTACAGCTACAAATCAGTCAAACAATGAAGAAAAGCATAATTAAATGCTTAGATACCAAAATTATTTCCCTTTTGCATGCAGTGTTAAACCTATGGATGAAACAGATTTTTTATTGAAAATATAAGATAGTCATTAAAATGCATCAGATTATTATTATTAACATGTTTGAATAAAATTTCTATCATTATATATAACCATATGTTTATTATACCAATGTACTTTTGCTAAGGTAAGCTCCTTTGCTTGGAAGGGTATCCATTTAAATTAACTACACATAACACTCAGCTGTGTTCAAGTCTAAAATAGAGGGTGCATTCATGGTCAGAACTAAATTTACTGGTCAGTAAATGAGTGGCTAAAACAAAATCTGCTTCTTCCAATTTAAATGTTTTCATGTAATTTGCACTTAAGAAATGCTCTCTTTTGTCATCACCAGGGAGTATTTTGCTGTTCTTGTGCAAAATAAAATTTGAGGCAGTAGGAAAAAACCCCATCTATTATTAACTAGATATAAATTATTCCTAATCTACAGACGGTGTTTAATTCCTGGTTCACATAAATGCAAATTGTACTTCAGAACCAATATTTTAACAAGCCATTTGTCAGCAGCAGACAGAAGCACAAGCTCAATATAAAATATAGAACAAACACTTCAAGCTCATTCCAAAGAACAAGGTGATTGAAGGTTGACTCTGAGCTGTACAGAAATGCAAGTTCATGTTGTGAGACTGTTCATCAGTTTAAGGATGGGGGAAAAAAATCTCTACAATGTGTTTCTATCAAAGTTCTTAGCCTTATACTTAGCCTTTTTATTCGTAGGAAATATATCCCTCTCATTGATTTAAAATCTTTCAGGAGGAATAAGGAAGAGAGAAAAACCACTGAAGAAGCTGCAAGGCCTGTACGCTATTCTGCTACATGATCCCCCTAAGTTTGCTACAATAAATTACCAAAATCAAGATCTTCTAGTTTTGTATCCAGAAATGTAAATAATGCCTGTATTTAAGAGATGTAATTGTAAAAAGCATTAAAAAATGAGTTCCAGAAGACATCCTCTGCTTCCTACCTGGAGAGCTGTGTTTCAGAGAAGAAAAAGTTTTTCTTGTAATGAAGCTGTGCCTAGGAAAGGTTTCGTAGCTGCATCTTCCCAAGGATAGAAGCAAATTGAAGAGCTAACCCACAGAATTCTTATGTGAAACATGGGAAAAATATGAAAAAAAATAGTTGAAAATAGTTCCTAATAGCTTCACGATTTTTATTTTTTTTTTTCCATATGGAGTCAAAATATGTAATTTCTGTGATATTTCATTTCTCTTCAGGTCTCAGAGAAGTCTTCCCCAGCTTGGGAAGAGTAGAACACATGAAAGACTACCTTTTAGCTAATGTCCTGTTCACTACAATTTGAGCAGGAATAGGATTTTCCTTTTTTTCTATACATAGAAATAACAGACCAAAAGTTGAGTAACTAGTAAAACTAGCTCCCTCATTAGAGATGCTGATGCCTCCACTGCTTTTTCTCCTACCTACGTACTGTTTGAAGGTGGCTAAGTGTCACAGGAATATCTGAGTATTTTCAGTCACTATGATGAATGTAACTGTCTTGTAATGGAAGCTGCATCAGATAACTGGGATTAAAGCATACTTTAGAATTAAGTGTCCTCCATTAAATTCACCTCAGTCTGATCCCAGCAGTCCTGGCTTCACTGAATAAGAAAGGCAGTATTTCCAGACAGTAGAAAAATTGCCAGCTCAGGACAACTGTCAGTCAAAATTTCTTGGAGCATTATAAACACCTGGACTCTCTGGCTGTAGAAAGAGAGGCACAAAGTCATCTGGTAGCAGACCAAAGGATGTCACTTGTCACCATAAGGGAAACAAAATTAACTGCATTGCATCTTAAGGTGTGAGTATATTACAGTTGAAATAAAACATTCTTTATTTAACAGAAGGCGGATATTCTTAGAGTGAAGGTACATGTGCTGCCATACTAAAAGACCATTTTCCCAGGAGTTCAGAAAAAAATGAAGCTACAATATGCTGTTAGCAAGGACAACATATAGGGCACAGAGCTCTGAGGAATTTAAACAGCACCAAAAAATGCCCAAACTCTCTGTTTCTCAAGTCCACTAATACTAAGTAGACCAAAGAGTTTGCTTCTTGCTAAAGAATAAGATTTCCCAACATGATATTGAAAGGCGGAGGTTAGGTATCTTTTTCAACTTTTATCTTCCATAAAATATCTGCAGACTGTGACAGGAAGGAGACAAATTATCAGCCTAAAACAGTCTTTGAGTACTGAAGAAAAGACAAACTAGAGAGAACTGTCTGATGATGCAGAAATTAAAGTCAGTTCCTTTCCTTTTCTTGGAAATGAGATAGTCCAGCAGACTTGAGCATCATGATTGTTTTTCCTGTCCTTAAAAATACAGGAAGAGGGGTCATGAAGCCACTGACACAAAACACTGAAAGAAATTAAGCATCTATAAAACAATTGAATAATAATTAAGTAGCAGGAAATTAATCAATAAAGACTGTTATAATCAAATTTATTAATTTCTTCCTATGACATAGTAACATATCTTGTAAATAGAGAAGTGTGTGAATATGTCATATATCTTAGCTTTAGGTCAGCTTTTGGCATTTTTAAGACGCTTCCAAGCAAGCTAGGGAAGCATGGCCTGTACAAAACTACAATAAAGATATCTGTCTTGAAAACCACATATAGTTGTTGTAAGTGGTATCAGCAAGGTCTCAGTAAATAAGAGTACTTTACCACACACTCTGTGCTAAAAACTCTTGCTTTATCAGCATAAACATTGGTTATAAAAAACTGGACGTGAAATTTGTCAGGGTGGTGTGAATTCACACATACTGTAAGACAAAGCTGAGTTTAGAAAGTGGAAAACCACTTTTAATAAAAATATTTAATTCAACAAGGAAACGCACAAAATATGTAATATTGTAGTGAGGACTAATACATCTGGGGGGAAAGGTGGGACACGAGACCATGGGCAGGTAGGTCTGTAGAAAAAATCCAGTAGAAAACAACCTCATGATGTAATTTCTAAGGAATATACTTTCAACACAGAGGTAAATATAAAGAGAAATATTATCAGAAAGGCAAGTGAATATTCCCATTCTGGTCTATATTACTAGTATCAAATATGGGCCCTGATAGTTTCAGGTATTCTGAATCAATAAAACTACTGAGCTGTTGGAGAAACAAATAAATCTATGAAATGAAGAAATATTTAACTCACTGGGATTTTTCCAAAAGAGCAGAATGAAGGAACAAAAAAAGCTTTGAATAGTCAAAATATATTTGAAGGATGTTCAGCCAGAAAAAAGAGAGTAATTTCTTTGTTGTATCTTCCAGGAACAAGCTAGGCTTATATTGCAAGTATTTAGATTAGAGAAAGAGAAAAGCCTTCTAACAGTGAGAATATCTAAAAGCTTAAATGGCTTGACTAAGAAGATTGCTGTAAAACCTGTTTTGAGCTAATGAGCTCTCTATCATTTAAAATCAGCACAGAAAATATACCCCTAGAATCTCCAGATACCTTTTAAATATCCCACTTTTCACATAATAAATGCCTCAGCCTCTGATTTATTGCTGAAGATACTGTTATTATGCTGCAAAAAAAGTGAAATTATCATCCCAGTATCACTGCACCTGGCAGATCTGTACACCCATGTGTCTTTTGTGCTGTAGACACACAGCCTGCACAACACCATGCAGTATAAGCCACTGAGCATATGAAATTCATCACACGTGGTGTCCTGCCTCCATGAAGTGCATTCTTAGATCATATTCTAATTTACAACAGCACTTTCTTTTGGCTTCTGAAAATTGCCTGACACAGAAATACACAATGTCACAGCAATGACAATTGCTGCTCCACAACTATTTCCACTGAAAGTCAATTGAATTTCAATTTCTTTTAGTGGGGAAAGCCAGGAGAAGCCAATTATCATTGCTCTAACACCACATATTCACCTCAGGCATCACTTAGGCTGCAAACAAAAAAATTTCAGATCCTGCTTGCAACTTTCCTTCTGGTATGTGGCTCTGACTCCCAGTAGCAGTACAATATAAAGGGAGAATTGCATTAAATACACTTACCCATCTTGATCATATTAGTAAATAAACAGATAATTTTATATTTTAAATACTACAAATACAAAGAAACACATTTAAAATGTGAAGCTGTTTGCTGTGTTTTGTAAACTATGCTGTAGTATTTTACTGAATTCTCCTTGTAGCAAATTATTAATGAATGAAATAATGTTTCATTGCATTTTGGACCTAATTTCATAACCTGGAAGAAATTTTGGCTGTTCTCTGTGCCAGAATGAGAGTGTCAGTACACTGTGAACGCTGTATTAACAACAGCTATTCACACAAATTTATGGGATTACATCCATCACTCGCTTTTGCTAAAACCACAGAACTAAGAATGCTTCTTAGGAAGCATTTTCAATTGTCTACTGACTGGCTCAGCTTTCTGCAATACTGGGGGTGTATCTCTGAAAATCCCTAGCAGATGTGCTCTCTTTCAGTTCATTGGGACATAAAAACTGTCAGTGAGAGCCAGAGCCAGTGTCATTTTCAGAGTCAACTGATGATGGAGGAACTGCAATCTGAAAGCAAGCTCAAAGGCAAACTAAGGGCACAGTGGCTGAAAGAGAAAACTAATTTTTGATCATTATGATACAGAGCTACCCCTGACATGAAGAATGCAATAAAAATCAAGGTTTTTGGGTTTTTTTTTAGTTGTCAGAATAGCACTATAATAGCTTTCAAGACAAGTTGTCAATTCTACAGCTCAAATTGTGACAATTGTGAAGCAGCTTATGTACCTCCCAAGAAGCAAGGAGGCAAGGAAAGATGGTGTGTTCTTTTCTTAGCAACTGCTCTAATTGCAGGCTTGCTCTATCTATCTATCTATCTATCTATCTATCTATCTATCTATCTATCTATCTATCTATCTATCTATCTACCTATCTGTTTCTGCTTCTCTCTTACAGTTGTCTGATTTCCAAAATTTGCTACTATGAAGGAACAGCAAGAGTTTCGCCCCTTTTCCCAAAAAGCCTGGTCAGGGCTTGAGGGAAGACTAATATTCAAAAAATGCTTGGCTATAAATGTCAACATGCGTAGACTCCAGACTTCTAACTTATGAAGCCCCAAGCTTTATCCTGAAAGCAAATGTCTTATCTTCAAATATATGCTGCCAAAATTCTTTCAAGTTATTATTTTACCATTCCTCAGGATTAATTTGCAGAGGAGATTTTCAAAATAGAACTGAAAGCAGCCATTGCATTAGACCATTCCTGTTAATTTTCTTAAGAGGTTAACACAGGGACAAAGAAAAACAGAGAAAAGTAGCAGGAATTTCTTACAGAGCACTCTTTCAAGGAAAAATGAACAGATATTGCATTATTTTTTAACATCACAATTCACACCTTGGCTAATTGAAAGAATTATTTATCAGGGATTTTCCTAAATGTCAGACAATCACAATTTTCTTCAGCTGTACTTCCCTCTCCCTTTTGTTAACCACATTGGTTAATTCAGCAACTTCACACCAAGCAATGGCTCTCTCTCTCACTGACCACGTAAAGAGACTAAACTCATACAAAAAGTTAGGAATTCTCTATGGTATGAACTGCAGAGAGTTTTGTGTTTTGAACAGTATTTTTAGACATTGAGGGGGGAAAAAACCCATATATTTCATAGTGTATGTATGATGCTAGAAAATACTCCAATCTGATCATACTGCACTGTGAAGGAGCAACTGTTGTTCCTGTATATGTTAAGGAAAGCAATAGGTGTTACTGCACACAGCATACATGGTTGAAAAAGCCATGGCAGCAGCCTATGAGGTACCTCTGTGAACCCAAACACAATGATGATTTCTGGTATCTTGCAGAGCACAGTGTTGGTTTAGCTCCATGGGCTAAAACTTTGCTGTGAGTGCATTCTCTGTGGAGGATGTTTAGCACCAAGGTGTTTCCAACCCCTCAGGACTTGCCCTGGTTTCAGCCTTAAGTAAACCTGTGCTGGTGCATATTACCCTTGGCTCCATGGTGAGTTAAGCACCATCAATGAAATGGTTGCACTGACTTCTAAAACTGGGAAACTGCACTAGGAAGACTGCAAAGGGAACTGTCTACAACTGGTTAAATACAGGTTAAATAGTCCCTTCACAAAAACACTAAGGGGATTTCTACATCTGATTTCTTCAACATGTATATCTCTCACAGGTTGTCTAGTAAGACAGCTAGATCAATAATAGAATCACAGTATCTGAATTTAGCAAAATATAACTCAGCCCATCTATATGTCCACTAGAATCAGAGCTAAAATGACATACTGGATTCTCCATCTAGTCAGCTTTTCAGAAATAAGTAGTCCTAATTAAATGCCTCTAAAAGGGAGGATATCCAGATACATAAGTAAAAACAAAGGAAAATGGAAGTAAAAGCAAAGGCAAATGAGAACTAATAGTGCATATCGATGAGAGCAAGAACTGAAAACACATACTGTTACTTTGATATTTCTCAAATTATTTTTTGTTTCTAGGGGATGATGATGGTGATGGAGCAGACTAGAATCAGGCAACACAAGTTGGATATGACTGACTGCCCTGCATTTCCTTGCACTGTTCCACTAGACCCCAAAGATTACACTTTGTATTCATGGGAGTAATGAGTGGTCCTAATTTATCCTAATTTCTCTTTTCACACTTTAGATGCCAGGGAGCAAGAATGCTCTGGGAAAGGTTTGAGAAATATCCTTCCTATTTTGAGATTTAAACTTCAGCAGCCTTCAAGCTTGTATATCCAGCATTTTTTTGTTAACATGATGAATGATCCAGTGATCCCAACTATCTTACTAAGAATATGTTTATATGAGAGAACACAGGAGGCCTCTTTAGCATAATGACTCCAGTGAGAAAGAGAAGCTCGTAATGATCACCTCTCTGAGTGCATTGCCAGTAAGCCAGAAAAATAAAGAAGAAACAATTTATGTTGGGGCTTGTAAAGGGGCCTTTCTGGCCCCTATTTGCAGGGACTCAGAACTCATGAAAAATTTAAATGGCTCAGGAAGGCATGACAATTCCAGTATGTGGGCTGTCAAGTTAATTTATGAGTGTGTATAATTGGGTGACTGCTTTTCCTCTGGAAAGATGAAACAGCTGAGCCAAGAAAGATTGGTATCTACCAGTTCCAATACATAGAGACAGATACTTTCAGGGTATGAATAGAGACAGAAACAGAGAAGCATCTGTGCAGCACCTCAGAAGTCTACAAGGTGTAATACAGTATCACTGAATACACTTTCCAGATGCAGGGCTCTAATTACCCCATACTCTCAGGTCTGTATGGTAACTGTAGAGGGGCTCAGAGTAATGCTTTACCCCGGGGAGTTTCCAGCAGAATTCTGGCTACAGACAACACAAGCTGGCAGAATGTTTTCTGAGGAACAGAGGGAATAAAGGCTTTCTTATCCCAGTCCCTGTACTGGCTCTAAAATGGAAGTGGATGTGATATAAAGCCATGGTCCAACTAGATACACTCCTTTTGTGCATGAGATACCAGCCATGAGAAAATCCTAAAAGCCTGCAGGAAGCTACCTTGAGATATTAGCTGCTGCTTTCAGTGTAGCGAATATAAAGACAGCAGTCCTGTTCTGACTAGAGCCTCTAACTGGCATGCTGGAGGTGTCAGAATCTAAGTGCCAACCTATCAGGTCAAATATAATGTATTAAATAATTCCCAATTAATTGCACTAGTTGCCAGGGGCAATGGTTCAAAGGAAAATGAACATACTGATTACTCTTTTTAGTGCAACACAGTTGTCTGTGCACAACTGGTAGGTGCACAGCATCCTGTAACTTGATAAGCAAAGGCTTCATCTAAACTGTGGTACCTGAGGGCAGTTTGTAATTCCCATCTCTGAGACCAGGCATGAACATCTCATGCTAGAATGAGTTCCATAGCCAGTGTTCCTGGTCTTCATCACAGTTTCTGCAGGACAGAAATCCAGCAGTTGAGGAAGGAGAGATCTGTGATGTATGCCAACATACTTTCCCCTTTCAGTGACTGGGGTAAAAGATGAAGATGAAGATCTATTACACAGCAGACTCTTAGACACAACAAAAGAAAGATTAGATTTACTTTGACACATTGACAGCAAGCAAGAAATGAAAATTCATATCTTTCCAATAAAAGATATACAGCCTTTGCATTTCAAAACAATACCAATATTCTGAAAAACTCTTCTGAAGTATTGTCTTCAAATACGTCTGCAGAAATGCCATGCATTTGCATGATATCTGGGCTTATAAAAATGCATACCTATGCATAGGACAAATATATGTCACATCAGTTATCAGCATTTGCAGCACTATCTGCCACCTCAGTTTTCTCTTGGAGATTCTATGCCTGATTACTCCAGCTACCTGAGCAGGGAATCTCTTACTTTGAAGTAGCCCAAGATGACCAGTTGCTTCTTTATACAGTTTGCCCTAGTCCTTGTGCAAAGTCCTTTGTGATCTTAACAGTGTTTAAGGCAAGTGTGATCTTTAAGTCTCTTACACATTCGTAGTAAAAATGGAAAGCATGTGTGAGTTTTTCTTTTGCATAAAAGATTTCCTTGATCTCTTAAATGCTGTAACTGATTTCTTACACAAAAGGCTATTGCTGTAACTCTGCACCTTAGAGAGCTCTTGCCCAAGGAACCCTTCTTCTCTTCAACCATTCTAAATCTGATCCTCATGTCCTTTACAATATCACAGTGAACTGATTTTGACAGATTTACATAGTTCATTCTTGCTATTGCAGCTTGTACCTAATGTAGCATGCCGTTAAAATGTATAAAACACTACATCTTTTGAAATGAGTTGTTTTAAAATACTTTAAAAAGAATAGTCATAATTATTTATGCAGAAACTCCAACAGACTACTCTGGAATTTGCCAATGAAAGACCAAAGACTAAGACCTATGGTTTCTAAATAGACTCTGCAGTGGAATTGACCACAGCTTCAAATTATTTTTATCTTTTCATTTGAACAGCAATACCTGTCACTTATACAAATTAAGCTGCACCTTGTCAGCTTTTAGGGGCAGGTTTAAAAGCTTACATCTCAGCCTTTCAATATCCATAATTTATAGCAGAGCTGAAGCTCATGCACAGATCTCACAATCCACAGTGTAATTGACTTCAGCTACTTTCCTCACATAATAAATAAATCAGATAATATTGGAGTCTTTAAATTAACAAAAGGTTGAATAATATTTTATGAGTTCCCTTGGTAATTTTCAGGCCTGCACCACATTTTCCATAATACATCATTACAGCAAAAGCACTCTGCTGTATTGCAGCTGTATTACAGTAATATAATGATGGGAGAGCTGTTTCTTTGAGGTGCCTGTTAAACAGGTTTCAAGACCCCAGTAGCCTCCAAATGGTCAATAAATTGTACATTACTCGGGATTACTCTGTGAGCTATAGCAGAATCACATCACTTAAACAAAGTTGAAAGTTTCCCATTCTTTTTCCAGGGACTCAGCCATGCTGGAGGAATCAGAAGCAAGCCCTTATCTTATGAAGATGTTTGAGGGTAGTCTCTTTTGGCCACACAAAACCCTAATACATAGCCAGCATTTACCGAATCCTCTTTTTTCAAATTTTCCTGTTACAGCAAAGCACAGATGTTATCTTGTTATGTACATACCAGGAATATAGTAGAAATTTCTTATCTGTTTATCATCCACAAAATATTTCAGAAGGACATGCAGCAATGCTAGCAAAATTTTGGACTATAAATTGGAAATTATAAAAAATAGGAGAGCTCCATATCTGTGACAAAATAACTACTAGGAAATTTCTGCTTGTAGAATGTAAAATCCACTTTTAATCATCAGGCCAGCATAAGTTTTACAAAACACCACCAATGTTCCATTTGCATATTATTCTGAGAATTTAAGTTATAGGTGTGAATCCAGCACAGAGAATTTTTTTTTTTTTTTTTTTGTAAGCAAAACCCCCCAGTTTAGACATTTCTAACAGGAAAAATCTGGATGTATGTTAGTCCTTTAAGCAGGGGTGGGCAAGGAGCAACTCTCCAGCATCAAATGTCATCACTGAAACATTGCTCTAGCCTCCAGATTTGTAGAGTGACTCTCAAGACAGGAAAAATCAAAAAAATTAATTGCCTTTATTTTTTGCTCAAATTCAAATAACACCTGAAAAAGGCAGTATAGGGTGAAGAACAGAATTCTCAACACCAAAGTAAATCAGGATATCTATCAGCATTATATCTACCAGTACCTATCATCTACAGAATGGACACATTTCACAAAGATGTCTCAGATTATAATTGACAATATTTCCCTTTCGTTCATTGACAAGAATAGTATCAAACTTGCCTTTCCTCAGGCAAGAATTTGGCATATCAAGGCATATTTCGGCATATCTTTAATCCCCTCTGAACTACACATTAATTTGGATGTCATAGAGTTCATGCCAAGGTTCTTGACCTTGTCTTAAGAGACAATGTAAGATGCAACCAAAAGTATGTATTTTATCACCATTTCCATAAACTGTTAAAACATATCCCTGATGACTCCCTTTAAGGGATATCTTCTGTTAATGGGCCATCAAGGCCTTCCTGCATGACTCATAAAATTACATTACCCCATTGTGAGACGCTCTGCCCAGGGGGAGGAATCAAGCATTCCTTCCTGGATGTAATCTGAGGTTTGGAACACCACAAGCAGCCTCACCTACTGGATTTCCAGAGGACAGGAGCTGCATGATGCACTGACCTTCTGAGGAAGACCAGATCCATCCACAGGATTGTCACTTTGACAGAACCACATCCATCCTTTCAACAGGACCACCAGCTAATTGAACTGCTACCACCACCCTGACCAACAGGGTCTCAGGGTGTATCCTGACACTGTCAATTTAAGCCAGTGTTTTCTGCCTTTATTTTAATCTTCTAGTAAAGTGTAGTCCTGACTTGGAACCTTCCGCTGGTTTGTTTTCAAATTAGTATACAGACCTATATAAAATAACTGCAGTTGGATGAACTTGTGCTCCCTTGTAAAATGCAAAATTAATGGAAACAAGGTAGATTATGGAATTGTTTTACAAATCAAATGTATCAACCACTAACTTCTCAAAATAAGTTACTCTAAAGTTTCCACTCTTGCAGTTCCAATGTTTGTAGGGGAAGCACTTCTGATCAACAGATGCAGATAAAACAATACCCTATATTTTCAGATATAATCTATGTCAAAGCAAGCATCAAAAGCAACTGTGGGGCTTTAAAATGAGTTAGGTGTGTTTGTTTTCACATTGCTTTGTCAGGCAAATTACAGTTAATATCCCTCATCTACCAGGTCATAGGATTTTAAATTTGGTCAAGCAAGACTTCCCCTCTATGAATCCATGCAAATAATGATTACCTTCTTTTCCATCATGTACCTGTAAAATTTTCCCAGATTATTTATTCTGTCATCTTCCCAATCTTCAAGGTAAGGCAAACTGATAATTACCCGCACCCTTCTTACCTTTTCCAAGATGGGAAAGACATTTGCTCTCTTCCAGTCCTGAAGCATCATTCCTAACTACCCTGATCATTCAAATACAACTCGGAGTTTAAGCTATATATTGGTTACAGCCATCAGGAAATTCTGATTTCCTCAGAAAATACTGGGTCAGCACATGTACAGTGTTTTCCACACTATGTTAAAAAAATGCTCCTGATCATGGAATCTTGGTTGCAAAAGCTGATAAAAAAAACAGGGCCCTGGCCTGGTCTTATGTGTCTGGAACCCCTCTCTGTACTCCCATTACATCTGCACTGGTGTAATCACTAGCTTGAACTACAGGGACAAAGATCAATTACTGGAGGGGAATGCCAAACTAATGGAAGAACTGTTAAGGACTGCTTTCTGCCTTGGAAACAGCCCATTAACTTCCCAGGTATTACATACAGGACTCTATGGGATCAAGTCTATTCTGCACCATGCACAGCTACTGAAGGAAACTGCACAAAACAGCAACATGTACAAAACTTTCTAAACACATATTCTAGTTTTTATTTTGCCACAACATTTTCCACTTTTTCTTATGCTGCCCAGTCCATGTGCCTGCTTGTTCAGCCTCTCAGTGATCCCTCAGTTTGGATTAATCCCAATTAAATGTCTTGCAGGAGTTACAGGAACTTACTACTTGAACATTGTAACCTCCTCACCAATCCAGAAAGCCTTAAACACAAATGAAACCCTAATGCAGTGGTCCCCCAAGTATACCACAATCAAAGGAAAGTTTTGGTGAGGCTAAATGGTTTGGGACATCAGTCACATCACTCTAGATTTTGTGTATCCCTATGCATTAACTATCTGCATATTTTGGTGAAGATAAAGTTATATAATCTCACCCAAATAATGTCTTAGAGACCTGAAAAAACTAACTTATTATCTACATTTTTCACCAACTCAAGGATTTGGTTCAAGTAACTTTAACTTAATACAAAATTTAATTACAAGTTAATTTCTTTCTTAATTCTTTACCAATGTATGCTATTGGATTTATCTTTTTGCATCACTCTGAGCTCATTAAACGGTTACAGTTTCTCTTTAAGTTGTTTTGACCTCATTGTCCTTGCATGATCAACTTATGTTACTGTTCTGTTAGATCTACTGAAGAGCCTGAAAATTATAAACTGTCAATTATTAGCCTTTTCTCTAATAAGGTTAGGACTAATTACCCCTAAAATAAGCAGTGAGTTATTGTCAATGATAAAGTCATCATTAACACTGATTACCTTTACTAATTAGTTGTAGCCATTAGATGGCCAAAAATAGGCCATCTGAGCAACAAGTGGCATTACTATGTCACTACAAAGAGTCATCACAATTAAATATAACCCCTGTTTTACTTTGCTTTACTATGAGTCACCAACAAGATGGAACTCAGTAACTGTTGAATTATTAATATTTTTACTTATTTCAATCAGGGCTTTAGCTAAGTTACATTCTTCCCTGATTTTTTCTAAAGTTCCCACTTTCCAAACCAACTCTAATACATCAAGAAGAGCTGTATACCTATTTCTAAAAAGGCAAGAAAATAATATAAAATGCAGAAAGAGGCACAAGCTGAAGATGAGTTCACTAGACTCAGTTCTGAGAGTCTAGGATTTGGACCATTTTGGGACACCTACTTCAAAATCTAGAAATACCAAAGGTAATAAATTAAAAGTTCATTTTCTTGTCTTATTCCATGCCTGATGCCTTAAAAAAGAAAATTTTATCTTCCTGACTATCACACACATAACAACTTCCCATAAAAACAAAACCTGGAAATTTCAAGAAATACTCCCAAAACTGAAATCATTAATGACTTTGAGTCATGCCACGCTTTTTTTTTATGTCTAATGAAAGACTCAGAATAATTTTATTTACTTTTCTGTCCAATTTTACCAATTCACACAGACAAAGTATACTGTTAAAAGTAAACAAAGACAATGAAATGAAGTACCTAAAAACATACTGATGCCACATAAGTCAGCTTGGAACAAAGCTGACCTAGAAAGGATTTCAGGTTTAGCATCTCCTGCCCAGCATTTTCATTACAAACAACCAATATTTACAGTGAAAATGACAACAGATTAACAAAATATAATATAGGCCAGGCTGCAAAACAAAAAAACAAACCACCCAAACAAAAAAATCCCAAACACATAGAACTAATGGTTCTGCTCAAATGCAGTAAAACAGATTGAAACCCCAAGAAAAATTTCCAGACCAGCTAGTTAAATCATACAGAAGGAAAGACTTCAAGCTTTTACACATTTATCTCTCTTATCTTCATTAAATTTGAGCTGAGCACTAATACAATGTATCAATTGTATAAAATTTGACATTAAGCCTACTTTGCATAAACCTGTTAAGATAAAGATGTAATTTCTGCAGACACCTGTATGAATCAGTTTAGATGATTCAGGAAACACATTGATACAGAAACTATAAATGCAAATAGTTTTTCCAGATTGAGAAAGTAGCCTAAATTGTTATTTTCTTCAGCAATGAAAGAACACTAAAGACAATACACAAAGTGACTTCAAGTTATTTTCCATATTGACTTACTGAGATATAATGAAACTGCAAAGTTAGAAGCAAAGTTAGAAGCAATAGCAGGACAACTACTTTTCACCATTTAGCATAAAGTGTTAGGATTCATAGCTGAGAGAAAGGAGAGGTAATAAGAAGAATAGAATGCAGGGAAGATGTATGGCTCTTAAAAAAGACAGTTTTGCTCTAAAAAGCACAGTCTAACTGAAAAAAACACTGAATATACTGCAGAATGTGACTTTTCCAATGTCATCAATATTGGTCATTAAATGTGGGGGCGGGGGGGTTGTGGGGTTTTTCTTTTTTTTTTTTTTTTTTTTTTTTTTTTTTTTTGTGCTTTTTTTTTTGAGAATTTTTGTTCGGTTATATTTTGTATTTTTAATTTATGTTTGTTTGTAGTAGAGGGAGTACTTAGCATGAAAAAGAGAAGACCCAAAAAAATTTTCAAATCTAGTCCAGCATCCTCAGAGAGGATATTTTTGTTGTTGAACAAACCATTTAAGCCTCATATGTTTCACATTCTATTTACATAGAATTTCACAGAAAATTGTGGTGTCTTAATAATTGGTTAAAGTATTTGAGATATTTGGACAAAAGTTAGCATTCCATCACCATGTGGATTAGAGCTTCATTTTGACCATGTCATACCAGAAAACAGAAAACTAGAGCAAGCCAAGTCACAATTTTAAATTTCTAATATTTAGAACTTTTTAGAATATGTAGAAAAAGGAGAAAAAAATGCTGACTCACGTGTTTAGTGGATTCTGATTTTTAAAAGAAGAAACAAAATATGTTCTAGTGTTTAGCTGTGGTCCCTGTAGTCTCAAGGCATATGACAGTATAAATTTTTATAACAAGTTGCTTCCTGATTTCTTCCCATTAAGGTAGTTGATTGTGTAATTACCTTTAACCAATAATGACCATTTGCAATATTACATTGAATAAGGGTGAAAGTTGAAACAATAATTTTATTTTATTTGTTCTGGTTTTAATCTATAACCTCTTTTACTTGTTTTCTCCCAAAGAAAGGGATACTAAGTGAGTACTGAATATAACACATTCACATAAAGGTAATGGGATATCTCTGGATCCTGTTGCCCATTCAAAGTATCTCTTAAATAAAATGCAAAAATTTCACATTTGGATGGGTGCCCAGAGGTTAATGCAAAGTATGTGCCCAAAATATTGAAAGATAATCTACATTTTTATTTCCTAATGCCTGTGCTGAGAATCAATCCATTCCTTCTCAGATAGTAAATTTATTTCTCTTTAAAAAAATTCTTTCTAGTTTCTGAGTAGTAAGGAATTGAAGACTCAAACCTCCAGTTTCACAGCTAAATCAAAACTATTGCAAAGGGAAGAGGGGGGTGGGATGAAAAAAAGGAAGCCCCAAACAACTTGTTGGTGTTCATACAAAAACAAAAGGCAGCCATCCATAGCTGAAATACAGTAATTTTGCACCTAAAATGTTGAAATACTGACCTGGAAAATTTCACAGCCCCAGATATAAGTGAATGGCAAATTTAATAAGCAAGTTAATAACATAGCTTATGTTCACATACCACTTCACATTTGCACAAACATTAATTAATTTAACTAATATTCCCCCAAGTAGATTCTATTACACATAAGCATTAGAGATACAATTACGTGAGGGAAGGGATTCTTCCCCTCTACTCTGCTCTGGTGAGACCACATCTGGAACACTCCATGCAGCTCTGGGGTCCCAGCAGAGGAAATATATGGATGTCTTGGAGCAAGTCCAGAGAAGGAACCTCAAGGTGATAAGGAGGACAGAGCACCACTCATGTGAGAAAACAATAAGAGAACTGTGATTGTTTAGACTAGACAAGAGAAGGCTTTGGGGTTACCTAATTGCAGCTTTCCAGAACATGAAGTGAACCTACAAGACAGATGTGGAATGAGGTTATTTTCAAGAACAGGTAGTGATTAGACAAAAAGTAATAGCTTTAAATCAGAAAAAGGAAGGCTTAAATTATTCAGGAGGAAGAAATTCTTTACTGTGAGGGTAGTGAGTCACGGGCACAGGTTGTCCAAGGAAGGTGTGGATGCTCCTTGCCTGGAAGGGCTGACTGGATCTCAGAGCAAAACGATCTAGTGGAAGGTGTCCCTGTCCATGGGAGGCAGGTTGGATCAAAATTATCTTTAAGGTTTCTTCTGACCCAGACCATTCTATAATTCTCTGATTTTCTGAGTTGACTTCTAAATTATCTTTACCAACTATTAGAAACTGCAGTTTATACATCTCTATTCTATATTTATGCATTCAGTTAGCTAAGATATTGTCATTGGTTGTTTAAATACTGACTCATTGTTACTCAGATAGTCTGAGTAGAATAGGAAACAAGACTTCTGATGTTCAAATTTACTTTTATTTCAGTCCTCACATATTGTGGGGCATGATCAACAGCAAAATTTGTCAGCATTGTCCAAAATCCTGAGGATCAATTTGGAAATGATGATCTCCATGTTATCCAAATCATATGATTCTGTGTTTTCCCTTTGCTCATTGACATGCCATGTTTTCCCATTGCTCCATGGTTTGTAACAAATGTTGGGGCTGATGGCCATTTACTGTACAAGCAAAGAAGCTACATTATCACTACAAAATATTAATTCCTTTCTTTTCTTTTTTCTAAAAGCGCCTTCTGTCCTCAGCTGTGACTCCCTTCACTAACAAAGTACGTAGACCAGAAAGGAAATACTCATCTCCTATCTGCCACCTAACTTATCTTTAAATCACATTAAAACTGGAAGCCACAATGAAAGAATTTGTAAATATACACTCTGCACTAGCCCTTTAAAGCTAAAATCCTGGACACTGCTGGAAACTTCAACCTCATATATATCTGGTAAAAAAATGATTTTTTTTTTTTTGAGATAGACTTCCAGAAATTACAGAACATTTGAAGAGATGTCTTTCCTTCTTGTGGGAATTGTATGCCCACAAACCTCGAGATAGGAGATTATGAGAATCAGGGATGTTGAAGACATTGCTACAACTTTCATCATCCCTGGGTTTATACTGTGCAGGGGAGGATGTACTAAGGAAAGCAGATAGGAAACATATCCAAAAGGCAGGCAAAAAACCAGAGATGCCTGGCTGATGAAAATTAGTCTCTCTGAAAGGATCCTTGGTGAGGAGAGAGAGTAAAAGTAACCTGACAAACCATGAACATGGCCCCTGTTCTCCTCTGGCCACAGACAAAAAGAATGATGCAGAAAGATCTTCCACAATGTTTAGCAACAAAGCACAAAAGGCATATAACCAGATATAAACAGCTGAAGTTTGCTCCTCTTAACCACATGCTGTGTCCTTTCAAAGGCTGGCAGTCAGGATCTAGTCCATCAAATTCAGGAGCTCTTTCCACAGAGCCTGGAGGTATGTATGTATACAGAATTCAGTTCATCTGCTGTCTTTTTAACAATGTAATTAGAACAGGAATACAGGAAGGCCAAGTAGTAGAAAAAACCTTCATGAAACTTTCATGCAATTTTTGGATATGCACAGGCAATTGTTTATGTGGGAATGTTTCAGAATAGCATGACACAATGCAGATTTATGTAATTTTTAATTATCAAAACTACTTATGAGAAGGCATGTCCTGTTCTTTGGCTTTTGCTAATGTGTAGAAATGTGGTTAATGGCATGCAATGGGAGTAAAGGTACTCCATTATAAGCAGAATTCCTCTCCTAGCTCCCTGTTTATAAAGCAAGTGACAATGTCTAGGCACATGACTCTCTGAAGTAAAACTTGTGAATCATTTGTCCTCATTTGTCCACTGCATTGAGAGACCTTTTCACCTCTAAAGGATAGCATGCTAGTCTGCATGCTGAAACTGCATTTCAAGTGCTGGTTCTTCAGTCTGAAAATTCCTTGGTAGATTAGAGTGAAAAAGCAGACAGTGATACAGTGGAATAACCAGTAAAACAGTGTGCTACAGAGCCAAAAGTATGTTACCATTGCAGCATCACAGAAGCCTCAGGCTTTGGTCCTGACTCCATTGTGCAACAGCCACATTGGCATATTAAAAAAACCCAAAAAACCCCTAAAAAACCCAAAAAACAACACCCCCCCAAAAAAAAAAAAACCCCAAAAACCAAAAAACCAAACCAAAACAAGACAATATAAACCCCAAATTGTTTGCAACTTAGGATCAAGTGAAAAACCCTGCTCTACAGATGAGCAGAATGATACAAAACCACAACCCTAAGCAGAGAGCTGAGTGTAGAAATGAATACACTTACATCATCAAATCTGCTGCTATTGAGACAGTAAAAGTGCAAACCTTGATTCAAAATATCGATATGAATATGCATGCCACTAAACTGGGCTAAGAAGCTTCAGAAAGAAATGTTTTTATTTTAAACTTTAAGCAATTTTGCATGTGTATTTGTGGGGTCAGGGTTGCAGGATAAATGTATTACCCACAGGCAGAATGCTTAATTTAATTAGGAAGTTAATTAAAAAACACAGATCTAATTCCTTTTATGTCCATTGGCCAAGAAGCTGTCCATCCTGAACAGGCTTTCAGCAGACCACGGTAGATTTCAAAATACATTTAATTAAAGCTCCATGATGATCTCTGAAACCTAAAGATAATTTGACACCAAAAAATAAAATAGATTAATACAAACTCAGTAATTTGGTCAGCAAGTTTATTTTTTCCCCTCTTTTCAATGAAACACGCACAGTTGAAGTTGTACTCTGTTTCCTTTTGAAGCTGTAGTTTTGTCCTATCTATTACAATGACACAATGTCTTTTGTTTGGAGACATGGGGGAAAACACTTTTAAAACTGCTTAGCTGTGATTGATGATAAAGCATCTTTGATTAATTTACTTGTATCAAAGGTCCCCTGACTGACAGAGCTCGAAAAAAATAAATCATCCTTCCATGAATGATAGGTAAAGAATTTTCCGTTCTTTTTCAAGGGAAAATGAAATTTCTCTTCAATTAATCTCTCTTAAAGCACCAAAAAACTGACTGATTTAATTCTGACATTTCTCATCCAATATAACAACTACTAAAGGACAAGGCTCCCCTTGCTTCAGTGAAAATCTCAGCAGAGTCAGCACATTTCTTTGAATCACTCAGCCACTGTGGTGTTAAGTGGTGCCTGCAGCACAGCCCTAGCAAATGTTATCTGCACGGGGATGAACTTCCCACTCCCTAACTCTTTGGAGAAACAAATTGTTGACAGAAGCAAAGCCAGAATTGCAAAATCAGTGGGAATGTAAAAAAATTCTGTCCAAACCAAAATAGATTACTACTGTGCAGACATGGTATCTTCCATTCTGCCATGATGCTGGACTTGGTTGTGGGATGTGCACTACTTAACACAGGAGGCAACTAAGTCTCAGAAGGATTGTACTGAGTTTTATAAATTCTAGTGAGAATGGACCTTACTCTCCCAGTGCAATATGTGCACCTGTCTTTAACTTATTTAACATAAACTTTTCAAATTCAGCTTCTTTCTGTGGTTATGCTTAGTTCACTTGAAAGATTGTAGAATTGGTCTGTATTGCTCCAATATCTTTGAATTGTCTTCTTTCCTTTAGTGCTTGGGGAAAATATCATTCCTGCCTTCTGCCATCTGAATCCCTGAAAAGTTCTGGCCCCAGACTCTATTTAAACTGGAAACCATCCGTGTAATTTAAAAACAGATAAATCAAGTAAAAGAATCTCTTCAGCTAGATGAGAGCTTTCAAAAATGATCACAGAAGGGCAAAGATGACCATCACAGGGACCAGATGAAGTGAGCTCAGACTTAAAGGTGATCCACTGTGGCCATTACAGGCCTAGCAAGAATCTCAAAGGATTTTTCCAGTCTTTCTCAGGCTCAGCCAGGGTTTTTCCCAAGCTAGAGCCTCTTTCTCTACTGTAAACATAAGAGAAAGAATCATAACAAAAGATAAACACCTGATGGATCCGTGGGAAAGCCTGGGACAAGAGGTGTCTCTTTCTCTGACCAATGAACTGTGTATATTTTGTTCTTCATGAACTGTCTTATTTAAAGCCATGGCTTCCTTCAATAAATTGCTCTTTCTTGCTCTTCCTTGCTGCATGCAAGAGGTGCCATGTTACTGTGTCCTTTTGCTGCTCCGTAACCCCTTATACAGCAACAATCCACTGCTGGGTTCCAAAGCAGATACACTAAAAGAGCATCATTAGATATATGCTGGCAAAGCCTCAAATGTTGTGTTTAACCTCATTAAATTTTCATATTGCAGAGCAGTGTCTAGTTTGTTCTATGAGGGTTTCAGACCTCTTTAAACTATAATCAGAAAGTAGCATGTAAGTATTTTAATTGTCCCAGATTGTTGTTGCTCTGTACATACGGTTACAAGCATAAAGAGACTGGATTCAGTCTGGCTGTACCTTGCCTCCTTCCTAGTTACAGCTGCTACGGAAAGTAGTTTGTCTGGTGACTACTTCTGCTTCTTTGCAAAGCTTAGTGCTGATCTCTGTTGCTGAGGCATCATTAGGAATTTCTGCAGTACCTGCAGGAAGCTGTAAAAGGGTCATCCTTCTTGTTTACTACATAAACCAAATGATATTACCAGCATTATCCAGGGCATAAAAATCAAGTCAGACTCCACAGTGGAGAGCTTATAAGCTAAAGCTATGAAACAGGCACTTATTTTCAGCAAAAGGAAAAGAGTTTATGTCAAAACTTTCAGTGCAGACAATCTTCGCAACTTCATGTTGAACAAACACCACAAATAAGGATTCCTGGCTCAGTGGGAAGGGGTTCTGACCACCCATGGTTCATAATGACATTGTTAGGAGCTGCAAGGCTAGACCACCTATTCAGAGTCAGTCATTGACTTACATAAAAGTAAAATCAGTAGAGGTTATGAAGGCTTTATTGGTATTTTTCTGACGGGTGGTGCCATTGTAATGATGGAATTAGGGTACTGCAAAGAGCACACAGCTCAGCCAAATAACTGCAGTTATTTGCAGTTGCTCTGCACTGGGGTTCTTTTCACATATTTCTTTTTTTTTTTTTTTTTTTTACAAATCATTTGGCAACAAGGCATAGGAACCATGCCATTTAAATTTATGGTGTTAGTGTTATGATGAAGGGCCAAATATTCATCACAACCCACAGTTCCCTAGCTAGTCAAGAGTCTGTGTTATGAATGCTATGTCAATTCTTACCATGAACATGCACAAGAGTGGCAGTTTTCCTAATAAAAGCATTTCCTTAAATAGAAAAGATTATCCTTTTCTCTCTTTGTTTTGATGAACATATTGAGCAGAATCAGATGAATCCCACCTCCACTGCAAGACAGAGGAAATCCACTAGATCTGAGTTGTTATTGGAGTATTGTTCATTGTACTAAAGTCTGTGAAGGAATCAGACTGTAACACAATGCTCTGTAGAGGAATCAGCCCACAGAAGTTAGTATTTATTAAGAATGGTTTTTGCCATGTTCTGCATATAGAATTGATATTGACTTCTGTAAGACACAGTATGAACACCAGATATAGTTTCAGAAGCTTTGTGTATTCTGACAGAATTACAAGAACAGCATTCTAGTCTCATTTCTAAATGACAGCTGCACACACACACACACACACTACTACAATATACCTACGTGGTAATACAATACCTGGCACTGAAGATGTTTTCCACTGAAGTGCTTTAAAGGGAGGTTTTCAGGTCAACTGGATATGGCCTCACAATCTCTTGAACTAAGTTACAAGAAAAGGAAACAAAGGAAACAAAATTTAGATATATATATACATCACTCTTATATGAAGTTCTCTCTGTCTTGCAGGAAAAATATTCTTTGAAATAGTGTGAAAAATATCACACTATATGTGTGATAGTACAAAATACTTGATGGATACCTAATATTGAAGGAGGCTTAAAGCTGTAATTTTTCCATTGCATGTACCTGGTATTCAGTACAATCATCTTTCTTAATATCTGGATCCCACAGGAATAGGTGGAATATATAATACTACAAACATGGAACAACTTTGCACTGAAAAACTCATTGTTGAGGTTTAGATAAATTTTGAATAAATTTTTTCACATGTTTAAGTAGATACTGATACATGCCTTCAGATGGAAGCCTAATATTAGAACTGAGGCAAGAGCATGAGTAAGTAACATCATATTGAGAAAGCATATGAATACCATAATGAAAGTACAAATTCTATTTACGTGCTGCAGTGAAGCATACATAAGTTGCTGAGACATCTGCATTTCTCATCCACATCTAATTACTTTTACTTCTATCCTTTCAATCCAATTCTCTCTAGCCTACTTTGATTATTTTGAATTTATGAGCTTCTAAAAGCAGGAATCCTGAACCAAAAATTGTCATGTAATCAAAGACAGCACTCAGTAGACTGGAATTCTGAAACTGCTACTGATGCCTGCATGTGTTGTCTACTGCCTGAAACACCCCCCTAAAAAATTATTGTCTAATAGGCAGCTCTACATAGAGGAGGAATTTCTGGTCAAAACCACAAAGTAGGAATGAAAAAATAAGGATGAATGTAAGAAAGCCTAAAAAGTATTACCAGGACAAAATTCTGTATCTGTCCCCAAAACAAACAAAATAGCCACATTGTGTTGAGTACCCAGAGCACTGCTTTGTGCTCATGACAGCCCTACTGAAGCTTAGCACTGTTTAATCAACTGTGATTCACTGCAATAGGGGTCATCCTTCATCTACATAACAGCATCTTACTTTGCAGAAATGGAAAATAATTGCACCTCATTTTCCCACAGGGAGTTTCTAATTTGGTTCCTCCTACCCCCACCTTTGGTAACCTGTTTTGTTACCATAGGAAAGACTATCTCATGAGATTTGTTTTCATTCAGGAGGGATATCACTTGTTTGCCTTCCTTCCTACCTTGAGAAAAAATCGATCCTGTCCCGAGTGTCTTTCCTGCTCAGTGATGGAATAGAAGTAGAACTTTCCAGTTAAGCAAACAATGACAGTGACAGAGCAGCTCACAATTTGCCAGTTTTGGTAAGAGCAACTCTGATAATTAAGAGTTATTTTTGTTACCAACTGCTTCCCATTGTGGTTTGAGCCTCCTGTTGAGTTAGGACTACATCACAGTCTGTCTGGTCATGTTCTAGCATGGCCATCTGTCTACTCTTCATAAATAATTTCATTCGGTATATGTATTACTGTTATTCACCTGCAGATCTTTTTAATGTCTATTATTGACAGTGAAAATGGGAAAGCATAAAATGGCTCCTGACACATGGAGATTGAATAAAGATTAAAAAAAAAAAAAAAAGCAAAAATTAGGGTTTTGTTTTTACAAACCCACAGTTGGATCTGTTTTGCTGAGACTGACATAGGAACAAAGCTTCAGTACAAAAAATCACCAGTATTTCTTCTAGGTTTCACTTCAAGAAAAGGGGCCTTCATCAATGGATTTTTGTGGTAATACTACAACACTGTTATATACAGCTCTTCCTTTATTCCACCTAGCCAATCTTTCCTCTCAGCTCACCATAGATATCAGACTTCCTTCGCATATGATGAAAAAAAGAACATATCAATCACCCCTAATTTCAGTCATCTTAAGATTTAACAGTCCTACAAGACAAAATTTTCTAGAGGCTTTTTCAATAGTCAAAGGAGAGATGGTCTGTCCTGATAGACTGTCACTACTTTTAAATACCTCACTTTGACACGGTTTCTACAATACGCTTTCTGAAGTTCAAAGGTAGTGTCTTGACAGAAACTGTTGCCCTTTCCAGCAACAGTAATATTTGAATCCTTTCAGTAGTTTAATTTAGGGTAAGGAACACTAGATTTTTTTTTGTATAGTTTTGCTTTTTCTTTAATCATATCCTTATGACAGCAATACTGAGAGCCTATGTTTGAATTAAATAACTTATCAAAGATTCTCCTTTAATTTCTTTTGTTGTTGAATCAGATATTGCTGTTGTCCTATTTGTTTTCCTCTATGAACTACATGGTCCAAATTGAAATACTGTGTTACATGTGGCAGATTACTCTGGAAAGAAAAGTATTTTTTGTAAGTTCCTTTTAACTTTTTTTGCTGCTATGCTCTCTTCAGTGTCAGGAACGGTATACACCAGTTTAAAAATAGACTAGTGATTCATTTTAAGTACAACAGAGAATGTGGCTACCAGAGATTTTGCTTCATTACCATTATCTTGGATCCTACCAATCTGATGAGTCATTATTTCCTTTCACTCCTCTCCTACTCTTTTGTAATGCAAGTAAAAGCATCAGGACACTATATGAGAAATCATTGTCTATGGGCTGCTCATTTAAATTTTTTTAAAGTTAGTATTTTTAAGTTTTTAAGTGTAAGGATACACGAAAGGCCAAAAAATTCACTTCTTCTTCTCCCTCAGTTTTTGAAAGCAGAAAGCAAAGGAAGTTCTTGATGAAGATCTCACTTCTGGTTCAGCCTTTATATAACTTTAAAAATGTAACTTTAAAAGATATATTTAGACAATCAAATATTTTCGTGTGATGATGCAGAGTGATGCAGAATACCCAGGCAGAGCAAAGAAATGCCACTATATTGCAAAAAACAGGACTTTTTTAGCAGTTGGCCAGTTATCAGTTTACATATTTTGAGGCACAACAAAACAACCCAACCAACCACAGTACACCACGATGTGGACATGTGGCAGGCACGCAGCACATCTCTCTATTCAGCTGAGTCACTCCCCCATAGTCCTCTTCCTTGTAGCCAAAGTAGCAGGTCTGAGCCATGATTTTACAAGGGTAACAAGGGTCTTATTTTATAAGGCTTTACCTGCATGCAATGCTTCTGTGTTCGCTAGTGAAAATCTAACTGAAAATCTACCTTTAAAGTTAGCCATATATCTGTAAAATTTTCTGAACTTTGTTGGACATGAGGATTTCCTGGAACAGGTTTTTTATTGTTTAATTTACACAGAACTTTATTCTCTTGCATCTATTACTTCTTTCTTAGTAGTTCTTATGTTAAAGACAATGAGTGAATTATTCCACTTGTTTGGTCTGTGTATTTACTAAACGTAAATCTTCTACGTAAATCTTGACTAAATGACTAAAAAAGCCATTTATTTCTGCCAAATCTCATAGTTTTCTCCTCAATATAAATTAGATCAATAAAACATGTATTTCCTCCCCCCATAAAACTTTCCTTGTTTGATATATCTTTAGATTATCACAGCAATAACATTTCTTAGGATGCAGATTTTGGCATATGGATTTGAAAAATCTTGAGCTTTGAGACAAATCTTCAACAAATTCACTACAATTCAAAAACTGAAATGTGAGCCAAACTTCATCACATTCAGTGATACAAGTGGTGTGGAGTTTCTTGGTACATATTATTAGAATGGTCTTTGACACTGTGTCCAAAAGATAATATTCACCCAAGTTTTCCCTTCCTATTCTTCTCCCTCCATCTTCCAATCTCTCTTTTTTTTTTTCTTTCCTCTACGATGGCTCTGAAATGAATGCATATCAGATAGAATCAAAATAGGCAGGAAGATAGGCATTTCCCACTAGTTCCGGCAAATTGCACGAGAATAGCACAGAGAAAGAAAAGGGGAGACAGAGACACCAGGGAAAGATGTGACTGTTTATACCTTTGATGCTTTTACAGAGAAGCAGAAAAAAAGTTGTCATGATGTTGACATAGTTTTTTATTTAGAAAAAGGAAGACTACTACACATTTGTTTTCCACTGAGTAACTTCTGAAAGATACTAGCAACAAGCAGGCAAACATATTAATCAGTCTAAGACTAGCATCTCAGGATTTTGTCCTCTCCCTCTCACATACCTATATACACGAAGTAACCCTTTTATTGACTTTTTGCTTCCTCATGCATGAACAAGGCAGCAAATCCCTCAAAAACCAGAATATGTAGTATTTAAAAACAGAATACTTCCAGTTAGTCTAATACATAAGTCAAGATCTTTACTGGGTTTAGGGATGCCTGGTAATATAGGACTTTGGTGTGCAACTGCTCCTGCGGACATTGCCCACTTTGCCAATTTGGACAAGTGTGGACACTGCTGCAGGCCAGGCAGATTCAGCCAGGCCTTTCTCACAGGGTCTGAGTTCCTATCTCAGGCTGTGAAACTCTCTCAGGCATAGCTGAAACCTTTCCCAGGCTAGGGCCTCTGTCTCTACTGCAAACACGAGAGAAAGAATCATAACAATAGACAAACACCTGCTGGATCCATGAGAAGGCCTGGGACAGGAGGTGTCTCTTTCTCTGCCCAATGAATTGTCTGTATTTTGTTTTGCACGAACTGTATTATAAAAAGCCATGGCTCTCTTCAATAAACTGCTCTTTCTTGCTTTCCTGCACCAAGCAAGGGAGTTGCCTTGTTGCTGTTTTTCCTTTCGCCGCTCCGTAACCCTCATTGCAGCAACAGACAAGAAACTTGGACTTGCAGCATAAAAAAACTGATAGAGTAAGACAGACAAGGCTTTGAGGCTTACAGAGACCCTTGAGGCTCATGAAGCTCTGTCAATCCCAGCATAAAAAATGTCTTCTCTGCAAGTCAGTGCTTTTTTGCTCTCATCTGTCTTGCTTCTGGTTTCCTGGTGAGGTCTTTTAGTCACAGCAACCCGATCCTCTGGGTTTTTCTTATATACAAACTATGTCTCTTCTTGCTTAATACATCCAAGAGTACAATTAAAAATTTCACGTTACTTCTAGTACATCACCAAACTGGGAATAACTTACTGGACAAAAAAAAAAAACAGAATCAAAATAATACAGATTGAGTACTGCCACTTCATCACTCGCAAAATTTGAATAAAAATAGAAATAAAAGAAGAGTCTTTTCTGTAGGGCTCTTAAGTGTTTACTGTTAAGGAGAACTCTTTCACGTCATCAACCACTGGGTTAATATAAAAATATTTAATGTTTAACAATTAGAATCCATACCTATACATAAAGTAGTTGAGCTAAGAATTTATCAAAAACATTCAATGTTGTGAGAAATAATTTAAAGTATTTTTAATTAATTTGCAATCCAGTTTTCAACTATGACTGCTCAGTCTGTCAAAACAATAAATTTGTACAAGCATACAATTCAATATGTGCCAGGAATATTTCAAGTAATCTTGATCAAGATCTTCCCAACTTTCAGATATATACCAGATATCCTAGAAAAAAAACTCTATTAACAATTTCAGACAGAACTCAAAATCCTTGAGGAAAACCAGTATGTTTTCAAAGTTATTTACATTTTGCTGTTATTTACATTTACATGCTCTTCTACTGTTAGTAGAAGCATTTCCTGAAAGATTTATGGTAACTAGCACATACTTCTTCACCTTGTTCCTACTGAAAAGAAGTGAATAAACTACGTATTTTCCACTGCTGCACATATCAAATTTAAGACAGAACTTCCAGTCCCCAACACAGACAAGTCTCCCAAAAAGGCCTTAAGCATGAGAGAATCAGATGGTGAACTGGAAGACTTGAGGAGAGCCAGATAGCCTAATAAAAAAACTTGAACAGGTGTCAAGTAAATTTTTGGTTGATGCCATTAGCTCCAAGATGAGCCATTAGCTCCAATGCAAACCATAGTGCAACTCATCTGCAATCTGATTTGGTTATTCTGATTATCAGTGATGAGGATCAAGGGATTTCTTGTTCAATGCCCTCTTTAATATATGCCAAATAAAAATGTTACCTTGAATCTTCTCATTAAAACCTTTCTGTATATACAATGAGCTATATCTTGCTATCTAATTTTGGCTTAATTTGCTCATTTGCTAAATCTGTAACTAAGCAAAAGCTGTAGCAATCAAATTTCTAATGTTAGGAAATACAGAAAGGAAGCAAATGTTACCATGCACATAGGGAATACAATTACATAACTTTCCCAATCAATAATTTAGATATTTGTTTATAATTTGACTGTCAGTGTTTTAACCACATAGACACAAGTATTCATAATTAAAACACATCGGTTCATAACCAAGACTGGACAACCATGAAGATAATGGTCTCTGTCACAGAGAGAAAACTTTGTAATCACCAGTTTTTTCACCTACTTCCTTTCTGACCTTTGAAGATCAACAAAAATGTCAAACAAAAGACCTAGACAGAAATTCTGAAGTGTTTCATTTTAACTTCTAGATATGATAAAGACTAATCTTTTTCATGATCCAGGACATTTTATTTCTTCTCACATCATAGAAACCTAACAGTCTGTGTTCATTTCAGGGAAAGTAAGTTTTTTAAGTTTTACAAGCTAATACCTAATCAACTAAATATTCCCAACTAAATACCCAATCACAGTAAAAGAAGCAATAAATTAAAATATTTTTATTAATATCAGTTGAAAGCTATCATTATCCTATTTTTTATCGTATATTCAAAAATGGAAGGAGTGGTAAAGTGAATAATTTCTAAAAGATCTAACTTTTCTTAAGAAGAAATACTTTTCTAAAAGAAACCAAATTTTCTTTTTACAAAGTCATGCTACTTAATTCTTGCCTTTTCCTCATTTTCTATTGCACTGATTTTAAATATCTTTTAATCCAGGCTGCCCACTGTATCTATGCCTGAGTTATGATCCTTTGATCCAGCTACTACACTTTTTATAAAATAAATATGCAGAAAATACTTGAAATTCCTTAAAAATACTTTAAAAAATGCCTGTTTTTTTAAAAAATAATACTATGTATATTTTAATATTTTTGGGCACAACATGATTTTAATATGTGATTCCATGAGAATCATCTGAACTAATTAATTACTCTGTCTTGCTCAAGACTAACTTAAGAACAGCTTCTCATTTCTTGTCAGCTCCTTTAAGACTTTCCAAAAATGCTGTGATTCTCTTTTATCCCAGATTTTCTACATCATGCAATCAATGATTTTTTAAAGGGAAGAACATTATAATTTTAGGATTTTTGTCTTTTCCATCTATTCTATTTCAGCTCTAGCAATTCATCTTTCTCTATTTAGCCAATGAAGACAAAACATTATATTTTGTACACCAGGCTGTATTTTGTATTCAGATGAATAATCCAAGATATAGATTTCTCTTTAGAATTTCGTTTAATCATCTTTCTCTTTAGAATTTCTTTTCATGCCATTGTTCCTAATTTTGGGTGAATATCCAAACAAATGACGGAATGGTCAGAAGAGTTTTATTATACATATGACGGAAATGCAGAACATGGCATCAGATTGGATTAAGCAAATCCTAATGAAAAGATTCACATTTGTAAAATTAATTTTAGATTTAGTACTTTTTGGGTATTATTTTCACAAATACATTATTGATTTTCAATAAATCAACATAAATTACACAAGGAAAATGTAGGGAATTGAAATTATAGAAATCAAGCACATCTGAAGTAAGACTTGGAAAGTAAACATATGTTCCAGACTCATTTTACTTCATTCATCCCATGTTCAGGTAAAGCACTCAGTGATTTACCTAGCAGTTTTATAGTAAGAACTTTTGTATTTTCATGTTTGAAACCATCCTCTGACTTCCTAAAGCTCCTAGATACATTTCTCCTTGATATTCTACAATATTAAACTTATCAGAGTACTGAATGATTATAGTTAAGATATAGAGAAAATGTCTGGTCTACTACAAGAAGATTAAAAATAAAAGAAATAATTATTAATAAATTTATATGCCATAGTGCCAATTGTAAAAATTGGAGTTTTTTATCAAGCTCAGTACCTACTTTATTTCACTTGGATTGGGACTGATCTTTATGCATAAATATACAGACACATCCACAAACAATCATACACAGAATAACAGAATCATAGATCAACTAGGTTGAAAAGACCTCTAAAATCATCGAGTCCAACCTATGACCTAATATCACCTTGTCAACTAGACTCTGGCATTGAATGCCACAATCCTGTCTTTTCTTAAACACCTCCAGGGACGGTGACTCCAGCACTTGCCCAGGCAGCTCACTAAAATGCTCAATCACCCTTTCTGTGAAAAAAAGGGCCCAGCCTCAAAGCTCTCCCCAGCACAGCTAAAGACTGGTTCCTCTTGTCCTATTGCTGGTTGCTTGGGAGAAGCAACTGACCTCTACCTGGCTACACCCTCCTTTCTGGCAATTATAGGAGAGTGATAAGGTCTCCGCTCAGCCTCCTTTCCTCCAGGCTAAAACCCCCAGCTACCTCAGCCCCTCCTTATAGGACTTGTGTTCCATGCCCTTCAACAGCCTCGCTGCCCTCCTCTGGACTTAATCCAGTACCTCAATGTCCTTCCCAAACTGGGAGGTCCAGAATTGGATACAGAATTTAAGGTGTGGCCTCATCAGTGCCCAGCACAGGAGAAGAATCACTTCCCTGGTCCTGCTGGCCACACTGTTCTTGATACAGGCCAGGATGCCATTGGCCTTCTTGGCCACCTGGGCACCTGCCCAGTCTGCTGCCCCTGGCTCATGATCAGTACACCCTGACAGTACTGCCTGGCTGCTGTCCAGACATGCTACCCCCAGCCTGTAGTGATGCAAAGGTTGTTGTGGCAAAAGTGCAGGACCCAGCACTTGGTCTATATATGTACACTCTAATATAGTTGTATTATATTATACAATATAATACAATATATATACAATAATATATATAATATATTATTGTATATATATACAATATATATACAATAATATATTAACAGACTTCACCATGAAACAACTGTGGAGAAAATTGATAAATACATTGCTACAATAGAACTAAAAACCTACACTTTAAAATTATCTTTTTCTAGATGGGGCCTAAATTCAGAAGTTTTGAATGTTCAAAATCAGTATTGTCTACAGATAGATAAAACATGATTATCATAATTTAAAAATTCTATTTTAAAAACATAATTTAAAAATATTTTATAACCCTATATATATCTATGCATATAAAAAGTAAAAATGGAACCAAAAGCTTTTTACAGACCGAAGCCCACGAGAATTAAGAGAGCCATATATTTGATAGATGAGAAACTAACATTTCTGTCATTGTTTCTAGTCTGAATAATGTGTCCATTTGGTGATGTTGAGAAATAGCGGTAAAGAAAATTAAGTGTATGGAACCAAGAGGGCACAAACTACTGGCTCATTTTGAAAGACCATTCTCTAGAAGGGATAATTTTGCCCTGCAAAACATGTACTAGTAGAAACTGTTAATAAGAAAACAGCTGGGAATCTAAGAGTACTTGACTTGATATACAAAATCCGTACCCAATCCCACTAAAAGAAGCAATGAATGTAAATATTTTATTAATATCAGTTGAGAGCTATCACTATTGTTCACATTGTTTATTGTATATTCATAAATGAAAAGAGAGTGGTAATCTTTGCTAAGGTGAAAGAAAAAGGCTATGCCTTAGCAATTTTAAATTAAATAGAAAACCAGAAGTAAAATATTTTTCATTTAATAAGTGTAAATTCAGGTTAATGATGAAACTCCAATATCTACTATTTACAGAAACTTGAAACATCAAGAAAAATAGAAATGCCATGGCAAGTTCTCCACAAAATGAAAATCATTATAGCAGCTATAGGTGTCAGTTTCATAATATGAAGTTTACACAGTCTATTATGAATACTCATGTTTTGGACCTTTGCTTAATTTGTTTTAGAAATAAAAGCTATATAGTTTGGGAGTTACTCTTCTCTCATTAAGTAGTCTTCAAGAGTTTTTACAGAGTTTGCTTCAATAGTTGCTTTCTAGCTTTTATGTTTATTGTATTGAATACTGCTGTTAAAGAAATCAAGCATAACTGTGCTCAGAGTGAGATTTCTGAATACTACTGTAATGCTAGAAACCCTGGTAAATTAAAAGCAGCATTTATAAATTTTTTTAAGGCAGGTGGATTAGACTTTATAAACAGAAAGCTAAATAATGGACCTGTGTAAAATACCTCAGAAAACTGAGCTACCCTGTTTTTCTCACATGACTCATAGACAATTGTGATGTTCAAAGATACAAAAAATTCAGATACACCATGCTTATTCAGTGGAAACTAGTTTAATCTTTGGCTATATCTTTGAAATCTCCCTTTTAACTACCGCTTCTTTTGGTTTCAGGGTGTCATTTTCCATTTAAACTTAGCTGAAGGTATTTTATTTCTCCTAATTTCAGTAGGTGAATTACAATTTGGGATGAATCAAATATGAAAAATACCAGAGAATACAAAATTATTCCAGCTTGGAGAAAACCTAGCAATAGATATTCTTTACTGGCACAGAACCCACAAAATTATCTTTCTGAAAAAACTCTTGATCATCAACATCATGACATTTATATATGGTAGAAACTTATTCCTTGAACTTGTGGTGAAGGTAAAGACCACCTCACAGTATTTGTGTCAACTGTATATATATTGTATAAGTATCATTATCACTGATTAATTTTCTTGCAATTATGAAACTGCTTCTGTCAGCTTCAACTTTTCCTTCAGAATGACAGTGGACTGGTTGAAGGTTTAAACAAAGCCTTCTGAGATATTTCCATTTTGTCTTCCTATTTTGCTGAATCACTTTCTTTGGGCATCAGTTCTGTGTTGGACCTGCTAGCTCAACCTACCAGACTGTTAACCAGAAAGTACAAGAAAGGCCTCTAGGCTGTATCTACAGCACAGAAATGCAAAATATGGTAAACTAGAACTTCATGAGCATGCTCCCCCATGGTTTTTCTCTGTTTAAGCATCTACTAAAACTACAAGTTCCTGGTCTGCAGCTGTTGAGAGCATTTTGGTGCTGAGAATGGGATGCAGGTGGTTTCATGTTGGACAATTGTGATGGGAGCATCTTTCTGACTCCTTTGACAGACAACAGAAAGTAAAATGTTGTCTGGAATGAGATCTACCTGATCACCTTTAGATACCTGCATTACCATGACATGAACTGCATTCAAAAGTGTCCAACTGACCATAAGTGGAACACATGTAATTTGATGTAAACACATATGCTGCAAACACAAGATGAAATTCACTAGATGATTCACTAAACAGGATTTGATCTGTTCCTGCCCTCAACACCTTTTTTAAATAAAGTCTAGCACACAACACCAGATTTTAAGATTTTTTTTTAATTTGCTATTGGAAACAAGAGATGATCAACATTTTTAGTAAAATTTAAACTCTTCACTGAAAATATTGTTGACAATCACTTTTTTCTGCACCTATTTCTTCTTCCATCTATATAGACAATTTCTATGCTCTAATTTTTAAAAGCTTTTCCTAACTTGGTTTGCAGATGGATAACTATACAAAAATCCAAGACACTTATTTAGCTTACTCCCTATTTCAGCTGTCCAAACATCTTGTTCTAATTTTAAAAGTGTAATTTTGTAGGCAATTTTCCCATCCTTTTAATTGGGATCTTAACCACTACCTGTAATTAGGTGGTTTATTTTAGACTCATAATTCTTAACTATCTCATCAAAATCAATGAAATATCTCCAATGTCTGAGTCATCATTTAGTTTTCCTATGCAATTCACAGACCTTATTCTCAGTCCAAAGGCCAAACTGTTAAGTTTGACCCTAAGCAAAGATTCAGGACTGACCTTCAATCAATAGGTTTTGTCTTTTGGTGTGATTCTTCTTAATCCCAAAATAGAGAATACAATTTTCATCTTACACAATGAAAGTCCCATATTATACACACAACATATGTGTACAGAGATCTTCTTAGAAAGTACATGTCCTTGTCTGTATTTTTGAATCTAGCCATTGTTTTTATTTTAGATTACAAGGCTTTGTCAGAAATCCAGGCTGAGAGGGACTTGATTGGATGCTGAAATTACATCTTAACCCAACCTGCAATTCGTAATGCACATTCTCTCCTCTAATACATATGTACCTCTGAACTCAAGTTTCTCTAGTGTACTCCACAGTGTTTTAAGGAAGTGTCCCTTTCCCACAACTGTATAAATATTAACTGAAACAGGTAAGTAGAGCTTTCTTTATTTATACTCAGTTCTTCTTAAGGTGACATATGGACAGGATTAAATAATGCTGCCAAAGAAAGATGTTGATGGCTTTTAATACTGCTGTCCATACCAAGACAATAAATCACCGAATCACAGAATCACTAAGGTTGCAAAAGACCTTTAATATCACAACAAGTCCAACCATCAACCCAGCACCACCATCAGGTTCACCACTAAAACATGTCCTCAAGTGTCACATCCACAAGTTTTATTTAACACTTCCAGGGCACTTGGCAGGCTTGAGACGTGGGCCTGTGCAAAACTCAGCAAGTTCAACAAGGCTAAGTGTAAGGTCCCTGCATTTAGGTTGGGGCAATCCCAAGCATGAACACAAGTTTGGAAGAGAAGGGCCTGAGAGCAGCCTTGTAGAGAAGGACTTGAGGGTCTTGGTGGACAAGAACCTCAACATCAGTGTACCGTGATCACCCACAGCACAAAAAGCTAACCGTATCCCGGGCTGCATCAAAAGCAGCATGACCAGGTCAAGGGAGGTGATTCTGCCCCTCTACTCTGCTCTTTGAGTTCCCATGTTCCTGCAGTAACGTTCTGTTCTCGGACCCCAAACATAGAAAGAACATGGATCTGTTGGAGCAAGTGCAGAGGAGTGCCATGAAAGTCATCAGAGGGCTGAAGCACCTCTATATGAAAACAGGCTGAGTTGAGGTTGTTCAGACTGGAGAAGAAAAGGCTCTGGGGAGACCCTAGAGCTGCCTCCTAGCATTTAAAGGGAATCTGCAAGAGAGCTGGAGTTCTTACAGGAACATATAGTAAGAAATGGGGGAATGGCTTTAAACCATAAGAGAGTAGGTTTATATTAGATATTAGGAATAAATTCTTTACTATGGGGATAGTGAGACATTGGAACTTGAAACAGAGATGATATTCTAGATGCCTCGCTCCTCCAACACCATATTGGTGGTCTGGTGAAAGGTGTTTCTGCCCACAGCAGGCATGTTGGAATTAGATGATCTCTAAGACTCCTTCCAAACAGAATTATTCTATGATTCTAAAACTATTGCTGTGTTACAGTATCACGGAATGACCTAGGTTGGAAAAGACCTTTTGAGATCATCCAGTCCACTTATGACCTAAGACCTCCTCATCAACTAAACTATGGCAATGAGTGCCACATCCAGTCTTTTTTAAACACGTCCAGAAAAAGTGACTCCACCACCACTCTGGGCAGACGATTCCACTGCCCAATTACTCTCTCAGTGTAGAATTTTTTTCTAATATCTAACCTAAACTTCCCTTGGTGCAGCTCAAGACTGTGTCCTCTCATTCCGTCAGCTGCTGCCTGGAGAAAGAGGCCAACCCCCACCTGACTACAACCACCTTTCAGGAAGTTGTAGAGAGTGATAGGGTCACCCCTGAGTCTCCTTTTTTCCAGACTGAACAACCCCACCTCCCTCAGCCATTCCTCACAGGGTTTGTGTTCCAAGCCCCTCACCAGCCTTGTTGCCTTCCCTGGACACAATCACGGTCTCAACGTCCTTCCTAAACTGAGGGGCCCAGAGCTGGACACAGCACTCAAGGTGTGACCTCACCAGTGCTGAGTACAGGGGAAGAATGACCTCCCTGCTCCTGCTGGCCACACTATTCCTGATCCAGGCCAGGGGCCATTGGCCTTCTTGGCCACCAGGGCACACTGCTGGCTCATGTTCACTCAGCTGTGACCAGCATGCCCAGGTCCCTTCTGCCTGGGCACTGTCCAGCCACACTGTCCCCAGCCTATAACACTGCAGGGGGTTATTGTGGCCAAAATGCAGGATTCAGCATGTGGACTTATTAAACTTCCTCTTGTTGGACTCTGGCTTCTGTTCTGGGTCCCTTTGCAGAGTCCCCCCTAGCTTCCAGCAGATGCTCCCAAGCTTAGCGTCATCTGCAAATTTAATGATGGTGGACTTGACCCCATCATCCAGACCATCAGTGAAGATGTTAAACAGGACTGACCCCAGCACTTATCCCTGGGGGACACCACTGGTGGCTGATGCCCATCTGGATGCAGCACCATTCACCAGTCTCTGGGCTTGGCCATCCAGCCAGTTCTTAACCCAGCACAGAGTGCTCCTGTCCAAGCCATGGGCTGCCAGCTTTCCCAGGATTGTGCTGTGGGAGACAGTGCCAAAGGCCTTGCTGAAGTCCAGCTACCAACATCCACAGCCATTTCTGCATCCACCAGGTGGGTCAGCTGGTCATAAAGGGACATCAGGTTGGTCAAACACGACCTTCCCTCCTAAACCCACACTGGCTGGGTCTGATGCCCTGGCCATCCTCTAAGTGCTGTGTGATGGCATTCAAGATTATCTGCTCCATTACCATCAATATTACCTATTCTTACTTCTTTAGCAAAAAAAAAGTATTTTTTATTTAAAAAAATTGTATTTGTGCTGGCAAGCATCAACAAGAACTGTTGATATCAAACCTACCTGGAAATAATAAACTATTTGCAAGGATGGTTTTGAAAAAAATGTTAAAAGCCAAAGCAACAGAAACTCAGAATGTATTTTATAAAATTTCTCAATATGTGAAACTAATGAAGATTAAAGAAAAAGTTAAGAAAGAAGCACATCAGACCACAGGTATTTACTAAGCAAAGATCAGCAATCCAGTAATATAGTTAAGCAATAAACACCTTCCCAAGCCATATATCCCATTCTCAGAAAACTTGCAAAATTCCCAAAACATCACTTTGTTCAAGAAAGAAACGGCAACTTCTAATACATTCTGTTCTCAACAATAACAATAGTGGCAGAACAACACCTTAAATACAATGCATAAAGCAGGTTGGCAAAAATGTAAGTTAATTAGCTTCCAAACCCTCTTCCTCTTCCCAATACTCTTCTCAACGCAACCCCTAGATACAGAGAGTACTTCTGATCTCATTTACTCCAGGCTGACAGTACTGTAGTACGATCCCAATGCCTTTGTCTTTTGTAGCATTCCTGCAGCATTCCAATAGCATTGGTGAAAAGAGGGAATAAAGCCCCTCTCTCCACTCTTGAATTCAATGTGAAGACTGTTGAGAATAAATATGCTGCGTCTTCTACACAGGAAAATTTATAAAGGTGTCACAGGTGATGTCATAAGATCTATCAACAGAATTATTTTAGCACTGCTAACTAAATTTATCCTCAATTGCATAAGCCATTTATAAATCAAAAGCAGCAGCAAGACTATGAGAACTACATGCTGTTATAGATTCTCTCTCCATACAACAGCACTGTCTGAGCTGTCTTACTGTCTCTAAAGAGAATATTTTTTTCTTTAAATTAAAGTTTACTTCTGTTCCACTGAAAACTCAACTTGGGAGGTAAAATAAGCTGGAAGGAGACAGTTTTCCAAATCTCCCAAACAGGGAAAGGAAATGTTCCTTTCGTTTTGATACATGAGACCACAGATCCTTTCCCCAAGGATATTTCTTGCCTCAACTTAAAAAAGGATCCACAGATGGACCTACATTTTCCTACTTTATTTCCAGGACTGTTACCAGTCTGATATACTCCATGCTCCACTGTTTCTCTACTGATGGCAAATCAAATTCCTGATACAAGCCCATGCTTTATTTCTATTGGTGATCCATGGGCTAGAGAATCAACATAGATGCGTAAGTTTCTCATCCTACATTGAAAATCACTGTTATATTGGCAGAAAAAGCAGGGCACAATAAATTAAACATTTTCTATTGTAAGCATGTTTAGTGGTTATCATTTATTAATTATCAGTTTGTCTCTTTCACTCTTTGTCAGCCAGAAAACATTTCCCTTACATGGAATCACAATTTCCATTTCTTCCCTGTTACATTATTCTCTTATCTGCACTGTTCTTTTTCCTGATTTTATCTCTTTTTGTTCCTCTGCAGCTGTTTCATCCCATTCATTTCCAACAGGTCCCAGCACTAATAATTTGCTCTGTTCTGTCCACTGAAATGTAATCAGTGATGCAAGTCAAGCTAATATTTTACATTCCATCAGAGGAATCTTGACACAAGATGCGACCCAATGAAACTTGATATTCTTTACTAGTTAATCCTTTATTCCACTTGGAAAGTTCAGAGCCTGTCAGTTCAGAGCTAGAAACTTTATCTTTCCTAACGTACACTTTGCTTCTGAAAAATATTGACAACTAAATAAACACATTAAATGATATTATTTAGGCCTTGCAACTGGAAAGGTGATATCACTGAACTGTGCTATTTTGAAAGCAGTTACAACCTCAGTTTAAAAGCTAATGCTTCCTATGTTGCATTTTTAAATCTGTCGGTTGCTCTCCCTTTAATGATGCTGTTTCACATGTACACAGCAATTCCTTTATCTTAAGGACTACACAAAACACCTATGTCATAACCCTGAGGGTTTTTCAGAGTTTCAGCTTTGATCAGGTTCAAGCCTGAAAGCTGTATTGCACTGGCTGCATCAGAGCAAAATGATCTACTTCATTTCAGGAAAACCCAAATGAAGTACATTTACACACGTTTCAGGGTAATGCATGAAGCAGAAGAGAGATATGATGGGACATTCCCTTACCTTTTGTTCTATTTCTCAGAGGCTGGGATGGCATTCTAGGGACCTGCCATTCATAGAAAGGATGAACCTCGGGACTACTGAGCTATTGAACCATAACAGGGAAGTTATTTGAGACAGCCAGCATGGCTGCACAAAGGACAAGTCCTGCTTGACCAACTAACTGGCCTTTCCGTGATGAAGTGATTCCATCACTAGACAAGGGAAGAGCTACAGATGTCATTTATCTGGACTTCTGTAAAGCCATTGACACATTCCACTACAACATCTAAGTTACAGAGAAGATTTTATGAGTGGACTGTCTGGTGATTAAGGAATTGCCTGTAAGGCTGCATTCAGAGAACAGTGTTCAACAGCTCAGTGTCTGGATGGAGACACGTGATGAGTTGTGTCCCTCAGGGGTCTGTTTTGTTATCAGTATTATTTGATGTCTTCATCACCAACACAGACAGTGGGATTGAGTGCACCCTTAAATTTGGAGATGACACCAAGAGCCAAGGGTTTGTTTAACACACCCAAAGAATGGGATTGAGATGCCATCCAGGGGGAGCTGCATAAACTGAAGGAGTGAGCTCACACAGGCACTCCTCATGGTGAGTGAGGCCTTTCAACAAGGTCAAGTGCCAGGTCCTGCCCCTGGGTCAGAGCAACCCCCAGTATCAATACAGGCAAGGGGATGAAGGAATTAAGAGCAGTCCTGCCAGAAGGACTTGGGGATGCTGGTGAACAGAAAACTGGACATCAGCCAGCAATGTCTTCTCTCAGCCTAGAAAGTCAAACATATATTCCAGGCTGTTTAAAAAAAAATGTGGCCAGTAAGCCAAGGGAGGTGATTCTATCCCTCTACTCCACTCCGGTGAGACCCCAACCTCAAGTACTGAATCCAGCTCTGAGGTCCTCAGCACAAGACAAATATGGTCCTTTTGGTATGAACTCAGAGGAGGGCCACAACAATGATCAGAGGCCTGAATCTCCTGTGAGGAAAGGTGGAGACAGGTGAAGTTGCTCAACCTGGAAAAGAAGGCTCCAGGGAGATTTTATTCTGGACTTCCAATACTTTATGAAGGCTTAAAGAAAGATGGGGACAAACTTTTCAGTAGGGTCTATAGTGTTAGGACAAAGGGTAATTGTTTTAAAATGAAAGAAGGTAGATTCAGACCAGATACAAACAAGAAATTTTTTACAGTAATAGTGGTGACACTGAAACACAGGTTACCTGGAGAGCTGGTGGATGCCTAATGCCTGGAATCATTCAAGGTCAAGTTGGGCAGGGAGAAGTTGTCTCTTCATACTGCAGGGATTTGGACTAGATGACCTTTAAAATCTTTCCCAACCCAAACCATTGTATTACTCTGTAACTTAAGAGGAAAAAAAATTAAAAGCACAAAGAAAATTTAACTAAACGCAAATTGGGCCTTTTGGTATATCTTCCATTGAAGCCAAAAGAGAATATTCCCTTCAATTCACACAAGCAGCAGCACTGTTTGAATTCCCTTCACATCAAACGTATGGATTCAGTTGTAAGGGAATGACAGGCACAAAGAGGTGCTATTTTCCTTATTCTAGAGTCATTTTCCTGTGCAGGCTGGACAGGGCTCAATATTAATGCCAGCTGATAGTCCACAAGCACTGTCACTTTCTCTTATCTACAGAGACCTAACACCATCAAGTAAACACAAGGCTTTAATCAAAATAATATTATTACAGGATAATATTATAATAATATTACAGAATAATATTATTACACTATTGCTGTTTAAAATATTTCATCCTTTACAGGCATTCAGAGAGCAAAAAATCAGTGAAAACTGTATAACTAGTCACAATTTCTCTGGTTACTTCCTAATTTTCACTTTCTCCCTTAACGCTTTCTAGTGTGATCCTATCTCACAATGAAAGTTTTCTATGTTGATTTATCATCTTTCCTTGATTGCTACTTTCTGTCATTGTCTTTACCCTACAAATATCAAATTGGTGTTTAAACACTATCCAAGGAATCTGAAACTCAGCAAATACTATTCTGATATGCCATCTGATTTTTATGCAGGTATATATGTGTAATGGATGAGCTCTCTAAGAAAACTAAGTTGTATGTTTCTGTGAATGTTCCTAATTGTCAGTAATGTTATTTATTAATATTGACAAGTTCTTGCCTTTACCCAGTTTCACCCCAACTATCCTGCCCCCTGTTCCTTTCCCCTTATCCGTCAGGTTGTCTTGTTGCTGCTCCCCTTAAATGGTGCTGATGATGGAGGAGGAGGAATGACGCCGGTGAAAACACACACTAATGAAGGGGAACGCAAGGAATGCTGGGACTCCCGTGAAGCTAAAACTCCTAAGACAACGAGCCCAAATAACATCTAGAACTGAAAAACAGTGTTTGCCAGTCGGAGAAAAACCACAGAGAAGGCAAGACCATCATCTGGGGCTGCTTTGTCCTCGCACCGTGACCTCAACAGCATCCTACCACCATGACCTCCCCCTAAATGAGAAGCCATTGCTGAGTTCCTGAGAACCCTTATGAGGACAGAATCCCTGACTCCACAGTGTGAGCAGCAGGTTTGATTAACACCTTCTCCTCAGCAATGCCCAGTGGGAGCAGCAGAGATGTGTGCGCTGCCTTGAGCTCCCCTCCCATACCTGTCCTAATAAAGGCCTTTAAAAAGTAGATTTGTCTCCTGGCCCTCTTCTTTACAATATGCATGTATTTTCCAGCATAAAATACACATGAAAAAACTAAAATACAAGAATAAATGAAATTGAGACCCATGATACAACATTCCCCACAAGACTTAAGGAAGTCAGATCAAAGTGAAGGTGCTGTTAATGATGACTGTAATTTAATTTACTGGTCATCAAAAGCTCAAGCTCTGTGTTGCCCTCTCCACTATTCCTCTGAAGTGCACAGCCCTGGTCCACTTCCACACAAATACAAGAGTTTCAGTGCTATTTTGGGTTCAGCTTACAGTTCAAACTGAAGTTTTTTAGTAAGTATATCCATAGATTTACAAAGCGGCAACATTAAAAAGTGATTCATAAACAGGTATTAACAGGTTTCTTTCAATGCAAAACTGGTTCAGCCACATATCATGCAGAACTTCTCTAACACCCTAGTCAATGTCTCCTTAGAAAATGGCTTAGTACAGGAAATAGTTATTCATTTCTGTTGATTAGCAGTCACAAAAAAAGTACAGTACAACTAAGATTATTTCTGTTTTGCAGTGCTTTGCTATTTCTTTTCTAAATGTTTTAAATAGCTATCATTTAGAGCTGAAAAGGCTCTGAAAATAATTATTACAAATACTGTGACACATTGTTCATCCAACTTCAAATTCAGGGTCCACACTGAAGACTCACTTAGTAATTAAATGAATACTGTATCATAAAGCAAAGAATGGTTCTCATCATAAATAGTTTACAGCCTGAACAAGTAAAATATACACAGAAGCCCAAAGGGATATGTAGTGTACCATTGTGGTAATCCCAAAATGACTGCTTATCTGCACCAACATGTGTGGTTATGTAATGGGGGACAAAGAAAACTGAAGGAACTTTGAGAGGATTAATTTACTCCATCACACATCACAAAATTATATTGATTGCCATCAATATAGAGTTCTTGCATCCTATTTCTCTTCTATTGAATATTGCTTATATGTAAGTTTATACTAGTATAATCAACCTTGTTACTTTATGCCAAATCATCAATGAGCTGTCAGAACTAGTCACATATTATGCATTCTTCGAGTCTACATGTTTAACTCCTTAAATCCCAACAACCTGGCAACACTAGGATATAGTGAGCAACATTTCTGTGACCACGACTTCATTTAACAAGTGCTGCTGAGCCAACATTACCTTTCCTTTGTGCTGCAGCCACCACTGTAAGTAATGGTAAGGCCCACATGAACACTGGAGGACTGTGCAACCACATCTGACGCTTAAACCTCCCCGTGTGGGGCAAGGAACGGCCTGAGCTGGCATGTTCCACAGCAGACCAAGCCTTTCCATACAGCTGCGCCCACCTCTGGGGTTCCCAATATAAGAATGACCTTGACCTGCTGTAACAGGTCCAGAGGAGGGCCACTAGGTTAATGCCAGGGCTGGAGCACCTCTCCCCGACTGACAGAGCTGGGGCCATTCATCCTGGAAAAGAGAGAGCTCCAGGCAGACCGTACAGCACGCTGCAAAAGGGCCTTAAAATAAGGCTGGACGGGTTTATCACGAGGGCATGTAGCAACAGGGCAAGGGGAAAATGCCTTAAGCCGCACGAGGCTTAGGTGTTTATCCTACACCTAACAGGAATCTCCTTACTGCGAGGCACTAGCACAGACGGCCCGTACCCCCTCAGCGCCCAAGGACAGGTGGGCCGGGCTCGTACCGGCCCCGGGCCGCGGGCGGGCTCTGAGGGCCCCTCCAGGCCGGGCCCCGGGCCGGGTCCGCGCGGGAGCGCAGCGCCCCTGCCGCCCCCTGCCGGCCGCCCGCGCTCACAGCCGCGGCACGCGGGGCCGCCCCGCCTGGCCCCGCCCCCGCGGCCCAGGCCCCGCCCCAATCCGCATCGACCGGGAGCCCTCGCACGGCTCGCGGCGGCTGCGGGCGGGCGGCGGCGGGCGCGGCACGGATGAGGCGCATGCGCGCGGTGGGCGGGCGCTGGGGCAGCGGCGCGGTGCGGGGGGGCGGGCGGTGCCCGGTGCCGCCGCCGGGCGCGGCGGGGCCGCGGAGCCGGCCGAGGGGGCGGCGGACGGCAGGGCTGGCGGGGCGAGTCGCGGGGGTCGCCGCAGCAGCTGGCGGAGCGGTACGCGGACTTGGCGGCCAGCCACAGCGAGGCGCTGCGGCAGCGGGAGGAGCGCGAGTGGCACAACGCGCGGCTGCGCCAGGAGAACGCGCGGCTGCGGCTGGAGAATCGCCGCCTGCGCCGCGAGAATCGCTGCCTCTTCCGACAGGCCCTGCTGGGGCCCGGCCCCGACAAGCCCCCCGCCGAGCCGGGTGAAGAGGCGGAGGCCCTGCGCGCCCAGCTGGGGCAGCTGCAGGAGAAGCACCGCCGGGCCTTGCGGCACCTGCGGCGCTGCCGGGCCGCCGGCGGGCCCGAGGCCGCAGGAGCCGAGGACGGGGAGCTGGACGAGCTGCTGCTGGACGAGGACGAGCAGCCGTTGGACAAGAAGAGCCTGGTGCCGGCCGTGTAGGCGGCCCCGGTGGAGGGGGCGGCGCCGGCCGTGCTGCGGGCCCTCCCCGCCGCCGCTGGGCGCCCCTGGCGCCTCCCCTCTCTGCTCCCGGCTCCGGCCCCCGTACAGCGCGGGGCTGCTCCTCAGCTCCTTCGGTCGGAACGGGCCCTTCCATGGAAAGGGTGGGGGAGGAGTTCAGCCTTGTTAATCCTTTTCCCAGATGTATACCCAGCAGGCACTGACCGTGATCGAGGGCAGCAGGTTCATGTGAGAAGCTGAGGCTTGGGACACGAGAGGAATCTCTCGAAGCGGCTGTTGTGGAGAAAAGAGCCACGGCGAGCAGAACACTTGTATCTCCTGTCATCCCACAGCATTGAACTGTGGTTCCTCTGCAGCTGTGGATCGATCACCTTTTTTCTGTTGAGTTAGTGATCGTCGTGTAGGCTTCAAGAGCCATGGAGACAGTTCTTTGTAGTTGGTGTTTGTTAGGAAGAGGAGTGGAGGAAGCTTGAAAGCTTTTGCTTCAGTTAAAGTTGATGATAATTTGAACTATGAATTGCCTTGGACACTTACTGCAGAATACTCTTTGTATTTTTAAAGATTGCCTTCGTTCACCCTCACATGAATACTGATTTGAATTTCACATTTTCACACAAAACTGCAGCTAATAAATAAACTTATACAACAAATGTTTGTGTGAAGTGTGAATCTTTAACAGGGGCTGTTTTTGAAACTGTAGGTGATGTGCCCTACAGGACATTGCACAGTGCCTTCTCAAAGCCCAAATAATTGGGCTTTTTTATTACTATACCTAGAAAAATTTACTAGAAAATTTGCTTGTTGAAATGTTCCTTTTAAGGAACTGAGGAAGAGATTGGTTTTGTTGTGTTTCCTTATTTTTTGTGTCATTTAAAAGCTGGCTCATTCCTTCAGGTTTGAAATTGGTTTCTTAAAGATTTAAAATCCAAAGTCTGTTCAGTTGAAGTTGAAACTAATGTGAAAGGATGAAATTCCATCATTTTCTATAGGTGTCTTTGAGAATATGACTACTGAAATGAACCATTTCATCACATAAATGTCAACATAACTCTAATCATTAATGCCTGTAGTGCTGGTTAAGTGTGTGTATGTCAAGTGCATTCTCAAAATGGAAAAACGACTTGTCACAGTGCAGTCAATATCTCCTTAATGAAAAAGTGTGGGTGCTGATGTCTGCTTGTGGTGTTTGTTTTATAAACTTAAGTATTCACAAAAATACTTGCTAAATGCTCAAGAGCTGCAGTATCTACAATGCCATTAGGATTGTCTTGCTTTAATAGCAGTTTCCAGTAAAGTAGGAATACCAAAACGATGAAAAGAATCTGTCAAAATAGGACAATAGGACTCTCTTAAGATACAATGCTAGAAATGTGTAACTGTGTCAGGCATCCCTTTCAAAAGTTACAGGTGTTGGCGCATACAAAAGAGGAGAGATGCCGAACTTTTATAATAGGATATCTAATTCTTTTTTACTAAACTTCTGTGACACTTGCATTAAATGGACTTTTTTTTTTGCAAGAATACTAAGTTCTCTGGAAGCTTGTATAAAGGATTCTTTACTTTTATGTATATCTTGACAGATGAGTTATGAAACAAGCTTGCAGATTACAGAGGAGGAAAAGTATTTCAGTAAGATTTAAATTAATGTAAAAAGCCAGAGAAAAGATTTAGAGTATTTCCTCAGATTGCTGCTTCCACATGGACTGCAGTAAATAGTCCCTTGATTCAGTCAAGCTGCAAAAATTTCATTTAACCAGTTGCCCGATCTGGTTATTGTGAGTTTGGTTTTGAGAACAAAATCCACATTCAAGAAAGGCCTTTAGTGCCTTAGAAATGGTGCAAAATGTAATACTTCATTACAGTGTCCCCCACATTATGGCTTGCTGGCATTCCTTCACGGATGGAAGGAATCACTTGTGCAATCCTTGTCTACAGGAAGTTGCATATACTGAGATATACAGGAGAAGTAAATATCCTTTGGGCTATAACTGCCGAGCGTCCTGTCTGGATTTGTCTATGCGACTAGTTCTAACACTCAGTAGCTTAGTATCACAGGCACGTTCAGCCTAAACCCTTGAAGTTGATGGTTGGTAGAAAACACAGAGTTTGGAATTGCCTGACACACTGCAGCATCCATACATGTGAAGTGCGGGGAGAGATGGTACTACAGTTGAGTGAAGAGATTTTACCTTACCCTACTTTTGGTTAAGATCTGTTTTATTTTCTGCTTTTTGTCTAGTAAGCAGTTAAATCTTGAAGATCTAGACCTCACTTCTTACTGCCAAATTTTGCCTTTAATTCTCTTTATCACCTTCTGTACTAGGATAGGTATTTGTCTTTATTGTAGTTGTTGTTATAGTTGTTGTAGTGTCTCCAGGTTTCAGTGTCTTGCTGTGTTGAGTCTTTCTTCCTCTAGCCTGAGTGTGGCTTCACTGGATTTGGAAGAGAGTGCATTACAGACCAAAATTGGTACAATATACCAAAAAAACCAGAATCCAGAACTATGCCATCTTTTTGTCCTTTTGTTATATAATTTCTTTGCTTCAATCACTTCAGTTGTATACTGATAATTTTCAAAACTCAGAATTTCAAAATCATGGGTCTTTTCATGGTTTTGATTCCAGGTTTTAGGTACCTATGTCTTTGCATAGTTACCTGAAAAAATGGAAGAAAACTTTTTTATTTTTATTTTGCTAACAGCAAATTTATGAATACAGGTAGATTCTTCATATTTATAATGTTTTGCTTGTAATTAACTTCTATATACTACTTTGTTTTACACTGAATTACACTCCCATTTTATATGGGAGTGATTTTTATACAGGCGAGTTTGTTTTTTTACAGAATGGGTTGAATTCAGGTTTGGATTTGGGGTTTGGGTGTTTTGATTGCTTAGATTTGGATGTAGTGTTTGTTTCTTTCCCCACATAAATACACAGAAACATAAGAACATATAAAATATGTATTAGGCAATAATATCTTCCCAATACTTTGAAGTGTTTAAAATATTAATACATGTTCTAATAATTTTTTTGATGTATATAAATTCAGAGAGGCAAGCAGAAGCAAAAGTGTTGTAGCCTTTCACTTTTTTGCTAATAATTTTCTTTCATTCCTTTACGAAGTATTCAGTCTTAGCTGTAGACTTTTTCTTACTCTTTTGTCCTGTGCATCATGTTAAGAAGTTATAATGAAATGTGAATTTTAAGAAAAGTTATATGTATCAAAGCTGTATTAAAATGCATTTAAATCTTCTGGGCCCATGTGTGAATTTGATGACAATTACTTCAAAATAGGCATGTGTACAGAATGGCTCAGTGTCAGTGCCATATTTTATATACATTCTATTGCTCCTTTGAGACATAATTTATGTTTCATTAAATATTGCACTCTGAAGGAGTTGTTTGCCCACTGTGCTCATATCCTTGAATGTGCTAAGGTCTTGCAGTGCTGTAGCTGCCCGCAGAGAATAATGAAATAAATTAAATGTCTTTGTATGATAAACTAACACCATTCAGAATAGTTTAATTTGGCTACTTTCTTACCAAGGCAATAATCTGTTACTCTTCCCTTTCCATCTATCTCACTGTGTTCAGTATCCCCTTTTGTGCTTGTTCAGCTCAGTAAAGAGATTTGCATAATGAAAGCCTCTGTTCCAAAGTTGCAAGTGATTTAAAATAGTGGTTTATGGCTGGATTTTTAGTGTTCACAAACCAGTAAGATCTTTCCTGTATATTTTTAAGTGATAACTTGTATCTGCATTGCAATAGTGTGAAGTTTAGGTGTAGCTGCCCTTGAAACATTGCTCTGTGAAGTATCCAAATTGCATTTACTGTCACATCACTCCCCCAAAAAACTAAAAAACAAAAAACAAACCTCTGTATCATTCAGAGAATAATAGCAGCATCTGATTAAAAAGCTCTTTTTAAAAAAAGCTGCAACCAATATTATTTCATGACTCTCAAGGCCAGTTGTTTGCTCTTTGTGCTGCCAAGAGTCTTTGTTCAGTCACAATGTAGTTGTAGCAGGAAAGAAGATAGAAGGCATTACATTTACAGGACATAAAAATGCTGATTTAGATATAGCTATATAGGAGAGGGACTGTGTTACAAATCTGGGAAGACTGCAAATTGGTTGGATAATCCAGAGAAAGAGAACATTTTCAGAGAGATGTATGGAAAGATGTGACTATCAAACAGTAGCTAATGGAATTATATTAATTTATATATATTTTTATATATATATATATATATATAAATATATTTATATTGATAAATATATTTAATGAATAAAAATATTGGATGCAAATTTGGATAAAGTAAAATATTTGCACTGAGGAAAAATGCTGTGTCATGCACTGACATGCCTTTGAAGTGAGGGCAAGCTTTGGGAAGCTGCTCTACAAACATCCTTAGCCCCTGCTGAGATTATTAGCAGTGGTGCTCATTAAGGTTAATTTATTTCATGTGGAAATTTGTGAGGGCCAGCAGCCTGATCATCTCCATTGTATAAGGGCTGCAGAATTTTCAATGACCTCAGGTGCTTCCTGTAGTTATTTGTAATTTATCACCTAGATTAGTACAACTCTCTAACCACCTTGTGTAGTGTTGGTTCATAACAGAGGAATGAGCTGCAATCAGCCAGCAGCATCCAGGTGTGTGCTTTAACAAACTCACTTCTCATTGCCTGACCCATGATTTAGTGTGTAAGGGCTTGCAACAAACCCGGAGGTGAGGTGGCTGCAAGGTGATGACTGTCTACAGAGATTATATGGGCTACCAAAATAACTGTTTGTTCATTAATTGTAAATGCTTAGATGTGTCCAGATTTTTTTCTTCCTTACTAAGTTTGCCCTAATTTTCTTACACCATGGTCAGAATCATGTCTCTGTGGGAATTCAGCGTTTCTTCATGTTGAAGATAGTCAAATCATTCAGCTTAGCTATAGAAAGCCTCAATGCCAGCTAAGGCTTTTATGAAATATTATTTTGAATTTTATTATTGCTTTTCCTTCAGGAGTGACATATTTTTATTTTTTTTTTAATTATCAAAAATCTTGGTTTTACACTTTGAAGGAGTTTTGCTGCACTGAACTGGTAAGGAAGAAATGTTTCAGGGTGTATGTAAAATAATTTAAAATCAGAGCAGTGTACTTGGAATGTTTTTCCCAAAGGCTTTGTAAGTCCATAAGATGCAAAAAATCAGATATTTTCAAATAAGTCTTATGGAAGATTTTGGTTTTCTTTGAGTTTAATTTTTTTAGTGAGTAAGAACTATCTTTTCAGCAAGAGTTAAATTTTGTATTAGTCTGCATGATAAACATGAGTAACTGGATCTACTGTAGTGCTCAGGCACATAAAATCTAAAATAAGACACTAAAAATCACCACTGATCATCAGAAATTTAAATATAAGTTTTTTATTATCTCAAGCATGCCTAGAAGGCTCTCTTCTTGTCAGAGAAAGGTTTTGCCTACTTTATGTTTTAAGTCTCTGATTATTGTGAAAGAAGCAGCTGCAAAACCAGTGTAAAAGTCAAATTTGACCCTATGACCCTGAGCCTTGTATTCCAGTGCTGAAAAGGGTGCTAGCAATTGGAGGAGTGTGCATGAAAAGCTGCTTATCTCCTGAATATGCATAGGTGTGCTTGGCTAAATTTTAATAGTCTTGGAGGACATACAGACAGGGGACAAAGAAGGAGGCTTCAGGTCAGTCAGTTGCTGGCCTTGTCTTGGTACCGGAGAAGCTTTTGTTTGTATTCTGCCTGGTAGAGTTTTATTTCAGCTTCTAGCTGAAGATGCTTTTGTGCCCTCAGTAGATGTTTCTCTGTCTCCTCAGTAGCTGCTGCTCTGGGCAAAATGAAGACTCTTGCAAGATCTGTCTCCAGCCACTTAAGAGACTATAAGAGCGGCTAGAAAAAGACTGAAAATATCTGTTTAAAGAACAGATGGGAGCATTGCTGACCATATGGGCAAGAAGCTCTTGTTGCAATGAAGATTTCCATGTAAATTATGCTAAGAAAAATGCTAGACTCCACAAAAATGGTAAAGGAAAAACTATTGCAGTGTTGCAGCAAAGTTGAATGCATGCTCTTCCTTCCCTAAGGAAAAGTTCGTAAGGACTGAGAAAAGGACTGCATCTGGCAGTCTAGGCCCAAAAACCATACGTTTTTTCTATCCCCACTCAGTCCTTACATGAATTCTTGGGTGAGACATAGGGCAGAAAATTCAATCTTGCTGGTCTGCTTCTCCAGTGGTCTTAGGTTGGTTAGCATTTACTACCTTTTTATATAGTTTTGTTGTGCTTTTTATGAGCTAGCTGTAAGTGATGTTTCTGTTCCACACCAGCAAATTATCAAGGCTTTGTCTCCTGGCCTAAGCCTCTTGAGAAAGTGCACACGAGTGTGTGGTGAGTCTGGTCTCTGACCCGGTAGCATAGGTGCCATTCTTACTGCTCTTCTGCAATTTTTCCTTTTATTTGCTCCCTCACCCTGAGCCTTACCCCCTGTACCACACAGCATCATCTTGATTTTTCCATTGCAGACCTCTAGAACAGATTCTAATGCACCCTGGAGTGCTCTGTTTTTGTGTGGATTGGCACAAAGTGTATTTTCAGCTGCATTCAGGACTGCATTTGAAGCTAACTTAATGCCTGTTCTCAGATGCAGGGAGCCAGTGGATATACTCAACTCTAAAACTACAATCACATTATTTTTATTTCTATATTTTATATGTTAAATTTTACCAAGAGCCAAAAGTTTTCTCTTTCTGTATGCCAAGCAGCGCTCTAATCTTGGAGAAACTGAGTATATCATTGTGTTAACCGATGCTTACTGCCAAATAGGATTGGAAGTCTTTATGTTTCCCCAATGTGTTAAGCTATTCTGAGCAGCTCGTTCAGTACCAATTCACAAAGCAGTTCTCAGGCATTAGACAAAATGTAAAAGATACGCAAGCTTCTGTTTTACTAAGAAAACACAGCTGAAGAGTCTCACACAACAACTTAAAGCTTAGAGAGCTTATTCAAGATGTCGCTTTGGTCCTTGGCATAAAGAAATTCCAACTCATTATCTCACTTTCTAAGAGCTTGCTTGGCTTTGACAGTAGGGAACTGTGTTTTACTGAGACTCTTCTACACCACAGAAATATTGAATGCAATGTCTCTGGGACAGAAAGGAAGCATTTTGTTGATCCACGTAAGTGATTAGCTTACTGTACGTATAGGAGAAGCCTCAATTTAGTGAGAATGAGAGTGCTGGGCTCTCAGACTTTCCTACAGAGAGCTATTGCACAGTGGTTTCTAATGGTTCTACCTGTTAATTGATATATTTTCTTTCTATATTTTCTTTTTCCCCCCTCTTCATAGTTCCTACCATTAATTCCTTTTAACAATCCTATTTTAAAGTATGATGATTTTCATCCATAATTTTTAATTGTAGGGAGTTTTTAATTTGTTTTGCTCTTTAGAACTTCTAAGAAAATAAGTTCACAACAGAGCAGATAGGTTCAGTTGATTCAGGGAATCAACTCTTGATTTTAAAAGCAAACTCTGTGGGTATACTGAAAAAGTAAAGGTGATTTTTAGAACAGGGGAGATGTTACCCCAACGGTGTTAACTGACAAAGCCTACACACTGGTTTTCTTAACTTTATTCATAAATATAGTTCTTATGATCAGTACTGGTACCTCAGGAAGAAAAGGAGAAAGATCTTTTTATGAGCTTCTGATGTGGTATGTGAAAATGTGTAATTTTGTCTGTAGGGGAACAACTAGCCAAAATGCCATCACTGTGCCCTCTTTGCAATAAAATGAAATAAAACAGAGACCAGGAAAGCTGCCAGTTTTTTTGTGTAAAACCATGTGGATTAATGTGTATATGTAGCTCTAACACATGATAAAGTTTGATCATAAACACATGATCTTGAGTCTCTGCAATCACTTTGTGAACTTACCTATTTTTTTTCACCTTTAGGCAGAGGTAAGAAAACTTATTTTGCCCTTTTCATGTGTATCTTTTCAGTGGCATGATTGTTCAGTGCATTTATGCAGTCTCATACTTTTTCACTAATACATTCCTTTTCAAAGGAGGAATTTTAATAATTGAGATAGCAGCTGTCCAATGAAGAAATTTCTTTTTAGCTACTAGCACAAATTTTGCTAAATGAAATTCGGGTCATGATGCAGCTTATTAGAAATTTCATTTAACTGAATCTTTGAGGGTTGTATGGTTGCAAAGTTGTGACAACTGCAAACTTCAGTGATGTTGGCTTACTAGAAAATTTGTCAGACATGCATTTGTAATAAACTTTTATGGAATGCTAAGTATGTTATACAGTGCTTCTTGATTGAAATGGCTCACAGACTTTTTGGAATATAGAAAATATTAGAGAAAGTTATTTGTGCAGCTTAATTTTTTGAAAAACAGTGAGTTCTTATACCAATATGAAAGATAATGAAATAGTGTGGTTTAGTGTAATATCAATTGAGTTGAGGTGAGTCATGACAATTAAAAGCAAGAGTGAGGTAGGTTCAGTACATCAGTTAAACACAGTTAACTAAGATGTTGAGAGCAGTGGACATTTCTCCTTAGCTGCCTCATTCTTTCTTCTGAGTAATCCTTCATAATTTGAAGAAAAGGTTAAATTCCATGTAGTGGGGCTGTGAGCCACTGCAGATTTGGAAACCATGCCATTTTTATAACATCTGTAGGAGACAGCTTTTCACCTGCGAGTTCATAACTTGGCAACTTTCTATCACGTAACAGAGTGGGAGTACATATTAATATTAGTACATATTAATAATCCGAGGGAAAATAGTGGAGGGTTAGAGGGTGAGTAAAGGCTCCATAGTTTCATGTATTTACAATGGTGGTAGGAGAACATGCACGTGTGTATGTGAATGCATGCACATACAGACTCTAATCTTTATGGAGTTTTTATACAGCAATCTTTCTGAATACATGCCAAGTACACACCAAAACACAGGGTCAAAATATTCCCTCTCCATGTCTACCCTCTAGGCTCTCAGATTCCACTTCTATTTTAGTATGCTACAGCTTTCTGGAACCAGGAACAGGAGCATATTCTTACTTGTCTTCAGATTTTTATGAAAGTTATAGCAAAAAACTGGGTTTTGTGGGCCTGTCCTTCCTCTCAAGCCCACTGATGTGGGGTGGATCCTCAGTACTTAAAGCAAGGATTCAAAGGCATCCAGAGACAATGGTGAAGTCCAAACAAAAGATTTCATAGATGAGTATCTCTTTATGTGTCCCACCAGGAGAGTCACTGAATTCTTATTTCCTTTGCCCCCAAGGATGCTTGAGATGGCATGTTCTCATTTCAGTGTGATTTGATTAATTTTCTAGGGATTAAATTGTGGTTTAGGCTTTATGTCTGTAGTTATACTCTACTCCAGCTTGGAATTTTTTGCTTTTGTTCTCATTTTTACCTTCTTACTGTAAGCCTATTGCTGACTATTGATTCTCTTAGATACTGCAAATGTTTTGGGAGACAGGGAAAATTTTATATATTCATGCAATAGTCTTTTGGAAGCCAGCATAAGTACTGAGGTGATAAAAGCCAACAAAATTTGATCCTTCTGAAGTGATGGTATTCTGCAGATATTTTGTGTTTGTGTTGCAAAAGAATTACCATTAAAATGAATTCTACTTGATCTAAAACTGTGTATTTAAGGTGACAAAGCTGCTACTTGCCTTAAATGCATCAAAAAACTGGGAACTATGGAGAATGCCATTTCTTAGTGTTTGAGTAAGTCTTTCTATGTTACAGCTGAAAAGTGGAGGTTGGGGTGTCCAGATAACAGGTTGCCCGTAATGTATTTTTGTGCTAGGTTTCAAGTTTCAATTAACCTTTAAAAATTATGAAAGAAAATATTTAAAAATTTTACAGATTGATGTATTTAATTTTCTTGTGCTTTTAATCTGTATTCAGCTACAAAATTGATGCACAGGACTGCCAGTGCAGTCCAGATAGAAGTTCCTCATTCTATTGCCAATCCTTTCCTTACTGAAAAATGTCCTTAAATATTTTCTGTGTGGGGATTTGTTGCCATCACAGAAACATGATATTTCTTTTGCAGCTGGGGTAGTCCTGTCTTACCCTAGAAACTGAAACCTACCAATCCTTAGCATTAATCTGTAGCTTTTTCTGCTTGCTGACTGATGTATCTCACCCAGTTCCAAGGACTTGTGAACTTTCAGGTTCCTCAGATGGACTTGACCCTGCTCCTCTCCTTAGAGCGGGTCATTTTACATCCTCCAAAGTCTCTGCCTTTGCCTTCATCAAATTAATAAATCTACCCTACCGGTATACGGGATCTTTACAAATTTGTTTGATTAAAATAGTGACTGGCATTACTGGTCAAGAGAAGAAGGGCACTCATGGTAGAATCATAATTTAGTAAAATGCTGATGCTTAGCTGTCAAGAATGTAAGAGACAGTCCATGTCACTCAATTTGGTGACAAGTTCCGTTGGTATTTGAAAAATCGGTAGTTTTAAGTAAAGCAAATAAAAAGCAAAGCAACAGTTCTGCATTTTGTCAGTTAGGAATCCTGTGTCTTTTGTGTTTTCCACAAAGAGCAGTTTTCTTATTTTTCTTCGTGCTTCTAACAAATAGCTCCATCTTCTAACAAATATCTATCTGTATCTATATCTATTTAAATTTTGTTTAGTAAATAAAAACACCTAATCACTATTCAAATGGTGCTCACATTTTAGCATCATGAAAATTACTTTGGATTTATAATTAGAATAATTTTCATGGTGTGTCTTACAAGTGAAAACTCTGTAACAGAAGCAATAATAGTGCTTTTCTCATTATATTGTTTCACTGAGCTGAAGTCTACCTTGCAAGAACACAACAGTCAATCTAAATTAGCACTATGTAGTGTTTAGTAGCCAATGGGATTGAGAAAAATTATAAGAGATCATCAAATTCAGTGTAGTAGTTCTTCCATGATACTTGATCAACTTTTATCTGTCAGAGAGTTTTGAGGTGATTGTGGAGTATGGTGGGAAAAAAAAAAGAAGACAGAGGAAGCAGTCAACAAGTCATAACTTGTTGAATTGTTTATAGCACAAACTGGAAAGGAACTAGTGAAATAACAGACTGAGGCTTGAGCAAAGTGTTCAGGTAAGGAAATGGGAAGGGAGAGCGAACAAAAAGGAGTAGTTAAATTTAAAAATGCGAGCATATTAAAAAGTAAAGTTTTATAAGTTCTGAAAAATTGTGAGTCAAGGTAACACCTCAAAAAAAAGTTAGTGGGGAAAGCTGCAAGATGTATACTTTTTTTCCTATTAAGTAAATTAAAGTGCTGTAACATGATATAGAAAAAATACCTAAGTGTGTAAGTGACCCATTTGATTGAGGCATGTGTGGCATTACCATCTTACTGTTTCTGCAAGGCTGCTAAAAGAGCTCTTTGTGATTTGAGCTGGAGACAGCTATGCTGAAATTTGAATATGTAGGCTGATAACTTTAATAAATAACTTGTACCAGTAACAGTCCTATGGAAGTCAGCAGAGACAATTGTGGTGTTAGGCTGTATATTGTGTAAGGATAATGCAGTCTAACTTATTAATCTGAAAAACTTCTGGTGACAGGAGCAGAACAGCCAAATCAGTGTGGAACTGAATATTATTCCCAAGAAATTCAGTTGTCATCGGTGACAAAGTAGCTAATCTAGATAGTTACTGTGAACATGACAGCTGTGGTAATAAATGACTGACTATTTGCTGAACTGTTGATTATACATGCAATCGTGTTTTACAGCAATAAAAATCTCGTCACTATAAACCCTAAGTAAGGGTAGGTGTGTAAAGGAATGTGTTGAGTTGATGTGGCCAGAAATGTGTATTCTATCACAATCTGTTAAAACTCACGTTATCTGCTAATGGGCCATCTTTAAAACCAGGTGGGGCAATGACCTTTATCTTTTCCACAACCCATCCTCCCTCCAGAAAGATACCATCTGCTAATGGGCCATTAAGTCCCAGTGTATGACTGATAAAATTTCATCATCCCACTGGGAGATGCTCCAGCCACGGGGAGGAGCCAAGCCTTTCCTACCTGGATAAAAATGGAACTGTTGGACAGCAAGATACCTTCTTTCCACTGGATTCCAGAGGAGAAGCCGCCATCTACATAATTTCTACATCATCCCTGGACTTTTGGAGATCAGCTGCACCCTTCTACAGGAGCACTGCTTCAGCTAAAACACACCTGCCACTGCAGGAGGACTGTAGCCACCATTTAATGGGACTGTTACCAACACCCCCACTGACAGGGTGTCAGGTTGTATTCTGACTCTGTCAGGGTGGGATTGTTTTATGTAATACTGTATTTCTATTTTAATCTTCCCAGTAAAGAACTGTTATTCCTAATTTCCATATCTTTGCCTGAGAGCCCCTTAATTTCAAAATTATAATAATTTGGAGGGAGGGGGTTTACATTCTCCATTTCAAAGAGAAGCTTCTGCCTTTATTGGCAGATAACTGTCCTTAAAACCAGGACAAGGAAGAAGACTGAAAACTGCACTTAATAAAATGTAGAAGCAACAATTTGCTTGCCTCAGCCTCCTGGGGGATCACCAGTGAGGCACCAAGCTGGAGTCCCAGGAGGCACACGGTGCTTCTGGGTGGGAGAGGGCTGAGCGTGCCACGTTCTCAGGGGCGTTGTGCACATACCCAGCAGGAGCTGGCGTGGAGCAGAGCAGGTGCCAAGGGCTAGCTGCAGTTCTGGGCATCCAGCCAGCTCCGTGTTAGCCCATTTCCTTTTGGGCAGGGAATATTCCCGTGACGGCTCATGGCAGAAATGAGCCAGCAGCTAATGTGGGTTGTGGTACATTCTTGCTGAGAAATAGCAAACGGTGAGGAATTTTGCAATGAAGGGTGTTCCTGGAGCAGGTCCATTTGTGAGCCAGCTCTGATATGCTGGGCATTTCCCTGGCATTTTCTCACATAAATGGGCAGGAGGAGCTGTCATTGGTTCTCTGTGCAAAAAGTGACTCGGTTAAATGTCAAGCAATCTGTAAAGATGCTTCTCCCTGCTTTGCCACCCTGATATCAGCCAGGCTGCCGTGGACATCTGTTCACTGGCTCTGTTTGTGGAGGAATGCAATTGTGTCAGTGTGCTAGTGTTTGGGAAATGTAGGCGAATAAACTTCGATACATGTTAATAAATTTAATTTTTGTAAATGTTTATGTGCTTACGAGCTTGAGACCATCAAACTAGAGCTGCATGGGAATGAATACTCTACTGAAAACCTGATAGAGGCCTTAGTGTGTTGTGCCTTTTTTAAGATGGAAAGGAAAGGATTTGAGGACATACATGATGCAACATTTTTAGAAAAAGATTATTTTGATCATTAAAGGTGGCAAATTTTGTGTTAAATAATGAGCATTCCCATATTTTTTCCTTTCAGATGCAAAAAACACTAACATGATGGAGCTGGGATTTTTAAATGAAGGGCACAGATCGATTAAGATAAGATGCTCATAGTGATGGAAAATTACTATTTTCATTGATGTTGAGGTGCCATTGCAGAGCTATTTCACAGGAAATCTTTTGAGTACCATAACAGTGTTCATCCTCCACAATTAAGCATATATTTTTGCTAACTCATTACTTTGAAAGAAGTATTTGAAGAGTCCCAAAATTTCAAATGTAAGTCAAAAAACCAGAAAATAATAACTGAAGAAAGCTATTTACTATTTTTTCCCCCTCATTCATAGTATGAAGAGAAATTGGTAGTAATTGTGGGGTGGCAAGCAGACATTGTTTCTAGCTAGGTTTTCTGCAGTAATTGTGGGAATTATCACTTTTTTGAGTGTGTGCCTATATCCTCCTGTACTTGTTTTATGATTTTACTCACTTTGAGACAGGCTATTCTTCCATTTTTTAATCTAGGGCAATTTCAGTCATCCAGTTTTCTAAACCAAACTTTCAAAAAGCTTCTCTGGAGATGAGATGAGATGCAGAAGTGAGGTCAGAATAGATCAGGGACAGGTAAAGGGACAGAAAACTTTTAACCAGGCACAAGGCAAAATATGATTAGGAATATATCCAAGCCCAGCAGATCAGAGACATTCAGTTAGAACTGTTGATTAGGTCTCGTCCATTGGGTATATATTGTCTAAAGGTATATAGTTATATATATTCACTGCCAGAGTAATCTGCCTAAATATATATATATATATGTATCTATGTATATAAGGATATTAATATATGTGTGTATCTGTGTTTGTGTATAGGTATAAATTTGACTGTAGACCAAACATCAAGTGTAGTTCAACTACTTAATTTACTTCATCTGAAGAATTGAGAAGGCAAAAAAGGGGGAAGAATCTTTCATGGCAGCTAGTGCTGGAGATTTTTTTTCCTGAAGTTCTAATTGCAATTATTCTAATTGTAATAACCAGAAGATTTGGCCTGAAAATATTTACTAGACACTTCTGAGATCCATTAGTTAAAGTTTAAACAATGCAACAATACTCCCAGTTCTACTGCTTGCAGCCAAAATTGATTTTTTTCTTTCTTAATTTATGCTCAGGAAAAAGAGTAAAAGCTTCCTGCCCACCCCCCCTTCCCTTGAATTTTCATGATTTAGAGGCCTGAAACTTAAGCACAATTCAGTAACTCAATTTAAGTAACTATGAAAAATGCCCTTAAAATTCTTTACACTAAGTGTACAATTAAGGAATCTTTTCTTGACTTCAGAACCCGGCTGGGAGATTATTTGCTTCCCCGAAAACCTCATATTCCAGCTACTGGTCTTCTCAATCAAGTAGAAATATAATTGCTTTAGTGTCTTAGGTATCTCTCCTGCATAGGGTAAAGCAAAGGACCTCATTTACATTTACTGATTAAATGTTGATTTATGAACTTCTACCATAGCCTATATGTACTCCAAAGAAGACATGTTTTACTTGATTATTCAGATTCCTTTGCTCAGAATAAACGTGGTTACCTCAAAATTACAGAGACAATTTAGATTGGTGGGAGAGCAAGAGACAATATTTTTTTGGGTGTGTGTTAATGCGTTTAATATTGTATTTTTGAAACTGAAACAAAACATTTTGATGTCTCAGAAATGTGATAGAGATCCCCATAAGAATTATTTTATTTCTTTTTCTTAAAACAAGTTGCTCTGAATTAGAACAAAAATCTTTGATTTTGTTTTGTTTTATAAAATTTCCCATGAACTATCAGTTTACAGCAAAGCTCTATGACACAGATCTAAAGGCATGGTTCTCTTATGATCTATGTAAATCTTGCAAGTACTGTTTAAATCAAAATCTGGTTTTGACAACCTGTGCTTTGCTTTCTTTGCATAAACATAGACACAGAGTGAAACTCCTCTGTTTATTTATGAAGCTGTGTGGGAAAGAATGTTGCTCTGCTTTGTATTTTACTGCATAGTAGGCACAGTTTTAATTAGTATATCTCCGTTCCCATGAAATTCAAATATGTTATTGTTAGAAAACTGTCCAAATACTCTTAATTGTAGGATATATCAGCTATCATGCATCTTCTCTACATTAGTTTCTTCTGAGAAATGCAAAGGCTGTCTTTTAACTGAGTTGTGTGTTAATTTTCATTTATTTTTAAAAGTTCTTCTCCTAACTGGCTTTTTCCTAGCACAGCGCTTTACATTCTAGCTGGTTTTGAGGGCTCTGAAATAAAAGTCTATTGAAAAATGGCTAAATCTTCTGGAAGATGCAGAAAATACCTGAAAAGGACTTTTTTTAAGTCCCAGGAGATTATCTGAGTTACCAAGAGGCTTTGTGTTTGGAGAGAGAGAATGGTCTGTGCCTAGGAGCTCACATGGAGAAAACTGTGGTTTGTTTTACAGTTATATCTGCCTCATCTGAAAATTGTGACAGGAGTCTGGTGTGATCATCAGCAGTAATGGTGATGACCCTGCAGTCCAGAATAAGCTATTTTTAATATACTCTTAATAATGAAAGCAATCTGTAGGTTTCAGGAAACCTACTCTTCACATGAAGCAAACCCAGTGCAAGTAGTGATTTGATGCAGGTGGACTTCACTGGGTTAGTAAAATATATTTACTAGTATTAAAGGAATAGAGCCTTATTTTTTCTTCTCTATTAGGTGTTTGTAACAACTTTATAGTGTCATGAGAGAAAAAAAAGATCTTTTCATTACACTTCCAATAAGCTATCTGGAATTTTGGACTGCAAAAGTACCTAATGACTCTTCAAGTTAAGATTAACATCTCAAGTGAACAGTCGTCTCATGAAACAAACAAAAGTATGAATGTAGAAATATACTAAACTTTACATAATCAAATCCAGGCACTTTAGAGCAACGGCACTGTAGAGCAATGTTGAAGGTATACTTTTATGATAATTTGGTTGCATTATATGTGATTTAAACAGCTCTGCCTTGTTCAGAATGTCTTTTTAAAAAAACCCCAAATGGTCATTCTGGTTTTAGTAAGGGATCAAACACCGAAGTGTAACTTTAAAGATGGAAATGGTAGATTGTTTCTTTTTCTGCCATCTTCAATGGTAGATGTTTTGAAGTCTTTCTTTAAACACAATACTCAGCGGTGCTGGTCTGAGCTTGCTTTCTGTAGAGATGTGTCCCCACATGCTGAAACCTGATAGCTTAGCTTTGCTTGAAGTATGTGCTTTAAACTAAAGCAGTTGGGGGAAAGAACAATAGTGGTTCATGATGATCAACAGAAAGCCTTCTAATTGCCAGTTTCAGGAAGAACTCTGCTAGATGTTTTGCTTCTCTTTAAATGAGTGCTTTGTCTAGTTTGATCATATAAATTTTGTGAAAGGTAATTTTCATAGACACACCAGACATGCACTACGGTGACTCATTGTCCATGAGCATGCTGTTATTGAGTTTTCCTCATTCTGTGTAAAATTAGTCAGTGATATAAAGTTAATGTATGTTAAGTGCCTCAGGCATATTCCAATTCAGTATTAACAAAGACTGGAACACTTCTGAAATATTTAGGGTGTATCACTTTCAGTTGTTTTCTTTTTAATATGATGGCAAGAGTTTCTTAAAAAATGTAACGTATTCTCAATTGAGTGACTAATCAAGAAACTTCATTGATAGATATATAGAGCAAACATTAGAATAAAAATGGTTTATGTTCCAATCCACAAACATGCTAGATGTGTGCACGTGTCTCTGCAAAGGTGGAGCGGGACTTCATGAGCATTGTCTATATCATGTGCTGATTCTGTGAGATGCTGAACACTGGAAAAACAGAAGGGTTTTAAGAAGTCCATCCATGGGCATTAAAGGCATTGACAGCAGATGTAAGAGAGATCAAGGGAATGTATTTGAGGTTGGAGATGGGACAGAGGGAAGCGTTGAAAAAAATGTTATTTCTTTTGAGGAGGAAGGATTATGTCTCAGGTTATGAAAGATCTTGCTTTAAAAAACCCACAGTGATTGTAGTACTCATAAAAATCTGTCAGGAAGACAAATAATAAGCATATTAATAGCTCTGGTTTATTGTGTAGTCATGTGTAGTGTGAATGCATTATGTTTAACTGCTGCTCAAAGGCTAAAGTTCTCTGTTGTGCACAGGACTTGACAACACCCACACTCTATTTAAAATTCACTTTTGTTTCAAACTGAGATCCTAAGTGCTGCATGAGCATTTGTCAGACTGTATTTATTGAGGTGAAAAAAGTCAATGAAAAAATCAGTGTGACCTTCCAAAGTGTCTAAATGCCTTTCACCCTCACTGCCAATGGGATAAGTCTCTTACCTTCTTTTAAAAATTGATGATTTCACTAGTTGCAATATCATATCTTCTGAAGACAGATGGGAAAAGTCAATGGGAAATGTACTGCTAAAAAGCCAGAGAATAAAATACAGATTGAGCTATAATGTACAGCCAAAACCAAAGCTATTTTAAAAATATTTTTTCTAGTTTATGAGAAGCAGCCAACTGGTTACTTTATTTTTAGTCATACCACATGACTAGTTCTATGCTAGAGTAGCTAAGCAGAGTCAATGTACTGCATCAGGGTTTGTGTTTAGTAAAAATTAATATATTGTTACTATTGAGGAGTACTCTGTGTAGCTTGTAAACATTCACAGAGTTTACATGTGAAGGTTTACCAGCCCATTCAAAATACTGTGAGTTTCTTAGAAGCCTTTGTGCTGTCTTAGCTTTAGTGTTTAATTATAAAAATGTTTTGTAATAGTTTTATCAAGACTCCAGTTGTAAAAACAATAGCACATAGAAGAGAGACAGATATCTCTGTAAACAATGGCTTGTATGCTACTGAGCCATCTCCACCATTGGGGAGGGGTCCATACCAATATTTGTTGTGATCCTGAATGCAGGCTGCTCAGAATGGCCAATGTAATGATAATTGGTTGATTTTTGAAAACTTAGTCAATAATCCAATTTGTTGCAATGCACATTTTTTCATGTGGCAAATGTTAATGTCTAGCAGACAATCTTATAAATCTTAGTTTTCAATGCTGTCATCCTACTTATGTTCTTAAGTTCCTATTCTAAAAGTTCAATATGTAGAAATATTAAAATCCTGACTGGAAAATGAGTTTTGTTTTGGTAACACACTGAATTTTTGCAACCGATAATGTCCCTGAACATGGCTAGTTACTGCCAGTAACCAATAGCTAGACTGTCATGGTAAAGGGAAAGAAAAGGCAAATTTGCATCTAGCAACAATTATTTATAATGTTACTACAGCAAAACAATTTTTTTTTGTTTAATTATGTATTAAAATAAGGTATTTATTAGTAATTTAATTCATAGTACTACTAATAGATTCTTTTTTAAGTTACAGCACTCAGTAAAGATAGCTGGAAAGCACACCATAAACTTCTTTAACTCTTTTTACTTCTTGATTAAAAGGATTTCTTCTTCAGGTGGGGGAAAAACACTATGCTTTATCCTGCTAAGAATACTATTAAATATGATAAATACAGTGGAGATCAATGGCATGAATGTTCATTTACTGCTCCATGGACCGATATGGCAATATTTGCATAGATTATATCCTGCTTGAGAATTTATGCAACTTTTCCCACTGAAAATCTCATTCATAAAGATCTTAAGATTGAGCCTGTCTTCATAAACATTTGCTCTTTCTACAAACAACATTTAAATAAATTGAATATAATTTTCAATAGTTTGAGTTTCACTAACTGATGTTAGACAATAGGGTCAACTTGTTTCTTTCTGCACACCAAGGTGTGCCTTCATTTCTCTGTCAAAATATATGATTTCTGAAAAAGTTTTTGCCACTTAAACACATTACTGCAGCCCTTGAGTACAAGGGAGTTGCATGAGACAAGCACTGTGCTAGAGATTATGGGGATCTGTAGCTTGCAATTTAGCAGAAGAAAAAATGTGTCAAGTTTGTCCATATTAGTCTTTCAAATACTGGTGAGTACCGTAAGAAAAGCTGCCTCTGTGAGGATGATGCTTAGACAGTGTTTAGAATATCCTTAAATATAATGAATGATTCCTGTGTTAAGGAAAAAAAGCTGATGGTGGAACTAGTGTGGGGATACTTTTTCATTAAAATGTGATTGAAGATCTCCCTTTATAGTTCATTCATACTTAATACTGCACATAACTTTTTTAGTGAGGTCATTCTTTTCTGCATGCATGACTCAGGACCAGTTTATGTTATTTATCAATGCCTTAGGTTGGATTGCTTTTAAATTGTTTCCAAAGGCAGAGAAAAATAGGTAATATGAGAGGAAAAAAGTATGAAAATGGAAAAGAAAACATATATGAAAGATTAATATATTCAGTTTATGATAAAAGCTCAGAGATTTGAAACTAGTAAGGAGGCTGACCCTTGTACCACTATTTGCTTCCAGTTTATGTATTTTTCATGGAAATAAAGGGAAAACAACTAAGATGAGGTGAGAGCGGGAGCAGTTTATTCCTATAGCTACCAGGGAGATCACAGAGCAGAAGAGCAACAATCTCTGCTAATGTGATGTCTGCCCAAATGGTGCAGTTTTGCTCTTTATATAGCTTTAGGGTAAACACAGTTCTTCACCAAACCTGTCAGAGAAACAGGAGGTGGTAAATAACAGCAATTTAAATCCTTCAGATAAGAAGCTCCAGACAGTACATGCTTTTTCAAATATTCCTTTTAAAAATAGTCCACTAGTTTTTTAATTAAATGGTGCTGACTAGCAAGCTAGTCAACTAATGACTGCAGAGACCCATAAGGCAGTAATTATTTCGTTTCCATATTTCCCCTTTGAGAGTTACAATCTGACATTGCTTTTCTCTTAAAGTACAGTAGAAGAGCCATGGATCCCTGCTCCTGGCTCCTGAGATCTGTCACTTCTTGGACTGGTGTGTCACATCTTCTGTTCTTGTCTTTGGGTTTTGCAATCCTGTGTGGTCATTAGGCCAAGCACTTCTTCCCTTCTCTTCTGCCACATCCCCCAAAACATTCAGTACCACGCCTAGCCAACCTAATGGCTTTCTGTGGTGGAATCACCACATCTGTAAACAAAGGAAGGGCTATAGATGTCATGCAACTTCTGTAAAGTCATTGACACAGTCCTCCATGGTCTGAATTGGAGACAGATGGTTTTGATGAGTGGTCTGGTAGATGGATAAGAAAGTATTTGTACAGTGACATCCAGAGTAGTGGTTAGCCTCAGAATCCTGATGGACATCAGTGACAGTGACAGGCTCCTCACTGAAGAGCCTGTATCAGGACAAGTTTATTCAATATTTTCATTAATGGCACAGATGAAGGGATCAAGTGCATCCTCAGCAAATTTGCAGATGATCCCCAGCTGAAGTGGTGCTGATGACACTCCTGAAGGATGGAATGCCTTCCAGAGAGACCTGGACAAGCTCAAGAGGTGAATCTCAGTTTAACAGGATCAAGTGCAAGGAGCTGCACCTGGGTCAGGGCAACCCCCAGTATGAACATAGGCTGGGGGATGAAGAGATCAAGAGCAGCCCTTTGAGAAAGATTTAAGAGTGCTGGTCAGAAATTGCTGCTTTCAAAGACACTGACATACTGGACTTGATCTAACATAAACACAGCTACCTACTCTCCTGTGCTATTTTAATTTTTTTTTTAATTTCCCTGAGATGTTTTCTAACTTCTGTCTTGGGATTTTGCTTTGGAGGCCTCCACATACAAATAAATATATCCCACTGAAACTAGTGTACTTTACATTGTTTGGATGCCAAGGCACTCCATAAGTGCATTATTTTACCTAAGCTGTGGTATCTTTTAGGGGAAACTTACATACCTGGGGGTTTAGGAGAGTGTTATGTACACATCCAACATTCTGGAGTCCCTGTTGGGATATTGGAATTTCTCCTAGTTATCTGGCTCCTGTTTGCACACATTTCAATTAGGGGACCCATTTTACCTGGGCTTCAGCTCTTCTCCACGTGTCTCCAATGCAACAGACACCAGGGATTTAAAGAGAAAGAGACAAGAACCTTGGGAATGTGCTCCCAGTCACAATCTCTAGCCCTAGCCCTTGGTGCCAGCCAGGCCAAGAGCACTGCATGCTAAGAGGGTCCCATTGGGAGCTGGCAGCTGAGTTCCAGTCTGACCTGAAGCTCCCCATCTCAAAGGTTTCTGTGGAATTGTACCTGTCTCAGGGATGGCAGAGGCTTTCAGCAGGGACCAGCCTCCAGCCAAGCAGGATGTAGGAGTCAAGCCATGGCACATCTTCCACCCCAAAAGTATGACAATTTGATTAGATGAGTTAAGAGCACGGACAGAGACTGCTCTGCTCTAACAGAGACACCATACCATCAGCATAACTGTCTCTGTTGGTGTGGGCTCTGCCCAAATGGGACAGTGATGGGGTTTATATACCTTAGGGTGCACAGTCTGTTCTTCATCACAATCTGTTGGCTAAGCAAGAGATTATAAACAATGACAGCAACTGAAGTCCTTCATAAAAAGAGGCTCCAGACACTGCATTGTTTTACAGATAATCTATTACTTTTTAATTAAATGTGCTGACTGGCATGACCTTTAGCTGCAAGTCTTATCTGTGAGTCTTGCAAAGACCTGTGAGGCATTAACTTTTACTTCCATATATTCCTATGGCTGTTCAACAAAGACAAGTAGTCTTGCACAAGTTTTGCCAACAGTTTATAAGAAAGAGACACAGATGCTGGAAATCAACTGATCTAAATCTTACAGCTCTGCTAATACTAGTGGAACTGCATGGACTCATAAGGAAAATGGGTTTTCAATCATTTCATATATGTTTTAAAAGCAGCTGCTTTGTAATTCTGCTTCCAGAAGTAAAAACCAAAGTGTCATTACCACCTTCATGAATGAAGGTGTTTAGCAAAATGTTAAACATATAGATTTCTTGACTTTGCAGTAAATTGAATGATATTGCAACTGAATTTATATTTCTCTATGTATACATATCTATCAGGCAGTTACAAAGATGTGGTGGAGTGTTAAGACTGATGAATCAGCTCAGTTTTATAATCTAAAAAAAAGCTTTACTAAATTAATTCATTAGCAGCCTGACACAGTAATGATCAGTTCTTACACAGTATTAATCAACATAACTACATATACAAAGAAGTAAGTCTTCACAGTAGCCTGTGTGAATTATGAGGCTGCACTAGCAAGGGATTAATGGCATATATTTTGGGCTGTTGTCTGGAGTGCCTGGTGGCTCCTGTTCATGGAAATTACAACGATCAGCTTGATCAGCTGTTGGGCAGGAAAAGCCAGAGCCAACACAGGCTTGTCCTCTTTTTCTTCTAACTTTTCTTGCTGGGGCCTGATGGTTATACGTTATTACCCCTTGCTTGAAAGAGAGTCTTTGCTAATCTTATTTTCTCTTTTCTTGCTAGTAATCCATCATTGTCTGTGTAAAAGGACACCATGCCTGTACATAGTCCCCTCTGTTTATCTTGTCTTTTTTTCTGGCAAATTTTTTTCTTGGATTTCTCTTCTGGGCAACTGATCTCATATTTCCCTTCAGTAATCGCATTGTTCATATAATTATGCAAACTTTGCTTCACTGTGCCATTGCTGTATTAGAAAATAATTGCATGTTGTTGCTAGTTTTACTATTTTGCTACCTTTATACTGATATTAAAAGTTAAATTAATCCTTTTGGGTGCAGTTATAATTTACTGGTGTCACAAACCTCAGCTTTACTATAGGCACTTTAATTTTTCCAGCTGGCATGCTAATATCTATCCTGCTATGCAGTACTTACAAGCAGTTACAGCTACACAAAGCATATAAAGACAGTGCACAGCCTAGGAAAATAATATTTGCTCCCATATCATGCACAGGAAGTTCTTGGCTTCACATATCACGTCTACCTGTGTGGTCTGTGTGGCCAGGCATTGAGGATCCCATGTTTTCCTGAGCATTGCACAAGGCAAGAAATCTTTCACCAGTATCCCAGCACACTGGAAATAGCTATTAGCTAATAGCATTAGCTAATAGCTAATAGCTTTAAATATTCTCTCACTATTTCTTTGTCTCTTCCTGATGTCCACAAAGAAAACCAGAAAGAATTAAAAGAACTTTCCATTTAAATACCCATCAGCTGTAAGACATGTTATTGAGTTATCTCATTAGTGCCATATTTACTAGGATTGTCCACTGAAACTGGTTTTGTTTCATTTTGGTTTTCCTTCCCCAAATATTGATTTTATTTTTTGTGAGTGTAGTTTGATAATGTTCTGTCAAGGCCTGCAATTTTTGCTAATAGCGAATAGATAGGAAATATGCCTTCTGAAGAAGGCTTAAAGGAGTTAACCATGATTTTTTAACAATGGAATTCTATACCACAGATTGGACAAAAACCTGATTAGTACAATGGGTCACCTTCAAACAAGTGTTGAGTTTAAATCTCCTTGAATAGGCCAGAAGACTTACTTTCATTAAATAAAAATGCATTTGTGACTGAAATGGCACTGGAAATAGGTAGGAAAATATTTTAAAATGTAAAGATAAATGAAGTTAAGCAGGATGAGAATCATCAGGAAAAAAGTAAAATATACACTGAAATGCTGTCTAACTTTACAATTTTTTTTTTTTTTAAAGTGTCAGGTAGAAACCATTATGGAACTTTGAAGTCCAAACAGTAATGTTAAAGAGATGCCAAGGTGATTATGCTTAGAGGAGTTAAAACACTACACTTATTTAAACACTACAGGCTTATTTAGTGTTAAAAGAGTAAGGTAATACTGAAGCAACAAGGAGACGACACTGAAAATTTTGTGTTCTGTGAAAAAGGTTTCCTCCTACTCCATTAATAGAACAAAAACTAAAAAAAAATTTCAAAAGCATGTAAAATCCTTCTGTAAGTTCATCTTTTGTTTGAGAATTTTTAGGAGTTTTATAACAATAATGGGATAAAAGTTAAGATTAATCCCAGAGTGCCACATTTACTTGCTAACAAGGATTCTTTGTACTTCTAAGCCCTCCCTCCATGCATTCCCAGTTTACTCTTACTGCAAATATTATTAATACAATGTAGGCCAGACCATTTCATAAGAAAAATAAAAAGTAATGAATTATAAGTAGATCAGAGGGTTTTTTACCTAACTATCAGAGCTCCATCAGAGTGTCTATCACTTCTGCAAAATTGTAGAACATCTGAAGAATTTGTCACTGAGAGAATACTCACTAAACAAATCATACTGTAAAGCATAGGTGGACTTGCATTATGCTTCAAAAACAACCTGGGCATGCATTTTATTGTACCTCACAGTGGGCAGTATCCACAGGCATATTCATATCCATATTGCAGATACTAATTGGTTTAACAAGAAAAACCTCCAGAACTATTCAGGCTTTGAGGTTTTTGCTTTTCCACCTCATATTTTGTGCACAAAGAGCTTCATTCCAGGAATTCAGTATTGAAAATGGAGATTTCTATTTCAAGGTTTCTGAAATTTCTTTTTGAAATACTATATTGCTTAGTAGTTTCTTTAGTCATTTGATTCCACTGTTATTAATTTCACTTATTGTTGATAACTTTACTTTTTTTTTTTTTTTTTTTTTTTTTTTTTTTTTTTTTTACTTCTTGGCATAAAAAACTGATAGAAAAAATATTCCAGTGTAATTAAGCATGGAGAGTGAGCAATAAGACTCCAATTCTTTCTTATGTTTGCTTTACTGTGTGGATGAATTAATGCTGGAACATGTGGAACATGCTAGAAACAAGCAAAGCTTTGTTTGGCTAGCACTGGATCTCCACCATTTCAAGAATAGATACAATATTCATCCTGGTGCAAAGACAAAAGTAAAATGCAGTTACTTTACTAACATTCATAAAATGTTATGCTTTTGATGGTGAACGTGCATGTCTTTGTGCCTGTGCCGTGGCTTATGTCTGATATCTTGTCTGTGAACATGACTTCCATGGACATCCAAAAAATGTGTTTACAAGATTCAAGTCAAAAGGTTTCCTTTACTTTTCTCTCCAATAATAATTTGACTTCTCTTTTTAATTTTTTAAATTTTTTTTTATTTTTCTTAATATTGATAAGATTTGAGTTGGCAAATTATTATCAAAATAGATGGGCTTAATGTAGCGATTCCTGAATGGAATATTAACTGAACAAATGAGACAGAAGAAACTGACAAGCTGCAAAGAGAAGAAGATGGATATAGAGGGACCTGAGGCCACTTAGTGTTGACATCTCTTTGCCTTATGAAAATAAGAGAATTGTGTGCAGTGTACTAAGGAAGTATTTGAACGTATTTTCTGAGTGATGTCTAGTTCATATTGCAGCAACCATGTGGGTATAATGAAAATTAGTCCAAATTTTGGGAGTTGTAACAAGATAAGAAGGAAGTTCTTTGGCTTGTTTTTTTGCTCCACTTTCTGCACAATATTACAATGCAGATTTCCTCTCTGGCTGCACAGGTATCTTTTCACATCAAAGCCCCTTCTCTCTGTGACACAGTTCTTGTTCAGTGAGTAGAGTAGCAGCAGACTAAATGATTCTAAATAATCATCATATGTGTGATGAACTAAAGACGAAATACAAGATTAATCCAAGAGCCTGAAAAATTATCAATTAAGAATTCTCATTATCTATATGTGTTGCCCTAAACTGGCTTTTTTGAATACATAATCTCAAGTCATAGCTGCTTGTGGCACTGGCAAATTCCTCTATAATTATTATCTTTTAACAAATGTTAGAAATTTAATTATTTCATTCTTTTCTAACCTCCTTTCTACATAGCAGTTCCTTCTTGCCTTTCTTTTAGGGTAAAGAGAGTGCTTTGATTTTGTTTATAAATAATCAGCAAAAAAAGTCATGAAGTCACTGATTTCATCAGTGACTGCAGATAAAGGAAAATCCTGAAGAATCTTGTCTTACTCCACAAATCTCCTGTGATCTTATTTTAGGATGGGGTTTTAAGTGAAATCCCAGTCTTATGGTGATCTGTGAGATTTAAGGCTTTGCTCTTCGTAGAACCAAAATTTCTTTGGGAATGTGTTTTGTAGTTTTTGGTTAAGCATATATTAATCAAGTAATAGAAGGAAAGAAAGAACCAAGAAAGCAAAAGAAATGTAGAAGATTACATTTAAAGTTCTACAACACCATGGATTGCCTGATCTGTGACTGAGTGGTGTGAATAAAAACTCTCCTGTTAAAATCAAAAGAAAATTACCATGAATATTCTATACAATTTCAAAATCTATTTGGGAAACTACTGATTAACATGTGCAAATTTTTAGTTCTAGGGTGTCTAGATAGTGTTTGTGCTATAACACTGTTACAGTCAAATTATCTAATTACAACTTTCAGAAAGAACAGATGAATCTGCCTTACTCCCTTCGAGATTGGAGTCCACTAGCTTCCAGGGTATAAAATAGTTTGCTGTATTTTTTTGCCTTTTTTTTTTTTTTTCAAATTATTTTTTTTTTGGCCTTCTTTATACTTCCATCTTGCTAGGAAGCAGACATACCCAACTTACAATTGAAAACTTACAGGAATGAGAAACTAAACTAATGAGATTCCAGCCACGTTTTAGCAGTCTGAGAGGCTGTTCAGTAAATTTTATTATTTAGAAGTATGCAAGTGGTTTCTCATGCTTCACGTCTCTCTGTGAGTTCACTTCTTTCTTTTGGAGACTGAATTAACATCAAACTTCAGTGTAAAACACAGTTGTAACCACCACTCGTTTGTTACTTCCCAATGCATGTGAAGCTAAAATAAACTCCTCTCATCAAAAGTTTACAAAAGTTTTCCAAACACCATTTTCAATGTTCTCGTATCCTCAGCATGGCAAAAGGTGGCAGCCTTTTGTTTATGACAGGTTGTTAAATGCCTGTAGGGCTCTCTCTCATATGTGTAAGCTGTTCAAATAGAATACAAAAAATGCAGAAAATACAAACTTAGGGTAAATTATTGTCCTGGTCATGATAGTTTCTTGTCATTATGGTTCATATCATGATGGTTGATAACTCATACCCAGTGGGCTGAAATAATTTCTGAAGAGGGTAATACTGATGGAGGAGGAAAAGCTGTTAGCTTTCTGAACAATCTGGAGGCATGAGTTTGCAGGGTTTAAGTGGAAATCTAACTGATCTGGGGAAAATATTCAATAATGGATGGAAATGTCACTTCCATCTCTTAAATGAAGTCTTCTTAATACAAAGAGATACTCTTCATTTGAATTCCTAGTGTATTTTTTTGGGGGGGGAAATTTGGTATAAAAGATTTTACTTCTACAAACATTACTACAAACAGCTTTCAGGTTTGGTGACCCAGCAAGTCATTCACATATTTGTGGCATTGAAGACCTAATCTTGGGGCTTTTTCTTGACCATTTTGACTAACAATTTTCCTGCCAGGTTCTGATTTAAACGTGTTCGTAGATTGCAGGTGAACATTGCAACACAATTGCTTCATCTTAATTTCATAATAACCCTCTGCCTGCCTGTCATTCAGAGCAGGAGAGACATGGCTATCCACAGCAGCTTGCCTCTGCAGAATGGTCTTTTGAAACCAGCTTGGCCATATCACTTTGATAGTTATAAATAATTCACTTAGATAATTATAAATAATTGATTTAGCTGCACTCTGGTAAAGAATTGAGATTAATTGAACGTTTCTTTATAATCGTATCTTAAAAATGAACCTCTAAAAGTGGAAATGTTTCATACTATTTAGATGTATTTAACATCTGTATAAAGTTTTTATTTTAACAGAAATCCAGAAAAAATTACCACAAAAAATTTCCACAATTTGTGTTAGTAACAGTAGCTGGTTTTGTATGCATCTTCAACAAAGTTGTTAATTGTAAATTTTCAAGGCCATAGAACTTTGCAAGGCTTTATGAGGAAACTTGGTACAGTGAGGCCCAGATTCTGCAGTCAATGTAAATGGCAACCAGTAGTGCTCAGCAATTTAACAGCTGGTTTGATCTGCAGGCAGTGTTGGGCTAATACTTTTGCTGAAAGCAGAACAGACACCTCATTTGCTGTGTGAGCTGCAGTACTTGTGGAGAAAATACATTAATTTTATGGAAAATCCTCTGACAGCTGTGTTTGTAATAACCATCCATCCATCCATCCATCCATCCATCCATCCATCCATCCATCCATCCATCTATTTGTCTACTTTTGTATAAAGGTTTGCTCTGCCTAATACTAACCAGAGAAAATGATCTTTGATCATATGAGATTAGACTCATATGGTAAAATTTCCACTTCACTTCTTAAGTTTACAAAGAAAATTGAAACAAAAGTGATCATGAAAATCTGAAAAACAAGTTTTCTTTTCAAAGTATTTATTTTTAAAACAATTTAAAAAAAATTAGTTTCATGCACACATAAAAATCATTGTGAATGTTCAAGGTCTCATTTTGTGTTCCAGCAATCAATGCATAACTCAAGACATTTCAGAATAAAATATCAAAGTATTTTGCCTAAAATGATTGAAACAAAATGCATCAGCATGTCAGAATTTTTTCTTCTGTTCTCTCTCAGGTTTTTATTTCTGAATGATGAGTATAATTCAAATGAAAATATTTTCAGATAAGTACCTCTTATAGACTTTGAACTGGTGACTTGGGATTTTGCTTTTGACCTGTGTGAAGTAGGATTCCATGAGTGGTTCTTTTGATACTAGAAATTGTAGCTCAGAGGACATTCAAAACCTCTTTTGAGGTTAATTTTGATTTATTCTATTTAAGGCCTTCATGCCAACAGCTGATTGCAGTTTCTTTTCTCCATTTTTCTGGTGGTACAGAATCCAGGTCCAGACCACAGTTTTGTGTTGCTTTAATTTTTTTCTTTTTAAGGTCTGAATGTTTGCAATCCCACTTTTTATATGTATATCACTCTTATTTGAGTAATACTTTATCTGTGTGTCCATTATGATTTGTTAAATCAATAGATCATTGGAGCTACAGCTGGCTCTGATGATGTATGATCTAATACATCATAAAAACAACACCTCATTAGGATTATGCATTACATAAGATTGATATATAAAATCCCTCCCCTTTTACCTAGCTGTAAAGGGCACTGTTAATAAGGCCTGCAATGGCATTAAAATGGGAATATTAGAATCAAGTCAGGTATTATTTGTAGTTTCAACTTCTATTTTCACTCTTGAACACAGAATGGAACAATGTACATCAGAATAATTTTAACTGTAGCTGCAATAAGTAAGGGAAATTCAAAGTAAGCCCATCATTTAGAAAAAATGCAGTACTTTTCAGTGTTATTCAGTGCAAGTTTCTCAAAATAATCTTGCAAAATGAAGCTATTTCTACTCACAGCCGAGTCAAAGTTGTAAAAAGTCAATCACATGGACCTTAGTAGGCTTGAAGTCAATCATAGAAGAAAAAGCAGACAAAGGTTTGAGAACCACTACAAAATAATTAAAAAAAAAAAAAAATAAATAATTTCTCTAAGAAGCTATTTCCAAATGGTCTTCAAATTTGGAAGGTGCTGTGCACTCGGTTGAATAGGTAAATGCATTAGTTTACAGCTGCTAACCAACTCAGATTTACTTGTATTTACTAAAGCCATGAAAAAATAGGTAAAAAACCCACAAATGTGTAGAAGAAAACTTTCCCTCAAAACTAGTGAAATAGATCATGCCTCTTGACTTTTTAATCTCTATCATATAGAAAATGGGGAGCTAGGAGACAAGGGAGAGATTGCTTAAAAAGTTTTTAGGTATGGGAAAAATATGCATATTTTAAAGCTTACTTGGAAGACTCTCACCTCCCTAGCCAGAGACAGGAATCTGTACATATGTTCATATTGCAATGTAAGACAAAAAACATGGTAATTAGAATTTGAGGGGCCCACAATGACTACATTTTTTAAGTTCACCTGTGGAAAATCCTCCACCTTAACTAAACTGCTTCATGTTGAAAACAAAAGAGATTGATCTTCTTGGGGTCTTCAAAATATGTAGCAGTCAGTGGGGTTGTCTTCCCTGTTTCTTCCTAATCTTGTAGCTACCGTGATTTCACTCCAGCTAGTGGGCAAGCCACTTGCACACTCCTCCACCAACAGGACTGGGGAGAGAATAAGAAGTGTAATAGCCTTAAAACTCATGTGTTGAGATAAAGACTGCTTAATAGGGACACCAAAAACACAGCACATGAAGCAAGCAAAACACTGAATTCATTCAGTGCTTCCCATGAGCTGGCAGGTGTTCAGCCATCTCCAGAAGAGCTTAACAGTGACTCAGGAAGACAAATTCCATCACTTCAAAATCTCCTCCTTCTTCCCCCCACTTTATATACTGAGCATGATGCCATATGGTCTGGAATTGGAGTCAGCTGTTACAGCTGTGTATCCTCCCAGTTACCTCATCCGTGTTGCCACAGTGGCTGTGTGGAAAGCAGAAAAGGCTTTGGCTTTGTGTAATCTCTGCTCAGCAACAACAAAAACATCTCTGTACGGTCAACCCTGCATTCAGTGCAAACCCAAAACAGAGCCCCACGCTGATTGCTGTGAAGAAAATTTACTCTATCCCAGGCAAAACCAGCACATCAACAAAGTTAGAACTTGTTGCAGAGGAGATATTACTACTTCAAGTGAACGGGAGAACTTTTTTTTTTTTCTTGATATGAAGCTCAGAGGTTCATTCCAAATTTTTCCAAAGGCCGAGGAAGAATTTCTGCCAAACTAAACATATTTATGAGATGTTGTTAGTTGATTTAATCAGAATACATTTCACTCCTTTCATCTCTTTTGGATAGCAGTGGTTACCACCAAAATCAAAACATTTATAATAATTTCCTATCAAACAAAAGAAGGGAATACTAGGAGCTAGAGTCTAGCTTTGTCTTTCTTGGGAGAAGGGGAAAGAAAAAAAAAAAAGAAGAACAAAAAGAGTGATTATGAGAAAGGAATTAACAGAAAATACAGACTATTAAACTTAAAACTGAGCTGGCTGGAACATATTTTCTGCTGACTTCTGGAACTTACCTCAAGTTACTGGAACTTCTGATCCTGTTTCCTTATCATGTGCTGCAAATCCAAATATACAGTTTTTGGCTCCTCTGAAGTAGTATGTTGTGGTGCATCTGCAGCTTTGCTGCCTTGGTTTGTGAGAGGAACGGCTTTATGGAAATATGCAACTCTCATCTCACACTAAAAAACGTGCTGGGAAATGTTATGGCAGTATCTTTTGGTTATGACAATACCTACTTTCACTCATAAAGCCTATTTGGACTGTTGACTCATTTCAGTAAAACCTCATCTCTTTTAGAAAAATTCAAGCTTTCATTTCTCTTGGCTTTGCTTTCTTGCAAAACTTGAGGGTTGATTAGTTCTGAAACTTACTGTCAAAGATCTTTTAAGAAATCTCCAATATTTCAAAAAAAATTATCTGTTTTCAACCTAAACATTTTTAAGGAAAAGCTTTTTTTTTTTTTATTTCCATTCCCAAACAATTTTTTTTGGTGTGATTTTTTATTCAACAAACAGAAAAATTAAAAAAAAAAAAAAAAAGTGGCAGTTCAACCCAGCAAAAAAAAGAACATAAGCTGAGAAAATCACAAATAGGAAATGTGCCTTTTCTAACCTCAAGACCTGTTAACACCCACAAAAAGTTCAGGTAAAAGTCATGCAAGGTGGTTCCTTAGTTGAATTCAAACTAGCCTGAACAGCTTTCTGAAATTGCCATTGGCATTCAGTCCGATTTGGTGACTTGTTTTTGGGATATTTTTCTGAGGTCATCTCTGTATCTTACTGCAAGTAGAATTATGTCATTCCTGTAGATTCATATGACCTTAAAAGTCTGTAAGATTATGCCCACAATAGAAATGTAGAATTAGACTGGGGATGGTTAAGGTACTTTTTTACTTTGGTAAAACCTATTCTCTCTAGTAAGAGCACTTGATAGGATCCCTTTTTTTCTGGGATCTGGTGACAGGTATGAGATTAATCCACAAACAATTTCTTTTAGCTGATCCCATTTGCTTGCAAGGTTACTTAGGGTTAGTTTTCAAAAATCAAGTGACTCTTCTGCTTTCTCCTCAAAGGCATCAGATAAAGATAAGTAATTTATTTCTCATTCATATAGCAAAGACTGTTAAAGAAAAGGGCTGTTTATTACATTCTAAAATCAAGCGCATCGACCTTGTCCCACTCAAGCAGCCAGGAAGGCAGACCTGTGCTTTTAGTGGAGAGGAAGAGTGTGCTTATAAATTGCCATGCAGCAAGATTCTTTAATGCACTTAGGCCTCCCAAAATACAAATCCAGAAAGACTTATTTTTTTTCTTCTGTCCCTTTGCTTCTTCCTCCCTTCCTGCTTTGCTTTCCTTCTCCTCCCCCCTTTTATCTGTCCCTCTTGCCCTCCCATCTTGCCCTCTTCCTCCTTCTTTGAAAGTCTATTAGGACCTTTTGTTCCAAAAGCCCAGATTGGCCAAACATGCATACTGGCCCCTTCTTTGCTTTATTTCCTGTTTTAATTGAGTGTCAAAGGTCATGTATTGCTGTTAGAACAAGACATGAGTGTCAGCAGGGGTCAGGGACTCTGTGGCGTTCTATTAGAGCCATAAAACCAAAACTGAATGAAAATTTCACCTACTCTAACCCCAATTTTTCCAAGATGTGATAGACACTGACCTTAGTGTTTGACTCCTATTGACTATGTAAACTGCAGCCAACCTAATTCTGCTTACTAAACAATAAATGTGCCCTTTTTGACCAGGATGGGAAATAAAACAATAAAACATACACACAGAAGATTCAAGCAAACAGACTAATCAAGGTGACATAAAATGATAAAATAATACCTCACTGGAGAGGTCAGACCTCTTCTTTGACTAGTATTCCCCTCCAGTTTTTTCTTCTATCAATTTTCGATTTCTTCATTTTGGCAGAACATCCTATATCCATCTCCAAGTGTTGAGACAGATGCAGTAAATCTTAACTGCTGAAGAAGTCACATCTATGCCACTGAAAATGTTTGTGATCTCAAGAGGAGAGGATTTTTTTTCCATGTGTCTAGGAAATAGTAGGAAAGTTGCTTTATTTTTTAAAAGAAAACATGTTATTAAATACAGGAGTGTTCCAGAAAAACCTTCCTGGTCAAAGAATAAAATGACTAAAATAAAGGCTGTATAATACAAAAAGTGTATTCTTGATATTAAGTTGTTAAAATGTTTGTTTCTTTTTATCATTAATATCTAACTTGGGTTTTGCAAACAGCTTCACGTATTGCTTAGATAAGCTGAGGTACTTCTTTTTACCTGGTCATTGATCCAGGTCCACAATAAGGAAATTTCAAAATGTAATTATTTGCTGGTTTATATATTGAGGATTACTTTTATATATATGGGGTAACTGGTGTAAATCTATGATGCTTAATTTCAAATTCATTGATAAGAGAACTATATGACACTATAAGAGAACTTCAGAAGGTGCTGAGATTCATTCTCTTTTGAACATTCTATTTATGGCTCTGAGAGAGACCCACAGAAAAGTATATTTAGTAAAATAATCCATTCATTTTACAAATTATCCTGGAGTTTGAGAAAACTACTAAGACTGTTATAAATCACAACTTTTTACTTGTTCTAAGAAGCATTTACCAATCCCTAAAGAATATGTTTGCCCAGACTGTAGGTTTTAAATCAGATTATGCAAAACAACACCAGCAACATCTGTAAGCTTTGCCATAGCAACAGTGAGAAACTCCTGTGGGTCAGAAAGGAGGACAGCCATCTTTCATTTCCTCCTGATGTCAGTATCCATGGAAACCCCTTGTAATACTATCTGCATCAGGCTGAGAAAACAGGTAAGCTCTCTTCTAAAAGAGGGTGCATTAAAATAAAACAATTCTTTGCAAGGTCAAGTCTTCAGGAGGAAGATCCCATCAGCGGAGTGAGAAGGATTACTATAAATCCTCAGTTTCTTTGCTAAGAATTCAGAGAATCACATTAGCATTCTTGAACATGGGCAGAGAAGAGTAAAGCCAAAGATGTTACACCCCTGAGAACTCACTTCCTTCTCTAGGAGAAAATACAGAGGATGTGATTACGTGAACTGAGAGATTAATTATGGGCAGAATTCAGTGGGGAAAGACAGACACAAGCACATGCACTGTACATTAAAAAAAAAAAAAAAAAAAAAAAAGGCTGAACTGCAGGAATGCCATATGGCAAGTGCCCATAAACTAAGAATATGTACATAGGAATATTATTCACATGGTAGCATTTTAAAATATCTGTAAACTCAGCACTTTATGGATAGGTTGTTTGGAGGAAACAGCGCTACCACCCTTTCTCACCTGGGCTATTTTAGTGGGAAACAAAAGTTATTCTGTTTTGAAATCATCATGGTAGCAAGCCATCCTCGTCTCCCATCTTTGATTTCCACAACAATTCCCACAACAAATTAGCACATACATGATTTTGAGTTATAAAAGTTTACAACTTTGTTGTTTTAATTCACAAATAAAAACTGTCACACCCTCTGAACAGTTAGGAAGTAGTTTTTGATGATTTTTAAGCCCTGAAGATTATATAAAATCAAAGGAAAAAAACCCCAAACCTAAATTAGGACCCCACAAAAAAAAAAAACAAACAAAAAAACAAAAAAAAAACAAAAACAAACCAACCAAACCAAACCAACAACAAAAACACAGTGAAAACCAAAACCAACAACAACAGCAAAATAACCAAACAACAATAAAAAAAACAAACAAACAAAACAACAACAGCAAAAAAAACCCACAAAAAAACCCCACCAACCTGAAAATTCAAAACAGTTTCATGCTTGAAGGCATTTTATATTAAATTCCTATATTTGGAACTAAAGCCCATACCGTAATTTTTTATCATATTACAATAAGAAAATAATCTTCCACTGCAGTTACTATATTGTAGTTAATTGCATAATGTGGCTATGAATGTGCCATTGTGCTAAAACTTTCCCTTTTTTTGTCACAGTTGCATGATTGATCTCAATCTCTTTTCTCACTGAAAGAAGAAAAAGGGAAAATTCTCCTAATGGTTCAATGGTTTGTGGCAAAGGATGAAATGCATAGATTGTACAGCCCATATGACACAGCCTGCCAGGGAAGCAACTTGAGGTCTAATTGATGAAGGAATCATACTATTAGAAAGATCTTGTAGTTTAAATTATAAAGATTTCTATGCACATGGCTGCAAGACAAGCCCATTATATGTTCTAAGGAAACTTAAAAAGTGCAAATTAGATAGTCTTTGTAAAACCAGGATTACTATGAGCTGTAATAAATTTAACAAAAAAGGAAAGTTCTTTCAGGGAAGTTTTAAAATATAGTTTCTTTCTGAATGTATAGATAACCAAAATATTTAAATCTCTGAATCATGCAGAGCAATTCAAGGCAGCAGGGACCTCATCTACTCCAATGTCCTGCTCAAAGCAGAGCTCATTCAGAGACTTGCCTGATTAAGTCTTAAACGTCTATTTCCAATATGGGACACCATACAACCTCTCTGGACAACTAGTTTTAGTGTTTTACTGCCCTCATGGTACTTTTGATTTGCATTATCAGGCTTTCCCATATTCAGAATTTTGAGACTGGAGCTGCCTGAAAGCTATAATGTTTGTGCATGGCTGTACTGTTCTTTGTTAACATATGTCAGCATTGGTATCTTCTTCTATAAGTGGACAGAAAATTCAGATTTTTTGGGTTCACTGCTAAAAATAAAAGGAAAAAAATCTCCACTGGCCTTATGTATAAGAAATTGATATTTAAAAAATATATAGGAGAATGAAGGAAAAATATAACTCTTTTTCTGCTTCATCCTCTTATTCTAGATCCTAGAACCTGACTGGTTTGGTAGAACGGGTGTGGGTTAGACATCAGGGCCAGTACCAGCCAATACCAGCTCTGAGCAAGAGTGCAAGTCTTTGAGGTCACACTCTTGGAAGAGCTAGAGTGAAAGTTGTTGGGAGGGGGTCCTGATTCTGGAGAGAAACTGCCTTTGAGAAATAAAATGGATTTTTAGAATGAATTGCAAGTTTATTTCCTTACTTTCATAGGTAAGAGGTATTCACCAAGCTTTTGATATCCAGGAAATTGTGAATAAAATAACAAATATATGTATATTTCAGACACAAATATTCTGGAAAGCTTTGTGAGATATAAGCACCTGTATGTGAACAGCACACTTACATGTAAGAAAGGAGTAAGGAAACATGATAACACATTTTATAGATAGCCTGGGCATGTAGATAATGTTTCTTATTATACATTATAGCCAGACATGTTTGGAAAATGGTTGAAGTAATATATGAAAGTTTAGGTTGTGTTTGTGTCTCTGTCTATGCATACGTTCCCACTCTTGTTTATTTGTACTCAATGTCAGAATAGAGGATCTAAGGTTACTACTGGCCTTTAAAAAAATCTTTCTCTGAAACTGCCTTTCTGACCAGTTCAAGTAAAGGCCAAGACTTGCCTTCCTAGGAAAGAAGAAATGCCTGTGTTTATGCCTGTAGGATGTGGATTTTACCTTATTTTCACTCATTCTGCAAGATCTTTTGACTTTTGAAACGTAAATACAAGGGCAAAATGACATCCTGCACTTTAAAAAGTCCTTCACTGGATTATAGTGCAAGCCTTCTTTCCAGAGATCTTTGAACACACTTCTATTTCCCCAATGCAAAGCAGTAGCCTGAGCAGTGGCCAAAATACATGTTCCTGTGAGACTGTTTTACTGAAAGTAGAGCCACTGCAGTATTGTAACATACCAATGTGAAATATTCACCAACAACTGCTTCTGTCTGTACAATTGCTCTTCTAAAAGTGCTTTGTGAAACACTAGTTAAATTGTCATTACACCATGCAACAATATTTCACTAGCCTAAGTCTGAATATCATAGCAGTCAAAATGTTGTTCTTTATAGTGTAGTAGCATTAGAAAACCTTATCCAGTTAGGATTTTGCCCAGGTGAAGATCTCAATTTTAACAATTTCCAATTGCAAAGTTAAAAACACTAGACAAAAAACTGTATTCCTTTTCACCACTGTACTCTAGGAAAGCTTGATTCAAGGATCCTTTGTGAAAGAGGTGTCATGCTCCTCAGGCTATGCTGGATATGAATGTGAGGGTGGACAGCAGTGCAGTAAGGCTGATCTGAGCTAGTCCTTATTTTTACTGAGCTAGAACTACTCAGGACCTGGTGGCCTCCAAATGCAGGCAGACGTGTAACAGAACACTTTAAACATGTCCATCTATCTGTAATATTAGCTTTAGGCTTTTTTATTCCCTTTACTCTTCCTTTCAGAAATCACTTAATCATTTATATCAAGTTTAAATTTTTGGGCAGTCACAGTTTCCATTAGTATGTTCATGTACTTCTTAATTTGTAGAAATTTCAGCTTATTAGAACATCATTCTTCTTACATGCCTTTTTCCTGTGCTCTAGATAAAATTTAGCACTTATGGCTAAAGATCAATCTGTTTCTTGCAACACTGAGTATTGTTACAGAAAATACCACTCTTTCTAAGTACCTATTCTTAAAAAGAGGAGTAAATTAAAGGAAACAAAAAAAAAAAAATTAAAACCAGAGTTGGTTCTTATGCTTTGTAGCATCATTTTCTTGCTCTTTTAATGTGAAATTGTTAAATTATTACAGAAAAAAAATCCATTAGAAAACAATATTACAAAAAAATTAGGTGGGACAGCAAACCAAGAGTGACATAGTTTATCTCTTCTAGAACTGAGTCCAGCAGCAGGAGAAAGCAGGTACATTAACTTAGGATGAGATGGAGAGAGACTAAAAAGGGGGTTGGGGGGAAGTAATTTTGCTTGATTTATAGAGGAGGAGCAAAGGCCACTACAGACAAAAAAATATTGTGCAAGTGAAGTAGACTTTATGCATAGAATCTTTATAAGGCTGTTTTGCCTTAACACTAGTGTTAGGTTTTTCTTGTCCTGTATCACAGTGTACACAGACTGTATTGGTCCCTTTCATGTATAGTAGCTTTAAGAAAACTAAGGTCCTGTTGAGGTATACTAAGCAATTTTTTTATTTTTTTTTTTTCCCCAGAAAACTGTTAAGAAACCTAAGGAAATTAATGAGATAAGCCCATTCCTAATACATACATATATATTTTTTTGTGCTGATGAAACCAATACGTAATAAATGGTAAAACTGTAGTTCTGTTACTTTTAAATTAGGACATGAAACTCTTTGCCTTCAGATTTGTATGTTTAATGAAATACTCCATGTACTGCACAACTTTGCTGTTTTACATTGATTCATTTCTAATTTATAGACATTTTAAAATTACATCCAGGACCTCTTTTTATACTCTCTAACATTAAAAAATACTGTTAAAATTAAATTAGCAGCATTTTTATCTGTTCTTTTCAAACCACAGATGCTAGATTTTATTTCTTACGCTGAGATTGAAATTCTATTTTAATATGCAGAACTACAGTCTAGGGAATCATAAAATGCAGAGTGTTTTCATTAGATGATAGATCTGCACCTCTAGTTAACAGGAAAGCTGATTCATCAAACAGCAGTGATGAAGATAGTGGTGCTAAAAAAGCCAATTGACCTCAAGAAGGAAGAAAGGATATACTTCTTTTGCACCATGTAATTGTTTGCTTTTGTGTTAAACTCTAATTCTACCTATAAAACTTTACTTGAGTGCAGCCATTTTTTATAGATAATGACAAGGTTTTCATTCAATTTTTCATTCATTTGCAGACTATTAGTTATGGAATTTTAAGCTTTTGGTTTTGGGGTTTTTGTTGGGTTTTTTTGTTTTTTTGGTTTTTTTGAGTGGTCACTAACTCTGGTGTTTCAAAGCCGGCATAATTTATGGGTTAGCTTTGTCTGAATAATTTATTGCTCCTAAAAATGTATTAAGTGGAGTTAAAAGAAAAAAAAATCAAGCCTATGGAGAACCCCAGATGCAAAATTATCCCTGCATTTAGTGGGTAGTATTTTAGCAAAGCACTATGAATTGGTTGGTTTCACACTTGCATGAGATAGACAAGTTAACTGGCTTGGGGAAACATTGCATTTCTCTACCAGAGGCATTGACTGCATACTTTGGTAAGTGTTAGTTTGGCTGGCATTTCTTGGAGTGTGGTGATGCAAAATCATCAACTGGAGCTTTCTTGTGCTTTCTGTATGAATGGGCATCTTTGTCATGATACAGAAGGAGCTGATCCTTGTGCCTTTGAATTGGGGGCACATTTATTTTTTTCCACCAGAATACCTTAGTATGGCCGTAATAGAGAGAGATCTAAAAGTAGTTGCAAGAGAATTCATCTTAATTGCTGAAAAGTAAGAAACAGCAAAAGAAAACAAAATCCAAGTGGGTAAAAATATCACATTAATGCTTTTGCATTATGTATGTCTTTACATTTAATCTCTGTTAGCCTCTAGATGTTCCCTGTAAAGTTCTGGATGGTTCTTAATCTCTGGCTATGGTTCATTCCAGCAGCTCTAAACAGCTGCTCAAAACTACATTTCTGGTTAATAATCCAGTGTGTGTCTCCAGGAACCACTTTGCTGCTGCAAAAAGGTGTAACAGGGCTTCAAGACAAAGCTTCAAGACAGAGCTGGTGCTAACCTATGATTAATTTTGTCTGGAAAATAGCAGCCTGTTGGAGGCAGAAGTGGCTGCTTGTGAAGAGACCAGGGAGCAATATCCAGAAATAGTGTTTATTGTAATCTTATGAGCATCAGTGAGAAAACTGCTTTCTCATGCACACTCCACAGTGCAAACAAGTCCTCTGCTGTCGTCTGGGGGTTTTGTTACCCACATGGGAGCAAAGATACTTAATTCATGCACCTGAGAAAGATGCACAGATGTAGTAAGTATATAGTTCTTGCTGGTGAATTGTCTCCATCACTCTGTCACTCAGCCACCCCCTTTTCCATACATATTCTTTTACTTTCACACAGGTCAGGCCCACCCTTTCACTGAAGGATAACACATTCTTTTTGTGTGTATTTCTGTTGAAGCACTTAGAGATGGGAGGCAAAGGTTGACTTAGATCTTTCCAGGTTTTATGCTGATGGGTTTTTGGTTTGTTGGCTTTTTGGTTGCTGGACTTTTTGTCTGAATGGATGCAATTACACAAGGAATTTTTGTGTCTGATTAATATCTCCTCTGCCTCAGGATCACAACAGGAAAACATGGCCTCCCTTGCATCTTTACATGTCTATTTGTTTGTTCTCTCATGTGCCATTTTTCCACCTTTACACCTTCCCAACAGGCCTCTTGCTTCCTTACAAGATCTCCTCAAACTCCCATTTCCATTTCCTTATCTTATTTCTTGTGGGATGTCTGAAGAGCTATTTTCAAGAAACATTCTTTAAAGTATATTTTTGAAGAATATCAATGTATAATCCAATATAAAATAAAAATACTTGCAAAGTTTTAGAGATTCTGAAATAAGGCTTATAATACCAGACTGAAAACTTGATTCTGTATGACTGAAAAATAATCACTGCCAATATTTCAGAGTTTATTGTATTATTACTGTTTCTGATCTTTGTGTCAAATGGAAATATTTGAGTTGCTGCAAATGAAATTAGCAATTAATCTGCAAGCATAATAAAATTAATATTTGCTAAGATTCTTTTTTTTGGTGTTCATTTAAAAAAATCTAAAATGAAATCTATGAACAAAAAAAAAATTAGAAAAAACTGAGACTAAGACTGGTTTCTTAAAGCATTTTTGCTGCTCACTAGTTACCTTTATGAATTTTTCTTGGGGAATTGTACATTTCAGCCACATGAATGAATGAAATGTAGTTGCTCTGCTTTAACCAGAAGGTTTTTTTTTCTCTGAGGACCTCTCAGGTCTTGGCTGGTTGCATTTTCTTTTGAATATATGAATGCCAATATTAGTTTGCTGTTGGAAGGTGCTCAGTCTCTGGAAGGTACCAGCTGAACACACACAGTTACAAATTCATGAAACTAACAATTCAAGAGAGATTTCATACTATATGAAAAAGCAGTTTGGCAGTTTTGCTGTCTGAACTGTGGTGAGATGTCTTCACCCAGAAAATAGTGAAAATGTTTTAAACAAACAAATAAACACATCTGATGTTTTCTTGCAGTAAGTACTGTGCAGCAAATGAGGGATGTATAAAAAGACAGTGAAGATATGTAAGAAGAAATCAGAGAAGCCTGGTGTCTCCTTATAGGGATTAGAAGAAGGTATTTTATCACAACTCATACACAGATGCCTTTATTCTGATGTTCTTCCTATAAGCTGCTCAGAGCCTTCTCATGACAGGAGCATCTCTCACACAGCACTTCTTGGCTTTTGATACCACTGGAGCATAATACTGTGACTTTTAGTACAGAATGATTCTTTACTCTTATCATTTTGTAAGTCCCCAAAGTCTCTTGAGGTCTTTGGAGTTACAGCTTCCCTATTTCCTTTGTTCTTCTGAGACAAACAGAGTGGTGCATAGGTTTAGTTCAGTAAAGTAAATCAATGCCAGTCACTGACTGTGGAAACAGCTGTTGGGTGTGGCCAGCAGGTGACCACACTGAGACAAGGGTTCACAGCAGCCAGCAGGAGAGCTGATGTGACTGAGGAGCTGAGCCCACTCTCCACAGCCCAGGTTCAGCCACACTCCCTGGCTCATCTGCTGGAAAATCACAGAGCCTACAAAAGGCTGCTGTCACCTCCTGCCTTGGATCCACCTCTGGATTTGGCAAGTCTTTGTGTTTTCCAGACAGTAAAATGGTAATCTGAAATGGATGGAGTTTGAGGGGATGTTGTTGGGTGTGTTGCCCATGACCTGCAGTGATGCTGGCGTTATGGGCAGAAAAGCTCTGTCATGTGAGCTGATGTAACTAGAGAAGTTTTCATAAACCTCATGACCATTATGATGACAAAAAAAAAAAAAAAAAAAAAAAAAAAAAAAGATCTTTACTGCATTTTTAATTATTAGTATTCCTTTGTATGGATTTTGATATTTTTTCCATGACAATTTATATTTGTGTTAAAGCACATTTTTACCCAGTGTTATAAGTACCCTTGGTATCAGATTAAATGGATATGAAAAAAAGTCCCTTCCTTTCTCTGGAAACATGGTAGGGCATTATTAATTTATTCTAATGACAGGGAGATCAATTGCAGAATACTGATTTTTACCAGTCCACAAGCTAGGGGAAAAACACAATAAGAAGGAGTCAAGAATAGTGTACAATTAAAGGCCCTTTTTGGTTTAGTTGACAAATGTAATTTGATTTAAATTATTTATGGTAGTACTGCACTCAGTCTTATGACTTGTAAAAACAGACTATATATTGCATTTAAAACCAATTGTACTAAATGTGATGCTTCATGAATACATGCAGTGTTTTATATGTACCACTAATATATAAAACATTGCCTGTAGAATGTTGCAATATCCTGTTTAATTTCTGTTTTCCATATTTGACAATTTTCATGCAACATTTCTGCCATAGTCTAGCATTATTTTTCCTCTCCTTTGTTTGTCTACATCAAAACTTAGAGTGAATTCATAAAAACTTTTAAAGACTCTTTACCAACAAGGCTAGTCACTTTGGAGCACATTTGCCATCTGCTTTAGCTGTTTCTAAGTCACTAAAGAGTCTTCAACATCTTTCTTTCTTTCATTGGGTGTAATGGCCAATAGCAACTGTTAAATGTGAATTAAAAATCTGTCAAATACAATGAATAATATACAGAACTATGTGTGCATAAACATGAAATTTTAATTTATGCCAAACAATCAAACTGGGAGGTGCCCTGGACTTAAAAAAAAAAAAAAAGTAGGTATTTTGATGTAAGTAACTTAATATTCATACAAAAAGCACGACTCTAATGGCCAGTGAGAAACCATGTGTCAATGATAATAAACTGGGGAAATAGTTTCCTTCTAGGCGGCATACTTGTTTTGTTAGTTAATGCTCATTAAAGCACTGCTACATACCATGGAAAATTATAGTTCTTGATTCTTTTTAATCTTCCACCTGCCTGAGCCACACATGTTTCTTTTTTTCCTTGGATATAATCTGGGGAGTCACACATTATTTTCAGAATTATGATTTTAAAATCATATGAAACATCTTAATAAGAGCATTTCTTTTTCTTCCTCTAACATAGTGAAAGCCTAATACCTGTTAGCTTTATTTTTGCATATGAGAAGTAGATATTCACAAGTAATTCTAAAGTTTCTAGTTCCAGTTGTTTATGAAATAGGAACTAGGATCTGGAGCAGTGTAGGAGGATTGCTGTAATTTATGATGTGGCAGCTTGGAGCTAGGGGGACCTATTTATTTGCCTAAAGGACCCTAAATTGCAAGCATTACCAAAATAAGAATGTCAACTTTGTTTTTCACCTGTGAATACTTTATGGTGAATTAATAATGGTTGAGTTCTTAGAAATTATTAGAATTAAAATCTCTTGTATGGATCTAGGTGTGACTGACCAATAAACAATTATATTTTACAGAAATAATACTGCAGATGTTGCCTTTCAGTGATATTTTCACACCTCAAAGTGCTGCTGATTGAGATCTGTGGGACAAAAATAGGTTACTTGGAAACAACTAGGGAATATAAGGAACACAGTATTTCCAAGAATTGAAAAACAATTATTTGAAAATTTAAAATTTTTTTGCTCAGCTGTCCTTTAGACATCTAGAGAGATCAAAGTAATTTTCAAAATGATAAAAAACAATATTGGAAGATGGTACATTTGGCACTTAAAAGTCTATGCTCTAATGGAAATTTACTACAGGAAATTTTTTTTCTTTCCTGAAAAAAACCAAAAAATATACTCTAGAGTGTTTTGATAATAGCTCTTTATTCTGAGAAAACCAAAGCAAAGGAATCTGGGGACAAAGAATACTGTATGGTGTAATGAATTCAATAAAAAGGAAGTCCAGACCAATCTGATTAATTTGTGTCCTTGATCTATATTACAAGAATTTCACATATTTCACTGTACCATACATAGCACTGGAATAACACCCAATGTGCTTTTGTAGTTACCTCAAAGTAGAGGCAAAGCCACTTTTATTGCTAATCAGCACATTTACTTGGAAATAGTAGAGAGCTGCTAAATCAAGCACTTTGCTAGAGAACGGGCAAAGAAAACAAAGAAAAAGAATCTAATTATTTTGTACTTGTTTTACTAAATGTTTTTTCTCTGAAAGGACTGTGGAGAAGAAACCTTTCTTTCTTTCTTTCTCCTGTTTTTCTGATTTGTTTGTCTCTGTCCTGTAAGGCTGGGAGCAGACAGTACCAAGCTATACATTGCTGCTGAGATTTCAGCCCACAGCCTCCTCCAGCAGCAAAATGCAGCCTAGGCTTTGTCTGCACATAATTTAAAATAACAGCGACAATAAAAAAGTCCCCAGACTGATTTTGTCCTTATTGTCTTGTAGTCAGTAATTGTTCTGTTTATTTTCTTGAAACTGATTCTCCTGCTGAGGAAAATGTCCCCTTCCTTTTGCCCCCAAAATTCTTAGGAATTTGTTGTATACTCAAAACTACAGCTGCAGACAGTTCAAAGAGCAAAGTGCTACAGCCCTCAGACTTTCTGTGGTTGCTGAACTTTTGGATTCTGAATTTTTCCCCAAACACCACACCAAGCCCCAAAGGGCTCAGAAGAAGGTCCACACCTCCCAGTGAGGACTCTGATCACTTCAGCATCTCTTCTTTGAACCATCAGTGTATACTGCAGAAACAAAATTCACAAAGCAACCACAAAGGCAGTCAAAATCCTTTAAATACCAAGGTTTTATTCCTCAGGTTTGCTGCAGGGCAAAATTTGGGATGTATGTAAGAAGTTAGTCTCATAGGAATATGAGTATTTGGACAGTTTGATTAAAAGCACCTTAATTGAATGGATCTGCAATGAATTTGGAGCAGGCAGGTGAGTAGTCTGGAGTGGGCAGCAAACAGGTCTGGAGGCAGGACTAGCAGCTGGAAACCAAGGTCTGCCTATACTATCTGTGTTGCCAGCACTGCTGGGACCCTCATGGGAAAACCTCACTAAATCTGACTCAGAGCTTTTCTCATACACTGAGCCCCTCCTTTATTACCCCACTGTTCAGACTCTGACTCTTATATTTTTGGGGGTGACTGAAAATGGCTAAATGAAGGAGATGGTGTCTTGTGAAAGTGATGCAGTGTTAAAGATAGACAGTAAGGCATATTTTCCTTTAAAAATAAGTGCTCATCAGTATGCAAATGTCTTAAGTCATATCTTATCCTTTTTATCTCTGGGAAAAATAAAATACAATTTAAGATAAATGATTAAATATTTTCAGAATTATTTCAAATGGTGTTAGGGATATGTGCATAAGGGAAAAATAAGACATCACAGATACATGACTATTCTTAGATCTGTACCAAAATCCTACTTTTGTTGTGGATTTTTTTTCTCTCAGTCTGTATCTCTCAGCCTTCAGCATATGCAGATATTTCTGCACTCACATGGCAAGGATCCTAATTTGTGCAAACACTATCTGCAGGCCAGTCTTTACGTAAAGACTGTTTTAGTTATATACTAACATTTAACTTTCTGCGTGTTTTCCCCAAAATGGTTCTTCTAGTCACACTCCCACCAGAATTTCTTCATGCTGTAGCTGAAGTTGCTGATAGTCATTAAGATGAATCCAAGTTATGGTTTCGTTTGCCTCTCTCTAATTTGGTGTTTCTGGTGTCCTTACAGGGTAGCTAGGTAGGTCATCTCACAAAATGTAAACAAGAAATATTTATGAGCATCACAGTGCCTACTATAATGTGTTTTGTCTATTATCTGTACCATCTTGCCTGCACTAATTATGCATTTCTCATAAATCTGTGGCTTGAAAGCTGTGTCTTGTGTGGATTAGAACTATTTGCACTTGACACTGGAGGCAGAAGAGGCTGATTATTTTATAGGGCCAGGCCTTATATTGCTGCTGCAGCTTGAATGTAGGTTTTCTCTGTGGGCTAGCAATGAATATGGCAGGGCTTAAATAAAACCATCGGAAAGAAATTATGTCAACATATATAGCAAGCTTAGCGTTATATAGCTTCTCCCACTGGGAAATCAAAGTGAGACTTTGACTACATAAAACATATGTTATAGGTTCTACATGGCTCTATTTCAGTGAAACATTAATTTTATTTTTTGCTATAATGCTGTGATTGAAGGTGATGTCAAAAAGAATGGCTTAATGCCCAGTATTAGATGTTTGCTTAAATACTTGCTGGATTGGGGAACAGTGTCCCTGAGACATTCTACAGAGCTTCTGAATCCCAAAACAGCCCTAAATAAATCTACTCAATCACAAAGACAATTTTTAATACAGTGCACTATGTAGCATTAGACTTGACATTTTTATATATGCATTATTTCTGAGATACAGTTGCTGTGGGAGGTGTAATTTAGAATTTGCCAACCTTTGCACATTCAAAAATCCCTGTCACAGCATTAGGCTAATGTTTATAGTAATATTTCCTTATTTTATTTATCAAAGTGTTGTATTATATATCCCTTTATAGAAGTCTATAAAAAGTATCCAATTAACCCTATGCACATTGCCCAATTATTTGAGTTTTTATGGTGAGGGATGAATGTCACCTTTAATGATCATATGCCTAATTAAATTGTTTAATTTACATTTATTGATGTCCTTATTTCATTTATTTTGGAATAAAAGTAAAAAAAAAAAACCTCAACAGCATTTGCTCACAAAAATAATTTTAAGCAAAATATTATAGTAAATTTCTTTTCAGAATTTGTTTGATCAGGTAAGGAGGTACTTTCTGTCTTTTTACTCTGCGTGCTGAAGAAATGGGGCTGTTCAGATTTAATAGAAACAGGTCTGTATCCATCACATCCTAGAACAACTTTCAGACATATAGCATAGTGCATAAATAATTTATTTCATCGGGATTTATGTCAGGGTACAACCCAAATAGTTAAGGTACACTTGGCTTGAACTAATAGATGTACAAGGAAATAAATGGTATTACATAAATAGGGGCATTTTTTCATATCCTGTCGACACTGCCATTGACTTTCTTAAAGAGAAATTAGATCAACAGGGGCATTAGATGTTTGATAACAACTTGAAATATCTGAATTTTGTCACAAACAGACCTCTATCGAAGAATGACTTAATCAGTAGCAGAGAACAGAATGAATATGCGTGAAAAATAGTGGTGGTGACTGATAATCACAGCACTACCAGACCTTCTGTGGGCTGATAACAGGCTTGCTCTGGTGGGGTCTTTGCTCATCACCCTGCTTTGCTCGATGCCTGCCTTGACACATTCTTAAGAAATGTCCCAAGCACCCACGTAGCTCTGGGGCTCCACAGTGTGTGTGGCCCTTCACCAAGACAGAACTGGGAAGAGTCTGGCTGGGTGGAGCAGCAAAGAAGGGGAATTCAGCCTACAGACGAGAAAAACAGAAAATGCTGCAGAAATCCTCTCACTGCTTGTTTGACTTATGGTCTAAAAAGCAAGACCATAATTATCTCTGTACTGTCCCCTAAAATGACTTATTTTCTCAAAGGAGAAATGCCTGGCAGTAGGGACACTCTGGCCCCTTGCTACCCTTTCCACCTGCAATATGTATTGATGTATTTAATTCACATTATGTTTCTTCTTGCTTGCTGTTTTTAAATCCCTGCAGCTGAAACTTGTGAGACTTCATTGCCATCTCGATTTGTGGCCTGGGAGCAAGCACAAAGCTGTGGCTATGGACAAACTGAAAGGCCAGATGCTGCTCTTTCTCATGGCACTAGACTGGGCAAGTTGGGAAGAGAAACTTGCCTTTTCCTCAGCAATAGGTGTAAGCCTACCAGTCTGGGTGTCTCACAGTGTTGGGCTTTAAGTCAGAGAAATTCAGACATGGAAATACATATTACTGGTGAGAAAATTATACTTGTATCCAGCATAAAAAAAATGACTGTTTTTCAATTTTATTTCTGTCTTTTTAATTTTTTCCTCCTATTACTCAAAGAGTGTATCTTAAAATATTCATAAAATATGTACCATTAGAAGAGAAGCTTGTATTTTGGGACAAACCAACCAATAAACAGACAGACAGAAAAATTTCAAATTCCACAACAACATATTCTGATTTATCTTGAGTATGACAAAAACAATTGTATATAAGATGAAATTCATAGCATACAAGTATTTCTATCATTTACCCCCTCTAAAATGTCAATAGTATGTATTGAAAAAAACAGCAGAAATAATTTCTAAGTTCAACCTTTCTATATGGAATTTAAATTTTCATGGGCTACATTCTCAAAAAAGAGAGTTATTTATAAGAGTGTTTAGAAGAAACTGGGAAGGGTTTGAATGACTGTAAATGTTTTTTCTTCCCAAAATATTGGTTGCAGAAACAATACCTGTTTTAGTTTAAAGTATGTGTTTATGTCGTATAGCTCCACATAATATATTTAACTTAAGAGTAGTGGTTAGCCATAACAGTTCTCTTTGTTTTCTGGCTTCTAACAACCTTGTGTGAATTCATAAAATCATGAAATCATGGAATGCTGTGGGTTACATAAAAAATTATATGTTTCCAACCCACCTGCTGTAGGCAGGGACACCTTCATCTAGACCAGATTTTTCAGACCCCAAATCCAATTTGTCCTTGAACATTTTCAGGGATGGGGCATCCAGAGCTTCTCTGCTGTCACTGAAGCAGGAACTTCATCACCAGAGAATGGGTATTGTGTAGGGCAGTGTGTCAAATAGCAGGAAATCAAACAGATGTGGAGCTGTCTTCTATTTGCAGTCATGGCAGGGTAGAGCCATGGAGATGGACAAGGACCTTGGATCTCAGGCCACTGAGGTTTGAACATGTCTGAGGATGGAGATTCCACAAACTCTCTGGGGCCTCCCTCATTGCTTTGTACCCACTGCAGCCCCCTCATGAGGTTGTGTACAAGGGTAGCATCCCCCATCTCTGTCCTTGTCCTCATCTCCTTCACCTGCCAATCCCTGGGCTGAACAAGCCCAGCACCCTCCACCTTCTCTTCCACACACTCTGCTCTGGGTCCAGCCATTGCAGGGACCTTCCAGCAGATTATATCCTGTCTGACTTTGTGCCAGGATCCCAAACCTTGGACCTGAGCTACAGTATGGTCTCACTGGTGCTGAGCAGCAGGTTAAGATAGAGTTATCCTTGTTGCTGCTGTGACTGAGCAAAGAGAGCCCCCCATTGGCAAATTTTGCTGCAAAGGATCCTTGCAGACTCTTTCTGCCTACCAGAACTCCTCAGTGATGTAAATAATGTTCCTTTGGCTCTTCATCAGAGCTTGTGTTGACCTTTAACATTTTGTACATGTAGGGTGTTGCATTTGCCCTCATTAAAACTAAGGTGGCTGATGGTCATCAGCCAATTTCTCAATCTTTCAGATGTCCCCCTGAACAGCTGAACTGCCCTTCAGATTATTGGCTGTTCCCTCAACCCCATCCTTCCCATCATCAATCTGATATTAGCTGAAAACTTTTTGAAAATGCACTCTGTCCTACAATCTAGGTTGTCTATAAAAGCATTTTATGGTTTTGTCTCCAAATCCCTTGATGGATGTCACTAACTACTAAGAACCAACAGAGCTGACACATCTCTTTAAGCCCCAAATTCCAGTCTCTTTTCCACATAATTTCTCATTTGGCTATCAGGTAATATCCTGCCAATTTGTCTACAACATTGCTAACAGAAATCATGCCATCTTGCTAAAGCCAAGGTGGGCACTACCCCTTGACCACAGCACCAGCCACATCATCAGAAAAAGCAATTAGCTTGGTCAGGCAGAATTTGTCACTGACAGTTCTATGCTGGCTATTCCTAGTCAACTTTCTGTTTTTCACATGCCTAAAGGAAGCTAGTTTCAGTTTTTATTGCTGAGTTAATACCCTGGTGATTAGATCCTCTTGGAGGATGCAGACAGAAGTTTCACAGATGGTTATCCTGCAACCCAATTCCTTGCATTTCAGCAGCTGGGTCCCACTGGGGAAAATTCAGAACTGTCTTAAATAATAATTTTCCTTCAAATTTATTTATAATGCAATAAATTATTCTCAGCAATTATTATACACTCTCATCTGTTGAGAGTGTGCACTCTCCATGAGGCTTTACTGCAGTGGCAGATGAAGGAAGTTAGGAAACATAATTTAGTAGTCTATCCTGACTTTTATTTCTGCAGAAATAAGAAGTATAAGGTATTCAAATAACCCACTATTGGAAGTTATCCAAATAAATTAGTAAGCAAGTCTAAGCCAAATGAAGAGATAAATTTCTGGATCTCTAGGCTGTAAATCCAAACTATTCTTGGGGTAGAAGACATGCATTGCTGGATTACATTTCATGTAATATTTTTGTGTAGTGCTCTCTCAAGTCTCTCTCAAGGGATATAGTAAGAACCAATCAACAGAAAAAGTGAGAATAAAACATGCTGTTATTGTATGTTAAGACAAAAATCAACTCAGAGATTTCTGAGAAATCCTATAGGATTACTGAAATTCCTGAACTAAAATAAGATATTCTAATTTGAGATTTGAATCTTCTTCTAAAGTCAATGTAGTTGATAAATTCCCATTTATTCCTTGTGCCTCTTTGCTTGACTCTATGCATTTGGTATGTCAGAAGTTGCTGAGTGACCTGTGGAGCTGGGCTGCCAATGTGCACTGGATATTCACACCCTGTGTGCTTTATTGTGGTGTTAAAACTGAGATGTTGCAAGCTGTATCTGTTTAGAATTGGAGCTTTAACACCCTTTCCCTTGGGGCATCAAATGAGTATGGATATAGAACTTGAAATCCTTCTTACTGCCCTTTATCTATGGGTGTCTCTGTAAAGTCTCTTTGAAAGAGCAGGTGGGTAAAAATATTTTGATTTCCTAACTTTACTTAAATAATATGTGGTGACAGCACTGCACCACTTACTTCATGATCAAGGCAGTCTCAAAAGCAGGGAAAGCTTGCAGTAAAGCAGTAATATATTCTAAGAGTCATATAATCACATAAGGACAGAAAATTTTTATGATATATAAAGAGCTGAAGAAATTATCTAGCCCTACTCCCTATCCTTTATGTGTAAAGCAGGGCTAATGAGAACTAGGTTACTCAGTTAAGGCTTGAGCATCTCTGTGGATAGAGATGCACACAACCTCTCTGAGCTACCTCAAATTGATTGTCCACGGTCATGAAGAAAAAGTGCTTTTAATGTTAAATCAGAATTTCCTGTTTTCAGAATTATGCTTGTTGCTTCCTGTCCCTCCACCTTCAACATGACAGCAGTGAGTTCTCCTGTTCCCCTTTTCTTCCCCCAGGACAAACTATTCCATCAACCTTCATTTCCCTTGTCCATCCCTTCCTATAGCCATGACCATCCTGGAGACCTTGCACTGGGGTCATTACTATGCATCAAGACCTATCATGCCCTGTGAGTCCAAATCTGGACCCTGCATTCTCTGTGCAGTTTTGGTGGTGCTGGAAATTTGAGCCACATAGTGAAGCATCCCATGAAATGCATGAAACCACCACAAAACATGTCTTTTACATGCAGCTCTTTATCAGGCAAATCAGACAAACTTTGGGAAAGCTTTTTCAGCCTAATCAAGGTCTTTGTGGGCCCCTCTCTTATTTTTGAATGACAAAGACTTGGAACCAGAAGTTTTGTCCACTTGGGATGGGAAGTACACGCCCTTCAACAAAAAGTTTTGTGCCCCATCTCTGTAAGGTAAGCTTTAGTAAGGATTTTTCATCTATGTTAGAGCTCCTCCTTTTAACAGATCTCTGAGCTCAGCTGTTCAAAATTACAGGGCTGCAATACAACCTTGATTTCCAACAGACCATGAAGATGCTTTGCTGGTCTGACTTTTAGTTCATAAAATGTAAGTTGGGGCTGAGAACTAATACCTCTAGCCCAACATTCACAGCAGTAAGAAGCTGTATCCTTATATGCAGACTTAAAAAAATTATGTTTTGGTAGGCTTGCTGGCACATAGGTGTCAATTTTTTCCCTTGCTGAATATAAAACTGGCTGATATAGATATTTTAGATGGATCTACTGCAAGCAAAGTAGTCTGTCCCAAGAAGAGAAGGGTTCTCAGTTGCTATATTTTTGCTACAAAGAATGCCAAAATGAGTGGGCTGCATAAGTTTTCTGCATGAGCTTTGAAAGTTAATTAACAGAACATTTTATTGATGGCAGAACATGTATAGCTATATTACACAGAGACTCAGAACACATAATTTGTCAATTAAAACATATTAGGAGATCTGGATTATATATTTGGCTTCCCAGGCTCCTAACTCAGTGTTAACACATTCATTGAACCTTTCACTTTGTTGCTTTTTAATTGAATATATCCACTTATCTCAACAGGGAGGAGACCTAAAGTTTACCTTTCTTTATGCAGGAAGTAACAGAAGAATTGTTGAATCTGATTTCTCATTTCAGTCAACAGTCAAGCTCCTTTAATACTAATAATCTAAAATTATGCAAAAATCTTCACTATCCATTCATGTGTTGTGTACCTATGTATGGGCAGTCCAGTGTCAATATATAGAGGAATAATAAATTTATTTTTATGTTGCACTTCTGTATGCTCTGGTTAAATCACAGAAACCCAGAATATATCCAGAGTACTGATTGCTTCCCTTGACCTCAGTAGGCAAAATTTCTTTAGCTGCTCGTAAACTGATCCAACCTTAGTAAAATCATTAATGAACGAGATCTTTTCCTGAAAGGCCTTATATTCTTTTAATCTTGCAAATTTTTTAGCATGGATTTGTTTGAATGGAGATTTTGATTATTCTTGGAGAAGTAAGGATACAGAAAGTAGACGCCTAGGGAGTGATGTTTCCTGTCAACATGCTAACACAAATACTTGACTGTTACTACTAATTAATAACACTGGTTACTGTCAACTGTTCTAGATACTTAAAATGTCATCAAAAATGACCTATCCTTTACTAAATATCTTCAAAAGAGTTTATTGGGAATGTGTGCCAAGACAGGACGGATATGCTGTCGCGGAGACTCCAGCCGTGGAGGTGTTGTGCTGGCCTTGGAGCCATTTAGGAATGATGTGGTCAGGGTGAGCCTGGGTCTGGCACTTCAGATCAATATGCAAACCCTCTCATGCTCATGCACTGATCCTCCCCAAAAAACATTAGTCAAAAAGCACCAAAGACTTCGGGTGCCATATCTGATTTGTGCCTTTTAATCTATGAATGGCACAGGGTTATGTATTTTTAAACATCCATTTATTTTAAGAGTTAGCTTTCTTGTTCTATCACTTAATTTTCCTGTGTGATGATGCATATAGCTTTGCTTTTTACCATGTCCTCCTTTTCTGTGTGTTTATCTGTCTATTTCTGCAGTATAATGACTCTAATATTTTTCATCTGCCCTATGTAAAGGAAGTAATTTTATAAATTATTGGACCTTTAAAAACTAAAATATAGTCTTGTTAGCTAGATCATATTTTTTTCCCCTATAATTTAAACAAGGACATGCAGAATGTATTTAATACATGGTATAATCTGCCAGCAGGAATATCAGATTTCTTGTTAACTCACTATGTATCATTCGCATACAAAGTGCTGAAAGAGTTTAAAAATATATTTATTATTTTCCTCACAATGCCTCTTTGGTTTAAATTGAAATAAATATTATTCTAATTGATGAAGTATAAGTCTTATCGAAGGTAAAGTACTGAGTAAGAATGAGGAATTCCCTCTGTATGATTATATAAAATGCAATACAATTAGGTTTGGTTTCTTCTGAGTTTAATTTAGTTTATTCCATTAGGAGGGATTCATTCACCATATTTAATTAACTATAACACACTGTAATAAATATTTTCCAAAAAAGAAAGCTTAAAGAGTTGAAGACTTGTATCATAAGTTTCCTATTTTCTCCCTTACCTTCTTAACAACTTCATAGTTTTTGTTCCATTGAAACTTGTAAGGGGAAAATGAGAGCTCTGGGAATGTTCCTGGTTTAAACCTTACTGAAAGGGTTTACATATTCATTGAGGCACAGTCCCAGTCCTGCTGAAGCCACAGGGCCTATCCTCAGGGCTGCCCCCAGCCCCAGTGGCATCACTGCTTGGATTCCCCTGCCCAGAGCAGGGCTGCACCAGGCTCCTGCCCCTGGCACACACGGACCTGGTGGCTCCCCTCTCCCCTAGCCCATCTGCCCTTGTGCACAGTGGCTGCAGCTCTCAGAGAAATGTCCAGATGACAGCTATCCAAGCCTGAGGGAGTGCAGCTGCATCTGGGTGGGGAGGAGATGCTCCCTCTGCTCAGGGAGCCCATAATGGGCAAGGATTACAATAAAAATGACCACTCTTCATTATCTACATGCAGGAAACCTGTGCTGAAAGTCCCCCTTCTGACCTCCTCTGTGTGATACAATACTCGTGTCAGTGCTAGTATTCAGAACCTTCAGAAACAGGACTCAAAAGGAACAAATTTCTTTTTTACCCACACATTCGATTTTGATGAATGGCTTGTGTTTTGCATGCTTTTCAATATTAACTGGGAATTAGATAATGTACCCTCTTTAGAAAGTTTCTAATGGAAGCATTAAATGTTTCCAGGATTTCCAGAATGATCTGGAATCCTTGCCAGCATCACACCAGTTCTAGTGGCACTCTACAATCTACAGCTAATTTACGTGCAGCAGATATTTTTCTCCACTTTTAATCCAGTGTCTGCTCTGGCAAAACTGCTTCTGGAGAAACTGAAGGAAACTTTTCTGGGAATGAAGCAACAATATGGCACTTCTATCATGTGTTCATAGATGTAATTTAACTCTACAAACATGGATTAGGTTTTAGGATTACAGACTTCATACCTATTTCCTCTGTCAGGTGGGTACTGTTCATGCTCTAAAAATGAGGGTGTAAGAAAGGAATAAAATAAATGTAAAAAAAATATGAACCTCTGAGATTGCATTTTTCAAAAGCATAGATTGAAATGCAGGAATTTAGGAGAGAAAGGAAGATAAAATCTTCAGACATGCGATTTTTCTTGTGGAAGCTGAAGAAAATATAGTTTATAACTGCCTGAAGATCTGACATTTGTTTTCTGTGGCAGTGTTAAATGAACAGCTCTGCATAAAAACAGGACTTTCCAATCCTGATTTGCTTTATAAATCCGTAGACTGGTAGCAGCTTGAGGCATTCCAGAAATGTCAATATCATCCTGAATAAAGGTGTAACACTGTGGTCTACTTTTCTGTAAGCTCAAGGTTTTGACATTTCTGATCTTTTTAAACTGCAGAACATCTAAGTCACAAGGCTGTAGATATTTTTACATTTTGTAACCTTGTGTGAGGCTAATGACACAAATGCCTTTTTGAAGGATCAGTGGTTTGAAGGATCAGCATCAGCAGTTTGGGGACCAATGATTCAGTCACTGCCTTGCTCGAGATGGAGCGTGGCAACCTGCATTTTCATCACAAATCAGCAGGAGAAGCAGCATATTATGCAAATATTAGCACTTTAGCAAAGCTTCAGGCAAGGCCAAAGTGAACAAAAAAGTGAGGGAGAAGCTCTAGTGCATGCCAGGGGCTGTGTTCCACAGCACTGCTCTCAAATCCCCCAGGTGTGCAGCAGCTGCACTGGGGAGAAGGAGTGCAGGGTCAGCCCCACTCGGCATCCTGATGAGCAGGGCAGGTTATCCATCACTGATGGAGCTGATGAGCAGGGCAGTGGGCACAGAGCTGGCAGCATGGACCAGCCTGCCAGGACCAGGTGTACAGGGGCCACTGCCAGCTCACAGCCACTGCTCCAAGACAGCCTGGACCAGGGGCTTAGGGAAAGGAAAAGTGTGAGCCTGAGGACTGCTAGGGACTGTGTTTGTGCACACAGCTTCTTCAGGCTTTTGTGTAGCCTTTGTGCAGCTGGCAAAGTAAATTTCATCACTTGTGATCAGGCTGCACCAAAACCTAGTGCTCTGAGCAAAACTTGGTCATGACAAGGACATGGGACAGAGCAGAGCCTGGGTGGGTGGCTGAAGAAGGACTAAACTATGGTAGTAAGAATCAGGACCAATATCCTTGTTCAGTTGTCCAATACACTTGCTAGATAAACTTAATCTGATCTAACTGTGCTTTATGGAAATGTCCGTGTATGTGAACTTGCAATGCACTTACCTGGACACTTAGGGTCAAAGAGCATAAAACAAGTACTCTGTGTTTAGTTCTTGAATTTAGACATTCTTGCTTGAAATTATTCAAATCTGGGCCTGCCCAGAGAATACCGAGAGAGCAAATAAACTTGCATATACTATCCTCTTTTGTGATGTTTTCTGGAGAGATACCTGAGACGAGTCTGGGTTTTTTTGTTTGTTTGTATCTTGTTTTATTCTTCTAAGAAAGCTGAGAATATTGGTAATAGCTGATAGGGTCAAAGAAAAATTTATTTCTTTGCCCAGAAGATACACCTTTGTATACGGGAGAAATTTTATAGCAGTTTGTGGTTATTCCTATAAAAACAGTACTTTGAGTAGAACTAATGCAAATCCTGGCAGTGATTTTTCAGTTAAAATGTTACGAAATAATACAGAGCTGTCTGTTTTTCTTTTACTTTTGGGGGTTCTGAGGGGATTTCATATGTTTTGGGTGGTTTGTGGGTTTTTTGTTTTTTTTTTCCCAGTTAGTCAAAATCAGTAAATCTGTTTTTTTTATTACAGTATTAAGCCAGTAAGAACTTATTCTTTGAAAACAAAAAAAGCTCTCACAGTTTGGGAAATAAGGGCATTTATAGCCATTTAAAGCTGATTTATATTTGTGTAGTTTATTATCCTTCCTGTACAGGCACATTTGTAGTGGTATATAGGGTCTACACTAAGACAATAATCCATTTCTTAACATGACAGTAAAGCAGGTCAGTTTTCTGTAACAGAAAAAAATCTGAATAATTTCTTCAATTTGCACAAAATTATATTTAAAGCAGAAGTACAACATTCAGTGGAGATATTAAAGTGTTCTAAGCAAGGTTATGTCTACACTGCAGTGCCTGAGTAGTACTGCAGGTACAGGTGGGCTCTCCAAGGGGCAGGTCAGTGCAAGTTGATTTATCTTCCAGTTGGTGCTGGTGTCTCAGCTGCTGTGAGCAGAGAGGAAGGTGTTGAGGGTCTATACTACACCTCAGCTCCTCCCTTTTGAAGTTAGACTAGTGTGGTTTTCTCAAAGGGGTTTTCCAGATGCCATCATTATTTTGTAAGTCAAGAATAAAATACTTTCTGCCTGCAGGGTGAAAGAACACGTTTTTATTTTTGGCTTGGAACATTTATATTTTTTAAAAAATAAAATTCAAGTTTCCATTAACAAGCACATGTTATGAGTAAATCGCCCAAGGAAGGATTTTCTAGAACAGTTTGCAGTATAAGCAGTGTGTAAAAATCCTATATCCAAACTAAAACACTTGTCATCTGCTTTTTTTGTTTGTGGGATGAAGGAGAGTTATCTGTGACCTGTTGTGGGGAATCACATCTGGAATATGAAAACAGATGGCTTCAAATGAAAGAGCTGATTTGCATGATGTGCAAATAAAAAGCATTTCTCCTTATACTCTTGACTACATTCAGCAATAATTTACTGAGTTATTGGAATAAGCAAGAAATGCTACACTTGTTTTTGTTAAAGAAGAAATATTTATGTGAACTTTTCCTGTTTACATCAGCATCAGTACAGTTTAAAAAATCTGTGTTAAATGTTGCACTTCAGATCATATTTCCTTCTACCAAGGCCATGAGAGAGGATGTTTGCCATGTGAGATATTACATTCTAAATAATTGCAGTAATAATAAGGAAGGAAACAGAAGTTTGGGAATATGATGGGATAGTCCAAGAATCACACAGTAAATCATGGCAGAGCTAAGGTAATGCTTAGGTTTCTAGGTTCTGGCTTGGTAATCATATCTACTGTATATGCTTCTTCTCAATAGCATGAACAGGCAGCAGTTTGTAAAAATGAATGCACTAGACATCCTGGTGTTATGGACTTAAATTAAATCCAAGGGACATCTAAACCTGCAAAACCAAGACTTTTAAAAGTTACCTCTAGTACAAATACCGACAGAGTAGCCAGTAGGTTTTCAGGTCTGCGAGCACAGAAAATCCACTGAAAGGTCCCTGTCACTAAACCAGGCTGTGCCTTTTGAGAGGAATTTCACAATAACTGCTTTTCCTGCAGTATTTGCAGATGCAAGAAGTGGAACAGGGGACTTTGAAAATGTACTTCCTTTACCACGCAGTTTTAAACACTAAAAACAAAGAAAGAATTCATAAGTTTTCCATGATGATTACTGAACCTCCTGATGCCTAGTGTCAGAGGCTACAGTGATGACAGATTTAGAGACCAGAAAATGAAACATACAGAATATTTTATGGAGATCAGGGCACTGCCTTTGTTCAGCAGGGAAAAGGCAAGTTCCTCAGCACCACACAAGAGTTGTCTGAATTTACATTTGCCTCTTCAGGGACTGGCTCAGGGCTCTTAAAACACCTGGGAATCTTCTTGGTCATGTTGCCTTCAGGGGTCTCAGACTCAGCCTTCAGACATCCTGCCTGCCTTATCTGCTCACCTGTGTAGCACATACAGTTCCTCTTTTCTAGGAAACCTTTATACCCACGAGTTTGCCTTGCAGTGGCCACAGGGCAGTTCCTGGACACAGTGTACCAGCTATTTCCATTCTGCTGTGTTGTACAGAAATAGCAATAATTTCACCAATCACACAGAGACTTAACACAATTCTTTAATCTGAGAATCACCCATTAGGGTATGAATACACCATGAAAAATACACCATGCCAGGGTTTGTTGCAGTCTTTTTGTAAAGGCAACAAACTCTTTTCTCAGTTTCACAGTAGAGTCAAAGACAACCACAGCAACCAATGTAAAGTAATCCTTAATTATTTCTTTCCTTTAACTGAATTTCCTAGCTGGCTAATGATTTTGATGTTTGAGACTAACAGTGTGTCTGATTTGAAAGCTGTTATAGTGGTTGATTTCAGAAAGAAAGAAAATTTGCTCCCAAATTTGTGTTGTTCAGTCAGACTGTCTGAATGTCTTTGCTGGAGGAGACTTATACAAAATACCACTTTTGAGAAAGAGGTTTTAATGCTAGTGACACTCATCTTGGTTGAAACACAACATGATGTTTTCAATATATGCTGGATAAATTACATCTGACTAGTAATTTAAATGAATATACTAACTTTGCATGCACACATTTTACTAATATGCCTTTTAATTTTAATGACTAATGTAAAAATTTTACCATCTGGAAACTCTCATTTTATTTTTCCCTATGTTTTCTGAGGTAGGTTATTTAATTACTTGGCAAACGGTCTGCCTAATGCCACTACATCTTATTAATAATTTGTATGCAAAAAATGAACTCCTGTCTGACTGATAGTTCCTTTGAGGCAGGAAAGAGAGCAGAGGAAACAGTTTTAGCTGAAAAAAATGTAAGCATCTTGTAAATATGTTGCTGAAGCACTTGTTCTAAACAGTGTGTCCACAGAGACTTGTATTAATGATCCAAAATATCAAAGCAGGAAGAAAAATTACTTGAATGCTGCTGCTGTTTTGCAGGTACAATACAGCCAGAGATAGCTGTCGAAGAGAAAGGCAGGGTGGTGAGCAGGAGCAAAAGGCTGCTTGAGAGGAGAGGTGTATCAGAACTGGGGAGCACTGGGCTTCTCAGTGGAAGTGAATTTGGGCTTCAAGTGGAGGTGAGTGTGCAGTTCTTCAGGCCAAATTCACATAAATGCCATGTAACTGCAGTCTCTACTTCCTGGTTTTAACAGTGCCCAGTTTTGGGAAAGGTATTGTCTACAGGCAGTTATTTTCCTCACACTCAGTCATAGTGTCAGGTAAAACACACCGTTTTCTCCCCTTAATATTACTTCTGCTTATTAGGTATGTTGCTCAGTTAAAAAGAAGGAAATTTTTTCCTCTTGCTGTTGCCACACAGCAGATTGTAAAAAGTGAGGGGAGGATAAGGCAGGATTATTTTAAAACGCCTTCACTGTACCTCTGACTTTTTTTGACTCTTTAGTTTACTTTTGGAGATCTGTTAGAGTGGTTCAGCTTGGCTTCACACCCTTCTTTCCCTCCTTGCAATGCTTGCTGCTGCTGCTGACGGGTTTTGCCCCAGGCTGCCACAAGAAGCCCGGATAAAACATTCCGTATGGAACAGCTTCTCCTGGCTGCTTCAGGCAGAGTTCAGCCACAAGGTTTTTGGATGCAAGCAATGCCTAAGACATAGGCTATCAGCTCTTTTGTGAGTTTCATCTTCGCTTGCAGGACCTTCTTAGCCAGCAGAGATGGAGAAAGCTGCACAGAGGTTCTGCAGACAGCTTTGTATCTGCAAGGGGGTCTGGGCAGCAGTCCGAGTACATAACATATTAAAGGAGCTTTTATAGGGTTAGGGTGCCTTAGAAAATGAACCAATGATATCAAGGATTGTAAACTATCCAACTACTTAAAGATTTTAGGTGAAAAGTGACCAATTACTTAAGGGATTGAAAAAGGACCAATTAAAGCACAAAGAGATAACATGGGGGTCTGCAGAAGGGGGTGAGATATTTCTAGCATTAGTCATTCTAAGGAAGCAATTTCTTATCTAAGGGATGATTTTCCAAGGAGTTCTTGTAAGGGTTTCTGCACCTTCCACAGCTTGACACTGCCATGCATGTAATTTCACTCATGTAAAGATAGTTTGCTTCTGATAAGGATGTTATACATGTCAGAAGAAGCATCCACCAAGTATCTAAGGGGTCATGGGAATTTATCAGAATACTTACAGGGTATTCTTCCCCTGTTTTGCAATAAAATTTTAGTTCAGCTCTTCCTGTCAGGAGCCTGAGCTAGGCCATAATAGGGTACTTGTGCTACCTGTGAGCAATAATTCAGCTACTTGGTGTTAATTTCTAAAGAGATTCTTTGAAGCTGTGGTGCTTTAACCCTTGCCAGCAGATCAAAACCATGCAGCCACTCACAACAGCAACAGCAACTTTCCATGGAATTGTTGAAGTGAAAAGAAAAAGGGCTAGTAAGCTGTAAGTACAGATGTACCTGTTGGCAAGGAGACTTGGGGGAGTATTAGCCCAAGGAGGTAAAATATGCCTTTGTCTTTAGCATTTGTACCTTACCCTGGCACCAAATCAGAGCTAAAGAATGAACGTCTGAGACTAAACAAAATATTTTCCTGACACAAAGCATGATATAAAGAAGTTTACATCAATGTTACATTTAGAAATAAATTATTTTCCAATTAATTGAAATTTTGTCTATATGTAACACTTTATAAATATTTATTACACTCCTTAACATTTTTAAATGTTTAGTGGTAATTTCTGTCAATATTTTGAAAGAGTTTTGAAAGAAGGTGACTAAAACCTATGATGACTTTTGTAGATTTCTGATTACATACACACTAGTTCGTGTAAAATAACTATGATACCTTGGGCTTCTGAATTTTTCTTTCCCAATAGAATTTTTAAAACTGTATGTACTTGTCTGAAGCAGGAACTGCAAAAATCTCACTATGTTTTTTGACTTTTTCTATCCTTATTAGTGTATAGAATGTCTTTAAATTCTGGCTTTTATATTTACTACCTTGCAAAAAGACCTGTTTGTATTGATTCTATCTCTTGTCGTTGTGTAATCTAAACTACGTGCTTTTTACAGATCATCAAGATGCATCTGCTGGACAGACTCTGCTCATTGTAAAACTCCACCTTTGCAAAATTTTTTGAATCAAAAGAACTAAATATTTTAAGCCAGCTGCTTTACCTATTAAATTATAATTTCACATTTCTAGCAAGAATTCCTATTTATATAATATGAGTCTTGCAAGCCCCAAATTCCACAGAACTGTATTGGTTATTCACCAAAGATTATTTTTAAGTAACTTTTTATTCATATAGCAAATGCTAATTAATTGCTCTGGGTTTGTTTTAAATTCATGAATTTAGGTCAATTCATGTTGGCCTAAAGTAAAAAAAAAACACATGAGAATGAGTTGAAATTGACTTTTCCTAAGGTAAAGAGATGATGAAGCAAAATGATGTTATGGCTCTTTCTTTTCTGCTATAATATAAGAAGGCAATCTAATTTAATTATTATTCTGTCACTGTGCTAATGACTATTTAGCCCTTACAAATGACAGCCTACACTAAAACATGGAGCTGGTTCACAGCTTTAATACTAAACCCATTTTTAAAATTTTGTGCTAATTTCAATCAGAGTGGAAAATTGTGTACAATATCATTATTTAATTGACTACAGACATACATAAAAACCTTTGAAGTTTAATACCTTATAACTTTGAAATAGGGAACTTTGGGAGATTGGATAGTTTCCTTTAATAGTTTCAACAACAAAGTTTTAAGAAGGTTTCTAAAAATAGAAGCTAAGCAAAAAATCTACATCCACTGTGTTTCATCACCCTAAATGAACATCTGCTAAGAAAACTGAAACCTTGCAACAGGACTCCAGCCAGCATCAGAGAACATAGTCACATTGCAAATACTTCCACCTGCGTATGAGAAAAATTTACACAGCGAAATGCCACAATCTCCTCATTCTCATTTTGCTGGGGCTGTGAAAAAACAACTGTATTCACCCAGCATGAGCTGTTTCATTACAGCCTAACCCACGCTCTGCAGTGATGGTTTCTATGCACCTTTTAATGCTTTTAATTACTGCCTTGCCACTGTTATCTGGCACTGGTTTAGCATAACTTTGGCATCATGATTCTGACAGTACCATTTGGGCTCCTTGAGGACTTTGAGGGCCACTTGTTCCCTTCTGTAAATTGTTGTCACTCAAAGCAGCAATAACATAACAGCAATTAAATCACAACAAAAATATGTACATGATACTGGGCTTTTCTTTACACAATGAGCTAAAATCAATGCTGGATTTAATTTTTAAAAGTGCAGTTCTCAATGGTTTTTTTCTGAAGTTCAGCTGTCTTTCCAACAGGAGCAACAATCTTTATGAGTGTAGTGGGTCTAGTGCTGGTCAAAACGCCAGTGCACCCACTGGAATTATTTATTCATTTTCTGCTGTGAGAGAAGGATCAGGAGGAAAGCAAAGCAGGCTCAAAACTTTTAAGAATATAAAGAAATTTTATTAACAGTGCTAAAAGAAAAATAATAAGAAATCAGAATAAACCTTAGGAACACCTCCTCCCACTCCTCTTTCTTTTCGTACTGACAAGGTAAATAGAAAAAATTTGGTATTTTCAGTCAGTTTACCACTCCTAAAATAATCTTTCTTCAGATCACTGAGGGAGAGGAGTCTCTCCTGCAAAGCCATGGAGACTGTTCCACAAGAAACAGTTATCTCACGGTTTTAATTTTCGCAAATAGCCGCTGCCTGGAAATCTGCAATCATGAAGTCCCTCCTGCAGTTTGGTAGTGTTCCAAACTATCAGCTACCACTATGGGTCATCTCAGCATATTGGGATGCAATTTTAAGGATGAGCTGTACCGATATAGACACAAGAGTTCTCTTCTTTCATCTCTGGGAACAGGGGTTTTCTTCTTCTATTCCCAGGGCAAGGTTTTTCGTCACTTTCTTTTCTCTGTTCAGGTTTCTCAATGGATCACAGCTACTGCAACATCTGCTTGCTTCAACACGGGTGTCTCTGCTCATAGCTGTGGTTAGAATGTTACATCCCCCGAAAGCATTCCATGAGTTCAAGGAATAAAGAAAAAAAAGAGTCTAATGTGTCAATTATATCTTCACCATAGCCTTAGAGGAGAATTTCAGCCCAAGACTAAGGCATCTTCTCATTCTCCTCCCATCTGGGATTTGACTCCTTCTTCACTGATCTCAGTATCTTATGTTGTTTTCTTTTGCCTGTTAAAAGATCTCACAGAGAATCACTTTGTAACTTATGGATCTTATTTTTAATTAAAAACCAACCTATGTTAAACCACGGCAATAAGGAATTGTGTACGTCTTTCCAAAAACTGAATATTTATATACATCTGCTGAAGATGAACCTGCTTTGATAGAATATTTTTTCTAATTTCAGTAGTAATTACCCTAACCAAAGTAGGTTATCTTGTATCATAAAGAATTCAAATACAGGTATGTATGAAGCAGGTGACTGGTATAACTGCAAAACCTCTATGTTTCCTGCTAATTGGATGAAAAGGAAAATAAAGAAAAACAACACTAATCCATGGACTCCATGTTCTACCAGCATTCCTTAAATGTTCTAGTGCCTTATTACTGTTCTGATTTTGTGCTGTCTTTGAATATACAGCTGAAATTGAGATATGGCAATGTGCTAATTTCCTCCAGGACATACACTCCTTCCATTTCTGTCCACTATAAAAAAAGCCCAGTTTTTGTTAAGTTGCTTTCAATTAATTCAGGTTCTCCTTAAAAATGTAATTTAGATGCATTATAACCAACTGAGGTATCCTATTGATTTGAAAATATTGAAATGAAGGTCAAAGATATTTTCCCCTCTCTTTTCCACGTGGCCAAATCTCTGTGAGAACCACATACTGGAATATGGTACAGTTATGATAGAAGAAGTTCCTGGGGGGGGTTTTGTCTGTTTAATGGACTGGGGGGTTGTTTGCTTGTTTGTTTTGTGTTTCAAGTTTTAGAGGCACTGAGAATATTTGATTTCTAGGGTTTTTTTTGCTTTTTATGTGTTTGACCTGATTTTCCTTGAAAACAAAAAATTGCATCCTTGGGCTCTGACGAAGTCACTACGAGACCTTCCAATTGCACAGATGGCTAAATGCTGTTATTTTAAGCACAAATGATGCAGATTCACTTATAAAAATTTCTTCTAAGCAACTGAATTATTTTCTTGTACTTAATAATATTCCAAAAGATTTTCCCAAAATCCTACTTATGCTATGTTCATATCAGGCTATTGTTAGGCAGAAATTAGGTATGGTATCAACACAAGGAATTTGAAGTTGAACTCAAGATAACAGACAGCTTTGTGAAGGACATTCGTTGAGATGCAGAACTTAGCAATGTCCCTCTGCTCCTAGACAGCTCAGCACTACTTCTATGTGTGAGGATTTGGGTTTTTTGCAAGGTGGGGGGGTAGTGGAGCAAGAAGTGAAGGATCTGAAATATTTGGTGTTGCCTTCACCTTTCTGAGCAGTGTGGCACTGAAGGCATGCTACAGACATGTAGTTTTTACAACTAGAAGAAGAGAAGAGAAGAGAAGAGAAGAGAAGAGAAGAGAAGAGAAGAGAAGAGAAGAGAAGAGAAGAGAAGAGAAGAGAAGAGAAGAGAAGAGATATTTAGTGCTGTGTGACCTCACAAACATGTTTTATGTACACAGGTGAGCGATGAACTTACACCGGTATTAACTTGTCTGGATAGACTAAGGACCTAATCTAAAATGTCTAAGATTCTAAGTCATGGTGATAAATAATATAATTTCCCATTTTTCAAATGGTCCTTTGGTGCTTTGCTTGTAACAGTATGCTTCACATCTGGCCTTGGGAATCTCTGGAATGTTATGGCAAGTTTGCTGAGCAGCTCCCATAAAATGCAGAGCTTTTGCAACTCAGTGTTTGGTGCCATGCAGGAAGATTCAGTCTCATGCCACAACGGTATGAAGTGGGAATTAAGAGTTTTGTGTGATCATGATACAGACAGGAACATCTTTTAATGGATTTGAAATCTAAACCCCCACTAAGAAAATCTGTTACCTCAGATAATTTATTAAGTATAATCTTAAGAAAATTATCAATTTGACAGATCCAAAGACCGATGGAAAAATGCAATTTGGCAGTAGGTTAAAAAGGCATGAAACTAGAAAAAATTGTTTTTTGAAAATTCATTGAACAAAGATAGATAATGTTTACAGAGTTACTACAAGGTCTTGGCAAAAGTGTTGATCAAATACAGATGTAACATTTTAGATTAGAACACAAGGTCTTGGCAGAAGTGTTGACCAAATACAGATGCAACTTTTTATATTAGAACACAGAATTTTATGTGCCTAGCTGAGATTAAAAAAAACATTGATCATAATTTTTTTTTTTTTTCAGAGTTTGAAACTGTATGCCCATTTAATTAAAATAGTATAAAGAAAGGCAATATCTGTGCCACAATTACAACATGGAGGTGCTCCATGAAATAAATAATTTTAAATTCAAAATATTCCAGGGTATAGAAGAGAGAAACTTAATTTTTTTAGATGACTTTGTTGTAGGAATTACAAAAATATTATGTGAGTAGTGCCTTAATTAATAAGCACTGCTGGGCTGATAAAAATGACCTGTTTAGGTGCCTTATTTCACAACATTTACAGGACTTATGTTTCCTGTTCTTTCTTGCTTTTGTGTGTGCATTACTTCACTGAGAAACCTACACAACACAGCCATTAAGTAGAATACAGTTGTCAGGCTTTTCTCCGTTTTCATACTGAATTGCCAGAATAAAATGTGTCTTTCTGGAAATAAATATAATTTTCTCTTGATTAACTTTTTTTTTCCACTTCTGCTTTCTTGTAAAGAAGCTTTGCAAAAGCTCAGACTTCACAAAGAGAAATTTTAACACTAAAATAGCATTATATAACTGGAGGTTGAAATTGAAAATTTCCATTATAAATAAATTTTGGTGAATTAATTGCTATGATCTCAGCATGCATTTCAAGTATGTGGTCTGATCAAGCATGTTGTAGAACTTTCCAGAAGAATTGAGTAGTTGAAGAACTTACCTAAAAGTTCTAATATTAAAAGAATCCTAACAGTTACACTAAAATAAATCAAAGCATTTAAAATATGTTTGTGTAACTACCTCTGATTTTGATCCTACAGATTCACTAACTTAATTGATGACTTTTGGGTATTTTAATTACAGAATGAGAATTATTTATGAAATGTTTAGACTTTTAAACAATTGCACCTAGTCTCTTTGGGACCTCTAATTGGTTGTGGGCAAAAAATTGCAAGGTATTAAAAACTGAGATAAGGCAGCTGACAATCTGAGGAGAGCATGATAACATGTAGCAATTTAATATAATAATGCTGTTAAAAAACTTGTAAAAATTGGGTGATTTTGATTAGCATTTTAAGTGAAAAAAATTCTTAGTGGCCAAATACCATTATAAAAACCAGGAAAATTTGCAAGTGTTTTTATTTTAAAGATGAAACTTCAGAAATCAGAATAAATGCCCTCCAAAGCTCTTGACCCTCTTCTTGGCAATGATGTTATTTTTGTTTTGTCAGCAGCACCAATGAGTGCAGCTGCTATACTGTATGAAATAATTGTATTACATGACAGATAAAACAAGGAGTATGCATCATATTATAAATAATTTAATTTTACAAAAGAATTTTACATCTTAATCTATTCGACCACCACTTTCACTTAGACCCTGAAATAGAATTATGTTGTTGTATTCTTTGCTATAATCTAATTTTTCACCCATAAGGAAATGTCAGGTCACATTTATAGCAATCTAGGGGCCTCTGAACCAGATTGGAAGGTCATTCTGTTTGAGCATTGTAAATGAACCTGTCCAGCAAAGTTTTGGTTGAGGACAACCAAGGACTCATTACGCAGTTAATTTGCCCAAATGCCAGTAAAAGCAATGCCAAGATTGTTGTTGTCTGCCCTGAGAAATTTGCAGAAGAAATTATATTTTAAAAATTTTGTCAAAGATCATTATATTACAATGCAAATAACATTAAGCAAAATAAACTTGTGCTAAAATGAGACAAGCTGTATTTCAGTATTATGAAAAATAAGGATTTATTTTTGCTTTCTACGTGTTGTAAAGTCTTATTCTAAGTCTCTGTTTTAAGAGGCTTGGCTATCTTTCATAGCCTCCCTAGACTGCTACATTGTCATGATTAAGTTCTGTCAAAAGACTTTTGTTGCCATAAAATGTGACTCTCTTTTATAGATATGATTGTGCACTTTTATACACACCATCAGGGAACATAACTACAATCTTGAAAGCAATTTCCACCTCTCTTATCTAGTGTTGACACTAGAAATCAGGAAAAATAAAAATGCAGCTCTGGGTGGTGCCTAAGTCATTAATTTGTGCTCCTCCATAGGTAGAAGGAAGACAGGAATTAAATGTAATTACAAATTTGTGAAGGGCCAATCAGCACATTATAGTTATATAAAGTAATTTTGTGCTCTGACTATTATTTTGCCATGGTTTTTTTCTATTCTGCAACACTGCAATATGGTTTTAATAAACTCATCTTTAAGCCAAGATTTCCCAAGTTGGTGCAAAACCAGCAAGGTGCTGACTCCAGAGCTAAACCGAATATTTTAAACAACACACTGATAAACTCAGTCAAAACACTCATTTTTTCCTCATAGTAATTATTTTTCCCATCCTCTCCCCATCTTCTTTCCTGATTTATATGATTTATACTGTATGTATATCATACATAGCAGGAGAGGAGAAAATTCTCCTTGAAAATAGAGCTAGTTCAAGCATTAGGAATTATATACTGTGATAGGAACACTGATGAGAAGATCTTTAAGCAAGATCTTTCTGCATCATCACAGCCTATTTTGAACCATGAATAAAAAAACCCATAATTGAACTGAGATAATTTGAGCAATTGAAGTTGTCTTCTTCCAGTCAAAGAGTTATATGACTGGTTCTATCATGATATCATGGAATTTCTATGGTGACATACAAAAAGGCTCGTATTTATGGCCAAAAAGTCCTTTTAGCTTTTGTTTCATTTAAAAAGGGAACAAAGTTTATTCTGATAATCTGAGACTCATGATGTCAGGAATGTAGAGAATGCATAGGAGAAAAAGAATTTTCCATACAAGACATTCTCTGTTTACCACTCTCCAGAAATTCATGGAAGAAACTGGATGATCTGTCACAGCTGGTAATGTTTAGTGAGATTTTGCCACATCAGTTTAATTTCTTGATTCTCTTGAAGGCTGCTTTTCTGCTCCATTTCTCTGAAGAGTTGTAATGAGACACTTGCCAGTGTTGTAATCACCACGGGTTGCAAAAGCAATCTCTTTGCCAAACTAAGAACAAATCTTTGGCACAATATTTTGTGCTGTTTTCAGTGTCAGGCGTGTTGGTCATAGGTCTGGCACCAACGTTCTGGTGCTTAACTTCAGGGAGATCCACAGCTCTGTTATTACTGAAGTGGCATTGTATGAAGCAGGGCTTTGCAGTACTCCATGATCCAAAGAGTCTCATTTGGGATCACACATGGGTTTCAATTTCACTAGAAAAGGAGGGCTTTTTTCTTTAGTGCAGTCTTTAATGTAGCAAAGTGTTGATTTCTGCCAATAAATGGTGTAAAACCTAAAGTAGAGCCTGGGAACTTGGACATGATGAAATACAGGCTGACTAACTTCTCCCCTTAAATCAGAGACAGGTTTGGCTAAAGGAGAAATTTTTTTCAGGGCAATTAAAACTAGATTGTTTTCCTGATCCTACTGCATGAGACAAAATGCTTATAAATAGGGTAGACAACTTTTATGAAGTCCAAGAGTGGAAAACTGCACTCAGTCACACTGAAGACTTACAACATTCTCCCACTGCTAATATAGGGTATCTTCCTGAACTCATGGAGGGTAAATGATACCATGTGGTATGAATCTGCAAGTGAAAAAAACATCAATTTTCCAGCCTCATATTGTATTTCCTGCAGATTTCAATGATAATTTTTGAACCAATATTGGAACTCCTGTTTAGCAGCAGTGGGAGTGGCATTGTTTGAAAGAAACTCATCAGAAAGGAGAGGAGGATGGTAAGTAATTAATTGCTACCTGCACATTTCTGGGTATAAAGCCATCTGCTGCCAAGGGAAGTTATCCTCCCCCTACTGACCTCTAAGGACACTACAGGCTCCACCATGGCCAAATATTCAAGAATTCTTCCTGCTTCAAGGAACAGAGGGAAGCTGAAGTGTTGGCCTGAGGCAGAGCTATCATGGAGGCAGGGAAATTGCTCTGTTAGTGTAACTGCTCCCAAATAACATGGGTGATATGTGGGTTTGTGTTGTTTTGGGGGATTTGAAGTTATTTTTTATTAAATACTACACTTAAGAACAAAAAGGAGGGAACAGTTAATTGTGCATTTAATGATTATATGAAGAATAAAGCATGGTCGTTGGCTAATTAGGTCCCTAATTACTACTCTGCTTCTGTAATGATTCTACAATTGAAACAAAAGTCCTCATGCATTAAATGCATTATATGCTTAACCAGCTATTATGAGTCACTAGTCCAAAGAGCAGCCAAAGAACTCTGCAGGTGTACAGAAGCCTTTCATAACAAGCTGTAAAAGTGGTTAATTCGTGGAAATTTTGGGAAGGTGGCAGGTAACACATGTGACCCATTATTTAGCAGAATAAATTGTCTCTTGGATCCAGTACCTTTGCAGTTCTGTCAGCCTGCTACACTCCAAACAGTCTTGTGCCTCTTAGGGTTTTTTTTCCATTTAAATGCAATCACATTATGCACTCCTTGCCCATAGGCTTGCACCTTAAATCGGTCTGTGGCATTTGACACTTGCATACTAAAAATAAAATTATCAGAGTCCCAAGTTAACATCTGTTTATTAAAGATGATCTTTATGTATAGAATTACCAGGGCATTTGGCCTGATTTACTATACTAACATTTCCATTTTTGCCCTGGGTAAGGAGCTCTGCTAGTAATGCTGTACTCCATGGTGAAATAGTACCTAATCAGTATTTATGAATTGGGTTTTGAAAGTCACTAAAGAGCAAAGCTTTCAGAGTGGACTGGGGAAGATATTTTACCTTCTTAAAACACAAATATTGCTGAGCTTTGGGGATCTGTATGACATTTTCGGATTGAAGAGTTTACATTTTTAAATTACATTAAAATGTGTAATATAATTCTATCATTAGTTTAACTGGAATGCATGTCTTTTGGTCACTTATGCTATTGTTAAACCTTGTGATTATTGTGCAACTGCTGCACTTTAAAAAAAGCCAAACAGTGAATACAGCATCTTCAAATTCTGTCAAATGAGAAAATAGTCCCCCCCCACCATTTTTTTTTCATTTTCTTTTTTGTTTTTGAACTCAAGTATTGCTGGGAAAGATTGCATTTTGGGAAAAAAAAATAATTTTTTGATGTTGAAAGAAGGCCTGTGGAGGTATCTCTATACAATAGCAGAGTGATGATTGCATAATATGTTTGGTTTCCTTACTATAAGATGGGTTCTTTAGAATGTCCAGGTTTTCATACTGGCTCTTTTTAGAAAGCTGGCTTCAGGGAAAAGTCAAAGTTATGCAAGGGACCTTGATGTAGAGATTCTTGTGTTACTGGTGACTCACCTATGTGTATAAACTGGACTCACCTAGAAACAACTAGGACCATGTTGGATGATACTTCCTCTCCCTTCAATGTGGAGTGCAGATTGCTATTCCCTTTATTTACACAGCTACTCTGTGTGTACTTAGAAGTTATAATTCTGCATTTCTTTCATCCAGTTCTGTAAGCAAGTTTGTTTTTAAATCTTCCTGAAGCTTCTATCTTCTAGACTTGTATACTTTCTCTCCTCAGAAGGTTCTCCAGGGATTCTATGACAAAAATTTGATATTGGAGTTCAAGTTTTAAACATAAGTGTCACAATAGCTGACGAAATTGTAAAAATGTGTTATTTCCATTACACTCTATATTCCTGTTTGTGTGAACCACATTGATTACTGGGGTTTTTTCATTGTATCAAACATTTTTAAATTGCTACTATATTTATGATGTAGCATAAATTTTTTTATTCTTTTCTGCAAACAGTCATGGCTTTTTCTTCCATCTCTATTTGTGTTGTGCTTAAATGGGAAAACCTGTGTTTATCCTATTTTAAAATCTGTACTGTGCTGTTCTCTTTTTTATTTTTATTTTATTTGGTGCTTAAAAGATTATTCTGTTGATCATTCTTAAGAAAGCCTTTGTGAATTTTAGTGAGAAATGTTGTTAATGACAGAAGCAGAAGATATGCAGCTGATCAGCAAAGGTCTGCATCAAATCAAGCCACAGTGTCAGTGACTGTGTCTCCCTTCTGCAGGATCTTATTATGTTGAGCAGTAGACCTGCACAGATAAGCGTGGGACAAAAAAACTGTATTGCTGAGCTAAAAGCACAAACCTGGGGAATGTGACCCATAATGAAAAATTGAGAAATGCATATAATTTGTATTCTTATAGAAGGCAAGACACATTTCAGTAGAAGAATAAAAAATGCAGCTTTGGTGAGCTAGACAATTAGCCCCACAGGGTTGTCACAGAGGAACTGAGAAGTAATTCTCAGGGGAACCTCATGGTACTGACTAGTTTCTACAGTAAGCTTAACTTTTAAATAGATGGGATTTAGACTATACTTTTTAATTATGGAGAAATAAATTTTTCTACTACTGGAAATAATTGGAAGTATCAGTGGGGCATCTTTTAGTGAATGGTCTACTTAGAGGGAATGGACAGCATTGTCAGATCTCTTCAGATCCATGTCAAATGTTGACCTGACAGAAAAATCTGTAGGGACATTTGACTGTTTGACTTAAAATCCTTGAGCCATTATAATGAAGTTTTATCTTATCCTGTTAACCTATACCTCTACCAACAGCAAATGTAAGTTGGTAGAGACAGCAATTTTCAATATTAAAAAGACATTAATAGGAATTCAGGAATGATTCTGTGCAATCTGAGTTATAAATAATTAATTTCAAATTACCTGGTTTGATATCCTGGATTAGATGTATTGTAATATATTTACTGTTATTAGATACTTATCTGTTGTTAAATATTTATTTACTATTAGATGTCTATGCTCTGTTAGTTATTTACTATTGTTAGATACTTATCTGTTTTCAGATACCTGTTAATAATAGATATTTTGAATAGAGACTTGACAAAGTAAAGGCCTTTTCAAGTCTCTAAAGGGGGAAAATGAAGCCTTGGGTTTTAGTTTTATATTTTTCAGGCTCTCTACTGCTCGCTATGTCACTCTGAAACATGTTAGGTATTAGCAAGTTCACTTCACAGGGTAGTTAGACAAAACAATCCCTTCCCAGCTTGACAATCAAGGACACCAATTACTCAAAAAGCATAAACAACAGTGAGGGAAAAGGGGCAAGCCAGAGGGCTGAGACTTCATGGACTGGGGCTGTAGTTGGACAATTGACCCAAATACGTGGATGAACCAAAACTTTTAAAAGTGTAAAACTCGTGACCAGAATGCATCTTGGATTTGACTTGGGTGTAGCCCGGACAGACTCTTGCACTGCCCAAGGTGTATCCTTTCAATAAATACCTATTTTATTACTTTTGCTCTGTCTAGTCTCTGTTCCAGGTCAGCCTTTCCAAGTTCTGTAAGACTCTTTCTCAAGTAAGAATGGCACTCTCTGCTCCAAATTATCTGGTAAACTGGTGGGTTTTGTTCAATGTAAAGCACAGCCAAACAGGTATAACTTCTCCGAATCTGTCAGCACACCTTTTTGTTGCATCTGGTGTTGTTTGGGGTGATAGCCAGTAAAGAAACAGGAAGGGCCTTTGCAGGGGTTTTACAGAGATGTTTTATCTCAGCCACACGTGTGCACCATCCATGGCTCAGGGAACAAAGGCCAAAGGGCTGGTGAGGGTCTAGGTTTAAGTACGTGGGATGAGCAGGGCAGGAAGAGCATCAGGGGCAATTAGCAGGGGACATGGGGGTGCCACAAGGGAAGGGTTAAGGCAGAGGACCAACAGGGAATCAGGGTGGGAGTGACCAAAAGGCTGACAGAAGGCAGAGAGCACAAGGCTGACACAGGGAGCAGAACAGGAGTTGCTTTCCCTAACTGGGAATGCCTTCAGTCTCCACAGCTTTTTGTTAGAAATAGAATGGTATGAATGGGTCAAGGCACAACATACAAATGTGCATTCAAAATATCTGTGCAAGTGAGCGTAGAAGTTAATACCCTTGGGTTAATCCTCCCTGCATATATGAGTAAACCCATTTCAAACCACATCTTTTTGCAACAATTCATCTAAAGTAGGTGGGAATGCAGCTGCCTAATGTCAAAAATACTGCTAGATTCCTCTGTAAGTTTGTGAATTTCAATAAAAGTAAAAAGTAATGATTTCTAGATCTTCCAAAATCATAAGTAAATGAGACTGGAAGTGGTTTTCGAACATAAGCTCTACAGGCAACTCTCATATAGGGTATTCTGTTTCTTCTCCAGGCTAAGAAGTAGCAAAATATTGAAAAATGCACAGAATGAGCAAAGGAAGAGGAAAAACCCTCAGAAAATGTTTTTATTAGGTCAAAGAGGCTGTTAATAAGGATGAACTATGGTTTAAAACCACTTTTTAAAATTTTATTTTATTTGTTTGAATGATGACCTATCTAGTTTCATCTCTCCAAAACAAAGCTACCAGCCAACGCTGGGGAACTGTAAGATCAGAAGTGCTCACACAATCTCAATGTGTTAATGTTGCTCACCCGAATAACATGGTCTGCAACTGCAGCTGATGGAGACAGTGAGTAAAGATCAGTTATGCTAAATTTAAGGAACTTTTTTTTTCTTCCTTTTTATTTTATTTCTCCAGCTCTAAGAAGGTGATTAGTGTATAATATTCTAATGCTGTAGTACAGAGACTTATTTCCAGGATTATTCATTACCTTAATATATGCATTAGACTGGCGAAATTAATAGCAAGACAACACTAAGACTGAATTAACAAAACCCAGACTAATCCAGTATTCTCTGCCAAAATATCAGTGATCTCTTCGTGGAACAGCTAGTACAGCTGTTTGTCTTCTGCAATTGTTTTCAGAGCAAGCTGATGCATCCCTTACAATAAGAAACTGGAGAATCAACTTTCCCTGGTTGCTGTGTGGGTGTTGGTGAGCAGTCTTACCAGCACAGTCATGTGTGTGTTGGTAAGAATGCACCAATTCAGCCATGGGAGTATGGAGCGAGACTACATGGACTCATTTCTCTATGGTTTTGTGCGGCAGGCTCATGAAATTTGTGATTCCTACATGACCTTAGATTAGTTCCTGGTGAGAAATTATTACCAGAAAGCCAAGGAATATATCCGTTACCCCATACAGTCTCTTACACTGTTTAATCCACTTTGTTTATTATTACATTAGGCAATCATACTAATAATGTATTTTATTCATCTGTAAAAGTAAGAAACACAGTAAAGGACACAGTCAGAGGAAATTCAGTGTGTAGTACACCAGTGGACCATAATTTTGATAATACAGTGGTTGCTGTTGTAGAATTTTAATGTTGGAGGGTTTTTTTGGTTAAGTGATTTACAGCCAATGATGCACTGTATAAGTCAAAGAGCTCTGTTGTAAAGAAAATTATTGTCGAACCCTTTGGTAAAAAAATACTTTTGTGCTAATGATAGCAAGAATATTAATTTATTTCTTCTATTTTCATAATGAATTTAAAATATTGATGTAATTTAAAAAGTTAACATAGAGGTCATTAAAAATATAATTTTCTAGAAAAGGTCAGTGGATGCAAAGAAAATAACAGGCTTAGAATGAATTTCTTCACTTCTTCTGTACAGTTTCTGAAGATTTTATTTTTATATATATGTGTATACACAAATACATACACATACATATAAACAGAGCAAATAATCTTCTTGTTCACCCACTATTTTAAAAATGTCATCAATGGTTTGCCAACATAGTTTTATGAGCTAGATATCATTAAAGCTCTGTCAATTGGAGCTCTTCTACAAGCTTCTTTCAAAATTATAGGTAGCAGCTTGGCAAATAGGAAGGGTGGCCTATTACAAATTTGTTGCCAGAATAGTCTAGAGCAGGTGTGAGTGCATGAGCACACACTAAAGCACTGTGCCTTATAACATTAAACAGCTTCTAATCACAACACCTTTTCAAAGCAAGAGACTGCTTTTATCTCCATTTCACACAAAATAAGATAAAACAAGCCTTTATAGCTTGCCTGATTGACAAAGCAGCTTGGGTCAAAGTAGGGAACTACTTTGGAGGAATCCAGCCTCCCAAGGGCTAAGCCAGTTGCTCTAACCCACAGTCACTTTGCAGCCAAAGCAGAGCAGGACTCTCACCTCATTAATTTGTTAGCTGAGCAAGTTGGTGTATCAGAATTTGTCTTACTGTTATAAGAAAAAATATGTTTTAAGTCTAAGCTCTTAATTTAAATTTGCAGAATGTGCTTGATTGAGACAAATGACACAATTGGTCAGGAAATTTTGCTAGGTGGAATTCAATACTGGAGAGACTAGTTCTTGAACATATCAGCAGTCTGAGGCTTCAAAATCTTTTATTTCTACCACTGGCCAACTAGGTGCAGCTAAGAGAATATTTTTCCTTTCCACTGCATCAATTCCAGTATTTGTTTCCTGCATTTGCACAGAATCATTGATTGACTTGGTTGGAAGAGGTTTTACAGATAATTTACTTCCTACTCCCTGTCATGGGCAGGGACACACTGCACTAGACCAGGTTGCTCAATACCCCATACAAACAGGCCTTGAACATTTCCAGGGATGGGGCATCTTCTCTGGGCAACCTGTTCCACTATTTCACCACCACTCACAAAGAAAAATTTCCTTCTTATACCTCATCTAAATATTCATTTTTTCAGTTTAAATCTTTTTCCCTTGTCCTCTCCCTTGTCAAAAGTCCCTCTCCACCACACTTGCAACCTCCTTAGGTACCAAAAGAAGCAAGTCTGTCTCCAGCATTCTTGCAGCCTCTTTCCTGTAACTTCCTCCTGGAATATGCTGTGCAGGGTGTCTGGACACTCCTTTTCTCCAAGCTGAATGACCCCAAATCTTTCAGTCTGTCTTCATGGAAGAGGTGACATCTCCTTTGTGAAGTTTGTGAAAGAGAGAGATTCTACTGTCAGCAGCAGAGGTATATTTACAGATTCCTTCATTGTCACTTTTAAGATCATATTCCTCAGCACTGTTCCTTTACACTGAACTCAGTATCAGTTTTCTCATGTTACAAACACTGGGTTGTTACACATTCTTGTGTCCTCTGAAAAGTATATAGCAAATGATGCATTTTAATTTGTCTTCTTAGGGTGGGACTGATCTAATCTGTCTTGCAAAGGAAAAATTTCTTCACCATGATTCTTAGTTAAACAAGAACAACTTTCAGGAAAAGAAAGCCTATACAAAGAAATATTTTTCTGTAGAATAGAAACTGATGTGCATGTGTGTTGTCAATGATAATAATAATTGTCATGCTGCCATTTTGTGAGGGCCACTCTGCTGAGAGATGATCTTGATGCTGTTAGAAAGTTCCAGCACAAACTTTTTACCAGTTTCAACATTCTGCACTGTGCTTCAACATTAAAAATAAAAATATTTTTAAAATAGATCAAGTTTTTAATGTTCAGATGTTTTTCTCAATAGTTGTGTAACCTGGGAAAGAAAATTAAGGGAGATATTTTTTGTGTCCTCAGTCTCTGACATGGAGTGTTAAACTGCTTAAACCATCTCCATATCATCTAATCAGATATTATATGCAGCCTTCAGCAAGATGCTGTGAGGGGAAATGCTGGAAAAATGAATTTTTATTAAAACAACTGATACTTGATTTGAGTTACTGTGGAAGGGGAAAATTAGGGTGAAAACACACCTTTTGTGGACCCTTGTTTAAAGTGACAAATATCTTGCCTTCAAAAGTACATAGAAATGTGCAGTCTCATTATGTTTACAAGAAATATAGACCTCTACTTGATGTACCATTTTGAAGAGTACTTTTTGAAGGCTAATTTCGAAGGGTACTTTAATATATTTTGAGGTCTGAAATACAGCCTTTATGCACACTGAAATAAATAAAAGGGATCCCACTGACTATTCGTATGCTAAAGTACTGAAGGTAAAAAATATAAACCTTAAGGACCCCCAGAACTTATCCTTTACTTGTCTTCTGACTGAACAGGGATAGTCAGCTTTTATTTTCTCTCCTTCCCTTTGAACTCAGGAATTCTGTTGCCTTCTACCTTGTAAACAGAAGCAAGAGAGCTTGTCCCAGAAGGTAGAGTTGTACCTAAGCTCTCCACAGGTTTTGTATTCACAAAGCTGGATTTTATTTTGTCCACTGCAGTCCTTAGGAATAAAGAGGAGAACACAGCAGAAGAGCAGTCATGCACTGCAATGGCCTGAGCGTTGCTTTGGGGGACCTGGAGTGCACAATGTCTGCAAACCAGACCATGTAAATTTCAGAGAGAAAGTTTGCATGGAGAAAATAGGGAAATCAAAAGAAAAAACGGGGCAGAGTTCAACAAGTGAATTAAAGCTGTCAGAGCCCTTTAATGTACGTACATAACAATTTACATCAGCCAAGGAAATCCTGGTGCTGGAAACAAAGAGAATGAGGCTGAGAAAAAAGCAAAATAGAAAAAAATTGTAATTAAACATACCAGATTTACACAGCTGGTACCAACTTCCAGTCTAGGTCCCCTGAATATGCTCAAAGAATCTTCAGTAACAGATATATACAAAAACTAAAAAAAAAATAATCCAGGAACTCCCTTGTTCACATAGTCTCTGGTGTGTTTGTGTGCCTGATTTTTCTATACATTATGTCTATGATTGTAAATACAAACTTAGATCTGTTTCATATGTGCATGTAAAAAAGGCTGAGTACTGAGTTCTGATCTAACTGTGCATTTTCACTCAAGCTTGTGATATATTTGTGTTTCAGAACACTTAAGAGTAGGAGATAAAATTTCTTTGCAGAATACATGCTTTGAAAATTTGACCCCTTCCTCCCTGCTCCCTGTTCTCAACTATGTCAAGTACTCCTGGGCTTTTTTCTTCTCATAAATTGTTTTCTCTCAGGGAGCTCTCAGTTTATTAATGGATTTTCCACTTCTCACACTAAAATCAGCACCAAATTTATTCTGGCTTTGGTGAAAACCTGTCTTTGCTTTCCTTTAAACGAGTGCTTTAGAATATCTACTTTTAGAAATATACATATCTCGCCTTCAACAACAATTGACCATTATCTCAATGTCAAAGGACAAACTTACCTTAGCATTTAATTAGCATTCTGTACTCAGCTCAGATGAGAGTCCATCTGGAGTATTTCATTCCACTCCGTGGGCCCCAGAATGAGGCACCTGTTGGAACAGGTCCAGAGGATGGCCATAAAGATGGACAGAGGGCTGGAGCACCTCTCCTGTGCAAACAGGCTGACACAGCTGGGGCTATTCAGCCTGGAGAACAGAAGGCTCCAGGGGGGACTACAAGAAGGCTGGAGAGGAGCTTTTGACAAGAGCGTGTAGTCATAGCACATGTTGTTGTGATAGATTTAAACTGGAATGGAGTAGGGTTAGGTTAGATATTACAAAGGAACTCCTTCCTGTGATGGTGGTGAGGCACTGAGCAGATTGCCCAGAGAAGCTGTGGATGCTCAATCATTGGAAGACCCGACAGGACAGGGCTCTGAGCAACCTGACCTAATGGAAGGTAACCCTACCCATGGAAGGGGGATGGAAATGAGATGATCTTCAAGGTCTCTTCCAACCTGAATAATTGTATGTATCCTTTTAGAATTTTTAGTGGGAGAGAATGCATCTTTGCTGAGGTTGAGCTCTTTCACACAATAACTTGAAAAGGTCATCCAAACTAATGTCAAAGCAAGTGTTGAATGTTATGGTTCAGTGACAGCATAACACAAGATTCTGGGAGGTTGGGCAATATATTTCAGAAAAGTGACATGAATACAAAGAAAGCCATCAAAAATATAAAAAGAATTTTGTTTTCACAAAAGTTCACACATTAAATTTCACTACAGATTCCCTGGTGGCTCTAGTAGAGGCAAGCTTTTTTTATAGTGAGAGAGAGGACTATCAGAAAATCAGAGCTGGATGGCTAAGGCTTTGCTCCTGATGTCTAATATGTAGCTGAAAACGGGGATTATAGCTGGATTTTGGAAGCTATTCACAAGAGGTGGCTTGAAACAGCCTGGGGAAGTACATCAAACACTCCTGTTAGCATTTTAGTCTCCTGGCTCTGAGCATGAAAGAGAGAGTTAAGACTATATGAAAGCAGTTGTTTGTCAAATTTCATCTATATGGCATTTAGGAATGGCAGAATTGAGACTCTGGAGAGCTAAGGCAAATTTCTACACACAAACTAAATTGAAGTACTTGATCTGCTCTTAAAAAATATTAAGGCTTTCTAAAGTTTTCCCACTTTTATCCTGGATGAAGCATCTATAGTCCAGTCTTCCTGACACTGTTGGCTGGTTTGTATTGATAATATTCCACATTTTTGAGATTATAAATTTTCTCACTTCCTTTTTTTTTTTTTTTTTTGTCACTTCTGCACACACCTATAAGTTTTTGTCCTCAGTGATATTGGTAGCATCTTCAAAGCAATTTTGACAGAAAGCATCTTCTTCCTGCACTGTGCCCATACTGCTTCTGAACCTTTCAAACAACATCCAAGTAACTCATCCTGGACACCTCGCAAAATACTAGATTGTTTCCCCCTTGTAATGATGGTCAACAGCTCATTTTCCAGAGCAAGATTTTCCCCAAACTCTCTAGATGATTAAAGAGATGGTTAGAAACTTGAGAATATCACCTAATTAGATTAAAATCCAGTGGAGTTTAAGTTAAAGGTTGGTAATTTTATAGAATTTACTGGCTGATATAGACACTTGTAAGAGTTAGAAATTGAATTTTTTTATATTGGATGTCCCTTATAGTTGTACATCTCCCCAGGAATCTCACCACAGAGACTAAATCTTGTTGTCAGCCTGAATTTAGGTGAGAGTATGGTGTAATATTTTTGGTGTATTCATGTGCTGTTTTTTATCCAGAGGCTGACAACCTCCCTCTGTTAGTATTTAAAATGCATTTTCTTCTACTGTTTTGAAAATTCCAAGAGTGAGAATTTAGTGTAGCGCTTATCTGTTGCTGAGATGGTATTCTGCTGTCCTTTGCATTTTATAATGCCTTTTATGCAATTCTGCTCACTTCAGTGACACACTTGCCTCTTGAAATTTCAAACTCTGAGATACCTGATATAGCAGAGTTTGGACTCTATTTCCTCAGTTCTGTATGGGGACTTATGCTGTCTCTTTTCTGACGTTAGGTTGAGTGTGACTAACCTTTAAACAAATTATAGGCATCTTCTTAGTCCTCTTTTTCTTCCCATGGTTTTTACATAGCACTACAAGGAATGTTTTGAGTCATGTTAGTACTGTAAAGAGCTTCCTACATGTAATAAGTCTTTTTCTCCTAGAACTTGATTAGTTTATTGTCTACTAACATGTTCATAACTTTTTCACCACAGAAGGTATTTTGTTGTATCCTTCCAAAGGATTGAACACCGTGCAAAAATAAGAATGTTTCTTAGTAGTTGCTGTTATATATATAACCTTAATGATTTCAATTCTTTTCTTAGAGGGGTTGTTTCTGACAATCTTGGTGACAATTATGTATTTACTCCTTTGAAAACTTAATCTTTGTTTCTGCTTTTGCAAAATTTATGTAGGCAGAATATTGTCTTTAGAGGAGTTTGTTACTGTAAACATTTGAAATTCAAGTAATATTCTTGGTATCTGGACTACTTGGAATGCATCAGAGACTCATTATCAATCTGTGTATAAGTGTCATTAACTTGAATTCAAAGCACATGGTTTATTTACTTGTTGATTCCACCCTGGTTAATTGCACCTGGGAAAGAGATACTTTGAGTAGGGGAAAGAAGATATTGGTTCCTTTTCAGCAACGAAGTTTATTCCCTTGATTTTCTTCTGCAAGTAACTGATTTACAAATTATAAAATAAAAAATGTGAAAACTGATAATTTTTTTTCTGTCTCTAGCAGCACAAAGATATTTTTGGTGTGCAAGTACCCAGAGAATGTCCCTCTAAATGAAAAAAACAAAAAAAAAGTGATTTATTTTTAACATAACTTTCATTTATGAAGAAGCATAAGAGAGAAAAGTTTTGCAGTTGTAGTACATGTGAAAGACTCAAGAGTGTTTAACTCTTGAGATTGAAAACTTGCTTACTAAATTATTTCAAGACCTTGAACAGATTCCATAAAACAAAGTGTTAGTTATTACCAACTGTGTATGGTGTGTTGTGATTCTGTTTTAATAATGCTATTAATATTCATCAAGTTGAGCTCTGTTGAGTGTTCTTGATAATAGATGTATTAGATATTAAAATTCCCTGTATGAGCAGACAAAAGAAAGTAACTAGTATAAAGCTTGCTAATTTAGCACCTGCACTCGACTCATCATTTCCATTGCCTTTGAGTTATAATATTGAAAATAGAATTCATCTTACCAGATTTGAAGGGCTGTGATCTATCTGAAAAAATGTCAACAGCAGAGTAAGAAGCAGGCAGGAATTCATTCACAGACTTCATAGCAGGTTCTGTATCTGCCTTTTAAAATGCGTATGGGTACTTATGGGAAATAACAGTAATTTGTTCAGTTTCAGTATTTTAGTACTAATACCTAATTGTTTTGTGTTTCTTTTGGTCCCCCTTGAAAGCCAGTGCCAATGGCAGCTCAAAAATGAAATATTTTAATTGTATTCAGGATTTCTTCCAGAGATGTGCACATGGAGACACTGCTACTGGGTTCTGGAAGACATGAGCTCTGAAACGAGTAAAATCTCTATATTCTTGGTCAGAGTAAGGTCTGTCTGGTATCCATATCTTGACTCTACTGTAGGGAAGAAGACTTCTTCAGTTATTGCAGAGACAGAAGTGGAATGGGAAAATACAGGAAGGAGATATCCAATAGTCAAGGCTACTGTAACCTACAAAAAGAAATTGTATTCCATCCCTATCCCAAAGTTAAACCAAGCTCATTTTTTTGAAAGGATTCCCAAAACCTCATTTGCAGAAGTGTTGAGTATTTGCAGTTAAAATGGAAAACAATACAAACAACCTTATAAGTATTTTAAGTACTATATGTTATTATATTCTCTGAAAACCCCAAAGTTTTGATGTTTTGACTTGGGAAGTCAGAGTTTATGGGTACCTTTGCTAGACTTCAACACTAAATTTTAGAGATTCTTCTTCTGTTCTCACAAGAAGGGAACATGAATATGGATTCTTATGTGCCATAACAGAAATCACATTGTATGTATGCAATATTAGTTAATTGGATAGTGTTTTAGCACTGAACCCTGAGCAGAGCATGTCCAAAACAAAAAGAAGAAAATAAATACTGAACCTATATTTCTGTAAATGCATCCCAACATTTCAGTGAATTAAATAATTCTTTGAAAAAGGATGTAATCTTCAACATAAAATATCCATGTTGAAATTGAAATGTGTATGTCCACTTGCGTGAATCAAGTTTGTACAAGAAATTTGAATACTGAATTTTAGTATTTTGGGGTGTTTGATACTGTAAACTTAAAATCATTCTATTGATGTTGAATATAAATGTTGTAGTGTTGTGCAGTGAGATGACTGGCTTTTGAATAGAATAATTCTCTCTGCAAAGGTAATAAAGCATCTTTCTCAAGAGTCATCTATAACACTTGTTGGTTTTTTGCTTTATTCCATTAAATATCTTCAAGAGAAGAAATGGAGACTTTCTTATATATTGACAGTTGATATATATTGATTGCTGGTAATATGAAGCTGACTCCAGCTGGCTAAACTAATTCCATATCAAAAGTGATTTTACCCCACCTAAATCAGAAATTATTGTTCAGAGCAAATCAGCTCATGACTGAGAGACCTTTTTGTCTCTCAATGTCTTCTTTTCTCTCTTAGGAACTCGAGTTATTGTTTACATTAAATTTCTGTGGAAACATCCTAGTAGCCTGCACGAGGATGTGCTGAAGCAGACCACACCCGTGGTAACTTTCTCCACCAGCAAAGGAACAAGGAGGGACTGTCAAGTTCAACCCAAGGCTGATACCACACACATTGCTTCCTAAGGTTTGTAAGTTGTAACCAGGGTTTAAAGTGTGTGAATTTCACATTCCTTTTGATATTGCTAATATCTGTCTTAGTGTTCAGTAAATAATTTTTTTCAATTTACTTCAGTAATAATAAACTTGCTGCAGCAGCCTTAATCTTGCCTGTGTGTGCTTGCATTGGATGTAGTCTACAATTGCAGAATTAAATGCTTTATTCCATGTGTGGTAAAATAATGATTCATAGCTACTGTATGTAAGATAATTTTGGAGAATATTTTATATTTTAAGTCTTTGTTTTAAACACAATACAGATTACAGTAAAAGAATTTTAAAAATGGTTTGTAAAATAAAAATTGTAAAAATTGCTGTAAAATAAAAAGAAATATTATATTTCACTTGTGATGCAAGAGGCTTCACACGAGATGCTCTTTAATTTAGTCCTTAACTCACCCAATTGTGCATGAATATTCCAAGACTTTATACAATAGTAATATAATCTAAAATCTTTGCAGTATATAGCAGCATGAGATGAGCTATTCTTATTGTTACCTTTGTCTTTCAAGTAGCCAACTGAACAATTCAACACAGATTTTTTTCCTTCTGTTGTTGAAAAATAAATGGCAGCAATAGCAGTGCCTGCTCAATGCACCCTGTTGTTTTCACTCCTTTCACATTCATGGAGCTGGATGAATCATGATCCTTGGCCCACTGTACTCAAGGACATCATGTTGTGTTATGTGCAGAAAGTATGGATAATATTCTCTGGAGAATAGGTAGTAATTTAGAGGCTTATTTTTTTCTGACATACATATATGTCATGAAATATTAAAGAAAGACATGCTTAAAGGTGTTTCTGCACATTCAGTAAATGGTGTGGCAAAGCTAATCATAGTAGATAATTTTCAAATCAAGGGCAAATTGAATTTCATTTACAAACTGTTAAAAGTTGCAATTGAAAAACCCGAAATAATTCTTCTTACTCTACTTATGGTACTTTTTTTATTGTGATGGTCTCAAGGGATCCATGGTTCTTGTTCTTGATATATGTACATCAGAAGTATAGTTATTGTCTGCCCCAGAGAGCCTATAATCAGAGCAGCAGAAAAAGGAGGCAACAAATGGGGAGCTAGGAAACTACTGCATTAAGAAATCTGCCATGATTCGGGTAATAAGCAACTACAACTGTGGCAATTAATCTATCACCTTTCTTTCAAAGCCCTTTACTGTGTATATGGATGTGTTTTTCATGATAACAGTGTTTTTATGCAATTATGAATTAGAAAAAATAAGCTCTGAAGTGTCTGGAAATATTCTCATGTGGAATAAGGGTATCAAGTGGGAGTGAAGCAAGAAAACAATTTGCTCTGTGAAAAGATTTTTGTTTACATCCAACTCTCTCATTAGGAATAAACTTTAAGTGACTGGTTGTGTTGGTAGAGCTGATTTTCTGCAAAATGTTTGATGTGAAATGTTATGCTGGGTTTGTGCTGGAAACAGGGTTGATACCTCAAGGATGTTTTTGTTACTGCTGAGCAGCTTTTGCACAGAGCCATGACAGAACCATGGTCTCTGCTGCCTCTCACCACTTCCCACCAGAAGCACTGGTGATGTGCAAGGAGCTGGGAGGGAACTCCACCAGGACAGCTGACTCCAGCTGTATCCCACACCTATGGCATTATGCTCAGCACATAAACCAGGGGAAAAGCTGGACAGGAGCCACTGCTCAGGCAATGACTGGACATCAGCTGATTGGTCACGAGGAATTGATTTTCATTTGCATGACTTGTATTTCTGAATTTTATTTCCTCCTCTTTGTTGTTGTTGATGTTTATTGTTGGGTTTTTGTTGTTGTTGTTGTTGTTGTTGTTGCTGATATTGTTGTTATTTTCCTTTCCATTGCAAGTTTATAATTTTTTGTTTCATTTCTTTGCATTGCATTGCATTGCATTCTATTACTAAACTCTCTTTATCTTCCCCTGCAAGTTTTGTCACTTTCACCCTTTCAATTCTCTTATCTCTATCCTGATGGGTTGGGAGCAAGTAAACAGGTGGAACTCTTGCCTAGAAATTGCAAGCATTTGTGTAATGTTTCTGGTTTGGTTTGGATTTTTTTTCATTCTCAGGAGAAGTCCGAATAATAATATATTTTTGAGTCAGATTGTAATGACTCATTCATTTGTCTTATGGAAGTTTGAAAGCATTGGATGAAACCCCAAGGTGAAGATGTCTAAAACAATGGTGTTTAGAGAGAAAGTTGATACTTTATTTGGTTTTTGTGCTTGTTTCTTTTTTTTTTTAAATAATTATACTTCAATCAAATACAGAGAATGCCTGTTGTTTTTTGTAATGGCCAGAGATAATACTGAAGAATGAAGTCTTAAAAAGTTATGTAGCTCAACTGCAATTATGAAGCCATACACCAAGCTTTTGAAGTAATTATTTGTTTTACCTTATTCTCCCCTCTTTGCCACAGCTGCCTTTTCCATTCCAGAGCAGCTACTCCTCCCGAGTACAAAATCATAATGAATCTCTATACCATACAGAGTTTGGAGGACTTATTCATTTTTCCTGCAGAAGTTAAATAAGGTACAAAACTTTCAGCCCATCAATCCTTTAGAAAGCTGTCCGAGGTGACATTTCATTAGTGGATTTTGTCAGTGGATAAATTGTACAGCATGCACTGAAGAAAAGGTGGAAAACATCCAGTCCTTTTTCATTAGATCCATCTGAAGCTGAACCACTGGAGATTACACACAAAAAGCACATAAGACAGAAAGAAACCCTATTCTGTCTATAAACTGCATTAATCATTCATTTCCTTCTGAGTGCTTTGAGTCACTGCCCCTTCTCTGGTTAGGCCCAAAACTGGCAATTTAATTTTGAGCTGCATGACAGATACATTTCAAGGAAAATCACAGACATAATGACTCCTGCCAAGCTTGATAAAGTCCTCATTCGTCAATTAAGGAGCTTCCAATAAGGCAAGATGGAAAGAGCAAAATGGGACCAATCACATGACACTATGAACAGAGTTGGGGCTGACAGGATATTTCCCCTCTTTCTCTTATACATGCATAAGCACATAAGACAAACACACAGGCACATGTACACCCCCTCACAAAGGTTCTTGTTGTTGATTCTGGGAATAGAAGTAATTAGGGGACTTTGATTCACTGGTATGAACTAATTACCTAAGAGACTGGGTTTGCTTGGCTGCTACACTGATGGTACAGTGTCAAAAACCTGACCAGAGATAATAAATACCTGGGGAGTCACCCATGTACTGTGTCAAAATTATTTTTTTCTTAGTGAAATTTTACAGGCTATGTTGAAAATCAGTGTTCTAATAAAAGTGAGCTATATAAAGAAATAGCAATGCAGCAAAATCTAATGAATTGCTGGAAAATGTGCTACATAAATAAGTGAACCTCTGACAATATAGAGGAGACTGTGATAATTTAAGGTCTACTTAAATTAGTGATAAGCCAATTAGAGGGCACTGTCAGATTAAAATCTGGATCCAATAGGGTGTTAAATCAGTGGATGTATTGGATATTGAAAAGGAAGTTTGTAGTGAAGGGCTTGGACAAATACAAAGACATCAGTGCTGAGAACTTCCTAATCAGACATCACTTGAAAACTTTATTTTCAGATGTACCCTAGGATAAGAAAACCTAGAAGAGCATAGGTTAAGAAACTGCACGCTTATGCACCTTTATGCAAATTAGTCATTAAAGTAATTTTTGAAAGTGATATCACATCAAATTTTTCTATTATTATTCTATTTCTGGATGCTCTACATCTGTTTAAAACATCAAAACGTACTGATTTTGCAAGGCACCTTTGATGATAACAGTAGGAACTGATTCATGAACTTTGTTTTACTGGTTCTTGCTCCTCTTTTGACTTTACTCCCTTTCTACATTTCTAGTGTTATAATCTATCCATCTTTATCTCTTCCCACCACTAAGAATGGTTTATTTTGTTTCCTAAGAGGAACAACCAGATATTCAGCAGTCATACATATTTCTCTTTCCAGGCATATTTTTCTTTCAGTCATATTTTTCTTTCTAGATTATTTCTACTAAACATTCTTATTTAGGATAATTGAAAGAGAAATGGTCAGATGCTACTGGCCCACAATGAAAAATTGTGAAATGTTGCAGTTTGTGCTAGATTCAGAACAGATTTCTTGGACAGCTAGTGTCCTGACTTTCTGATTCCACCTCCTGTGAGGGGTTTTTTCTGACCTTTGAAGTAAACAAAGTAAACTTATAAGTCCTCATATTCTTGTATTCTGTTAGTGGCTAGAGTTCTAGAGGAGCAACAGATTATAAACTTGAGTAGACTTATAACTTGAAGATTCAAATGAAGAGTGTGAGACTACAGGAATGGTAGAAGTAATCTTTAAAAGTAATTTTTATCCTCTCTTCTTCCACTTTTTAGCTTAAGAAACACAGTAATAGATAATGTCTTCATGTCCTACATACTTGAGAACAAACTCCTCCCTAAATTTTGGTGTTTGAAAGAACTTTAGTCTTTCTTTGCAGACAACTTTTCACTTTGGAGAAAACTTGATCTTTATTTTCTTTAATATTTTACATAATGTCTAAAATACTCAGTATTAACAAGTCCTTTCTACTAGCAGACTTTTTTCTCTCAGATTCATTTGATGATGACACACTTTTTTAATTTGTCACTTGTGCTTTTATAAATATGCATAAAATTAATTTCAAAAAATTATCTGTAAAGACATGAATTTAGTTTTTATATACTCATTGATTAATCAACATGTTTTGAAATTTGCACCTGCAAATAAAAATAACGATTATGCTGCAAAGGGTCACTGACAGAACATTTGTGGACCTGCAAGTGAAGACAGCAGACACCTAACAGTGGAATGAAATGGATTGCAACTAAAGATTCTGTTTTTACTCAGATTCTAACCTTTTCTATGGTTATAAATGTGCTAAATTTTTACTAAAGTAATGCAGATTTTTTTCTTATTTTATTTACAGATGATGTTTTAAGGTGTTTGTTGGAACACTAAGAATATCTTGGCTTTCATGAGGCAGTCATTGGGAAGATTACCTAATTCTTTTATATATGTCCAACTGTGCTCTTATGAAGATGAGATGCATTATATCTGAGAGACACTCCCACTGAAAAAAAAAAGCAAGAAAGAGGCAGCTGGTGTAAATACATCCTTTGCTGGTATAAGGAAAACCAGTGATATTTAAGGAATGAAATTCTCTATCAAGCAGCATCTTATAGGTGATTCTCGAGATATTCCTTTTAGAGGCCTAAGGGGGTATTTTTTATGGCTTAATCAAGTTGTGTTGAAAAAATAATCTTGTCATGTTCAAATTTTAGCCCAAGGAATCTATGGCTGTCTTTGAACTGCTTTCTGAGAAATGTGAACACAGAAAATGTTTTGTGAGACGCTCCCATCTTCCACAGAGCTTGAAGGTATATGAGCATTGCCTCCCTTATTTTCTCCATATTTTCCATGTATTGCACACAGGAAGGCAAACAAAGCCTCCTTGCAGCCACAGAACATTCTCTGGCAGCTTCTCCTCAGCTGCACTTTACCAGTGGGCCAGGAGGCTGCACAAGGATGGGAGACCATAGTTCCTGCTGTGCTGCTCAGGTGGCAAAGATTATTATCTCTCAGCCAGGAATGAAAAATGTTGTTGCACTTCACCTCTGTAGAATAAAAATGTTCTCAGCAGACTATTTAGAAGTTTGAAAATCTAAATCAGACCGCATGTGATACTGAGGAAAAACAAGAGTTATCAAAAACTCAAGGTAGTTCTAACCCACAGGCTTCATTTAGAGCATTTGAAAGTATTCTCAGTGGAATCCACAGAGAAAATGTACCATTAATCTCCTAAGGATTTGATCCTTCAGCATGTGAAAAAGATGATAAGTACTTTTATAAAATCCAAAACAAGAAAGAGAACTGTTGTTTATATGGGTATGAATATGTCATATGAGATAATACAGCACTTAACATTGTTTAATAAAAAGAAGCTGGTTTAGATTATGGTCTTGAGGAACTTGTTTACTTTGGTAAAACCTAAATGATTTTCATGAAATAATTACATTTAATTGTAATTTCGAGGAAGGTAAAAGCCTTCAAAATAATTTTAACAGCATTAATCAGTCAATAGGTGGAGCCACTAAACGCACAATGCTCATCCAAAAAATAAAAATAATGTCACTGTTTGCAAGGATTTTTCATAATGCCCTCATTTTTTATCCTTCATAAAATTATATTTGGATCATACATATTGTAGTGAAACCATAGTAACTATACAAATATTAATATAAAGTCATGGTCAAAATGTTTTATTTCAATATAGTCTTTGTTGATGTGTTTATGAAAAGTTTATTGTAATTATTTATCTATTATAAATACAAATAAATGATATTACAGATTTATCTCAGTATCTTTATTATAATCCATGTTTTCTTAATGGACTAATATCTTCCTCCTAATGAATGTAACAATCTTATTTTCTAACTGCTCAGATTTCAAGCATTTCAACCGAAGGCTGTTGGCATTTGTTTACAACTGTCAGTTGGGTTTCTTATCAGATTTGAGAAAATATTCAAACCATTTCACTACATTTTTCCCTCTAAGGTTTTTTTTCAGAAGAAATATGGCTTTTTTACTGGTACTTGAGAAAAGACTTTTTCATTCCAAATGAATTTTAATATTTATTGCATCATTTGGACTTCTGAAAGTTAATTACTAGGCACAACACGTTTGAATATGTTCACAGAACTGAATAATAATTTTAAAAATGCACTATCAAAACCTTGCCTTTTTAAGGATGTAGAAAGTGTGAATATGGAGAATTCTGATTTACTTCTCCCACTGAGAGCAGTGGTGACATCAGTGAATCTTTCAGTAGGTATGATTTTGATCCTTGCTGAAGCACAAAGCTTTTGAACAGTGAAACAGAATATTAGAAGAAACCCTTGTTGAACTCACTTGTTTTTGTTTTTTTTTCCTATTTGGTTTGATGACCTGTAGTTGATATGTTCGAATTAGATAAGGATGAAAGATCATGAAAGACAAACAGCAGGTCTCAAATAGCATCTAGAAAAGGTTGAATTAATTATTTTTTCCAATAATAGCTCTAAAATTTTTCCATGAGAACTATATAAGATGAAACCTTTGGTTTAAAAAGTTTAAATATTCATCATACCTCAGGTAGCTTCTTCATGTCTGGAAATAAACTTTGTTTCTTGCAACCATAAACTTAGCTGTTTGTCTTGCAACATTTTACAATACTGACCAATTAGCCATGCTACATGTTCCCAGTTGCTCAGTGAAAACTTTACCTTCATTAGGTTTATATTACAATTCCAACAGTCTTGAAAGAACAGAGATTTGGGTTTGCAGTATGATCAAAGGTGATAATGTACCACCTGTTCTGTGCTGTAATACTTATTTTGTTTAAGGAAATACAAATTGTGATGAGAATTCAAAGAGATAATGTTGTGAATCACAGATTATATATAAATCATATACACTGATTCTCCCTTTATTTTTTGTTTTTATTTTTGTTTTTGTTTTTGTTTGTTTGTTTGTTTGTTTTGTTTTGTTGTTTTGTTTTGTTTTGGATGTGTTTAGCCTCCATTTAGATCTTTAAACTATCTACAAGATAATGGTAATGATGCATTTAAACAGAGGTTTGGAGCACAAAATTCTACTATCTCAATGCTTTTACTTTGTTAAAGACTAGTGTAGAGTGTTGGCTAGAAACAAGACAATCTTGAAAAATCTTAACATCCTTGTTTGGTTTCTAAGTTCTCACATAGAGCATTTAGAGCTTAGGAAGGTTAGGATGCCTAAATCAGTGGTCTTGACTGATAATTCAGTGACTACCATTGGTGCTTTAAGACATAAAACTGACATCAACTCCAAAATGCACAGGGTAACTGAGAAAATATGCCCTGAATTAAAGTAAATGACACATCTTTCTTTCCTCTCTAGGACAGTCAGACTTGACATTTGCAATAATACACAAGTTGAAAACAGATAGTTATTAAAAATTAATCTCTCCATTAAAATGCCTTTGTGACTAATAGGAAGAAATCTTTGAATAGAGTGCTATAAATCTTACTGCTAGCACTAAGCTCTTCTAGTTATGGGTTAGACTAACGAAATATGATAAAATTTATGTGCAAATCAGACCAATGTGATTTTTTTTAAAGTTCTGTCTTTGGCATGAAACTAACTAAGGAATCTCTAAAGGAATACAAATGATCAAGTAGGTGAAAATAATATACTTCTCTTCTAAGTATCCTTATACTGAATAGTTGCAGGTGATCTGCATCTGCTGATTCAGAAAATAATTAAATTAAAATGAAACCTAGCTGTCTGCAACTACTTACTATCAAGTTACTTAGCAATGCAGTTCATTTGCAACTGCACTCCCTAAGAAAACATTTTTTTTCATGTTTAAGTGAGTCAGATTTCTGTGATGATTTTCTGAAATTCACGAAATCAATTATTCATGGTTTCAATTATTTTCAGTCCTCATCTATTCTTCGACTCGAAATTCTGTTGTTTAGCACTCTGTTTTTATCATCAGTAAGTAATGAAGATTACATAGATCTCACCATAGGATCTTGAAAAAATTATATCAAGCATTGTCTCTGGTCTAGGACTGCAATTTGTTAGGAATGATCTCTGTAGCTCACAGGTTCTGGGGACCACATTTATATATTTACGTCAAAATTCAGCCATATTTTTTTCTGAAAAAATTTTTTTTTTGTCTGTGTTTCTGAAACTAATGATCCATTACAATCTCAAAGAATAAATGTTCATGAATAAACCTACAATCTCTAAGGAAGTTTCCTGTATTTGAAGGACATTTCAGAGAAAAATAACTTCCTTACTAGAACTCTGTGAAAAGTAACCTGATGATAAAACAAAATACATATACCTAAAGGAGTTTATTGGAATTAGAACTTTGTCCCACTAAAAATCAATGAAATTAGTTGCTAGTGATAATAACAGTTCAAAAATGCTAGTATTGCATGCATAATGCTTAACTATGAGAAGGTATTTATTTCACAAGAAAAACAACAGTTACACATTAAATGGTTAGAATATTATTTATCAAATGGGAATGATCTTTTGCATCACTAATTCAGACAGTAGGCATGTATGTTTTCAGTACCCTTCAGTATCTTAGGGTAATGAATATGCATTTAAAGTTCTAGCATGACACATAACCTGATCTACTTCTGCAACAAGATGACTGATGCAGTGGATGATGGAAAGGCTGTGGATATCTTTTACCTAGACTTTAAGAAAACATTTGACCTTGTTTTCCAAAACATTTTCATGGAGAAATTGGTAGGTCATGGTTTTAACATATGCACTCCTCAGTGGGTAAAAAACTGGTTGGATGGCCCAGCCCCCAGAGTGATGGGGAATGGAGAAACATCCAGTTGGTGTCTGGTCACTAGTGGGAATTCTGCATTAGTGTTGGGTTCAGCCCTGTTTAATATCTTCAGTGACCTGGATGAGATGATGCAGTGCGCCCTCAGTCAGTTTGCAGATGACACCAAGCAGGGAAGCAATGTTGATCTGATGAAGGGTAGGAAGGCTCTGCAGAGAGATCTACATAGGCTGGACCCAAGGATTAAAGCCAATTGGATGAGGTTCAACAAAGGTCGAGTTGCCAGATCCTGCTGCTGGTCACAACAATCCCATGCAGCACTACACAGTGGGGCAGAGTGGCTGAAAAGTGGCCCACCGGAAAATGACCTGGGAATGATGATTGGCATCCAGCTGATTGTGACCCAGCTGTGTGCACAGATGACCAAGAAGGCAAAAGGCAGCCTGGTCTTCAGCAAGAGTGTGGCCAGCAGGACCAGGACAATGATAGTCTCTCTGTACTTGGCACTGGTGAGGACATACCTCAAGTCCTGTGTCCACTTCTGGGCCCCTCACTACAAGCAGGACATTAAGATGGTGAGGTGAGTCCAGAGAAGAGCAATGGAGATGGTGAAGGGTCTGGAACATAGGTCTTATGTGCAGTGGCTATGAAAGTTTGGTTGTTTAGTCTGGAGAAAAGGACGTGTAGGAGTGATCTTATCACTCTCTACAACTTCCTGAAAGGAGGTTGAGGCAAGGTGAGGTTCACCTTCTTCTCCCAGTAACCAGTGATGGAGAAAACATGGCCTCAAGACGCACCAGGGAATATTATGTTTGGACACCAGGAAGAATTTCTTCATGGAAAGGGTTGTCAAGCTTTGGAACAGGCTGCCCAGGGAAGTAGTGGAGTCATCATCCCTGGAAGTGTTCAAGAAATGACTGGACATGGCACTTAGTGGGTGTCCCTGACAAGGTGGTCCTGGTTGGTCAAATATTGAGCTCAATGATCTCAGAGGTGTTTCCCAACCTTAATGATTCTGTGATTCTCTGACTCTGTAACTTACAAATTCTGTGTCTAACAAAAGCAGTACTTTAGCAAAGGCTTTGCAAAGATCAGCTCAAATTGACTGTTTAACTAGTAAAAAATACTAATATGAGTATTAATATGTAAGCCAACATTTTTTGTAAATTATGAGATATACCCTGGTATTTCTAAAAGGAGACACATGTGACAGTTTTATCCAGTTTTCCAGTTTACTTTCTGCGCTTCTAGAGTAATTTAAAGCCATACACACTACTAGATTAGATCACTGCAATTGGATGAAGAAATTTTTTTTCATCCTTCAGTTCCTTTTCACAATTTTACTGAAGAAAAGAGAAGGACACCATTCTAACTTCTGGTAACTAATATAAAGCTTCCTTTATTCTCTGTCTAAAACTCTGCATTATTGACAGGTGACGTATTCATTTCATGGGGACTCTAAGAACATGATTTAAGTGAGCTAACCCTAAGACTTTTCAGAAACATTACAAAAAAAAGAAAGCAACAACATAAGCAAAAAACAACATAAGAAATGCATTGCTAGCTGCAATGATGAAAGAACTCACATGTGAAGAACAACTCTAACCCATACTGTTATTGAAAATGTAGTTAGAAACTACAGCTTTTCAACTATTTAGGTCAGTAAAGAAAACTTCCAGAGTCTCTGACCTTTGTGGACTTCTGTTTACCATATTGCACACAATTGCATGACATCCACCTTAAGAAGAATTGACTTCCTATAGAAAGGTCACGTGTGCCTGGGATACAATCATTTCTCAAGGAATTGAGCAGATAAACAGTCAAATTGTGGGACACTTTGTCAATGAAACAAGATCAAATATAGGAGTTGGATTATACATTAGCTGAATGACACTGACAGTGTAACATGGAAAGTAGCATACAAAACCATTGCCAAATAGAATAAAGATCAAGGAAAAAAAGATGTATGCTCCAAGAGAATCCTAGGCTAGATCTAGAGACTCTACAAGCCTGTTTCTTCATTGTCATTTAATACTTATTCACACTTTCAAGCCGTACATCCTCTGCTTTTTCCTTTTTTCTTTATCTGTCAGAAGGAAAACTATTAAAGAAAAGAGATGTTATCTGTGAAGCATAACCCATGAACAGTTTGTGGTTCAGTGAGAATTGATATATTTTTTAAACAGATCTTGTATTTTTTTAAAGAATTTTGTATTCTTTATATACTTTTTGTGAACTCCTAATAAAAAAATCACTGTTTCTGCTACTTGACACAATGAAAATTGTGTAATATTTCTCAACTGCAGCAAATAAGTTCAGTGGGGTAACAGAGCATGGTAACAGAAATATGGGAGTCTGACCCCCAGCACTGAGCAAGTAAAGCAGGCCACAAAATGTCCTGCTTAAACTGTATTAGTTATGCACAAGAGAAACAAACAAACAAAAAATTTTAAAAGCCCCACCCAGCTGTGTTTTTCTCGGCAAAAAATACCAGTGGAGAAAAGAAAGAGAAGGAAAAGCTGAAAGAAATTGTGAAGGAAAACTACTTCCTGTAGTAAAAAAGAGGTAATTTGTCCTTCTACCAATAGTGTTAGTTTTCACATTTTGCTGAATAATTATGACTGTGTTACATGGTTCAGGAGGGTTTTTCTGCCCACACGTGGTACTGAAAGTTGTTCAACAATATTGAATACACTAGACACTTTTCTGTGCTTCTTTGGGCCGCACAGGTAATGAGCTTCAACAGAACAAATTTTTGCACTGCTTTAAAATGGAAAGTTGTCTGTTATGCTTTGATGTGAGTAACAGCGCATCTGTACAGCAAAGTATGTTCTTAACAGTCATAAGAACCATTAAAAAAAAAAAAAAAAAAGGTTGTGATATAGTTTCTTACCTGACAAAGTTCATGACTGGATTCTTGATTACCATCCTTGCTAATGTTCTTGTTACTTCTGCTGCTACTGCTGCTGCACTTGTCTTGCTGCATCAGCCAGCAAAAATCACAGAGACATCATCTCACAGATTTATTGTGGTCTTGGCTTTTACACAAAGGCGCATTTTAAAATGCTTGAGACTAAGGGTGTAATTAAATTCTGGATTGGATTAAATTAGAATCTTGTTGACTGTGAGAGACAATGGCAAGTTATCTGAACTAAGTCAATTTAGTGTGTCTCAGTATTCATTCAGAGGAAAGTGTTCATATTTTAACATCAAATCTATGACTACAGACTGGTATATAAAAATTATTATAGATGCTGATGATGTTTTTATTTCCCCTGCCTGATTTTTCTTGTGTCTGCTTCTCCTGCTGTGTTGTATGGTATCCTGACAGCCATTTCATTTCAAATTGATATTTCCATTTTATCCATATTGAATTTAAAAATAAAGTTACTGTTTATTTGAGAAAATTTAAAAATTAAAATGAAAGTTTTTGTTACCATTTCCTTGCTTCAATAAGCTACAAACTTCATAGTAATCAGACTTCTTTTGATAATCAATTACAGGGATAATTGGAATATCTAGTTTTAGGAGCTGCTTCTGTAAAAAAAAATGAATAATTTTACTAATACAAAATAGAAGTGCATGTTGTAAAGACAGTGCTCTGCCAGGAGTATATATTTCTTATTATATAAATATGTGTTCAGAATAGATACTTTACAGTTAATATGTATTGTCCAAATTAATGAGCCTTGTTTTCAAGATTTTTCTATAAAGTGAGCTAGTCTTGAAATACATTTTATAAGTCTCTATGGAACAGATATTACTTATGTCCCAACCCTAAATGCAACAAACACATCAAGGTGAAAAAAATCTGATGAGAATGCCTAGTGGCATTCTTAATTTATTTTGTTTTGTCTTATTGTGTTTTGTTGTGTTATGTTTTGTTTTGTTTTGCTTTGTTTTGTTGGAATGCAACCTGAAACACCTACTTATGTGGTCTATTTTGTGACAAATCCTCACTTTTGAAATATCTAGACAATGTTTTACTTTTTTCCTCTCTTTACCTCCAAGCATCAGAACCTGCAGTACTAAGGAGCTGGGCAGCAGGACCAAATGGCCACATTCTCTGAGGTAAATCTGTACATGGCAGCAAGCCTGTTGCATCCCACATGGCATTTTCCTGCTCCATATGTGTAAGCACTGATGAATTTTACCCCATGGTGTGAGAGGTCTAAGATTTCCATCCTCTCTGTCATCACAGCACAGCTGTTAAGATGGGAATTCATGCACAACCTATACAGAGGAAATTATTTCTGGTCCTAGAGTGGGTCAGCCCACAAAATCTAAATCTTGGAAACCTCTCAGCTCCTCTCCTGGACATACTGATTTAATGCTGGAAATTGTTTCACTTAATGTCCAACCTGACCTGTTCAATCTGCAAATTGTGATGTTGTTTCTTGTTGGGTGATCTGCTAATAGCAAGGAGAGTCTGCCTTGGATTTGTACTTTTCAAGTAGTCATAGAATGGTGTCATATTATCCTTTAGCTTATACTTCGCTGGTCAACACCCACCAATCACTGTAGAAATTGTTCAAACAGTAGGGTAATAACAGCACCAGGAAGGAGAACAACAAGCAAGTCATAAATGCAACCAAATACATATACAAAATACTAATGATCAAACTGAACTTTGCTGAAAATGCAGGTGTGCAATATTGCCTTTAGTATTACAAGTTTCTACTTGTTAAAGCAAGGACATATTAACTATATATGTACCTCATATATCTTTAAACACCTTTTCAGAATTATATTCTGAAAAATTTTGCATAGGAAAGAGTAACGTTGAGACACCAATCTGGCACATAATCAGGCTAAATACGGGGGAGTGGAATGATTTTTACCCTGTGAGTGGCTCCTGGTCTGTATCATGGTACCCTACACTACCATCAAGGCACTGGGCCCTATGATGCAAATCAGCCTGATCTGAATAAAAAAAGAAAATCGCATAAATGAGTTCTACATGTTAAACTGTTGTCCTGTGAAAATTTGATCTCTAGGACTAAAAGTACCACTGAGTAAAAACCAGGTCATTACAGGAGCAGAAGGTGCTGTTTGCAGCTTTGGGACAGACTTTAGGCACATTTTCATCATCTGCCTGCATGGCAATTTTTCAAATTTTCCTAATTACTAAGTTAATTGCCACTAAAAATTAAAGAGTATTATGAGAGTAACTACTGGGTCTCACATTCAATCAACCCTTTTTAAATAGTGTAGTGTTAGTGAGATAACTAACTTGAGAGGGCTGTGATGAGCATCTTTTCCCCACTTCATTAAACATATTAACTCTCCTTGTTTAAATCAACCTTTTGCTTTTTCTATATCATATTATTAAACAATGCACCAAATATATCCTTCATAACCCTCAGAGTTTTCTTAATTATAGTGTTTCAAGGGTTTTTTTCATAAAATGTATGCAACCTAACAGTGCTTTAAGTGCTCTCTGATATTTTGACACCTGTTGTTTCATTTGCTCTCCCCTTTGAGTTTTCTCTCCTCTGAAAAATAACACTTGTTTCTGTTATAGGTGAGCCAATTGCCACAAAGGTTTTTTTTCTAACTTTCTTTCACTGACAATTACCTTGTTTCCAATTAGGGGATCGGCTAGCAGATAGATTTTTTTTAAAGCTTCTGGATTTTCTGGTAACCAGTTCATAAATAATTCTAAGCATATTTCGGTAAGGATTAGTCTAGGAAAAGTTAGCACTGAAGAACAGTAATGTCATACTGTATATCCACAACCAATTTGATTTTGCATCCGTCTGACTCTTATGTTAGATTCTGTTTTGCTTATGATGAGCACTCTTATTCTTTTTGCAAACATTTGGTCTCCACTTGTCATCCAACCTCTGATTGTTTCATAAAGATTTTACATTTACAATCATAAAATGCTTTAGTTTGGTGTCCTTTTTTCAAAAACAGGAATGCAAGCATTTTCAAACTGTTCTTAAATAAATACATTAAATAACCTCTGTTGAAGTACTATAGTTTTGTATCATGCTAACAGATGAACCTCAAATTTCCCCAAATATGGTTCATCAGTAGTTTAATTTTGGAAGTTTATTATAAAGGTTAATTTTCTTTTTTTTTTTTGGTCACACTGCCTTTTTTGGTGGGGTTTTTTTTGTTGTTGTTTGTTTGTTTGGGGTTTTTTTGGTTTGTGTGTGTGTGTGTGTGTGTGTGTGTGTGTGTTTTTAAATTATTCACTTGATTACCTATTCTCTAAGGGGAAATGGTGTGTTTTAGCTAAATGACAAAAAAAAAAAAGAGGAAGATCATGTTTTCATTTATGTCTCCAAGACATCCAGTTGCCCAGTTGGTACTAGACCAGTCTGTTCAGGGCTTTGGAAACGAGTCTGGGGCAGGGCTTTGATACTCAAATCTGATTAAGGGGGATGGTGTTTGTGGTTAGGTTACACTTACCCACGTAGCAGTGTTTTTGTGACATAAATTATAAATCATCCCTGCAACTGGTTTGAGTCACCTGTCCTTCTAGACTTAAGCCTGGATTCATTTCAAGTGTGATCTGATTTCTTCACAAACTTTATGCTTCCATCTGTATTTTGCTGTATTCCTTGGGTATTATGGAGAAACAACATGTATTTATTGAAGAAGAATGATGTAATAGGAATGTATAGACATAACAATTTCTTCAGTTGCTTTTCTATCACTTCTTGGAATCATACAACCCAGAAGTGATACCCTTGTAAGCCATTTTCTTCCATCAAGCTACTTGAAATGTGGTATCAGAAATGCTGTTCTATCCTCAGCTGGTCCTGTGGTGCTGGGATTTCTCTCCCTAGCTACAACTTAGATATAAATGTTTAGATTGAACACAAAGAGGAAGCCAGACAGGCACCCTGTTGCTTCAGGAGTTCCTGTTACTGGGACCAAGTCTGCAAACTGATTTGTTTATCTGAATGAATACACAAATTTCTTATGGCCTGTTGGACCTGAAACAAACCTAGTGGTAGGTGGTGATGTAAGAATATATACTCAGTATCACAGCTTAAAACATGGAGTGAGTGAGTGTGGTCAAGGGGAAAAAAAACTTGCATGAACTGTGGAATGATATTTGGACTTAACTCTTTAAGAAGAATCATACTGTTATGCTTATGCACATACAAATAAGGTCTTAAAATCAAAAAAGTATAAGATAAAAAACAATTTTGATAACTCTGTTATAGTTTTAATAGGTGGGTAGACTGTTCTAATTCAAAGTGCTAGGATGCAAATGCTGAACATCATGAAGTTATCTATATGTGTTTAATGAGTGCTAGGAGTAGGATACTAAATTTTAATAATGTATGGAAAAGATTAAGATAAGTCATGAGTGTTTTTCAAGCAGTTTTTCAATTCAGTGCATTATATCTGTAAATATAGCACAGGAGCAAATAGAGCAATGAAGTCCTGTTACCAAGGGGTCAATAACATAAAATACTTAGTAAATTTACAGTGCCAAATATTGTGAGATGCCATTTCAAATTCTGATTATTTCATGTTATTGAATGTTTTTTGATGACTTAATTGCTGCCACATTTTTTTCTTGATCAGGCTGTAAGAATTTTTTCAGTATTCATGTCAGCAGATAAAACTATATTAACACCTCACTGTTGTGTATTTTGTCATTAATTAACATAGTTAATACTGATTTATCATTTTTATTGGAATATCCTATATAAATGTATAATTTCTTTGTTTCTATGTTGTATCTATATCCAGTCAACATTCAATTTCGCTTAGCAGTCTACCAACCCAGAATGCAGTACAGTAGCTACCCCTAAAATTTGAGTGCATATAAACCAGAGAATCACTGCACAGGGATTGGGCATAGCGTGTAGTCTGAATACCAGAATGTCCCAAGGAATGAAGCTGTTTTCCATAGAAATATGGAATTACTACTTCATGTCTGTGGTCGTTTGAACTTGCTTGGAAACCAGTTGCCCGCCAAAGGGATCTATCATGCCTTTCCTTACCAGGGCAGGTGAAAGAACATAGAGCAAAAAGCTTGTGGATCAAGTTAAAGACAGGAAGATCACTCAACTCTTACTGTCTTGGGCAAAACAGGCTCAACTAAGAGAAATTAGTCAATTTCTTGTCAATCAAATAAACTCAACCCTTAAAAACATGTTCAATCCATCCCTCCTTCCTTCCTGGGCCTGACTTTACTCCAAATTTACTCTAGCTCCTCTATCCCATGCTGGGAAGAGGTCTGGGGAGTGGGGCAGCATTCCTGTGCCCAACATGGGGTCTTGTGTCCACAGAGCCTCCTGGCCAATCTTGATCCATGAGTTTCTGACTTGCACCAAGGCAAAGCTCTGTGCATTTCCAATGGTAAGTTACAGAAAGGGTCACACACCTTCCTCACCTTGCCAGCCTGCTGCCTAAAACTCACATATCCCTCTAGCACAACACTTCAGGCACTACCTACTTCTGTGTGTAGGGAGTGCCAGGAAACCTTGATTTGAACTTTTGCTGAAAAACCATGTATGCCTTACACACTGGTATGTTTGAATATTTCTGCTGTGTTTGAATTGTGACTTTTAACTAAGATTTGGAATTTATTCGAGAAAAAGTATCTCTGAGACTAAAGCCCAGACTGATGTCCACAATGAAGATATCTTTCAAAGATTTCATTGTGAAAAGACAAATTCATGATTTTATGTGTTCATTTAACTCAAATATAATGAATCCAAAAATTTGAGATTTTATAAGCAGTGTAAACTGTGAAAAAAAAAAAAAGAAAAAACATTTTCTTTGAACCTTTGAGTCCTGTATTTAAAGGGTGTTTATTCTATATGAAAATTTCAGCAAGATAAGGCACAAAGTGTAGTCTCTCCTCATGTGCATGTAAGATATGGAATATGAACAATTGCTTAAATTTTGTATGGACCATTACACAGAAGCTGTGGGTAAATATGTTTACTGTCTGCAGCTTTCTGAAAGCTGTTCTATGAGTAAATTTGATAGAATCAGCCAGAAAATACATAAGTTAGAATGGTTTTGAAAAATTACTTCACCAGAACAATAGGCAATTTCACTGTCGCATTTGGAGAACAGTCAGCAGCTTGTGTCCATTATGTAAAACAGTCAGAAACTTGGCTTCTTTACCAAACAGGCTTTAAAATAACTTATTTAGCAAATGACATTTCATTTGCTCAGTTTGCAAAATCATCCACCATGTGCAATTTAAAGGTGTTTTTAAATATTCTGGTAGAAATAATATGACTCTTTCAAAGTTTCCTGAAAGAAAAATGGTACCATATCTGCTGAATCCTCACAATATCTCATTTTTTCCTTTATAAAGTGATGTTTATGATTTCTTTCTTTTTTTTTTCTTCTAATCTTTGGTTTGTATCAACTATCAATTTCCTCAGTGATTCTAATTTCTATCTATGTACATTATATCAGACATTACATACATATTTGCATATCAATATTACTATTTCGCTGCTGAATGCAGAGATGTAAAAATGTTGCATACTTTTGCCTTCTTCTATCCTTTAATCAAATTCTTCTGTCTTTATGTATTGCTACTCAGCAGCAAGGCAGAGTGACATTTTAAATAGTAGTAAGTCATGACAAGGTCAAGGCAGATATGTAGCTTTATCAGAGACAGAAGATATGGATAGGTTAGATAGAAGGGCAGACACAGATAGAACGGCTGGGGACATAAACACAGATATCTGCAGGATCTGTAAGAGCTAGGGGATGTCCCCTTTTACTTGCACAAACCATGTGAATCTGTGCTGACAAGGCTGCTCTTACAACCACAGATATCCAACAGAATTCTGATCCATCCCTTACCACGCTAGCTCAGAAATGTTGATGGAGAACCTTCACAGGCAAAAATGTGTCAGTTGCTTTCTGTGGGTAGCTGCAGCCTGGGGCTTCTTGGAGCAGATCTGCAGAGAGGACACACAAAGGCATTTGTCAGACGTGCGTTGGGGTGGCACTCTTCTCCCCTAGGAACTGAGCTGACTGACATGATTCTCGTCTCTCCAAGGGGTTTCCAGTGATGGATCCTTACATTTCTTCCTCCACTTGATTTGTCTGGTTCCAAAAAATAAAGTAGAGTTGTTAAACAGATAACCTGGAGAAATACCAAACTCCAGTAAGATTTGTACTCAGTTGAAGGTTAAAGACACAAACCTTTCTATATCCAGTGAAACAAAGACCACAACAGGACCCCCTGGCTCACTAGCTAGCTCATCCACTGAATGAACAGGAGCAGCCACAGTCACAGGGGGCATGGATGCAAGGTGACTGCTCAGAAAACATATGGTGGAGGTATAAAGATAGGCAAGCAAGTCTGTAAACTGCAGTGCGAAGAGGTGTTTGAAGGAGCACCATTCTTGTGGGACAGAATGAGTGGGAGGATTTTCTGAAGCAAGCCATGAAAAGATTATACTGGAGTGAAAGTAATCTGGTGGGAGAAATGAATCTCACACAAATACCTTTAGAGAGATTTCAGGTCAGAAATTTCAATTTAATAGAAAGATAACAATAAATGTCATGATATGCAGAGGAACTGGTTTAAACATGTAAAGTCAGAGTGCAGCCTGGCATCCCTTTGGTCGTGGTGGCGGTCACAGTCCTATCAAGTGGTGGTTGCAGTCGTGTTGAGGTGATGGTTGCTGTAGAAAGTGGTCCTGTGGTAGATCTGGTCCTCCTGTGGATACATCCAGTGGTGGTGTGTCAGGGACTGAAATATTATAGTTTATGACTTACACATCTTCATGAAGGACTTTTAAAACTGTATTACAAAAGCTGCAGAGAAGCTCACCACACCCTGAATAGGCCTCCTGACTGAGGATTCGCTGATGAAGATAAGATAAAGTAACAACTCAGAGCTGGGGACAGTCACAAAGGAAAAGTCCAGTACCTTCAGGGAGGAGACCACTGTTGCTGCAATAGAGAGTTACGGAGCGGCGAAAGGAAAAACAGCAACAAGGCAACTCCCTTGCTTGGTGCAGGAAAGCAAGAAAGAGCAGTTTATTGAAGAAAGCCATGGCTTTTTATAATACAGTTCGTGCAAAATAAAATACAGACAATTCATTGGGCAGAGACACAGACACCTCTTGTCCCAGGCTTCCTCATGGATCCAGCAGGTGTTTGTCTATTGTTTTGATTCTTTCTCTCGTGTTTACAGCAGAGACAGAGGCCCTAGCCTGGGAAAGGTTTCAGCTAGGCCTGAGAGAGTTTCACAGCCTGAGAAAGGAACTCAGACCCTGTGAGAAAGGCCTGGCTGAATCTGCCTAGGCCTGCAGCAGTGTCCACAGACCAAAACCCCTCTCAACTGCTAAACTCACACAGCCCCTCGCCCCACAGGGTGCGGGCACAGCGGCTTTGGGGTGCTGGAAAAGCCTCTGGTCAGAGGCTCAGTGAGCGCCCGCCCTCCGCTGTGCAGAGGAGATCGGCTGTGGGCCCCTTCACCCCGGGAAAAGCTTATCCACGGCCCAGGGGGTGTCACGGCCCATCAGAGGGCCCCAAAGGGGTCCCCAGACCCTGCGCCAGAGCCCCCAGGACGATGCACCAGACGCTCGGTGCTGCAGGGACGGGGGCACGGGGCACCTGCAAGGGAGGCCCGGGGCGCTCCCAGCTGCCCAAAGCCAGCTGTCATTAATCACTGGATTCTGGACTCTTCAGCCGTGGCAGCGGCGACGGGAGACCCTCAGCGCCCAGCAGAGCGAGGGAGGGGAGCAACGAGACGTCCTTGGGACCCTCGGATGGGTGATGTGCTGCCACCTGACCCTGCGCTGTCCCCCTGCCCCCACCCCCCACGCACACTTCCTTCTCTGTCTCTTTCTTCTTTCTATTCTCTTTCCTTCTCTTTGCCTCTTTTACAATTAGCAGTTTGGTTTTGATCTCATTTTTGGGTATATTTTGAATGTGAGATATTACATATTATTCGTGTTATTATGGAAATCAATATAAGCAAGAATACTGAATTCAAATGAAGCATGGACATGAGACACAGGAAAATATAATGATTTCATTACATTTGTTAAAATAATTTTACTGTTGGTTGGTTTGGTTTTATGAATTTTTTACTTTGCCATTATAATCACAAATTGTATCCACGTTTTATGTATAAGGAAAACGTGGGCTTGTGCGAACATGAGCAGGCTTGTCATTGGTGTTACCTGCTTGCTAGGAGAGTAACCTGAGAACATGTTCGAGCCTTGTCCAGACCTTGTGGAGCCTTATAGCTCTGAGAGTCCAGGGTGTTTCCCTGGCTTCCCTGGATGCCTCAAGATCCCCCTGCCAAGGGTCTCAGAGGCCTTGGCTTGGTGCCCAGGGGTCCTGGGGACTGGACTTAAGCCCCTGGAAAAATTTGCCAACATTGCAGGAAGAGTTACAAGTCGCAGAAAATAAGTAGAGTGTAAATTAGATTGTTAGAAGGTAAAAGGTGAATTTTTAGAAATGGTTTGTAGCTAATATGGAGGATTTTGGGCATGGTATGTCTTTTCTTTCTTCTTCTTCTTCATGCCATCCATGTTAAGTGCCAGACTGGCATTATTGGATTGGCCTGAGATAGAGTTGGACCGCGTAATAAAATTGTCATGTATTGGAAAGTAATTGTAAATATTAAGTAAGTAATCTATAGTATAAAAGATAAGTCCTGCCCCAAGGGCAGGACAGTCTGCCCTGGATCTCATGCTGAACAGATCTCTGTTAGCTAGAGAAAGAATTCCTTAAATAAGAAACAATAAACAACCTTGAAAACCTCAGAAAACAGCCTCCTGAATCTTCTTCGGTGACCAGCTGGGAAAACCTGAACTTTAAACCACTTGCAAGTCCTTCTGTGGGGATCTCAGGCTCAGGAGACTCCACAGACAGTAGCCACTGCTGCGTGGGCTCTAGCCAACATGTTCGGGCTTGCTCTGACTTGTAGCCCAGCACAGTGGGCATGTCACAGCCCACCAAGAAACTGCCTGTAAAGGGGCAGTGACCCAGAGTAGGACGGATGTGTTCATGGAACACAGGCTCCCCACATCCCCAGCGCTGCTTGCCCATCGCTTATCAAGGAATTAATAAATTGCCTTATTGATTGACCTACCCAATTGTGGTGAGTAATTTATAACATGAACCTTCCAAGTTCTTCCCGTTTTATACACAGAGACCTAATTTTCTTTGCTCTTCTGGGTTTAAACCAGACAGCAACATGGTGATGTCCCAAGTACACAGCTTTACCTGCTCAGGTTCAGTGCCTTTCCCAGGGGTAAAGAAGTTTATACAGGAATGAGTCATAGGACATTTTTGGAAGTTCTTGGTCATTGCAGCTGCCTGCTCAGCTTGTGCCTTTCAGCTCCTCATAGCCCATTAGCAGAGATGACCCCCTCAGAATGGGTGGGACTGTGCTGCTGCTTCCCTGGAGAGAGTTACCAGGGCTGAATCATTGATGTGAAGAAAAAAACCAAAGAAATCTTACTCCGCCCAGCAGGGTTTACCTCTTTTTCTTTACCTCATTTAGCACCCAGCTTGTAGCCTGAGGTAGCTGCTACTGTGAGCCACCCATCATTAAGGGTTTATCAGAAATGAAGTCGAGGGCAGCAAAACACACATTTTGGGTTAAACGCATGTAGTGCTAAATTTTTCCTGTAACCACTATGGAGGTGCACTCAAATACTCTGAAATTAAAACTCTCTTGATCCTCCTGTTCATGGATCAAACTCATGTCTGCAGCATTTTTTTTAAGCTTTCCCACACAAGGTTTTATTTGTGCATCATTAACTGAATTCTTGCTTTTTGAGAGTCCAAAAGTACTCTCGTAGTAACAAATGATTTGATTATTTCAAAAGGAGAAAAAAAAATTTCTTTGGATGAAAAATATTCCTAAATTATGTCTTAATCACATATTCTTTTCTGTAGATTGTGTTTTACCAAGTATGAAGGAAAGTTCTTCGTAAAAATTCTTGTAAAGCTAAACAATTTGGAGTTTAAACATCGTGTTTGTTAGTCTGTCTTGTTTATTCTTAGAGTGTTCTGATTTTAAAATAATTGTTAATATTCTACTGCAGTGATGTGAAGAATCTTGACCTTGGATGTTAAAAATTCCTCTCTTGTCAAAAATCACACAGACCATCCATGGAGAACCCTAAACTAAGCTTAAACCTTCTTGCACACTCTACTTGCACTTCTAAATTTCAATTGATTGAAGGGAATCTGCTAATTATGGGCATATCTGTAATTTTTCCATTTGTCTATTAAAGGGGAAACTCTCTACTGAAGTGATTTAGATGATATCTAACTTACAGATGGTGGTTTGTGATATAACTGCCAGAACTCTTTGCCAATAAAAAGCCTTTCCTTTCTGAGCTACAGCAGAATTGTTCTGACACCTCACTGACTTGTCACTGAACAGCTCTGCAGAAGGGAGACTAACAGACTCAGGGAAAGGGTTCCTTGATAAGGACTACCTGGAACTTTCTGTATATGCATTGATGATCTGTCCCTGCATGACAGCAGAGTCTGTATGCAACTGATGCTCCTTCAGTTGTTGGACATACTTAATTTCTGCTCTCTCAGTCTCTGGTGGGAGTCTTTTGACAGTTTTCCCTATAGCAAGAACAATTTTCTTCATCAACAACTCGTATTTCTCTCTGACTCCCTACGGTATCTCTTCCTTCTCACCTGTAGGAATTGTCAGCAATCTTATACACTTAGTTTTTCTACAAGTCTCCATTCTTTGAATTTTCCTTTTCAAGCTCAACTTAGCATGTCTCACACCAGCTGCAAAACTCTTACTAACTTTCATCACTTCAGATTTATTTTTCTGTTTCTCTGATTGACTTTCTAGGTATTTTATGTGATTACCTAGCCTTGTGCTTTTATTAAGGGAATGGTCTCTCACAGTTCAAGTACTGAATGAGGCTACATGGACTGTTTCCACCTCTGTCAGGAAATTTCTTTGCAATCTTTTGTGCCATAGTGTCCTAGCACTAAGGTGAGGAAACATTTTTCTCATTTCCAGGCATTAGGGTGAAGCATACTTCACTAATGACTGACAAGATTACTGGATAATTGTGAAGGGCTATTATTCATCATTTTACTTAACTTTCAAAATGCATTAGGCTTTTAACAACCATTTACTGAAAAAGAGGATAATATTAAGATTACTTGACCTGTTACAAGACACTCTTTTCAATGTTTTCATTTTGCAATACTTCAGATATTTTGATTGAAATACTGAGTTTGGTATCTTAGACTAAATAATAGCTCAAATACTCCCTCAAAATTCAAAACCTGCTGGAAAAGCAGTTCATAAGTTCTTAGAACAGAGTTAGGAAGACTATCTTGTGTTCAGTATTGCTAGTACAACTGTTACTGTTGCTACAAAACACAAAATCTTCTGTGGGGATACAGCTTTTCAAATTTTTTATTTCCCAGGTTTAAATGGCTTGATTTTATAGCCTCACTATGTTCTTTTAACATAGTTCTTTTGTGAGAGCAAAAAGGAAGCCCCAAAATTAGCAAAAGGTTGTCTTTGCTCTTCCAAATGCATTGAGACGAAAAAATCAGTAAGTCCTTGTCAGTAAATTGCTTCCAAGCTGTGTAATGAAGAACAATACAAAACACATATGAAAGGGCACACAGTGGGCAATAACTCTGAGCATACACATTGTTTTAACAGATGTTTTCTATTAGAAAGGTTTCTTAGAAAGACTTCTTGTAATGTATTCTTTCATTCTTCCAACAAGCAGGAAGTATTTTTATGCAATACTTTAATATTTGATAACCAAATTAGTTATGGAAAAAATCTTATTAGAAATAAACATTCTTTTATGTGAATAGAAGGATTCTAAAGTGGTATCTGTTAGTACTTAAAAATAGCGGAGCAGATCAACTTCTTTACAATATATAATACTTCTCAGCTAGGTGTGAAAGTGTTTATAAGAAAGAATTATTATTATTGTTTGAGGACATTGAGTTTGAAAGGCGTAGAGTGATTTGCAAAGGTTTTCTGTCCTTAAGCTAACAGATTTTTTAAACATTTATCCATTCTGCTGTTTTCTAGACCATAGTAGTGGATCCATTTAGTTTTTCCTTTTGTTAAAGGCTGAGGAAGATAGAAGTAATGTAATCAATAAAGAACATTTGTTAGTTTTACTAAAACATGTCAACAATAAAAGAGAATTCTGCTACTGCTTATTTTCTAAAGAAGATGGTGACAGCTTTGCCTGATAGCATTTATATGTTTAGCTTCAACTCTTCTGTCCTCCCCATTAAAAATAATGAAATTCATCCAGTTGATGAAAACGAAGATGAAAACAAATGGTAAGAGAACAAGCTCTGCATAAATCATTTCAAAATAACTAGTTGCTGACAGATGTGATTAATGCTGATTAAGTAAACAAGGTTCAGTGTGTACCTACAGAAACTGAAAAATAAAAACTAATAATACCACCCAGAGGGGCTAGAATGAGGACAGGAGGATGAGGCTATACATTGTCCCTGGCCTTGCAGAAGCTGGCCACTGAGTCTCATACATATATGAGTCTCATATATCTAAGAGTAGCCTTGCATCATGTTTGATGCAAGGGGTTCTAATCTAGCTGCTAAATGCTATTATAGTAGTAGTAGTAACAAAGCAGAATAGTAGTATAGTAGTAGTAGCAGAACAGTTTTAACCATGGATGTGGACATTACTTGGGAAAAACTGTTAGGATCAGGAAGAGGAGAGATGGTAACTTAAGCCTGTAAAAGGAATCATCTATGTCAAAAATAAATGCATAATACAAAATCCACCTTAATTTCCATGTTTCCTTGCAGTATATAACTTCCTTTTTCAGAAGAATATATAAATAATACATATGATTAATAATAAAGAACTTCAGTGATAAGAAAAGAACATGATTACTGTTTCAATCTACAGAAAGAAATTCTTGTCACAACATTTCTCAAGCTCTTTTTGAAGAGGAACAATTCTCATGCTTCAGACCGACAGACTGACTAATTTTCTCTTTTTGATTGTACTTTCAGAACTTTGTTATTCTATTCTGTTATGTCTCTCCAAGTTCTCAGGTATGGATTAAGAAAGAAAGACTGAAACACTACTTTGTGGTTCACCAACCAGTCATGAAGCAATAAATAGGTATTTTATTCTTTGGACTGCTAAACAGGTTCCTAGACCTAGTAAAAATATAGTTGAGTGATCCTCGTGATAATTAACGAAGATGAAATAACTCTTCAGCTTCTTCAAATTCCTTTGTGCATGACACTGAATCCACTGAAAACCTTGGGGTAAACATGGAAATCATGCTTGAAAAATTAACCAATTCAATCCAATCCGAGTGATTCATTTGCAAAGGAATTATGGCCATCAGCCAGGAGATATTAAAAACCCAAAAATGTAATCCTCTTAATTGCTTTCAAAACTGGCCTAATATGGCATAGAAATGAGACTTTTCATTAAATCAGGCCCAGTATGGAAGCACTCCTGTGTCATATCAGGTCCATATTCAAAGAAAGTTTTCACTAATATAAATGCTGAGCATTGAGAAGGAAAACAGAAAAACAAACAAAGAAAGTTGTCACTAATATAAATGCTGAGCATTGAGAAGGAAAAAAGAAAAACAAACAAACAAACAAATAAAAAAAAAAAAAAACCAAAAAACAGCTTTCCATTTCTTTACAGTTTATTACACACTTTGGGTTTTCATGCAAAATTTTAACATCGTGGAAGACAGATATTCAGAGTCAACACAGCTTTCTCCTGGCCAGCTCTACTCTCCTAAGATTTCACATATTATTTTATTGTAACATGTAGAATATTCTGGGGCCACATAAGACCTGTTCGACAAATATTCTTTGTAATATTTGCTTACAAAATAGAACATCCAATACAAATGGTAAGGATTTAATTGTGAGTAAATCTTGATGGTTTACCCAAGTAAAGATTACAAGAATAGTAACACAACAAAGGGACTGATTAGGGTCTACATTTGTACTTCATGTCTATGTGATGATGTTTTCTGCCCCAACAAGGACCATTTCTGGTGATGTGACAGTTAGATGTTAAGAGAAAAGTGTGTGATATCAACTTGTGTGCTTGATGAGTTCGAATTACCAGCATATTGTCAAATACCATCACCAACTGCAGTCTCTTGAATGCAGGTGTTAAATCTTTCAGTGTTCAATTAATTGTCTCTGTTACATTCAGTCATCCAATGTTTCTCAGGTGCTACAAGTGGTGCTGCAGGTGATAGACTAGTTGAGGTGATATGTCATGCATGAAGTATTGTTTATATCCAATACCAAGGAAGAGCTATTAAAAAAAAAAAAAATGTATCTACTGTACTATACTAACAGGGAGTGAAGCAAAGAAGTCATGAACCAGGTTGTAAAGAAATGCTGAAAAGGAAAATCATCACTGGAAACATGTGCATGCTTGTGTATGAATCTGTTTCTACCATTTCATCTTTGCTCATGGAAAACGTGAATAAAAACACAGCAGAAAAATGAAACGTTCTACAGTGCGCCTGTTCTTAAACAGTTCTTGCATGTTAAGATTATGATTGCACAAGAAGGATTGCTGGTAAGATAGAGAAAACTAATGGCTGTCTATCACAAGGAGATTTGAGTGCTGGCACCCTGAGCTGCACCTTGTCAAATATCTCTCATTCTATGATGATAAGCTTCTTCACAGAAGCCATGTAAGTGCAAATATCAGGTCTTGTTTTATTAATCATACAGCAAATAAACAAAAAAATCCCCAAAAATCTCCTTTTTGAGTGATATATTCTGTCCTCTAGAGTAACTAATTCATTTGTAGTTTCAAAGGAAAACCTTTAATTCATTATAATAATGTAGTTTTAGATCTCATGAAACATTAATAAGGAATTAAAAAGTATATTGTCCTTCTTTTCAAGGCGCAGAATCATAAGATCATGTAATTTAAATCAGTAAGCTGTAGAATATATAAGCTAGTTCCATGGAATGGGGAATGTAAGCTTGTATTGAGAAGAAAATGAGCCAAGGAGAGCTATCAGAGGGCTCACTTAAGGAATGAATACAAAATATAATACTGGCAATATTGGCTATATTAACAGTCTTTCTTCTTATGATATTGTAAACCTGGAGAATGAGGTGACAAAAAGCCAACAACCTGGATTTGTCAAGATAAATCTCATGTAACCAAACTGTTTTCTTCTCTTACAGAATAGCTGTTTTAACTCATAAGAGAAAAATATTTTATAAGATATATATATTATTTACTCAAGTAAAAATTTTATCTAACAAGGAAATGCATGATCTGTATGAAATTGCTGTAAAATTGATGGACTGGGCGAAAAACTAAAATTGAGAAAACTATCAGTGAATTGCTATGAAGCAATGAAATGAAGAAATGGTGATCTTTAATCTTTTCAATTTGCACATTTTCTTTATGTCCTTAAAAGACAGCCAACCAGAAGCAGAAGAGAATTGCAAAGGCTTTGGGTGCCATTCACAGAAAAATATAATATTAAGTGAAGAAATGATTCAAAAATCCATTTGCAAAAGAAAGTACAAAGTGTTTCTGTATGACAGAAAACTGTCACCTTCATTACAAGGTGGAGGAAAGTAGGGAGACAGCAACAGTTACAGTGGCCTGTACAAGTTAACAGGTTAACAAGTTAAAAGGTGATGAAAGATGTGGACTGTAAATTAAAAAAAGAAAAGGTAAAGAAGAGGTGTTTGTGTGCATGTCATCTGGAAGGAAAAACAGTACTAAAATAACTCTCTAAGAGACTGTAATTTTGCAAGAGGAACAAACATCTCTAGAACAGGAAAGAGTCCCCTCTCAGCCTGGTGCTATACAATTGTAAACCAAATTACAGAAACAACAACTTTTGGCAGATGATGTTTTACTTCTTGTTGAAGTGTCTTTTAAAACAGTAACATAATTCAAAACATCACTGAAGAAATGCGAAGAGAAAAACGTGCTCAAAGTAAAAACAAGAAAGGCAAATTAGCAGATTTTCAAAGCAGTTGAACTTTACCTAGCAATTGCCTGCTGAAGGCCGTGGATGGTAAGTAATATTCTTCTGGGCACAGCACTCAAAGTAGAGCCTCACCAGTGCTGAATACAGGGGAAGAATGACCTCCCTGCTCCTGCTGGCCACACTATTCCTGATCCAGGCCAGGGGCCATTGGCCTTCTTGGCCACCAGGGCACACTGCTGGCTCATGTTCACTCAGCTGTGACCAGCACCCCCAGGTCCCTTCTGCCTGTGCACTGTCCAGCCACACCATCCTCAGCCTGTAGCACTGCAGGGGTTATTGTGGCAAAAACGTAGGACCCAGCCCCAGACCTTCTTAAACCTCATATTGTTTGATTTGAACCATCTATCCATCCTGTCCAGTTCTCTCTGCAGGGCCCTTTTCCCTTCAGTAGATTGACACTCCTCTCCCAGCTTGGTGCCACCTTTGCTAATGGTGGGCTTGATCCCATCATCCAGATCATCAATAAAGATGTTAAACAGGGCTGGGCACAGCACTGATCCCTGGGGACACCATCAGTGACTGCCCACCAGCTGTAGGCATGTACTGTTATGCACACATTTTCACAGCTTTGGTTTTAGCATTGCTAGGTCAGAAGATTTCCTTGGGTGCCTTTTGGTCTCAAAGATAATAATTCAAAATCTGTCCATTTATTAGTAACAACTACAGAATGCACTCGGGCAGAAAAGCTCAAATTGGCTCTTAAGGATATAAGCATTCACAAGGCAAATTAGCAATGTGGGTGCTCTTCCTCTGTAAACTATGCTTGCATGCAAACAGCTATCACTCAGTTAGCTCCTCTTTAATGGGTGGTTACAAGTTGATTTCTGCTTTTTAATGAGAATTAAGAAGGTTATTCTTGTAGGGTTTGTTTGTTATTTTCTTTGTCTCTGGGTTTTTTCCTCTCTTTCATCTAGTTCTTTTTCAAAGTCTATAGTATACAGAAGTTTGGGGATATTAATTTTTAACTTTAATTCTAACAAGAATTTAAGATAGAGAACTGCCTGCATCTTCCTCTGGTCACAGGACACTGCAGCAGATCCCAGTTTCAGCAATTAATGAAAGTAGATGTAATACAGTTTGGAAACTTTATTCAAGCACATTTTTGTACTTCTGACAGATGGTTTTTTTTTTCTGAAACACATGACATGACCTAAAATCTACCATTAATATGTCATTCAGTAAAATATTTGTATAGATGCAAAAAAAATTATGTAGGGAATGTCAACACACACACACAAAAAAAAAAAAAAAAGAAAAAAGTGGCATGTAACAGTACCCACTTATTCTGTACCTAGATCAAAAAAAAGCTTTCCTAAACTATGACTTTTGCATATTGACCCCTTTTGAGCTCTTTCATAGAAGCTTAATCATACCCTTCCTCAGTTTGTATGTGAGAGGAAATGACAGCTAGGTGATCCACTGAAAAATTTGTCAGTAAATAAATGTACTTCAACTTTTGTTTAAAACCTGCAGCAATTTAATGTCTTCTAATAAAATTCTAGGCAGAAATTCCTGCTGTGGACACTGCAAAGTTTGGTCTACGTTTTCCTATTACTTTCTATACACTGATATATGTTTTTATTAGTAGTTTTTCTATCAGACCATGGGGTATCGGGTTACAAAGCAGCGCTCACAAAAGTTTTGGCATTAAATTTCAGTAAAATATGTGTAGCATATTTGCATGCACTTTTTTCTATGTTCCTCTCAGATTTTTCTTTCAAATGTTCCAAATTCTAAGCCATATATTTTTAGGAAAGAACTTGATTCGGGAAAAAGCTTGCTTTGTCATCTCATTCTGCACTAGAATAAACATTGCACCCATAAGTTTTCATCTGAAGAAAACTGTCTCTTCTCTGGTTGTTTGTCTTCTGAGACTGCAAAATGTGTTGATAGTTTAACAGCATTGCTTATAAAGAAATATTGTCTTGTAACATGTTTTGCATGTTATTGTGACTTTTTAAAGTAAAGATTAATAGAGCTGAACTCTAAAATGCATATGGACAAGATGATTTGGAGTAATTCCTTTATCTTCTTTCAGAGTTTTATTTTCCTCCACTGTAGCTAAAAACTGACACAGAGGATTAATGATTTTTGCACTTGACTTAATGTGTGAAGGTTTGATTCACATTTGATTTAGATGAACAAATTTTTTTTTTTTTTTAATTTTTAAAAAAGTGTTTATTTTATCTTAATGAAAAAGTAAAAAATCCCCAAAACAAAATGATGAAACTGTTGCATTTTCTCTGATCATTCCAGTAAGTTATTTCACAGTGTTTGGAGACAGAGAAATATAGGGTGCAAGGAAGAAGAGTGAAATCTACAGACACTTATTATTATCTATATACTGCCTTAGCTATTTGTGTGCTCTTCAATTAGACATTACAGATGCCATGGGCAAAGTCTGCAGGATCCAGTTTCTGGTGTTCTCTGGGTTATTTGTAGCTTTGTCTTTGATGCCAAATAAATTCCTACCTAGGACAATGGAAGAGCTCATGAATAGTGTAAAGAAGGAGAAAATAAATTTTCTTAGAAAAATTTTGTCTGTCAGAAGAGTGTGATCTTTATCAGCAGATGTAGGGTTGCTATTCTGCAGGCAGGTATTACTTGCTGCTGGGAAACAGACTTTGGTGACACAATAGGTGACAAGTATTAGTATGTGGTTTGGTAAGATGAAGAATATGTCTTGATTTACTAATTGAGGAGATTTGCCTTTTTGCATTGTGTCTATGTCTGACAACAATAGATAAACTACAGCTTGTTTTGTTTGGAGGTTGTACCACCACAGAGCCACCAGACTCAGTTCCTTTACACTAAATTGGCTGCAATTGATTGATTTCTGCTTTAGATAGGAGACCTAATTTCTAGTGCCTTTAGTCTACAAATACTAAAAAATCCATAAAATGCTTGTATAATATTTTGGTTAATGTGGTTTAGTTTAACAAAGATGATGTAAGTTATGGGTTTTTAACCTTGCCTCTTTCTCCCTTCCTCTTCTCCATGTTTCAGGTTGAATCACCAGATATAGGAAGATTGCAAGTAATTGGAAACTGGAGGTCTCTCCGCCTCCAGAGTGTGTTTGTTTTGAATATATTTTTAATTTCTGCAAAGCTTAAGAATACACGTTCAGATTTCATAAGCAATATTTTCCTGTGTGTGAACTCCTTCTGACTATAAACACTAGGATACTGCAGTGGGTTTTTTCAAGGTTGGTATTTTTCCAGTGCAAAAGGATCAATCCCTTGGATTGATTTAAAAATATAAATTTAAAAAGGAGGAGAAAAATAATAAAAACTCCTCCTTTTCCCTGAGAGTGACTTCTAGTATTTTCCTTTTTCTCCTTTTTATTTTTCTTTCCTGTTTTTTTTATTTTTTTTTCCTTTAAAAAATCTAAATCACATGAAAGCATAGGAGTCTGATGCCATGGGTTTTCATGCTGAAGCACACTGTATTATCAGTGAAGAACTGTATTATCAGTATCATTAAATGATAAGGGGGCAAGCTCTATAACAGATGTGAAGTTTCTATACTTCTGTTTCAGAAAGGGTTTTAATAAATGATGAATGAGGGCAAAAATTTCATCTTCTACATGAGAATTTTTCCACTGGATATTGCATACATCTTGGCTTGACATTGCCAAAGACATATGAAAATCAAATTAGTTAAGACCTAATATGAAAATGCATTCTGAGATCTCTGTGCATTTCAAACATAGTATTTGGAGTTTTAAAATAAAGTTTCAATTTGCACCCATTTCCATTTAGTGGAAAAGGAGAAAAGAGACAGAGTGGGAGAATGGAGTGTCAAAGTTTAATTTGCAAATTCTTTTAAATTTGTTTCACAAATCCCAGCCATTGACAGACCACACTGAATGCCTTTTCTGTTGAACAGCTTCACATTTCAGGGTAGAGAACTAATATGCAAATTAGACAAATAGTCTGGGTCCCAGATTTCTGGGACTTCTCACCATCTAAAAGGGGCTTGAAAGGGAGACCTTGAATAAACAAGCTGTAACTACAATAAGAACTACTTAAAACTAGTCCTTCTTATCTTAATTACTTAAAGCTGTACTATTTTTAATTACTAAAGAAATTTGTCACAGCTTACAACAACTGCATGAAACATAACTGCATCTTCCAGTACAGGATTCCCTGTTGATCCCAGGTACAGAACCTGCTTTACCTAAGACATAATCTACATATGTAATTTTTAAGTTCAGTTATTGTCTTGCATTTGATGCAAATGCATATAAGAAAAGGAATTTGAATAGTGTCTCAAACATAAGTGCTGAAGAGTGACTAGGAAAGGATGAAGGAGAGTTCCAGAAAAGTGGTGCTACATTTGATCCATATTTTTCCGAGATACTTTAGTGGGCCAGATAATTGACTTCCCACATCTCAATGGTAGTTAAGGATAGCATAAAGTTCACAGGAGAATTTGAATTGCTTACTGTCACTTTCACTTTATGGCTTTTAGCCTTGGTTTAAGACTTCCCAATTGGCCTACATGATGCCTATGCATAAAGCAATTTAATTCACTCAGGATGATGACTAGTAGCCTTTCTGCTGAAGGTTCTTCTGGTGATGAGGATTAACAATTCCAATCTCTTACCTTGGTGACTCCTGTGTTGTGCGACTAATGTTTTCTAATATACCATCTATGATATAATGTCTCCTCATTTTCTTGTCTTTCTGTTTTGACTCCTGACAAAAGCAAATATTCCTCTGAAAGGTGAGAAACCATGAGATATCATACTATCTCAGGAACAGTGAAAATTTTGTTTCAACAGTATAAATTAATCCCATATTATCCAGTGTAATTGACATGCTATTTCTTGTTGTTAGCAGCCGTTAAACTTGAAAGCCATTGCATGCAAAACCCAAAAAAGAATATAGCAATAAAGATACACACTTCAAGGTCTTCGATACTTTCAAACATTTTCTTAACAGTTACCTAGATGAGGTGCATCACAGCTCTTATTCTCAACTGAGTCAGCAGATGGAAACCCCAGTCTTGTGCTTTGATTACCAGAAAATTCATAACTGCAGTATTTGATGGTCTCAGAAACACTCAGGAGCTTGTCTTTGTAATTTACTTGTGAATTATGGAAACTTCATCCCTAAAGTGTGGATATAAAACTGGTGCACAGACTGATGAGAAGACCTCCTGCTGTTGCACAGTGAATCTGAAGCAGATTTAGGAAGAGATGAAGAGTTTACCCGCTCTGATCAGACATCTAGCAAGCATTGTGGGGTAAGAGCATGTCTTGAAGTAGGTGTGACCAACACTGCAACCTGATCAAGTAATTGCTTGGAGCTTCCCCTGGTCCCACCCCACCACAGCTCTGTAGAGTCTATCTCCACTCTTACACTGTTTTCCTGTCTTGCTCCTGTAGCTCATTCTTACCATGTGGGTAAGAACAGTGGTGTCCTTCACGTAATGGAGCTCAGGAACGGTGACACAGCCCTGGGAATTGTATAAACTCCAAGAACACTAGTGAGAAACACCACAAACCATGCCTTCTCATTGCAGTGTGTTTATGCTGTCAGGTACACTTGTCAGCTGTGGAAGGGCTCTGAGTACTACCACAGTAACACATCCATGTCACAGCCACACCATGTACCCAAACACATTCCAGCTCACACATCTTGGCACTCCTGAAATGTATGGGCTTTGCTGTTATGTATAATCCATGATTCCCTTACACCATACAGCAATCTTGAAGCAAAGCAGCAAGTACCCTTCCCAAGTCTCCATAAAAGCAAAGGAAATTGAAAAAACCTGCTGTGACATCTTGCATATGAAGAAGAAAAATACAAGTATATGGGATTTATGGTAAATTCAGCTTAAGCTTTCTGATTGTAGGGTGCTATTCAGACAATGCCTTGAGACTTGCTGGAGCTCTTATCCATTCCTTCTAGGACAGCTGATGTAAGGCACAGAAAAGCAATCAGGTGAAATAGGCTCTGAAACTCACAAAGCAGATGTGGACATCATGATTCAGATTACTTACTGCTGTAAATGGCACGATAGAATTGCAATGCTTTGCAAATGTGAGATATCCAAGCTTTATAATTTATGATTTTTCTCCCTTGTTTGTAATGAATATAATTCCTTCACGAGTCAGTAGATAATAAGTTTTGCTTGTGATCTTAACATTTGCATTCAAATGTAAAAAAACCATATCTTGTTTTTGTATGGATTTCAGCAGCCATGTTACAGAATATGATGATAGTACTTTAGAGACTGATGCATATTTGCTTCTACATTTTTACCTACAGCCACACTTCTATATGCGGACACCACACTAAAAAAAAAAAAAAAAATTACAAGAGAACACATTGGCTGGGCACTCTTATTTGGCTGATTTATGACTTAGGATGATTGAGTGACACTTTTACTGAAGTAAGTGTTTATTTCCCAATGCATAACCAAGGATGATCTTCTTCCATCCAGGTTAAACTAACCATACTGAATTTAATAGCTGGATGTTTTTCCTTTGTGGCTGAACCCACAGATCTATGTGATGGTTTCTTTTCAAAGTGATTCTATTATAAATATTAATCTTATCCAATGTTGTGCTAAGTCTTTAAAGTAATAGAAGTGTTATTTTTATAAAGACTCTGTCTCTGTTTGGCCTTGTGCAACAAATGTCCTGTGTTATGTTAACTATTTCTAGAAATTTCTGTTTAATCTCCACCATTTTTGCATTTTAGGTTACTTGTGTCTTTTGAAATAGTTTCATTTTTCATTACCTTTCTACTACCTTTTACTTTAATCTTGAACTGGGAAAAGGTCTACACAGCAGCTTTTTCCACTAGTAATAGCATCAGCTGGAGATATCCATCAAATAAAAAAAAAAAAAAATTACTACTGTTTCTTAGACTATCATCAGACCAAGTGTTTGAACAGCAGCCTTCTGCTCCACCTGAAAGGAAAGGTAAAACTGAGGTTTATGTTGCAGGTAGTTTTACCCATTTCAGGTAATGCATACCTCTGCCATTTTTAAGATCTTCTTATACACATAAAATTAGTTTATTTGTTGTATCTCTATCTGAACTTTGTTCCTCTGAGAGGTTTAAGAGCAATTGCTGTTGTATTCTTAGCTATCAGTATTGCCTATGAGAGATAATATCATCCTTCCAAGGGTCCTTCTTCATCTAATTGAACTCCCTTGATGTATTTTAGCAATTGAGTGATTAGAGTCTTTCAAAGTTTAATTTATATGCTATTCAAACATTACTTAGGCAATGGTATTATTTGGTTAAATTTGCTTGAGCATAATGGAAATTCCCCAATTTTCCCTTGAAAATTCGAGTCTTCCATGGCAATAGCCTCTTCATGCACTTTCTATGCAGTGATTTGCAAAGAGCTGGAAGAGTTATGCACCTCTACATGCACCTGTCACACTAGTAATGGGTGAAACTTTAAATGGAAAGTCCAACTGAAAAAAAAGAAATTCCAGATAGTAGGTCTTTACTTATACTATTCAGGTCTTGCAGGTGTACAAGATGAAGTTAAATCTTGGGACAATTATCTTCTCTGTACTACTAGCTTTGAGCTGTATTTCAGCTCCTGCTGCTCACCACAGCCTTTCAAAATTTCTTAGTAATAATGACAACAGGACTTAGTAAGAAACATAATCTTTACTAGCAGCACTGCTCCTGTAATGCACTATTGATTCAGGCAGTCTCTGCAATGTGAAGAACACCACACATGTTCTTAGAAGATAACTAAATACAGAGTGTTTATGTATTAAGTATCTACACTCCTGCTTGAATTCCTCTTCTGTGTCCATTTAGAAAGGGACTGAAGAGATAAATATGTAACAATCTCTTTATTACTTTTGTTCTCCACAAAAGGCATTTTTTGTTCCAGCATATGTGTATTTTGCATGAAAAATCACAGTATCTGAGACAATACCTTGTCTCCTTCTTGCTGGAATGGTGTCTCAGATTTTTCAAAGGATTTCTAAATTGACAAACCAGGAGTTTGAGTGTCAGAGCCAATTTCAAAAAAAGAGACTAGAAATTAAGTGAACTTATTCATAATTATTTAAAGAGTGAATGTAAACTAATATGATTGCATATTTTGTGTATGAACTGTTCATTCTGTATACATTTTAAAGACATCTGTGAAAAAGTAATCCTTAGACTTGTGAGACCAAACATAACCTATTTCCCAGGATATCTTCATTGAAAATCTGGACTGGTCACAATAAGTAGGGATGAAGAAGTGCATCTGTTCTGTACAGGAGGGCACAGAGCGTGGTATGGGATGGAAAGATGCTGCTGGTTTCTTCTGTGTATGACTGTGCTAACAGATTTTCATTACTTATGGAACTTAATGATCACAACATTCTTAATACATCTGCTGCACTTCTAGCACGGGGCTGTCTGTGGTTTAAAGCAAATGGATTTTTGTTTTGTGCTCCTGTGCTGAGCTCCAGTCTTTGTTCTCTCTGGGGGATTTGCTTGTCTTAGTCAGAGTGGCTATAGAGAGACGGAGACTCATGCATGCACACGCACGCAGGCACATGTATGCTGACAAGCACAGTTGGATAAGATAAGTGCCTTTTAAGTATTACAGGGAGCAGAAGGCCAAAATAATTACGAAGGTAAAATATATAAACAGCAATTTTAACAGTTAGGCAAAGGTACAGGCAAGAAGTTCTCAGGAAACCTAAATCTTTTTAGATGAGATTAAACTCAAGTCACAGAGTGCATTATCTATCTATGAGGTTTATCCTGGGAGACAGCACTGCCCAAGAAATAACACAGAGGATATCAGTTAAAATTGGTCTGAGCCAGGAAAATACTTTAAGCAAGTTTAAGAAGCTTGAACAGGTGAAAATCTGCATGCTTCATGCCGAGACAATGAAACTTAGTTATAAGCATTTTCCCTGTTTATGAGCTCCTTCAGACATGAAACTCTGGTACCGTAATGGAAAACTCTAATTTAGAAATATTTTTAAACCTCTTACATATCTGAATTATTTTTACCAGAGATTGTTACTCCCTAAGGGCTTGGATTCTGGGAAGTATGGTTCAACTCCCATCTAACTCGGCAGTCAAGGCCCTCAGCTGGTGTAAAACACTGTAACTTCCTTCATTACATTGAGGCAAAGCATCCAAATTATTGACCTACAGGGATAAGTATCCCAGCTGTCATTTACTCAAGCTATTTTTGTCATGTAAAGTGTTTTTGAAACTAAGTTTATTTTTGATTAGTGCATTTATGTGGCTATATTCAGCATGGGTGATCAGATGATTTACATTAGTGAAAATCCCAGCTTGCTGAAAATATACTTTGCTGCACTGAACACATGACAGTAACAGCCTGTAACTGTCTCTTTTCAGGCCTGATCACATTTTATTTGTGCTGAATTTCTCATAGGGGATGCTATTACAAAAGGATCATGGAACATGTGCTTTTATTTTTTTTAATTGCTATCTTTTTTTTTTTTAAATGTGCCTGAAGTTCCTACAATGAAGAACAGTGAGTTTATCTTCACCTTGCGAATACTTTGTTGAATTAGCACATTTCAAATTTCTTCACATAGATTAATTTTTCTGCTATTATTGATTTTTAAAAATTAATTGTACCTAAAGTTATAGAGATATCTTTAACATTGCATGAAACATGCACAAGATTTGTAGAAGAGGAGGACAAAATGAAGAAACACAACAATGACAAATTCATAAGAATTAGTGTTAAAAAGAGATCACATTTAACTGAATATTTTTTCCCTTGATGATCTTTTTCTCACTGCCAACTCTGTTTTATTTCTTAATAAGTTTTACCCAGAATCACAAATTTTGCTAAAGAGATTAAAATTTAATTTAATATTTTATTCAATATAAACATGAGACTATTCCTATCAAATACCAGTGATGAAGAATGAATGTAAAATCATCTGTGATGCCAGCTCAACACATCAAATCAATAATTCCTTTGTGTAAAAATCAGCTCCTCCTAAGACAAATGACAAATAGAGCCATGTGAAAAGTATTTATCAAACATTTTAACATTTTAGTAGAAGTTTCCTTTTCAGTGGTTTTTTATGAGGAAGGAGGAAAAAAACTAACTACAACATGTAATTTTGTATCACTTTATTACATTGATTGGAAGGGCAGGGAAATTAAAATTTCATCACTCTTATGGATTCCAATTTTAGTCCAAAACTTGGCTCTAAAGGACTGTTAAAACAAAACAAAACAAAACAAAATAAAACAAGCAAAAAACTTGGGTGGTTTTTTTTTTTTTAATGAATTTTCATACAAAAATTATTGGCAATATTTCTGTATTTTTAATGAAAATTTGTAGAGGACAGGAACAGAAATGCAGATTCCAATGGCAAGATGAATTACTTTTAATTTCTTCGAATGAAGGCTTCTCTTGCCAGAATTTTCTAGCCATCATGACAGGGATGTTTTTGCATAATTTTTCCGTCTTTTGTGATCTGTGATTCATTAAATCATCTAAGTGCATGTTGACCTAGACTAAAATTTTCTTGCAAAGACGTTTTAACATTAGTTTTTGGACTTTGCTGAATCTAAAACATAGAAATCAAAATCAATAGTAAAATCTTTTTTCCCGTGCTGTAATTTGGAAGTGAATTTTCTGGTAAAGTTCTGGCTTCTAAAATACTGGAAATTCTCTGTTAACCTTTTAAGGAATGGAAATTTCCAAAATAAATCCTAGATGTATTATTTATAAAAGTTGAATGGAGTTGACTGCTTATTCAGTTAATTTTTTTTTTCAATTTAAATATAATTCAGCTTCATATGGAGTTGTGTGAACAATTTCTAAATGCAGTACAAAATTTGCCAGCTTAAGTCTGCTTTTTTAGACTCTAGAGGAAATATGATCATTCAATATTTTCATGGATTGCTTACCTTAGAACTTCCAAGCAGTTGATTTGTTATTGGTTCGGTTGTTGATGTTTTCTTGCATGCTTCCATAAACCCATTATGACAATTATCTTCCCTCTTCCAGTTTAAGCTGTTTTCCTTATCCTTGTGCTGGAGGGGTAAAGACTCCCTCCTTATCTTTGTGGTAGGCCCCCTTTAAGTACTGTAAGGCTACTATAAGACCTCCCTGTGCCTTCTTTTCTCTAAGCCTCCTCATATGGAAGATGCTCCAGCACATGGATCATCCTCACGACCCTCCTCCAGACTTGCTTGAGTGGGTCAAGTCTTTCATTTGTTGGAGACACTTGGGCTGGCTGAAGGGTTCCAGATGGGGTCTCACCAGAGCAGTGCAGAGCAGAGGGGCAGAATCCCCTCCCTCCCCTGCAGCCCACACTGCTTTGGACAGCCCAGGACACGTTTGGCCTTCTGGGTTGGGAGTGCACATTGCCATCTCATGTTAAGTTTTTCATCCAGCAATACCCCCAAGTCCTTCCCCACAGGGCCGTTCTTAATCCACTTGATGTCACTCATAAAACACACAGCCTACATCTGTGCCGGGGATTGCCCTGACTCATGCAAGACTTGGTCTTGTTGAACTTGAGGTTCACATAAAATCCAGCACTAAAATCTTGTCAATTTTCTTCTGGATGGCATCCTGTTCCTCGCGTGTGTCAGCTGCAGTACACAGTTTGGTGTCATCTATGAATTTGCTGATGAAGTGTTCAATCTCTCTGTAATTTCCCAGACAAAAAGGTTAAAAAACACTGGTCAGCCTCTGAGGGATGCCACTCATTACTGATCTCCACTTGGACATGGAACTATTGACTGCAATGTCTTTGAGTGCAACCATCCAGCCAATTCGTTACCCACTGAGTGATTTACCCATAATATCCATGTCTCTCCATTTTAGAGACAAAAGATTTTCTTTCTCTGCACCAAGATGGCACCAAGCTGGGTGGGAATGTTGACCTGCTGGAGGGCAGGGAGGCTCTCCATAGGGATCTGTACTGGATCATGGCTGGATCTTAGGCTGAAGCCAGTTGTTTGAGGTTCAACAAGGCCAAGCGCCAGGTCATGCACTTAAGTCAAACCTCATGCAATGCTATAGGCAGGGGAAGGAATGGCAGGAAGGCAGCCAGCTGGTAAAGGTTCCAGGTGTGGTGGTTGATAGATGACTGAAAAAAAGAAAGAAAGGGTGAAAAGAAAAAAAAGATCTGGGGGATATATCACCATAGAGTTAGAGATGGTTTGAAGACTATTGCTAAGTGCAGGAAGAGGGAGAGTAATTATTGTCTCAGAAAAAACACTGCCTCAATAGATATAAAATACATATTTATGAGTTGTCACATTATGTAATTCTTGTTACCATCATACTGCAGCGTCTTACAAGGCTCAAAAAGTTTTACTTGGAATGCCACTATGCAAACAGAATCTGCCATCCTGTTGGAAGATATGATAGACCATGGAAAATAAGAAATCACTTTCCTAAGGGAGGTGAATGTCATCTCCACTGCCAGTTTGTGGATTCATAGTATTTTTTTTCTATACATTCTTTTAATAATTGAGAAAGAAAACAAGAAACAACATCCATTGTGAAAAGTGCATTTCTGAATTGTTTAAGTCTTAGTGAAGGATGCAATGTATGAATACTTCCATTTGGTTTATAAGAAACAGTTTCCATGAGAAACTACCAAATAAACAAATTTTGTTTAAAAAATGGGGAGTCAATACATCTAATATCCTATTTTCATACCTGTAAGCCAGCAAAGCTTCATTAGCTTGTTTTTGCCAATCTTAATATTGGACTGAAATACTTTTCCAAGTGCAATACTGCTATTATCTGTTGTTCCATATGTTCATCTCTATTGTTCTTTCTGGGTATATAGCTTCAGAAAGCAAGGAACTGTACTATTATGAAATATTTTGATTGTAATAATAATAATAATAATAATAATAATAATAATAATAATAATAATAATAATAATAATAAACAATAGGAAGAAGATGTAATTTTCTGTGTGCATCCAGACTGATAGACTAAGTCCAGTCTGGTAACATGTTTCCTATGCACAACAGCACTCAAAACAAAGAATAAATACAAAGAGCAAAATATTTCTCAAAAATTCTTGCAGAAAAATGCTTCCTTATGTGTGGTAGCACTTAGGTGAGGGGGTTTTGTATCACTTAAATATATAGGAAATATTACAATCTATTTTTTCCACCCCCAGGAAGATTAAAAACAAATATAAACTCAGAAATTATCACTGCCTTCATAAGCATATATTATCATGAAATGAATGTCACGTTTGCTAACATTAGATTTTGTTGTTGTTGCTCTTGAAAGAGCTCACTTCAACAACTATAAAACTATTTTCCACTAAACTGCAGATATTTAAAACTCATTTAAATTGTAATGAGTAGATCTATTTGGAACAATCTGAAAGAAATACTGAGTGTCTAGTAGGTAATTTAAGATTCTGAAATGACAGAAATGACATAGATGTTTCTTCCACAATATGCGTTCTCTGTTGTGGTAGAAACTTCATGCTGCAGTAATATTTACTATGACTTCAGAATGGGTAAGGGGTGCTTCCCTCTCTCTTTTTGTCTTTGTTGAAGGTTGTGTTGTTGTTAGAACATCTAGAAGAGTTGCAAACTTTATGACTTTTTAGGCAATAAATAAGACTTAAATAACTGTACTTGCTATTTGATGTATCATGTGTTCTTTCATATTTTTTTAATTAAATTCCAGGACTACAGCAGAGCTGTACTCTATTTTTCATGTGTTGATATCATTTCACTGTATAGATGCACCAGGCTTCAACTGGAGTAAAACAAAATTCCTGCCTAATGTAACAGAGAGTTGCATACTACCCCTAAGCTCTCTTCCATAGGACCGAAAATTTTCATCCTCTGCTCTTCCTTGTTCAGGTGGTATCCACAAGATTCTCAGCTCCTGGTTGTATTGAACCCTGCACTTAAACACTTATTAACAAAACTAAGCACTGACTTAGAAACTTTGCTCTTACTTAAGGTGTGAGTCCCACTGGAATTTTCAGGCCTACTGGAATTACATAGTTTGTGTTCATATATGACTGTTACATTTCAAAAGATTTTTCTGAGAAGGGAATACTTTTTTCCCCCTCCCAGTTAATTTTATTTATAGCAAAGCTATTAAGAGAAAGCAGACTACACTATTACTTAGAGTTAATTAGAAAAAGAAAAAAAGTCAGCAAAATGCCTTAAGGAAATTATAAATAAAAGTTTCCATAGTTTCCAAATTTTAGTGGTGTTTGCATTGCTCAATATATGTTTTGACTCCTCCCAACAACACTAACTGTAGGATTAAATTAATTACATTGAAAATTTTGCTTTAGACAACTGGTTCTGCCTCATTGATGAGAGAACTATCAATACCTCAAGGATTTTCAAGTCTTAGTTCTTTTAAATTAATTGGGAAAAAAAAAAAAAAAAGAGAGTGAGAGAGTTGTAGAAAGACAGAAGGAAATTGCAGAATGAGAGAAGCACATGAATCCTGATCCTTTCTAGGAAAAGAAAGACATTGGCTTCAAGTCCATGCTTGTGAGTACACTAAACAAAGCTCTTGTTCAATAAAGATTTTGAAAAATTTAGTAGTTCTGAGCTGACATGCAAACCCTAGCCATGTTAAGTTTCAGAATCTACTATAGACTGCCTAATTAATGTTAAACATAGCCTCATAATATTGATTTTATAATTCAGTATATATTTTAACAAGTTTTCACCCACTCGTAAACATAGCATGTGCTGCTAGAAGATGTCACCTTATCACCTTTGTGTTCACTGGAATCATCAGTAAAACCAACAGGATTTAGTTGGGTAAATACAGCTATACCTGTATCATCTCTATATATACATATGCATTTCATAAATATATAAACACATAAATATATAAACACATAAATATATAAACTTGGGGGAAATTTCATAAAAATCCAGCAAGATACCAAAGTCTTCTCAGATTCAACAGATAAAGAGCTGTTATATGAGAATGCTTAGAGAGCTCTCTTTCCTGGCACACACCCACTTGTATTACTATTTAATTTAAACCAGAGAACTAAAAATAAGGATCGCAAACAGCAGGGAAGAGGTCAATGAAGTAGGAACATATAGTGAGATCACACCATATGTACACTTATTTAAATTAGGAAATATGGAAAAAATTCTCTGTCTTGGCTTCCCATCTTGGCTTTCTTCTACCAATCCTTCATTACCTTCAGACACTGCAGAAGATATAATTTTAAGAAAAGTTTGGAAGAAAAAAAGAAACCAATAGTGAAACTGATGCTCAGATCCATTAAATGATGTATCAAACTTCCCCTATTTGGAGAAGCTTTAATCTTTTCTGGAGAAGCCTTATCCCAAATAGATTTTCCACAAACTACATTAAGACTAATAGGGAGCAGAAACTTTGTTTCTACTGCCACCAGTAAAAGACACCCCAAAAAAATGATGCTGCTTTACTTGAGGTGAGGTTACAACCTGCTCAATCAAACTTGAATAAGAAATGCACATAAATAAATAGCCTTCCAGTCTCACATATCCTGTGCAGAAACTCCTTCTTTAAGATTCTGTGCCTTTATTTAAACTTTTGCAGTAATAGAGTCTTAACGATGTGACACCTGCCTGACTACATAAAAAAGTGGATGAATTACTCAAATATTAAAACCAATACTTGCAAAATTAAGTTTGGCCAGAAACACAAAGTATAGGAACATGAGACTCCAAGAAAATACTCAGTGACTTTCAATTCTTACAACTGTCTTATATATCATTAATGACTATCAAGATTGTGGAAAAGAGGCACAATACTGATAGACTTAATAAATACTGAAGACTTAATAAATCTGTCTCCAGCTAAGCAACCTCTCTAGCAGACTTCTTCCTGAAGGTGTAGACATCTACACTGTTCTTTATATCCCTTTAATTTACAAAGCCTGAGCCCAACCCAAATATTGGCTGTACACATATGTTGGTCTTACCTCTCCTCCAGTCCCAGTAAGAAAACACTATGCTCCCTGTTAACTGAAGACAGTGACCAAACATTTCCCATCTGGCCTTGTAAGAGTAGAAGACAAATTTCTTTCAGCTGCACCACCAATACTCAGCTCTTCAAGACCAAGGACGACTTTCCAAGTGTTAGAATATCCAAACTCATATTACATTGATATATGCCTAGGTGCTCTCATCCTGTGGTGTATCAGGGAATACTCAACCTTTCTTTCTCTTCTACAGGTAAGAGGCACTGCGGGACACTTTAAACTATCAAAGCTTCACTTTCTTCCTCTGCAAGGGGATAAGCAGAAACAGAAAACCACAAGACCCTCTCCAATGAATTAAGAAAGAAAGATGGTCCAGAATTAGACCACCCCTGTTGGAATTTAATGATGATATAATGAGGTTTTTTATATTCTAAATTGTCCCAAATTTAGAAGTTTTTCAAGCTACATTCCAAAATACCAACAATATGCACAAAGATTGCACTCACCAAAACAGGTAGGTGTGTTTGTCTGCATCATGTCTGTATCATGTATTAGAAAATACTTCATGCACATCAAATTGTGGAATAGAAGGAAGGGTTGAATCTGGGGGAAAAAAAACCCGCAAAGTTGTTCATTTAATTTCTGTGGCTCCATTGCTATTAAATGTGTGCAATTCAGTTTCAGGAACATGAAAAAAGAAAAGCAGCCTCTTTTTTGCTCAGCACAGCACTCTGAAATGCCACAAGGCAAGAAGGACTTCTTGTCACATATAAGCTGTCTTGATGTTTCAGAGCATATGGTATGTAAGATCACACACTGTTCTATGTATCCTACCATGAGTAAGAGCAACAGGATAAGTGGAGGAGTTGAAAGTAGCATTAATTTCAGACTTGCAAGCACTTATATTTGGATAATATTCCCTTACCTCAGTGAAAATGATACTAATAGAAAATTAACCCAGTTTGGCAAATAGTGCAAGAACACTAGGCCTTGAAAGGGAGGCTGATCTTAGGCAGGATAATCATCCAGCCTGCCAACTTTAGGAAGCCACTGATCCATTGTGCTATTGATGTGCTGATTCATAGTACCTTCAATAAAAGAGGAGGGATGAGGAGATAGACGTAGGTTAAATCCTCATCTTATGTTTCAATCTACATTTTGGACATCTGCAATTCCTCCAAGACAATCAAGCTACTTATTTTCTCAAAGTACAAATATATTTATCAGTTTTCTTCTTTGTGTCTTCAAAACAGTGTGACAATGTGTATTCATATCTTCACTGCAGTGAAGTGTTCATATGCAGTGTTCAATAGGTATGGTTTAAGGAAGCAGCAAGTAGTTGATCAACAGAAGGTTCAGGGTCTGTTTTCTATTTCAGTTTATAGGAAAATGGAAGGACCACAATGGATAGCCTTGCTTTTAAAAATCTGATCCAACCACTACACTATTTTGGACTGCTCAAAGAATATACTCTATGCAATGTTTGTGGTCTAAAAAAAGATCCCTTTTTCTCTCTTTCTTTCATGTTCAAGGCATGTTATGTATTTAAAAATTTGTTCCCTCTGTAGTACCTTTAGGGTATTATCAGACCACACAAGTTGTGTCTGAGAAAGGAGTGCAACTATTTAAGAAGATTTTTGTTGCAACTCATCTCTGAAGCAGGGCAACCAGGTTCATAGAAGGATACCATCAAAACCTGGGCTTCATAAAATCCTGGTTCTTCCAGTGAACACCCCAATATCTCCTCTGTGATGAGTTCTGGACATAAACAGTTTTCTTTCTGAAGGGTTCTGGAAGTTTAGTGGCATCAAGAGCTGGGGATGAGTGTGGGTGTGTTTGTGTTTGGGTATGCCTGGACAAAGTTTCTGAGCGACTGTTCTGAATTTTGTGTGTGTGCTGTGGTGGCTCAAGGTACGATGAAGAGACTGACATAAAAAATGCACTACCCTGCCTCCACAGGATCTATTGCTTAATGGTGGTTTCCCTTTTAGTTTGAAAAGAGCTTGTTTAGGACAACATTTAGCTACAGGATCCAAGTGGCCTACTATAATTTTCAGAAAGATGAAAAAGTTAAACTGTACAAAGTGCCTTTATACAGAAAACTCACCAAATCTGTTGAATAAATGAAATGCAAAAAAAACACCAAAAAACCCAAAACAAAACCAACCCCCAAAAACCTGTCAATAAGGGTAAGAAATAAATGAACATATTGGAAATTGGGAAAACACAGGTATTCTGAAGAGATAAAAGGAGTTAATAAGTTAGACAAATATGCTAAAATACTCTTCTATGAGGAAACATTATTAAAAACTTTATGATGATTTGTCAATTAAGAGTAGACTTTCATTTTAATATGAATGAACAGTCTTAAAAATATAAATTTCACCTTTGTAATATTTTGTTCAAATTAAGATTACAGCATCACAAGACAATTCAAGTCAGCAGGAAACTCTCCTTTTTGACCTAGGGCAAATTCAGTTACATGGTCAAACCTGTTCTCGGCTGGGAAACAGCACCACCTCTCTGAGAACATCCCCATTGTCCAGCTTTTCTTATCTCCAGCCCCTCTCGCTCTGCTCAGCTCACCAGGACCCAGGGAGCTGCTTAAGCCAGGCATTGCTACTGGAGAGAGGCAGAGATGATACCTGTGTGCTGTGTGACCAGGTGTATGATGTGCTCAGCCTGCTGGAAGAGCTTAAAGAGGAAGAGGAGAGGCTGAGGAGTATCAGGGACTATGAGAGAGATGGGACAGTGGAGACTCTTCCATCTCTGAGAGAAATGCAGAGGATGAAGGCTGAGGAAGAGTCAGAGGAGCCCTGACCTTCTTGGAGGGGACATAAAAGATGAGGGGGATGGAAAAAGTCCTTACATTACCAACAAAATGATGTTCAAGGAAAATCTCCATCCTTTATTGGATGTAAAGGGGAACATTGTCACCAAGGATGAGAGTAATGAGGTACTTAATGCCTTCCTAGCCTCTGTCTTTAACAATAAGAAGAGAAATCCTCAGGCAACCAGATCTTGAGTTGGCAGACAGGAATGCGCAGCAGGACAGATGCCCTGCAATCCAGGAGGAAGTAGGTAGTGGCCTGCTGTGCCACTTAGACACTCACAAGTCTGTGGAATTCGTTGGGATTCATCTGAGAGTACTGAGGGAGCATGCAAGTGCTCAGCAAGCCACTCTCCAGCATTTATCATCAGTCCTGGCTAGCCAAGGAGGCCCCAGATGGCTGGAGGTTGACCAGTGTGATGCCCACCCACAAGAAGGGATGAAATGGACAGCCTGTAACTCTCATGATGGTGGATGATAGCAGGGCATCACTCAGCAGATAGCTGATGATGGCTGAGATCAATGCACTGTTAAATGGTAGTGAGCTTCGTGATGGTCACACATCCCCATGCAAATTAGCTGACGAGGCTGAGAAGACCTGGTAAAGAGGTGGACCTGGATTCTGGCCAACAATCCCTGAATGTTAGCTGGGGTGACGAGTGGCGAAAGTCTGGGCAGTGGATCCAGATTTTGCAACAATGCTGATGTTGCTGGACTTGGCCAGTAACTTCCCTGGCCACTGGTTCCAGTGAGACTTACAATGCTTCAGTCTGGCCTCAGCTCAGAAAGCATTGGAGTTCTGGATCTGGTGACTGATCAGTCCTGTCGTTGAGGCCTCATCAAACAATGTCAAAGGGCTGACAAGGTGGCTGGGTTTTACGCCTGGAAAGGGCTTAGGAAGAAGCTAAACTCCTGCAACTACCTGGAAAGGAGGTGGAGAAGGAGTTCAAAGCTGTTAGTGACTGTGAATGCATCTTCCAGATCATTTGGCACTTTTGGATGCAAGCTATCTACTCCTGTGGTCTGGTATGTGTCAAATTCATGCAAATCTGCTCTGACTGAATCTAAATCCATGTCTAATTGTTCCCTTCCTTGAACTTAGTTCTTAAATGCAGAACCATGGGACACCTTTCTTGCTGAAGTCTGACACATGGGCTATGTTAAAAGGGAAAGACCATGTGGAGAACTACAGGATCATCACCAGAGTATGCAACAGTACAATGAGGAAGATCACTTGTCTTTGAATCTGTTAAGGAATATCAAGAACAAGAAAGGCTTCTACAAGTACATCATCAGCAAAATGAAAATGGGCATCTCTGCTGAATCAGATGTGTGTCCTGATGACAGAGACACATGAAGGTGGGATTACTGAATGCTTTCTTTGCATCAGTGTCTACTGCTGAGGTCAGTCTTCAGAGATCTTAATGGGAAGAGAGGAAGGCTAAAAAAGAAATAGTTGGTTTAGAGATTGGCTAAGAAGACTTAATACCCATGAATCTATAGACATTGATAGGATATATCACAGGTGCATAGGGAGATGGCAGATGTTCTTTAGCCACTCTCCATCATCTTTAAGCATCATGGAGGATAGGAAAGGTGCACAAATACTGAAGAAAAGTCAGCGTTAATCCCATCTTCAAAAAGTCTAGGAAAGAGGACATGAGAAAGTACTGGCTAGTTAGCCTCATCTCCATTGTTGGAAAGGTAATGAAAGGGATAATTCTGGAGATCATGCCCAAGTCTGTAAAAGAAAAGGTTTTTGGGAATTGTCAACATGAATTCACCAAAGGCAAGTCATGCTTGACCAATCTGACAGCTTTCCACTATGACTTGGCAGAAGGGGTTAACAAAGAACAAGTGGTGCTTGTTGCCTACCTTGACTTCAGCAAGGCTTTTGGCACTGTCTCCACAACTTCATAGGCAAGATTAGGAAATGTGAGTTAGATGAATGGACATTGAGGCGGATCAAAAATTGGCTAAATGCTGGAGCTCAGAGGGTTGTGATCAGTGGAGTACAATCCAGTTGGAGTGTAGAAATAGAAGCTCTTTTTGTCCTTAACCTGTCCCATGAGACTTAGAAATACTGTCCAGGCATGCAGAGATGGTATGAGGAAAGTTAAAGCTGAAGTGAAGCTAAATCCTTTCCTTTTCACCACTCATATACTGCCATTTTGTGTTAGAGCTCTGTCGAGAGCTCCCACTAACCAAGCCACTCTCCTGAGATGCCTGTTTTCCTGCCTAAGAGTGCAGTCTTGTGCATTTCTTCTCCATCTTTGAAATATATTTTTTAGTATTAAGCTACTTCGTGGTTTAAATTTCCTTTGTATTTATGATGTTGTGATGTATTGATTTTCAATTTATTTTGTCAGTTGGAGCCCAGCACCCTGGGAAACAAAGATTTTATCTTCATTTTCATTCTGCTTTGGAGATGGGGCATGATCTAGTGCACCAAAGAGTTAACTGTGAGACTTCTTGTCTTCTGATTTGAGAACAGCTTTTAATAAAATTATGTATATTGCTAGGCCATGAGCGTTGATTTTTAAGAGCTGCTGGGTTTGTTCTTCATCATCAGGGTTGCTTCTGAGATAGAAATTTATTTTTTACAGACTGAACATGTACAAAGAATGAATTTACCTAGGATAGGGCAGGTACTCGTATTCGAAAATTCTTAGATTGAATTAATTTTTGTTTGATTTTCATTATTAAACTCCTTTTTATGGTCGCTACTCTGTGAACAAGAGATATAATCTGTGTGAACAAAGAGGCCTTGTACTGTCTGAGGGAAAGAAAATAAACAATAATGTAAAGACAGTTTTTCCTATTCTTCCCTCTTTGCTCAATCATTTTTTCTGACAGTACCATTTTTCTTACCAAGTATTTTAACTGAAAGACCCTGACCTGTGAGATAGCAGGGATTAGGTTGGAAAGCCATCTGTAGTTTAGCACTGCTAGTAAAATTTCAAAAATATGGAAGAGAGAAGCAGCTCCATAAATGACAGGCTTCTCCAGATAAGTAAGTGACTGCTCCTAGTTATTCCCATGTTAAGGGTTAAAACTAGCAGGAATTACAGAATTTTTTTATTTTATTAGTTTGGTTGGGGAATAAACATTTTTTTTCTATGTTTTCCTTTTCATTCAATTTTGTTACTGCCATTATTCCTATGATAAGTAATAAAAAAATCTATTGATGCAAAATACTTTGCACTAACAGAGAATTCTTCTAATCTAAGCACTGCCTTTCTTTCTCCCCACTCTTGTTCTTTCTTTCTGGTCTTTTTACCTGTCTAGCACATCACACAAAAAGACACTATCAACAAAAATCTGAAGGCCAGATTTTAAAAGGAAATATTTCTTTGCAAAATTGTAGTGGCATTCATTCATTTTGTGAGTTACCTCTGCCTAATAGTGTACATCTAACTTCTATGGGTTATTTATTCTCACAGGATGTCACCCTGAAAAAAGCTACTGTATTCTTCATTTTGCCTCCATAGCTGAAAGCTGGAAATGCTTTATTTGTTCAAAGTGATTATAAAATAGTTGGAGCTTAATATGTGGTAAGGGTGTCTTTCAGTAGAATGGTGTTTTGGCTCCTGTTTTTTCACACAATCACATTGTGAATGACAATAGATTTATTATCTGACAGTCTCCAGTCATTATTTAAGAGTTGTTCTGCATTGTTGTGACACCAGTAGACATACCTGTGCAGCATATTAGGAATGGTAGTCGAGGAAGATGTGATCTGGCTCTCCAGTTATGGCTTTCCCTCTCTTATCTGTTGTAACCATCCTGAAAAGATAATAGGGCATATTGTTAGTGGACTGTTTTTTGATTTCTAATTATTTCTAATTTTTGATTTCTAATTTCTTGTTCACTTTTTATGAGTGAGTGGAATTAGATAATTTGGACATAATGTCCTCAGGTGAAAATAAAAAGGAGAGTTCTGGGTTATTAAATAGACTACCTGGACTAAAATATCCATCAATCTCAATAAATGCAAGAAGAGATGTTTATACCTAGACCAAATTTTTTCTCATTGTCTTTTAAGGAAGACATCAGAAAGCAGCACCCACAGAGATTTCTATCTGCCCTCGGAAAAACATACTTTTGGTCACTTAATTTTTTAACATTCAGACTAAATACAGGGTTATTCAATTTTAGACCTGCTTTTCATGGTTCTTGGTATACCTTGTGTCTCAAATTTGGTGGTATATTAAAAATAACAGTAATAGTATCTGATATTATTATTCATCTTAGTGAATTCTAAAGACATTAAGATTTATCCTTTTCTCATACTCCTTGAATACTATTAGGTGATAAATGCTTTTTGAGAGTTGATTGCCATGTTCCACATTTAACACAACGACCATTCAGAAATTATGTGAATTTGTATAATGCAATGGAAATAATCCATCAGAACTTTTAAAACTGTATCAAATTCTCTAAGATTTTCTTGTGAATAGCAAGTTCTACTTTTAAATACTGTGAGTTTCACTAACATATTGCATGCACTGAAGCATTTCCACATCACTTTTAGAGAAGAGGTGGTGGGAAGTCATCTTGGCCAGCATGACAATTCTGTGATGGTTCTTCCAAGCAGCTGCACCCTTCATCAGATTGTAGTTAGCAGTTTGTGCCAGGCCTGCTCAGGGAAACCAAGGTCAAATCCTAAAGAAACTTTTGCAAATTTAGTCATACTTTGCTGATCTTTGCCTTTCTCTACTCTTTTGGTGTTAGAATTTGTTAATTGCAATATCCTCATTTTATTTTTCTGAAACTGGGTATGGCGTCAGAACCATGTACATTTGGAGACTGCACAGTGTATTTACTAGTTATATATATTTTCTCAATCCTAACTCAAATCAGCTAGCTAAAACAGACATGCTACATCTGAAGTGCAGCTGCTGACTTGGCAGTCTGTCTCTTTTATCCTGCAGTGCAGTATCTCTGTTGTGTGAGTATTTTCTTTTCTACATCATCTTTGACGCTCCAGTTGAAGTCTTTCACAGTAAATGGTGATAAAACCTTGAGTGAACCGAGTTTATCTATCTACTGCTGCACTTAGTATTAGATGATCACTTGAGACATCAAGGCATTTTCCCCATTTTTGCAAGCAAGATACTATGTAGTGTCATTTGTATTCACCTCGGGCAGATGCTGAGCCTCTGTTCATTTCATCAAAGAACTATTTATGAGGTTGTAAAAAAGATTAGTTTCTCCGAATAGTCTCCAAATTAAACTTTTAAAACTTTAATGTTGGCACACAAGAATAATTACAGTTATAAACCATTAAACATTTAGAGGAAATTTATAGTGTTGGAGGAGAAAATTTGCAGCTGTGGTTATATGCAATAAATTTCCTCTGAAGAGCATTTCCACAAAAACATTTCTCTCTGAGAATTAAAAAATGTAGTGCTTTATTAACAACACCAAAATTCACAGATGATGTATTTACAAATTAATAAGATAGGAAGATTTATATTTTTATAAAATTCTGTCAAAAACATATAATACATAGTTACGTATTTGTTGGTTTGTTTTACATCAGCAAGTATGGCTCTCTGAATCCACTTGTTATATTAGACCACAAATACAATGTGATCTCTAAAAGGCAGGTAATAGTTGACCATTTTCTTCCACAAATTAACCCATGACTTCAGAGCAGTTAACATCCATGAGGCTTAGTCAGTCCTTCAGGCAATCCTTAGACAGTTTCTATTTTTCTGTTACCATTCCTGTGATTCAACATTATGTAGAATAATCTCACTTTGATGCTCCAAATTTTTTCAATCATAGAGAAAATTTTATGGAACTCTACCTCTGCTCAGCCTCTTGATATCTGATAACCTTCTGTTTTCTGGAAATATCCTCAAATTAAATTGATTTATTAGAGACAAATCCAGTGACTGTGGACGGAAGTAGAAGGATTCACATTAGTATATCTGGGCTTTGATTCATGATTACTTTTACTTTAATAATGATATGCATGACCGTTTTGGAAATATTGGAATTCTTGTCTTTTCAAACAAAATAGGATAAAATATACGTCCTTTCAACACTTTATGCCTGAAAAGAAGCAGTAGTATTTCAGATTCCTTAACTGAAAATTAGTTAAGGAATTTGTTGACCGAGTTACATAATTCATTATTCACAGCAATCATTCATATACTTACAATTGTTTAAAGGGGACAGCAAAACATCTCACTGAAATAGAATAAATCAGAAATATTTAACTAAACAGGTAAATTAGACTGTAAGTGTTATGGTGGGAGACTGTACTTTTAATGATTATATATTTGTACATCGCAATAGGACATGGCCATGATCTCAAAGTGTAAGAAATTATGTATTGGTATTTTGCAGTAAATAATAATATAAATAAATAAAATTATATAATTTATTGTGCAGACTTTGTGACAAATTCCATTGCATGTTTACATTATGACAGGCAACACTATGTAGCAAAAAAATTCATATTCTCCTTAAGAAGGCAATGCTTTTTTTGCAATCCTCTTTTAATGAAAATTATTAAATTATTATTGAATTATTGAATTCTAATGATAAAAAATACTGATTTGGACAGCATTTGCTAGTCTTTCAATCTGTGATTGAGAAATAAATAAACAAACAAATTAATTAATTAATTATTTGACTGGAAAATCAGACTCCTAGGTGTCTTCCCTAGGTTTAGATGTACTTTTTTAAAAGGTACAAGTCACTACACAGCATTCTTGCTGAGACAATTCAGATGTTATAGGTCTCAGTCCAAGATCTCTAAAGAACATAAATGAAGACAACACAATGGTTTCCTGCAAACTGGGGGACACTATTATAAGAGACCTAAAGACAAAAAATACCTCATAGACTATTAAGATCACTGAAGAATTTTTCCCACTGTAGCAAAATGTGAAAGAAGCAAATGCTCATCTGCACAACTGAAGTCCACCCCTGCCACAGAACATTCCTCCTGGATTCTGGGAAATTGGACCATGAGTTAAGCTACTTAATGGGAACTTGAGATAAGATAAAACTGGTACTATTATCCAAATATCTCACCTCTAGGGTGAAGCAAATAAGGCTGGAGGACAAGTATGTATCCACAAGGAAAGCCAGCTCAGGAGATCTGCTGGATGTCGGCTCTGGATGGGTCCAAAGGGAGGAGGCCATATCCTCCAGAATAAAGATGGGAGACCCATCCACTTCAAAAGAGAGAAAGACAGACCATGGGACTAATTGATTTGGAAGCAAAGAACCATTTAACCAGTAGATGAAGCAAATTTTTAGCCAAGGTGCATCAATTACTTTGATTGCTAAAATCATAAGTGTTGAGAAGTTTTGAGCTACCTCAGGACCCCCACCCCTGAGAAGCCTAGATGAAAAAGACCAACAGAACATCATCTGGATCCATAGAGACATGTCTGTATTTCTACTTAATCTGTCTCTCTCACACTCCCTTTCTTATTCTACTTTTCTATTTCTTTCTATCTCTGTCTACCTTACCTTTACTGTTAAATAAAATCCATACTATTGACTTCAGCATATGATCTTACTAAACCTTAATTCTGGGAGAGACTTCTCTCTCTAGTTATTACATCTTAACAACTATGTTATCTGTCAGCAAAATGGAGTGAACATAATGCATGTTTACATACATGAGACCACAGCTCAAAGAGTAAGTGAAGGACCCAGAGACCTTTGTAACATCTCATTTTTTATTCTGTCCTGCTTTCTCTAATCACTTTTATGCATTTTGCATATTTGCTAACTTTTACAATAGTTCCTTAACTAAAATTGGTCTTTTCATTTAAAAAGCAGTGAAAAATGTTTTAAAATTACTTTCCTACTCAAATGTGGGGAATTTTTCTGAGCAAGGATATAAAAGAAGGTGACTTGTCTCTCACAATTTATTCATTTACACCAGGTGACAGAGCAAATGAATCAGAAATTGCTGCCTGGAAGCATTAATAAGTTTTCAGATTGATCAAAAGGTCTGGACAGGTGAAATCATTCTAGCAACTTATTAATAATTATTGAGTGTAGTCAGGACTTCAGGCATCGTTTCCACTGGCTGATTGTGATTCTGGCTGTACAATACACATGCAATCAAAACTAGATAGACCAAATAAATACTGGTCTATCTAAATAAATAAAATATAGATATTTTATGTAATAGATATTTGTATCTCATGGTCTTAGATTTACCCACACAAATAACCAAGAATTCAATATTGTGATATTTTCTACCAGTCACCAGGAAGAAATCTCAGATTTATGTCTCCAAATATAAAGGAATATGTACTAAACATACTGTTGATGGATGTATTCTTTGTAGGGGATGGAGAGGAAAAATGAAAAAAAACCAAAACCAAAAACAAATAAAAACAGCAGAGGAAAAACAGCCCAAGTGAAAACAGTAAGGGAAAGACCTTCAAATAACCTCAGCAGTTTAGGTTTATGTTGTAGAAAAAACAAAAGGAGAAGGTAAGTGGAAAAGAGAATATTGATTTTAACATTGTTAATGATCATTTTTGTAGGGTTTATATGTACAGAAGTAGCATTACATAATATTAATATTATGTGTTATAATACAATTAGCTAAGGGAAATACAGTGATGGATGACACTAGATTACCACAATTTCTGTGTTGCAAATTGTAAGGCTGAGATGCTTTCAAAAAGTGCCATAGCCACAACCGATGCCATGATTCCTGAGCAATGATCACAACAGTTTGCAAATACATATTGATTAGCATATTACTAAAATGCAACTTTGAAATCAAGAAGTAGGGCAGCTCAATGTAGCTTGTAAATGCCCAGTCTGCTGAGAGCTGCAGATATTCCTGGATGTGAGGGCAGATGTGAGAGACCATTTCATGCTGGCATAATTATAAAAGATAAAATTAAAATCTGCATAAAAATCACTCCTCTACTTCCTCCTCTTTCAAGCAATGAGAAAAAAAAATCCTGTTTCAGAATGAAAACTGACATTAAAGTTTCTTTGTTCAGTAGATGCATGAAACTGCTGACTGGCTGCTTGAGCTAAGCTGAAGGTAATAATTATGGTTTTTATGTTTATGTGACAGAAGGTCTCCCAAGAAATCTATACCTGATGAGGCTGAGATATTTGTTTGATAGTCATCAGCAAAGTGTAGTAAACCTAATTTCTTGTATGTCCTAGGGATGTTTATAGACTTTACCACATGCATGAGTATTTATCCTGCTTTTAAAGAAATTAATGTATGGGAAAGTCCCACGTTGTATATTGGTTTCCCTAATAATGGGGGAGTCAGGTGAGGATGTAAATCTAATTGAAGTGTTTTTTAATTGAATTACTGTTAGTTTTTAAAATAACTTTTCTAATTAAGAAAACAGGCATATTATCTAAGAGCTGTGTTTGGTACAGTCCGATATCTTCTTTCCCTGCCTAAGTTTGAGAGGCTTTCTTTTCTCTTCTATTCTAAATGTTAATATAGGGAAGCCTGTCAAAGGAAAACAAGAATTTAAAGCTTTCTAGATTGATACTGTCTTACTTTTTCAATAATGACTGCTACTCCACATTACATAATTAATCACATTGTTAAAAAAAATGAATCATGCCTGAAGTTATTCCAATATTAGGAGGACAATTTATGTACTACAGTTCTGGGACACTTGATAGTGCTGGGATAGTGGCAGCATGATAGTACTAAGTACTTCAAGTAAGATGCTGCTGAGTATTTATTGCTGGGCCTCCTATTAGGGAAGCAAAACTAATAAAAAAGAATTGTTGAACCACTAATGCAATATAATTAGCTATTGAAGATCAAGTTTCAAGCATTAATTTAGTTTCTAATGACACAGCAGGTGTCAAGCATTGGTAAATAACAGAGGCTAATATTCTTAGCAGATAAAGGAAAAAACATGAATATGAATAGATAAGCTGCATTATTTACTGCAAGTTGCTCAGATAGCAACTACTTCTGTGGCAAAATCTAAAAAATGTTGGTAGATCATATTAGGATAATGGTTTTCATCCCAAGAGTCCTCCGCACCTCAAAAATGCAGGTCTTTGTGTTACCATTTCATGAAAAGTGAATTGTAGAAGTGTATGTAAGGTGTAAAGGAGTATCTGTAAGCAATCCTTAAGCACACTGTGAAGTACTTTCATCCCTGCCATAAAACTCAGCAGCTGCACAGTAGATCATGTGTGGTGGCAAAGAATGAAAGAAATGGAAGATGAAAATATTAATTTTTTATTGATGACTCTGTCTTCATGAGATGGAAATTCTAAACTTCAATCACAAATAAAGAAATTACTTGAAACTCAAAGATTTTCCCCACTTCTTACCCTGTGCTTGTATCTAGCACATCTTGACAGGCAAGTAAAATAAAATCTTCCAATTTCATCAAGTCTCTCACATCAACATTGAGAGTTTTAAAAATTGTTTCATAGCAATCATGTAACCAGGATCTCATGGTTCAGGATTAAGTAGTTTCCTGGGCAAGTTTTGAGGCGTGATATTGTTTCTCTGTAATAGTAGAGAGCAATTTCATCCACCTTTTTTTTTTTTTTTTCCTTCATATCTGCACTTTATGAAAGCAGACACATATAGTCAAAATATTTCAAAGTTTTTATAATAATAATAAACACATGCTCACATGACGGCCATTAAACACAGAAACTGAATTACATTTTCCAAAACAAGGGTCCTCACATGAAGGAAATTGAGGGAAAAACTAATCTTCTTTTTGCCTGTACAGTTAGGGGAATAAACAAAGCAAGAAAACCAAGTTAATTTTATGAGATCTGCATGGTCCTGTACTGATCATCCTGTATTAAGCCTGTAAAGCTGCCTGAAGAGGCCAGGACCAGATTTAGTGTCTCTGGGCAAAGCCAACTTCTTCTCTATGGACTTCTAGACTTGACCAGGTGAAGCTAGTGATTGAAAAATAAAACCAAAACTTGGGTAGCAGTAAGTGCAGGGCAAAGATCAGGGCAAGAGAAGAGAAAAATGGAAGATAATGGCAAGTGGAAGAAGAAAGTGCAGGGGCAACTGGGTGAGATGAATAATGAAGATGTTGATTAGAAAATTTTGAATAAATATTTTGTTTCTGTTTCTTTGGAAGGAATTTTTTTAACCAGACATTCTTCACATATTCATAAAGTCCAGCAGTGCCTCTCCAGTTTGGCAAGACTGCAACTGTTCTCCAAGTAATTGGTCTTCATCTGCTCTTAGTTGTTTGGGTCTGAAAGGCTGATTTTTTTTTCCCTTAGACCAATTAAGAATTGGGTTCATGAGGAGATACTAGCAAAAAGCATTAAACAGTGCATGGTAAGCTGTGGTGTTCATATGAAGTAAGTGCGGGACACAAGAGATTAAATTGTTCACCTATCCATGAAAGGTAAAAATGTCTGGTTTTATGACAGCAATGTCAATTAAATATCAGCTGATAGATAAAAGAGCATTTAATGAGACTTAATAGGAAAGATGATGTGTAATCTAGTTTAAATATAATTAGATTTTTCGCACATAAAAATTCCAACGAATATTTAGACTTTTAATTGGATTTTTAGAAGCTGGCTATATTAAGTTAATAATTGTGACAACTAATAGAATATCTAAGTAAATGTCAGTATTTTTATTAATTGATATTTAATTTTCTGTAGGCTGCCTTGGCAAATGTTAATTAAGCGACAGAAAATTCCTTACAAATTTTAACATATTAATAACCTTAAATTATGCCTTTAATATGCTCACATAATTGGAAGTTAACTACACAGCTACATACCTTCTGACTGTCCTTTACACAGAGTTCAGGAGGATGAGATTTCTTATGGGTCAATAAACTTACCTGCTTATTAGCTATGCAAAGGAAAAGTGAAGGCTAATAGTATGTAATTGTGTGGTGTAGAACATATTAATGTCTGAGGAACTCCCACTTCCAGCCAAAGGAATTAGAACCAGGCACAGTGTATATTTTTCATCATTTCTACAATATATATGGTACAAGGTCATTAACCAGAGCTGTAATGCCTGGGATTCAGAAAAATAATAAATTAGAATACTTATATTCTTGATAATCAAAACCTTGCAGTTGTTTTTGATGAGTAAACACTGCCATTAAGTGGTTGTAGCATTTTTAATTTAAATCAGTCAGTAAAAGAGAAGAAAATTCAGGTCAGCATGACCAAATGCTTTGCCTTTTGTCAAAATAGAGCACATATTTACTACTTTCAGAAATTAGTATTTCTAAGAAACTTTTTACCTCAGTTCAGAATGTACTTCCAAACTCCTGACAAAGCAAATTCTTCACAGACAAAGTTCAATACTAACCAAAAATGCCACCAAGTCCAGAACTCCTTTTCCTTTCTATGGCCAGATGTTTTCAGAATCCTTATGGAGATACTTAGGATTCCACATCTAGGAGGCAACTAGGATAGTGAACTTCTGGTGCTGTGTATTGGTTAGATGTTTTCAGACTTACCAAGTCATGGCTTATTCATTTTAAATTGTCTTACTTGCGAAGGAGAGAGCTTTACAAATATTAATTTATATCTGAGTCTGAGTCTACATATAATTTTCTTTAATAAAAGCATGGGATGTAGAAAAGGAGCTATCAAAAATGTAGACCTAAATTTTTTTCAGTAATTTTTTTTTTAACTTTCACTGAGTGAAAGCCATGGCCAGTCATATCTCAGTGATTTGCCTGAACAATTTCAGCACCTGTGGTTTGATCCTCATTTTCCAAAGATTCTGTGCCAGAGTAAACTGTTCTATGTTCTATGTTCTATGTTCTATGTTCTATGTTCTATGTTCTATGTTCTATGTTCTATGAACAATGGGCAGTCTATAGAGAAAGTAGGTGATCTCAGCTACTCTCTCTGCAGTTCAGTGCACTGGGCATGTATACTCTTTTCTCATAAATACCTGAAAATATTGAAAGAAACTTTGTCATATGAGTGAAAACATTGCTATCTTGTTTGGGAATTCAGCAGAAGGAACATTATTTGTCTGAAAAGAGCAAACTGCCAGAAAAATCACTGGGGTGCAGTTATTCTAATCCATACACCATCCCTTCTCAATGCAGTTGTTCACATACCTTGTATTTTTTTCCCCAATTAATCACTTCTCCTTTCATTTCTAGCTAAAATAATTTTCTTCCACTCAGAAAGAATTAATATTAAATGCATTCTCATATTATCCTTTTTTAAAAAAATCTGTGCCATAGTAATTGAATTGTTATTGATTACATGTAGAAAATTTTATTGAACCAGGTTTCTTCTGCCATTTTTTTCGAGATGGCACTTTGGAATTCAAGTCTGAGTTCTTATAGTCAAGACATACTGTCCAAAGTTGGGGAAAAGTTGTCTCTAGGGATATGGATGCAGCTGAAAGTCTGTTCTGCTGTCTTCTAACTGTATCCCAATTGTCATTGATGAAAGGTAGTTTAACGTGTGACAAAATAGGATTTGTGTGATAGTATTATTTTATTACTTAATTTTCTTTCAAATTGCAGCCTGATATCTGTGTACTTTATTTATAATTGCTCTGTTATATATTGTCATGTGACTTTTTTGTAATCTGAATAATTTTGGCTAGTCAACTTTCTTATAATCCAGATTAATGATGGTAAACACTGTTTCTTTACCTGTGTAATTTATTCTTGTGTTTAATGGACTGTATTTTTCTATGTGTCAACCCATATATTAGAAATAATACATAGTAAACTCTGTTTGCATCAATATGAAAAGATAAGGTTCCAGATGTTTGTACATTATTTTTCTAATTGTGTTATTTAGATGAAAATATGTGCAGTATTTATATTGAGGTAGTTTGTGATGTCACAATACACATTGCATATGTTGATATCAAACAACATTTTTGTACCTAATTTTGTTAATTAAGAATGAGGGAGAAAATCAGAAATCTCTTGGTCATGATGGACTGTAGGGAATTCAAAACATGTTCAAGGGATAACTTCCTGATCTTAAGAAGTGTTTTACTCCTGTTAGAAATATTTTTACACCTGTTAAAACTTTCACTATCACTGAGATCTTTACGTCTTTTACATCAATGTAAAAACATTGATGGACAGTGAAAAGAAATTTTTACACATACTTTTTTACAATTTTTACTCATACTTTTATTTGGAACAAATCTTATAGGGCAAATGTGGTTTTTGCAGGGACTGCAGCTGTAAACATGTTGAGATTTGTTTCTGTTTTCTGTCACATGAAGACACAAGTGATAGCCATTTAACTCAGTAGTGCTAAAAGCTGTCTTGCATGTCTGTTTTTAATAATTTTCTTGTATAACCAATGTGAAAAACTGAAACTAAAATATGTTTTGGCAATACATTCCTAAGGACATATTTTGAATAATATTCAGCTTATGGGATAATCACTACATTGCTTCAGGACAAAATTTCAAATTATTTATTTGTATAAAAATTTGTATTGAAATTTTTATGCTTTATTAAAATTAATATATCCCTCAATAAACTAGACTATAGTTGTTTCATTTTCAGATAAAGTAGTTCCAGACATGAAAATCCAATATTTAGGCTTTTTTTAGCTCTGACCTCCATATAATTTCTAGCAAGAAATTTTAATTGTTCACTGTTTAGGTAAATTTTACAGAAGATAATTTTGAATATAATGAAACCATAGGCAAAATGCATAGAATACTTATTCTTATATAATTTAGCTTTACACCATAGGATTTTAAATATATCTACAGGGTTAATCTGGTTGAGTATAAATCACTTCTGAGTAATAAAATTGTCCTTAAATTTGAAAAAGAGTATATACATACAGTATTTTTTTTTTACTCTACCTGGTGTTCCTGGCTTCTTGTGGACATGGTATCTCGAGTTCAGGTACTTTGATTTTTTTTCTAGTCATAGCAGAAATATTACTGAAAGAACTGGTGAATTATTTTGTAAGAAGTTTTTCAAGACCATCTCCATGTGACATTTTTTCTCCCTAAATCCTCCATTCCATGCTTGCAAGAGACTGAAATTCATGTACATGTGGTGAACATATACTACTTTGCAATACTCATCTTGCAGAGTCCAAAACTGGGAAGACTCTCAACATAATTCAATTGCCTTCTGTGTCAATTTGAATTGCCAATGGTTTGGCTCTACTTTTAAACACATATAAAAAAAAATATTTAATTATCATGAAGAAAGGTCCTTCGTATATCCATTTAAATTGCATATGCTAGAATATTGCATCAAGCATATTGCTTGTCCCTGGAATAACAAGCTAACCTCCTTCATGATCCTGTATACCTCCTGACATTTGAAGAAATTTTTCTTTTCCATGCTGACAGTACCAATTAGTTTGTTATAAACCTATTTCACTCCCAGCTACTTATCAGCATGTTCACTGGTAATTTTATGAGTATGTAATATGATCTTGATTTTTTTTTAAGAAAAAACACAGAATAGTGAATGCAGAGGTCTAGTAAGCAATAGGTAAGTACTGATCACCATGCCCAGTAGCAGAGTTTAGGTTCCCTCTGCTGAGGCACCACAAAAGTGTCATGTTAACATTACAGCTGTTACTGCTGCCCTACTGAAGAATATCTGGGGACCAGCAGTACATGTAAGAAAGTTCTCACTGAAGTGGTTAATCATCCATTAATCTGAAGTGAATGAGACAGCATAAACATCACTGCAGTCGGGTATTTTTGCCGTAAATGGATTTTTCTTTTTTTTAAAGCTGGTTAAATAAGAAAGTTCAGGAACTCAGACTTAGCTATTGTAGGGTTTCTTATTTACAGTTGTATTTCAAATGTGCCGTTTAAACTGAAGATAAGAGCTCTGCAGTTTTGTTATAACTCTATTGAAAATGTAAATTGCTGAAGATAAGCCATGGAAGTAAAAGAGTATTTCAGTGACAATCCACAGTTGACATTGATTTAAAGTAAGAAGAAGAAATCGAGAATAGTTTTTGCAATCTGCAATTTTTTAACTTAGAGGAAAGTGAAGGAATTTTAAAAGTTGTGCTAAATAAGTCTATATTATGTGGAAAATGGGAAAAATATTTAAAGCAGATCTCAGGTAAAAGAAGGTATAAACAAAGATTGAGCAAACCTATTATTAAATAAAATAAATATTTTTTTTTTTCTGTCAGAACAACAGGAAGCAGGAGCCAAAAAAAATTAGAAAAATGGGTAAGAGAAGTTGTTGCTGATTGTAATAAAGTGGTATTTATTCTGTTGATTTTTGGAACTCATACTAGACCTTCTAGGGCACAATTTGAGTATAAATATTGCTGATAAGAAAGTTTAAACATTTCATGAAGACCAGAGGAGTGAATACATTCTTCGTCCTTGCAAACTAACCCAAATTCCTCAGTTGACCACTGAGACCAATAGAGAAGCATGCTTTCTATTTGTGAACTCTGGATTATGACCTGAATGAAATAAAATATTCAACTCAGTAAAATGAGGGGTGGCTCCTTTACCTGCCCAATTCTCACGGTGTCCCTGCCCCTCAGAGAGAAGCTCCCAGATTAGAAAAATGCAGACAGCTACCCTCCTCCCCTGACTGGCCACTATTTTGTTTTTCTTAAATACCTAACCAGTAGTGTTTCCGAGCAGCTCCTGGGAAAAAAATTCCCTAAGCAGAAAGGAACAAAGAAAGAAAGAAACTTAACCTCCAACACTCATTTAAAGTGCAGGAATAAGTGAGTTGCAAAATATGAAATGAAGATTGATTTTACAGAATTTTTGGAAGCAAAATACCTTCTCCTTTTTCCAGCCTTAATGACAATGACCTAAAGATTGTCCCATTTCAGAAAACAACATCTTCACACCTATTTAAGTAAACAGAGATTTATTGAAAAATTCACAATATTTGCTCTACCCTTGAAATAGAAATGATTTCACACTCACTGCCCTCCTTTATAGGTGTTAGATGAGCTTTTTCTCTAGACCACATAATATACCTGAAATACAGAAATCAAACTTTACTGTATTACCTCCATGCTTTAAACAAGAATCTTCAAGGTACTATCTCTTTTCTATTTTACCTCTCAGTTTCAACTGTGCCATAATTTTCTTTGCCTCTCTCTCCTATATCCTTTTTGTGAGGAGTCCTCTTTACTGCTCACTTGATCTTTCTCAACAGATGCTTAAGATAATGTATGCATTGGGTAGTATGACTGTTAGTTGTCAGAAACTGGGATATGCTTTTGCTCATAGTTTATGCTGTGAAAATGGTACAGGAATTATTGGAAAATAGACCCTCTTACATTCCAGTTGGACTTAGCAGAACTGTTTTCCAGCCCAAGGCCTTTCTGCCCTGAAGCCCCCCTTCTATACTAGAAATTTTGGCTTGTCTCAAGGAGATGGCACAGCCACATGGTACAGGTGGGGTGTGGTGACTTTGGTGACACATGCATTGCAGGACAGTTTTCCTTCATTTGCATCCCAAGGAGCATGTAAGTGAATATCCTAATGGGGTCTAATGAGTGCCTCACTTACCTGTGTTCAGAATTTATAGCTGACAAAAGTGGCAGAATCAACTCCTTGATCCTCCTACAGAGTTCTTGGGCTGCAGCCAAGGCCCTCTGACCTTTGTCAGGGGGTCTTTGCAGGGACCCTCATCTCCTTAAGGACCCAGACTTCCAGCAGAGGTTGTTTTTCATGGTGTGGGGAGTAGGGCTGCTACAGAGGCATGGTGCTTTGTCTGCTTCATCAGAGCAACACCAGTGCCTGAGGACTCTGCTCCACTCCAGGCACTTAGGCACTCAGATATTAGGCTTTGCTTGAGGCTGGTAAGGGATAAGAAAGAGGCCCAGCTCATGTTCTTCTCAACCAGTCTCATCAGGTCTCCACCATCTTAAAGCTGTACTGTACAATTCTGATCATTTATAGCTATTGTACAGCAAAAGGAGACAGTTATTCCTGTACTTCTGTGCCTAATGTTTTGTTTTATTAGAAAGTTATTGTTGTAATTGCAACTTGGAAGTGTCTTTTCCACCATTTTTCTGTCTACAGGGAAACCAGCTGCATCTTGTTTTACTACCATTTACAATACTTAATTCATTTTTGTGTTTTTGGTGAGGGGAAGGTAGACCACGATTTCCAGTATTATGTAAGCACCACACACTGTGGACTGTTTATTTTCCCTATGACATCAGTGATAGCTTAGACTAGTTGTTTCAATTTTTAACATCTGATATAAACTAAGTTGCACTTTGACCTGTTTTTTTCAGAGGATTATTCCTTTAATTTTTCTCATGGCTGTCAGATGTACTGACATATAGCTGGTCGTGGAAAGGACTGTTGATTTAAGAAACTTTCTTTCTTGTTTTTCTGTATTTATTTTTGTCCTCCCACAAATAAGCTGACTGACATATGTTTAGACATATATAATCTTTCCATCAAAGAAAGATTACTTGACACCAGCTCAGAATTGTGTTTGCCCTTCCTCTCTTCTTTCAGCAAGATGGTACCATCTGGCACTCTATTACATTCCTTAAAAGACTGGAAAAGGGTGGGAATTTTCAGGGAAAAATGATTAGAAGCTGAAAGGAAATCTGGAATAGTATTATTATCTCTTTGTCCAAAAAAACTATTGTGTCAGTCACACAAAATCACTGGCTTAGAAAGCTCTCTTTTCCTCTCTCATTCCTTAAAGAAAAAATAAATTTAGAAGGTTTTCTATTATTGGTTTTGCTACACAAAGAGATAGAACAAAAGTCAACAGGACTCAAACCAAAATACTTTATTGAATAAGAAAAGGATGAAATAGTATTTTTTTATCTGCTCAAGAGATTTCTCCATAGTGGCTTTCTGGACCCCAGTGCTCTAATATTCTATAAGGCTACTAATGGCTTTCTAATTTCATAATCTGCAATGCTAGAGTTTTAAATCTATTTACTTGAATTTCATGACGTGTCAGGGGCAAAAGGATGTTAGTGTTTTCATGTCACATGTTTAGATTAGATTAGAGGGTGCTCAAATGTCTTCATCAGGAACTCACATTGCAAGTTCTCAGCGAGGGAAGGAAAAGAAAGGAAAGGTTATTTTATTATTAATTTCAATTTTTAAATTAAAAAAGCCAGATCCTTCTTGAATTTTTGAATTGCAACATATCTGGCATTGTTTAAAATCAGAATTCTACTTTCAGGAGGCTGGACCTTGCCTATGTAGTATTGAACTTCTTCCCTTCCTTTCCCTTCCTTTCCCTTCCTTTCCCTTCCTTTCCCTTCCTTTCCCTTCTCTCCTATTATCAGAGAAAACATTTTATTAACTTTCCTTTAATCTTCCTGATTTTTCCCATCTCAGTGTAGAGTAAATCACAGTTCTTTCTGAAAGGAGAAATTTTGAACAGGAATGGGAAGGAAATAGCTTGAAATGCACTGTGTCTCACCTGTCCCAAATGAAGACAGCTGTTTTACAAGACTTGGATGTATGAATGGATCTTTAAATCACAATCAGATGGGGATTTTAGGTCTGATTTTCAAGCTAGCTGTTATATAAACAGAGTCCACAAAAAGAGGAAAAGGTTGAGATTAGCTATTGATACAAAATCATCTATAAACCTGGATTTTTTCAGTCTATAGAGACTTGCAGATCTGATGGTGACTCTTGATTTTTCTTCACTGGAGAAATACAACGGAACATTTTATCCTGTGGAAAAACAGGAATAAGAGGGAACAGAGTGTGGTGTTTCCTTCTAAGAGAACAATCTTGAGCTTTTCAGTTAAGATATGACTCTCCAATCCATGCTGTCTCTCTCTGTCCAACTTCTTTGTGCTGAATGCTCAACCTGATTGCAAAAAAAAGACACCTTCATCCAATGTTACTGACTTGGAAGAGCAGAACTGGATATCTCTTCCTCCCACTTTGGACCTATTGGTTCAGTAAAAGTATTTGATAGGTACCATAACATGAATCTAAAATATGTCATTTTTTGCTGATGAAAACTAAAAATTGTACTTAAGACCCTCTTCTGAACTTAGCAAACATATGAATCATATGAACCTTGAAAAGCAGTGATACTGAGTTTTCATGTACCTGATCTGCTGCCATGAGGGAGCAGGTATTCACTGTAAATTTACATTATACTCATAAAATTTTCAGCTAATCTGGATGTCCTAGCAGAAGATTCAAACCTGTTATTATACTCTCCAGCAGAAAGCAAGTTGAAACACATCTCTGTTGTGATTGCAGGGGCCAGTTCAGGTTCTAGCATTCTACTAAATCAATTTCTCTCAGAACAAGAGGACACAAATCTATCAGATACAAACCTTGCCTGGGATTCTGCATTTTTTTGACCTTTGTTCAAATTAGATTTATGCTATTCTGAAGCACACCATAAACCTTTAAAAGTTAAGAAGTTCAAAGGCTTCTTTGAATCTATTTATGTTTCAGTTTAATGATTCATATGTCATTTCTTTGTTCCAACTTCTGTATCCTGATGCCAAACATCATGTAATCAATCTTACTTTTGCCTTGTAGTAGTATTCACATAGTGCTTAAAACCATTAAAATACCTGACACATATCTCCTGTACTAAAGTCATTCAGGAGAATGAATCTTAGTTGCAAACTATAAAATATGGGTTTTGTCCTTGTGAGTTCAAAAAAATATATATTCTTGCACCCTGAGCACTATATGACATAGCAGTAGTATCCATAATCATCTCTAGTTTTACAGGATTACATGTGTATCTTAAATTATTGTCTTTTCAGAAATAAGACCTAATGCAGTAAAGAAAAAATAGAGATTTGTCTAAAAATAGTATCAGTTTATTCATACTTTCAATATACTGAACAATTGCTACTGAAAGCTAGAGGAAACATTATGGTAAATTTTAATAGTAGTCTTTTCTACACCTTCATTAAAATTGCCTCTAACATTCCTAATTTTATTATTTCCTGTTTTAGGATGCTGACTTTATGACTTTAGTTAGTTTATTAATTTGTGATGGGAAAAATATCCATGTTTAATTAAAGAAGCATAAAAGGGAAAATAATGCCCTCAGGTAACGTAAGTGGGATTTATCATTGCTTGTGCTCTAATTTGAGGTTTTTCACACTTATGTAACATCACTTTTTAAACAGCATAAATTGGTACAGTTGTATTGAAAGTAGTGGACCTACAGTGGGTAAAACAGCTTTCAACATAGTTCATTTGGTTTGTTTGATCTGGGCATGGAGTGAGCACAGGACAGTGATTCCTGGACCCCCCTGGCGTCTCTCAGAGGAGGATTTTCTATGTAAGGACTTTCTACCTACACACATTTCTTGGGCTGCTTGGTTGAATTTGACAGTCAGGCTCCTAAAGGCTCTCAAAGAGGTCTTGTGGGAACATCTATTGTTGACTGTATTACTCCTTCTTTTAGGAACTAGGAAGGCGTGTTTGTCTTCTTCATCTTTTTTGTACTTTTTAATAATACTCTTTTTTCCCCTCTATTGTGTTTTGTTGTAAAGGTTGTTTGTACTTTCAGATCTCTTTTCTAACTGTAAATGGTAAATATGGCCCATGCAAAGGAATAGGCTTGAGATGAGGTCTGCCCATTGTACTTGTCTGCCATGGCTTACATACGTGAATATGGCCTATATGATATTGCAATGAAATACCTTAATGGGGAGCATTAGTAAAGCAAAATAGAACAATGCCTCTCCCCTGTTTTGACACAAATCAGGACTAATCTGCTGGGGTAAATGAAGGCTGGTAGATAACAGGTGCGGACATTAGTAAGCTTTTTTTACCTTTGATGTCAGAGTGACTCTAATGCTGCTCCTATTTAAAGACATTGCTATAGAAGAAGACAGAATTTTCCGGACTGTTACTTTAAAAAGCTCCTCATAATCCAGATGTTTACCCAATTACACTGAAATAATCTCAAACATCTGATCCTGCTTTCTTTCCAGACTAACAGTTTCCTGGAAAGAAAACACTCAACTAATTTCTAGTGGACTTTTTATGCTTTATACAGATAAGACCTGAAATTAGAAGCTGATCTGTGCCATTTGTTTCTGTCATTATAACTTTTGCCAAGCAGTCACTAAAGTGTCAAAAACTTTCTGGTGCCATTCCAAATTAATATCCTAGGCACAGCAAGGACAACCAGGTAAGGAGAGCATCCACACACTGTTTTAAGTCTGGCTCTGAAGGTCAAGAAGGCTGCAGTGACCAACTTTTATTTTGTTTCACATAGAAGAATAAAGAGAAAACATAAATGAGTGTGACAAAAAATACTTGTGTATGTGCTATGTTTAATTCTTTTCTTCTCTTTTGTGTGCCTTAAACTGCTAAGTTCAAAACATTCAAGCTTTTACTGGGAGACCACTTCCCCAGGCAGGGTAAATGCTTCTTAAAAAATGTAAAGCACCGTTTCTTTTCTCATATTTTACACAACTGCACAAGAACAGCAGTGTAGCATTTGTTGTCCTAGAGAGAACTACTGCACAAGATAGTTAAAAGAAGAATTCTAGAGAAAATTTGATGTTTGCTTGTCACCTTTGTCTTTTTCTGCCTCCATCTCACTAGTGTAAGAGTGTTACATTTTAATTATACATGTGATTATCAGGTATCTCCTCAAAGAATACCTTGACTGAAGAAGTCTGAGAACTTTTAAATAATCTAGCTTAATTATCTCTCTCCTTTTTTAAGGTAGCTTGGGTCCATTTGACACATCTGCATATAAGCACTGCTGCTGCTGATCATTCATTGTTACTTTGCAGCTTTCTAGCTCAATTACAAGGTAATTCTTAGGTGGTCTTGTGAGTTTTTCTAACAAATTCTCCATTGAAAACTAAGGGCAACTGTGTTAAATCACTCTTGAAATGAGTTTCCATTTTTTAATGCTCTTTTCCGTATATTGAATAATTTGGATATAGTATGTTTGCTGCCTCCAAATGAAATGGCCTCCAGTGACTAATACATGAAGGCAAATAGTCAAGAGAGATTGATGCAGGTTCAGCAACAATAAAAGCAAAATAAGTAACTTATGAAGGATGATTCCACCTTTCTCCCCAAAGAAACAGATATTATTTCAAATGGTTCAACAGGCTGCATTTGGAGTAACACATTAAAGCTGTTTACAGCTAGGCCATCTAATAATGAATATTGTATTTCCTTGCTTTACCAGTGTGATTGACTATCATTCTAAAAGGGGCCAAAGCATGAGTGGAAGAGTGTTTCATTGTAGCAATAAATGAAGAACAAACAAGCTACGGTGAGATGAATTCATTGACTTTGTTTTGGATGTTAAACTCATCGGCCATAGCTGAGAAATTTCCTTTTGATTACATGCCAGTGAATGAGCAAGTAGCTCTGCCCTACACGCCTTACATTCCAAGATTCTCTGAGAATTTTATTCTTATTTTACTAGCAAACACTAAAGGTTGAAAAAATAATGTTAATTATTAATCACATTTTCAAATGTTACTCTAAAGAAAACTTCTTTTTGATCTTCTTTTGAAATATTATTTAGTGAACAGCTTTTTTTAGAGGTACCTAATTTCTTATTCAGAATTTGAGTACCACCACTATAAAACTAATGTATTTTTTAATTGACGCACTGGTAAAAAATTTCAATCCAAATACAGTTTTTCCTCAAATTCATAAGAAAATCTGTATTAAAGAGTTTTCATGGTATTAAGCCTTTGTGTTTCTTATGATAAATTTAACTGGCTATAAGTATTATACTGCTATTACTTTCCAAAAATACACTGAATTTCTTCAGTGAATTAACATCTAACACATGGGATTTTTCACAAAATATTTTTTATTCTGCAAAAGAGAGATCTCAGTGAAAATAGAATTCACTCTCCATGACACAACTTCATTGCACCAACATAAGAGAGCTAACTGGAGCTAAGATTGGAGACAACCTGAGATGCAGTGGTTGTGATTGGTAGAGTTTGCAGCCTTGAAGAATATGGATCAGGTAAGGAGTAAGGCTAGATCCCTAACTTCCAGACTTTTTCCTCTTCAGGGAAAGAGTCGGTGGAATTCCCTGGGAGACTGCCCTCAGGGCCAAAGGATGTTAAGGAAGTCTTCCATAGAGCACAACAGCAATCCCCCAGAGCGAGAAATCAGTCAAGGAATGAAAGATTCCATTGCATATTTCAATTTTAGTAAATTTTGCTGAATTACATTGTTATAATCATCTAATAAAAGAAGAAAAATACCAAGTCATGTAATATTGCTATAATCTGATTAAACATTAGAGTATTTCTTTAAGAATATTTTCATTAGGCAAGTGCAAGTGCACTTCGAAAACTTGATTGCCTTTTTGTCTGTATTTTAAAATAAGCTATTTTAAAACAGTAAGTTTTTAAAAACCAAGAAGAAACCATTGTTATAGCAATGATATATCTGTATACTTGACATTTGCACATTATTTTAAACCTTTTTTCACTATATTCTACATTTTTCATCTAAATCATTTTGAGAAACTTTTTTGTACAATAGTTCTATGACCAGATGAGAGTGATAGACAATTCATTTCATGCAGGATGAGGGGAGAAAAAATGTGGCTGATTTAACTTTAATTGGGTTAAGCATGAATCACTGACCAGTTCAAATCTGATGTGCCCTATAGATAACCAGGGCCAGTTTTATCTGTAACAATTTTCCAGTTCAGTACATTATTTAAGGCATAAGTACATTTATCCCCAAGGCAGGGTAGGGGAACCAAAAAGCATTTTCATGCATCACTTCACCCAGGCTGTTCTGTTGTCAAGCAGTGTTGAAAATTACAAGGAATTGTCATAAAATGAAAAGAAATCTGAGGAATAGTGGTGCTTACTTGTTTTTTACTTGGGGGTTCATCTGATGCTCAGTATCAATGCAGAAAGAGCAAATGTTTCAAAGCCAAAAAAATCTATTCCACATTCTATTGTATCACATCATGAGGAGCTGTAAAAGTTCCTTTATGTAGTCTCATGTGAGGTACAGCAAAAGAAGATTTCCATCCATCTTGAAAGTGTAATGTATCCTTGCTAAAAAAAAAAAATTAGCTCATTCAGGTTGTCTCTTATCATAATATCTTACGTAAGTTCAGCATCTTCATATGTATCTGGTTCAGGAAGAGAAAATTTTTAGTGTCATTTCCACTACTGTTGAGCAAACCTTGGCCACCAAGTTTATGTGAGAAACACTGCTGAAACTGTCCTTGTGAATATAAGAGCTAGAAAATGACTAGGATCTAACATGGGTATCCAACTCATGAGGTTGTTTTTTTTTAAAGTCCATAAATGGCTACATTTACTACAATAGACCGTGCTCACATTCCCTGCATATCTGTTTTATGCACTGGTTCCTAGACTGGTAAAAGACAAGGTCAGTGTCTTTTTAATCCTGAGGCTCACTTGGTATGTTCATAGAGCTGCAAGTGGAGTTAAATTGGTATTAAGATCCAGTAATAAGCTGAGTCTTGGATTTAATTTTTGTTAGCTATTTTAAAAAATGCCATTTTATGTCTTAGCCTTATGGCTATAAGAAAATGAATGCTAACATTCATTTTAGTGAGGAGGAACCTTCAGTCATCTTGGCCAGAGGCATGAGTTTGACGCTTAATGGCAGATATTTGGGGCAATCCAGTTTAACATGGGAAGAGGAAATGAACAGCATAGCAGTTTTTATATAGTAGTGGTATTTGTTGTTAGGCTTATACCAAATATTTAGACCTATTAAATAGTCTGTAACATTTGTATTATCAGGTAGTAATACAGCATTATTTGATAAAGTCTGAATACTGTAGCCTTATCAACATGCAGGCAGATAAACTGCACAAGCATAAAGGCTGCCTGGAATTAAGAAGTCCTTCTTTTCCTCCATGTGATATGTAAATTTGTAAAATTACATGAACAGGTAACAGCAAGGTAAGCAAGTAAGGTAACATATGTGGAAATATAACATCTTAGCTGTTCTTGAAAAGCATTCCAAACCTCAATCAGTGAAGAAAAAAGATCACTTCACCTGTAATATGGGCTATTTTCAGTCATGCAGGGCTTTGATATAGTCATGTCAGATGCAGAACAAACTCTGTTAATATTCTGTTCAGTTATTTTTTCATAGTTTTAAATTTAATTTTTGACTAGATCTGAAAACCTTTCATCATTTACATCTAATCTGCAACCGTTTTGTACAGAAGGAAAAAACCAAAATAAAACAAAAAACAAACAACAAACGTACCAACCAAAAAAACAAAAAACCGAAAAACAACCAAACCCAAAAAAACCAAAACAACTACACAGCCCTAATTGTACTATACACCACTGACTTCCTATTGAAGCTGGTGCACAAGCTGTGTGACCAGGTGGATGACAATCATATTGTTGGTCTGGCCAAAAAACATACAGACAGATTGTGTCATTCTGTAGTTGCTAATTCACCCAAAATTCACACTATTATCACACACTACCAGGTCAAGACAGAGTCAGAGAAGGCACACTAAATAGTGATTTGACTGTAATTGTACCTGCAGTGTAAAAATATATGAGTGTGAATGGCTGTTTAATTACTGTCTTCCTCCCTGTTCTGTCTCTGCATGACAGTGTCACCAATTACTGCTAATTACTGTGGTGTTTCTAGGTCTGGTAACACTGGAATGGAAAAAAAGTCACTCAAAATTTAACACATTACTAGAACTTGAGGGTATCCCTAATGCTCATGTGGGTCTGACTGAGACAGACTTAATTTCTTCATAGTAGCCTCATATGCATTGCTTTGAATTTGTGATCAAAACAGCACAGCAATCTGACTTCTTCTGAGCAGCCTTTGCACAGCATCAAGGCATTCATACTGAGCCTCCAGCAAGGTGCTGGGAAGGGCACATCCAGGACAGCTGACCCAAACTATTCTAACAGATATCCACCCTTTATGGAATCATGCTCATCAGTGAGGGGAGGGTTTTAGGTTGGGTGGGTATTTCTTGGAGACTGGCTGTGCATTAGTAGCTTGTGAAATTGTTATTTTTCTGTTTGGGGTTGGGTTTTTTTTTTTCTTCTTTCCTTTGCAGGTTAAAATTTCTTCATCTTGGCCACTTTCAAAAGAGAGCTTTCTCTGTTTTGCTCTGTTATCTCCCTTGTGTTGCTAAGTGTGGGGTAGGAATGACCAGCTGTGTGGTGCTTAGCTCTTGGCTGGTGTCCAGTCACCACATGTGATGAGTACAAATTGTTTGCTCTGGAATTAAGAAAGTTAAGACAAATTTTTGCACAACACTTTTAAACTTTTTTTTTTTTCAGTCTTAGAGAGCATGAAAGAGAAAATGTGCACTATAACCTCCCCAAGAACAAGACTTAACTATAGGAATTTGCAAATGATAGAGAGTTTCTCTTGAAAAGGGACTCTTTTCTCCCTCTATGATTGCTAGTCACAGGCAGCAGTAGTTATAAGCAAAACTGTATTAAACGTCTAGATTTTTACTAATGCATTGTTTCTAAGAGAAGTTGCTGGTTTTATATTATACAAAGCTACACAGAAAGTTTTAGATAATCTTTAACACTCTTTAGAAACTGAGCGGCCCATTCAGACCTTCATTTTTCTACAATGTCCATAAATATTGTAATTTTAGCATTTCCTACTTCTTTCCCTTCCAGAAATGATCCTCTCAGTGGGCCTACCAACTTCTGACATTTTTCCTTCATTTTATAGAGATAAGTAGCAACCTGGAAGTGCCTTTCCCGAGCCCCTTGTAACAAGAATTCATAATATTGATTGCCAAAAATTACTGTCTGCAAGCAATTTTATCTAACAAAGCTGCTCTGTGGATTCCTCAAGATCATATGTGTCACAGCTAAGGGCTTAAGCATGTAAATAGGAAGAAGTCCAAAGTCTAATTAATATTTTAAAAGCAAGATGTCAGACGCTGCTAAAGAATTTTTTAACATCTTTTTTTTTTTTTTTTTTCTTAAATCACATTTGCCTCAGAAGAATGTATGTTGGGGCCTAACTGAACAACTTTCAATTGGTCAGGGCTTTAGTGGTTTCTAAAGTGGTCAGGGCTTTCTCTCACTGCAAAGTGGTGAGAACTACACAGTTATGTAAACTTCAGGTCTAAAATGAGGGAAAATTACATTAATTCTTAAATATCAGATCACATAGAATTATATGTGGTTTTTGCCCCTTTAAAAGAACACAGAAGCAGGGGGAAAAACCATAAATGAATAAAGAAAGAAAATATAATTGGAGGACAATCTGCTACTGGATACAGAAAATAAAGAGAAGTGTCTAATAAGCATATGAAAATGAAAATCCACATTTTATAATCTTCTGAAGTCTGTGGTAAAAATAAAAGAACTTTTTGCAGATATATGTCAACAATGACAAGTTTTGCACTCACAAGTTACTGAAATTTTAGCTTTGTATTATAGAGCAGAAAATTACAGAGCAGAGATCTTAAACGAGATATCCAGCTTTCTGTACAAGGTCAGAAGTCCTGTAATAGAGTTTGAAAATAAAGCAAAGCTGGTATTCAGTCCTAGCCTTCAGAGACAAACTTAACTCTTCTCCTAAAAATGTGGGAAAAAAGTATCTATCTATTTATTAGAAAGAATTTAAACCCTCAAATACCTCTTGTGAGGATGTTTAAGAGATCACCTTCATCTCTCTGTGTCAAGTCTCCCCAGACTCTGTTTCCCCTCAGGACTGCCTCCCAAAGGAGTCCCTCAATCAGATTCCTAAGCAGGCAAAAGTCTTACCTCTGGAGGTCAAAGGCAGTTGTTCAGCTGCCATCCCTCCAAGAACTCACATAATTTCACAACCACCTATGGTCACATCAGCCACCAGCCCTTCTCTGTTCACAGACAGCAGGTGCCTTCCCTAGCTGGATGTCTCGTCAGTTGTGGCAGGAAGTTATCTTCCACACACCCCAGGTACCTTATTCTCCATGGTGTTTGATTTCCATCAGAAATCTAGTAAGTTGACATCCCCTCTGAGAATAAGGCTAAGAATCATGAGACTCCTCCCAGCGGCTTATAAAATCCATCTGCTATTTCACTTTGACTGGGTCATCTATAACAGGTTCCTTCCTTGATACGTTAATGATCTTTTGTCTTGTTCCTGTCCATCAATGCTCAACCCTTTCTTACTATCATCAAGGTGGAGATAATCAAAGCACTCCCCAACAAGTAGGACCACCCCACTCATTCTTCAGCTATCTCTCCTGAAAAGTTTATAGACATTCACTGCAGCATTCCAGTCATGTGAGTTATTTTACCATATTTCTGTAATTCTGACAATGTCATAATTTTCATCTCCACAATGGTTTCCAATGATCTCCTGTTATTGTTGGTGTAGAGACACTTTGAGTGGGCTGTTGACCATAACACCCTTTTGGAGGTGAGACCTAAGTGAATGTTCTGGGGTACTTCTGTGATGTCCAACACATCACGCCTTGTGTCTTTGTTACCACAGAGATCTCAATCCCTTACTCCCACTGAGATGGTCAGGGTGTTGCATGCATTAGTACAGGGACATTAGACATGTGCTCCAGGGCTCTCAGGACATTGTGGAGCATGCTGAAGGACATCACTAGCACACCCTTTCTGAAACACTGGCATGCTGTCCCCAGACTCATCTCTAACAAGCCTGGTTTTATCCCTTTCCCCCTTCAGACCTAATTTAAAGCTCTTTCAAGTACTGCTAATGTCTGTGCAAAGATTCTTCTCCCTTTAGGAAAGGTGAGCAGCTACCTCTTTTCAGTCAGTTTGGTGTAGACTAACCCGTGATCAAAACCCCCAAAATTCTGCCAATAAAACAGGATTCAGAACCAGGAGTTGGTCAGTTAGATCTTTCTGTTTCTTCCAGTATTCCCTACAGTTGGAAGGATAGAGGAAAACAGTATTTGAGTTCCTCATCCCTCAATGAAACAACATTCAACCAACACCTTTGCAAGGCTGGCAGAACAAATCTGAAATGAACATGCACAATCCTTTTCTCTTTTAAAAAACTAAAATTGCTATGAATAGTAAATAATTATTATGATAGTAATGAAGTTCTCCCAGATAAAATTGCGTAGTTTTCTTAATTTTTATTTTTGAAAGCATAAAACTACTTATATTTTCATATTCTTCAAAAGCAGGGGAGGCATTGTATTGTGTATATAAAATAATGCATCTAGTCCAGGAGGTAGAAATAAAGAATCCAAAACAAAAACAAAGGCCATAAATATTCTCTCAGGAAGTGGATGAGTTTTTATTTAGCAGTTTCTAAATTGTTCACTTTTATGCACAGAAGCAATATGGAAAACGTCATAGGTTAATATTTTGAGTGACTTGGAAATAACAATTGACAGTGGAAATTATTTTGCATAGCAGCCACTCTCTGCAGCAGTTTTAACTTTGAAAATATTTCCTTGATGTAAAAGTGAAAAGACTGAAAGTGAGTTAAGACTTTCAAACTGTGCATATCTGAAATAGGAGATACACCATATAGTACCTCTCATTAGTTTTAATACCACACTCATAGAAGAGGTCATTCTGTTAAGAGACACTTATTATATTTGCAAAATATGATTCATAGCTGTAAAATGCAATAGAATTACAAAATGTCATGACAGAAATGTTTATGATTTATTGCTACAGAATTGTTGTCCATTTGAAGCACTTTGGTAAGTGGTACAGAGAATTTGTGGTTAAGCACTAGACTAGGAAACAGATAACATGGGGTGAGCCATATATGATCTTGGACAAGGCATAGCCACTTTTCATTGATTGCTCTTTCCTAGATCACATGAATTGATTATGTGCATAATCTCCACAGATGTTGTAACCAGATGCTATAGGAATAGAGTCGGTTAATACAGTTAATATATCCACTACAAGATGAGACTGTCGGGAAAAGGATATTAAGCAGGCTTTCTGGTTGACTCCCAGCAGAAATTCCCCCAAAGTCCCAGTAGCTATTTTTTCACATAGAGTACTTGTCATTATAGTGACACAGCTACTATAATAAATATCTTAGTATTGAGGGTGTGCAGTATTCTCCCAAGGTAACAAAGGAACGCTAAATAAAATAGTTTTTCTTCTATTTGTCATACTCTGAGTAATTGCTGGGTAACTTGGGAACATTTCTCTAATGTGTTGGAGGCAATTAGTGCTGATAATTTTTTTTCAGAGGACTTTACTTTCTTCTTGTATTAGATAAAGCTACTTCTCTCCTGTATATTTCCAAACGTAGACCATTAGCAGTATAGAGGACTCATCATCCATTTGATCACCTATGAGTCAAGCCCTTAGCTCATGTAAATGGGCTGATTTTTTCCTTCTGAAGGGTCTGGCCCTACCTCTTAAATGATAGGGTTATTTCCTTCTGGATTACAGTGAATGTACTGGGTAGATCTTTTATACCACTGCTGTAGAATAGGAGCTATGGCTGGTGACATACATGATGGTATACAGACTCCATGAGAAATATTTAGACTTTTCTTGTAACCTAACAAGGTACTACATTAAATCCTTGCAAAAAGAAATATTTAAACCACAATACCAAACAGTCTTCTTGGAGTCTGGCTATCAGAGTTTCATATTCACAAAATTAGCAAAGTTTGAAAGAAGGTGGCAAATTATTAAGAAAAAAATGATAAGCAGACTGACCCCATTTCAGCTAGATGTCAATGGTTGTGCTTATTTCTTCCTAAACTTCAGTTCCAGTCAAACAGATGCTGAGGTGTACACACATATACTTGCTGATGCAAGTTCTTGTATTCTGGTTTTGAAAAAAAGTTAATGTCATCTCCCCTGTTTTTTGAATCAAGCTGATGGATTTAAAGTTACAATTCAAGCCCAAAGACCTTTCTGTCTTCTGCAGTATTAGTCATGTCATACTGGAGTGTAGTTCCTGGGCGTGACTTTGCTTTGTACACTGATTCAAACTTGCTGGATAAGACAGAAAAATATTTCAGCACAAAGCCCTGGGTTTGCACAGAAATCTAGGTATGCATCACTGTGCTTCCCCCAGTGCACCTAGAGAGCAATAGTGGACTGGGATGTTCTTCAGAGAGATTGACTATGTGTGTTTGATCCATTTGTTTTGGGGTAGACCTCGTGCTCTCTGCTGAGAATGATGGAGATAATCCAAGGTACTGTGCTGAGAGCAGGAGAAGCCTGCAGAATGATCCAGGAGTAGTTTTGTCAAATGCCAGAGCTGTCTAGGCATGAGGACACATCTCTGGGGATGCAGGCAGCAGCAGAGATACCTGCTGTGCAACTATTTCTAGCAAACCCTTTTTAGACATGTCCTAGGCTGCTGCTGTAAAATATGTATTCAACCCTCAAGAAGTCATTTGGAGCTGACTGCTGGAGGTGGAGCCAGGTAGACTTCAGGGGTCTGCTTGTAAGCAGTCCCTGCTTACCCCACTAAAGCTGCTCATGGTTTCTGCTTCACCATGCACTGTGATGTCAGTGAGAAAATGCTGAAGAAACCAGCATTTTCTGACCATGGGAAGGTGACAATAGTTTGTATCTTTTGTTCATTCTAACAGAAGTCTTTATGCTGCTCAATACAGAAAAGTATTTTTCCTCCCTCCTTGAACAGAAATCACTGCAGGTTGTTAGTGACAGGTGACTTCCAAGATCATCCCCACTTCTGCCAATATAATTCTTTGGTTCTGCCCAAGGTTCCATAAGAAACCCTAAAGAGGCTGTGAGGTTTTTGTGTGGTGCCATATGCCAGCTGAATGCAGTGGGCATTGGTTTCTGAATTTGTCAGTCTCAAAAGACATGCACCTGCACCAGTTCAGTTATCATTTTTCTGACTATACAGCAACATTTCCTTTTTCCAGTCAGTGAACTGCTATAATACTGTAGCAATGGCAAAGCCATTAACAAGCTGAAACAGTCACATATTGGTTTCCATTGCTGGCCCAGATTTACTATGTAATTCAGTTTTGCTGATCCTGTCTCTGACCAGTCTGTTCTCCTAGTTTGGTTTCTTCCCTCTTTTAAAATAACTTTAAGGTACTATTATCATCTGGAATAAAATTAACATGATTTTCTCTTTCCAAACAAAGCAGCAAAGTTTTGCTCTGTCTTCATCAAATACTGATGGCATTAAAAGCCCCTTTTTTTGCCCTGGAACTTCTGCTTGTTACTTTACCAGAACAGTAACTTAATATCCTGTTTTTCTGCATACGCATAAGAAATTAAGTAGTTGTATTTGGTGCTTCATAGGCAAAGAAGGGGATAAAATATTTGTTTAGCTGGTCATCTTTCTATGTAAACAGACATCAGAAACTTGCAATAATATACATAACGTATCTTCTAAAAGAAAATGAAAATACATAGGAAATGTTGAATAGTTATTGTGTCTTTCAGTTATTTACCTTTATAGAATATTTTTGTGATAAGCTGGTTACACCGTTGAACCTAGAAATCTTTTTAAGTTGCATAATTACTTCCCAATAAAATAAGTAGCATATTATCTCTATAGCTGATCTAATTAGTAAACTTTCTGTTTGCAGCTGTAAGATTAAACCTTATTAGTTTACTTTTGTTTAATAGAATACTTTTAAATCTCTATGAAATTCAAGTCTCAAAAGCTTAGCTTAATCTTCTAACACCTATCACCTAGCTTTGAAACAATGTATACAGCACAATAACCATGATTGTCCCAAGAGGATAGTTTAAAACCTATGAGGCTTTATTTCTAACAATTACATTTTATACCACATTCTTAAAGGTATCAAAATACTGTTATGACCAGGAAGGGACTGAGATATTGTAGCACAAGACAGATGTGTGAGGCAATATTAAAGCAAGCAAACACATTTTCTAGTGATTCATTTGTATTCCTTCATTTTAGTAATTTTTCTAATTATTTTTCTAAGAATATTATGGTTTTGAAAGAAAGAACCATCTCCATACTAGAAAGTGGAAACGAGGAAAAAATTACTTAGTTGAGAAGCAGTCCACAAAGCCCAATATTTAAACATTAAAAAAAAAAAAAAAAAAAAAAAAATTCAAGGCAGATATTCAGGAAAGGAGTTGGCTCTGAGGACCAGAATTTCTGGATTTCGCCTGGAAATTTTGTCTTTAAGTAATCACATTTGCAGCATCAACTGACTACAGGATGTTTTATTTGTCAAAATAAAGCACAGCATTTCTTTAACATTTGTCCTTTGCACTCTACAGAGCACCTCAGATAAAGAGTCATGAAGCTGTGATTTAGTTATTATTTCTTTCCATCTCATGCTGCAAGTAGATGTGATAGATTGAACTTGCAAAACTTTTATCTGAATTTTGGTCTCTTTGCTAGAAAACTTCTGATCACGAGTTTTGATTTTAATTTTTATTTTGGTCACCATGGTGAAATAAGACTGAAAGAAGGTTTGAGAATGGGCTCTGGCAAATTCTTTTTTGCAGTGTGTCCTGAGATTTGGAGGCAGAATCTGCTTTCAGCCAATATCTATTTGTTACATATCTTCCCAACAGAATAACTGCATAGAATATGATTGTCACTGTATATTGCATGTAGTCTTCTGTCAACTAACTCAAGTTATTCTTTATTGTTATAATAGATTTCTTTGGTACAAAAATAACCAAAAAAAAGTCTTTTCTAGAGCAAAAAACATGTCAGGTTTTAATGCTACATGAGGTAGCTGTTTTATAAGTGTGCTGAATACAACGGATTCTACAAGGTGCTCTAGATGTTTTATTTGGTGCCTATGTGTCAAATTCAGTTTGTCCAATCATCAGTTTATGGTGAACCCAATAGTTAAAGCAAGAGCTGAAAGCCAAACTGTTCTGCCAAATCTGTCCAGAAATGCACTCACAGTTGCAGTTTGTCTCCAACACCTGTGGCAGTTCAACCTCCAGCAGCAGGTGAGCCCCATGCTACAACTCATTCTTTCCAGTGGGGTGGGGGAGAGCATGGGAAGGCTAAAAGGGCAAAAATTTGTGAGTTGATGGCAGTTTAAAGCAGTCAGCTAGCAGGTATTTAGCTACTTCCAGGAAAGCAAAGCTTCATCACACATATTGCTCATCTGAGAAGACAAATGCTGTGACTTCAAATGTCCTCTCTCCCTCTTCTTTCCCATCTCTTTGGTACTGAGCCTTGACACCATGTAGTATGGAACATCCATTTAGCTCTCAGTCAGCAGTGTCAGGTGTGTTGCCTTCCAATCTGCACCTCCAGCTGCTCACTGGAAGGGCAGAATGACACACAGAGTAGACTCTAATGTTGTGCAAAACATGTTCAGCAACAGCAGGAATGTGGGTCTGTAAATCAACATTGTTTTGGTCTAAAACCTAGCATCCCATGAACTACTACAAGACAGCTCTATCCTAGCAAGTGAAGGGTTTTTATTGGTTTTATTTTTTGCAATAAGTTTCTAAACTGGTAAACCAATATTTAAGTATTCCCTCGACTTATGCAATATGCTGTGTTGATTTGGCACAGCCTAATCTTTTAGTAGGAAAGGAGAGTCACAGAGGTGGCTTCTGTGAGAAGCTGCAGGCAACTTCTACCATGTCTGACAGAGCCGATCTCTGATGACTCTGAAGATGGACATGCTGCTGGCCCAACTAGAGAGGTTAGTAACACCTCTGTGATGACATATTTAAGAAGAAAGTCAAAACAGCAGGGGTGCAGTTTTTTCCCTGAGGGAGTGAAGCGCCACAGCCGGGGGCCATTGCCAGCGTGGCGCTGGTGAGGTGCCACCACAGCCACCACGGCCACCACGGCCACCACGGCCACCCTGGTCACCACAGCCACCATGGCCACCACGGCCACCACGGCCACCACAGCCACCATGGCCACCACAGCCATCACAGCCACCACAGCCACCACGGCCACCACGGCCACCACGGCCACCACGGCCACCACAGCCACCACAGCCATCACAGCCACCACGGCCACCACGGCCACCACGGCCACCCTGGTCACCACAGCCACCATGGCCACCACGGCCACCACAGCCACCATGGCCACCACAGCCATCACAGCCACCACGGCCACCATGGCCACCACGGCCACCGTGGCCACCCTGGTCACCACGGCCACCACGGCCACCACGGCCACCACGGCCACCACGGCCACCATGGCCGAAGCAGCCACCACAGCCACCACGGCCAGCATGGCCACCACGGCCACCACGGCCACCACGGCCACCACGGCCACCCTGGTCACCACGGCCACCATGGCCACCACGACCACCACAGCCACCACGGCCAGCATGGCCACCACGGCCACCACGGCCACCACGGCCACCACGGCCACCACGGCCACCACGGCCACCCTGGTCACCACGGCCACCACGGCCACCATGGCCACCACAGCCACCATGGCCACCAGCATCTCGGGGTGGCCCACAGTGAGCCTTGCCTGCTTGGCTGCCCCCAGCCAACCATGCTGCAGGCCAAGAGGGCAGGGGCAAGGTCAGAGGCTCCCCCTTCCCCTGGCCCCATGAAGAGAGGCGTCCAACAGCACCAGCACCGCGGTGCCACCGCTGCCCACGGCCACGGGGCCACCTGGCTGGCAATAGCAACACGGTGAGCAATTCCCCAACGTGGAACCCAGGTGAGATCCACCTCCCAGCACCCTGGGATCCTGCCAGAATCTTTGAATTGGTGGAACTTGCTGGCAATGGTACCTACAAACAGCAGTTCTTCATCCAGAGAAGAGGAGGAAGGGAGGACATGGGAGGGAAACAACACGGTGACACCAAGGACAGTGGCAAACAAAGAGGGGAGGAGGTGCTCCAAGCATTGGAGCCAAAATTCCCCTGCAGGCCTCTGTGGTGAGGACTATGATAAAACAAACTGTCCTCCTGTAATGCATGGTGGGAGACTCCAATAGAGAGAGGGCCCCTCTTCCAGAGATGGAGAGAGCCCTGGCTTCCAAACTAGAGCAGCCTACCCTTAAAAGACTGCACCCTGTGGACCAGTAACCATGCCACAATGATTTTGGGAAGACTGTTTGGCTGTGGGAGGAGCCCCACAGCACAGCAGAGAAAAGTCTTCTGTCTCTGAATGAACAGAAAAAGATCTCGAGTGAACAAACTGACCAAAACCCCCATGCCCTGTCTTCCTGCACTGTCAGTGGGAAGGAGGGAGAGGCTGAAGGGAAAATGAGCTATTTATTTATTCATTTATTTCTCCTCCTCTGACTTTAAATTTACTTTATACCTTTAAATTTGAACCTGTTTTATATTTACGTTCTCCCAATTCTTATCTCAACTCATGAGCCCTTCAATAATTTTTTTTCCCACTCCCCTGCCCAACTGTACCAGACTTTCGTGGGTGCTTGGCAATTGGCCAATATCAAACCATGACAGATTTTTATCATCTAAAGAGGACCATAAGTTAGTGAATTCAGGACCTCACAGAGTTCATTGTGCCAATGCAGACCTGTATGGTCTGTATTTAAGTTTCACTCTTGTAAAAACTTGAGGAAAATTAGTAAATAAAATACCTCATAGACAATAAAACATGAAAAAGAAATCAACAAAATCCATGAAAATAGATCTATTCTACTTTTATTAGTGGCTCAAAAATATTTATTGTAATTTCTTTGTCTTAGTGAAACATTCAAGTGAATTAAATTAGTCTATGATTTGGGATAAAGTTAGAAGAAATATTTTCAGGGTGGGGCATGGGATAAGCTAGGATAAATTCTTGGAAGCAGCCTCTTTTTTTTTTTCTTCCCAATAGACAGAGTGATGAGGTACATTTCATCCCTTCCTCTATCAGGTAATTTGCAATTGCTCATCTAGAGAAGGAGACTGTGCAGGCAGAGTCATATATAATTTATGTTACCAATTACCTAATGTTTAATAGATACAAAAGGTAGCTAGGTGAAATGTTGGTACATTCACAATTCCTACTGAGGGAACCTAATGAATTTCTACTGGACAAGCAGACATCAGCTATGTTGGTATTCATCAGATCAGTTCCAGGAAGTCCTTGGAAAATCTGCTCTTTGAATTTTCTCTGTTGCTTTTTTGACTTTCTTGATTTTCTTTGACCTCCACATACAAAAAAATTGTTTCAGTATTAAAAAATCTTGTAAAGACTATTAGTTAGAGCATCACGAGGTTTTTTTGTTTCTGTGACAAATATCTCAGCTCTAGCCAACATTCTGCTGAGTAAAGTAGCAAGTGAAGCTGAGCCAAGCCCCCAGACCTGCACCTTATAGAACTGATCACAGTGCCAAAGACTGCTTAAACTCCCAGACCAGGAGTTTAAGTCTGTTGTTTAAAAGGAAGCACACCAAATCACTGAGTTATAAGCACTGTGCCATACTTAGCCTACAGAAAAGATGGCTGAAATTCAGAATGTGAAGTACAAAACAGCTGTGTCTTTTGCATGAAGTAGAAGGGAACATCTCAGGCTTAGCTTAGGTGCTGGATCCTCCTTTTGACTCACACAATCCAGCAGGACTGGTAATGACAGGTAAATACTATGTTCTGACTCCCCTCAGAGTCAGCAATAAAGTCAGTCTCAAAGGGAATTTGTTCCTGCCCTCTCTCACACTCAGTTCTTCCACAGTGCATATGGTGGTTATCTAAATGCCATTACAAAGAAATTTCCAACTCTTCACCCTGGAAGGGAGAGTCATGCCCTTGGGACAGGGTAGATAAAAATCTAAAGCATCCCTGTGAGATGTAATCTATCAAAAGCATAAAGAATTTGAAACAGTGTTGATCAGGCAATTTTTCTTTTTTAAAAACCTCCTAAAGAGGGCAGAATCAAGGTACAGCACACACAGGGTTTCCTACCCACCACAGCATTATACAGACTGCATGAGCACAGAAATATGAACTGGCTAATCCACACAGCATGGAGCAGACAGACAAACATGCTAGCTGGCCATCACTGCAGTGTGCTTATCACTCCTGGTACAGGAACTCAGGGAGCTTCTGCTGCCCACACACAAGGCAGCTGGTTGTGGGAAGTGTTCTTTGTACCAGGCTTAATCTCAGTACTGCTGAGAGGCTCTCTTAGTACCATGTGGTGTTTTCCTTGGGTATTCTAGACTCTTTATATCCTTGATATCCTTTTCTGTCAGATGTTTTCCCTGACCCACCATCACATTTCACCTCTAAACTACAACTTCTTTAAGAAGCCTGTGACTGACTTGCAGCTCAGGAGGACATTTTTCATTACAAAATACAGGATTAGTCTCAAGTCATACATTTTGTCTAGGGCACTTTTTCACATACCCATGGGCTGTGGGATGCAGTTTCAATGGTTGATGGCTCAAAGACACCGACCTTCTCGTTATTTCCCTTCTGCTATAAGTTTAGTGCCAAGTGCTTGTGTCCTATTGCCTGTGAGCTATGGTTGCAAGCCATCTTTAATGTCTTGATGTAATGATGATGATTCTTACCACATCTCTAACACATTGCTCCTCTGCCTGTGGTTTGCTAAGGGTGTGGTGCTCTTGTGTATGGGTCTCACATATGAACATCCTCTGGTTTGTTAGCAAGTAAGTAATATCAACAACTTAACTAATAGCACTTATAATATTGTATTTCACAAGTAGAGCATTGTCTCCAACTGTAACATGGTTTCCAAAATTTTATGAAAAATAACATTTTGATTAATAAGGAATTCCAGTAGATTAAAATTCATTTAAAGTTGATACTCTATTTTGGTGATAATTTTACAGAATTCTAGGATAGTTCATCTCAGAAATGAGCTCCAAGATATAAATTCAACCTTTGGCTGAACACCATCATATCAACTAAACCACAGCAATAAGTATCACATTGGGCTGCTTTTCAAGCAGCTCCAGGGTTGGTGAATACCCTCCAGCCCCATGAGTCTTTCAGTGTCTAAGTGGCACAGCATGTCCCAAGCTACTCCCTGCTGGGTTACAGGAGGTCTATGCTGCTCCCTGTCCCTGTGCACCAGCTCAGGGAACTGGTTTTCCTACATGCAACTGGTCTTTCTCATAAAGACTGAGACAAAGAAGGCATTAAGTACCTCAGCCTTTTCCTCATCTTTGGTGTAAGGGTTTCCTGCCCTGTGAATATTTATGTAGATTTTCATTACCTATTTTTTAAAATTAAGTTTCCAGACTCTTGATTGCAGAAAATTCCCAGCAATGTCTCATGCTGAGGTCAAAACAGCTGACACAAGTATTGCTTATTTGTCACAACTCCCCAACATTCCCAGTGCTCACATTGTAACTTGTGATAGTACAAAGCAGTGTCATTTCATATGGCACATTTTAAAGCTGTTATACAATTATAAGAATGGATCTTATCTGTTATCCTGAGGAAAATCTGGGTTTTAACTGCTGTCAAAATATCTTTTAGAAAATCTTTAATGATACTTGGGTCTTGATAATAATCTTCATAAATCACAGAGGTGTTATCATTAGCACAACACTGGAAAACCATTCAGAAGCACTCTGTTTGGTATTTGTTATGCATCATAATTAACTATTTAGTTGAAGAGGTTTTTTTGGGTTTTTTTTTTTTTTTTTTCAATCAGGAACAAAAAAATCATAATGATTGTCACTGAAAACCGGGAAATAAACTCTCCTACCCCTTTTACTAGGTTAGATGGCTATATTACTTTATCTACACTGTAAGGATGGGGCTTTTCCCTCAAAGCATGCATGCCTGTAACCTAACAGATTGGTTATATTTCTGAAACTAATACAAATCCATCATTCTCCTGAATGCATTCATATATGTTAATTATTTCAGTGGGCTTGTTTGGATATGGTTCCAGGTCTTCTGATAAATCTTTTCTCCTTGAAAGTATCTCAAATATGCGGTCAGGTCATAATGTACTTGTCTCATCATTCTTTGCTCTGACACACAATCCTTGTTTTCAAAATTAAGCTATCAGCTAGTACTCATTAATCACTGATGTAAGTAAACAAGGAAGCATTAGCTGACACAAGGCTTATTAGTCACAGATGTAGGGAGTTAACACAAGGCCACATTAATCTCTGACATTTGTACCAAGTACTGAACGGTACAAAACTAAGATTTAACCATGAATATAGGGATCATACACCATGTGTTAAAAGAATTTTCCATCTTCTCAAACTGCTGCAGGCTTTTTCTTAAAGGAATGTAAATAGCTTTATTGAGAAGTGCTCCATTTTAATCTTTATATACCTGAATATTTCCTCATTATTTTTCCCAGTTCTCATTTGTACAATAAATTAGAAATCGTGTATAATTTTTTTTTCCAGATATTTATATTATATTTGTGATCCTGCTGCTATATATTATGCATGGAGCAATAAACAGTCATACTCGAGCATTAGCTATTCATTTGAAAAAGTGGGTGTTTCAATTTATATTGCAATTTATATGTATTTGCATCCTTAAATGATAACTTTGCAATTGTCATGGAAATAATTTATGATTCAGGTACAGCATAGTGTAAAAACAGATTAATTTCAAGAAGATTGTAATACTGTGGAGGTGCCCTCTGTGTCTTCTGCTTTAATAAAACAGCTTGAAGTTTGCAAAATTTTCTCTTAGCTGGTAAAAAGACAGCAATTGGTAATCTATGTCTTTTGGTATTGTCTAGTACTGCTGTGTTGTGCTAAAAATCAGACATCCAGCACTGAACCTCAGAAATATCTACTTCTTATTAACCCATTTCTAAAGAAGGACAAGTTCTATCCTCATCAAAACATTTGATACCTTTACTTTCAGAGGGGATGTACAGCTTTCTACATCTTCATCTGGTTGTAAAGTTCTTCATGGCCAGTTCTTTTTAATTCCCAAAAAAGCAATGTTATTTTTTTACTTTTGTGCATACTGAAGACCTAAACCTAGGACTTTTCATTTCATGAAAATAGTTTTTCCTAAGAATTATGAGAGCTGTATTTCTTTGATCTGCTTTGATTTCACTAGATTTGGAGAACTATTCAAATCTTCCCACTGAAACAAAGGAAAAGCCAAAAAGGGAACATCTTACTCTGCCTATACTCTCAGATTGTCTGCCCTGCTGATGTAAACATGAATAAGAAAAGCCTCCATCAGACATATCCTCAAAATAAGGATGCCAGTGGACTGAAGCTTGATTGGGCACTAGGGATTTGCATTAGATTGTGGTCAAACTGATTGCTGAGTTGTGGATGACTGGAGATGCAGACCACATCAAACTCAGGCACCAGGTGATGATTCAAGGCTTTGGACAAGCTGCCTTCATGCATGTGCCTATAGAAAGTCATACTAAAAAAAACAAACCTGTTATGTCTTCCAGCTGTACAAAAGGAGATGTCACAACCACACATCACAGAGCTCTAGAAGGTAACACACCCCAAGTACTGCTATCACAACTTTTACCCCATTAAAAGGTAGAGCAGCAGGAATTTCTAATTTAAGGAAAGTCTCCACTGACACAGAGATTTAAATGTTTATTGTTACTTTATTTCCATCTTAAAAAAAAAAAAAAAAATTGGCCTACACAAGAAAGAATAAAGAAAAAGGAAGGATTTCAGAAAAGGAGTGATCATATTTTTTATAAAAGAACTGGTATTTTTACTGACTGAAAACAAGTAACTACCGTCCATCCGCTCTGTGAAGAATGATGTGTAATGGAGATCACAATTCCTTCTCTAAAACAGGAGGAAAACAAGGCTGCAAGAGAAAGTAAAGGATGTGTTTTTCGCTCCTCATGTAATAGAAATATGATTTTGAAGGCAACGAAATGCAAAATCTTGCCCAAATAATGGAAAGCCAATCATAAAAAAATTAATTCCAAAGACAAAGGACACCAGATCTTTCTTTCTTTACATGTTCTTTTCACTACTTAAGTATTCTCTAATTCACAAACATATCATATTTACTATTGTTTGTGCCCAGATCTTCCAAAGCATTCAGGAGTCCACATTGTGCTTCAGACTTTGAGGGGAATTGTACTTCCATACAAGGACCAAAACACCTTAGAAAACATAAGACACGAGGATTTTGATACTGTCCTTTTTTCAGTTGCATTATAATTTTGCCAATAAAGGCTTGATCTTGAAACACTTCTTTTTTTAATTTAATGCAGTTTACAGCACCAGTGATGAATATCATATTACTTGAAGTGCATGGATTCCCATGGTTCCAAGCATGTGCAAATTTTGGTTTCATGTAGCCCAAAGGCAGGTTGTTTTTCTCTTGAAATAATGCTTTCTTCATAGATAACCTCAATCTCTTTGTATGAAATACAGAAATTCCAAGATTACAGATGAAAATATGACTATCTAAGTTTGTCTTTAATCAGTAAAATTAGAAAAGCAGTACTTAAATGGAAGTAATTTTAAGCAATTACTCTTTCTGGTTTCCACAGCATTAATTTAGGTGAGCCAAAGCACTACTAAATACAGAGGATAATTAGTGCATTGCAAGCCTAGTTTTAATTCATGTTACCATCTGCAATGCATTTGATTTAGGTTCAAGTTTAAATGATGCATTGTTACAACACCTGACCAAACATCACCTGATCTGTTCAGGACAAACTCACAGGAATTCATAAGTAATGTCACCTTGGATAGAGATGTAGCTTTTCTGACTACAGTACAGAATATTCTAGCTGTTATATGAAATGCAGGATGTTTGGTGAAAATAAACAGCTCAAACATGACCTTAAGTGTATGGACACAAAATGCCAGTGTACTCTTACCAGTTTGCATGAGCCTTTTTCTTCTGTGAGACTGGTGATACAGTCTGATGGCTTCAGTTTCCCCATAAAGGGCCACAGAGCTCTGTGACAATGACAAAAGGCACTCAGTGATCTTCTGATTAATCTTTCTCCCCACAGAACCACATATCCTCCCCCTTTTAGATTATTTCTGATAGGCAATATGGTTTGTCCTAAAATGAGAACATCAGGTGGGAATAGCAGGAGGAACTGTTCGCCTACACCTACTTAAATAATATGTTGATTTCAGAGATGGAGGAGTGGTGATGATTTTAAATTACTTTGGCACACAGTGGCCCACAGAAAGGTCTAAAGACTGGGCCAGCTGGGTAAACTGATCTCCCAAGGTTGCAAGCAGCTTCCAGGTCCATATTCCCCCTGGCAGGGACACCTGAAGAGTTGTGTCCAGCCTGAAGACAGTGAACAAGTTCTTTTGGACATGTGATTAAAAATACTAAGAGCTGGTTATATTTGGGGATAAAATCCTGAAGTAGCTCCAGAGGAGCTTTTTTCCTTTGTAACTGTTGATTGTGCAAGGCCAAAGGCAGTAAAAATGTACATTTCTAGAAGAACCTGTTCATATGAGAGCCTTTTAGACCTGCTTAAATATTGCATTTGCAATATTTAGACAGTGTATTAGCAATAAATTTAATCATAATAATCCACTCAATTAGTGTCATACCTCTCCTCACACCTTGCTGAGAGTCTTCTCTCTACTACTCTGTTACAAGCTTTCAGTGACATGATTGACAAACCCTTTATAGCAAGCAAAAAATGTCTAGACCCCTTCTAAACATCAGTCCTCAGTACAACTGATGGTCATGTACCAATGTGGCTGAGTTTTCTTGACTCTTCAACACCTTGAAATATGCAGAAACTCCTTCTTCCTCACCTCAGCCTACCCTATTCTTTTGCTTGAATGCTTTCTCCTCAGCCTTGATGTGGATGATTTTGACTGCCTCAGAGATATCAAAGTGGATTTAGACAATGATGCTTTCAGGCTTTGCTATGTGGAAAGTAATTCTGAGCAAATGTATTATTTTTCAAGTGATGAGGAAAGAAGAGGAAGAAATAACTCATAAGCATACAAAAAAGGAGGTGGTTTCTTTGAGTGTGTCAGTATGGGCAGCATTGCGATCTTGTCAAGTGGCTGAAGAATGCTCATACTTGATCTTACATTGTATTCCTTCTGAAGCAAATAAGACTAATAGAAATGTGAATTCTATTAGCTTTTGCACAGTGTTCATAACAGCCTGTGCCAGTCAGACTTACTTGAGAAACAAATTAATTTTAAGTGCAAAGGCTCAAACTACTTTAAACACTTCCAATAAGAGAGTTTCTTCACTTTGAGTATATTTGAAGCTATATTTCTAAATATTCAGGATTCATTATAAATCAATGTGTGTCTTTTTTACCATGAGTTGATGTAGATCTGTAATTATATTTCATTGTACAGCAAAGGTTTTACTGTCAAATTTGGCAAATCTGATACATGGTACAAATTCCCTTTTTCTTTGAAGAACCTGAGGATCAGTGAGGGTAAGAGTAAGATATTAATGAAGCTTTGGAGTTTCCAAAAAATAGCATAGAATAACAATTGATATTTTAAAAAAGTCCACAGTGTGGCACCATCATGAACATAATTCATCAAGTGATCAGTACCTATACCTTAAGGTATCCTTCTTATTCTGTGTGCAACCATGACTAATACTGAGGGCTGCATAAGCTGAGATGGGCTGAGAATTCATTCCTTTTTATTTGGAATGTACCATGGCAGAGACACCTCTGCAGAGAATGCACATCAGCACAACTGTGTGCCTTGCCCATGCTCCAACCCTGGTTATAACTGTATTGCAAGGGAGAATGACAGCTAGAATAAAAGGCTATCAACCAAGGTAAAACTATTACCATAAATAGAGATTTCAAAAGTAATTACAATTTTTTAACACAGCTTTAAATAATTTTTAATAGATAGGGTTTTTTTCATTGCTATAATTCTAAATCTAGATCTCAAATAAATTCACAATTCCAATTAAAAATTCTTCTTATTTGAATTTTCAAAACCATACAAGCCTGAAATTCAATGCATGTTTCAGATTCAAGCACAGAGATTGTTTTTCCTTAAGAACTTTTTGGCAATAAAACTTAGGTAAAGCTTTTCTTCCTTTAGTTTTTCTTTGAATATTTTCTGAAGATGCCCTAATTGTGGCACTCCAATGCAAAGCAAAACTTCCAGGGACAAACATTCACATTAAGACTGAAGGGTATGTAGATAAACATAACCTACAAGGAAAGATTGGAGGTGAGTACATGATGGAAAAATGAGTCAACAAACTCACTACTACCGTGCTACTCCACCCAGAAACAGAAGGTATACTGAATTCATTGTCTTGTATACTGAATTGCAAGTCTTGTGAAAAAATACAGCCATTTTAGTTATTGAGATAAAAAAGTCTAGTCTATTTGAACACTCTTTAGAAGATAAATACCACTGTCCTAAAGCTTGTCTAACTTTCTGGTATAATGACTCATGCTGCTATCTAAAAAGTCAACCTCATGAAAATAAATGTATATCAGTAAAAAAGACTCTAGAAAAACAGAGTAATTTCTCTCCCAGGAACACATATTCTGGGAGAGAAGTTACCATGTTTTCCTTAACTCTTTTAAATGGTAGCAGAATAGGTATCTGTGTGCCAAAACTTCAAAATGGTCTTAAGGACTTTGCCATAGGAAATGTGATAACAATGGAGGAACAGCTGCTGGATTTCTTTAGAAAAACTTTGGCCCATTAAAAGAGAAACTCTCTAACTTATGCATTGTGATTTACTTCAGAGAAGTTCTTTGAAAACATCTGAGAGGAACTTTAATCCTTGGAAGCCGCACAGTGGAAAAGATGTGCACGAATTTTGCTCCAACTATGCTGTCATTGTAGTTATTGTCAGCAAAAAAAGTGATTAGTCAAGACATTCAAAGAGTTTGGCCTGAACCTAGAAGTCCATCTGATCATTCCACTCTGTCAATGGAAAAATCTGCTTGAACTATGATTGTTTAAAACCCCCACAAAATCAAAAACTTTATGGAACCTGCTGGTAAGCTAAAAAAAAAAAAAAATTTCCCTGAAGATCAAAATTACAAAACTTGAACTTTTTATCAAGATGAGCAGCATTAATAGTTATGGTGTAGAATACTACCAGCTAATTAAATGTCTCAAACAAATCCACTAAACCACTTAAAAAAATGAAAGTTCTGAATCAAAGCGTTAAAAAATCACTTAAATACTTGCACTAATGAACAAGTAAATAAACAAAAATTAAAACAAAAGGGGGAAAAAAAAAAGAAGGAAAAGCAATAAGGCAGATAAAGTCTCTGTCAATGTTTTTGGATGGATATGTCACACAATTTTTGCAGTGTGACTGAGATCTTGACAGATCCATACAGTGCTGTGATTCCCACTGCATCTTAGCAGCTTGTAAGTGATTGTGGCTTTTCTTGAGATGTCAGTTGGAAACACAACCTCAGAAGAATGGTCAACAGTGATAACTGCTAAGTTTCAAAGTTAAAAAAAAATAATAACTACTGCCCTTTTTAAAAACCCAAATAGCCTCTCCAGTCCAGAAATTCTTCACTGTTCTTTTCCATGCCGGCTTAGCTGCTGAGCCTTTACTCTCTTTAAAGAGGCATGCTAATCTACAACTTTTTTCAGTGGTTTTGGCTTATTTCTTGTGCCAGACCATTGAAGATTCTTGCAAATCATTTTAAATAACTTTATATATAACTATGGATAGTTCCCTTTAGAAAAGTTGATATATTAAGTGAAGCCTGAACATACTGTTGATTAGTTACTGAGCAGGTGTATTTTCAAATGGCTGCAGTTTAGGTAAACCTGAATAGATATCTCATTGACAGGATTTGGGTATCTCTCTCCCACACAGAGTTTTGCAAATCTCCCTTACAAGAACAAAGCCAAAACAAATTAAACACAGGGAATGGACATATTTCATGCACCTTGTTTCTTGGACTTTGAACTCGAAGGAATTATTGTTTTAGTGGTAAATTACTTTGGGCGAAATTACCTTAGTACTCTATGCAGTTCATACATATAATTTAAACATTCTCTCTTACATTCCATAAGTGGTATTTTTTTTAAATTGGGCTGGTTTTGGCTCCTAAAGTACCTGAATTTACTCACAGAAGGAAGTACCTGAATTTAATCACGGAAGGAAGTACCAGCATTTACTCACAGAGGGACTTGAATATTTGATTATATGGAATAGGTAACTGTCATGGTGTTTTTTAAGCAGAATTATTATATTTCAGTTCAAGTTGGTTCACTAGGAGCTTACATACACTGAAATTAATAATGTAAAATCTACAAAATGTATAAAAATGTATAATGTATAAAAATAATGTATAAAAATAATGTATTTACACATCTTTATCACAACCTATTGCAATTGTTATTGTCAACACTAAAAGAGGTATTCCTGGTAATTCAGTGTTTGAATATATCTAGAATATTATGCCAGATAAGTTTTTTATATTCACAGGAAAAATGACAGCATAATTAAACTGCTTTCGTATTCTTTTTTGACTCAAACTTTGAAGTGCTAGTGGGTACATGTCTCCTTGTCAGACTGTAAATTTAATTTTTACTTTTCAACCAGTGTTTTACTCCTTCTCCCAAGGTTAAATTGATAGGGTAGCTGTGACGACTCAGTTCTCCCTGTGGATGTTTTGCCTTCACAGCAGCTGTGATATCAGAAGGTTTGGTACCTGCAGCAGGATGCAAAAGACTTCACCCCAAGTTAGAAGAAGCTGCATCAGTAGGTAATAAATGGATTCATGCATCATCATGCTTCAGTACTGGTTGTAAGAGTTCACAGGCTCATTTAGAGCTCCAGGTGCAATATTTTTCCTGTGGTCCCTTCCTTTTGCTTTGTGATGCACTTGCATAGGCAGCCTTCTTTGCAAGTTTCCTGCATGGGTAAGGGAGAGCAGGCATCTCTGGGCACTGATCCTTAACATGTCATCCACGGATCCCCTCTGGAGCTCAGCATTGGGAGGGGGTTTCTGGCTCTCAGTTTGCTGTTTTACATCCACATGGGGCTGATTTTTGGAGAAGAAAAGCAATCCTTTAGTTGGTACTTCTCTAAATGGAAGGAAAGGAGCATGAGTATCCGTCCCTTTTCCAGGAATAGTAGCAATGGAAGGAGTCTAGCTGTGGACAGGATATCTCATAAGCATTAAGACTCAACTTGCATGTGCACATTGATTTCATAAATACACATTTAAGTTTAGAGACTTAGAGCTGTGTTGGTTCTATGTTCTCTCCTTGAGAGACTATGACATCATAACAAATAGAATAATAAGTTTTTGATTTAAGTTTTTACACTTTAAAAAAAGCCATGTGCACCAGGGTTTTACACTTCCTATTATCTGCCTATAATTCCTTCTCAAGTTTAGCATGAACACTGTGATTAGGGGAGGTTAAGAAGGGAGTTCTGAGGATACATGAGTAAGAGTTACAGAGCAGATGAGAAGGACAAGTATTTCTTCTTTCATCCTGGTCCCAGTGATACTGCTTATTGGGTACTACTGACTTAGCTGAGCTAAGCTTAATTCTTCTCTGATGCCAGAACCACTGCAGGAGAAAAGAAAATCCTTAAAATGCATTCAGAAGACAGTTGGGACTCTGCACCCTCCTGTAGAGCTGCACAACCAAACAGTATCAAACTATATATATGTATTTTTTTTTTTCTTCCCAGACTACTACTGATGTGCAGCAGCCTTTTATGCAGTAAACTTTTATACCAGGACTTTGGTTCGGCAGATGAGCAAACCATGTTCATTCAACAAAGTCCTAAATGCTGTTACAGACTAACAAATCTGCTTAAAATTGCTTCGGGATATAATGAACTTTGATAAATTAATCATTTCTGGACATCTTGGTCTATTATTCAGCATGGTGTAAGTGCAATTGTCTTAGTGCAAGGATGCAGGTAGCAGTTCACTGATATAAGCAGATTAATGTTTCTCTCAAGGACAGCTACATCCTCTTGTACACTGAAATGTAGAAATGAAGCAAATTACGTTTTAATTACAGACAGCCTCAAACTGTTACATGAGAGGGTAAGAGGAGAAGAGAGATCATTTTCTGATGTACAAGTCCCCTCTTAGGCTGGTTTTCAGCACCTAAGGGGCTTCTAACTTTAGCCTTGCAAAAGACCCTCTTTCTCATCTTATCCAAAAATCAATATGTGTTACTGGTAATAAATTAGATGGTTTGGTTTCTTCCTGTCTGGAGTGGAGACTGGCTATTTTCTAAATAAATTTTCTTAACCCCCTACCAGTCATTAGTGTCAGGAATTAAATTTATATTTTGCATTAATCTAACAACTGTTTTAAAATACACTTTTTTGTCTTTCACAACACCATTCCAAAACAGTCTCACTCAGTAAGCAAATTTATTACATATCCAGAATAATTTCTGGGGATTTAGGAGTTTGAATTTTGTTGCATATTTTACTATTTCACCACTTACTGTTGTTATATATGGTAACATTGTGGGAACAGATGTAGAAGTAAACCCATGAGCCTCAGAAAAATACATGAACCCTGCTGATTGCATACAAGCCCAATACTAGCAGTGCATCAGCCCTCCATATTTAAGACAAGAAGGTGTAGTTTTTTCCTCAAAGTAAATCTTGTGTCTAAAATAACTCCATCATGAGATTTTTCTCCCGTGAATTGTACTCATTCTGTGGATCTGAAAAAATATGCTTCTAACTCAATAAAATCTTCTATGGAGCTCAGCTGAACGTAACCCGTTCTAATGTAATTATTCATGTTTCATTTATTAGAGAGATCATCCTGATGGTTCAGAGCATTTCACCTTTAATACATGAGAGCATTTATATGTCATTAACATGCAAAGGTTTTCTTTAGAGTGTTTTGTGATAACTAAAAGAAACCCAATGGCCACACCAAGGAATCAAGATTCAATCCTTTATTTGTGCAATCTCAGCAGAGGTAACAATATTTTAAGTAAAAATGTTATAGTAGATGTATTTTTTTTAACATGGACATCATTATTTCCTTATTATGTACACAATTATAAAGGTATTGTTAGGCTAGGTTAAAGATTTCAAGAGTTTTTACTGAAAAGCCTATTGGAACTTCTATTAGACATAAGTAAAATAATATATATTGCTACTGTTTGATACAGAATTCAGGTGTATGTACTCTGAAACTCACTTTGGTAATGACTCTCTTCGTGGGAATCTCTACATACCTATGCAAACAATTTCTTCTCTTGATTTTTATGCAGAATTGTGACATCATGGATGTGCAGTAGATATCTTCAACACCTTGCCCAGAAAGAGCAAACATTTCTATTCTGTAGAAAGTTAAAAGAACTGTAAGATACACTAATTTTTTTTTTTCCTAAAGTACTTTTTAAAAATTTGTGCAGGTATCTGGAGTTAATTTGAGTACAAAGTCTAAAAATAACAATAATTTTCTTCTTCTCTGAAGCCAAAGAGTGGCCAATGCAGATGCTTGACTAAGCTGCAGAGGTTCTTATAAGGGTGAACATGATGCAGGGTGAGCTGATGGCTCACGTCACTTCCCAGTGTTATTCTGCAGGGCATCCAGGACCTGCAGAGCACCATGGTGAAGCTTCAAAGGTGCTGGAAATGGTATGGATGCAGGCTGCTTCATGATTATCACATTGAAGTGATAATCATGTATTGATTACAGCTCTTATTCTGTTGCATGCGCAGCAGAACAGGACTTCTGTTAGAACAGAAAAAGTACAAAACTATAATCCTGTAAGAAGAGGGAAAAAGTTTTGGCTCCTAAGGAAATATGAGAAATAGAGTTTTCTAATACACCTCAGTGTGTTTTGGTGGATGGGAAATACTTTATGTGAATCTTATGGAAAATTAAAAACGAGAAGTGAAACATAATAGACAGCTTTGTGGTTTCTTGTGAGGGTTACTTTGCACTCTGCAATCACATTCCTTTTTGCTCTTTCTGGAACAGCTTCTTTGCTGTCTTGTAACTCTGTGTGACTTTTGCACCAAATGAAATACTTGTCTCTGGGAGTAAAACACTTTTTTTAAAATGAATGTTTCAATGCTTTAATTCCAAAGGATTTTTCCTTCTAAAATTGACTAAAAAAGGAGCAAAGAAAACTAGAACTAGGGTTCATCAAGATAAACTGTGATATTTACTTTCTTGATTATTTGACATGTAATGTTTCTCACTCTTCTTCTGCTTTTGCTTCACTTTAGCTTTTGCTATGGCAAATAGCATTTGGATTTGGACATAATACGTCAGCAAAGCATATAAAAAATAGATAATGAGCAACAACATTTCTTAGAAATTTTTCCTTCATGATGATGAGGCTTGAAAGCCTCTATGAAACTATGAAACAGAGCAAATTAATTTTACTCCTAAACTCCTATCTGGTGAAACTTTATGCTTATAGTGTACTTGAAGCTTCTTGCAGCCACTGCAGAATCCTTAGGAAATGGCATCTGTATGGTCAATCTTCCTTAGGAGAAGGAAGCTTCCTGAGGACAGCTTCTGTCAATATTTTCTCTGTTTCCCTCATGATTCTTGAGATTTTCTTGGATGGAAGAGGTGCTGATATCCAGTTAATTTCTTTCACGTGGACATACTAATGCAATCAACAGTAATTTCAAGTAAAACTTATTTTTTGTTTGCCTAAAATTAACTATTTGTGACCACTACTAGTAAGCACAAATTGCCTGTGGAATCTGTTCTAGTTTTCCAAACTGAGAAATTCAGATCTAAGAAAACAGTGAATAGCCTTTTTTCCTTCATGAAAATAGGTCCTGCAGTTTAAAGTCTAATTTGCACAAATTCAAGCTTTAAAATTATATTTTCTTAATAGATATAAATTCATAGATGCTACATATTGGACAAAAAGAAAATAGAAAAGGAAGAGAGATCTAAAATTCTGCAAATCCTATTTGCTGCAAAAAGCTTTGAAAACTTGCTTTGCTGATCAGCAAAAGGGTGAAAGAAAACATAGAAGGCAGAAATAATCTGACATCTGATGAAGAATTTGAATTTACTCTTTACACAGAAGAAGCTGTGTATAAACAAGAGCAACAATACTATGCCAGCTGAAAAACCTGCTGTCTGCAACTCCAGCTTAATGGAACACCAGATATTGTGGCCATGTCATTCATAAATTGTTAGACCTGGCAGATTCCAGAGTGACTGCTGCCAATCCAGTGAGATCAAATCTTGTGTGAGAAGGTAAAGTTAAACGGGGATTATGCATGGCTTACCATGAATGTTGATATTTCCCTGAACTTTGACGTATGCAGATATTGCAAATTTTTATGTATGGTTTTCAAGAAAAAAGGTTTTATGTACTGTACATTAATTAATTAATGCAGCCCTCCAGAATATGTAGGCTCTGAAGTAAGATCTAACATGTTTACTAAGCATATACCAGTAGCTACCCTTAAATAACAGTAGAGATGGAATGAAATTTAACGAACTCCAAGCCAAGGCTGATAATTTATTCTCCCTTTGTGCTGAGAAGTCCACACAAGCTACTTGATAATAAGGGCATCTTGGCTGTTGAAGCTTTGTTATATTCCTGCCTACATCTTTGTTGCTATTCAAGCATTGTCTTCTATATTGCTCTCAAGAAACATAATACTATTATGCATATTTAATAGCTATACTTATCTAGGTCTCTCTTCCTAAATTGTCAATGCTGGCTTCTTAGAGTCAAAGTTTTAACTGCATAAAAAAACAGAATAAAGTTAACCCAAATTAATAACCTAATAGAATTGAGTCTTAAAAATTATGTTGAGATCTTAAACCTTTGATTGTTTTCAAGAGGTTAAAGCTGTTATATAGGTCGGTGGTTGTCATAAAAAACAACACACTGAAACACATTGGTTAAATTTAAAGCAGGAGCAGACAAGAAGAGAATCTATAGTCTGCAGATATGAAATCCCTCTTTGGAAAATATGGTTAAAGTGCAGCACGTCTTGCCAAAGTAATCATTGCAATATTGATAATCACTGCTTTCTTCAACACTCACTCTGGGTTGTGCTGCAAGGCTGCACAATACATTCTGCAAAGAAAATGTCTTGGGTATTTTTACACTTTATAAGAGTTTTTTTTTAATATTAAAAAAATATATATATATACACACACATATATATAGAAAATAATTTACTATCCTGTAATAACTGGAAAATAATCCAAGTACTATACTAATCTGACTTCTTTTGTTGTAGTTTTTTTTTAATAAATCAAGAGAAACAAATACAAGTTATACTTCTGCCTTGTATTGCCTAAAATCAGGGGTTACACAGTGCTGTTTGTGACAGATTTTTCAAGTTGTTCTACCTTTAGACAAAACATGTGTACTTTTGTCTGAATTTTAGTAAAAATCCAGAGATATTTCACAGGAAATAATAAAAGAAGAATGATGACAGTCACATGATTTAGAGAGATTTAGGAAAGAAATTGGAGTTAAAACTTTGACCTTAACCTTTCTTTATGTAAAATCTTGATTTCTGTGAAGGCTGTCATTGTTCTGTTCAATATCCATGTATTGCTATGCAGGTATGACTAAGATATGGCTCCCTTCTGAAAATATTTCCAGGCTATTTTCTCTCTTGCCTTTTGATGGTTAATGCTCATTACAAACTCTCTCCAATGCTGCTGCTAAATCCAATATCATTTTTCCTCTTCAGCCTCAAGGCTTTTTTTCTTTGCTTCTTGTTATTTTATTTCTTCTTTTCTGCTTGAAAATACATCTTTAGAGTACACTGCTACATAATGAATAATGTAAGCAGTGGCAATCTTATCATATATTCATTAGTATAATAAAAATAATGTTTCCTGAAGGTATAAAGAATTTGCTTTAGCCTCAGACTAGTGAAAGTATTTTTGTCAATATTTAATCTCTATTGACTCATAGCTTGATTACAATGCATAATGCTGACCACATCAATCTTCCCATAAAGCCTGCCTTCGGCTTCTGGCAAAACTCTATTGATACGTTTGATTCATCCTCATATTGCATCACTAAAAGAACTGCTGATATTTTCACTCTCTATAAATTTGTGTATATTTTTACCCTGAAAGGGCACATAGCAACATTTTGTTAGATTAACTGCTACATCTTGCTGTCCTTTTTTGTTTCAAATGCAAAAATGAAACAAAGAAATAACATAAAAAAATGTGAGTAAATTGCATCTTCTCTTTGAACAATTTCTCTTTCTTCCTAGAAACAAAAAGAAAACCAAAGCCTTTTGTTGTCTTTTCTGGCCTTAAAAAATTCTCCCCAGCAAAACATCTTGTCTTGTGCTTAACTTTGTGATACTACGAAGTCCTCTTTTGAAGAGGTGTATATTTAGGTGTTGAAAGATTTTGTTAAGCTTTGTCCAGCTTTACCTGCTGGTTAGTAGTCTGATGTATTATAAAGTAATATATATTAGATTACTGTCTTGTTTTTAAGGTGAAAATATACATTCTAAGTAATATAAATGCATTTTTCAATTTTAGTCATATATTGTGTTCCCTTTGGGAGTTTGATTCCTAAAGTCAGTTAATTTGTATGAAGAATACCACATGTTCACATGAACACACAGTTCATTAGAATATCTCTGTTCCAAGGTTTGGACCAGATAGTTATTAGATGTAGGTGTAGATGGGGATTGTCTAAAAAATCTAAAATATGCAAGAACTGATGTTTTTGGATGACAAGTCAAAAAGGCAACAAATTAAAACTAATAGAAAATAAATATTTTGCTGCCACAAGACATACTTGAACAAATATCTCAGGCTTAACAAAAAAGATTTAAATGTGTCTTATCTATTTACCTTTACAGAGACAACATTCAAATCTATGATAACTTCTGGCTGTCAACAAATGCCCACACCCACAGGTGTTTGCATGCAAGATTTTGGTGTAGCAGATGTGTGCAGAAATCTGGTATAATAAAGAAAAGCTGGCATATCTAACACAGTTGGGTAGTCATAAATGGACAAACATCTGCTCTGCTATTTTCTATGCAACTTTGCTTACAAAATAGCAAAGTAGGTTAGAGTCTCTAATATGCTTTCTATTCATGGTAATATAATTTTGTTACAGGGTTGAGAAACTTACTGCAGTATACAAGATGAAATACTATAAATAAATCTTAAGGATCTAATAATAGATTTTTAAAAATTAACATGCTCATTAATACTGCTAGGTATTTGTGTTTAGGAAGTCTATTTCTAGGATTCAATTCTCCTTCCTCTGACATCCCCTACCAGCTCATCGACTCAGATGTAATTATACATATCAACTGAAAGCTGAACAAGGTATTTGTCCCAAAACATTTATAGGACAATTTGTCTACAACAGCTTTGAGTTGAATTAGCTCAGAGGCTGCTCTTTTTTTTTTTGCATTTAAGTTGCTGCAACTTAATTTTTGATCCACATGGGAGTTGTGATTGCATTTGCCTCAGGAGATTTCTAGTCATCTTTGCATATTTGATTGAGAGTCTGTAGTCAGTGATATGTAACAACGATTTACATTTTTACATTGCAATGCTTCTTTTACTCACGTAAATAGAGACAATATTAAAAAGCCATCTTGTGCAGTCAGTCTTATTAATGACACTTTCTTGTTTACTGGCTCAATTCCTAGTTTAGACATCAACACTTCTTAATTTGACAGAAAGCAATGACTGTGAGGAGTCATTAATAATGACTGACACATTAATAATTTTATGGCCGTGGTTTATTATAGGGTGCTCACAGACTCTACCAATACAAAACTTCAAGGTGAATCCTTCACATACATACCTGATTAATTTATTGAATTGTTAAGAAACCTATTCCTTTACTTCATTGTCCACAATGTGTTGCTTTGTGACGTATGACTAGTTGTGTCTAAGTCTACATACCTGTGAAGATACAGGAATCTGCAGAGCAAGCACAACAGAAAACAAAGAGCACTACATAAGATCTATGGCTATAGCAGCAAAAGATGCTACAATAAAGATGACTACAAATTCTTGCCAGCAGTTAATCCAAATAAATAAAGAATTGCATAATCTTACTGTCTTTCAGAAGCATGTTTTGGGATCTCAAGTGCAAAGCTCTTCCTCCATCAGCAATATGTAGTACGGGCTCACTTCTGCATTCTGTAAATCTCCACTTCATTCATCATGACAACCAATGATCTCAAGATGTGTCTGAATCTGTGCTAAAATACACAAACACCACAATGTGACGAAGTCCTCACTTGCCTTCTTCAGAATATAAGACACACTGGTCACCTCAGGACCTCTGACTACAAAAGATTTTGTGTCTCACAAAGGGACCTTCTGATTCATGGTGAAGCTGCCTAAACAAATACAGAGCAGTATACCTGTAACCTTGGTAGGTTACAGGGATATGGTTTGGTGGTGTAGGGAAGGGATCAGGAAAGCCAAGACACATGAAATTGGACAAAACAAGGGATGAAAACAATAACAAGAAGGGATTCTCTGAGCACATAGAAAAGAAAGTCCAAGGAGAATATATCCCCACTGAGGAGCAGGGAAGAATATTGACAGCACATATGGAGAAGTCTGAGGTACTCAATGAGTTCTTCACCTCATTTTGCTGGCAGTCAGACTTTCCCCATATCTGAGCATCCCAAATCTCTGGGGAAAGGTTGGGGAAGCAAAATCTCTCCCAATGTAAGTGAAGAGCAAGTTCAAATCACTTGATGACATGGTATATTCACAAGTCTATGTGGCCTCATGAGATACATCCCAGGGTCCTGAGGTAACTTGTTGATGTTGCTGGTAGCCCACTTTCTGTCACATTCAAAAGGCATGGCAGTGGGGGGAAATTCCAGATAACTGGAAAAAGGGGTGGAAAGGAATATTCACAGAATCACACATGATCACAGAATTAATTTGGTTCAAAAAGACTTCTGAAAGCATAAAGTCCCAACACCACCAGGTCACCAGACCACTTCTCTATTACAGTAAGCAGCTAATTATTCCCGCAGTATTACATGAAATATATGCATCATCACTTCTGGGTAAAGAGTCAACCAGTGTGGTAAGCCTTTCCTCCTAGTAAAGGTCTTCCAAAAAGTCCAGAAACGGGTAGGCTACATCAGGGGCAAACATTGTCAAAATTTTCATTAGCACTTGTTTCTGTGAGTGAAAATATCTTCTTTCCTTACAAAAATATATTAATCCAGGTCTAGAGTAGCAGAAGTCTCCATGGGAAACAAGAAACATAGCTTAAAAAAATGGAGAAGACAGACAGGATTTTTAATGTGAAATTTCATATCCTTTAAAAAAACAAGTGACTTCATACCATGTGAAATAGAGTGAAATCCTGTTCCTGCTCAAGTTAATGGAAAATTTACTTGCTGTCCAGAGTTATGTTTTCCCTTAAAATTTATTTCATGTTTCCTGAATGTATTGTGAAAGATATAAAGATCTCTCTCTCTCTCTCTCTCTCTCTATATATATATATATATGAAGATGGATTTTTAATATAGCATGCAAAATCTACCTAGAAAGTCCACCAAATACTTATCTTACAGAGTATCTATGAGTTCAAGGCTGAAAATTCACTGCAATTCTCATACAGGCATTTATCGATTTTCCTCAAGCTCAATCTTTTGTGTCAGCAACATGGTGACAAGCAGCAGTGAAAATGGGAGAGAATATTTATGGTGTTTTTTTCTACCTTCTTCTTATAACATTACAGTTCTCTGACCTTCAGAAACACAGCCATTTGACACTGTTGTTTGATGAAGTCACAAAATGCCTCCTACTCCAGGCAGGAAAGATAAATTTTGACGTCGTAACTATTTGAGAATATACAGAAAGAAGGTGAAAATTGTTATTTAACTTAATTCCATCCTTTGTTTTATAAATAAATTAATCAAATGGGTACACATTTGCCATATTTTAATTTATACAGTTAACATTGTAATAATGAAATACTATTTTTACAAGAAAATATGATCTCTAAATTAAGGGTTGCTACCTCTCAGCACACTGCAATGTCCAGCCTGCATGCAAAGAGCTATTTATGCTAATGTAATCCTGATTGCAGATGATTTTCTTTTTTTTCTTGCAGATCATCCATTTAAAACATTTGAATACACATTGGTTCACTGTAATGTTCTAAACTTGTGTTTCAATGTTATAAGCACACTTGGCAAACTGAGGAGTGAACATTTCTTTTCAGTCAGAAGGAATAGCTACCTACTCCTGCAATATGTAGGTGTCTGGGAAAGTCCATGCTTTGGGGGCAGATGACATGGTGAGAATATAATGTGGACCTGAAAAAGTGTGAGAAGTTATGCTGGGAATATTGTTTTTACTTGCAACTGCTGAAGTAGGAGGGGGAAGGCCAAAGATATCCAGTTTCAACATAGAATCTGCTGAATGATGTACTCAAGGCACAGGCTAAGACTGAGGGTGACGTAGGATATGGGTGAATGCCCAGGACCTGGAAGCACAGCATACTCTTGGACTTACTGATTATTGCTTGGTTTTAGGAGCTTCTGACATTAAGGAGTTATCCAAAGGCTACAGATCCCAAAAGTGATGCTTTCCAAGGAAAAGCAGGAGGAATTCATTACAGTCTCTCCATACATGGAATGGGTGTGATGTTACTCCAATCAAATAAAATGAATGGAATGGAATGGAATGGAATGGAATGGAACGTAAGAGAACAGAACAGAATAGAATAGAATAGAATAGAATAGAATAGAATAGAATAGAATAGAATAGAATAGAATAGAATAGAATAGAATAGAATAGAATAGAATAGAATAGAATAGAATAGAATAGAATACTTTAGTTGGAACCTACAACAATCATCCTGTCCAACTGCCTGACCACTTCACAGGACTGACCTAAATTTAAAGCAGGTTTTTAAGAACATTGTCCAAATGCCTTGGCCATAACAGGTTAAGGATATCAAACACCTTTCAAAGAAGACTTTTCAAAGTGTCTGACCACTGTCATGGTAAAGAAATGTTTACTAACGTCCAGTCTGAACTTACACTAGTGAAAATTTTAACCATTCCCATGACTTATCATTGGATCCTAGGCAGAGGAGCTCAGCATCTCCCTCTCCAGGTTCTTCCCCTGGGAAGCTGAAGAGAGAGATAAGGCTCTTTATCAGTCTCTTTACTTCCTAACAAAATTAAAAGCAGCATCCTCAGCTGCTCCTCACAAAACATATCATAGATTTTGCTGTGGACAGAAAGCAGCTCAAGCAAAAACATTCTTGGAAGAAGAAAAGACTGTAGAGAAAGAGGCAGGTCTCATTCATTCTTCAGACCTAGGTACTAACTGAACAGAAACAGCAAATACCTGAGGTGAGAGTTCTATGCTCAGGGGACATCTTTCTTGCAGATTTCATTCTCTGTTCTGCAAAGAAGCCTGAAGTAGCTTGTGTACAGATAAATATGACCAGCTTTGCTTGGTTGAGACCAGCAGACAAATAACTGTACCCATCAAAGCAGCTGAGCCAGGCTTGAAAGTTACCCAAAAGCAGAAAAATAGATGAAATTATTAGTTTTATTGAGCAACATAAAAATGGCAGCAAAGTAAAAAGGATTAAGATAAAACATGACAAAGTATCTAATATAGCAAGAAGCAGATTTAGAATTTCTCATTTTTTATTTTTTTTTAAAGTCAGTTCTTGGAGCAAAAGTGGAAGATTATAAAATTAAAACATCAGGTGGTGCACTTAATATCCTTGCTTTGCCTCACATTTGAGGCTGGACTGTACAAGTGCTGCAGTAGATGCAGTTTCTCTTGCTATGGAAAATAAAAGTACTGCCTTGAATTTAAAGCAAGCAACACTATCAGGTAATAAGATTGTTCATCAATTTTCCAATGTGGAAATTAGGCTACTTCTGAATATTTATGTATTCTTGTTGAAAGCTATCATTTAATACTAATGCAAAAGACATGAGTCAGTTCCAGCTTCATAATGTTAGAAAGGGAAGACATTTCTTGGGAAAAAATATTTCTAGAAATTCGTATCCTATATTTCATACTTCAGATAGAAAGAAAAAAGAAAAGAGATGCATAGACACCCAGAAAATACAACTTTTTAAATGATCAAAGCAGGGAAGGGAGAGAAATACAAAGAGAGCTCCTCCAGTGACATAATATTAACAGTTTCTTTTAAAGAAATGAGAAACAAATGAGCATTCACAGAAAGAAAAAAAAAAGGAAAAAAAAAAAAAAAAAAAAGAAGAAGGAAAAAAAGAGAAAATGAGGGAGGAAGAAAGGATGGGCCTAGAATTTATACATGGAAATCTACAGACAACACAGTGTACAGAGCAAAATATATATAAAATTTGTATCTCTTGAACTGAACTTGAATTGCTTATGCACTGAGAAGTTTGTTTAGGTCGTGATCATATGGGATTTTCTGTAAAGAGGAAGTATGGAAGCAAGACTCATTTAATTACAAGATAATTTGATAGTGTGAACTTTAGTCAGTTCTAATTTCTGTGACATGTATAAAGGAAACTGATTAAGATCACAATTTCTTTTTATAAGGGAGGAAAAAGTTTCAGGGAAATTTGGTTATATTTTTGTTTGACTTGTCTTAGGTCAAGTAAAGGCACTGAACTATCTAAAAGGGGTTGCAAAAGTATCATAAAAGTAACATTATACATATATTCCCTATCTTGCACGTATCTTACATTCTTCTTGATTCAAAAAACCTGAAAAAAAAGGAAATCTGGTCATTCAAAAGAGGAATAGCAAAGACTTCTTGGCTCCATCAAGATTGATTTTGATTCTCTTTCAAATAAAGAAAAAAAGACAGCAATAAATCTAAGGAAGTAAAACTTACTTCTGAAACTATAATACATAGCTGGTTTTGAATAGCTCAGCTGTCTGTGGAAGATGGATCTGTTGACATTTACCAAAAGTGTGTTGAGGGAAATTTCACTGCAGGTATTACAGGATGGGTTAGAACTCACAGTAGACACAGTTTGCATCATCAGACAACAAATCTGGCTGATATGTCCCAGTCCAAAAATTTTTTGTCTAATGGGTTAATAGCATGTATGCAGAAGATATATGTAGAAGAATGGATATTAGCTAGCATTAATCAAAATCAGAACCGTAGTAATCAATATAGGTAACTTGAAAATATTTACTAACTTTTGCTCCATAGAATGAGTTAAAAATATCCTAACTTGGGAGTGGTGTCACCCACCTTTTTTTTCCCTCCAGAAAGAAGATGTCACCAACAAGCTGACACTGTACAATTTCATTTCCACAGTGAAACTGAAGAGTCTACATTTCTTTGAAGCTAGGAGAATTATTTCAGTATTGGATGACTGTAATTCCAATCCAGAGACATCATGAAATGATGTACAGTTAATATATATTGCTGTTGAGTCAGTAGAAAGATTCACAGATTCATGGTAACACTGTACTTTAAACAATATATATGAGTAAAAGAGTGGAAATAAACAATCAAGTACATCAATATATATTTTCAAAGTGGGGATTCAATTTCTTACACTTTTCTGTAATTTTTATGCATTTTACAGACATTGAAGGATTTCCTTCACAAAATTAAAGTCATTAAAATTCTACAACAGAACACCTGCTTAAAAAGTATTTTAATTCATCCTGTCTGATGCCCTCATTTTATTCATTAGTAGCTCAGGCTCCTGTATTTGCCATAACAAAAACTTCACCGTATATCTTGGTCTCTTAAAAAGGTTTGTGTACAGTTATTGCAAAAGTGAAAAGTGAAAAAAATGAAATATTTTTATAGTATTTATAAGAATAAGGAAGTATAAGGAAGAATCCAGAAAGGCTTGAAAGATAAAGAACAATAAATAACAATAATTTTCTATTATTACCCCATTTTGATAATCTGGTGGGTTTTTTGGTCAGAATTCCCTTGCAGGTTTTTTTTTCGTTTTGTGTTTTTATTCATTTTTTTGTTTGTTTGTTTGTGTTTGTGGGTTTGTTTTTGTTTTTTCATCTTTTTTCCTTAGATTTAGATTCCATTTCTTGGAATCTTCTTCTAACTTTTAATATGATAAGGAAAAAAAAGCCCCTTCCTTAACTAATCAATGTTGGTGAAATGTTGCAGCACAGAATTGCCAGAAGAAATTTATATATAATTCATAGAACTGAAATATATTTGAGAAATCTCAGTCTCAACAGATACTAAGAAAACAGAAAGAGAAACTAATTTCAGTGAGTATATTACTCAAAATTATCTATTCTAGGTATTCCTAATATTTTTCATCTTTCATTGTGATTTAACTATATCATGTTTCTGATAATTTTGAGGAGAATTGTGGAAGGGATGACAACTAGTTCAGTCTTGTGCTCAAGGTGGAAATTCTGTTTACAGTAACATTTTCAGTCTCACCAAATAAATTCTTCACAATCATGGGGACGGAATTATAAATAGTAAGCTGTCATTTTGTATGTGCACTAAATCCCTATTTGATACTCAAATGAAAGTGTGACTTAATGCAGACACATTGACAAAGCAACCACTAAATATTCACTGAAACATTATTAAACTTAGGTTTTTCCTTAGATATGATGGATTGGGACACTTCAGTCCTTAGTGACCCTCACTAATACTTCAGTTATGTGTAGAAATAGTGAGATGTCAGTATTTTGCATTGAATTGTCACATAAAACAATTTGTTTTTACCTAGATTTTCAAAGTTGAAGTCTCTCTTATAATCAATGGAGTATTGTGTAAGAAAAGAGGAAATTTGAGAGAGTGTAATTTTTGTTTTTGTTTGGTGATTTCTTTGTTAATTGACATATTTCCTTTTAGCATATCTAACAATTCAGAGAATACTTTTTTTTTTACATGGAGACATTATTTTTGTAGATTAAATAACTTTGTTGTATTTAGATCCATGCCTGCAAACACAAATACTCGTATTCAGTTTGTTACTTCTCTCTGCTTATGTTGGTTATGGTCACCTGATATTTCACTTCAATTATTATACGTTAGTAAAGTTCTGATACTGATGAGGCACATCAGAACAGAGAATTTAAAAGTGGTTTTGGGGAATTTTTTCCCTCTTTGTTAGAACTGCATCCATCACCATACAAATCTCCATTAAACTGCATTGTATTTACAAAATTTTATCATATACATGATTTCAAGTTTTATGGACAAAATCCAGATGTCTAAATCCCCAAGATCTTTTGGTAATAAACCTTTGAATTTATATAGCTAGGGATTTCATATGGCTGAAAACAGATGGTATTCTCTCTATCTCATGATTATCACCTTTTCAAAGAAAAGAGAAGAGCATGAAATGTTGTGTCTTTGTCTTTCAGAACTTTAAGTTTATGGATTTCCCACATGCACTATAACCATTAAAAAATTTAAATAAGGTATGTTACTTACCTAGCCTCTTTCTTATAGTCTCTCTGTTAATAGGCTCTGTACCTTTTATGTACTTCTCGGCCACCTTTGGTTATTGGCACTGAATCCATATGAAACTGGAGTATGGTTTATGGCTTATAACTGTTTTTAGCAATCATCACATTGTTAATTGATAATTGAAAATTGCAAATATGTTCTCTAAGATTTATCTTCTAGAGCTACCATCATAAATCCCACGCAGAATTTTTTTTTATTCTGTAATATTGTTTGTATCATGTCAGACGATATATGAATAATGCATACAACATTTGAGCACAATGACTGAGTTTTATTTTAGGTGATGTCTGGATGATTTTTCAAAACTATTTCTGACATGTCGAAATTCATTTATTTAATTGGTCTGCTAACAGCATATAAGGAAGCAGTATGCTGGGATGCAATTATATGAAATTTGTTTTGTAAAACATAAACCAATTTTTGTATTGGAACATTTAACTCTAGTATAAGTGATATACAGTCTGGCAACATTTAGGACAAGCTGACTGTATGAAATTCTGTTTAAATTTAGATCAAAAAATTATGCAGTATAAAGACCCTGTTTTATCTTCATAAGATTAATCACTTGGTCAGCTTAACTGAAAAGTCTGCTTTGTTTTTTTTGCCCAAATATTTACAAAAGTTTTTGCTTGTTTTTTCAGTCATTATGTGTCCTACAAGTGTTACAGTGTTGACTAAGTACAGATGTACTCCCCTTTTTATAGTTATTTTTCAGTAAGTCTCAGTGACTTGACAACTTATAGTAGAATAAGATTTGCATCTTATTAATTGATCCCTTCCTCAGTTTGTGATGCTTTTTTTTCAAGTTTTTCAGACTCATGCCATAATTGGAAAATAATCTGAGAAGCAGTACTAATTCTTCAGTGAGTGTTGTATTTATGCCAGTGGTTCATCTTTGGTATTGCTATCTAAAGGTATTTCAGCCAAGAAAGCTAAATTTTGTCCTCCAATCTCCTCTCCTCTCTTTCTTGTGTTTTAAACTGCAGATATCACAGATTCCTTTTGCTCATTTGAAAAAGTCATTAATCTGTGAGCTCAGTCTGTGCCTGGTGTACCAATGTGTGCCCACAAGATGTCACATCTGGCAATTACTGATCTGGTGTGATTTACAGGCAGGGCTGTTTTAAAAAGAGTCATTAGCAAAAACATGAAGAAAAAACCTCAGGTAGAGATTACAGTGTGATGCAACTGGAAGGGTGTCACATGTTCATCCATAAAAATAATACACACACACACACACACACACACACACATACTCATATTCCCTTTTCTACATTGTGTGAGGATATTCAAAGAATCTGCTAGGATGGATAAAAGTTTATACAAGATTCCTATGGTTTTGTAAAACAACTTAGAATCACAGATTCATAGAAGATGTCAAGCTGGGAAGGACTCATAAGAGTCATCAAGATAAACTCTCAATTTTCTGCAGGACTACTTGAAAGTAAATCTCATAACTAAGAGTACTGTGCAGACATTCCTTGAACTCTGAAGGCCTTGGTGCCATGACTACTTTCCTGGGAAGCCTGCTCTTGTGACATGCTCTCAGTGAAGAACCTTTTCCTAGCCTCCAATCTGAATTCACCCTGATGCAGCTTCATTGTATTTTCTTGTGTCCTATTGCTCATCACAAGACAGAGACCAGTGCCTCCCACCACAAACAATTTGTGCACAATTTTCCCTCTTCTTCATTCTCAGCCCCAGAGTCTCCAGCAACATTTTTCTGGGATGAAGACAGAATTAACATGAGTTGCTGTAACATCACTGACAGTTAACAAATGTCATGTGAGTCCTCATCAATTATTTCAAGAGGAAAAACTCAAAAAATTTTTGCTCTGTACCAGAGGAAGATACAGTGCCAATTTTCAGAAACATCTCCAGCTCAGCTTGTTTGTTCTAAGAAAGTTGTTGGGGTAAACTGTGTGGTTTCTAGTGCCACACATCACCTGAAGTTGTAGCTCATGGAACTTTAACATTTATTTACACCCTTATATATCAAATAATAGTGTGCATATGCACTTGTCTACACAGATGAGAACCTTTCTCTCCTTTTATCCATTCACAGCATCTTTTTATTGCTTCACCAAACCTGAATGATCTTTAAAAACAACTAGTCTTTTCTTGTTAAAGACAATTCTCATAAGTTATTACTGTCATATGCATCAGTGTTTTCTTCATGGACTACATGCTCATTAGCTTTCTCCTATTTCCTCCCCTCTGACCTGACTGACAGAAATGAAAAGTGGTTATTATGCATCCCACAGCTACTATTAGAGGAGACACAGGAAGTACAAGTGATATTTAATAGCTTTCTTAAAAGTTTTATATTAGCCTCTATGGAAGGAATGCTTGGTCAATCAATCAAACCTCTTTGTAGCAACAAATTACCTGTCAGCTCTCTCAAAACACTACCAACATTTTAACAATGTTCCTTTGCCTTTTTTAGAAATGTTTTTGATAAGATTCTAATTGATATATTTATGAGTAAATAAAAATTAATTTAATGATTCTATTTACTAGTACATTATCAAACAGATAGAAGTGTTCTGTTCTCCAAGACACCTCATTTTAGAAAAACTCAATTTCTTTGTCTGCTGAATTGTGTAACAGCTCACACACTCTCATCATACAGTTTTCATTATGACACAGAATTTGCTGAAGCAGATATCCAGAAAGCACTGGCAGCTAACAAACCTTTAAAGTCACATTTTCCTCCAGAGAAATTCACTGAGTCATTATAACACACAAGTGTTTGATTATTTTCAAAATCAGTAGCTATTGTAAAACACTAAAATTACAAACTTCATTTCAATGACACTGAATGAGACTGAGCTATTTGAGAACAGAAAAAGTTTAGATGGCAAGGATGGAGAAGAATTAGACAGCAGAAAGTTGGAGGAAAATCCTGAAACCAGAACAGAAGAAAGAAAAAAAAAAAAAAAAAAAATTCAAATTCACAAACTGAAAAAATCTACCAATTTGAAAGCAAAATCGGAAGTGGGATCAAAATTATATACTTTTCAATCCTCTGAAGTGGAAGAAAAAGGAATTTTATTGTAGCTTGTAAATAATTCTGTGTCACCTCTGAAAATACATAAAAATGATAATTGCTTCAAAGTTGCAAGCAAATTCTTAGTAGGAAAATACCTGGAAATTGGTATGTTAAATCTGTATCTCAGTTAAATATTATTATTATATTATGGAAATTCTCTCTTACACAGCACCAAAAATTTGTAAGAAGTTGAAAACTACCACACACCTTGAAGTAAATGTTTCTTCTCATAGGTAGGTTAAATTTCTATTCCAGATATTACTAATCGAGAAATCAAGAAGTAATGCACACATTTAGCAAACAAGACCATTTCTCTTTTATTCTAACTTTTTTCTTCTGACCAACTTTCTCAATGAGGAATCTGCTGGCCTATAAAATCAAAACCTCTGCTTCATGACTATGCAGCTTTGCATTTCTCTCTTTTGTTCTAATGGCCAAAAAGGACAAATTTCTTTGTCGAGAAGGTCACACAAAACTTGTTTCAAGGACTGGAGCTTTTCTCTTGAATATGGAATAAGAAATGATACTCTCCCTATTTTATTTAGCTATGCAAAGACTATCTCTCCCAGGTGACCTGACACAGACCTAGTCAACACCATCCATAATGAAAATCAATGGCACTAAGTCACTAAACAATTACTCCATCTTCTTTAAAAATGCACAAGTCTTCAAAAAAAGAAGGATTCAGAGACTGATTAATTTGCCATTTGCTTTGGAGATTGCACAAGTTGCATTATTTAAGATGTTGCCTTTACTTCGTGTTCTCAAAGGATGGACCAAGATCAAAGTCTTATAGAATGTGTGTTTCCTACACAAAAAAAAGTGATAGTTAGATGACTAAATGATAAGAAATATAGATCTGAGCCATGGTTGTGGAAATTTTGTAAATACCTGTTTGATAAACATTTTTCTTTTGAACACAAAACCCTCAATTATCTAGATTTTCAAAAGTTAGATAAAAAGCTTTTTTTTCCAAATCTGAGATTATATTAAATAAGACATTTTAGATAGTGTAATTTAAATGTCAGCTCGGAAGAATACCAACAAAATAAATAGAAATTGCAACCAATTTTGACTAAAACCAAGTACTAAATAACCCTTTTTGAAGATTATATTTTCAAAAGTGTTTTAAACAGTGAGAATTTATGTAAAAAAATTGATAAGCCCTGTCTAAGATAGACAGGGCTAGAAGCATAGATAGAAGTGTAGAGAGAAGTGTAATGAATAGTTTCCTTGGAAGAAGAATGTGCTGCTTCCTTCTGCAAGCAGCAAAATGGTTGTGAGAATGTTAATGACCAAGGTTTGCCCCAGCTGGAAGGAAGGGTTCCAGCAGGGAATGGAGGAGGCTTTCAGTCTCATTTAAAGTCTTGGCTGTTCACTTCCTCCCCACCTAATTTCTCTTCTATTTTTTAAAAATATCATGTAAACCATTGTGGATCTACCCTTCACACTGAGGTTTTTTTAGCAGGGGACCATATGCTTTAAACAGCAGCTGCCTTTCCTGTATACTTGATTTTTGATATCTATTCTCTACATTTATACACACCATAAAAGGCAGATAACAACATAAATAGTAAATACTTATGTATACACATATATGAATATATGTATGTCTCATATATTGTATTCATAAACTATGCATATACACTATAATGTCTATGTTGTTATTTCATTCTCTTTTTTTCCTAATTGTTTTCAATTCTTTCCAGAGCCTTACTAAGCCCCAAAACATCTCATGCAACATTTTTGCTGTTATGAAATCTCTTCTTCTTTGTATTGTACTGAACTTCTTCTGATTTTTCATTTGTCGCTTGGCTACTAGACCCTCTCAGCACAGAAATATGTATTTGGACTAACTTGTGCTTTTTTCCTGAGATTATTATTTCTGCCTTTCAACAAGTGCTCATTTCAGTAGTTGGTGATTTTTGTATGGGAACAATTTTGTAACTGTTACAAAGGCATCACTTATGTGACCTGATTTCTGTAAAATCTGACAAATTTATTTCAGATTCACTATTATGGAAACGGGGGTTGATCCAGGAATATTGTTGGTTGCAGTCCTTGCATTGGGCCACAGACTGGTGTATGATTACAATGAAATATCACGTAGACTGTGTAGCGACAAGTCAAGATAACTTGATAACATGATATGGCATCATCAGAGCCACCAAAACAACCAGAGCCTTGATGCTGGGATATATTTAGATATCTATAAGTATTGATCATGAAGCATGCAACACTGTTATGAAATCAATGAGAACTACTTGATTATCAAGGCTTTTGTAAAATCAAGTTGTCAATTCAGAGACATTGATGCATAAATATAGATTTAGAAATCAAACTTTAGACATCATTTAAAAAAAATTGACACTAACAGACAAGCATGAAAATATTAAAGGACAAACAAATCAAATCAAATTGACAAAAATGCTGTTTTTGACATAGATTTTAATGACTGACTCCAAAGTGGTAGGAAAACCCAAGAATGTAGTTTCTCTCCTAAATGAATTGATCTGTGGCTCATATTATCAATACACATCCTTGATATGACACTGAATGCAGCTTTCAAAATAAGAGCATTTCTCATTTTCTTTCAGAAAGCCATAGTAGCTGATTTTTTTGTTTGTTTGTTTCTTTGGGGTCAGTTTGAGCAAATGCTCTTGATACTTTCCTCAGTTAAAATTATCATTGCCAAAAATCAACAACATTCTTTTAAACCCTATTAAATAATTCATGCTGCAAAAGGAACTCTAAGTCCTTGCTCAGAATAAAAAATAAATTGTCCTTAGGTATCTGCATTTTGTCAAGTTGATGCTTCCAGACAGCTGTCTAAACTAAACAAGAACTTTGAAGGAACTGTGGTGACATAGCACTTTGTAATGGTAGTGTAAAAGCCTCAAGTACAGTGATATTGCAGGACTAATCCTGTAAAACTAATGGATTGCAGAACTGAAGCTATAAATCTTATGAGGCTGAGGGAACTGGTGGTGTTTAGCCTGGAGAAAAGGAGGATCAGGAGGGACCGCTTCACTTTCTATGGTTACCTGAAAGGAGGTTGTTGAGAGTTAGGAATTACCCTCTTCTCCTGGTAACAAACAACAGGATGAGAGGAAATTACAGGTTGCACTGGTGAAAGTTTAGATTGCATATTAGGAAAATTTTCTGCATTACAATGGTTTTCAAGCATTGGAACAGGCCGCCCTGGGAAGTGGTTGTGTCACCATCTTTAGAGGCATTTCAAAGAAGGTCAGATGTGGCACTTAGAGCTTGGATTAGTGATGGACTTGGCACCGCTGGGTTGGTTGGACTTGATACCCTAAAACGTCTTGTCCAACCTAAATGATCCTCTGACTATGAATCTATTTATTGTGTGCATAATCAAATGGGATTTCTAGTCTGTTACTAGGTGCACACACATTTGATCCAGGGAAATGCCTGTAACTGTAAGAGATTTTTTTAATAGCAAAATGCTTACTAGTTGGTTTTGCTCATAGGGTCAGTAAGAAGGAAATCAGGATTGATCCTGTCATTGGTTAGGCCTACACAAATACAACAAATTTCTGTATAGATTCCTCTAGATATCAGAACATAAGGAAGAGTGGAAGAGAAATGCAGTATGTATCTCAGCTAGCTAGACTGAAGAGAGAGGAAGAAGTTTTTTTCTTTAAGACACATGACTGGGACTTATATAACAGGGATTTTTCTATGGCCTTTACCATTTTTCTCCCTCATTGGGGATTTCTGTTTGGGGCCCTAGCACTGATTTGCACTGTCCCAGCTCTTCTGCACAGGGTTGCAAGAAAAGAGAAAAAAAAATAAAAGGTGTTCATTAAACTTTAAAAGCTGAGTTATCCCATGTGATTACTTCCAGATTTTGATGGAGAAATTATTTTAAAATTTGAGTATCTTTCTGTTGTCCTGAAATACTAACATGAGGTGATATGCCAAAATTTCAGCGTGTGTTCATATTGTGGCTTCTGTTTGTAACTGGATCAAATAATTTACACTAAGTTTAAAATGTTATCATGAAGTAAACCTCAACTCTTTGTAACTCTACGTTACACAGAAAAATCACTATAGGAGTACATAATCCCTTTATTTATAAATGGCTTTATTATAATCAGGAAAAAAGAAATAATTGAAAATAAAATTAATAATTAGAAATTCCAAGCCCATCAAATCATTGTAAAAAATTAGCAAAACAGTGTGTCATAGAGCCTCCAAAACTTCTACTTTAATGGAAGATTGATTAAAAATTAGAAAGTACTAAAATGAATTTCCATTTCTAAGAGATCTACGCAGTTCAATCTAAATATACTTTTATATCAAGAATTACATAGCTTGTATTTCTCTTTACGTAATTACAATATAGACTAAAAATTTTCATTACAATATAATGGACCTGTCATGAATGTACAATGACATCACAGTCCTGTGTTTTAGCAATTCAAGATAATGTATTTAGCTATTTTCCCTGGCAAGTGGTGCTTTTGAAATTATTTTTCTTCAGTGGAACCATCTCAAAAATAAATATCTCAATATGCTTTTTCGTCCTTTTTTTTTTTTTTTTTTTTTTTTTTTTTTTTTTTTTTAATTCTGGGGCCATAATGATATGTTAAGGAACAAAACTAATCTTTCTATGGGCATTCACATTTTTTAGGGTGGTGATCTGAAACCAGACTAATTGAGAGTATTCAAAACAGGGTAGTCTTTGCAAAGGTGCTCTAAAACTGCGAGACAATTCTTGAAATTTTTTTCTCATAGTGGATTATACACCTAGTAAGAAATTTTTTTGAGTTACTGACATGATGGAGAAGGAGTAACTGATACTATTCAATGAAGGTGTATTAGTGAAATACAGGTCTTAAAAAAAAAGGTATTATTTCTGAGTGCCAAGTAAATTTATTTGTGCATAACAAAGGAGACTCCTAATATAGCTGGGTAAAACTGAGGTGAAATTACAGACTTCAAGCTGTAGATCTTTGTCCTGATTCTTTACAGATCCCTGATGTTATTATTTCCCAGAAATACAATTTTTATCAGTATCCTAATGTCATCACAAAACCTCTCTCCATGATTTTTGAGCAGTCTTGGGAATCTGGAGAGGTGCCAGCTGACAGAAAGCTGGTGAACACTGTCCCAGTTTTTAAGAAGGGCAAGAAGGAGGACCCTGTAAACTACAGACCTGTCAGTCCCTTTTCAGTGCCTTGTGAAGTCATGGAGAAGATTATTCTGGGAAGTACTGGAAAAAAAGATCTGCTAGTCACAGCTAGAACGGCTTCATGAGAGGAAAGTCCTGCTTACCAAGCCTGCTTTCCTTTCACGACAGGACAACCCACCTAGCTGACCAAGGGAAGCCAATCAATGCAACCTTTTTGGATTTCAGTAGAGCTTTTGATACTGTGTCCTTCTGGACAAAATATCCATTGTCAGCTGGATAAACACATCACATGATGGGTGAGCAACTGGCTCACGGGCCAGGCACAAAGGGTTACAGCTGCCATCAGACTGATGATCTGTCATTAGGGGCATTCCACAGGGCTCCATCCTCAGCCCTGTGCTCTTCAACAGCTTCGTAAGTGACCTGGACACAGGATTGGAAGTGATACATTACAAGTTCACAGATGATATGAAACCACATGGAGCTGTTTACTCCCTCAAAAGCAGGGAAGCCCTGCAGAAAGACCTTGACAAATAAGAGGCCTGGGCAATCATCATCCATATGAGGGAGAGTGTTGGATTCTGCACCTGAAATGGAGCAACCCTGGATGTACAGACAGAGTGGGGAATTTGATGCTGGAAAGAAGTGATGTGAAAAGGAACCTGGGGGTCCTGGTTTACCAAAAGTTGAATAGGAGTCAGCAGGGAGGCCAAGGTTGTCCTGGGAGCATCAGGCACAGCATCAGAGCCGGGCAGGGAGGGGATTGTCCTGCTCTGCTCTGAGCTGGGGCAGCCTCACCTCCAGTGCTGGGGGCAGAAATGGGTGCCACAACACAAAACAGACATTGAGCTGTCAGAGAGTGTCCAAAGGAGAGCATGAGGATGTGCAGGGTTTGGAGGGGAAGCTGTGTGAGGAGGGCACTGTTCAGCCTGGAGTCTGTTCAGCCCAGAGAAGAGGAGACTGAGGGGACATCTTGTTGCAGTCTGCAACCTCCTTGCCAAGGGAACGGGGGGCAGGTACTGATGCCTCTGGTGAGCAGTGACAGCCCCCAAGGGAACAGCAGGTAGCTGAACTGGGAGAGGTTTAGGCTGGATTTTAGAAAAAGGTTCTTCACCCAGAAGGTGTTTGGGCACTGGAACAGGCTCCCCAGGGAGGTGGCTACAGCACCAAGCCTGACAGAGCCTGAGAAGTGCTCAGATAAAGCTCCCGGGCATGTGGTGTGGGCTGGTCTGGGCAGGGTCAAGAGCTGGACTTTGTTGATCCTTGTGTGACGCTTCCAACCTGGCTTATTCAGCAATACTGTGACAGAAGTTTTTGTATTTGTTCATTTCTTGTTTCTCTGTTGCCCCTCTGCTTAAAACGGGTTTCTTGCAACTATGATGTTTATATCCACAAACATATTTTTCGTTTACAAAGAGTGACTAGCAACGAATGCAACAGTCTATCATACTATGAACTAGTCAGTTCTCCATAATCAGCCCTTTGCAAATATAAATATAGACAGACATCCTTTTAAGAGAACCTTACATTGCACTTTGTTTTGTAAACCATGTCAACATACTTCTTAATGCTAAGCCTGCATGGTTCTCTAAAATAAAAGTAATAAATCGATATTGTGACAGAAAGTATAATTATCATCCATTTTAATCTTCTGTAGCATGTCATTACATTGCTGAATTTCTTTCTGGTGTTTGAAATAGAAGGGTTGGTGGCAGCCAACAGTTGTTGTGACACAGGCCTGAAGGAGTCTTTGTACCCTGTTGGAGTCAGTGAGTCAGGGGTCTCTGAATTCTTCAGGGAGAAATCAGAGTGCAGGGACTGAATTAAAGCCTGTGGATGGATTGAAGTACATTAAGCCACTCACACATAAGGTAGAGGTGTAAGTTTAAGTTTTAGGATAAGTAAGTGAGTTCAGTGAGTTTTAATATGAGTTCTAATGCTTTTAATAAATGAAAGGTTTAGATACCAGAGTAGAAGTGTGAGTTCTAGTGAAGGTTGAAAAACATACTAATGTTTTCAGTGGAGGCTCCAGGAATGTAATTTTAGACAGTGCTTAGACATACTACAGCTATAGTAAGAATATTGCTTACATTTTTCCGATAGAACAAGATAGAGTGTATGTGTAGTTCTATACGTAACCTGGTGTGTTAATAAACTAGAATTCTAATAGGTTAAGGAGTGGTGGTCCAACTTGTGTCTTAGCTTGTTGGGAAGATCCTGTATAAGAGTATGTATCGGAGAGAGTTAGTGCTTTTCTGCTTTTCCTGCCACTGCTTTTCTTTCTGCTTTTTCTCACTGTCATCTGTCAACACCCAAGAAGAAGATAAGAGCTGCCACAGCAACATCAGCTTCCTAGGACCTTTGGCAAGAGAAGCTTCTGCTTCTCTTTGGGACTTTATACCAAAACTTAGCATGGACTTTGATGTGTGTGACTGTGCCTTTTGAGACTGATGTGCTTCTGCAATAAATAACCTTTTAGCAACTATTAGCTTCTTCACTCATTTTAGAAGATAACCTGACAAAGTTGGTGCCTAGAGCACCGGAGGTCATTAACCTCACAATACCCCAAATTGTATTTAGTAGGTGGATCCTTTTCATACAGGGCTGTAAATCTGGCATTTATTTCCTATTATCTTGTGGTACTACCATCAATCATTGATGTGATAAAGTAATCTAGGGTTAGGAAAAGTGTTGGTTTGTATTCCCTGACTCTTCTTTCTCCGTGGAATCTGCTGCCCACGAGCCAGAGTGCAGACTGACTGGGTCAGCCTGAGGGGAAAGCAGGCCAGTGACCTGCTGACCCCTTTGTTTCTGTGACCTGAGTGGTCCAGAAATGTACAAAGAGGACCATAGCAGCCCTTCATCTTCCCCTAGAGTAGTGTTGTAGGAAACAAAGAAAGCTGTCCCTCTGCTGACTCCTAACTGCTCAAAATGAAGTGAGTTAGAGGCAGCAGCAATGTGTGCAGTGTGTACAAGCTGTATCTCAGGAGCTCACCAACAAAAAAAGACAGCAGCAGAATTGCTCCTTACCTTGAGGAAACAATGCCTGCCTGGGCTACTAAACAGTTTGTTCAGTTTCTTCTCAGCCCTTTGTCTTAGGCTGAGCCAGAAGTCTCAACATAGCCCACAAGGAATTCCCTAATATTATAATATTCCCTAGATATTATGGCATGTCATGAGAGTTAAATCTCAGGATAGTTCTGCAAATAAATGGGGTGTTTTAGAGGTGTGAGTTGGTATGAAAAAGACTGGTTCTTACTGTATTGCTTACAGTAGCAATAAATATCTGATTCCTTATGTGTAAGGTTTCCAAAAATGGGTTTAAGATCCAGGTTTTCATTTCCATCATATCAATATCTAGCCATGAAAAAAAAAAAAAAAAAAACAACAAATCCAAAATATCTCCTAAAATGACAACCTGCCTGCCCCTGACTGTGAAGCTTCTGAAATCATGCTGAGCATCTCATTATAGGACTCTCAATTATGGTTGGCTTTCTGCCTGAAATTTACTTCTGAAGATTGATTGATTGATAGCTTCAAGGAACTACTTTTCTTTTACATTCATAAATGACAGCTTCTGAAAAGATAACTTTACAAACTGTCGATGCTTATAGCAAGCCAAAGTGTCTTCCTTGCTGTTCAGGTCTGATATCTAGAGTACTTATAGCCAGAGGATGAAGAAACAGGAATGCAGCAGAAAGTAGTTTCAGCAGACCCATTTTAATGAGGATTAAAATGAGGATTAAAGACCATCAAAATGGTCTTTTCAACCATTTTTACTATTTGGCTCTAAGCTTCATCAAAGGAAAGAGGAAAATGCACCAGATGTGTTCCAAAAACAAACAAACAAACAAACAAACAAACAAATAAACAAAACCCCAAACAACTGAACCTAAACCCCCAAAACCCACAAGCTAATTCACAGCAATATGCATATAACTTTTTTGCTATAAAGTTATAACAAAAGCTGCACTCACTCACCCTTGTCACAGGAAGCAGCAGGTGAGTGTTGAGCACAGAAGGGCATTTATCAACTCATTTTGGCAAACACCAAAGTACTGCAGGGTATCTCCACTACTCTTGTCAGTGTTTGTTATTTCACTGGTGCCCCTCAAAGGAAAAAGGCAAACATTGGTTCAGATTGCAATCTTGCACATATTTCTAACACTCCTCTTTTACAGAAGGACAAAACTTCTTAATTTCAAAATTGCTTCATCCTCCTCCTTCAGATTATTACTTAAACACATCTCAATATGAACATTATCTCATGTGCAGTGGCAAACTATAACTGACTACTGTTACTATCCCTCTTAGTAAAAAAAAATTGTTATAGAGATGGCTATCTAGTAAAACATTGAATGAATGCATCTGACAGGAGATTATGGAGAAAATATTAACAGGTGGATGTTTTTTCCTTTGCTCATGCAGAGGAAAAATATTGATTTCTTGAAAAATAGATAAAAGAGTCTTGAAAATTAAGATAGATTTAATGGACAAGAGAAGAGATTAGATATTTAATGTTAGTTATATGTTACTATTTTATTGGTGCTAGACAATGTGAATTTGTGTAATATCAAAGAAGAAGTAAGGAACTGCATTTCTAAATTTTATTTTAACAGCACCATTCCCACTACATACTACAATTTAAAGCACATGCATGAAATGCAAAGAGAATTTAAACTTAGATTTGCAGATACTACAGCTGTATTAATCTTTACAGTGAAATTGGTTTATTGTCAGCAAAATATTGAAAATAAAGTAAATCTCAAGATAAATTGTACTTTACAGATCAGTGATTTAAAACTGAGATAGCTACATGAAAAGTGAATTTCATTTCACATATTTTTGACCTAAAATAAACTTTTTTTTTCCAAAAATATGCATGAAAGACATCTGAACACTCTAAATATTTATTACCTATAATAAGATTTTGCCAATGCAAACTGTATGATTTTGTCTCTGACAAGATATGGTTTTTATCCTTTCCTTTCCACAAATAAAAATATACTTTTTCAAGAGAATTATACTAAGATATTTTGATCGTAACTGTGCATTTAAAAGGATATACTTTGAAGTTTCAAATCATGAACTGATTCAAGGACCAAAGAGTTCATTTCATGCATTTTCTCTCTACCTATCTTTTCAGTAATTTCAAAGGAACTTTATGAGGAAGCTTTGGTATTATGTTTTGTATTTCTAAAATTATGTTTTTATTCTGAAGTAGTACATTTGAACATTAAAATGCTTTCACAGAAGATTAATGGTGCAGAAAATATGCTTCTTCCTTTGATTTTGGGAAAACTTATTCTATAAAACCTGTTTCCTATTCTTTTGGAATGTCCTTGGTGTTTGTTTTTGTTTTTTTTTTTTTTTGGTTTTGTTTATTTGTTTGTTTGTTTGTTTGTTTTGTTGTTGGTGGTGGTTTTTTTAATAGCTTTTGATAATAATCTGTTGGATGTTGTTAGGAAGAAAAACTCACCTCATCAGATATTCTGTGCAGAATGCAAACCATCCTTCTGATAAATCAGCTCTATTCTCAAAGTGACAATTCTTACTTTCAGTCTCAGGTGGTACTGCAGCTCAATAAATTAGGAGAACAGAAGGAAAAGCAGAAAAATACCTCAGAATACAAACTGTCAGGGGAAAAAAAAAAAGGAAGCTGCATAGAAAGCTATATATTCTCTATGTTGCCTAAGGATGAAGAGTTTTGTTCTAGAATTTAACTACTTCTATTTTTTGTCTATGTTTTGGCTTCTGTAAGTCCCCATCAACTATTGTTGGTGACTTTAATTAAACTGGTTGGAATTAAATAATACCATAAAAATCTCTTCTCCTGCTCAGCTCAGCCCAGCCCAGCCCAGCCTGTAAGCAGTCTTTTCTTGCAGCAGATGTTTCTGCTTTAAACTTAAGGCAGATAAAACTACAGGTAATTGTTTTAATTACTGCTCTGGGTGCAAACATCCCTACAGAACAACATAGAAATGTTGCCAGCTAATGTCTCAAACACATTACTGAATTTTGTGGCAACATCACAGCAAGAATTTTGGACTGCAAACAACCAAACAGGTTTATAAAGGCATGATGTTTGAGTGAGTGTGTGTTTGAGGGATTCATCTGACCATTGTGCAAAGAGGGGCAGTGAGGGCTGCCACGTGCCTTCAGTCCAGGTGGGTCACCAAGCACTGGGCACTGCCCACGCACTTTGACTGAGCAGCTCAGACACTGAGAGGGACAGAGAACAGCATCATGGTCTGGCATGATCTGTGGTTTTGCCCCTGCCTCTGCTAATGTTCTGTCAGGGTCAAAACAACCCCTGAATGTTTTTTAATAGGAAGAAATCTATTTGGTGCTCTTTGTTTCTATGATCTTTGAGGGCACAGATGAATTTCTTTTTTTTTCTTCACATAAGGAGCAGAGATTTGCCTCTAATCATTTTATTAAGAAAGACAGAAGAACTAAGCTTTCTGTTTAACAAAGAGCACAGACTTATTTCAGTGGAATGTCTTTAAAAATGATTCTTCTGGACTAGGTCTATATTTTAGTTTTCAGGATGTGAGAGAAAACACAATCCAGTAGCCAGAGAACACAGTAAAAAAAAAAAAAAATACTGTGTTAAATGATTAGGTTAATTTTTCATTACCTGCTTTTAAAATTCTTAGTATTGAGTTACCACCAATAAGTATATTCTGAAAATATCCCTTATTCTTTTCCTTTTATCATTTGGTCTTCAGTAGATAACAAATCCTTTTGGTTATCAGCAAATTCTTGGACATCAATGAACACAGATGGAAGTAGAAGGATTCTTCTATGAAAACTATCAGCATCTGAATGATATACAAAATTCAGGTAAGTTTTTGCATAGTGAAGGATCCATGATTTGGCTCAAGATTTTATTCCATTCTTTCACGTCATGTCTTTTAACCAGGTACTTTTCTTTACCTCAGTCTTCTCCCACTGCCTTGTAGTACAGTGAAAAATCTTCATCAAGTTATACTGCAGATGCAAAAATACCTTTATAGGGTCTTGAAAGAGTAGTTCTTCTTAACAGCAGTAATGTTCCTGAAAAAGACAAAGATGAATAGGTTAGAGAAAGATAGCAACCTGGAAGCATGACCTACAGTCTGTTTTCATTCTGTGTTTCATCATGATTGTACAACAACAAAAACAACAGCAATGTTATTTTATCTTTCATAAAAGAGTATATAGTAATTCTATGCTAATTATTTATCATTAATTTTTTAGTTATTCTGTAAAAGGAAGTGGATTTTCCTGACTTTTGTTTATCAGAGGATTGTTTAGTAGAGAGGATCTGACTGAGAACAGCACTAATTAGCACAGCTGTAATCTAATTTTTATGAAGCCAAGGGATTGGATACATTTAAATGCATCTAAAAATTAATGTGACTTTAGGTAAGTTTAGGGATGTGATAATTCATACCCTTGGAATTAGATACATATTTAGTATTTCCCTGAGTTAAGACTTACAGGTCAAAAAATTTGTTATTATTATTTTTCAATGCATTAACCCTTTTTACTGGTTTATTCTGTTTAAAGAGCTTGCTTAATATTTCCTTCACATCTGTGAATAATCCAAGCAGCAGCACACAAACAAAGCACTGTCTTGGCAATGTTCTCTGTTGCTCATGGGAGAACTGCAGGAGGAAGTAGCTACAAATTTTTGTATCTGACTCACACAGGGCAAATATTTCTTGCCAGAGTAGCCCAAGGGCTGAACAGGTAATGATATACTTAGAACACTATCTTTTGATGATTATTTCAATTGTGTTAATTTTAATATTTACACATGACAGCTTGTAGAATACAACAATAATCTTTTATTTAGAGCTTTGACAGTAAAATGTAATTATATCACTTGCATATCAAATTCCACACAGTTAAAAAGAACTGAAGTTTTATGAGGGACAGAATAGACTGTGCCAGGTAAGGCAATACTTATGTTTAAGCAATTGAAAGGAATACTGAATTTTCTCAACTGTCTACCAAATCAGTCTCATAAAAGACCAAGCCTAACCTAGTATCTTGGATTCAGTTCTCAAGTTCAGCAGGTTATCACAGATACAAGTCATGTGTAAAAATTGTTACAATATACTTATGGTAAATTACAGATAGGAAAAACTCTATTACTGTTTCACCAGTACTGAGGTTATAGATATTGTTTCAGAGAATTTTTCAGATTTGGTTTACATATTACTCAGTATCACTTTTGGGTAATTCTGTTCCTTCCTTCATTCCTGTCTTTTCGTCTGTAAAGAAATTAGAAGAAAATTTCAGTTATTCCTTTAAATCATCTGAAAAATAAGCATTTCGCTAGATAACTGAAAGTTACACAGAAAGAGAAACAAAGACAAAAATGTGAGAAAGAGAGCAAATGGTGAAGGTATGACCTAAAGAAAGAACATAAGAACCTTCATAAAAAATTTGAATCTTCAGTTTTTCAGTTGTTTTAGGATAAAATCCCTCCAAGTATTTTTAACATAGGCACACCATACCTTAAATATTGAAAACAATTCTTTTGTATTAACTTCATTCCAAGGAACTTGCAATGGTCTCCTAGCAGATTAAAACAGTCCTGCTGAGCACTGATCTGTTTCTATTTCTTGATTTTCTAATAACTCTAAAAGTTTTAAAATAAATAGTGAAATTATAAAAATCTAAAATTAATGGAAGAAGCATTCAGTGAGTGAACACACTGTGGAATAACAGTCCATGATACTGGAATGAAAGTATAATGCAGAATAGCATGAAAAGTATGGAATGATCTTTCACAGACACTAATTCACAGCTTCTCTTACCCTATGTTTGAAAGTCACCAGTACTCCTTAGGACCAGAAGCTTTTGTAGGCTGAAATACTTAAAGGTTTTGTTTATTTCTTAGAAGGTGATACTGAATTGCCTCTCTCTTTTCATATTGCAGCCTTAACAGCTTTGTAGAAAGAATCTTAAAGGGGCACAGAAGGGCCTAAAAATGAGGCCCATGTGTTTATCTCTGCTTCTAAAACCACACAGTGTTTTTATTTTAGTTTCTTTTGTTTTCTATCCTGTTGGGCAGCTCCTTTCTAACTTTGGTAACTGCAACCCTTGGCTTTCTGTCTTGCTTTGGCATGTCCTTGAAGAAAGTCACCAATGGATATCACAATAAACCTTCCAACACCATAGATATAAAGATAGGTGTTGAAAGACTGCAGTAGGTATCTTGGATCTGCCAAAAAGTAAATACTGCAAGGACTGCAAAATAGGTCCTTTGATCAACAGAGAAAATTTCAGTTCAAAGAATAAGGGCTTCATACATAGTTTAAGTGCATGTGAATGGCTAGCTAGTGCTGTTAGTCAGAATCAATTAATCTCTTTCACTCTTTTTATTCTTCTTCCTGTAAAATACAACCAGTTTGCTTTGATGGCTCTACAAAGAAAAAAAATGGCATTTTTATTCAGTACTTTTTTTTTACTTGACTAACAGTCTTCCATCTATTCTCTATGTTTATTGTCCAGAAATGCACATGGATTATTCTGCATACAGTTATCAGGATAATCAGATTTATTCTAAACACTGGGCTACTCCTGACAGCTCTCACGATAACAAAATTATTGTAGAATTATTTCTAAAACACTATATTTTCTTCTTTGACCAGTCATAGCAGGGTCATAATTCTCTGGTTTTTGTTTACTTGTTTTGTTGGGGTTTTTTTAAGGACAAAGGAAATCAACAGGTTAATAATACGAGCGGAAAGATGTTTCTTTTTCTATCTACTGCAACAAGCTAATTACTGTACCTGTTTGTTTGTTAGATTTTGTTTCCATAGAGTCATGCAATTACAGAATTATAGAGTGGTTTGTTTGGAAGGGAGCTTAAAGATCCTTAACTCAAATCTCCCTGTCCTGAGCAGGCACACTTTCCACTAGATCAAGTCCTTGGAGTCCCATCCAGCCTGGTCTTTAACACACCCAGGGATGGGGAGTCTAAAACTTTTCCAGTCAAGTTTTTTAGGGTATCTCACCACCCTTACAGTAAAGAATTTCTTCCTAATGTATAATCTAAACCCACAATTCTTCAGCTTAATTCCCCCTTGTCCCAACCTTGTGAAAAGCCCCTCTTCAGGTACTGGAAGTTGGTGTAAAGTCTCCCTAGAGTCTTCTCTTCTCCAGGCTGAACAGACTCAGCTGTCTCAACCTGGTTCCGTAGAATAAGCACTCCAGCTCTAACCAACCTAGTGGCTGTCCTGTGCATTTTTTCCAACAGGAAAACATCTTCCTTCTACTGGGGACTTCAAACCTAGATTCATTATTCCAGTAAAGCTGGACAATAATTATCCCTCACACTGCACAAATCTTTGATTAAAACTCTAGTTCAATACTGGTGTAGCAGCTGGAAATTGATTTTTTCTGTACAGTAGTCAGAAACAATATACTGAATCCCATGGTCAATCCCTGTCCTGGTTTGAAGGACAGGTGTCTGCCAAGAAAGGCAGAAGCTTTTCTTTGAAATGGAGAATATAAACCCCCTCCCTCCAAATTATTAGAAATTTGAAATTAAGGGGCTCTCAGGCAAAGACATGGGAATTAGGAATAACAGTTCTTTACTAGGAAAATTAAAATAGAAATACAGTATTACAAAGAACAATCCCAAAAACACTGACAGAGTCAGAATACAACCTGACATCCTATCAGTCAGAGTGTTGGTAGCAGTCCCATTAGATGGTGGCTACAGTCCTCCTGCAGTGGCAGATGTGGTTCAGTTGATGCAGTGCTCCTGTAGAAGGGCGCAGTTTTCCTCTGAAGGTCCAGGGATGATGTGGAAAGATGCGGTTTTCCTCTGGAATCCAGTGGAAAGAAGGTAACTTGCTGTCCAACAGCTCCATTTTTATCTAGGTAGGAAAGGCTTGGCTCTTCCCCTTGGCTGGAGCATCTCCCAGTGGGATGATGTAATTTTATCAGTCATACAGTGGGACTGAATAGGCCAGCAGCAGATGATATCTTCCCAGAGGGAGGATGGGTTGTGACAAAGATAAAGATGACTGCCTCACCTGGTTTTAACAGATGGCCCATTAGCAGATAATATGTGCCACCGAGATAAGGGTCACTGCCTCACCTGGCTTCAACAGATGGTGATAGAATACACATTTCTGACCACATCCTATACTGCAACCCAACACAATCCCTATCCGATCGATACATTTTCATACTATTTCCATACTATTTCAAAGGGACTGTTTCAGGTAATAACATTCCGGATGTTCTGAGTTATGCAAAGCCTTGTTTTTCAGCTCTTCTTCTAGGGAAAGCACACCAGACATCACCATCAGAATCCAGTTCCACAATCAAAATTCACAGGAAGTGAAACTGCCTAGAAAAAAGTGGAATTATTTAAAATAGATATGAACATAATTTATTATTTAATCTCAATCAGGGAATTCTGTGGGTTGTACTTCGGGAAAGGAACCATAAGAAACAACCTACAAAACCAAAAAAACCCACTTGAAAACCAAAGAAGCAAAAATCCATACACCAAAATATATTTAATTTTAAAAGTATTATGAAACATAGGTGATTTAATTGGTCCCACTTGACCAAATTCAGCTACTAGTAATGTGCAGCATTCATTTCTGTAAATCTGTGTACACTGTTTAAAACACTTTTCCCCCTTCTTCTCTGATTTTTACATTCTACACTCTCTTATGTATGTATTTGAGAAAAAGATGAAAGTCTAACTTCTAAATATTACATTGTCTCAATGAGCCTTCCACTGCTTTGTCAAGCTTTTAATTTCAAGTTTCAGTATACATTTTAGCTTCTACACCACAGTTTTTGGTATCTGGTTCACAAATCACACAAAAGCCCTCTTTTAACTGAACTTCTAAGATATTAGAACAAGGGTTATTAACCTATTTTAATTTCAAAATCCTGCTCAGGCTTAAATATAGATTTTGAAACCTTGTTCCTCTGTGAGGAGCTTCTCTCAAATCCCATCTTTCAGCATTAGTTATGGAGAAGATCCTGGTGTTCCATATTGGTGGTATATAAATGTATATAAATGAATATAAATACAAATATAAATACATAAAATATAATATTAAGTGTCATATATAGAAGCAATATATGTATTCTAGATAATATCGAATAATTCTCTTCTCCTTCCCCTTCTTCTACCCCTTCCCCTTCTTCTTCCTCTTTCCTTTTTGTTCGTCACCCTGTCATATAACAATTTTTCCTCTGCTCTCAAGGCTTTCCTTTTTGTGTGTGTATATCATGGTTTAACTGCTGCAGCAGTCAAGCCTCAGCAGCCACTCATTTGCTCCCCCACCAGTGGGATTAAGGAGAGAATCAAAAGAGTAACAGCCAGAAAACTCATGGGTTGAGATAAAGACAATTTAATAGGGACAGCAAAAGCTATGTACAAAAGCAAACAAAAACAAGGAAAATAATTGATTCAGCACTTCCCACTCACACACAGAAGTTCAGCTGTCTCCAGAAGAGCTGGGCCCCACCACTTGTAGTGTTAACCTGGGAAAACAGATGTCATAACCCCCAAATATTCCTTCCTTTCTTTCCCCCACTTTATATACTGAGCAGGATTTCATATGATCTGGAATATCGTTTTGGTCATTTGTGGTCAGTTGTCCTGGCTGCATCTCCTCCCAGCCTCCCATGCACCTCAAATTTCCTCATCAGAGTGGAAGTGCAAACAGCACCTGCTCAGCAACAACAAAAAACATCTATGTAATAACACTGTATTCACTGTGTTCACTTTATTCAGCTCCAGAACACAGCCCCACACCAGACACTGTGAAGAGAGCTAGCTCACTCCAGGCAAGACCAACACAATGTGTCTTCTGCCTGTGCATTAGGCCTTTTGCTTTTGAAGAGACACAAAACCTTCCTGATGTTAAAATATTGCCCAATCAAACTGTGAGATTGTGACATCCATGGTCCCTTCAAACCAGTGGAGAAACTGAAAGCATCCTGCTGCCCCTGAGGCTTCTTTCTCCAGGCAAGAGACAGCCCTCATTCTGCCTTCAGCCCTAGTGAAACACCCTTTGAAATTAATTAGGAAAAGTGTTTAGCCAATTATAAGACACTTGTTAAAAAGGACAAGAGAGAATTAAGGTAATGGATTCATTTGACTGGTTTTTTTCCTAAGTTTCTGTTGGCTTAACAGGAACAAAGCAGAAGCAGGCACTGGAGAGACAGGTGTGTGCAACTGCAAAGACTTTGTCCAATTGCAAGGAGTGTATAATTTCTGCCAGGCAGATGAGAAATAAAAAAGAATACCTACGAAATAAAAAAGAATACCTGTAAAATAAAAATTATTTCTAGCTAGAGGTTTGATGTGCTAAAGACTCTGCAACAGCTCACACACATTGCTGTCAGATATATATATATATAAAGCTCCTTGCATGTGGGCAGTATTATGTCATCTTAAGTCAATAAAATGTTAAGCCAAGTCAGTCCCACTTCCTAATCAGCTCTCCTGATTTTTCTGCTACCCAAAATTCTAAAACACCCTGAGTATAAATATTACCCAGTTCAGCTGTTGTTCAATCTGTTTCCTTGGTCCCTGAGCAATTAGCATCCACCAACTGGAACTCAAGGTTTTATTTGATTTTATGGCTGGTATCCTGAAGTTTTGTTTTGCCAGACCATGACTTATACTACCTTAGGTCAGTGTGTCTGAGATTATTTAGGATGCAGAAGAGCTGCAGTTGTCAGTAGCCATAAAATCAAGAGCATTTATTTAGACAAGACAGATTGTTTCTATTTAGAAGAACTGAAATGGTGCTGCTACTTGGTTTTAAGTATTGATGTCTGTGGCCAAAGTAACAACTCTGTTTTTGAAAACTGCAATATCATTTTGAGTGTGCAAAGGTGTTACTAATGGGAAAGGCTGGATGGTAACTCCTAAGATTAAAAAAGTCAAGACCAAGATCTTAGAATTTGAGGAAATCTCCTTTGGGGACTGCAAGATAGCACATAGTGACTAATTTTTCTATTGAGTCACACTTGAAGAAGAGTCTAAATGTTGTATAATCAAAAGTGCACAGCAGATCTTCCTGTACAGCAAAATTATTTCTCCTGGGATAGCTCATCTTGTGCCATACATGCCTGTGAAATAGGAGTTTGAAAGCATAACTTCCCAGTGTACAAGCACATACAACATATAAATGTAAGGCACCACATGTTGCACTACAGATGTCTTTCTAGATCACTGGGAAGGGTGTTTACTGGTGACATTACTGCATTCAGAGGTCCTAGATCCCAAATTTCAGACATTTGCATATCACATCAGATCTAAGATAAGATCAGCCACCTCCATATGTTTATAGCAGAAATAGCATTGTTTCATTGTAACTTTACAGAATTAAAAATAAACACATTTTTCTGGAGTAGATAGAAAGTCTGTCTTCAGCTGCTTTGACATGAGAAGTTTAAGCACAGGACTAAGTGGTCTGGCACTGCAATGCTCTATTAGAACACATAGAGCAGAAGGGCAAGAAAATGCCCTTCTACAGCTAACACAGTATTTCAAGTGTGTTTTGAAAGACACGTTACACTGAATAAATTTCATGTTTTATTAAAATTAGCATATTAAATTTATTTTTTTTTGGGGGCAGGAACGTACAAGTAAGCACATATGTATGCTTGTTTTTGGAGAAAGACTGTGTCATGTCATTGATTTAACACAATAACTCCAAATGCACAAGATAAAGAAGATGGGAAACAGTACTGCTATCACAAAAGTATCCATCTTGGTAAGCTGATAAATACTGAATTTCCCTGAGGGTTTTTTTGGAAATGCCACTAACTCCCTGTATGAATTCACATTCCAACTAAGAATCTACATGGCAAAAGCTTTTCACAAGAGTATAACCTGGCTGAAACAAGTTTCCCCATTCGAATAAATTCACAATTGGCTTCTCATATTACAAGATGTTTCTTAAAAATTAAGCAATTATACCCAAAAAGAGATACCTTTTAAAATAAGCAGAGGAGGTCTGCTGCTCTAAATTTCACCTTATCATGCCTGAGATAGGGATAAAGTATTTATCATCTTAGCAAAGGAGTGGTATGCTATAGAGAAATTGGGGAACCTAACAGCAAAATTGTAGAATACAACAGAAGAGCGTGGCATAGCTAATTGAAGGTTCATTTTGGAAGAAATAATGCCATGATGACATGGCATTATTTCTTCCAATATACACCTTCAATTAACTTTCTGTTTCTGTCGACCCTTTCACTCACTTTTATCTACATCATTGTTCTTTCTTTTTGGTAAAAGGTGAAATGTCCTTTTGAAAATCAGACTTCAGCAGTGAGTCAGAAGCAATTGGTTTCCTTTATGTCAACCTTTTAACCAAAGGAAAAAAGGTATAGGGCACAGAGAAATTATCAAGGCAATTGAGCCTGCATGTTGCACATAGAGAATTGACATTGTTAGGTGAAGCTGTGAAGATAAAATCTCTAGTCCTGAGAAGTTTTTATTATGAAATGGTTTTCTTATCAGTGAGGTTAATGAAGATGTCAGCAAATGGGATGAGATTTTGCCAAATAGAATTGCTTTCACCTCCAACCCAACTTGGAAAAGGTGTTAATCAGTACATTTATCTTATCAGCAGCTGAGAAGATGGCTTTGAAACTGGCCATTTATTTTTTTCATTAGGAAAAGCTGAAAAGATAATTTTTCTCAAAATCCATGTTATCAATGTAATTCTTCCTTCTCACTCTGCTTCAAGTGCATACTTTTTGCAAAGATATGACAAGAATGAATGTGTGGGAAGAGGAAGAGTAGGTTAAAGGATTATTTCCAAAGGTGACTAAAATTTCCTTGCAGTTTTCAAGGCATTTTTGAACAGTTTTTTTCATTTAAAGTTATGAAAATACTGGGAAATATTTGCATGTATAGCCATATATAAAACAACGATTTCTCTTGTATTAAATTTAAATAACTTTAAATTATAATGATAGCATGACATCATCAAGATTTGCAGATTCATGCATGCCAGACAGTATATTGGTTGATAAGCAAGAGAAATTAAATTTTAATTGACCCTGTGATTGTGTGGTTCTGTTATCTTTGTGAAAAACCTTTGTTATGCAAAGTCCTCTCTTCTAAGTGTATAGGAATTACTTTGCATTCCAGAATACTTTGAGTTTGTGTTGTGTAATAATTTCAGATTACTTTGTTACAGAAATGATATTGTCATTTACGTCTGGCCATCTTTTGCATATCTTATTTTCTTCTGTGAATGTTCCTTGAAATCAAGAAGATATGAATTCATGAGTGCTAATCAAATCCTGCTGCTGCTGAAGGAGGTATTACAATTAAGTCATAGATCAGAAGTATGATATTTGTTCTTTTATGTTAATATAGGGTTCTCTCTTTTAAAACTAACACACATATGAACAAAATATCATTTTTTAAAAGTTTGTTTGCTTTGCTCTAAACAAAATACAGGAAGAATAAAGAAGATATAACTGTTTGAAGGTCATAGTGTGAGGGCAAACATATCAGGGTCAAAATTCTAAATCTGCCACTAATTGTCTGGCCCTGAATAAGAGAGAAAAGGTTTATGAAGTATTTTAAATGGCTGGCAGTGGAGTGGGAAGAGGTTACTCTAAGGCTTCTGCTTGAAAGAGGATGGAAAGGAAGACTCAGTAAAAAATTTGGGGAAATTTTCAGAGAAATCTCCCAAATAACGCAGGTTGAACCTCTGACACTATTACCTACCTTTGTTCCTCCTCTGAGTAATGAATATAATGACAGATCTCATCCAGACAGGAATCTTGAACAAAATGAACAAAAAAATTAATGACTGTCAATTACCAAGATAGGTTGATCTAAATAAAAAGAGATTACTCTCAGAGTTTATCAAAAACAAAATTAAGACTCCTAATTAAAAGTCATCTTGGCAAACAGTGAAGTAATGTTTTGTTCCATCTGAACTACTAAAATTTCCAATTGTAAAGATTAATCTGGACACGGAGTGGAGGAATAACAAGAGTCAGAGAAATGAAACAGATTGCTATTCATTACTAATGGCTCTTCAGAGAAAAAGATGGCAATTTAATCTCATTTCTTCTAACAATTACTTCTATGAAAATATCTGTTTTCCTATTTTGTGCAGAATTGATTCTAAGCTGCCACAAAAGTGATTTGGTAAATCACAGAGAAAGAAACTCCAATTTATTAAAATAATGTTTGCCTTTAGGGATTTTGGAGCTCTGAGCCTCTAATTGCAATCTCATCATCAGTGTGATGGGCTGACCTGGCTGAATGCCAGGTGCCCACTAATACTACTCCATATTTCCCCCTCATTACCTGGACAAGGAAGGGAAAAGTGACCAAGTCTCATGGGTTGAAATAAGGACAGGGAAAGATCACTGACCAATTACCATGATGGCCAACCCAGCCTCAACCTGGGAAAATCTATTGATTTATTAACAAAAAAATCAAAGTAGAATAATGAGAAGTAAAAATAAATTTTAAAACACTTTTCCCCCAGCCTCCCTCCTTTTAGGCTTAAATTCACACCTCACTTTCTTGTAACCTCCACCCATACCAAAACGTTGCAAGGAAAATTAGTAAAATCATTTACTACTATGGTCTTTTTCACTTTTTGGAGCACTGAAGTTAACTCCTGAACAAAATTAATTATTAAATCTTTTTTTATATAATGTCAGTACATTCACTTGAGTAAAACAGCCCTTGAGTATAAGTTTGTTTTGATGGCTTTGGAATTTAGATCTTTCAGCAGTCTTATTGGAAAAATATAATGTCATATTCTGTGTAACAACATGCACATAGATGATACATATTGGTCTGATACCGTTTCTATTATGCTTGGAAAATTTACTCAGAGTGGTTTCAAGAAAATTTTTGGATGCGAAGAAGAGAAAATTTACATAAAAATTTTCTAATTATAAAATATTCCTGCCCATTTTCTTTCATGTCTGTCTTTTGATATGGATTTTTTGAAAATGAAGCATCATTTTCTTTTCTCTGTCCCCAAAGTAAGATGCACTTGGTAGCTTCTTTGGTCAAACTAAAAAGCAGCAAACCTGACATCTTTTGATGCAGGTGCTTTTGTGACTAGAAATACATGAGACATATTTATTTCATTTTAGATTTATTTTATATCTTCACTTTATGAAGGTGAAAGCATAAATTTGATTCAAAGGCCTTAAAGAAGAGAGCACACTAACTGAATTTTCAGTCCACTTTTATTTCCAAAGAGAAGAAGTGACAGAGATTGAAGGTCAGAAAAAGATGCACAGAGGAAGGGGAATGACCTTAGTTTGTTTCGCAAAAAAAAAAAAAAAAAAAAAGAAAGAAAGAAAATACATATATAAGTAGTATTGCATATTTAAAGTTATAGTAAACATAACTTTAGAGTTAAGAGATAAGCTTAAGTTTTTGAAATTAATTAGTCGCATATGCAGGAGTGATCAAGACAAGACTGACAGCCTTACGTAAATCTGGTTGTTATTATTAGGGAATTATTTCATAATTTTTGTGAGAAATTGAATGAGATGGCACTGAAATCATAACTGAACTGCACAACATATTGGAAGATGAGCTATAGTACACAAAACAGGTTTTCACAGTAGACATCATGCAAAAATTGTCTGCTGGGCTGTCAGCTCACCTTGAAAATCTTTGTAGACCAACTATGCAACGTTATTTTCAGCTGTAACTAAGCTGTGATAGTCCCTGAAAGTTCTCAGAAAGGCTTCTGTGTATTTCTGTGCCTACACATTTCCTTAATTTCATGACCTCCACAGTCTTACTGGTCCTGTAATACTCTGGGGGCAAAACGAGAGGCAAAAAGGGCAAAAACTGAAACAATGTAGGATTTAAAGCAAAAATCACCATTTCTTGGTCCTGCAAATGGCTCTGAAGCACATCATTTAAGCTACACAAGAGGCACAAGTCTATTTATCTGAACCAGAATAGGACAAGAATACCCATAGTTAGATTCAGGATGTTGCTACTAATCTCATTCCCTCTCTCCTCTGCCTAAATGCTGCCTCGATTCCTTTGTTCCTACTCTTGCACCAAGTCTTTCCACCTGAAAATAAAAAGGTCAATAACAAGTCACACTAAATTCAGTGTTCTCTCTGATGATTACCATATAAGAATAGGAGGAAAAACCCCTCAGACTCAGTTTAGTTACTGTGATTAGGATCTCAAGTCAGAGGTGTATAGTTGTGTTTAGTAGTCCCTGAGGTATTTTTCCTCCTTGAATTTTTTCAATGGCTTTGAGAACACTTGCAAAATTCTGACATGTATCAAATCTTATAGTGAACATTTTGCAGCTTGTCTACTTAGAATGTGAAGTAATACTCTCTTTTGTGGATTAAATCCTTATTCAGAGGATTGCAGTTCATACCCAGTATTTCTCGTATTGTAGGAGGAAGTAGAATGTGTCTCTGTTTATTCTTCACTGTGTTCATGATTTTAAAGATGCTTAAAATAGCCTTCTTCCTGCACATATAGCCAAAACTGAAATAGCAAGGTTACATCATTCCATGTCTGGAATCTGTTTCATGTAAATAACTATATTTCACTTTCCCTGTGTGCTTTGGAAATAGATACCAGAACTAACCCTATCTTAGAGATGTAGGTACAGTATTTGGTTGGATTCTTTAGTTAAAATACTTAGTATTCTATTTTCTAAAACTGCTACTAAATTTTTTCAAAAAGCTATATGTCATCTCTCTAAGACTCCAATCCTATGTATAAAATTTAGTTGCTTAACCGTTCACTACCCAAGAAAGGTGAGGCTGTGTTTTGCTGTATGTAAGTGGCATCACTCGTCTCTGAACTGAATGTCATTAGCTGCTTGTTACCTAATTGTTTGGTGGCAATCTTCCTTCAACTGTTCACAGATAGCTCATGTGCTTGCCCCCTAAAGAGCTCAGAAAAATTTGTCTGTGCTGTTCATTCTTCCTTTAATCTTGATCTGCAAATCCTAATATTTTTTTAATTCTGAAAAATATCCCTTTAAATAATTCCTTTAAATTTATAGCATTCACCACTTACTACTGGTAGCAAACCACTTTAAATTAGAACAACTCAACAGAATTGAACTGCCTAGGCACCCAGGAACTACTCTGCCAATGTTTTGCTTTTCTAGCGAAGTTATTTGACCTTTATCTTGCAAGAGATGGATTCTTGATCTCTTTGAAAATCAGACCCTAACTAATTCCATTTTAAATACTTAAAAATTAAAATTAAGGCATGCAGAATTAAATTAATGTAGAAAATGTTGCATAATTATGAGATATCAAAGCAGATCAGTAACACAGTCAAGAACAAAACACTGGCCTCCTGAAGCTGGGAGCACTGGCATCACATGGTAACACTCCTGACTTTCTCAACCTTCCACTCACTGGGGCAAAGCAGCCGACAAAGCAAGTCCTTCAATTAGGCAGAGAAATTCCTCTAACCTCAAAGCATGTAATCATGACAACCCCAACTTGCAAAATCTTCATGGTTATCATCATTATACACAAGTCCATACCATGGGAAGGAATGGAAAGGCAGCATTTTCTGCCTGCCTGGCACAGGACTGGCAGAGGACATGTGACCATTACCCAAACTCTGCTCCAGGACTGAAGAACAGGGGAAAACCCATTATGACTATCATGGGCTGTGAGTGCCTTTAGAGACTGGTTAAAGTATTACAAACATTCAGAGGAAAAGGGAGCCTTGGTTGCCTTGGCCTAATCATGAAGTACTCTTCATGAGTACAGAGAAATACAAGAAAAATTCTGATTCCAAAAAATACTGAAAACATTTATAAGTTTATTGAAAGAGTAAAATAATTAAACCATTTTTATAAAAATGTAGGTGGCTTATCTTTTATTGATATAATTTTAAATTGAGCAGAATGGAATAATGAATGCAGAATGTTGTAGGAGCTGTCGGCTGCACAATGTTATAATGGGCACTATGCAGAAGAATTAGAGGTCTGGGACTGTTCTAGCAGTGCAGTGATTTGATTCCTTAACACCCTTAGAGTGCTATATAATCAGATTTTGGATAGTCTCACCTAAATTCTACTCTAATTTTTTGTACTGCTGAGGTGAAAAAAATCTTCCTGGTGTATTCTGGAGCAGAATCAGACTCAGTGCTTTACTACTCCATCTTCATTACAGCAACACTTTGACAGTCCATATTATTTTGACTTCAGTGAATAATAACTGCTGAAAAGCTAACAACACTTAAAATTAAAGCCTCCTTTTTGTTATATACAACTCAGTTTGAGAAATTGAGAAATGTTTGTGGAGGATTTCTTTCTCGGTGTCATCAGGGACTGCAAAATATGAGACATGATGTCCATGGAAAGGTAAAGTTTTGCACTAGTGGCCCTTAAGTACAATAGGCAGGATAGAATGAAACTGCAACATTTTCCAATTTGTGTTTTGGTGAGCTATTTAGAATACTGACATGAAAGGAATGGAAGGCCTTCACAATGTCTGATTCCTGGGGTCAACTCAGGATCTGCGTTGTTCAGTTTCAAAGGAGTCCTGTCAGGCTCCCAGTACCAAGGTAAATATCGGGATAAATCTCCTAGGAGATGTCTATGTAGTGTAGTGAAGGCTTTCTGAAGGGCTTTGAAAATAGACTAGATATTGCCTGGGAAGAAAAATACTTAAAGGAGAAATTTTATTTTCATTGTCTGAAGCAGGGTAGGCAACTTCAATGCAAGTATGCACTAATAATAATCACTATTTTTTCTAATGAAAATGTTTAGTGTTTAAGACCTTTTCCTTCAATATTTAAAAAAATATTGTAAAGAAACAATTTAGCCAAGAGTTTATCTGCAATGTTCACAGTCTAGTTATTTTGGTCATTGTGCCATTTTCTGAACAATTGAGTTATTTCATTCTATAATACCCTTTCAAGCATGGTAATTACTTTTTATTGTGGTGCATCAGAGAAGCTATGATCTGCTGGGGCAGTGATCTCCCAGCTGAAAACCTTGATAGCTCAGCCTTAGTGTCATAGGTCATAATGTGCATTAGAAGGATCATGATAGTTCACCATGCCAATGGAATTAATATTGATCTTCTCTATTCCAGCTGCATGAGGTTCTTGTCAGTGTTTTCCTGTGAACACATCCAAACCCTGTAGGTGCAGATTTCCTCTTGCCAGGTCAACTGATTCACATAGATATGATATCATCTGCTAACTTCAGGATGCCTGTTCTGCCTCTTCCTCCAGATTATTAATAAATATATTAATATGACAAGTCCCATAATGCATGCTGAGAACGTCTGGTTGTGACCATTCTTCAAGAAGAATATAAATAATATACCACTATCCTTGAGTCTGATGAACTGGACTTTTTTTTTTCAGCCCTCCAGAAGTGACTATAAGGATGATGTGTGAAATCAGTCCTTCCAAAATCAAAGTAGGGAGTGTCTGCTGATCTCCTCACATCTACAGAACTAGTGATCTTATCATGAAAGTAAATCAGGTTGGTCAGATTGCCATTCACAAACATTTCCTTCCTCATATGCCCAGAAATAACTTCAAAGGGCATTTGGACCATGATTTTTGCAGGAATTGAAGTAATGTGTCTACTACAGAGTTCTCTAATTGTTCACCTTTGTATTCTCAAATATTATGCATTATTTGGCTTTCTGTGCTGACTGAAGACTTTCTTCAACCTCTATGATTCCTCACAGAGACTTTTGACAAGCTATTCCAGAGCTTTGCATGTATTTTGTCTGGTCTCAAGGACCCGTAAAAGTAGAAATTTCTCTAGACATACATTATTCAAATCTTCCTACTTGGAGTAATTTATTTCCTTCTTAATAGCCCTCTAGGTACAAAGGTTTGTGAGACACTCAGAAAGACTCAAAAAACCAAAATTTGGTTTTCTCCCTCTTATCTGCATTTACTGTCACTACATAACCTACACACTTTTCTTATCCTTTTACAGTTACATGAATAACAGAAGCCCTGATGTCTGTTACCAGTCCTGGCTCTAGTTGAGCTTAATACCATTCATGCTTTTAAATTCCTTCTTGTCTGTCCTTGCTTCAGCATCCTGCATGCTTTCTTTTTTTGCACTGCATTTGTGACAGAAGATCTGTGTTTAGTCAAAAGGGTCTTCTGATCAATGTCACTCACTTTCATGAGGATAAGATGGGCTGTTGTGCTTGCAAGAAGCTGTTCTCCTTGATCTAACAGCTGCCTTGAGCTCTTTTACACCAAAAAAATTCTGCTTTCTTCAAGTCCTGGGTCTGTACTCTGCTAATCTCTCTCCTCACTCAGGATTTTGAAGTCATGTTTCACAGCCACTATGGTGCCATTGTGCCATTAGCTTATGAGGACTATTCCATTCCTCAGCAGCAGATCCAAAATATTGTCAGTCCAGCCAGACCATCTCATTTATTTATTGTCAAGCAGCTGTTATGATCCAATGTAAACACAGAAAGGCAAAGAAAGTTAAATGTCTGTATATAAAATTGAAAGAACTAAGAAGATTCAAAATATACCTAAAAATGAGATTAAAACCAAATGAGGTTAGATGCTGATGCCAAAAAGGTTATCCATTTGATTTAATAGTAAAAGAGGCAAAGAGAAGGAAAGAGAATAGAAAGAAGAAAGAGAGAAGGAAGTGTGCGTGGGGGGTGGGGGCAGGGGGACAGCGCAGGGTCAGGTGGCAGCACATCACCCATCCGAGGGTCCCAAGGACGTCTCGTTGCTCCCCTCCCTCGCTCTGCTGGGCGCTGAGGGTCTCCCGTCGCCGCTGCCACGGCTGAAGAGTCCAGAATCCAGTGATTAATGACAGCTGGCTTTGGGCAGCTGGGAGCGCCCCGGGCCTCCCTCGCAGGTGCCCCCGTGCCCCCGTCCCTGCAGCACCGAGCGTCTGGTGCATCGTCCTGGGGGCTCTGGCGCAGGGTCTGGGGACCCCTTTGGGGCCCTCTGATGGGCCGTGACACCCCCTGGGCCGTGGATAAGCTTTTCCCGGGGTGAAGGGGCCCACAGCCGATCTCCTCTGCACAGCGGAGGGCGGGCGCTCACTGAGCCTCTGACCAGAGGCTTTTCCAGCACCCCAAAGCCGCTGTGCCCGCACCCTGTGGGGCGAGGGGCTGTGTGAAGCTGGCAGCTCCGGGGCTGCCATCTCCTCCCCGAAGGTGCTAAGCTTGTGCTTTGTGACTGTGCCCATCCTGAGTTATTGCTTTATCTTATCTTCATCAGTGAAATGTAGAGGTCCTCTCAGAACCCCATCAGGGTGTGTGGTCTTTTCTGCAGCTTTTGTAATATATCCTGCTATAATAGGCAAAAGACTTCCATGAGAATAAACTATAATATTTCAGTCTCAGACAGCACCTCTCCCCAATGCACTCCTCGAGCTCCTGTACTGCTTGTGGTCTGTGCTTCCAGATTTCAACAACATTAAATTTTCCCATGAGATCCTGTCGTCATCAAATACCAAAAAGGAGATGTAGTCCAATTCTACACTGTAATTACTCTGTGATGCTCATCAGTCAAAGTTTGTAGAATCAGCAATTTAGATTACCAAGTCGAGTTCATTTGTCAAGGGAACATGAGTGTGCCATGACACCCTTGCTAACATACTCATGAAGCAATTGAAGTTCATAATTGCCTCAAATATATTAAATAAGTAACAGTCTATATTTGAACAGTGACATAAGTCCTTTTGTAGAGAGACATGATGGCCCTCTTGCTACAGAATGAGCACGAATAATTTTCATAAATATGTCAAGTAATAACACTGACTGGAAAACACTAGTCATGCTTGCTTCCATCTCACTGAGGACAACTGGGAAGCACAGTTTTGCACTGTCACACTTTCCATGCTGTTTTATAGTGAAGTTGGTAATATACTGTTCTGTACCCATTGCAAAGATTGTCTCTCTCTTACACTCCTGCTTTATTTGCATCAGCAGTATGAACTCTTGCACTTTTGTAATCAAATATTTTAGTGTCTTTTAAATATACGCTGCCACCAAGATCTTAACTCATGAAGAAGAATTTTGCATTGCTTTTGTTTTAAAACATAAATGTTTGAGTATGCAAGAGAAAAACTAATGTAAACAGCTGTTAGATATTTTTATTAATCTGTGTACTCCATGCCAACAAAGATGCTATGAGACTCTATCTAAATCCATCTCATAAATTGGACATAAATGTCCTCAGGACCAGAATACCAGCAAGAGAAATGGTGCAGCACTGCAATTGTATTGTCATTTTTTATTTTCTTCATTAAAAAGTTTTATATTAAAGTAAAAAAAAAAAAAAACAAACAAACAACCAAACAAAAAAAACCAACCAAACAAAAAAAAAAACAAACAAACAAACAAAAAAACCAAACAAACAGGTAAAGGCAAGAGTAAAATATTATATGATCCTTCTTTCTATTCACCTCTGTGTTCACATTTTAATTGCGCTTTAGTTTCAGATGTGCTTTAAAACTATTTCACTAAAAAGTATTTACAATAGCAAACAAAGTTCAGTAAAATTACTTTTTTCAAGCTTCTTAGACTACTTGGTTAATAGTAATTGCCTTCAGAATATAATGAGAATTGTTAATAGTGCTGCATTCTTATGAATTGTGTCTTGAACACTCTTCTTGTGAGGTTAGAGGTTGAGATCAAGATTGTAGTTCTGTTATAATCTTCCATGCAGATTACAGTTCATTTCATTTGGAAAAACCAGGTTTACACTAGTGGGAGTGATCGACAGTGGTGCCTCTTGAATATCAGAAAAACAATTTGGCCAGATGGTCTCCCAATAAAGGCCCAATAAAGTAGAAAATGGTAAGTGTGGAACTGAGACACTAGGCTAAACACGTCTATATGCCAAATCCTCCTATACATCTCATATATAAGAGTTCCACCTTTCTTTGGGCAGGTCTACTCAGATGTGTCTCATTGTCAAAATATTACTATCTCCAAACTCCTAATCAGTTTTTGTCATCTAGGAAAAATAGTGTTCTTAATGGAGGTGAAATACTGTCTTGTTGAAAATCCATTTTGCTCTCCCTAGTTGTCATGTACCATAATCTGACTTTTTCCCTACAATAATGCAAGTGGAGATCTCACTGCCAGTGCCACTGCTGTGCAATTTGATAGGGAACTATTTTAGATGTTTTGTGGTCTGGTTAAGTTCTTTGCATCCAAAGAAAGAATAAATGGACTTCTGCTGGAAGGTGGGTTTTTTTGGGGTTTTTTGGTAATTTTCTTTATACAAGGTGGAATATCTTTAATTTCTTTTTGTGCATAGACACATGGATCCTTCATTTGCCAATAACATTTCCTGCAAGATATGCAGCTCACAAATATACATTCAGCTATCACTCAAGACTCTATTATCAGTACAAGGAAAATCTTCACAGCTTTTAAATAAGTCTTCTACAGGGATCCTAAGTCCTCTCTGTCCCTGTGGCCTGTTCCTGGATCCTTAAGCTTCTTTTTCCTCCAGTCTTGAATCTGGGACACAGTAAGGGGAGTTGCATATTACTACTGAGAAAACTATATTGTATTTATCCATGAAAAAAATCTGTTCAGTTTTAGATGGTTCTGGTTGAATATTTGGACCATGAAATTATAAAGAGGAAATTATATGGATGTCTGCCTGGTAATTGTCACAGTCATTTTACAGCACAAACTTCTGACACCTCCACTGGCTAATATCTAAACAGGTATGTCTCTACAAAGACATAAAATGAGGAATATTTTTTTTTTTTTATCAGGCACCAAATATATGCATTTTTCTGCCTCTTTTTCTTTAGAAATATGCAGCAATTCCGAACGGCACCTAACTCCAGCCATTACCAATAGAAGTCCCTAATTCATTGGCTGAAACTTCTGTAAATTTAGTCTTTAATTTGGAGGTGTGTCAGTACTTCACATTCTGAACTGCATACATTTGTAGCAGGATAAATTAGCCAATGCCAGAGCAAAGGTAAATTTAGTACTTACTGTAACTGCGTCAAAATTCCAGTTTTACTGAATCACATTATGGTCTACAGTCAGCAAATCCACATACTCTTTACTGGAAATTTTAATTTACAGTCCTGTAATATAGCACAGCTACAATCAGCAGCAGGCCATAACATTTGCAGCAAATTTGGAAGGCCTAAGAAAGGGCACTTCTTGGGGTCACTCAGCCAGTGAGTTTCCTGACCTGCCTGCAGCTTTGTTTTTGTTTGGTTTAGCCGTGACAGAAAACTTGTTAGTGGACCTGGTGTCTGTGGCTGGTTTATTTTACTTTTGTCTGTCATTGGGTGCTATAACCATATTTTTACACAGAGATAAGCAACAAAGGATGGATCTGTGAAGAATTATATATTTATAATCCTAATTTTAACCACACAGTTCAGAAAAAATCCTGATGACATTTGAATTAGACTGTTATGGTTTTGCTTGCAGTATGGATAAATACTTGGCTACTTCCATAAATATATACAAATATATATGGCCCTCTTCCATTCTGTTTGAACTTAACACAACAGTTGCAGCAAACACAGAAATTTGACCAGGCATGTTACTTTTCATTCTGTTATTTTATTTTACAAAACCATGTTTGTAATTTTTCAGCAAAAGAGATTCTAATTCAGATAAAAAGGACATTTTTTTTCAAAGCACTTTGAAGAAAACAAAAGTGATAGAAAAAATATCTCAAATATATCATTGTAAATGATGCTTTATTCTGGAGTGGTTCAAAGATCAACTGCTGTGAAATGGCATTACATTACATCTTTGTCTGAGTCTTTATGACAATTACTCAAAGTAAACCTCTTAATCTCAAAACTTCAGCCACAGCTGGAAGCCAAATTAGGCTGAAGGACAGTATGTCTCCAGTTACACATTGTTCTGGTCTTATTACCAAAATCACCTTTATCATTTTAATCTACATAACATTTTCTACTCTACTTCAAGCAAGTTATTATTCATGAATGTAGTATGCATAGTTTTATGTAATTTATTGAGCTATTCTTTTGCTTCTTTTCTTAATGGGGAGCCCATGTATTTGAACAAACAGGAAAAAATGTCTTTAGTAAAATATATTGAGATTTTTCTCAGGTTGCAAAAGCAAGACCTGCATATCTCCACACAGAGTAAGTGTTTAGCTTTGACCTTACACTAGTTTGAAATTTCCCAACTGCCAAGGATTAGAAAAAATTATCCTTAAAAAAAAAAAAAAAAAAAGCTGGAAACAAAGTCATTATTTAATTATTCAAGGAATCCTTCTGCCTCATAGGCAGAAAAAGGATCAACCAAATATAATGGACCCCCAATTCCTCACATTTGCCAAAAAATTTAATCTTATAACGTCTGTACAAAGGTTTCTCTTTCACTAATACATAGTGGTAAGAGCATCTTTAAACACCTATTCTTCTCCTCTGCCCTCCTCCCCCTCTGTGAAAAGTTATCTTTGAAACAAGAAATTGTGAAAGTATCTGTCTATTCTAAAGGTAACAGCTAGAAAACTCTTTCATTATTTATTGAAGACTATTAAAGGTGATACTTTCATAATAAGGTGTCCATTTTCAAAGATTCTCCAATCCTACACGAGAGGAACTGAGAACTCTTACTCTGATACCAAGCAGCAATATCTTTCCTGACAGCATTTGGATCTTCAGTGTCTATATGAACTAGAGGATAATAATTAATCATAGTCCAACTATTCCTAAGCATTGCCTTTAAAAACTTTTGCCTAAAAAGTTTGATACAAAACTATTTGCATTTAAATATCTGTAAAGAAAACAGTTTTTTACACATTACATGCATTAGGATTTTCAGGAAGGTCTCACAAATCTCAGCGGTCTTTAAGGTTTATGCACTATCTTAATATAAATGTATTTATGCTTATGAGTTTGCTTTCTCTTTACCAGAAAGTATTTGGTACTATGGTACTGTGGGTGGAAAATTACTAAACTAAGAGCTATGGAAAAAGAGGTTAGAAGAAATTTCAGAATAAGATAGTGCTCTTCCTCAGCAACATTGAGAGGTCAATGAGGGTAGGTATTTATAATTTAGATCTGTTCCAGCTATTTATGGTATTTCATGTTCCTTAAACCATCTGACAGGTTCTTATCTGTTGTTACCTCTGAGAAACATTCTGAGAAGCAGCAGCTTCTTCTGTACCTTACACAACATCTGGTGCCTGAACTGCAGCCTCAAGTGGATTGAAGCTAACTCGAATAGCAGCTTCCAGCTGAGGTGTTCTAACCTCTCTGAAACAGTGTGTGTATGGAGGTGTGGGGGGTAGAAGTATCTTCTTTAATGAAGTGTGTGTTAGCATTTTGCTGATGCTGAGAGAAGGAAGCAGCAGTGGACATGCAAAATGCCTGTCCACTGCATCTTGTTTGGAGATGCCAGAACTGCTGTAAGGAACTTAACAACTTCTAGTCTATTTAAAAATCCACTCAACTTGTGACAGAGGAAATCAAGGATGTACAGTGCAAAACTCAGATGATATTCAAGAAGACTTTTAGAAATGTGGAATTATATTAGGCTTTGAAAGCTTTTCTTAGGCACATTTGTTCAAAAATCACAGATCCTTGTTATTCAGATATTCTGCTTCATATGCTTGTTATGGGCCTCACTTTAACATTTTCTTTTAAAACATAACTTCTTACAGACATAATTTAAATGTTTATTGGTCCATAACAGTAAGAGTTAATCTCTGGACATCAGCTTTATGACAGCAAATAAATATTTATAATGAAAATAATGATGTTTCATCCATCAGACAAATGAGTGCACAGGAAGAAGATTTGTTTTGAAATCACAGACAAGGATAAGCTATCTAGGAAAAAAATGCACTGAATATCTCCTCCTTTTAGACTGCTTCTAAAATATTTATAAACTTAAGTACGCTATAAAATTTTATTTACAACAAATGCAGCTTAAAACCTGTTTTCAACATGTATCTCACTGCACGAAACTAAGTTGTTCACAAATTTCAGAAAGCAGAGGAAATATAGAGAAGTGTCAGCATGACAGAGGTTTTTCTCTAAAAAAAGTGTTGCTGTGTGAAGCCTGTGTTTATTTATGAAACATCCAAAAGCAGAAGGCCAATAAAAATGAAGAGGTTTTTTAAAAAATGTTGAAAATTATAGGGTCTTATCACATTTCATAACTAGATTTTCTTTTCTTTCCTCTTTCTCAAACAGTACAATCAAGATTAAAAACTAGAAAGAATAGGTCAAAGAAAGAGATGAAGAAAATTAAATAGACAAGAAATCTGATACACACTTTACCAAATACTTGTGTAGTTCTGCCATTTATTAAGCAAGGCCTTATAAGGTACTTAACTATCTCTCCTGCATTGTACTTCATAATGAAGATATTTTATTTGCTTGGCTTAACATGTTTAATAAAACAAGAAAAGCATGGATATTATATAATTTAATGTAGCCTCTTTTATAGGCTTAAATATGCCAACATAAAGAAAAATTGACTTCTGTTAATCCTCATAAAGAAGTTTAAGTTTTGCTTCACTTCTGAACATGAACAATAAAATTTATACAATACATTCAACAAAATTTAAGAAACTCAAATATCCTGCATACTGCCATATTGAAAACTGGGTAGCTCTGCTAGAGTAAAAGTGTTGTGATATAAGAAGCTGAGCAAAGTATTGCAGAATTCTAAGTTTCAAACCAAACTTTAATGTGTGATAAAGTTAACAATGACAATGTTAATTAATCATTCACTGCAGGGCAGCTTCTGTGAAGTTCATATTTTTTAACTGGTGGAGCCAAATCTGTTAACTAAACTGTTTGTGTTTAGTAATTTGACTGCTTCATGACTTAGATATCAGAATAAAGTTTATCTCTATTTTAATATTGAAGGGGGAAGAATATCTCAATATGTTAACATACTAAATGTGTCTAAATAAATTTATGATGTCATACTAAAATGACCAGATTTATAGGCAAGGTTTTGCCTGTCATTTAACATTCTTGAAAAATCATTGGCTGTACTGAGATGTCACAGTTTGGCAATTTAAAAAAAAAAAGGATAATATCCCAGGTTAAAACCAGGGATGTAATGGGCGCATTTGACATTAGTTTGTAGGAAAAATCAATATACTAGTAATTCTTTAAACCCAATCCCAGATCTGGAGCAGAGGCAAGGCCTAGAGCAGATTAGACTCAGTCAGAATAAATAAACATCCCTTATGAAATATCATTTCACATCATTAGTCTTCCACAATTTGTTAATCTCTACATTCTGATCCATTGATATAAATGGATCAGAGTTCTGAGGAATATTCAGCAGGAAAAGCTGATGAAAAATAAAGTCTAGGCTCTGCCATTTTTCCAGTCTATAAGAGTCTGAGAGCTAAATGTGGCAGAATAAGTCATTAAAAATACCTGATAAAATCTTTCATTATGGTGAATATGAATGAGGAGATCATGAAGGTTTATTTGGCTGAGGAATGCTAGTGGTTTATTTGTGAAATAAAAAGAGGTAAAGCTGATAGTGGGGCACAGTTGTGGTCTTTAAGAGCTAAGATTCCATTAAGTTCTGATTGTATTGAAATTCCCTTTCACCCTAAGCCACTTTTCATTTCAGTTTTTAATTTCTCTAAAGTTCTCCTTGCAAGAACGTCTGCAACCTCTTTGATTTCACTGTTGTGCCAACATTTAATTTTACTTTTAAATGTAGAAGAATATAGTTTCAGATCTTTGAATGACCATCTGTCACAGTAAATTCTCATAATTCATAGAACCATAGAATATTCTGAGTTGGAAGAGACGCACAAGCATTGTCAAGTCCAAATCCTGGCTTTTACAATTTTCTGTTTTTAAGCACATGATTCATCCTGTCTATGCCCTTGGCAAAACACAACCTGTTTTCCAGGCTTCTGTCTATCTAACATTAGCTAGTTATTGCTTACCTTTGGACAATAACTGATTAGGTGATGTACAAGAATTTCCACTGCAAAGCTAGATCTGCTAGTTTGGTAGGCATTTTCTAGGTTATAATATTGCAAAAGCAATAAGAGATATTTTTTTCCACTTTTATATATTAACATTCTATTTTAAAAATCCCTCATTTTCTGCCATAGAAATTTATAGTCAGAGAGGACTTATTATTCTTTTGAAAAAATAGAGTGAGCAAATATTCTTTCATGCAAGTCATTGTTTTAGCTCAGAGCTAAGCTGAGTTGGACATAGCTAAAGGAAGTTGCATGTCAGGTGAGTACTCTTGAACATCTTGCCATGTTCTGACAGGAAAAAAGTCTGTTCACTGTGACAGCTGAAGTATTTTACTTATCCTATCTAGCCAAAGTGTCACCATGAGAGATACATCACCATTTTTTTGGTGTTTTTTAAGAGCAAGTGGACTGGTGTGAACCACAGTGTAATGGATATTCTGCGTGCCTGTGTGTGGAACCATGCTCTGGCTTCCACAAAACAGATGCAGCCATCAGAAATAATCAAGGGGGGTCCTCTATCCATCCCGCAGCAAAGAGATATCAGTTGTAAAGCAAGAAGCAAATGTATCCATCCATATTCTGGGAGGCGAGCAAAATCTTCATCCTTCATCCTCCTGGTTCCCCAGGTGCCTCTGCACAATAGGTCTGAGCTTTTGTATATAGAAAACCAGCCTAAGGACGAAGTGGATGAAGGTCCAGTCACACCAGAGGCACAACCACAATCAGTGATGTCAATTTGTGACATTACAGCTGCTTACAAGGAGAAGAAAAGATGGGGCTTAGAGATTTCCTTCTAAGGGGAATGGAGGGCCTGATATGTCAAGAGGGCCAAGCCCATAGGAAGGTTTGCTGCCTCCCTGTGTTTAGGATCTCACCAGGAAACTTCCAAGCCTAGTGTGGACTATGGACTATTGCCTGCTTCTGATCTTCAGTGTAGCAGCAAGGAACTGGAAACACATATTCTGAAGGCAATCAAAGGAATTTCAGAGCCTTTGGACATTTGGTATGGGAATCTTGGGCACAAGTATTTTCTGTTGTATTCTTCTAGTTGAAAGCAGCAGTATCAAAAGAAACAGATGGGCTGAGTCTACCAATACATGTCTTCACTGTTGGTGAAGACCAACTTCAAATTTTGGGGAACACCAAAATTTTGGTGTTTTGACAATGTATACGGGCTATGCAGGGTTAGGCGTGCTGGTATCAGACATAATCACAATGAGAAAGGAATTAGTGAGATTAACTGGCAGAGCTTTAAACTAAATATGATAGGGCAGAGGAGCAATATCAAGCTTGTTCCTGGAAAACTGTGGGATAATATGAAAAAGTTATATGCAGAGGGTGCTTATGATGGCTCTCTGCAGGTGACTCTGAGACGTACCAGCCATGCTGGAGCACAGCTGCAGTCTTACAGAGATGAGCCAATAAAAAAAGCCAGAAACCAACAGGGAAAAAGAAACTATATTTGTACAGTTTAAGCCTGTAGTACATTCACCCCTAAAATGCATTGCAAGTGAAAATTTAATAGTTTTGGATGACAGCTTTTAAATAAGTGTACAATTAACTACAGATTAAAATTTGTTACAAAGCTACTGGAAAACTGAATTTAGTACTCAGTCTATCCATCCATTTCCTGTTCTTCCCATGACAGGTTTCTGTCTACTGTTTCATTATCAAGCCCCAGAATAATCCTGAGGCATTTTATTTTCAGGGGTTTAGAGGTAAGTCCCTTTTTATAAGCAGGTGAAAGCAAAGAGCTGGAGTCTTGTTTTTTAGACTGCCTCATTTTCTTCTTCATGTTCCTACAAGAAAGGTATTGATCAGAAGGTTTCATGCTGTAAGCCAGCAGAAATGCATCAATCAGGTTAATTGCACATCCCATATTCACTTTGCTGGCTATGGACCACACAGAAAAGTGGAAAAGTTGTAGGACAAATGAGCATTCTGAGACATCAAAGATACAGACACGGCTGTGAAAGCCTTTTGCAAATCACCTGTAGATGTATATCACCTGCTAAGAACTTGAGGTTTTAGTTTCTCAGATTGGTCTTGTCTATTTTGCCAAACACATTTAAATGACAGAAGGAAGTAATAATGATAAAGCTAGCCTTCATAAATGTAGTGAGTACAACCAACTCTCAATGTTGTTTGTATTCAGCAACTGTCCCTCACTCTAGAGGGTCAATGTTTTTTATTTGTCTTAGTCTTAAGCAGAAGTAGCAGGTGAAGAGTTGAGAAGAACTTGTAACTTTAACACAGGAATAATAATAAAGGTCATAATGATAATTATTTGGTTTTCAGCAGAAGTTACAAGTATCTGGTTTTTAACAACTGCTGTTTAAGGCAAAAACTGAGTAGTAAATTTATTATTAAATGAAAGTCATATTCTTGTTCATTAAAACAAATCACTGAAAAAATTTCTACACTATGGTGCCAAGAAAAACCAAAACCAACCAACAAAAATTTTGAATTACAAAACATTACATGAGTCAGTTAAGAACATTGTAAATTTCATTGTTTATTTTACTACCCAAGACACATGAACCACCTATGTTTAAAAAGACTTAGAAATCCATGATAAAAAGTTCTTTTTAAAACAATTCCCTTGATCATAACTTTTTTTCCCTATTTTTCTTCAGCAATAAATCTTCTGTGAGAGCATGAACCTGGTCTTCAGAGGAGGGTGCCTGGACACATTGGTGTAGAAAATGCAAGGAAAAGCTGAAGAAAAAAATCAGAAGACAATATAGATGAGCTGGAGGGTAAAAGGGTTCATTTTTCTTTTTCTGAGCTAAAGGCAGGGCTAGGTACAGAGGATACAAGGAACACTGGTCAGTACTGAAATTAGAGGAGAAATGAATTGTGGAATGTAGCTGGAAATGTTACAAAAAGATCATTCAAAGTCAAATTGATGGGCTTGATATACTGAAAGGAAATTAATGTAAAACTATCTCAGGCGTATTCCACTGTGACCTCAAATCATATTTGTATGATTCCTGTTGTGCAAAATGTCACCAGACTACTTCCATACTCATGGAAAATACTTATTTCACTTTAATAAATGCCATTTAAATATTATTTTTGATACTAATTTGAGTATTATTTTAGCTCTTCCCCTACCCCATAAATTGCTTTTCTTTTCCTATCTGAAAAAATCCAACATGTGAAAACAAAATCAAAATGAAGAAAGTAGGAAAACAGTCACAATAATCATAACTAAAATGCATGCAAAGACTAAAATATAACTTCAACTTATATGTTGAAGTAATAGATTTAGTTCACTTCAGATAAGAATAAATAAGTTCAAATAAATTCAAATTCCTGGGTGTTTTTTTTTTTTTACAGAGAGGAAACCACTTCAAGTATTTTGAGAAATTATGAAAATATATTCATTACCCTTGAGGTTGTCTCTGTCTATTGCAGTATAGTCACTGGTTGCAAAACTGACAAGAGTTTTAGACCAGAATGTTATTCAAAACTAAGCTTTATCACTTGACTCTTAATTATTTTAAGGTTCTGACAAGATATCTTAATATTGTTTAGCTCTATTTATCTTTCTTTACCACTGGCAGTTTATACCATAATATGAGGTATATAGCCTATAAAAAGGTTATATTTTTCTCAGAGTTTAAGTTAGTACCTATAGCAAAAGAATATCCTTTATTTGAATTTGGTAGGGTAGTGAAAAGTTGAAATTGATGGAAAATTAAAGTTGCAATCTTTAATATCACAATTTATTATTTCTTCACACAGATCCCCAGATTTGTCATTCTCTACATTTGTTAACGGAATAGGCTTGATCAACTTCTCTTCTGAATTGTCATTTGAACTGCTGTATTTTACGATATAACTTTTTAATGATCTCCAGTTGTTTTTATGGCTATAATAGTAATGAGATCCATCATATGATGACATTAGCAATTTATTTACAATCTAGGCTTTCAAGGTCAGTAGAGTGCTCAAAGCACTGACATTTCAATCTGTTGATTTCTAGCAGCTTTGGAGTTTTGTAGCCAGAAGTCAAAGAAGGTGACATACAACATTAACAACACACAGAGGAACAGATTTTCATGTAATAGATTCATGTACCAGGAAAATGTTTGAAGACTTTCTGACAGGTCTGGAAAACGTCAAAGCTGGTCTTGGGCACAGCAGAATATTCTTGGGAGGAAAAAATGTATTTCAATTTTCTTGCTTTTGTACAAAACTATATTTGCTTTGACTTTTGGAGTTTTTTATCTGTGACAGCATTGCAGATTATACTTAGACTCTTTTTTTCAAGTTAAGTTGTTCCGCTGATCTCTCAGTTACTCAATCTAGAACTACTAAAACCTTTTGCAAAGAAAAAAGTAGATTTGACATAGACTTGACTGATTTCTGACTCATAAAGAACCTCATACTGCTGGTGTTAACATACCTCAGAACTAATAGTATTTTCTCTAATTACTTCAGTGGAGCAATAGACTCTCTATTACTCCAAGACTTTGAAATATCTACTAATATAGAAACATATAATTGACCTGTGGATTGGCAACCAAAGTGGACTTTTCACTTTTTCTCTCCCTTCGACTATTTTGCATAATGTATGTTGAGTACTAACCTTTCTGAATACATTTTAAGCAGGTCCCTAAAATCACTGAAGTGTCCCAATTATAGTAGTGTGACTTCTAGTATAAATACCTTAGTAGCCCCTGTGCAGCACTTAGCAATGTCTAAGCAAAAGATTTCAGTCTAATATATTGGAAAAGAAATACATATGGGCAGAGAGATGCTCATTCTATACTTTTTTCCCATTCATTTTAGTAACTGAAAATGCATACTTTCATTAATCTGTGACAGTCCAAAACAATGAGTCTGAGGAAAACATGTCAGCTACCCTCATGACAATTAGGGCATATCTGTGAGATAAATAAGCCACACTAATACTCTTTCAGATCTCAGCATGTTTGCATAGAATGTGGGATTTTGAATTGGTTTTTGATGGATGAAGAAATAAATTTTCTTAGGGCAGATGTCAACAAAAGTTTCTGTTTTCTAGGTAAAGCCATCTGTAAGTCTGTGTAATGAATACTTTTTTTCCTGTGGAAGTGTTAAATTTTTCTTTTTTCATTTGTATTTTATTTTCTTCTCCCTATCTTCACAAAAGCCTATATATATATTATTTCAGTATGTGTGGTGATCTAAAGTTATCAGAATGTTAACATATGCATTGAGGAAATCAAGGAAAAAAAAGAAATATTACTCATAAGAGTGAATTCTTTCAAAGCAAAGGAATCTCTTGGAATACAGTGTTAACATTGTACTGACGAAAAATTGCAGTATTAAAAATTAGATTTCCCTAAACCAGAATCATACGACACCATAAGTTAGAGAAAGCTGAGTGTCATCACTGAAGAAAAAACATAGCACATAAATGTCTTCTCCTAAGCTTTGATAGCATCTTCTGATGCAAACTCTCTGATCAGAATTGAACAGTTCCACAAACTGATCTGTGTCCAGATATGATAATTCTTCAAAATACGTCTGTCAGGAGAAAAACAAAACAAACAAACAAACAAACAAACCAACAATGGCTTAATGAATGCTTATCACCTCTGTTTTGTCTCAGGCATCCAGAATTTCAGTAGTCTCCAAAAGTTTAGTAATAAGATATTGGGTAATCAGAAATTTTGTTAGTCCACTTTCCCTGCAAATTACATTAATCAAATTATGCCATTTACTGTATTGTGTGAAACTAACATCAAATTTTATGAAGAAATCTTTTAAGAGCAGTAGAGAGCATGTTGAGAGTCTTAGAAATTTTTAATTCACGTTTAAATAAATCTCACAATAAATGACCATTGGAGGACCAGTCTCAAGAAAGGAAGTACAAGAAGACACTAAGAAACACAGGAAAATTGAAACATTCATATGATGTCCCAGGACAAACAGTTGTTTATCAATAACCATCACCTTCAGAAGCCTGCTGGACATTAACTACTGAAGCTCATCTTCCAGAAGGGAGTTGCACAGGAAATTATGTTATAATACAGAAACTCACTGGAAGTATGCTGCTTTCAATTCAACATTCCAAGTATGAAAACCTCTCCAGCTGCATTGAACAAAATGCCTCTGTAATTTGCTGAACTTTGTTACAACTGTGAGGTAAAGAGTAAGAGATTAATAAGACAAGGTATGAAAAAATAATTACAGAAAATTACAAGGAGATACAAAACCATCTTCTACCAACCTATGCACAAGTACAGCAGGCTTCCATTCAAGAATAGTACTTCATGACCAGAAGCATAGATAGTGGTAAGTCTGGCATTTAATTCTAAAGTTTGCCTGAAGAGACAACTTACATAGATGCATAAATAATGATACATATTATGAAATATCTGAAAATAAAATTGTGTATTCTTCAATAAATACAAGTTCTGTGTCATGAAAATTACACTTCTGATGGTGGATTGTAATCAAAATCTTATTCTCTGTGCTAAACAGGTCAAATTTCCTAAAAACAATTCCGCCATTAAAATTTATGAATGCATTAATGTAATTCACAAACTAAAAATATCAGTGAGAAATGTTACATATCAATATAATGATTATTGCATTCCTCAAAACAATGACAATGCATTTCAAATTTTAGGCAAAAGACTTTGCTAGCTCAAACCCCATGAGTTGACAGAGCAATTCTGTTATTCTATTTCAACAGGATTGAAATATTTCTTTTGTTGTAATATTCACTATTTCATCATACCCAAATGGATCCAAATGAGCATTATCAGACAATGATACTATTCATTAATTTTTTTACAGGATACTGAATGATTAATAAATATTCTTCATTGCTGTGTAAAAAGAAAGTGCTTATGTTCAAATTAAAGTTATGTTCAGGAAAAAGAAAGTTCACACATGGTTTTTTTCTGCTTTCTATGTTTTCTGAAGAAGAATGAAAATAGTGGTTATAGGGCAAATGAGAGGAATTGTGACTAACATTTTTTTCTCCTAGAAAAAGAATAATTCTTATTTCACTTGTATGCTTATTATTTCAATTAATTGCATATAACTTCATGAATTTTTTCTGATAAATTCCACTGAAAATATGGAAAAATAGGCAATATATATGAGCTAGAAGGAGTAACTAGAGAGTGAAGTAGTTTAATTCATGATAACAAAATTTTTAAAAATCTCTGATAATTTATATGTAAAGAAGTCAGATGAATAATAATTGATACAAAAAAAAATGCACTATCTAAAAGGCATTCTATCACAAAATTACTAATATTCACAATACACATCACTGTAGAAAGTTCAGTAAATATTTTCCTGTTTTATCAAAGGATTCTTTCATTCATCCTCTCCTTCTTTTATATTTAGATACACCAGCATATCTCAGACATTATGCCTTCATTTGCCTCAGAGAAATTGTATTCTACATTAAAAAAGTTTTTCCTGGCATATTTCTACTTTGGTGATATGAATCTCCCTTGCAGCCCAACCAAAAAGACTTTAAATGCTGTGTGTAGTAAATATTTTTCCCTGAACCTACATAATATAGAAATCCACTTGATATGGGACAAGAATATCCTGAGGTGATACAAATAAGAAGGTGGCACAGGGAAATACAGAACATACGTCTTTTGGGAAATAAAAAGGAGACAGAAAAGTTGAAAATCATCTTATAAGCAGGGTCGAATTACAAATTTAAATTATAAATGTTTACATATATTTCTAACATAAACCCTTTCATTCCAGTCTTAGAAATATTACAATACCAGAATGGGAAATAAGGTCTATAAGGCAGGAGACATATATTTATAACATTATTTCTTGGCAGAGGGTGTTTTATGGATATTTCTGGTCTATTACAGACTCTCACAAATCATTTGTATTCTCTAAGCTTTGGGCAGCATTTTGAGCTGTAACCCATAATCACTTGTTTCAGCTCCAAAACCAAGCAAATATTTCATCAGCCACAGGTTTCCCAAGCATTTTGTATTGGAGTAATAATAAAGAGAATTTATTTGGATTATGAGTGTTTTACAGAAAGTCACTTTTACCAAGGGATTTCCTGATGATGTCTAAGTAGACAGAATTGAAATTATTTTTTTTTCAACTTCATCAATATATCAGGAATTCCAATAGAATAACTGCCAAATTCCTACTGTATCAGTCATTCCTGTTAATTCTTTAATATTAGTGTGGCCATATAAACTAACATTAGAACTACAAGGTGACTAGCAGTTATTTCATCTCCTACCTTAGATATTTCTTGCAGATATTTCATATTTTGCTACATGGCAGATAGCTATTATTACTAGAACAGCAGATATTTCAAGTGTTAGTAATAGCAAAAGCAGATTACAGCTCATACTGTTCTGTTGCTCTTCAATGTTAGCCTAAATTCCAGACTTTGCCTGCAATGATTCTACAACTATAAGCAACATTTATTTTAATGCATTTAATAATCTTAATATATTCTTTGTAAAAAACAGTATCTGTTGGTTTGTATTTTTTTTTCCTCTCTTTCCTCTCCTCCTACTTGGAGGAGAAAGGCCAAAATAGTATTGTTCAAAATATTTTTTCTGAGATACATCTTCCATTGCACATGTCCTTCCTATAATTTGCTTTCCACACTACCATCAGGCCCCAAAAGTTCACATCCTATTCAATAACAGAAAGAAGAGAAAATAAGCAAGCTCAAAGGTCAATAATTTTGTTTGGAAATTAAAGAGATGAGCAGGAAAAATTATATGCCTCATATGTATATGAGATTAAAAAAAAAAATGAACAAACTCTTTCCATCAATCCACTTTCAAGCCATCTGTCAGGTTTGTCTAAAATAAACATGAAGGGAAAAAAGAATCAGACTGTATTGCTAAAGCACACTCAGCTAACAGTAGATATTACATTTCCAGCCACTTTTTGCTATTGAGAAGATCCTGGACAGGAAGAACAATGTAGGTACTCTCAAAATTACTCCAGCTTTCACTCTGGAAATAAAATTTTCTCCTACACTGCCCCTTCTGTACACTTGAACCCTAGGTGAGTGTGAGGCTTTCAAAATAGCATTTGTTATCTGTTCCAAATTTTGCAGAGCTAATGCAATTTTCCCTTGCAATCATAGGTTAAGATCATAGGTGCATGAGAAACCTGTATTAAACATTTCAGAAAACACCAGACTTTTTAACAGCAATCTATTACTGTAGGCAGAAGTGAAAACCAATACTAAGATTCAAATCTGCCTGGCCATTATGGTATCAAGCTATTTCAACAGTAGAAATTTACCATATTTTTCCCTTAGAAGGAAAAGTATAACAATTTTGCTATGCCCAAAAAATCCCCAAAAAATCCAAAACAAAAACCAAAAAATACAAACCAAAAATACAAAAAAACAAGTACAACAAACAAACAAACAAACAAACCCACCACAACAACAACAAAATCTGAAAGGATCTCTCAGTATAAACAAGAGGAAGAGGAAAACACCCTTAAGGTTCTTTGAGTGTTTTCTAAGTGTTCTGATAATCGAGCTGCATTCTCTTTTATGTCTGGATCTCAGGAGTACTGAGCAGGGGAGGATTCACTTAAGAGCAAAGGAGTGATTGAGCTCTTTAGCAGATTAACATCTCATAACATTTTATGTTTCATTATGCTACATTTTGACCCTGAACTAGATTTGAAAAGAACCTGAAATGGTTCCAATTTTTTTTTCTTCTCTCTGGTTCATGCTTGTGGAATAAATGCAGAATGTGAGACAACACTTTGCTTATTCATACTAAAGGGAAGCATTCTAACTTAGAAGAAGGCTATGAAAAACTGTCTTGTTGATTATCATGATCCTGGAGAAAGCTGTCCTGCTTATTTTGCCCCAGATGAACATTGGGCAGACATGAAACCCAGATGAGAAAAAAATATATTATCTTTTATTTAGCTTTCCAAAAAAAGCAAGGATTTTTGGGCCTTCTTAGACTCCTGTAAAATGAAACCAGCAATGTTTAAAAATTTCTTTTCACGTACTTGACAGCCTAGAATTGTAAGAATCTCAGCAGGCTCACCATAAAATCATGTTCTAATACAGAAAAGGGTCAGTCAGAAATTTCTTCCAGGACACCGGCTGAGTAATGAAGTATTGCCTTATATTTTCCCCAAAGATTTTCACTTCAGTCACTACAATTCATAACTCATTATTATTTATGTTTAGGTTAAAAAAGAAACAAAACCCCAAAAAAACCAATAAAACAAAAACAAAACCATAACTATAAGAAAGACAGTTATATTTTGCTTTACTCTGATCCTTCCTGATTTGTCTGCAACATTAACATCTCTAAATGTCTGTCTTTTTCCTTTTACAAGCCAAAAGCATTTTTTTTTTTTTTTTTTTTTTTTTTTTTTTTTTTTTGGTGAGGTCCATTGAGAACAAAAATTCATGGAAAGGGATGAGCACACAACCTTATCTGTGTTACTGCTTTAATTCAGTTCCAGCATGAGATTTTGAAAATAATGTCACACTTGCCACCATACCCTTTTCTTTAGTTCTAGCACAGAGCAATTTTTTTCCTAAATAAAAACTGCATTACTTTTGGTTAAATATAAAGCCAAAAGTGTGGTCCATCTGGCAATCTGTATTCAGGCTTCCAAAGTATCAAAGTAATTTCTGGGAAGGTGCACCAAATCTCTGAAAACTATTGCTATTGTATTGGAAATCATCTCAAAAATATTATTTTTCTCCTAAAAAAGAAAGCATAATCATCCGAATGGAAAGTAACCATCACTAATTCACAAATCATTAAAACTCTGTGAATGAGAAAAAGTGAAGTAAATATGATCACAAGATGAGGAATAGGTTTACCTAGATTTATTAACTAGGTTAACTAGGTTAATAACTAGTTTATTAATTAGGTTAATAAATCTTTGATGGGCATTCTTTAAAAGAAGGCAGATATTTAGAACACCTTCTATTTTCCAATAATAAAATGTCTTCCCGTTTTGGTGTACCACAGCTCCATAACATGAAGGTAAGTTGGATTCTTTGAATAGTTGTTAAAAAAGACATTTTCTGAAAGGATAAATATTTTAAATTAATATTTACATTTTTTTTTGCCAAATCCCTGTGACATTTACAGCATAAGACTACAGTGTATTAGACAAACACCTACTAGCACTTCAGAACAATTTAGGACAGTCACACTGGTAATGACATCCACCATCATATGATACACAGTTGGAAAAAAAACCTCAATGAAGGTCAGGAGTGAACAATGTCTAAGAAGAAAATACTTCAAATTGCTTGAAATATTCTGTGTTTGAGTCAATATTTTCATCTTCCTTTCAATTAGTCACCAATTTTCTTATTCTAACTTTATCTCTGTGTCATTGCTGCACCATAGTCCCACAGTATCAGCACCTACTAACAGGCAGAGCTGACTTTTAATAGAAAGGTAAAATGTTAATGCAGATTTTCTTAAGGACTTCTCTGCTGTTGATACCTTAACATCAGATAGAATACCTCATTTTCTTTCATGTCAAATTTGAACCAGGGAATACAAAAATGGGCACATTTCTCCAGAAGGTAAATGCTGAGAGTGTTAAAAGAACATACTGTTTCACTAAACTCAGTCATTTCATGTATCATGTCCAGGCAGCTTAAGAGTAAAAGACCCTTGAGACAGTTCAAAGTTTTGATCTTATTCATTGGAGATTAATTGATTTAAAATGCATGCCATAGATGCATAATGAGTCAGATTCTATTTTATCATACTTTGAAGGACAAATCAGACTTCTCCTTATAATATTCTCTTCCAATAATGTTGGAGTGTGAAAAACAGAGGCCCCTCTGAGTCTCTCAAAGAGAGAACAGAATGCAGGCTTTTAATTAAAACCTTTAGAGAAATTAAAATACATTAAGCCACACAGACATGAAGTAGAAGTGTAAGCTTTAGTTCTAAGTAAATAAAAGAGTAAGCATCGGTGAGAGTTCAGAAACTTAGCTCTAGACATAATGAAAACATAGTAAGAACATTGCTTACATTCTTCAGATAGAACAGATAGAACTATTTGTGTAAGTAGATAGAGCTGCACGTGCAGGTTATGCGTAATGACTAACATTACTTTCGTACTATAGAACTAGAATCCTAATAGATTTAGAAGAAATGCTTCAGGTTTCTGTTTTTAGCTCATTGGGTAATTTGTAAATAAAAATCCATGTATTGGAGTGAGATTGATCTCTCTCTCTCTCTTTCTCCTCACCACCACCATCACCACCCAGAAGAAGATATGAGCTGCTGCTGCAACTTCTGCCTTTTTTCAGGACTTTGCACCAGAGAACTGCTTTTGCTTCTGATCGGGAGTCTATGCCAAAAACTTTTAGTACGAACTTTAATGCTTGGGACTCTTTGTCTTTGAGAGTGATGTGCCTCTACAAACAAACAACTTTACAGCAACGAACCACTGCTCTTGACTCTTTGAAGACCTAAACCCATAGCAATCTCGACACAACAGAACTAACATTTTCATCTCATTACTATTAAGTTAATTTTAAAATCCAACATATCTAGACAGTAGAAAGGAGAGGCATTTGTGACACTTGGAGCAATGGAAAGAATGAAATTTTCAAGGCAAAGCTTGGATTTGTAGCCTTACCTCTAGAACAGCAGCAAAGCAGACTCTTCAGTTCACATGGTTTATGGTATGTAGAGAAGACAAGAAAAACGCAAATGAATTATCGTTAAGAGTTAAAGGGGCTTACTATATCAGTTATTAGTATAGAGCAAGTATCCCACAGCAAATGCCCTGTGTTTGATACATTTTAAATCTCTGCTGTTACTGAACTAAACATTTCTCTGACAGCATTTCTTGATTTAAAGTTGTGTTGCGGATTTCTGCTGAACTGATCCTAAGCAGTTTCCATAGCTTTCTACTTTAACACTAGTAACGTATGCTAATTAATTCCATGTGCCTCTTCTAAGTAGAAGAACACCTATGATGTAAAAAGTTAGGAACTTTTCCATTTTTTTTTCTTCTTTTCTTTTTTAAAAATTTTATTTAGTTTTCTTAAGAACAGGGAGGCATTTCTTCATTTACAAAATGCTAGAGTGGAGCTGTGTATTTTGTGAGGAAAATGGTCGGAGAAGAATGGCCCTTCCCTGGAAGTGTTCCAGGCCCTGGATGTGGGCCCTGCGCAACCTGAGCTGGGACAATGTGTTCTTGCCCATGGCAGGAGAGTGGAACTAGGTGGTTGTAGGATACAGGGTGATAATTGTGACAGTGGTTAAGGCTTACGCTCACCAGAAGGCCCTGGGGGAAGGCACAGCCACGAGCTGGAGTGATTTACCAAAATATGAGTACTGGTCTAATACCAATACTCAAGTGTGATGGACAAAAGACTCTCTAACAATTTAAAGTTAGAAAGGATATGTTTATTCAGCGCTGGGCAGCAGCGTGAGGTAATCCTCTGATACACACCACAAAATCACAGGTGATCACAGAGTCTATTCATTAGCAAAGGATTCAAACAAATACATATTCATAATAACAGCCCCTCCCATCCCTGCTTCCTATGGTAATTAGCTTGAATAGCTATTAAGCATGGATGATTGACTTCTTAAATTAAGTCTGGGCTCGTTTTCATGGGGAGGGGTCTTAAAAGGAGGAAATAAGGCGAGTGTTCCTCAACCTAAACTCTTGACCTTTTCTATCAATGACAATACGAATGATTTCTGCGGATAGTCCAATTTCTCAAAGAATGGGTTTCTGGTTGCATTGTCTATTTTCCTTTGGATCTGCTGACTAGTTTCATCTTTTCCCATTGTAAGTGCAGCTGAGCAAACATGAAATGACAGACAATCAATTATTTGAGTTTCAGATAACTACTCCCTTCTAACTTCTAACTTTTAATTATTTTCAACAAGGCAACTAAAATCCTAATTTTCGAAGATTAGTGTTTCAGGAAGGTTGGAAATTGCCTGAGGGATAAGAGGCAGCTGTGAGTGAGGAAAGGGTCAGTTAGCGACAGCTGGGAGTGAGATTGTGATTGGCTGGAGGAGTGAGTAGATGGCATATGAGCAGGACCCTGATTGGATGGTAGAATGTGTGGACAGTGTATGAGCAGGAAGCTGATTGGATGGTGGAATATGTGGACAGTGTATGAGCAGGAAGCTGGTTGGCTGGAGGAACGTGCAAATAGCGTATGAAAAGGAGTCTTATTGGATGGTAGGATGCGTGGGTGCCCTCTTCCTGTAAAGTTCTGTGAGGCCTTGGTTTGGTTTTAGTTATGTCAGGTAGGGATTAAAGGTATAAAAATGTGTGATTTCTTCAATAAAGAGATCTCCTTCAGACACATAAAGGGGTCTGTGTCGCTCTGTTCCAACTGCTACAGATGATCTTTAAGATCCTTTCCAAGCGAAACAATTCTATGATTCTATGAAATTCATGTTATTTTTAATGCAAACGTGGTTAAATTCCATTATATACTTGTAATCTGTAAATGCATAAAAACTCAAAACTCATTAGCAATTTTGTAACTGAATTGTAAAGAGTTCGTTGAAGTACAGCAAATAGCAGACAAACTATTCAGCATTTCATAAATATTGCAATAAAAAATGGTTTAATTTTTGTTACATTTGCAAGCCCATTTAAAAAAAAATGCATCTTTAACTATTTTCTAAGCTCTATTTATGTAAGTACCATGACACTGACCTTGCCTAGTCTTCATTTCCCATCAGAGACAGATACATGTGTGCATGAACACACATGTATTTACTGATTTACTATCTGAGGAAAAGAAGGCTTTATTCTGGCAGTTGCATGAGTCTAATACTCTATTCCTTTAATGTGGCCACAATTCAACAAGAAGGAAAACAATACTGAATACTTTAAAAATGCCACTACAGCCACCAAACCTGCTAATATTCAGGCAGCAGCTGCAGAAGATAATGGATGGACTTACTTTTTATATTTTTAACAACACAGACTGGATTAATTATTTAGAGACCTTAAATATATAATGCTTTCAAAGCAGGGAAATGGACCAGGTTTCTAATGATATTGACTTCCAAAGTGCTATATGGAGAGAAAAAGTATTAGATTATTAAGTATTCTGATCTTAATCTTTACATTGCAGACTATCTGTGTATTGATTAGAGCACTATGCTTTTTCCTTCTAGTGAAAGCCATTTAAAGGCATCACTAGCTGCTGTTCTAGGAAATGCATTATTGTGCCTTCTCTATCTTCCCATATAATCAGAAAGTCGTAGGGTTTGTTGTGTCAAGGTTGGCATTTTGTCTGCTTTTTTTAAAGCATGATATGTGGTTCTAATTTTCATGAAAAATAGGCTCTTTGTTCCATCGTTAAAGGAAAACAAAGATGACTGTTTAAGTGAGGCTTTGGATTTTGCAAAGTAAGAGCTGTTGTTCCACCATTTCTCTGCACAAACTAAAAACTGGAAAGAGACTGAGTTCAAACAGTAACATATTCTAGAATAATAGAAACATAGAATATTCTGAGTTGGAAGAGCCTGGCCCTGCTGAGGACACCCCAAGACACCCACCATGTGTCTGAGCGTTGTCCAACACTTGAGCTCTGTCAGGTTTCCTGCTGTGACCACTCCCCTGGCATGCATGTCCCAGTATTCAACCACCCTCTGGAAAAGAACTTTTCCTAATGTCCAATCTGTTTCCAGTATGTTACACATTTTCAAGTCATTTCCAACACAATGATGACAGTCATCAAAAAATCTGAGACATCAAGATGTTCATCTACATCTTCACACCAAAGAACATAAAATCAAGAGTTCTAATAAAATAAATTAATTTTATTACATACTGGTAAGGTATTATTTATAAAAATAAAAGTACTTAATACTCTTTTTTTGTGATATAAAAATAATGGTACTCATTTATAACCATACCACAACTTCTATACAACACTGTCATTCTTCTGTTTTCTCCCACGCTTAAAAAAGTGTAGTTCATTCACTGAAAGCTGTAAATTCAGGTTAAAAACGAGAAAACATTTCTCAGATTGAGTAAAGCACTGGAATATACTTACTAGGGCCTCCACCACTTGAGATCTTTAAGAACAGGCTAAGCCACACCTGTCAGCAGTAATAAAAATGTAAATATTTCTGCTCTGGGCTTTGAGAAGAGCAATTATCTCCTTTTTTCTAGCCCCATCAAGCTATTCTGGGACAGTGTCTCAATAACACATATGCTTCAGTACCTTCTTAAATGCTTAATGTACCCCAGAATTAATTGTATAGGCTTCAAGAAGAAAGGAAAAAATCTGAAATATTTTACAAGTCTTTCACATATAGAATTTTAATAGTTTTCCTTCATAAAGGCGTACTTCTCCTGGTTTAGAGAATAGGTTGTAGGATTTTTCATGTTTGGATTTTTCTCAAGAAAGGTGAGCTGAACAATTCTAGAAATCTTTTCCTGTATATCCAAGAAGTGAAAAAATGGCATGAGAAGGATTTAGATCCATCTCAGAATTTTTCTACAATATCTGTTGCTGTAGTTTATCTATGCACAGTAAGGAAAGATTTAGAAACCAGAAGATGAAAGATATAGTGGAAAATCTGCTGGTAGCAACAAAGTAATAATATACAAATGCAGTGTCTCTGTGCTTTGAACTTCTTGAATTCCATTAAAGTTCTAAAATATATTACAATCGATTACCCTTAGTTTTGTAGTTTTGTAGGTTTACATTTTTGCATACAAAAATGATTAGGAAAAATCTGGGAACTGAAGGAGTAAAGAGAAGGATTCCTTCCATCTGAAGTTTTATTATACATCCAACAAAAGGATTATAAAGGACAGTCCTTTCCACTTAGTTATAAACAGATAAAATACTGTGATTAGCTGGATACAGATTTTAGTATGTTGATGCAATCTTGATCCTTTTGAAACCAATTAAAAAATTCTTACTTCCTGAATTAGAGATAAGATATAACTTTTCTTAATAGATCTATATTACAGAGATAATTGAGTGAAGGAGGTAAAATTTTGAGATTTCTGCCTAAACAAAAAACTTAGTATAAAATCAAAAAAGAGACAGAAAAAAAAATTATTTGAAAATCAGGCAAAACTGAAGAAATTATTTGCAAATATTGCAATTTAGGGTTTGTGGGTGTTCTGATATATGTCAGATCCCAAATGTTATAAAAAATGTCGAATTGAAACAAAATAAGGGAAAATAAAAACAAAATAGGGAAAATCCACAGAAACAATTAAATTTATACGCTAAAAGCTTATTCAATCAAATATTAGTTATAGTAAAACTCAATGGCCTCACACAGGGACCTCTGTAAGAGTTAAATTTGGACATCTGCTTGTGAACTGCACGGAATACACCTCTGCACACAATGGACCTTCAAAGAGGTACTTAACAACCTAGTTCCTTGTTTTCTTAGATGAAGCAGTGCTGCTCAGCTATCTCATGGCACTACTGAGGTCTCTCTCCCCATTCATTCTCTACATTTACTGTAGAAATTGGAGTGAAATACAGAGTATGCTGTCCCTGTTGTCATTCCACTGTGTAGGCTATACATAAAAAATTCTTGCATGTCCTGGTCATGCAATATAGGAATACAACCACACAAATATGTAGGAACCAACAAGATGCATCCCAGGGAAGGGTCCAGGGAAACTGTCTCAGCCTTTCAATACTTAAAGCAGTAACATAAAGAGACGGCTTTTTATCAGGACTTAAGGTGATGGGAGAAGGAATAATGGTTTTAAACTAGATATTCGGAATTTCAAATAGGAACATAATTACTTCAATACTCAATATGTCACTTATTACCAAATACATGAAACTAAAATGGCTTGAGAGCAATTTGTTGTATGTTTTCTCTTTCCAAGTTCATGATATTTCTGGTGATTCTGAATTTATCTCTTACAGCAACTTGTATACTATTTTCAGCATTACTGTGAAATTAGATTATAATGACATTTTAAAAATTAAATGTGTGTTAAAATGTGTGTATATAAAATTCAAAGTTCCATATAGGGAATGGTTTGTCAATATCTAAGAACAAATATTAGTAATAAACATGATACAAATACAAAAAAAAATAGCAAATCGTTCTAGCAATTAAAAAAAGTAAAGGCATGTCTGTCTGTGTCTGTTAAATCTTGGGTTTAGAAAAGAAAATTAATCTTGCTTCAGAAATTTTCAGAAAGGAGAAGAAATCAGACTCTTTTAAAAAATGACAAATATCTAAAAGAGTGATGAAACCATTGACTTTACAGATCAGCAGCATTGTTTATGTTGTGTCCTGTTTTCTTAGCTTCAGCTCTTTTATCATCTGTAACTCAGGTATAAATGAAATCATCAGTACTATAGATGCACTAAAAAATTGATTCTAATCTTGTTCCATAAACTTTAGACAGAAGGAATCAATATGCTTATTTCATTTCTGGGAAGATTGTACACACAGGCATAGTAGGAAAGAGGAATAATGAATCAAAACTGATGTTTTACAAATCACTAAGAGATGATGGCAACAATTATGTCTAAAGAGGTAAATGAAACATCAAGGCACAATTTCCTATCTAAAGACTTCTATTAGTAATGCATTAGACACATATTTCCTAATTATTTTTCTCCTTTTTAACATATTCAATTTCAACTTGATTTTAGAGTCCTATCAATGGACGCGCATTTCCAATAGTGCCAAAGATTTAAACATGAACAAAACCATTTCAAAGAAATGTTTGGGCCAACCATTACATGTGATCTGTCTGAATTCATATGTTTTTATATGATTTATATGATCTTCATAGATTTTGTTTTAATGCCCTGTCTGAGGTGAAAAAAGAGTGACTTCTCTGCTGTGTTTCATGACCAGAGCCTTCAGCAACATTCATGTTAAATTTCACACATGAGTACTGAAAATGCAGACTGAACTTTTGAGTCTACCTTTAATCTCTTCTAAACCTGCTACTGGAAATACTTTCATCAATTGCTATTAGCAACAGGAAGCTCAAAGTGCCATTAAAATAATTTGAAGTCTGAATATGTTAGTGTCAGGCAAAAGATATTGTTTACATATTCTACCTGAGCAATAGAAATTTCCTGAAAATGGAAAAATTCTGAGACTTTGAGTATGCCTGAAATGAACAATATGGTATTATATAATTTGGGCTATCAACTTGCAGCCTAATTTAGAGCTAGTAAAGCCTGAAACCCAGCACAATACCCATTTTTCCCCTAAAATTTATAATAACTTAGTTCACACAACATGGACCACTTAAACTCTTGTTGCTGGCATGAAAGTCACTATGACAACATGCCAAATCTCCCCACATATCACTGTGAGATCCTATATCATGTTTCTTTCCATGGTCCTTTCATTATCAGTGAAATGACAATAATAAAGGGATCCCATTATCATAAGAGGGCAAAAATAACAAAATTTTTTTAAAAAAGTATCTGATATGTCAATCTTTTTGTTTGTTTATTTCATTTCTATTTTGTTCTTATAGGTGTCATTGCATTTCAAGGATACTTTTGTTTCATAGCTTTAGAATAATTCGCACATAAAATATACATTGCACAAATTTTTGGAATGGGGTCCACGTGATAATTTATTAAGATAAGTTCTTAATTTTCACGAGAACACAAATTCTGATTTATAAAGCAATTTGTGCATAAAGTAATTTAACCATAGGCAGTTGTGATCTCAGGAAATTAATCTTTTTCTGTGGTCAGCAGAGATGACTTTGTAGGAACAACAACCACACTACCACCACCACCACCATGATTACCACCACCACTACTACTACTACTATTACTACTAATACTACTAATACCACTAATAATAATAATAATTAGGTGTTCTGAATTATCATCTGGAGGAATCTCCCGGTCATTCCACTTATGGAAGAATTTGGTTTGTCAAGGAATTTTATGTTTGCAAGGGTAAATCACTGACGCCAAATACCACTACCATCAGTGTAAAGAAAGTTTAGAAGCCACTTGAATTTCAGTTGCTCTCCATTATACCTAGATATATACTATATATAGTTTTGAGTTCCTAAATACCATTTAGCATTTGAGCTACCAAATAAATTAAAGCAAGCAAACAAATAAAATAAAATAAAATAAAATAAAATAAAATAAAATAAAATAAAATAAAATAAAATAAAAGTGAAAGGCCACACTGCCAGATGTTTTTATTCTCAGAAAAAAATTAAATGTACCTATGTTGGAGCAAACTCATTTCATTCGATAGCATTAGATTACCAGATCTTGCTTTTTTCAAGTACTTTCCTCAAAATTTGCATTTTATTGTATAGCTTTCGGTCTACCAAAAGCCCATTTAGAGGCTTTGTTCTGAACCAGTTCTGGGTATTTTTATCTGAGTATGAAAAGATGTTTTTTACATATGCTCATAATTTTGTGATTTTGAAAAGTAAGCAAAGCATTTTCTTTTTTTTCTGTGTATATCAGAGGTAGTTTAGAAGATAACTTGTATAATAGAATGTGATAAGTTATAAAATGTGATGAGTGGCTTAGAAAGAAACTTGGAAATCAAACATTCAAAGAACAGATGTAAGGTCATGTTGGATGAAGTTTTAACTCACTGAAGTGACTCAAACTATAATACCTTTTTAAAAACAAGTTTGAAATATTCTAAAAGATTGTCATGATGCACAAAGTGGAAGGTCATTGTATGACCTATGTTAGACAAGGATTCAAACAAAACATTCTGTTCTCAAAATATTTAAATTGTATAAAATTATATACTATATACTTTTGATATGGTAAATGAGATAGAGATGCAGCTCATTCTACAGGACCGAATGAATGCATTTGTTCACTCAGGTTTAATGTTTCAAAAATTTATTCTCAAATTATTTCCATTAAGTTACTGAAACTGCTTTATTAATACCACAAAAAGTCATACTCCTACTCTGATCTGTATTGTTTTATAGCAGGAGAGGTTTTTTTGTTACTAAAATCTTGTATGAAATTTGAACAATTATTGCATATTCCTCCAATATGGAGTTATTGCATATTCATCCAACATGGAATGAGATTTTATGGCAGTAACTTTAAACAGCATAAACCATATCCATATTAAGCTAAATATTCTAAAAAACATATAAGAGTATTCTGAAATGTGTTTCTATCCTGAACTTGTTGCACATAACAAAATAAAAGGAAAAAAATATCAGGCTTGACTAATAAATGAAATAGTGTCTGAATGGTCTAGAGTAGCACCTGAGGTATCTATCTTCTCTCCAGCTATGTACTTTGAATTGAAAAATTGCTGGTTCTTTTCACAAGACACATGAAACAGTACAGATGAAGCATGACTCAATCACAAATATTTATCTATAGGTATTATTTATAATTTTTTTAAAGTACATTGCATAAATGAAAGATAAACCAAAGAAAAAATCTATGGTTAAGCTAATTATAAATAAAATTATGCTGGTACTAACTAAATATCATTGAAGTATTGAAGTGCTGAGACTGGCAACGACACAGTTAATGAAAGAACATGTTTATTTTGGGGTGTTTTCTTTCTTTTCCTAAACCAGCAAAAAATATAAAAAATAGTGGTGGGAAGAATTCTCTTCTGCTCCACATACTTTAGTCAAAATTGTTTAGTAATAATAAATATGTAGGTTGAATATTTACATATCAACATAAGCTCTTCTGAAATGCACAAATTTTGTTTCTAAATAAGAGATACAAATCCTAAAATATCAATTACAAATCTCAATATATGAAGATGTAGAAATGAAATAGTTGTAGTTGCAAAAACACCTTCTTTCCTTACATCATTCTCTCAGTTGAGTCATACAAAACTATTTTGATTTTTGTGTCCACAAATAAACTAAAAGGAGTTTTCTGAAAACAATTGGTAAATCTTCCATTATATGTTGTCTTATAAACTGTCTGCTGAACTGCCAATAAGCTTAATGACCTTTTTGGTGCAACAGGTTCACCAATTCAGATTCACACTGTCCTTTCAGATTAGATCCCTCTGGAAACACATTCATGTAGAGAAATTTAGCCTGGGATAGCATAAAATTTCCAGGGCTATGTTTTCTGCTGGCAGATGGGTTTCAGGTATAAGGGGCAGTGAATTTCATCTAAGGGAAATTAAAATTTCTATATACAAACCACAGTTCCAATAACATATAAGAGAGTAAGAGAAAAAACACTTAACTTGGAGAAAAGTAAATTCATTTAGATATTCCCAAATGAAACACTTTAAAATCTGTTGTCTCATGAGAAAAAAAAAAAATATCAGCTTACATTGATAAGGGAAAAATTGTACTTTTCACGGAAGAGATACTCCAAAATTCGGCTAGTTATGGACACAGGATTTCAAATCTCTTTTAAACTCTCTGTGAAAAATACCATTGAAGCCCCATCTGTAAACCCTCCTCCACCTTTAATATGCAGAATTTACACTGCCAGCAGGCTACATGTTTCTTTAGTCTGAATTTAAAATGGCTGCCTTGGAAAACAGCCCAGTAATATGACTAAAAGTTTCATTCTGTAACTGGCTACAGTTTTCAGTAAAAAATGCTCAGTGAATAGCATGTGAAATAAGATTTATTTGGTTTTTTAATGCAGGATATTTATTTCAGTAGCCACTGTACAAAAATGCCTTTAAATGTAATACATATTTTTTCACATTCAGTTTATGGAGTCTGTGGGGAAATTACATTCTCTGAGATCTCCATAAATATCAGAGGTAGCAAAAATCAAAAAGGATTTTTTTTAACAACAGACTGTGATGGCTTATTATTATAAGCTATCTGGGAGAATATATTAATAAAATGTGCTAATAAACCACATCCAAATTCTATGAAGTTTCAGTCAAAATATATCTTAATGGAAAAATAGCAAATCTGAAAAATCAATTGATGATATTATAATTTACTTACAATATTTTTTTTTTAAAAAGTAAAATGGGAGTTCTGCCTGAAACTCTATAGTCTTGTATGATGTATTAAAAAAAGTCAACACTTAATCACTTAACTTCAAAGAGTTTGAGATAAATTATGGGCCCATGAGACTCAGGAACTGACTTAGAATTAAGGGATTGAATAAAAGAGGACTGGGGGGTTCTGGTTGTTTTTTCATTTCCATTGTCTTTACAACGTATTTCATATATTTAAAAGAATTTATTTATGCCTGAATGTTTCTGATATAGTTTCAAAATTAGGTATTTTGCTTTCATATAGAAGCAAACACAATTTGGAGTGAAATAATTTTTGGGAGATTGACAAGAGGCTGAAAGAAGAAAACAGTTGACAGCTTGTGTTTCACCTATAAACAGTGCTGGCTGCAGCCTTGTGTCCTTTTGTTCTCTTCCAAACAAAGTCAAAAGGTGTTAGCAAGTTACTAATGCTAGCTCAAATAATATTCATAGCCTGATACTTGGCTCCTACGTAACATGGACACACACACAAAAGAATTTTCTTGGAGAAAAGGAAACTCAATAAGAAAAAAACCTAACAAGATGGTACACATACTTATTACCAGACAACAAGGTTTATAATATGATGCATTACAGTTTCACAAACAATCAATACAAAATATTGGATATAAAATTACTTTTTGATTACCTCTGTGAAAACACAAGCTTCTCAAGTCACTCCCCACACTATTATTGATTTTACTCTACTTTTTCTATCACATTTTAAAAGCACTTCACATTTATTCCTAAGATTACATTCTGCTACTAAATGCTAAGCGAATGCTCAAATGAAAACCAAGAAGACTTAATGGTGGAGAGGTATGAATATTATTTTTCATACTTTATTCTCTGATCTTTCTAAACAGCTTGTTTAAGTCTGAAATACATTTTCCTAGTCACACTACACAGAGAAACAGCCAGGATTTTCCTGACCTTTTAACCCCTTCATTCATGTAATGTGGTTAGCCTTTACCACTCCGTAGCAACTTTCTATCATGTGGTGCTTTGCTTCCTGCCATGGCAATGGTCAGGTCATGTGTCAAATGAAAGAGTGATACACTATAGTCATATCTCAAAGCTGGTAAATGGGTTCTTTTATTTTTCATTTTTCAGTTTTTCAAATACTCAGCAACAAACACAGTACTTCCCTCTCTTCCTGTGAGGTGAAGGAGAAAATTTAAGGAGAAGGACAAAGACTTAGGAATATTTTTTCTGTTGTCTTAACTTTTTTCCTCAATGAACTTAGGTATAAACATTTAAAGAGTTATTTTCAGTTTAGGCAGTGGTACACATTTCTCTCAACACCTACCTGTTAGTGAGACCAGTGTGTGCATCTTGCTGTTCTTTCTATTATCTTGAACATGCCAGTGTTTCTAGTTGGTTGCACTTCTGGTATTCACTTTAATTATCATATGTATTTAGAATGCATATCTCACTGGATATTGCTGAAAAAATATGCAAAAGGATATTTGTACAAATATTAGCACAGTATTGGAAATCTCTCTTGGAATGAAAGAGAATTTCTATTCATCAAGCATCAGCACAAGGCCCAGGCTAACAGTGAGAAGAACTACTACACTCAGTTAGAAATTCAAGGGAATTGCTCTTGACAGAATAGAGCGCAGTTCCTGACTCAGAGGTAGTGGTCCTACTCTTGCAAGAAAATGAATTACACAATGATGAAAATGGGGAAAAAAATTAGTTTCAGGAGTGATGAAAAACAGAGAACAGCATAAGAAAGCCCTCTGGAACATATGCCCTAATCAATCTTGAATCTTAGAATCTTGAATTTCAGATTTCTAAGAGCAGAAAGTATGTTTTCATTTTGTCTGGAAGAGCAAAATACTCATTTTTTAAAATTCAAGATTGTATCCTTAATGTTCATTGTTTTCTTCATCACTTACACAAGACTACCATTGAACTTTGGTCAAAGGTGCAGTCTGTTTTGGTGCTGATTTGTGTTGGAATTTTCCACCATCTGATCTCTATCCTGCACTAGCTTTCCATAGTAATTTTTAGAAGCAGTTTAAGTAAATGTTTATAGATGAGAAAGAAAGGCACATACTACAAAAAGTAAAATATTCTTCACTGTTTTTATTTCAGTTTAATTTTTCTAATGAGTACTAATTAATTATGGACTAGGTAATCAAATATATTTTTCAGATGAAAATATTTTTACATGGATTTTTAAAAGTAACTGATTTTCTGTTGTAGCTCTCAACTACATCTTTACCTGAACAGTTTTCCATCCCAATTGAAAAAAGAGAGTGTTGTATTTAACAGTGATGAGAAACATATTTTCTAAAATATTGAAGCATTCTCATACAGTGGAACTACATCACCAGAAGAGATGACATAACTAGTTTTAATAAAATTAGTAGATGTTTTCACACAAAAGGTTTTCATTCCTAGCCTTGTCATATCTGATTGAGAGGCATGGACAGATGGAGATATGACATAAGAGAACAAAGATGTCTAGATACTGTGATAACAAGGTTTATGGCAAGAGGCTGAAATAGCCTCCATTGTCTGATCTCATACCAGTGAACACTGAGAGAAAGTGTGATAAGAGTCCTCTACTCAAAAGGTGAGCTCCCTCAAGGTCAAGAAGAATCATCTGTCCCCCATGATGACAGAGTGTGCAATGAAAAGAAATAGGTTTATATTGTTCCAGGTGAGGTTAGAATGGGTGTGCAAAAAAACCTGTATGTGAATAGGGTGAGGTAAGTACAGGACATTTCACAGCCTGTGAAGTCTAATCCCTGGAAATTTTATGTGCAGCCTAGCAGCTCTCCAAAATCTTGTCTTTGTTCTGTTCCATCAGAAGTTGAATGAAATAGATGCAATCCTTTGTTTTGGTCAGGACAGCTGACCAAAAGGTGAGATGTTGTGTGCTCTGAAGTTAGGGAGAGCAAATTGCCACTGATTTTTGAAATGCTGGAATTCACTCTTTTATCTTCTCCATAAGAATAAGGGATATTGAATTGTATGTTAGTGTAAAGCTGAACTTGAAGTACTCATTACTACTACACCCCTAAGAACCTGGGTATTAGCATAAGACAGCATTATGGCTTGTCTATTTTTACTGTTGATAACAGATACTTTTGTCATTATTGTTCATATTCACTGGTGTTTTTTCATTTTCTTTGGAAAACTGGAGACAGACACAAATTCCCAGTATAACAGCTTTGCTATCTGGCAGCTGATGGAGTGGCATTACACTTCAGTATTATCTTCAGTCATATTTTAGACATCATCTGCCACTGTAAATCAGGAGTGGGATCTTATAAAAAATCTTGCTAATTTTTTTTATCATCCTTATTTATGGTTGGTTAATTTTTTTAAGCAAATACAATGATGAAAATATTTAGGATCTCTGTAATTATAGTGTCTTTAATCGTAAAACAGTAAAAAATAATAAGCTAATGTTTTGAGAACAGAAAATATTTGATAGAATAAATCTAGAATTGGAAGATTATATATTAAAAATTAAATAAATACTTTAAAAACACCTAGTAAGGAAACATTCGCAGCCTTCTCTCCCTCTCTCATTCTAAAATCTGAGGGTATCCATCACCTTTTCATTGGTTAATACTCCTACCTGTTCCAATATCTGATCAAAAGTTGAGTAAAGGAAGTACATGTTTTTCTCTGATTTAAAGTGACAGATGATGGACTGGAAAGTGTTCACTGACAGACTTACCAGTTAAAATCAAAGCAAAGTGCTTATCACATTCAGTGAAACATGTCCTGTGTCACTGATCACCCTGCTGTGCTGCTGCTCAGTGTCAGCCTGAAAGTCCTGTTAGAGAAGATCCAATCACATTAAACAAATTGATAAAATAATGTAACTAGGATAACCATTATAGTGCTTTTTTCTCCTGTCTTGGTTTGTTTATATCACTTCTCATTTGCATTCTAATTTTCCAGCCTTGAGTGCTGAGGTCTCTCCACGTTTAATGAAATATGCTAAAAATTTCCAAACCCTGTCACAAATTCAGTTCTCTCTCCCTTGACTTTACCAGAGGTAAAATATGATTTGTACTCTGACAGAGTAAGCATTTGCTCTATCAGAAATCATATTAGTGTGGGTATGTCTCAGCACAATGTGCACCAGCATCTGAGATTGTGACTAATTTGTTCTGCTATTAAGTGAAAGAGTTGTTTATTTCAGTACATAGATATGGAACACCATGTTTCTTAGGAACTATTTTTTGTGTCATCCTAAGTCTGTGACAGTCTGGGAGCTTTCAGTGCAAAAAATTATATTTAGGGGAAAGCCTGGGCTTCACTTAGAGAGGATAGATAAAATTGTGATAAACGGGACTTCTGCAAGAACATTACAAGAGTTCATTGCCCCAAACTCACATAAGTTTTACAGTCTCTACTTTTGCCTTATCTCTTTTCACTGGTATACAGAGGTAATGGAATTGGAAGATGAGAGACAGTGCTTGTTTGTGAAGTTGTTTTGATTAAACCACTCAGAATCATGGAATGGTTAGAGATTGGAAGAGTCTCTAAAGGTCCTCTAGTTTCAACCCTCCTGCCATGGGCATCAACACATTTCACCAGGACAGGTTGCTCAAAGCCCCATCCAACCTGCCCTTGAACACTTTTAGGCATCCACAACTTCTCAGGGTAACAAGTTTAGTGCCTCACCACCACATAGTAATGAATTTCTTCCTAATAGCTAATCTAACCCTACTTTCACTTTAAAACCATTCCCACTTGTACTGCCACTCCATGTATTTAAAGATCGTAGCATGTCCTCTAAGCACATCATCAGACAAAGGAGGATTGTTTGGGGGTGTGAAGATTGGGGCAGCCTTGACCACAAGTGACCATGAGATGGTGATATTTGGAATCCTGTGTGGGAGAGCAGGGCAATAAATATGAGTACAACCCTGGACTTAAAGAAAAACATCTTTGGCTTCCTAAAGGACCTACTCAGAGGAATCCCATGACATCCCAGGACACCCATCAGGTGTCTATAACGTAGGGGAATCCAAGAGATCTGGTTAATATTCAAGCATCACTTTCTCCATGCTCAAGATTGGTTCAGCCTCATCAGTAACACACCAAGCAAAGAGGGCAGGTGACCTAGGTGGATGAGCAAGAAACTTCTGACAAAAACAGAAGAAGGAAGTTTATGAAGTATGGAAACAGGAAGAGGGTGTTTGAAAGGAGCAAAGGAACATTGCCAAAGTATGCAGGGATGTGACAGAGATGGCAAAGGTCCTTTTAAAATTAAATCTCACAAAGGAAATCAAGAACAAGAAGAAAAGGCTTCTTCAAATGCAGTGACAGCAAGACTAGGGAAAATGTAGGTCCACTGCTGCATTGAATGGGTTTCCTGGTGTTGAAAAAAATGGTGGAATTACTGAATACCTTCTTTGTATTAGTCTTTACTGAGAGGGTAGAGCCTTTACAGTGCTGCCCAGTTTCTTAGGTTGCAATACAGGATGTAACCAAAAGTATGTATTCTATCACCATCTGCTGAAACCAGGTGGGGCAGTTCTCTTTATCTCCAGGGAATATCTTCTGTTAATGGGTCATTGAGTCCCATTGTATGACTGATGAAATTACATCATCCTATTGGGAGATGCTCCACCCAGGGGGAGGAGCCAAGCATTTCCTACCTAGATAAAAACTGAGATTTAGAACATCAGAGCAGTCTTTTTCCACTAGATTCCAGAGGAAAACCAGATCCATTTGCATCATCACTGGACCTGTGGAGGAAAACTGCACCCTTCTACAGGAGCACTGGTTCAACTGAATCACATCTGTCACTGCAGGAGGACTGTAGCCACCATTTAATGAGACTGTTACCAATACACTGACTAATAGGGTATAAGGTTGTATCCTGACTCTGTCAGTTTTTAGTTGTTTTGGTGCATTTATATTAATATTATATTTAATATTATTGTATTTTTATTTATAATTTTTCTGGTAAAAAACTGTTATTCCTAATTCCCATATCTTTGCCTGAGAGCTCCTTAATTTCAAAATTATAATAATTTGGAGGGAGGGGGTTTACATTTTCTATTTTAAGAGAGGCTCCTGCCTTCCTTAGCAGACACCTGCATTTCCAACCAAGACACCCAGAAAAGAGACAAATAATAAAATGCACAAGCTAAAACCATAGAAACTCCAACTGAATGTGAGAAGGAAGTTCTTCACTTTGAGAGTGACCTCAAACAACTCTGAAACAGGCTGCCCAGAGGTTTTGTGGAGTTCAATTCTCTCAAGATATTAAAAACTTACAAGATCCTGTGCAACTTGCTACAGGTGAAGAATCTGTTCTAGTAAGGCTGGGGAGACTGGATGAATTCCAGAGGACACTTCCAACACCAACCATTACCATTCTGTGATTCTGTGATCTTTCAGATGCTCACATACTTAGACACATATGTGAGTAGAGGTGCACATTACATCTTCCAATCTAATATTCAATAGACACATTAAATAATAAGCCACTAAATGAAAGCCCCCATGTCTGCATTGCAAACCTCTGGCTTGGAATAACAGGACCTAAGGGAATAGCCTGTAATTGTGTCAGGGGAGGTTTTAGATTTGATATTAGGACAAGGTGGTTTATCCAGAGGGTGGTTGGGCACTGGAACAAGCTCCCCAGGGAAGTGATCTCAGCACCAAACCTGACAGAGTTCAAGAAGCATTTGGAGAACACTCTTGGGTCATTCTTGGTGCTGTCTTGTGAAGAACCGGGAGTTGGACTCGATTACCCTTGTGGGTCCTTTCCAACTCAAGATATTCTGTGATTCTCTGAGACTGTAAAGCCTGCAGAATTGTGTTAATTATATACTGGTTTCAATACAAGCATTTATTTAGGCTGATGCACAAGAAAGCTAGCATTCTGCTGCTGTGTTAAGCTGCAGCTTTCACTGTAGCCTGCCTTCCCAACAGAGTCCATGACCAAATTAGAGGATTTAGGTCCAAACACCTTGCACAATCTAAACAAGTATGTGGAGATCCAGTGGATATGATTCAAGGTTACAGATCCCACACAATGTTTTTCAAATGCTGGATTCACCTGCCAGGCAGAGGATGGCCATGTTTCCAGTTGGGACTTACAGATGGTGTTACTGGGCCCTGAAGCCCATCAAGACATGTTCATCATAGCTGCTGTTCCTACCAGAGACAGGGTGCTACACCTCCAGGAAACACAACATAGGCAGCTCTTTACACTTCAGAAACAAAGAATTTAGAGTCAGAAAAAGAACACATTGTATACTTGGTTAAGGAAGAGGTAATTTAAAGAATTAGAATCCCACTACAGTGCTTATAAGCATGCTTCCCTCTCACTTCCCTCTGCAGCTTTTATTGGAAAGAATAAGATCAGCCAGCACTTGGAAATTTTGAGACCTCCTGCTCCTGGATTTCTTAGTGCAACCTTTCTCCAATTACTGCAAACTAAGCCCTTATCAGAAAACGGAAAGTATTAGAAATAGTACTCAATTTTGCATTTCATCAGGTTACAAAAATGTTTTTAACTTATACATTTTAGGAAGGAAAAGCATGGTTTTGTCATTGTATTCAAACAGTTAGATATAGTCAGTTTTTGCCATTATAAACCAAATTTTTTCTTTAATGAAAAAATGTCTAATGCTCTGAAAAAGGTTAATGAGCTTACTAGTTTAAAGATATATTCATTACTTCATCCCTTACTTGATTCATTACTTCATCCCTTACTTGAAACCAACAGTTAACACTTAGTTCATCTGCAATCCACCTGAATATCCAATCAACCTTTCCAAGAGAACATGTTTTCTATGTTATTTTATAAGATAGATAAAGTTAGCACTCTTTAAATGCCCTTTTTTTTTTTTTTTTTTTTCCTAGCAGAATTTGGTAGGAACTTGTAAACAATGGTATACCAAAAGATATGCACATATTGAAGTTTTTTGTAATCTCCCATCTTCACTAAAATTCGTATTTTATCTTCCATTTCTCTTAATATACTAAGGAAAAAGTTTATTTTCCAAAGAGTGTCATTTGGAAACTAAGCACAATCAATTATACGTTTACATTATTGTAATTTGAAGACGTATAAATACATTTATAAGAAGAACTATAAGTACGTCTATATCCATTAGAGAATCTGCTTACACACAAAATTAATTAAAAACCAATGCAATTTCACATACATGAAAATACTCAAATGTTTCAACAGCAGTTATATTTTCTAAGCCAAGTTTTTAACAAACAGGACACGCTATGAGACTGTCATGCATATGTTCATGGCAGAAGGACCTATAACAGGTATATTTTCGGGGAAGAAAATGGTCTCTGTAGGACACTAGTTGTTAGACTGCTGTTTTAAACTTCTCCCAGCTATCTTGAATACACAGTTAACCATTGTCCCGTTTAATTTTTCAGTGTTCTTAGGCTAGCAACACTGCTAGAATTAAGGTGCATCATGGTGTTGTCACATTCTCAGATACAGAGTTAATGCTGAATATTTCACCTGCAGAAGATACCGACAGAGCAGCAGATACAGTAAAACCAGACCCAAGAGCAATAAAAGAAATAGTTATTTCCTCTGTGTCAGAATATTTCCTCTGTGTCAGACAGAAGTCCCAGGAGCACAGGGATTATGGGGATAAACCAGCAATTTCAGGCTAATCTGAAGCACTTGACATGGTGTGTGGAGCTGCATTCTGACCCCTGTCCACTGGTTTCCTTCTCATCAAAACAAAGATTTGAGGGTGGTGGGTTTGGAAGCAGACCCAGACCTAAGTCCTCATCAATCTCAGCACAGATATCTAGTGCAGACAAAACATACACCCGAAGAATGATTTAGGAACTACTGCTGGGCACTTTACTCTGGCTGCCAGGCATTTGATACTTTAGCTTCAGCAGCTTCTAAAGGAATACCTATTAAGGCTGAAGAACAGAAGAACAGGTGAAACTAGGATTCACAGGCATTGATAAAAATGGAGGGAGAAGATAAAGGGATAATCTGCAGAGAAGAAATCAATAAAAATGTGGAACTAATATTTATATTGAAGGGAGTAACACAAATTCTTCCAGCTTCCATAACAAAGAAAATATTCCAAATCATGTAGCCATGTGTATTTTGAGAATAAAATTAACAGAGGCCATACTGTTCTATTTCTCATTTGCTTTCTTGCAATTTTCTAAAATCTAAATGATTGGAGTTTTCTAAATTACCATGAAAATACTTTCTTTCCAATATTTTGAGAAAATTTAAGATATATTTATATTTCACAGGAATGATGGTAACTTAGGTTCTTTAAAATTTTCACCATGATTTGAAAAAACTAAACAGTGAGTTTTGGATCCTGTACCAAGGATGGTGTTGTATGAAACAAACCATATGTGCAGGACATAGTATAATGAACTGAATTTCAAATAATGACGCTTCCCACTGCAAAAATGCTAGATGAGTGGGGAAGCAGAAGGAAAACATGTGAAGCATTTATATAAACAATTTAGCTGTCAAAGTGTAGGACTTTGGATGAGGGACAATGCATCACAATCAGTTTTCACCCCCCAAATTTATTTCCTTTGATGACAAAATTGTCTTATAGCACTCTTTAAGTATGAAAAAAGTAGTTTAATTAATTTATTCATGCAAAAGGGGCATGAGCAATATTGAAAATGCAAATATTAAATTTGAAATGGACTTTATTTGATTTGATAAATGTACCTCCTGGAATCACATCTTGTGTCCTAAAAATTCCTGTCCTATGCTTTTAAATTCAGCTCAGACATAACTAAAGGTTAATGGCTTTCCTAAGACCCAAAATGAAGTTTTGGAGGAAAACTCATGAGGTTTCCATTTCTATTATTTCCCAGCTATAGACATAGGTAGTACTACTAGAGAAATAATAAAATCATCTAAAAACAAAGTAATTGAGACTGGTTTTTTAAAATAACAACAGCAACAAAAGCACACAAAAAATGCACCAAAAAAAAACCCCAAAAAACCCACAGCCCCCCAGCATCAACAACTTTTTATTTTCTTTTCTTTCCTTCCCGCTTTCTTTTTTACAGCAGGATATCTGAACTGTGTGTAGTATTTTGGACCCTGTTGATGCACAAAGATCTCATTTACTTGAGAAGCGGCTTACTGGCAAGGTTTACAGAAACTGAAGGATATGTCAAGGCTAGTCTATAAATGATATTAAATAGTAACCTGTTTTTCCCCACCTCCCTTTCTGTGAAATGTTGCCTGAATCTGATTAATAAATCTGGAAAGGGAAAGCTCTGTTGATATTTGTAAAGCCTCTGATGCATTTTTGAGCCTACAAACAGTATATTTTCTGAACTACAAAAGTGTTTCCTATTTTGAACAAAAAAGCTGTTTAATATAAGGAAGCTACATCTTCCAAGGACATGAAATAAATATCATTAGCACAGACTCCACAGTAATTTAACCAAGTCAGTGTCTTTCAGCATAGTAAGATTGATTAAATGAAAATCAAAGGAAAATATGTGCTAGTTTATCTGCAAAATACAAACAATTGCAAAGGATAAAGTATCTAAAACCTTAAAATCCTTGTTATGGCCTTGTACAAGATTCACATGGTCTTTTATATCTGAAATATTTGATTTTGAGCCTTTTGTTTCCCACCTATGTTCTATTTTCCAATAGAAATAAAACTGAATATGGTGAGTCAGTTAAATTCAAGTTTCCAGCCCACTTTTCCTAGGTCAATGCGTCCTGAATTTCGAGGCTTTCTTTTTCATCTGTAAATCAGATCCAGTGTTTTCGTGGGAAGTGAGTGTTTCCTCTCCTTGACAACTTGATATGTGACACATGGGCAGGGTGAGGGAAGTAAAAGGAGGATTTTGCAAAGTTTGCCTAAGGTTTGAGCAGTGCAGACATGATGAATTTCTTCTTTTTTTTGCAAGCAGAATATTTCAGATTCACATAAATACAAATTTAGGCAAGTGTAAGTGAAGAATCACTGAAACTTACAACATTTTGTATTTCCATAGTGGGCATGTCAGAAGACGTAGAGATGACTCTTTAATAGCCACAATACATACAGTGAAAATTAATCACTGGTAGCAGACTAAGCAAGCAACAAAGTCTGTAATTCTTCAAATATAACGGCAATGCTTTTCTTGTTGAACACTGACACAGTTCAATCATGATAGTTCATTTGTTCAATCATGTTCTCCCTAATCACTTTTTTATTTTTAAAGAACTCCAGTACTTTGAATTTTCCCACTAGTATAGTGTAACTTGCAATTTTTGTTTAGTAATTTCCTATTGGCAATCTATGTATGGTTCCAGCTGATATCTACTCAATGCAGAGTTAAAGTGACCATACCTGATGAATTTTTTCCTCAAACTTCTGTCCCCCACATTAAAACATGCTGAGGCTGATAGTCAGCAATTGAAATCTACTGTATAACATCATAATGCCATAGCAACAGAGATGAGATCATATTTTGCAAACAAAATTAGCAGCGAGATGAGACCCACTGCCAGTGGACAGGCCATTCCTACAAAGTCGTTTGAAAAACACCATGATATGACAACATTATAAGCAGCAGAGATTAAAATCACTGGATCCGTGCATAGCAAATTCACTAGCTGGCACTAAAGAAGAATTTAGTTGAACTTTCAACACAGGGAAAATGAAAATCCCTTTTCCTTCAGTAGGAAGAACACAGTTTTACCTTTTTTCTTTTTTTCCTTTTTTCTTTTTTTTTTTTTTTTTTTTTTTACCTTAGAATGCTGCATTTTTCTAGTTTACACTTTTCATGAGTTTAACAATTTCATCAGAAAACACCAGGCATTTCATTTATTTAAAATCTATTGAACCAAAGTAACTGAGTCATTGATTAAGACCATATAATACGATAATTAAAAATCAGAAAGGCGTATATCTGAATTATTCTTATTTATTTAGATGTCATCCATTTATCAGTTTTCTGATGGGATAGTTTTAAAATTGTTCCAACTGCACATAGAAATGAAAATTAACCACTTTCAATATGTTATATTATTACTTGTACTATTTATAACTACAAAGCTGAGTTTCAAGTCTGATAAAATTTCCCTTTCAGATGTAGCATGTGTGTGTGTGTGTGTGTGTGTGTGTATATGTATCCTGGATCGATCTATTTTTTTAAATACTTCTATATTTATAACATAATAATGATAATATTCATTGTAAGAACTTTGAGAGAAGCAGAGTTGTCTCAATATAATATAACAATCTATTAGAGAGGAATTAAGTCAAAAAGAGCCCTAAACTTGTTGTAGCTGTGAATATGACCAGGAGTCCTGAAAATGCTTTCAAAAAATAATATTTGTGCAATTTAACACACTATCTTAATCCTCTGCCTCTTTCTTATTTAACTGGCAAATATGGAAAGGCTGTAAGCACACTATTTTCACCACTTTATCAAAAATTGGGGAGGAGTAAAATTAAGTAAGAAACAATGAGTTCTCTGTGCTACCATACAAATAAAATATGTAGTGGGTATTAAATTGGGGATTAAAAAAATCCCCAGCAATATACTCATTGCTCTGTCAGAACACATTTAAGACTCATTATAAGCTCCATGTTCTGCCTCGCATTTCATGAAAAATATCCAAATCTACTGTTGCCATGAAGCTTGGGTATACTGTGCCTAGTTTACCTGTCCCCATCATGATGCATACATGGCCCTTGCTAAGTGTAATTTGGATTTGTCAATTGCAACAATACACCAACATGTGCTAGATTGCTTTCTCCACTTTTATTTTCGTTGCTGTTTGTCATGTGTTACTTAAGTTTATTTTGTGCTGCTGTTGTGTATTCATTTTTCATGTTTCTCATTTACAGAGAATTTCAAAATTGTATTCTATTTTTGACATTACAGCTTCTTTCAGGTTTGATATTATTTTGTTTTGTGGTATTAATCTGTTTAAATGTATTGCTGTATATGTTATCTAAAAAAGTTTGTCAGTAAGAGGCATAGGCCGAAAAAATGTGCGTGATGCAGGGGGTCAGACAGGGTGATTTCAAAATCAGGTATTGGGCATTAAATTACTAACAAAGAAGATAAATGAGGGGAAAGAAAATAAGGAATTCCCTTAATAATGTTCCCCTTTTAAACTGATACATAATATAAGGTTGGCTATTCAATGATCTTGTTACTGAAATTTGAAATTCAAGCTTTTTTTTTTTTTTTTTTTGGTGGTGGATAGGCAGACAGGATTGCTAAATTATTAAGACAGACACAAGGTTATAAAGCAATTATATGGAAAAAGATATGTTCTCCTACTTCTGAAAATTAAACATCTGATTAGTTTAATTGTCCATTTCTGTTGATGAAATATCCTTAACCTTTTACTACACTAAATGTGCACTTATACACCCACTCACAGGAGTAAGCAGCTCAGAAAGAGCAAACGCAAAGAAAGGTAAAAGAGGATAAGAAGGAACAAAGAGCTTTTATTCCTCACATTATGTAGTAGATAACATTTTCTTTCTTTGTCACATCAGATGGAATTGGGGTTGACAGCTTCTCTTGTGATGCGTTCCCTGTTTCAAATCAATTCATAGTCGTCCTAATGAAAGTATGATTGCTAGACACATGAAAAATCTTGGCTCAAAGATGCATCAGTGTTATTAATTTGCTAGATTAACATATCAGGATGGAAAGAAGGATGAACATAAATGAAAAAGAGTCCCAGGAGTAAGGCTCAGAAAACCTGCTTTACACAGTTTTATGACTACAGTCCTACCAGATGATTTTCTAGCCTATCCCTTGTACAGCTTTCTACTGATATTACTGATGTGTTTGATATTATCAATATTGTCAATTCATATTAATAGTATATTGGCAAGCAAATATTTTGCATTTACACAGTTGAGTAAGTTTTCATAGTCCCTAGAAGATCAGTTATCATGTCTGAAAGATGCAAGGACTTCACAGTATGTTTAGCAAGAGGTTGAATTCAGAAAGCTGCAGTGGGTTTTGCCTATGCACCTCCCTACACTAATCTTACCAGTTTGGAACTTTGTTCTTTCTGCTGACTATTGTCATTCCTTTTCCTTGGTGCTTCTGGCTGCTATCATCACAGCTCCATGCTTTTGTTTTTAAATATTCAGTTAAGAAAGAATAAAAAGGTACAGAGGCAGGTAAATAGAGTGATTGGTGATGTGGAAAAGCTTGCAGCAGGAGCAAAATTTCTTCAAACCTTTTCTCAGAATATTAAATTCAGATCCTAACACACTCTTAGAAAAACTCTGGTCACTATTTTTTTAGTTTTATTTTCCTCAGGTTCAACAACTGAACTCTGAAAGCAAGATCTTTCCAACTGGCCAGAGCCAGTTGGAAAAGATGCTGGAGTACAAAGCCAGGATATCTCTCCATGAAGCTAGACCAGACTATGTTCTCCTTATTTGAGCAATAGGAATAAATGGGATAAAGTCATTGTTTTATAAACTTACTGTCTTCTAATCACAAAAACAAAACACAATAGGATTCAAATGGAATCAGCCTAATATCACTTACATATTGCCATCTATTTTGAGCCTAAGGGGAAGTCTGTATTTGTTAAATAACTACACAAATGACACATTACTAATTTTTTGTAATAAGAGTATGATTTTTCCATATTTTTGGTCTTTTGATTTATTTAGAAATTTATCTTTGATTATGGTCAACATTCTACCAGTTGAGGCATGAATGTACTTTTCATATACTTTCCTCTCTATGGAAATTAACACTACTTGAAAAAATATTCCATGCTGCATGTGCAAAGGAACAGTCATGGTTAAGAAATCATATTGACTGCCTACCTGCAACTACAATGTCCAACCAATTTGGATACACAAGATATTTCCATCAGTGTCTACAAAGTTCATTATGTCACTTTTAATTTTTACTTTCCATAGAAAGAAGGGATTAGCATAAGTCCTCTTAGGGGACTAAATAGCATCTTAATGCTATACATCAATTCCTGTATTTTGCCCAAGCCTGAGTCACTCTGAATTTAAAAACTGATATTCAGATGTACAAACAATGCCAGGGTTATCAGAATTTATTGCACTGCTCTAGTTCATAATGATGTAGTATCACCAAAGAAATAAAATAACAAATGCATAAGACAAATAAAAAAATTCTAAAACATGCACCACACAGGAAAAGCTGGTAGCTTAAGCAGTTATTGTGTCATTACCCAAGCCATTCTAGCTTTCAGTCATTTATTCAACTATTGTTCATATTCTCTACTCTTCACCTCTGTGACTTTTATCCTAGCCACCTTATTGACACTAAAATATACTTTAGTCACAATAATCCTTCTTCTAGGCTTGAGTTTCTTGGGTTTTTGGGGCTTTTTGGGGTTTTCTGCATACATATACTAAAATGAAGTTTGAAGATTCTTTTCTTGCCTCAGGTGGGAATCTTATTACTGACTTAGGTGGACTCAGTCAGGCTATAATAGCTTCTTAGGGACATATGAGAGAAATCATTGAACCACTCTTATAATGACAGTAAGAAAATGTCATGAACTTACCAAAAAATAAAAAATCGTACATATTTTAGGGGACATTTCAAGGGGCTGTGCACAAAGAACAAAATTCATAAGAACAACTGAGCTCAGATTTCAGCTGTCTCTCAAGAACACCTTTTTAGTTTGCATGTTTTCCTAAAGCAGTCTTCATACTGAAATATGGGGTTTATAGCACTTCATAGTTCTTCATGTAACTAGTTTTAGTAGCCTCAGGATAGGCACCATTCAGACCAGAATAGGGATCAAGAACAAAAGCACACAGAAAATGGACTATAATAATTCTGAAAATCAGTAGCAAGAATAAGAATTTGATTTGGAAGTCCTTGTTCCAAATTCAGTGCAAATCTTCCTCTGTGGATTGCATTGCTGGCTCTGTGTAACTCTTTTCCAGGGAAGACCTCCTTTCCCCAGATGGCTCAGCAGCACATGACATGGAAGAGGAGACATCCAATGGGCATGATCAGCCCTAGGGGAATGGGTTATAATGGCTTGGCATCTTTCCACCTTGGACACAGGCCCAAGCATGGCTCGAATAGTCACTTGAAAACTTTGCCTTATCTTCCTGAAATATTCCACAAAGAAAAATCCTCTGTCAAATTGCCTTCGCCATACTGACACTAGAAGAGTTAAGATGATACCTTAAAGCCAGCTAAACATTGATGGGGCACTTTTAACCCCAGATATAATTCAGTCTGTGCAGCTGCAGCATCATTCTCTGCCTTAAATGGCAACTCCTTCAAACAAATGTATATCCATGGTCCTGTGCACTTACCTGTTATTTTCTCCTTGAGACAAAGCCAGGATTGAAAGTATTGCTGTAAGAAGAAATAAACAACAACAACAAAAAAAAGTAGCAGAACTTTTGCAAGAAGCAGTCACCCCACCCCCACTGCCAGCAGAAGCAAGCCATACCAAAGCAATGCTCTTTCATCCCCACAAAGAGATGAGGCACAAGGACTTGAGAATTTAGCAATCTTCTCTTATTTTTTTCCTGTGGAAAACTGTAAGGTTTTTTTATAGTGGTATTATATTTAGAAATAGAATAGGGTATATCTGTTGATCCATTTGAAGCTCACTGTTTCTCACAGCTAATAAGAATGCTCTTCTAGGTTTCTATTATACACCTTCAGCATTTACTTATGTTCCAATATCAAGTAAAAGGCTTTAAAGTTCTTTAAAAAATACACTTTACCAATAAATCTGCAGAACAGACCCAACAAAATTTTATCCAAGATGACAAATATAGATCCTTTCCTTAAGAGCACTAAGACCAGTAGACTAAAAAAGTAGAATTTTTCTTACACACCCAGGGAACTACAAAAGACAAGGCAAGCAAGGAAAGGGATAGAGAAAGAAAAGAAAAAGGCAATTAAGCTAATGCACGTTGGGTATCACAAGGTTATAGATATTTCAAGAGCTGAGCAATTTACCGTCTGGAAAGGGAGAAGAGCTCTTGCATAAAATGTCCCCCAGCTCAGATTTATTATGCTTTTACTTGCATTATACGTGATACAATTAGCAGGAGGTGCCAATAAGGCATTCTCTCAAGGACGTGGTCATTTCATACCATCTGTTATTAATTGCATTGTCCTTTCCACAGCTAGATAGAGAGGAAAAAGTTCTCTGAGACCCACCTGCAAATTCTGACTGCATGATGGCTGGAATTTAAAAATATCTAACCAGAGTATGTGGATGGATGAAAAGTACAAGAGAAAAACTGCTTCTCAAAAATTCAAGGAAAAAAGCCATGAATATAAGGCCCTAGTGTAATTTATATTAATGTGTTGGGCTTTTTTTCAATTTTCAACTACAATGATAATTTCTCTATAAAAAAGAAAAATGTATGCAGAAATTAAAAAGGAACAATTAAACTTCACCACTTAAAATATGGCTGTACTGTGTATGGTTTGTTGAAATCACGGTTGGGTTTTTTTTTAAATTTGCTTGTTCCCTAATCTGCTCATAAAATCAAGGGTAATAGAAGTTGTCTGTTCCTTTATTCTATTTTTTTAGAGAAGTAGAGAAGTACTGAACACAAGAGAAGCGGAGAAACCAGAAGGTTCAGGGTGAAATCTCAGAGACAGTAGCCGATGTGAGAGTTTCCACAGGGAACAAATATACAAGCTACATAAAAAACTTGTGTACCTCTCAATTTCAACACAGTAACCTGGTTGTAAAATATATTACAAAAATGTAAAAAAACCCATCAAATATATTAAATAAATTTTTGATTATGCATCAATATTTTTCAGCATTCTGGTAAGTGCTGGAATATTCTAAAAGCCATATTTCACTGGAAACTGAGGAAGGTTATCATTAAAATTAGGAACACAGATCAGACCATCACAGTAAGACCAAACAAAAAGATTGCAAATATGAGAAAGAGGTGAGACCTTGTTTGGGTTTAAATAGACTTGGTTTCTTTTTGATGTCATATATCAAACAAGCAGGCCAAGCAGGAATTTTAATTGCACTGGAGATGAAAATATGTGAGACAGGAGGAGGAATTTGAGGGAGCAGGATGAAGTTGTTTGACCTCAAGAAAGAAAACCAATGCTTTTCGTAACTAGAAGTCAATAAACAGGATATTACCAAAGATTATAAAGAGCTTACCAAAGAGCTTAATTATAAGATATCTACCATCTAAAATGAACACCCAAAACTGAGATAATGCTTTTAGAACACAGTACAAAAATCAGACTTGTCTGGCTTATGATTTTTATTTTAAGTATTAGCTTCCCAACAGTGTAGACATTTTGATTTTATTTTAAATATGCAAAGTCACAAAATCTCCTCCACAGTATGTTCTGGCAACTAATATACATGATACCTGATGATTCATCTTCTCAAGATGAATTTAAGCCTTGAAATTAAGTGTTAGCAGAGCTAGCCTTTTGCTTATGAAATTTTTATATTCTGTGTTCCTTATGTAATGTTTCAAAAGACTAATTTAGGACTTCAGGCTTAGATATTGAATGCTGCAATACTTAACTGTATCATATTTCTATACATACATTAAATTAATGTTTATATCCAAAATCATGCATGTCTGTGAGATCTCTCCAAGGTTTTTTCATAAAAGCTCTAAGTGCTTTTTTCTGATGAGGACCTGATAGGCCACAGAAAATCAAAAGTGAATTTTATATCATCTTGATAGTTTGTATATAACAAAGAAATTCCTTATACTCTTGTGTCATTTCACAAACACAAACAAAAAACCCCCAAACTTTATCCTTCTTCAAATCAGGCAGAAGTGGTTTTGACTCTTGCCCAGGGATACCCTCTTCCACTTTGGAGCTGTTCCCAGCCTTATTGTCTTGATCCATGTTCAGCAAGAAGCCTTTTATATCTGAGTAGATTTCTATTTCATTAATTATTTATCCCATTAGTTAGGGCTAGATGACCTTTCCATCATTTTAATCCTTTTAATACACGCTCTCCAGTAGAACCACACGAGCTCTCTGTAGCTGGCTTAAACTTGAGTACTATTATGACTGAATTATGAGCTTCCAATACTCATGTTCTGTGTGAACACTAACAATACATAAACATTTGCACTGCTCTTGTTAAAAATGAGATGCACACATGAAGACTGTACAAATCTAACACTGCATACAGAGCTCTGATTACAAAGGTTGCTAGTTACATCATGACCCTGGTATCGCCAAGAAAGTCCTTCAAAACTGAAGACATGATCTCACCATCTGAGAAAACAAAAGGAGAAGAAGGAGATTTGCCTCAGATATTGGTAAAGATTGTTCAACAGATCTGTCAAAATCTACATCTTTTTTTCCCCCATGTGTGTTGACAATCCCAGCGTCACAACATCATTGACATAAGCAAAACTTAGTGGGAGGTGTCCTGTGACTGGTGTGCCATGTTGAACACTTACAGGCTCTTTGGGAGGGATACATGGGACAGGAGAGGTTAAAGGGCTCACTACATAAGGGAGGATTTGGACTGTGTGGCATTTTCAATTAGCAAGGACAGAGTTGTGTACCTTTGGATAAGAACAAGGGGGAAAGCAAATAGTGCCGTGTTACTGTGCAGGACACCATCTCCTGCCCAGACAGGATAATGACACTGATGAATTATTCCACACAGAATTAAAGGATATCTCTAGAGCATTCTTTGATGTCCTTACAGGTGATTTTAACCTCCCACTCACAAACTGGTAGTGTCACACAGGGGACACAAATAGGTCCTGGAAATTTCTAATGCTCATTTCATGTACTAAGGGCACTGAGGTACTAAGGTACTAAGTAAGAAGGGCACCCTCCTAAATTTTCTCTTTGTGAACAGATAAGAAAATGGTGGGCAAAATAGTGATTTCTGGCTGTCTTGGTCACTGAACTACAAAATAGTTGAATTTCAAGTTATTAGCAATAGCAGCAAAACTTCCACCCTGGATATAGGGAGAGCTGACTTAAGGCTGACGGAAGAATTACTTAGTAAGGTCCCCTGCGAAACTGCTTTTGAAAGTATTGTGGTCCATGAATTCTGATCAGTTTTTCAGAGACATTTGTAAAGACCGCAAGAGCAGAGAATTTCACAATGCTGAAGTCAAGCAAGTGGGGCAGATGAATGGCTTGGCTGAGCAGGAAAAGGAAAGTATATGGAGATAGAAAGTAAGGACTGGTGACATGGGAGGGTAGAGAGGCCTTACAGAGAGATCTGGATATAATAGAGAACTGGGCAATTAACAGTCATGAAGTTTAAGGAGAAAAATTGACATTTTCTGCACCTGGGAAAGGATGTTCCTGGTTAAACATACAAACTGGGGGAAGAGAGGCAGGAGAGCAGCCCTGCAGAAGGACATCTAGGGGTTTGAGCTGGTTATGTTCAATGCAGTCTGAGATTATCCTAGTCTGCTTGCTGCAAAACTTTCCAAGAAGATGTTAGGGTGATTGAAGTCCCTCAGCAAGTTTATGCCCTATGAGCATGGTGCTTCCTGCAGTTTTCCATCAATAACCTCTTCTTGACCAAGTGGTCTGTAGTAAACACGAACCACAAGGATTCCTTTGCTGTCTCAGTCTCTAATATTCACTCATAAATTCTCAACATGTGCATGTGCTTTTCATAAACAGAACGGTGAAGTCAATTTTCTTTTCTTTTGAAATTTGAAGAACAATCTCCCGCCTTTCTTTCCCTGCATGTCCCTCCCAAACTGTTTTTAGCCTTTGATTGCAGCACTCCAATCATATGATTCAGCCCACCAAGTTTCCAAAATGACAAATAGATCATACTTTTTCCAGCAGTACAGTGGGGAATCTTACTATTTTCTCTTTTCTTTGCCTGTATTACTGTACTACTGTTGAAGATGTCCCTTGAGCAGCGCAAGATGAATGAAATTAGAAGTGAATTGAAAAGCTTTCTGTTATGGAAGAACCCCTTGCAAAGTCAAGGGGGGCTGCTTAAACATAATACAGATCTTTACAAATGCCTGATAAATATATATTTCTTAACATTTTACCTACATGCTGCATTTGAATGCTACAATTTAGCCTAAAATAAACTGCAAATCTGTAGCCAAATTCCATTATGGATCCTAATGTTAAGACATGCTTAGAATATCCCTCACACATCATTCTTGAATGCAACTATATACATCATCTCTTGAGGAGCCAGCACCTCTTATGAGGCTGGTTTCTCTTCCATGAAAAGTAGATTTTGTAGGCATATCCAAAGATCAATACCTGCCTCAATCCACAAGGTTATAACCTACTGTTGGAGTATTTAACTCAAAGGCAGCTCCCTAAATTGCAAAAGTAAGTCCCAAAAAATGAACAGACAGACCTATCTTACTAGTTTTTCATTCCCCAAATTATTTGTAGCCATATTTTCAGCACTTACTGCAAAACATCCCCGTTTATGTATTCTTTGTTGAAATATGCATGCTGTGGAAAGGAGAACTCTTTGGGGAATGCTGTAATCATTTCTGTGTGCATCACATGTGGTTCTTACAAGGGTAAACTACCAAAGCAAAAAATGGGGAGAAGAATATTTAATTTATAACCTCCACCAATGTAATACAAATTCAGAAGCACAAACAGCTGAGAAAGCTGTATTAAAACATGTCTATATTTAAATATAATGTTTATAGAAGATATTGGAGCAGCAGCCCTAGAGATGAATGCCTTTTATTCACCCACACCGGGGGAGAGCCCATATGCTTCTTTCTGTTCCACTGAACAGACAGCAGCAGATGGACACTTCTTTTTGCCTAAGAAGTCATAGGACGATCATACTCAAGGGAAATGCAGCTAGATGACTAGATGTTACTGTACTAAATAAACACCAGCCGACACAGCACACGCTATAAATCCTGTATGTGCGATCAGTGAGGAATGAAAAATAACTGCTAATGTCCCTGGAGGGGGGGGGGAGGGTGGGAACTCTGGAAGTGTTTAGGATGCTAAGGATGTTGTTAGGTCATGCAGAAAGAAAATTAAGAAAGATGAGTGAAAGCTCAGAATTTAATCTGGCCACTACTGTAAAGGATAATAAAAATGTTTTTATAAATACATAAGTAACAAAAGGAGGGACAAGGAAAACCTCCATTATTTATTGGAGAAGAGGGGGGTTATATTCACCAAAGATGAGGAAAACACTGAGATACCTAACACTTTTTTGCCCCAGTTTTCAACAGTAAGGCAGGTTATCCTCAGGATAACTGTCCCCATGAACAGGTAGATGGGGATAGAGAGCAGAATGAACCCCCTAAAATCCAGGAAGAGGTATTTAGTGACCTGCCAAGACACTTAGATCCTCACAGTCTATGAGACAGGATGGGACTCATCCTAGGATTATGAGGGAGGAGGCAGAAGGACTCAGGAAGCCTCTCCATCGTTTATCATCAATCCTGGCTCACCTGGGAGGTCAGGAGGTCCCAGACAACTGGAGGTTGACAAATGTCACACCCATTCCCAAGAGGGGCTGGAAGGAGGACCTAGGGAACTCCAGGGCTGCCAGGCTGACCTCAGTGCCTGGCAAGGTTATGGAGAAGATCCCCTTGAGTGTGATCACACGGCACCTGCAGGACAGATGCAAGCACCAGCATGGCCAGGTCCAGTCTGACCAACCCAACCTCCTTTTGCAGCTAGATGACTCACCAAGAGGATGAGGAAAACCTGTGGGTGCTGTCTTTCTGGATATCAGCAAAGCCTATGGCACTGTCTCCTAGAACATTCTCCTGGAAGACCTTGCACTCCATGGCCTGGACCAGTGCACTCTCTGCTGGGTTGAGAGGGTGGGCACAGAGAGTGTGGGTAAGTGGTGCTGCATCCCCACTGTTGGGCCCAGTCCTGTTTAATATCTTTAATCTGGATGAGAGGGCTGAGTCTACCATTAGCAAACTCTTGGAGACCACCAAGTTGGATTGGACTATCCATCTGGAGGGCAGAAAGCTCTGCAAAAGGACCTGGACAGGTTGGGTCAATGGACCGTGAGGTTCAATGAGACAAAGTGCTGGGCACTACACTTTGGCTACAATTAGCCCATTCAGAGCTATAGAATAGGGTCAGAGTGGCTGGAAAACTTCCCAGAGAAAAAAGACCAAGTAGGTTAAAGTTTTACTTTCAAAAATGTTTTGGTAACTGCAGACAGACACAGGGGCTTAGTCTGCTGTTGTCTGTGTGGGGTCCTCATTACATAGACCTCTTACTTTACTTCTCTCTCGACATGTGAAGTGTGTGTAACAGAGTGCACTTGTGAGAGTATTGGGAAAGGTGTGCTGTGTGTAAACCCTTCTGTGAGAGGACAAAGCAGAGTCTGCTGTTGGCGTGCTTGTCCCTTTTTGTGGTACCTAACAGAAGTGGATCAGGCTCTCCTACACAAAACAGAGGCATCAGCTTCATGGAACAGCTCAGGTAAGTTGAAGAGCTGCAGCCACAAGGTGAGATTAGATGGGGAATATTGCAAATGTATGAGACAAGAACACACCAGAGAGAAGATTAATGCTGAGAGAGCATAAGAGGTAAGTTCAGGGTTGTTATGGGAGAACTAACAGCCTGCTTTTCCCTCCAAAGAGAGTAGTTCATTGATACCAGGAACTGTCTGCCTTAAGTCTATAGAAATATGTTTTTCATGGACTATATTATGAAATTTGCTCATTATTCATAATCATTTATCTATGATGGACAGAAGGGATGTAAGGACTGAGCCCTTCTTCCTGGTTTGGTCAGCATTTTACATGTTTCCACACCACCCATTTTTCTGCCAAGTCTCACCTCTTTGCCATGGAAGTTTGCATTTAAATATTGATCTGTTTGAAGGCTACATCTGGCAGGTCATATCTCTCCTGTGGGGGATAATTAGGATGATTTTCTCAAAAGCCTTTTCATTGATTCATATTTTCATCAGCTGATGCCCACTCCATAGCCCCACAGTGTTTCTCCTAGACACAGAATGCTTTTCTAATCACACCAGTTCATCACCTATTTGCAAATCACAGAATTTGCTGAATTCTTTCAGCATCTTGGTCTATCAAATGCTAATTTAACTAAATAAGATTTTTCAGGTCACCTTCTCCATAAGTGTCTCATAGATTTGGCCAAGAAACTAATAATCTCTGTCAGCCCATCTAACTCTTCTTCAGTAAATTAACCTCCGGATGATTATAACGAGACCACGGCTCAAAGTGAGTTCTTGGGTGAGTTTTCCTAAATCTTCATCTACAATATCTTCACAGACAAACTTATATAACTTCCAAATTCAAACTTTAATGCTGAGAAAGTTTGATTATAGGAACCTAAAACACAGAGTATTTAACATTCTCCATGAGGAAAATGGAGCCACGAGGGCAGGCTGAATAGGAAAAAAAAGAGATCCAAACACAACTTTCCCTCTGCCCACATCTACTGCACACAGGAGCTTTCTACTTGGTGACACACTCCTCATTCCCTCATGGACCTCTGGAAACTGCTTCCTCTTTTCATCCATCCTTTAAGGCCCCACTGGCTGCACCCTCAACCTGCTACACTCCATCTGGAGTTTCTTAGGACTTGTCTCTCTTTCTCTTTCCCTTTCCATGTCCCTCCCTTCCTCATGTCAGCATGGTCTGTTTTCCCCAAGGAAATCAACAACTTCCCTTCTTACACACTGTATCCCCCCAACCCTCAATCCAGTCATCCTCCTTTTCTTCTGGAAACACATCACAAATCAACATGCATACACACCAGTCACAGTAGCCTTCTAATGTATCTTCATTAGGTCTACTCTGGGACAAATTATTTATCATTCAAATTATATTTGATGTGATGATTGTATCCAAACCAGGGGATTTTTTTCTGTGTTAGAAATTGGGCATATAATACTCAAAGTTGTAAATTTACCCTCAATGTTTGTAATCTAATTTAAAAATAGCAAGCTGATTACTGTTTTTTTTAGCAGTGGGTGCTATTAATTATCAGTGTTTGTTCTTTAGTCAGTCCCTACTTTGGCATCAGGAAAAGAATGATGGCAAGAAGAAAGCTCTTGACTCCTTACAAGCTAATCTGTAGAAGTGGCATGAGAAGTGGTCCTGGACAAACTGCTGTGCCAAGCTGTCCTTTCACTCCTGTAAGAGCTCTTCAACTGCATCTCACTGATGAACAGAAATGACTAAGAATTTTTTACTATTTAAAAGTTGTGACTTTCTGTCATTGGGTCTGCTGCTTTCCTGTGGTGAGGTCTCCTCTTTCTGCTATTCCTAACAGACTGTTGATTAAATCTTTATGAGTTTTGCTGAGAATATCCCAATGTGAGGAGACAAAAAGCCCTCAGCAGCTCTAAGTGTGCTTGAAGACAATACCTGCTATGGAAGGACATTTTGCTACTTTTGACTGTTCCTTGCTGTTTATCCACAGTCACATAGAGGGACATATTCAAATAAACTGGAAATGCTGCACACCCCAGAGAAGCTCTGCTAAGGCATTGTCACAGCAAACAAGAGATTATTTCCAAAGAATAACAAGTATGCCAGGTATTTTGCTTTCATAGGAGTAAAGGGACAGTTTTATTATGAGAAGCACAATGATATACTGAAACGAGTTTTGTCACTTTGGTTTTTACTAAGAATTAGAAATAATTTCTGCCCATGAAGAATCTTGCAATATAACTAAAGTTTATCAGTTACAAAGTTCATTTATTTATTTATGAAAAAAAGCCAACACCCCAACCAAAGCCATCTCTTTCTCCAATCAAATTTTTACCTTTAAACTTCTCAGTAAGAAGAATTTCTTTCAAACATTAATTAATTTCTCATAACACTATATCCCCTCACAGTAACTTTCAGATTAAATTTTATCAGATTGTGAGAGAGACCAGTTCAAAATACTTTTAATTTTATTTTCAAGTAACGACAATGATTTTGGAATTTTCAATATATTGGGACAGGTTGTGGTCATTAATTTATTTTTGAACAGAAATATTGGTTGATAAATGAAACTTTACACACTGTTCAAATAGAATTAATATTTTGAGTTGCATCTTCTTTAAGCTCCCATGACTACTAAGGAGATAAAGAAAAGAGACTGAGTTTCCTGGTGCAGCATTTTTATGTTTCTTGTTTTCAGTATCTTGAAGAACTTTATTTCTTTCCTACTGAATATTTTAAGATGCATATTTATTCAAAGAGTGTAATAAAGTGTACATCAATACAAGGTCAGGCTTAATTCCACATTTTGTTAGGATCAAAGGAATATTGCGGATATTTTATTTTTAGTAATTGTATTAAAATACATATTTGACTTATGTTCAACCACACAAATAAAAGGCTTAACTGAATTTTCAAGCCCTTTGGATATGAATTGAACGTCCATATGTCAAATGAACCATTACTGTTAATATTGCTGTAAATATGTCTGCGGAAACCAAACACTGTTTTTGATTAATAGATTATACTGAGGCTAAATTGCCTTTTTAAAAAATTTGTTTTCTTCATATTAATCCTATTAAAAATATCTCTGAATTTAATTAACATTTAATATAGAAATTGTGTTTGGTAATTGGCTTAATGTTTCTACAAATTGTTTATATATTAAATCCTCATTTTCCAAGAACACTTTACATTGCAAAAGAATAATAATTCTAATTAAAAAAAATAATCTTTCTGTTGGGGAGATTTTTCTTTCTGAGTTAGCAACACAAATATTTTTGTTGAATCACCTCTAAGTTAGAATCATTATGACAAATCAGTTATCTTAATTCTTAATTTTAGCTGCCAGTACATTATACTTTACTGAAAAGCATTGGTGAAATCAATAGCAAAAATTTATTCTTAGGAAAATAATCTGTCTCTGTTTAAACAACAGTAATTACCAGCCATAGATGCTTGCATGGCTAAATACTTAATAGTAATATTTACTTGTACAAACATAAACATATTTTTTCTTTTCAAATAAGGCGTTAGGATCAACACCAATACAGACCTTTTTATTACCATTTTTGATGCTATTTTAAGAATAATTTACAGACTTTTGATTTATTAGGGCATCCTGTTAATGAATAAATAGCTTATGGAAGAATGCTTAGGAAAAAACCTTTAATTGAAAAAAGCATAGCTATGCTGTCAGAAACAATGAAATAATTTGCTGTGAAATGTGGAATTTTCTGCAATACAGGACAAATTAGAATATTTTTTACTTCTCAGCTGATGAAAACAGGAAGAAATTCCTTTTCAAGTTTAATGTCTAAAATCCCAGTCCTGCAAAGTTTGTATCTCCTGAACAATAGACAATAAAATATGTTTAACTCAAAAATTACTGAAAAACTTGGCAAAATTTATACAAAACAAAGCCCACCAAGGCCACTTTACATGCATTTTTTTGCTTTAAGGAGCACAAGACAAATGGGCCAGAGATTACAACCAACACCTAGGAATAAAAGCCAGGTACTTTAAGTGCCAGATATTTGTAGATAATAATTATTCTGATAACATGCAAACAACTAAGGTACTGCCTTCTGTGTCAATGAAAGAGACTACTGGAAGATCAGTCCTACATCTAGTGTGTCCAGGAATGTCTGAGTGTGTTGCTCTGAACTTCTGTGCATGACCAACATATGACTGTCCCATGTCATTTTTATGTCTGTGTTTATCCCTGTATTCCTGATTTATTATTGGAGTCTGAAGTGTAATTCCTGAGTGTAACTCCTAATTGGACTAAAGATCTCTGCAAGAACAGGTCAGTTAGGTATGGGTGAAACTCAATGTGTATAATTTGGTAATTTGGCTAATGATAGAAAAAAAAAAATATGCATGTGTAAAGATAAAAAATATATGTTACAAAATCTTTGTTTATTGACCTATACAAGAGAGGTTTTCAGTCTTTCTTTTCTACATTTTTAAGATGGCCTTGTAAATTTTGTTCCCCTGAAAGGAATTATATAAGCTAGATGTTCAGAGAAAGACTTAGATATTTGGAGTGCCTTTCAGAAATCCTAGGAAATCACTCTAACAGACATCATTTAGAGTATGCACCACATACTGCAGGTTGACTCAGGCTCGTGTTTTGGTAGGTCATCCTGACTTACTGGCATGCTCTGACAAATTTGAGCAATTTTATTGATTCAGCCTAGAGTGTTGCTGCCTGTTCCTTCACATTGTCTTGAAAAACACATTCCTGGATAGTCACATGGCCTTGGTGTGAAGCATAATTAGAGATGTCATCTGGTACAGCTAGAAATCCTCATCCCAGCTGGCCTTCACAGTAACCTAGTTCAAACCATCATGAAATGTCTAAGCTAAATCTCACAGAGCAACCTGGTTTGCACAAAATGAATTCCATCTTTGTTTTGCCTTATATCCCCTTTGCTTCTGTACTCACTGATTCCACACTTGCCTCCTCCAGTGCTTAATCAGACCATCACTGTTTGACTAGCTGCATTCATGTACCAGCCACAAAATATTGTTAGGTGGAAGAATGGCTTTTATGTCTTTTTTAGGTACCAGGCTTTCATTTTACAAGGACCACTGTAGAGCCATATAGCCACAGCAATCAAAGGACCACCACTGCTACAACACAACAGAGCTATAAGATCTGCACTAGGAAACATATCTTTGGCATTTTTTAATACACACAAGCACAGACAAGAAAACAGAGTAGCTGTGGATTGTTTTGCATAACATATTTTCTGTGAAGTCTTACTTTGCTGTACATCTTTATGTCTGAGTAGTTTTACTTATATTTGCTCTGTCTTTTTGTGTATTGGAACACAGATTTTTTTTTTTTTTTTTTTTTTTGACCTTATGACTTGCTTTTGGTTCGAGTTATATGTCATGGTCTACTGTTCCTGAATGCCCCAGCTCCTTCAGTCCTCTCAGTGCTCAGTTCAAGTACTCCCTGTATGTGCAAAATGTGTGTGGCTCATACAAAGCTCACATACCTCCCAGAGCACAGGCCTGATCTGGCACATCACTACTCTTCCACCTCCAGTTCAATGGGAAAATAATAGTTCTTAAATTGCACACTCTTTGGTGTATATGATGTGTTTTTTATCCTACAGCTGCTGTTTAAATCCTTCTAAGTCGATGCAAATTTTTTCTTTGTTTTGTTGTCATTTGCCACCACTGAAAGTAGTGTTTTTGCATAAATCAAAATTTCATATATATTGTGGCAATGTGTCATTATTAAATATTTCACACATGATGACCTTTGAGTGTTTCTTGTTCAAAGATTCATGCAAGATTGATCCCTGTACAAACACTCTGAAAACAGACAAAGTCTCAGGCAGGTATGAGAGTCATTTTAGAAATTTACCCTTCAGCATAAAGTCCTTTGGCAGTTCTTGCATGCTAAACAAAATAACAATGTGCTAATCTGAGATAAATGTAAATTATCAGCTTTCATTTTAGGCCTGATTAATGCATTTCAGCCATTGTTTCAGATACAGTAAGGGAATGCCTTTTGTTGCAAAACAAAACTAATATTGAAATTGTGGTTTCTCTTAAACTGCTGAATCTTCATTTGAAATGAAAAGATCATCCCTGCCTGAAAATATTGTTGGCCTGTCTCCTTGAATAAAAACCTTGAGGAGTACATGCCAGATTTGCAGTTATCTACCCCTTATAAATTCTTCTACTGTAAGAAAAACTAAGTTGAAAAATTAATACTGACTTCAAACTCTCTTCCCTGAAGTTGCTCAGGGAAAAGAAGGACAAGTTCTATGGAAGAGGCACCTACCTATCAGATGTGTCAGTTACCACTTGTAAAAAGTATTTTAATGCTGGATGCCAAAAATTGAGACCAACTGAGTTGTTATGAGAGATATTTAATATATGATGTAGCAGTGTTACCAACACCTTTCTAGCCATCAGTGAAAAGCACAGGAAGTGGGGGGTTGCTGTAGGGGAAATGAACTTATCTCAGCCAGGCCCAATACATATGATCAAGGTGCAATGAATAGTATAGTATAGTATAGTATAGTATAGTATAGTATAGTATAGTATAGTATAGTATAGTATAGTATAGTATAGTATATTAACTGAACATTTTCACGGTTATTTAACTACATATTATGATAGAGCTCTATTCATAACATTTTCCTAGGTAGAACAAAAAACATCCCTTCAGCCCTCTAGCTGAAAGACACTGTTGAAGGGTGGAAGACAAGTGCTTTAAACAAAGGGGACTGCCACATCAGGCCAACAAGTACAAAAATTAGCTTCTAATAACTCTTCTCTATAAAATTATGAAATACCGCAGTGCAAATTAGATGTGATTAGCCAAAAAGGTAAGCTGGTTAGAAGGGAAAAATCAGTGAAAAAAAAATTTGGCATGAAAGAACAGAAAACTTAATCATCTGGATGCTTTATGCTGTGGTGCCCAATATCCTTTTATGTCTCTAGAATAGTAAAACGACTTAATTTTTATCCAAAATTGAATTTTTGTCTCTCAGAATTCTCCAGCATCACACAATTTTTCTTTCCTACACAGATTGAAATATGCACAAGCTTTCTGCAGCATTTTGGGCTCTCTCCAGGAATGTTTGAGTAGCTCCAGGCACAGTCTTGGATCTTTGTAGTGAGACACTGTCTTTTATTTTATTGTTCCCCCTTTTGACCTGTTCTGGGACTCGATTGGTTTGTCTTTTAGAGCTGGAGTGAGAGGGGTTAGGGAATGGGAGGAGTGTTGGATCCTTCTTGGGGTTGGTTTCTCTTCCTTCTGGAGTAGCTTGGTACATTCTGAAATCTGTCTAATTTTTATTCGTCTCAATATTATATATATATATGTATATAATTATTCTATACCCTTCCATAATTAATTATAATTGAAATCTTCTAATATGCCTACTTGATTATTTTTTGTTTTGGTTGTTGCTGTAATATTGATTGTGAAAGAATGTTAATTTCTGTAAAATACTCTGTTTTATTCAGATGTATGTTGGTTCTTCCTTCCACGTGCCTCTGCTGTTTTTTCTGAGGGAGGCAAGGCCATTGGACAAAAAGTCTCAGACTTCATTTTCCATTATTAAGTAAAGAGAAATTAAATTAACTGGAAAACACCTCTGACAGCCATAGAATTAAAATTTCATTGGGATTTCTTTTTATCTCTGTCTAAACCAGCATCCTTTGCACTTGTTGCTCATGATTTCTAGTCAAGTTAAATGAGTTTGACATTGGGATATTTATATACAAAATATTGCTTTTAAAAACCTTTCTTTTTTACATTCCTGGCTTTAGGGATTACTTGTTTTCTCATTTAAATGGGATTTTTTATTAGAGTCTTTTCTACCATTTATAGCTAAAAATATTTTTACATTTCATATGTGCAGAATATTAACTATTATCATTTGTCTTTTATTGAAGAAAAAATGGGTGTTTTATAAGTAAAATAGATCTACATCTATATAGTCTTCTATATCAGTCTTGTAGTATGCAGCACTAATGATATTTTCAGGATTGCATTATGGATTTACTGCATCAGTTTGGATTCTATGAGAAGCTGTATTTTAGTCTGTGCTCAAGGAATTTAGTGGAGTCACGCTAATTGTATCAGCTAAGAATTTTGCAGAATCACCATACATCAGTCTGATGCAGCACTAAATTAGCAATGTCTGTGTTGTCAGAAATTAGTCCAACCTACACTGTCTTTGTAAGATTTGCAACTACTGTGTTACAGGCAGGAAAACAAAAATATTTTTAGAAGTTAAGACCCATCTATATACTGTATGGTGTCACAAACCTGGCAAAAAAGATGCCCAAAGCATGTTTCCAAGCTTAGTTTAGTTGTAGCTTTCAAGGTTAAGACCCCCCACAATGTGTAATGGTGAATTAATACCAACTGCAAAAGCAATTCCAGTTGAGCTTATGGTTTTTGGTTGGGTTTTTTTTGGCCAAAATTCAGACATGTGTTAAACAATGCAGTCCTTAAAAAGCAAAATATCTATGCTTGCATCACAACATATACAGAATTATTAACAGTGATTCATATCTCTGACTATTTGGATTTAGTTTGCAACTATTAACAACTAATTTGGGAAAATAAAAATCAATTTACTTCTTGAGTTTTGGAACAAATCTAGTACTAAAAATGGGTTCTAATTGGCTGGAGACCATGAGCCACAATTTTGAATTAATACTAAGGGTATATCCTAATTTCTCATTAGATGTAAATGTTTCTGGATTGATTTCACCACCAAACCATTCCCAAGATCTAATTGCTTCTTGCACTTCTAAGAGTTCTCTCTTTCTTGTTTTTTTTTTTCCTTTAATCCCAGCTATCCATTTCCTGTGACCACCTTATTTCTTTTTTCCTATTTGTCCAGTATTTATTTCTAAGAGTTACCTTCACTTTGATTTCTTTGGGTATTAGAATATTGCTTTGCTAAACCTACTAACTCTGAGACCCTTCGTACATTTGAAGTCTGCTATGCTGAAGGGCATTCTCTCTCTCTTTCTACTACATGGAATTTTATTTGGTAATATATCTAAGATGAGATGGCATTATAGTAGAATACAGAACAGAAAAGACAGATTTCAAGTTAATTATAAGTTTGGTTTAGACAAATGTGATCAAAACAGAAAAAGGGGGGAAACACCTATCTTGAAATCAAAGGTAATGAGCAGTTCAAACAACAAATAAACATACTGGAAAGAAATACAATTTGGAGCAATTTTGAAAAAGAAGGGGGAAAAGCCCCACCTAACCATTAGAAATACTTATGGGTATACATCTGGCCAAGAAAGTAGAAAGGCAGAGGCAGATAATAATGTCATTACTGTGGTAATGATATGCATTAGATACATTACGGAAAAAAAAAAATCCATACTTAATGCAACCAATCCACTTATTGATTTTTCTTAATGGTAAAAAACACTGCTCGAAAATCAAAACCAGATATCCTTTTTTATATTCTCCCTCACTTATGAGCCCCATCTCCACAGTCCCCTTGATTAAGAGGAGTAGACAGAGACAATAGAAAAATACATATCAAATCTCACACCTACTGGACCAGGTTTAGGTTTCATACAAAAGTTGACTGGGTCACTGTTGGTCTTGAAAACAAAATGTATGAATAGCAAAAGATGGAAATATCAAGTATAACTTTTGCTTGACACATTGGTTAATTTTATTTTGCTTCATTTATATTCTTTCATTATACTTCCTAAGTACATATAGCATATACTTGCAATGAATTCATCTGACTGCAAATCCAGGTGAACTTCACTGACAGAATTTCAAAGTCTTAGCATTCCTTATTTTCACTCTTCAATTCATATTTAATATGACTAAACTTTGAACAACCTTGCAAAATACAGATTAACCAAAATTTCGTCTTCGATGTTGCCATATTCTATTTTCAGCAATTTGAAAGGTGTCTGATACACAGAATCAAATCCAGCTCTACAGCAAACTAAAGTTTTGATCTTGACTGTGGTTTTTTTCAATTACAAGAACAAAGTTACTGAATAGATAAATAAAAAGAGCAGAGCTAAGTCAAAAGTCACTTGTATGCCATTGGCAAAACCAAAGCATTTGTAACAAACATTTTTATTATTTTCATTCTCACTCACTTCAAGTCAGGTTTTCTGAGCACCAGGAGAATCAAGGAGCCCTGTATTGTGCTGTTATTCCATGAACAGTGATGTAATCCTTTCACAGACTTTTGGATTTGTCCAAGATGACACAGATCTGATCAACTAGAGAGAGCAGGCAATTCAGCATCGTCATTTACAAAGAAGAAAGTGAGTGCATACAGAAGCAGCAGAAAACGTGGAGATGCCAAACCAGGCATCTGAACTGGTCAGTAGGGTTATGTAAAAGAGAGCAGCAAGCAGAGCTGCCCTTGAAGTGGAGGAAAAATATTAATGATGAGGACTGTCAAAACCAATCAAACTGATAATTGCAAGTGGAGGAGGAAAGTTCTGGCAATGCAGGAAACAGCAAGAAAAAAAGGTTTTAAACCTGAAAACTAATTGAAAAGGTGAAGAGAGAAAATAGCTTAGAAAAAAGATGACTAAATGCAAAAGAAGGCAACAAAATTTGGCAACAAAAAATCTGTCTTGTGAACAGCAAATAGAAGGAGTTTTGTGCCGGAAAAAACCCCACCAGCAGAATGGCAGGGAAGGTGGTCCTTAACCAATACACTTTTCCCCTAGGACTGCAGCATTTGTATTCTTTTAAGCAATGTTTTAATTTTCTGCTTGCAACATAAGTAAAATTTAAATTTAATATTTATAAATTATGCTGCTTCTGTAACCAGATAAATATGAGGCACACCCGCAACGTGGAGATCTCTCAGTGGATTTTAACACCAAGGATTTTTAGACTGATTTAGAAAACCAGATTATTTTAAAAGTGTAATTTATCCTTTCTCCATTTTTTATTTACATGAGTGATATGTAAAAAAACAAAACCAAAATCTCCTCACCAAATAACAGGAAGAAAGACTTGTCTTGATGTCCCCTGTCTCAGTTTGGCAATCCAGCCTGTCTCTCAGCTTTAACCTTTAAAGAAATCATAGAGGAAGGAAACAGATGCTTCAGTAAGGCAAACAAGCTCCCTTGTTTCTTCCAGCTCTCTCCTGTATACAATGGCACTACCAATATAGATTTCAAGCCTTCTCAGCTATGCTTATGATTCACTTAAACATTAACTTCAACCACTAAAATTGGTGTTCAACACCCCTGCAAGTCTACTCCAGTGTGCAGGTGTAAAATCTGGAGGATTAGGCACTTTAGACTTGAAAATACTGAGGGTGAGGATTGAACCTCCTTCTTACATGATCTCTAATTCTGACCAAATTTCTCTGAACAAAACCAATTTTGGACAATCCTAGGATAATCACACATTCTATGATAAACTGAATGTTATGTATTCTTGTACAGTTGTTGTGTAAAGAAAACTTTTCACATCACAGTCTGTAATTTCATCAACCTGCAAAACTATTCTTTTATATGTTCCTGCAATATGACTCAAACACTTTCCCTGAATGATTAATGATTGAGAATATTTTACTGAACACATATGAAAATCTTTCTCTACTTTATATTCTGTTAATTTTCACTGTCATTAAAAAGAAAAGACAGGGCATCTCTATTGCAAAATGACAGTTCTGCTAGGAAGAAGCAAAACTATATTGCAGAAGCAAAAAAAGAAAAATATTTTTATTATATATTATATATTATATATTTTGTATTGTATATTATATATTTTATATATGTTATCATTTACATTTTATGTTTTATATATATTATATAGTCTATGTATTTATTATATAAATATTATTTTTTTTATTTATAAGTCGACAAATTTAAATCATTTAGGAGGTTAGGTTAATAAAGCAGGAAAACACAAAAGAAGGAAGAGTTAACTTTAAAGGATTAAACTGTGGGAATGATAAAGAAACCTACAATTAAATAATTACTTAATCTAAAGATTCTTTTTCATTTTAAATATTAAAAGTAATCACCAATATTTAACGGTATAATATTAAATTATGTTTTCATTAATCTTTATTTGGAACATTTCCATATTTAAAAAATAGTTCTAGTTTAGACAGAGATCATTCTTTAAAGTTGTAATGCTGTCCTTAACCAATTGCATTCCAAACATGGATAGAGAACTTTAGTAAAAATTTTTATGATTCTCACATATTCCATTCCTAGAAATACAGAGACATCTTTGGTTCTACATGTTATTCAATCCATCTTTAAACTGTAGGCATTCAATCTGGAACTGATATTTTTATTTTGAAATACTCACTGGAAATACGGCTGTTGATGTTTGTTCTCCTGCAAAAGCATTTCTGTTGAATAAAAGGAATTCCTCATGTGGATTTTTACAAATTTTTAAATTAGCCTATAAGAATGCCATTATCATTTTGCCTCCCTCATTCTCCTACTCTCTTATAACCTTCCTTAAAATGACATTGTGGATACTTGAATTCCTACAAGCAATGGAACTATAAATAATAGGTTGATTCCTTGTGATTAAAAGAGCAGGAAAAAATACAAAATTATTAAGCATTCATACCCACCTGCTTAACTCATATTAGTAATACCAAAATATCATAAAAAGCATTGAGAACACATGAAGTCACATATCCTTAAGTATAAGAAAACATTGTTTTTCAACACTGGGCGTCCCAGGTTAACATATATTTTATATTTAAGTGCACAATTTTGATAGGCAAAAAAACACAAACAAAACAAATTCCCCTTTCTTCTAGTTTAATACAAGCATGATTTTGTCAGAATATGATTTTTCTGCAAAAATAATCAAGATGCAAATCAAATGAGGAAGAAAGATGAAAAATTTATGCATTAAGAACAATAATACAACCATCCCACTGAAACCTGTGAGTCCTATAAAATTAAGAAAACAACAAATTAACTTAGCTACATATGCCATGTTTACTTTGTTAGATAATGATGCTTTGATGAAAGCAAAAAATTTGAGAAAGTGTTTAAGGGATCTGTGATTATTATATCCATTGAGTTTCAGCATTTTTTTCCTTTTTTATCTTAACATCTTATGCTATTTAAAGGAAAAAAAGCTAGTTTGGAAAGTATAAATTTTAATACGTTTCTTTGCACTCCTCTTTCTTTCCACTGTTGCTTATTATTATTATTATTATTATTATTATGTGAATTTCCCCTTGCAGAATACTTTGTATTTGCAGCAAGTGTGCAAGCTTGTATTGCGGCTTGTATTATATATGGAAAATATAAACAAGTGTTATTATTTCCACAGAAGAAATAACCAGCTTTACTACTGTCACGTTGCATGAAACCTGCTATCACTGGTAAAAACTAAAACCCTCTGTCATCCTTCACATGGAGTTTGGCTTTGTTATTTTGGCTGGTGGTGCTGAATTATTACTGCTTCTGCAGGATAATCAGCTGAGGGAAAGGAAAAGTGAAATTTAGCTAAAAAGATTGGTATTTCAGCTTCCTCCTGGAGCTCTATGCAGCTGGAAACCCAGAGGAGGAGAGGGAGAGAGAGAGGGAGAGGGAGGAGGAGGGAGGAGAGGAGAGGGAGAGGAGAGGAGAGGAGGGAGGGAGGAGAGAGGAGAGGAGAGGAGGGAGGAGAGGGAGGAGGGAGAGGAGAGGAGAGGAGGAGAGGGAGAGGAGGAGAGAGAGGAGAGGAGAGGAGAGGGAGAGGAGAGGAGAGGAGAGGAGAGGAGAGGGAGAGGAGAGGAGAGGAGAGGAGAGGAGGGAGAGGAGAGAGGGAGAGGAGAGGAGAGGGAGAGGAGAGAGGGAGAGGAGAGGGAGGAGGAGAGGAGAGGAGAGGAGAGGAGAGGAGAGGAGGGAGAGGAGAGGAGAGGAGAGGAGAGGAGAGGAGAGGAGAGGAGAGGAGAGGAGAGAGAGGAGAGGAGAGGAGAGGAGAGAGGAGAGGAGGAGAGAGGAGAGGAGAGGAGAGGAGAGGAGAGGAGAGGAGAGGAGAGGGAGAGGAGAGGAGAGGAGAGGAGAGGGAGGAGGGAGAGGAGAGGAGAGGAGAGGAGAGGGAGAGGGAGAGGAGAGGAGAGGAGAGAGGGAGAGGAGAGGAGGAATTAGCCCCAGCGCTGGCTGCAGAAACTCCCTGCAGTCATTCTGTCACAGAGAAGTGGAGCTGAAGCACTTCTTGTGTCTCGGGAAACACCTCCGTCTCTTCTCCCTTTGCTGTGGGGAGACCAGCCCTCACTCACAATGATACTTTTCACAGGACGTGCAAAGGTCCGCCGTGCATTTACAGCCTGGTGCAGCACCATGCTGTGGCAGAAGTGAAGTGCTGCAGCCTAACAAAATGCTTTCAAATTTATTTCTCTGGAGAAAAAAAAAAAAAAAAAAAAAAAAAAAGAAAATTTGCTTGCTAAGAAAACAGAGAACGCTTGAGAATCCCATAGCTGGTTTTTTTCTTGTTTTTTTTTTTGTTTTTTTTTTTTTTTTTTTTTTAATCGAAGATATAAACTCTCCTATTTGATAGAAATAGAGTTGTACTTGTAATTTCAGTGGTGAATGGTGAGTGTAGTGATATGCTCAAAAATGTTGAAAATAAAATTGTTCTACAAAATTTGATGTTTACATGAGAATACATCCAGATTTGTGTAAAGATCTATATATACATGAGCTATGCTTTAATTAAATTTTGAGAGGCAGATGCTCATTGATTTTATATTTCACATAATAAATCTATACTTATGTTGTTATTAGTGCAGTAAAAATCTTAGTTTAAAAGATAAAAATAATAATTTTAAAAGTTCACCTAAACCACTGAGAGTAAAATGAAAAATTATGTACCTTCCTCTGACTGGTAATCAGCTGAGTTTAGTAAAGGAAAAATTCTGTGCAAGTGAAATAACAGTTGGGTTATTATGGCTGCTGCGGTCAAAATCCTACACAACTACGTGAAAATGGATTCACACAGATCCCACGTTTTTTCTGTAGATACAAAATACTGATTCACTGAAGATCTTGAGAGAAATTAATTGGGTAAATCTTAGAGAGAAATTCAGATCAGGCAATGAAATCTGCTTCTCATTCTCTTGAATGCCTGTATGCATGTGTGCACATAAAATGCAAAACTCTTTTCAATCCTGCAAATTGCTCCAGTGCCAAAGAAAGGCTAATGTGAACACATAGCACAGTGCCCCTGGAAAATACTTTTAAAAATTTGCACATTTTTCTACTAAGAAATATGATAAGGAAGAATGAGTGAAATGCTAATAGAAAAGAGATAATTTCCCCATAAGAGGGCAAAGTAAGCATTAAAGGGAACCCAGTTATGCCTTCAGGGTAAAAGATCTGCTGGCAGCAGTTGAGCAAATTTGATGGAAAGCAGTTAAAATTCCCGAGTGTAGAAATATTAGACTGCTTGTACTGACAGAAATTATATTTAACTTTGATGATCTAATTCTTGAAATGTATAGCAGAAATGCAGAACAAACAAAAGGGGCTCAAGCCAACTCCAGGCAGGCACTCAGGTAGCAAGTCACAGACTTCCAATAATTCCTGGCACATTTTTCACATTTCAAAAGACAAGCAAATACTGAAAATTCTGAAAACTGTACACCACAAACCTGAATATGAGTTGAACTACAGTACATGAAAATAAAGCATTCCTGTAGATGTGACATGTTAGTACAATAATATTCTGTATGCTCTAAAAGACAAAACAAACATGGCAACATGATACATCCAGTGATATTCAAAGTGCTAAAATTAGCAGAACTTTACAAACCTAAGACTGTTTGTCTTCCTCATTGGATCTCTTGTTCTCCTGTGTTTTCAATCAAGAGCAATGATGCCTAAAATATTCATGATCAATTAAATGAGGTTGCACATTTTCTTCAACACAAGTAAGGAAAAACAGAGTAACTACCTTTATGAATGCCCCACACTCCTCAAAAAACAAAGAAATTTCATGGTGCTTCAGTATCACAGTGATGTTCTGGCTGTGATCTTTGCATATATTAGCTATTTTTGCCATTGCAGAATGATGGTGAATTCTATTGATGCACCACCAGCTTGAAAAAACACTTTTTAGCTTCTCTAGTAAAATTTCCATTTAGAGTCCTGGGTATGCTAATAAAATAGGATGAAATACGGTCGTTCAAAACAAGATATAAAAACTTGCATTGTTAAATGACTTAGGGTAATAATTTATTAACTAAAGGCATTCTCATATGGCTGTACCAACTGCTGACTGAAGGACCCTGTCTCTATCAGTACTCATATCCACAAAAGCCACCAGGATTAATACTGAGGTCATATCTGAATATTTTAGGCTGGAAAAAAAGGACTTTTGTAAATTTTTAAGGATGTTTTAAAGTTGTATTTTCACAACTAGAAGTTCAAAATAAGTCAAATCTTCTTAAAAATGCTTTACATTATATAAACTTATAAAAATTCATATAAATTATAGAAAATTATATATATTATATAATTACAATATTTATATTATATTATATTATATTATATTATATTATATTATATTATATTATATTATATTATATTACATTATATTTATTATAATATATTATATTTATTATATTATTTATATATTGTATAAATATAGCAAAAATTCTCTACAAATTTTGTCAATTAAACCACTTACAAAGAAATTTATTATGAAATGAGATATTTCTGATGTTAGTTTATAAATTTGGAAAATGCTATCCTCAGTTTCAATATAGGGAAAACAGGCATGGTAATATGTTTAAAATCACCTGGAAGAGGAGCCAAGCACACCAAGAACAGAACCCTCTTCAGCACCCGCCTGAAAGTCAAGTCAGTAACAAATTCTTTAGTTTGTTGTAAAATCTGTAGTCTTTATACCACTTTACTCCTCAGTCTTTTCCTTAACTTTATTATCTACTAATACTTGTTATATACTAATACAGATAGAATCATAGTATGGTTTCAGTTGGGAGAGACCTCAAAAGCTCCAGTAGTCAAACTCCCCTGCAATGAGCAGGGACATCTTCCACTATAGCAGTTTACTACAATGCTCTTCCTTGCCACATCTCTGATGGAGACATATTTGTGGTACTGCTGCTTTTATTTGCCTAATCTCCTGGATAACTTTCATAATTGACTTTTCTGTAATCAAGTGTTTGGCTGGATAATTAGGATTCCTGAATAAATACTCAAGCTAAGCATGCTATGTTTAGAATTTTGCACACATAGTGTTTGCCTATAAGAAAACAGATGAAAAAAAGAACCAGGTCAAGTTCTCTAAAGTGATGTTAATGTTATTAAAAAAAAATAAAAAGGGTTAAATATTAAAATAATAGAAGATAATTTAGATGAAACTAGAAGAAATACTTCAAGGCATTAACAAGACAAAATGAGTTAGTATCTTTCTTAACAACCTTAGAAATGAAAATAGGGTTGCTCATTTTTGACTGGACATTTTGATCCAGTATCCCATAAAAGCTTGTCTTGGTAGAAGAACATATAGTGGCAGTAGGAAATGATGAAATAAAACACAGCAGTGGCTTGTACTGTAAATTAATCAGTAGCACCTGAGCCATTTCAGCACTCAAGTTCTTTAGTGGTTTGCTATGGCAGTCATATTATTTTCATTAACAATAATTCCATTCATGATTTTTGCAAAAAATGGAGGTCCACACAAAGATGAATTGCAAATCTGGGAGGGGCTGTAAACGTAGGGAATGATCAGGGTGCAGTAAAAAAAGACAGTCTGGAAGATTGGAGATAAAGAAACAAGCTGAAATGCAGAGACGGGGGTGCAAACGTGGGATGAAGACTTGGGATGGAAGCAAAAATGTATTTTCTTTCTTTCTTTCTCTCTTACTAGAGATAAGAATAAACAGCAAATTGAGTAGTCATGACTTGAAAGTAACTCTAAAATAGAAAGATCTGTTTTCTTCAGATGCAGGCTGAATGTGTGCTGCTAATGAAGAGAACAGCTGTAAATAAGCAAATTAATTTCTTCAGAGGGTTTACATGGAGCAATTTCCACTCTACAAAGCAAAAGTGAAAGTATTTTTTTGGATACCAGTTTCCAAAAAAAGAGAAGAATGCAGGATAGTGCACAGACTAAAAAGAAAACCACAGGTCTCTGGGAAAAGACCATTGAATAATTTAATTAATTTATTTCATAAATATCAAACTACATCATTATCAAACAATACTTGGAATTGAGAGCAACAGAATACATCAAACAACGGTGCTGGTTTCCTTACAAGTATAGACAGAATGGTTATGGAAAATCAGAATTAGAAACCTCTCATTTTCAGGTTTTAGGGTTTGCGAAATCTCTTTCACCAAGTGACTCTTTTTGAGAAGAGGGTGTGAAGCTGCACAGGAGAAGGAACAAAACTAAGTGGAAAATGTAACAGCGTACAAAAAGAGATTATACAACAGAAGTTCAAGGCTGGACTTGTTATACCAAAGTCTTACCTGTTCCTCTCTTTCTCCTTTTATCAGTTCCTAATTGGCCCTTGAGATTTGATTGTGACATAGATACTCCTTTTTCTTCTTGTCCAGCTTAAATAGAAATATAGGCAGGTAAGTTTGCATTTTTTTTGCTGAAAGGTTTTTCTTTTTTCTGAAATGTAAAAATATGCTTTCTAATAAGGAGGTGCATTTTCATGTATCAATATATAATCCCTGGAACCCACAAGAAGTACACTAGTCACTAATGTGATTTGACTTCTGCAAACAAAACATAAAAGGGAGAGAAAGGAAAAGGAAATCAAGAAATAGCTTGGTATGTTCATTGTTCATTAGATAATCACAAGATATAAAATAGTCCACTGTAATTACTGTCTTATCTGCACCCATCTTTTTTTCTTTTGTAGGAAATAACAGTAATTATGACTAAAAGCTCAAAAGAAAAAGAAAAGAAAGAAGAAGAAGAAGAAGAAAGAAGAAGAAGAAGAAGAAGAAGAAGAAGAAGAAGAAGAAGAAGAAGAAAAAGAAAAAGAAAAAGAAAAAAAAAGAAAAAGAAAAAGAAAAAGAAAAAGAAAAAGAAAAAGAAAAAGAAAAAAGAAAAAGAAAAAGAAAAAGAAAAAGAAGAAAAAGAAAAAGAAAAGGAAAAGAAAAAGAAAAAGAAAAAGAAAAAGAAAAAGAAAAAGAAAAAGAAAAAGAAAAAGAAAAAGAAAAAGAAAAAGAAAAAGAAAAAGAAAAGGAAAAAGATAAAAATAAGAAGAAAAGAAGAAGAAGAAGAAGAAGAAGAAGAAGAAGAAGAAGAAGAAGAAGAAGAAAGAAAAAGAAAAAGAAAAAGAAAAAGAAGAAAAAGAAAAAGAAAAAGAAAAGAAAAGGAAAAAGAAAAAAAGAAAAGAAAAAGAAAAAGAAAAAGAAAAGAAAAAAAAGAAAAGAAAAGAAAAAGAAAAAGAAAAAGAAAAAGAAAAAAAAAAAGAAAAAGAAAAAAAAAAAAAAAAAAAAAAAAAAAAAAAAAAAAAAAAAAAAAAAAAAAAAAAGAAAAAGAAAAAGAAAAAGAAAAAGAAAAAGAAAAGAAAAAAGATAAAAAGAAAAAGAAAAAGAAAAGGAAAAAGATAAAAAGAAAAAGAAAAAGAAAAGGAAAAAGATAAAAAGAAAAAGAAAAAGAAAAAAAAGAAAAAGAAAAAGAAAAAGGAGAAAAAAAGAAAAAGAAAAAAAAAAAGAAAAAGAAAAAGAAAAAGAAAAAGAAAAAAAAAGAAAAAGAAAAAGAAAAAGAAAAAGAAAAAGAAAAAGAAAAAAAAAAAGAAAAAGATAAAGAGGAAAGGAGGAAAATGAAAAATTAAAAAGAAGAAGAGTTGGGCTTATAGGCTAGAACTGGAATTTCATACTTCTGAGTTTCTGTCCCATCAACTCTGATTTACCCACTGTTTGATGTTAAATTGCCCACTTGGTGTACTGTATATGAATAAAATCTGATTTTGCACAAAATCCTCTCTGTAGATTTATCAACTTTGGAGCTCTCACACATTCCAGAAAGAAATTGCTTTGGAATGAGATTAAAATACCTGAACAAATTTTAGTGATGGTGTTTTTCACTAAATTTGAAACAGTAAGACCTACTAATTAAGGACATGAATAAAAGCAAACAGCAATCAGTGACAGAGCACCAACATTTGGTTACCTTCAGAAACCTTCAAAACTGCTTGATTTTACACTTGCATATTTTCTTTCCCATGACTGCATTTTCTGATTGATGTTATCCTTGGAGATACTAACAGCATGTGTTTTTCCAACAGCTGTGTAGTTGATTTATTTCTGCACTCAGTGGAGATGCCTTGACTCTCTCATGGTGAAGGATAACTGTTTGGAGCCTGGGGTCTGGTCTGCCATCAAAACTTTGGGGCTGGGGATGCTACACTGTGATTGGCAGGTTCTCTATAAGTATATGTGTCAGTGGGAGGAAGATCCTGCAGAACTGGGTTGTTGTACAGGTGAGAGGATTATATATGGGCCAGTTTGGTGAATTTGGTGAAGTTGATCTTCTTTCTTGTTTTATTTTTTTCTTGGTCTCAGATGACCACTGAAAGCAAGAACAGAATATTTTTACAGACTCAAAATGGCCTGATATACAGCTCATTGGCAGTTTTCTCTAGTTTTCTAAGTACAGAAGTGTTGTGCATTCTTTTGGGAAACATCATACTTACTTGTCTGCATGTTCTCGTGAGCTGGTGGAGTTGTCCAGGTTAGAGAGGCCTTCCAGATCCTACCTTTGATTTGTCAAACAACAAACATTCTAAATGCATGGCCACGTAGATCTTCACCATTCATTATTACCCATAAATACCAAAAACTACTCATGCATATAACACACTAAGTTTGGAACTACATGGACACTCCCTCCCTTAGCAATGGTGTATTTGGCCCATTTTTGCAAGGCACTCTATGAAAACAACCTATGAAAAGTCATCAGTAGAAAAAAATGAAATTTATTACATTTCCACATGACTCATAGCTTTGCATCATACATTTTTGTCTAAATACATCTTTAAACTACTGAATTTAGAATGTGTGCCTACTCAGATGTATAGAACTTGGGTAATCTTAAGATCAAAAACAGTAGAAAAATATGTGCAATGCAAGAGGATGAAGTGACATTTTCTTAAAAGACAAACCAGCTGTGACATTTTTATTGCTATTATTTTTATTGTCACTTTTTTCCCTCTCTTTAATTCAACCCACAAAACACCACAGCAGCTGCCTTAGAGGCAAGCTGCAGTGAAAGGCAGAGTCCAAATCAGCCTACTATTTAATTACTATCCTTAGTTATGAATCAGTGAACAGGCACTACACAGTGTTTTTGCCTTCCTGATTGAATTTCCCCCTTTGTAATAATTGCTTTTAGCACCAGGAACATTATGTTCCAACAAACAGTCTCACCAAGAGACAAAGTCCCCAGCTGGGATGTGAACTTGCAGCACTGAAGTGCAAGGGAAGAAGTGCATAGAAACAGTGACAGAGCTTTGTCTCAGCAAAATTAGAGCTGAAGATCTTCTGTAATTAACTCGGTGCTGGCTGACTCCCCATGTTTGCTTTCAACAGAAGGGGATGTTGTACATAGCTTGAGAAAGGAAAGGCCTCTCATTTGCACAGGAAAAACTCAACACTGGAGCTCACCAGGGCAGACTGCAGTGTTGGGTACGAGAGTGCAGCCAGGGCTTGGAGGACTGCTCCCCTCCCTCGCATGACACCCAGCAGTCTGCCCACTGTCCTGCCACAATGGGCTCTGCAGCCACCCCAGATTTCTGTCTGCTGCTTCTTTGTTTGGTTTCTTTTCATAAAGGTTGTTCAAAATATGGTTTTCCATGAAGCGTCCAGTTCGAGCGCTGTTCGAAGGGCTGAGAGGCAGAAGATGCAGGCTGCTGTAGGCACTGCAGGGCTCATCTCAGAAAAATATAAGTTTTATTTGCCTGAGTTCTCTTCTAGGGAGCAAGGTCTTCTGTGCATTGTTGCTGTGTAAAAATATTCACATCAACGTAATAAGCTGAGATTTTTCCCAAGCTGACCAGAGTTAAATTAGGTCAATAATGTGAAACATAGAAGCATCTTGTTTTGAAATGTTTTTCTTATTTACTTTCACTATAGGCACCTGTGTTATCTCAGGGGAAAAAAAAAAAAACAACAACCCTGAAGATGGCCACAATTCTATTTGAAAAAGCAATTTTTTTTCAGATATATAAATTAGAATTACTCCACTGTTGCTGAACTGCACCCATCTAATAGATTTTTCTCCTTTACCTCTGGGAAAGAAAGTAGATTAAAAGAGAATATCTATACTACCTCCAGCTGGTGGAACAACATGCTTCAGAGGAGAGCAAATAGCGCCACCAAAAGAATAGTTACTTTTTTTTCTACGATTCAATTATTAGAATCATGAGTCTAATTCCATTTAATGGTTTCTCATTTCCTCCCGAGAAAAAAATTATTTTTAGAAATCTCTTACAAAGCTTATTTTCCAGTCACTTTATTTTCTCCTATTCTTTTGCTCTTTAATAAAACCTGTTGGGGTTTTTTCTGAGAAAATGTATTTTCCTTTTTTTTCTGTCTTGATGCTTTTTAAACAATATATTAAATATTTCTACTCTGTGACAGTGGAAGAGTCTTCTATTTATTATTTGCAGGACTCGTATCCCAAAGTAGAGGAAGCTGAATAGAAAAAACAATACAAAATAGAATGAAACAAGTTGAAATATTGTAACATTTGCCCACAAACTTATTACTGTGCAAAAACTGAGATACAGCAATTCATTTGTATTCTAATTTAAAAATTTCCATTAACAAAGTACAGATAGGGGCAGAAGCAGGCAGTATCTTTGGCCACATCTTCCTTTTCAGAGGAAACATTTTCCTTTACAAGCATTTTTATGACCTTTTAGAAATATACTGCAGAATTACTTTGATTTGCAGTATGACATTGACATTTGTCCAGGCAGCAGTCTTCAAGTTGCTGAGTTTCAGTTTAGGAATGAATCTTTCCAAAGCAGAAGATTTGCACTTCAGTTCACATTTTTCCACTGTCACTATGGTCAATTAAGGCTGGATACATAATGTTATTTAAATTCTAAAGATGCTAAGGGTGACTCAGGAATCTAACACCTAGTACTTGATGCCCTTTTCGGGTTTTTTGTTGGTTTTTTTTTTTTTTTGGTTGGTTGTTTTGGTTTTTTTTCTGTACAATGACCTGAGTGTTTCCATTCTATTTTCCATGTTTATTTGCATCAGTATGGGAAGACTTGAAATGTCACATGTTCATAATCAGCTTGAATATTAGACAACAGCCAGCAGCAACCTTATCTACCTAAGTGATTTGGCAAAGGAGCTTATGAACAAGCACGGGCTATTCCTCACATGGGCTTCCAGTGCCTGCTTGATAGGACTTAGGCTTATTGGTCAAAACAAGCACTTGGAATTTGGAAAAAGCTAGAGTCTGAAAGTGCATTTCCAATCTTGCACTTATGCAAGTCAAACAGCTTTCCTATTCACAGAAACAGGACAGTAAAGAAAAATCCTAGAAATTGTGCAAAGGTACTGTGATTCAAGACCAAAAGTTGCATAGCACCTGATTTAGCATAATCATTGAACAACGTCTCAAATATTGACACACCTACAAAAATAAAAGTTTATGTAAAAATAGTCTATAATTCCTCGATAAAGAGCAGATCACACTGCAGTTGTGTGTTCCTGCCTTTGACCCAATGATCTCCCTCAATATCAAAGAGAAGATCTGCATTCTTTCAGTTAGCCTGGTCTCCAAATGGGAAGTCCATGTCTTGTTCTCACATCTATGCTGAGTGTTTGCATGGTGAATCTGGAAAACTTCAAACTTTCTGGAACTTTATGAACCAGAAGGGCACAATATAGCCTACTTCTTCCAACATGCCAACAAGTAATTCTGGTTGACCCTTCAAGATCTGTATGCTAAACACGAGCTATAACTTTCTCTGCACTTCAGACAATTTCAAGCCGCTGAATTAGATAGTTTCTGCAGAATTTTCTATGGTAGTATCTTTCCAATATCTGTTGGCAGGTGTTGGCCAGAATATTTAGTTGTTTTCAACTATTGAGGTAAATATATTTTGAAGTGTTTTCCGTTCATGTCAAGCTAAAGAAAACCTCAGACACCTATAATCCATCACATTTAGCAAAAACTTCCACAGATTGGTGACAAAATGCATAAGAAATCACTGTTTTCCAATTTTCCTGAACCTGGTTTCATTTGTTTCCCTCTGGTCCATACCAGAAGTCAGATGTCCGTCAAAGTTCTCCAATGTCTGTTAAACTTCTGTGTTATTCCCTTCCAGTGTTCCTTCTCCAGATGAGAGCCCTACCTCACCTACCAGTTCCTCTTTTGGGAAGTGTTCAGTACCTTTGATAATTAGTACTGTGTTTCTCTGAACTTATTGAGCTTAACAGGTATTAAACTTTGGAAAGGCTAAATGTTTTATGAGGCAAAATATAGTGGTACTTCAGGGAGCTTGACAAATCATAATAGAAAAATAGGTTAGAATTTGAGTGTAATCAAAACAGACAATAAATGTGCAAATTAAAAAATACACCCCAACAAGTGTACAGGTCAAGGAACCTATTCCACAAATTTCTGTCAACATGATCTAATGAAGAACATACTGCTTGAAAAAAAATAGTCTTTGCTTCAAGGTCCACAGTATTAACAATTGACACAGTCCACCAGAGCCCGGGCTAGCTCTTCAGAGAGACACCAGTGCTGAGCCAGGTGTGGGGAACTGGCCCAAAGTAAGATTTCCTGGAGGCAGAACCTTAAGAGCTAGTAGCTCTCCGGTGTGGCCCACATCGAGGACTGGGTAAAGGAGGCGAGGGAGGCTCTTTGCTCCTGAGGTTCCAAAGGGCTAACTCAGCCAGGAGGGCTCAGAGGCAAAAGAGCAGCAACAACATCTGTGCTCAGGATTAAATACGGGGGCAGATCAGCAGGTGGGTACAAACAATTGACCAATAAAGAGTTTTTAGGGGAGGAGTGAGGGCAGGGTCTTACAGGGTTACAACCAATGAGGGAAGCAGGGGGAGGAGGAAGGGTCACATGGGCCAATGGGATGTCAAGAAATAGAGGTGTCCAAAGAGGTGGAGCAACAAGGGATTGGCCCAGGGTAAGACTGACAAAGAAGGTGCTGGAATAAGGGGCAGGCTTACAATGATGGACAAGGAAGGTGCTGGAATAAGGGGCAGGCTTACAATGATGGACAAGGAAGGTGCTGGAATAAGGGGCAAGTTACAATGATGGACAAGGAAGGTGCTGGAATAAGGGGCAGGGTTACAATGATGGACAAGGGGTGGGAAATGCCAAGGAAGATAGTTTCAGGGGTGGATACAACTCGTGGACAAACCAACTCGGGAAACATAAGGGTACATAGGAAAAAAACATTATAATAATAACCTGAATAAAATAAAATAAGCATGCGCCATGACAAATAATATTGTCTTTTACTGGTGTTATCACATCTGAGAAGCAAACCAAAATTCTTTCTTGACTATTAGTGAACTTTCATTCAGCATACAGAAAGTAGCTGAGAGATGGAAGGGGTTGGCAGGCTTGTTTGGAGTCTCAGGAGCAGAGACACAGGGATGTCCCTGTCTTTTTCTCTTGTTTTCAGTCCCTTCATATGTTAGCATTCACTTCTTTGGTGTGCTGAAAGAGTGAGAGGGAGAAGAAGGAGCCATAGGAATCCAGCAGCAAGAGGAAAGGGTTGAGGAAGAGGAATAGAAATGAGGCAGAGACTGTTGGTGAGGGCTTTTTTGCTGGAGGTAAAAACTTTGTATGCCGCAAGAATTGGTGGCTGGGAAAGCAGGCACTGCTCCAGTAGTCAGCCTGAACCTCTGCTGACATAATCTTGGCAGATTGTTTGCATCCTGCTTGCTCTGCCAGGGGTTAAAGCCAGCACTTCTTGGACTATGGCCTGACACCGATGCAAAGCTTAAACTGCATGGGGACAACTCTGAGTAGTGCCACTCCTCTTCCACATAGGAAATATGATGCTTTTACTTCATGAACTGAAGCATAAACTTCTTATGGATTTCCTCTGTTTATCTTGATTATATTGGTATCTAACCCTAGATTTCAACATAAACATATTCACATGGCAACAAAATCTCTACAACTTTCCAATTAGCTGCTAAATATTTTTAGGTGTGTAGTAATCAACAATCTTATGAATGTGGCACACCAACTCAGCCCATTGCTCATGGGCATCTCTTAGAAAAAAGTGAGGTTTGTAAGTCAGGCTCTCAAAAATTACCTACCATATATCTAAAGGATGACATCAATGACCGATTATACCAAAAGACACAATTTTGTAAAGGATTTAAGAATATGACACAAAAGGCAGAACAAAATCCTAGGAGTGAAATAGTGTGCTTCCTAATGTAAGAACAGCACTGATGGCACTGGTATTAAATAATGGACACAAAATTATGAAAGAGTCTCACTAGCACATGAATTTCTTATCTCAACTTGGGTCAGGATTATTCATTTTTCATCTTAATTTATCCATAAAGAATTATTATAAATCAGAATAATATTTTTCCAGTAAAATTTCCAGAGTAGAGAAACCACCACAATAAGGGATTTTCAGAAGTTTATAACCTCAGGGAAAAATGAGAACTGGGTAAAGAATTAATTTAGAAACATTATTTGAAATGGGACATTAAGATTTTTCAAAAATCATTATTGTTGATTGAAGAAAAAACTGTGGTTATATTTTATTGTTACTTGTTTATTGTTACTATATTGAAGGAAAGGAGAATATTTGCTTATGTGCTTATATTTTAAAATCTGCATAAAAGTTTAAAAAAAAAGTTTAATTGCTGTGTGAAACAATATTTTAACACATTATTCTTGAAAATATTCTTTGAACCTGATAAATCAATGACTGCTTTTCATTAATTTTGCACAGCTAGATCAAACAAATCAGGAACATACACCCTTCTAAGCAGCAATAATAGCAACAAGTTATTTAGTCCTTGTAGGTATAGACACAGCTTACTTAGGGAATGTCCTTACTTTAAGTACAACTTACAAGAAAAAGGGAGAGGGCTAGAATACATGATAAATGATTGCCTGAACCCCCTACTTGCTCTCTATTTTAGCAAAGTGGGTAGTTATAAATATATTTGATGACATGTGCATCTCAAGTGTAGTCTTTCTGTGCACTAGGTAACCTTTATGTCTACTGAGTCTATCATTGCTAGACTGTGCAGCCTGTGCACTTATTCTTACCACATCAGACTTGCTTGATTCCTACACAGGTCGTTTTCTAAATCCACAATCAGATTGTTTAGATTTTCTGTTCAGATTTTTCATGCATTTACATCATGGATACAGATGTCTAATTTTAAGAAAGCAAAATGTTTTATCAGCTGCTTGTACTCCTCCTTATCCATCACTTACCCACAGCCTTCCCCCTATCTTCTTCTTGTCATAGCCTGACTCGTTTTTTTATTATAAATATATAAAAGAAAAATGAAAAAGTTCCTGACAAAAAGCTTCTGTGATACAAAATGATGTACTCCCTTCACAATAGTGCAATACAAACAGGATTTCTGTGTCACAGTGGGTGGATTGCAGAACTAGAGCAAGATAAGTGAAAAAAGATAGGAAAGAAATGGGTAAGAGCTGAAGTTTACTAAGGTAAAGAAGTGCAGTGAGAAAAGGGACAAAGACGTGGGTGCTAATTTCATAAACCTTGTAGACAAAGGAAGTCATTAGGAAGGTGCACGATTCACCTGTAATGATAAGGAAAAAGATTGCATGTCTGCTTCATTTCTGTTCACTATTACTCCCCACAGATTATTTTTTTTTCCAAAAAGGGGCAAAGAGAAAGACTCACTACGTCCATTTCAGAGAAACATTCTGTGCAAGAATTACATTAATCCAGAGGCATAGACTTATTCAGATTGTGCAAAACATGAAAATTAAAGTTCTTGGCAAATCACTTTAACCAGTTTTCACTGACATTAACCAGTTTTGGATTTTACTGTCTAAAATATAGGCTAAATTAAAAGCATTAGGCTAAACATTTTGGTTCCTCTTCCCTTGCTTTGGCTATACAAAAAACCAGTATTGCCCTACACAAATTCAGAAAAACACAGACCATAAGACAGTAATATCTAATCAGATTTTTACATATGCTTTGGCATGATTAAATTTGTATGCAAATAGAACATCTCACTTAATAATTCTGTTTTTATTACTTTTGTGTATCATACTTCTCTTTATGATAATGCAACATTTATTACGTTAGCAAACTTTCTGAGTCCTTGAGCTTAAGTGCAGGTGTAACCTTTTGTACCTAATTGTTCTTTTCTTTCTGTTTCTCTTCACTGTATTGTATATTCATTGTTTTTCCTCTAGACAGGAACAAATGGTTCTGCCAAAAGAAGAAGTTCTAAACTTTAATGAAGTTTCTGGATGGTATCTCTGATTGATTTTAAACTAATCCAATTTCTTGTAGCTACTATGTATCTCTTATAACATCCCAGCTTTTGACATTACAACCAGTCAAAATCACCTCACCCATGAGGGATGAACAACCTCAGAAGTCTCATTGACAGCATGCAGAGACTCAGTGCTTTTCAGTGAGATGTCAGGAAAGAAAGGCTTTGTCTCCTGTACAGGAAATCTGTTTTGAATAGTGTCTGTTCTTTCAAAAGTCAAAAGATCTCAGTAGTGGGTTTTGCAGACAGATTTTTTATTGTCATCTACCTCATACTCAAATCAAATTAAAAAGTTAATGTGAACTAGCAGGGCTCATGATTTTAAACCCTGCTTTTTTTATGTTCTGCATCTGCTTCTGGGCAAATGTAAATGGAGGGAATTGCAGTGTGCTTCAGTTATATCTGTTATGTCCTTATACACAAAGGTAAAGTCCACTGACCTCCATGATTGTATTTTCCCTCTTCACTCTGAAAAAAAAAAAATCTAGTGGGGATATTTCCATAAACTTCCACAGAAACTGGCTCCAGCTTGAAGATTACTCATACAAAGTGTCATGGGGGCAATAATAATTTAAGATTAAGTTTTAAAATAAAATCATAACATTTCATCAGTATTTCCATTTCTTCCCTCCTCACTTATGCATCTTTCTCCTAAGCTTTAAAAAACCCCAGATTATTACGGAGATATTTTAACAGTGACTACATAAATCTACTCTCCTAAAGTTCCAGGGCTGTGGGGTTTGAGTTAAAGATTTAAAATATTTTCAAAAGTGTGGTCCACAGCTCAGTGATTTTTTCATTACTCACCCTACACTCACAGTATACTTATTTATAAAAACTCCCATTTGATATTTAAGCTCTAAGTGAAAGAATAAATTAACACAGTGTGAACTACTAGAACAGTACCAGCAATAAGGGAACAATCTGTTAAATCAACTGTACCATCTACCCAAGCTACTTTCAAGGGAAAATACTACTCTTAACATTGATGCTTCACAACTGGTATTTCCTAAGGATTTACAGCACATCTGCAATATATGAGGTTAAAAGTCATACTACTAGGTAACAGTGAATTAAGAAAATCTTCCTGTTTCTGATTCTTAGAATTAAAATTATTGAAAAATAGGACTGAAAAGGACCCAAGGAACTGCCTATTATTTTCAAGGATTAAAACATATGATTAATAGCATCATTTTTTTCATTACACAGACTCCCCAGTCTTTTAAGTGATTCCTTGTATTTTTTTCTTACCTTTATGAATTGAAATGAAAATAAACTGGAAGTTACTATGTGACTTTTTTGTGCTGCATTTTAAGCCAATATCCTTTCTGATCTTTGCAAAAACCTTGGTATAACTGGTTTCTGTTCTTTTCCTCTGTGTTTGTTTATTACCTTTAGAATTGAATAGTGCCAAGCTCTTTAAGTTCCTCGCAGAAGTTATTTATTTCATACTCCTAATCTGTCTCATCCAGCTCTTTCAGATGTCTTTTAGTGATTCATATGTTCTTAAAATGTAGCACATTTTTCTCAAACCACACAAAACAAACAAACAAAATCTACCAACCCAATGCCTACTAGTGGTAAGTATTTTCTTAAAAGGAACATTTCCTTCTGTTGTATAACCTAGTATCTTCTTTTACAACCTTGATTGTTCGTTGCTAACTTCTTGGTCACCATCATCTGAAAAAATCTTTTTTTCAAGGTTTTTTTCTAAACAGCTAATATTATCCTGAATTTCTTAGAATCACAAAACCTTAAGGAATTGGAATGCACCTTAAAGATTGTTTACTTCCAATCCCCCTGCCATTACGGGGGACAAGGTTGCTCAGACCCCGACCCAACCTGGCCCTGAATGCAGCCAGGATTGGGGCATTGGCAACCTTGCTGGACAATCTGTGTTTAATCACCCTCACAGCAAATAATTCCTTCACAATATCTAACCTAAATTTCCTCCTTTTCAGTTTATACCCACTCCTCCTTGTCCTACCGCTACAGTTCCCAATGAAAACTCCTCTCCAGCTTTCTTGTAGGCCCCTTTAGGCACTGGAAGTTTGCTGAGACGTCTCCACACAACCTTCTCTTCTCCAGGCTGAATAGCCCCAACTTTCCCAGCCTATCTTTGTAAAGAAGGTGCTCCAGTCCTCTTGTAAATTTATTGGCCCTCCTCTGGACTTGCTCCAACAGTTCCATGTCTGTCTTGTGCTGGGGGCACCAGAGATGGATGCAGGGTTCCAGAGTTAAGAAAAGAGGCAGAATCCCTCCTCTCAATCTGCTGGGCACGCTGCCTTGGATGCAGCCCAGGATTCCATTGCTTTTCTGGTGCAGCACCCAGGTGCAGGACCTCGCTTTAACTTTTTCAGGTTTTCGCTGGCTTACCTCTCAAGCCTGTCAAGGTCCCTCTGGATGCTATCACTTCCCTCCAGTATGCAGATTGCTGTCAATTTTTATCACACAAATAAAGTTCTTCATATTTATTTTATTAAATTTTATCTTACTTCTTATAACTTATCTCTGATTTTTCAAGGTGATTTTGAATTTCAAACCCTTTCTCCAAAGCAATTCTTAATCTAGCTTTGTTTTCTGCAGCATATTTGTTAAACTTTTAATTCTCCCATCCAAGCACCTAAAAGTATCGAGAAGTACCTCTGCAGATGATCATATTCTTCTATTTATTAGACCACCAGTTTCCATTCCATGTGAGTCATGTATTGTATGTACACAGTAGTTTCTTTTTTTTTTAACCTCACATTTTATTTATTTTAGGATGAGTGTTATGGAAGACAAACTTTGGCGGTGATTTGCTTTATTTCTAGTACACCACAACACATGAATCAACATAGATTCCAAATGTGTGATACTGATTGATCTGGTTTGCTGTCACTCATGGTCTAATAATTCTGTAAGATCATTTGTGGGTGGTCCATATACTGTTCAGATCTCAGGTCATATAAGGAGGAAGGAGCAGATTGCCATAACCCATGCCCTCAAAAAACCCCAAACTAACAAAAGAACAAAGGAGTGGCAAGTGCAAACTTCTTTCCCCTTAAACAAAGAAATCCACAAAGCTTTTTTCCAATATGTGTCCTCATTCCTTCATCTTTTATTGTAAGAAACAAAGCAATAATGGATTTTGCAGTTCTTTTACTTTAAACAGGGATGCAAGAAAAGGGTTGCTGCCAGCGCTTCCTACAATATTCTAGACTGATTCATATGAAGTATCATTTATCAGTTTTGTGAGACTGCACTCAAAATAAAGTACCATTCAGTGTAATGTTGGCAGAATCTACTCCTGAGGTAATGCATCCTCATACATGTTCTAAGAAAGGAGATATACACGTATAAGAACAATAAAAGAAGGGCAGAGACACTACAGTCCTTGAGCAAATTTTAATTTCTCTGTACTGTTTTGAACTAAGCAATTCCCTTACTGTCACAGATAAAATTCAGCTCAAACAAGAGAGAAAACTGCTATGAGCACTCATAAGAAAGACTGCTTTATTCTAAGCTTTCTCCTAACACTCTGCATCAGATGGCAGAGCAGTTAAGCATACACCAGTCATTGACTTCAAATTAAATGATAATAAATGCAGATTTCTATGAAGATAGCACAAGTTAGTAATTACAGTTTTATTGAAATTGGAAATGGTGAAATAAACTCAGTCTCAATTGTCCCATACATGTAATTGATAAGTTAATTTGTCCTCAGCATCTGCACAGTTTTAATATTTCTCCATCAATGTCATGAAAATGAATAGGATACAAAATGTATAAAATCATATTCCCTGCAAACCCCTGCAAAAACAGCAAACTGTTTGCTACCAGTGAAGCACATTTATTTCATTTGACCTTGGTGTGGGCTCAACATTTTCCCTTTTTTCTTATTTTTTTCTTTTTCTTCTTCTTTTTCTTCTTCTTTTTCTTCTTTTTGTCCCCTTTTTATTCTTTTTTTTTTCGTTTTGTTCCCTCAGTGACATCTTTGAGCCTTGGCATTTTGTGACACTTTCTGTTTCATATTGATAACACTCTGCAGAATTAAAAGTAGACCCAAAGGAAAATTATGTTCAGACATCATCCAAGATTTACATGGGCCCTTTTTCTAATAAATATTTGAAAATAGACTACATTCCTGTGAAAAGACTAAGCTGATTTTTCATTTTGTTTTTGCCTTAAATGTGTTTTCTGTCAAGATTCACCTCATTTTTCAAAACTTTTGACTCCAGTGCATTCCTCTGGGATTCAATCAAGCAATTATAAACCAGAATAAAAGAAAGTAATGCTTTGTGGTAGACCATGTTTGCACTAGCTGAAGGGAGACTATCACTTATTGAGGGAGAAATAATCCTCATGGAATAATCTCTCTCAATCTCTGTTCTGCACACATCTGGAGGAATGACCAATATTGCTGCTTTTTGGTGAAAGTATGTCATCTCAATTTCTGCAAAGGGTTACTAAGGTTCCACTACCTGCTGTGCAGACAATGGGGCTCATCCATACCCAACCACAGCATTTTGGAGATTTTAGGAATGTGACTTGATTTTAATTGATATATAGTGTGAAATAATTCATCATTTAACCTTCAGAAAAGTGAGAAAATTAGGTTCTCTTTATGGGAAGGGATGAGTCAGGACTGTTTGCACCTGACACAACTAATTTTATTCAAAGATAATTTTCTCAATAATTTCTCTAATATGAGTGGCAAAAAGACAAGATATTCATCTGTCTGACCAGCAGAGATATTTTCTCCAAGTTCTGAATGTATGAATCCCTATATATCTGTAGGCTAAGCTCAAATTTAAATGCCATAAATAAACACGTTATTCACATATTATTTCCCTGTTTTTTCCTAACTGCTTATTGACATGAAGTTATTCTTACATCCACACAAGTTCTAGATGGTATTCTCTCTGTGACAAAATGGCTTTTCTGCTGTTCAAGAATGTTGGTGGTACCCTCTATTTCTTTCCATTTCCTAAAAAAAAAAGAATATTGATGAAGTGATTGGTTTTGTTTTTTGTTGTTGGTTTCAGCAGCTAAAAGATAATAGAAAAATATTTAAACTCAGGAGTTTTAGTATAAAGGAAAGGCATCATACGAAAATTAATTATTTTTCAACATGCACTATGAGATAGAAAATTAATGAATACTGTTAGTTTTCTAGACAAATATTTAGCCTGGGTCCACCATGTAATTAAACTATTCAGAATACCTTACTGAATCTTAAATCAGAAAGACACCTGACAAGAAAAAGCTCACAAAGATACCACGTTTCCCATGTCTCTTCTTTTCCCTCCCTTCCCAGTGTGTTTCCCCTAAATGAGCATACTGAAATATATTTGTATATACATATATATATACACATACACACAAACACACACACATATATATATAGTAAAGTAGAGAAAGAAGCAAAATAAAAGCCTAGAAACAGGCAAGGCTCACTGACAGAAGATAAATTTACCTTACTACCAATATGCTGATGATGCCTCCTTGCTGCTGCTTCTTAATGGAAATCACGTAATAAAGGCATAATCATTAAAAGTGGCATGTTAGAAGAAGCTTAAGAAACAGGGGGATGGTCCTATGTCTTTATATCTAAATAGATTTATCCAAAACCTCCTATCTAAGCTTCAGGTAATAGTATACATGATAAATATATAAATCAAATGGCTGAAACACCTGGGACAACCATTGGTGGAATTTAAACCTGCCATACAGAGAAAGACCCTATAACTGGCCATCGTGGTCCCCTCAGCCTGTGCCCAGATAGGCAAAATTACAGGCTTGAGGATCAAAAGCTGGATGCTGGACTGATCTAATCAGTGAAAATTACAACAGGATTTTGACCATTGAATAGACAACAAAACTCTCCTTCCTCCAGGTTTATCTACAGAGCTACTGTGCCTCTGCTCCTCATGGATGAAGACTAGGAACTTGTCAGCATCAGCAAGGTTAAGCACAGCATTACTAATACATCTATATAATTAATATAATGCATGAGTGGAATATATTCTGTCAGCGTACATAGCTCCATCTATTTTCATTACACTTCTATTTTTCTTCTGGATCTAATTATATATAACAAAGACCATACCTGTTATAGATAAGAACTTCTTAAGCATGAAATCAAATCTGTGCTCTTTTCAGTTTTCCAGTATGAAAGTAGAGCTCAAATTCTGTTAAGATGGTAGAATTTGACAGCAAAATACATGGGTCCTCATCAGAAGCCAGAACAAAGTGAGAACTGACCTATGATGTATAAGATAACCTATGTGTCAAATGAAAAAGGCACATTTTTGCTATTTGATAGCTTTCCTCAGTGAGGTTCGGACTATGAATAAATGGGGAGATACAAACTTTCAAGATGCTTTTAATGTTTTAATCATCTTAAACTACTAAAAGTAGAAAAAGAGCAAACAGCGATGAATATTAGAATGGGAGAACAAAAATAAAAAGCAATAAAATGAAGATAGAAAAATCATCCATCAACATACAAGTTACACAAAATATGCAATTTAAGTCAGATAAATGATGTGTAATATTTTTTGAAGTCAGGCTGTGTTCTCAGTATTCAGAAATAGGAAAAGAATAGGGACAGCATAGAAATACCTCCATCTTTTGAAAAATTTAAAAAAACCTTGCTTCTATTCATCAGGAATGAGCCAAAAAGAGTTAAGTTTGATCTTCAAACTTAAGGAAACAGTCTCATACAAATCAGAATTATATTGTATTGAAGAGAAGCAATATCCCTTTCAAAAGGTAATATTTGGTTCTGCCTACCATCTCCTGCTTCTATATATACTCTTAGGGAAATGGTACACTGCACCAAAATTCAACTATAATTGGCAATTCAAATAAAAAAATGAGAAAGAAAACTGTAAAATAACCAGTGAAAAGAACATTCTGATAAATATTTCATAGGTAATGGAGTGTGCAGAAGCATTTTAAAATAAAGGCAAAAAAAAACCCCAGAAAACAAATTTTTGAAATTCTTTTGTTAGAACAATCTCTAATTAATGAGATATTTATTATGGATTTAATTTTTTTCAAAATATGTTACTTCTGTTTGCTTGAAAGTATGAAGGATCCAAATTTGAGTCCATCATAAGATGGGCTCAAAAATAATACAGGAAGACTTAATAGGCATAATGATATTTATAAATTCAACCCAACCTCAGGTACCTGTCAGAGATAGGTGTGATCAGATTCACACTTTGAGCTTTATCTCTCGTGTGCATTTGTCATAGTGCCCATTTCTGATCTGGTGAAGTGTTGTTAAACAAAGGCAGCATGCAGCCTTTGCTCTCACTGTCCCTTCTCACAGGGTTATTCACATTTTTTCCTTCACTGGTTTTGATGAAAACCTTTTCATCATTTCTGATAACCTGAGGAAATAACCTCCTTTAGTGCTTCTGTGGAACCAGCCTATTCCTTGGTCCTGTGGAACAGTTCCTGCAAAGGGAAGATGACAGTGGTTCGACTTCTCTGACAGAGACACTTCTTCTGCAGAAGCATTGTTCATTGCAGCTCCTGAATGTCAGCAGCACACTAGCAAAACATCCTGGTGCCAGCCAACAGGTGGTTAGGAAAATAGCCAAACCCCTCGTGCTGTTTATTTTGAAATGTGTCTATCACACCCAGGGCAATGTGTAATTTTCTTTAAGGAAGGCATGTGGGTGAAACAAGACTGAATCTTGGTAGCTGGTCCTTTGAGGGTTTATTTGGGGTTGGTTTTTTGGTTTTTTTTTTTTGGTTTGTTTGTTTGTTTGTTTGTTTTGGTTTTTTGGTTTGTTTTTGTTTTTGGTTTTGTTTGGGTTTTTTTTGTTGTTGTTGTTGTTAGGTTTTTTTTTTTTGTTTTTTTTTTTTTTTTTTTTTTTTTTTTTTTGACATAGCAGTCTTTTAGCTATTAAATGTGATAACAAAGGTTTTATCTGGAAGGAATTTGCAAGTTGAGAAATATATAACTTTGGTCACAAATGCTAGTCCAGGTGAGCACAGCAGAATGTCTTTGTTAACTGAAAAACTCTGAGGTAAAATATAGGATTGACAGTCTGGAAAAATCTTTAGCATCAATTCATCTTATAGCAATAATTTAGAATACATTTTCTGCTCTGAGGTATTTCATTCAGGGGAATATGAAATATACTCTGCTGGAAAAATCTCAGTTTCTGTAAGTTATATCCAAGTACTTTTTTAGTACACTAAATGAGTTTAACACTTGCAAAGTACCTCACATGTCTGCCAAATCTCTCTTAACTAATAACTGACTCTTTACAGTAAAGATCTGACTAGCACATATTTTGATCACATAAATTTCTTTTTTCGTATTTCAGATTGTGTGAATTTTAGATCATAGGACATTGATTGCATGTATAAATAGAAGCAGTTCACTGTGTGAGTTTGACCTTCTGTGAGATAAGGAATACCCAATGGTGTAGAGTTTGCTGGTTTCAACAAAACACAGCTGAAAGATGTGCAGAAAATATGTTCTTATAGAATTATGTTTCACTTCAGCAAAATCAGGTTTATTTTTTTAATCTACTTAAATCTAACGCCAGAAACGCAATTAGAGCTAAGAAAATAGTGTGAAAGAGTGCTCTAAGACAGGTATTGGCTTGATCTTTATGCATATGTTTGGCTTAGGCTCTTCATTTTGATTTTACAGTAAGGGATTTTTTTGGTGCTTTTTCGCTTTTTCTACGAATGTCTGTTTTCATTATTAAATCCGAACAAAACTCCAGGCACTTGTGACTCATTTTGGGCCTGCATTTCAATTTTAATGGATCAAATAGTAGACAGTTATTATTAAAGGATGTACCCTTGTTTTCTTTATAAATACCTGACTGGTAGCATCTAGTGAACTAAGTAGGGTTATTGTAAATGTGTAAGCAGAAATCTGCAATTTTCTGTGAGCGTTAATTAAGGACTTACATTATGCTTCCAGCACACTGAATGGTACTTGAATTGCAGACCCACAATGATTCTTTTCCTAATCTCTATAAATAATTACCAGTATTTTCCTGTAACTGAATGCTTGCAGTGGAAAAGGTAATATCTGCAAAGTGTAACAAACATTATGAACTTAATTGGAGTCGCACTGTTAACAAGAAGAGGCAAGGATTTGATCATTCCCTTGCTTCCACATTTACCAAAGTTATCAGCAGACCTTTACTACCCTTTCCAGCTGGAGATCTGATGGATGGTAGGAAAAGATTTTCTGGTTTACACAAAACACCACCCACAGAAAATTTGGTAAAAGCAGCATTATTTACAATTTAAGGATATTGCATACTAATTATTATTAAAGTCACCTGAATTTGCAAGTGAACATTAGGTCTCTGATCTTTCTCTTATGATTTATGAATCATTAATAATCAGCAAGAAAGACATTCTTTCTTCACCAGCATTCTTGGCTAGCCAAAAATGTCCTTCCTATCTGTAGCAATAAAAGTAATCTGTCCAATAAGTGTTCCCAGCCTGCAAGCTTCTTGAGTTCATTCCAGCTACTAACATTTTCTAGGAAGAGGAATGTGTTCACTGGTACTTGGCAAAGACAGAAACCCAGGAATATCTGTTTGGCTGTACTATTAGAATAAATCAGTAACTAGAAAAATAATTTATTTCGATGCCAAGTAAACCAATAGGATGAAATGAAGCATTTTAAACCAAGAAGACAGTAAGTCCATAATTAACCAGATGAGTTATCTACCAATACATACATCACAGCAAGCATAGGAAAGGCCACAATCCTGAAAAGTAAAAAAAAACAAAGACAAGTTGGTTTGTAGATGAAATTGTATACACAGTACATTGATATAGAACCCTAACCAGATAAACATTTTGAAGAGTAAACTAAAATTAAGACAAAAAAATTACTCTGTTGAAAATAGTATATATGTGGAGATTATAAAACAGAAATAGTGAGTATTCTGTTATATACTATTTTTTCTCTTAGATTAAGCATGAAAGTACTTCATGGCTTTTAAAAGCTCCCATTTAGGTTCCAACCTATAGGCTGTCTTGTTGGTTCTTCTTATGGATAAAGCAAATCCATATTCTAGTTACTCCTAGAATTGGAATAGGTAATTAATTTATAAAATTATATTCTGATTTATAGAAGGTAATTGAAAGTAACTTATACTGTGATCAATACAAGCCAAGTCAACTTTCTAAATGCTTATTTTCTTTCTCAATGCTTACTTTCTTTCTCATAGTCTGTCACACTGCAGCACAGAGTGGCATTGACCATTTTTTAATATATCAGTGGCTTCTGGAGACTAGAGATTTTATTCTGTTAAAGACAAAAGCAAATTCTGCAACATTTGCCTTCCTTTGTCCCAATACCTCATCCTATAATACCTTTCTTAAACATTCAAAAATCATTTTTTTACATGAAGAAAACAGCAAAAGCTGGGTAGTTTTGTTTTTCTCTTCAGAATTAAAATCTGAACAACAACCATCTTTTGTAATCTCCAATTTAACCAATTTTTTTGAATATATATATGCTCCTATTTTAAAAAATACTTTTTTTATAAACACTATAAGCTGCACTAAAAGTTATTTAATTTGGCCCTTAGGATATTTATTTTCTTTTTTAAACAAACCAAGAAATTGCAACTGTCATTAGAATTAAAATATACTGCCTTACACCAGTCAGACTGGTGACCACCCATGGGTACAAACTTCAGTGAATGCACCTGATTCTCTGAATGCTTTGTTGCCTAAACCAGCTCACCATCTGCCTTATCCACCTGTTGCATGCTGTTTAAATCTTAGGCTGAGATCTCTAGTGTAAGGGCCATTTTGTGCCATTTGTGAAACACTTGGGGCAATCAAATTCTGACTCTTGTTGAGATCCTTATGGACTTCTATCATTCATGCACTGAATAATTAACTTTAAGATCAGAAATATAAATTACTCTGATGTGGTGATTTTACATAGTCTCAGACAAAACATTAACATAGTGGTTCTGGCCAAGTTTGTTCTCATCAGCTTTGAAATGAGATTAAAACTCTAGCACCTGCAATGCCAGAAGATAACCAATAATTTACATCACATGGTCTGTGATGATGACCTAATCTTGAGAAAGTAATAGCTGATTGAAATAAATATGCCTCTAGAAGGCAGAGTCTTTATTTCAGTCTTGGGATCAAAAGCAGCTGTGCATAAATATTCTATAAACTAAAAGCACTTTCCAAGTTCTCCACTGTAACAGAAATATGTAATAAAAACATTCATCTTGGATTTAAAATTAAAATCTTGACTGTTAGGTCAGTAATACCATATAACATTCAAACCTGAATTGCAGTGACACTGATTCAGTAGTCCTGCACTGATTGCAGTAGTCCTGATCCAGTATACTTTATAAACTGCTAATTCAACCATAAAATAAAATGCTAGAGTAAAAATACAGCAGTAATTTTATATTTGACACCATCCAAAACACCCTATGAATTTGAGTTAACATCTTTGCACTTTAAAATCAAAACTGAATTTACTTTTTTGGCAAATTATCTGAATTTGCACTTCTTAGACTATGTATTATGTAAAGTTTGGGCTGAATGTTCACTGAGAGAGTAGCAAAATTACTTTTGTATTTTATATTTTGACTGGATGAATGGTGCATGTCCAGAATGCACATTTAGTACAATGGATTAGCTGAATCCAATTTGGAAACAGGGTAGAAAAAAAAAATATATATATATGTGTAAACATTTAAACATTCAAAACAGAAAATGTGTGAATAGGTCCTGACAGCCAGCAGATGTACCTAACATTTATAAAGCAGCTCTGTTCTGATTTGACATCCAAAATGCCTCTGAGTTTAAAAAGCTTTGGTGAGCAGCAAGAGTTGGAAGAAACCTCATTTGAAATTTCTTTCCTCTGGCAGTAGCAACTATCATTTGGGCCATCCTTTAGCACAGAATAATTTTTTCTGTTCAGCTTTTATAATCTGTCTGTAGTTACCATTGCCTATCTATGAACAGTAAACACTTCCCAGTTCACTAATGTGTCTTCTGAGGTTCTTTCTGTTGCTCTGTGTGATAAGAAATATCAGCTTTCATGATAGATGTTTCCCTGGAAAGGTGAATGGCTCCCTCTCTCTAGTGATAGCTTTTTAACTCTAAGTCAAATATGAACTGGAATGCCTGCTCTTGTAATTCTTCTTCTTCAGACAGGCAGTTTGTGTCCCTCATAAGCAACAAGGTGTACCAAAATTTATGAGTTTGTGATCTTTGTCTTAAGCTATTGATTTCCAGCATTCAGAAATATTTGATAGTTGTACACTGTATTTCTTTTCTCTTCTGCACACAATTTGGAATGCTTTGTGGCCTTAGACTGAAAGAGGGATGCTTACAGGCTGGTCACAAAGAATTATGTATTATGGCTTTTTATGTATTCTAGTGTTTATGATTATAGTAGAATATTTTAGCTTAAATATATGAAATGAACAATAAAAACCTATTATCATCAGAAAACAACCTAAATTCCTCAACTCATCACACCAGTTTCTCAAGTCATGGATTTGGGAAAATAACAAGGGTTTGTCAATCTACATGCAAAGACTGTGTGGCAAAGATGTTTTGCTCCAAAATATCTTGCTGCTGGATGCTTTTCCATACTTTTGGGGAAAGAAAACATCAAACTTTGGCATATGTGGTTCTCCCCCCCCCAACAAGAAAGTGATCTTGTTTTGGAACTAACTGCTGTTTTGAAAAAAGCATAATCTTAGTCAATAAAACAAAACAGAGAGGTGCCTCCATGAAGACTTTGGAAAGTGGGATTTGTCAAAAGTTTAAAGAAAGCCCATGCCTAACAAAAAAACCCAGTCAAACAACTCAATAATGCCTTCATGCACAGATATACCTTGTTGCTTGCTGTCCCTAGTGGTACTATTTCCTTGAAAAAACAACAACAACAAAAAAAGACATTTTCTTTGGTATTGAGGAAGGCAAGATTAACCAATCAACACCATTTTTAGTATTAATTTAGCATAGAGAACAATTTAATCATTAGTATTTTTCTTGCCTCTTTAACAGACACATTTTTCTATTCCCTTTTTTTCTAAATACTAACTTTTGCTTTGCTGGGTCTTCTTCCTCCAAAGCAAATTTAAACTTCTGTGAAAGTTTAATTTGATTTTATTTTTCCCAGGTGATGGAGTCTGTTGATGCTTCAATAGATTCAAGCGGTTGTTTTCTAATTCTGGTATGCTATAAAGAATTAGGAACCCATGGGTCTTACCATGCCCTACCAAATCTTCCCCTGGGCTGTTTCACAGCCCTTTCCATGGGACCCATGTCATGTCCTGGTCTCCAGTGAGATCCAGAGGCAAGCCCTGTCCTTGCTTCAAGTCCTGCCACTGGCCCTGGTCCTGGCTGACTCTGGACCTGACTTACCCACTGCTCTGCCTGCCACACAGGTGTGCCTTATCACACATTAATTATACAAATGAACTCAAAATCTTGAACCATGTGCATATAAATGTAATGTGCACATCCATGAATACACAGGTCTGTCCTAGGCCATGTTATGCCTCTACACAAGGTCAAGAGACTGCTCACACCCTCCTCACACAGCTACTGCAAGAGTGAACAGCAAGATTCACCAGTAGCTATTTATGTGCCTAATCATTTAGTCTTCCAACAGGCTGATCAATTCATAAACAAGTTCAAGTGCATGTCTACCTTGTTTTTGATGACAAGCATAATTTTTAAAAGGTATTGAACACCTCTTGTGCCACAGTTGACTTACTAATTTACAAGGAGAGAGGGTCCTGAGCAGAAGCATTTACTAATAGTAAAGTACTGGAGTAGAAGCAGAAATAGTCACTTTCAGTCACAGTTGGATACAGCAAGATTATGAGATGAAAAATGTTACAGAGCAAGGTCATCCAACCTGCCCTCCCAACCCATATTTTCTTACTCCAATTCTCTTTTTTTCTCTTCTGTGTACTATTACTACAATGTCTTTCACCTTATAATGATTAATTGCAAATGAGTTTTAATACCTGAGAAAGAAAGAATTCTAAAGCTGAGCAAAAGACTATCAGTAAAATGTGATAGATAAATACCCCTATATATAAAAAAGTATTACAATGCTATACCTTAAAATAAAACTGAGGAATAAAAAAATCATGCTAACTGCAGCAATGGAAAACTCAGTGAGAATTAATTTAATATCTTATACAGGAGAATCATTTAGTGCTGTATTCAGTGTGCATACAGGAAACCTGGCTCATTTTGGCAATTAAACTCAGGCAGAAACCTAAAACTGGACACAGAGGAAGGTGGGGAGCTAAAGTTAGTGACTGCAGGACTCATTTCCACTTCCATATTTGAACATGTCACTACACAGAGCATTTCTGGTCAGCATCCACTGGCCTCTGTAAAAATGGATCCCTTGATTCTACATCCACCTCCTCTTTCTCTTTTGGAGGTGTTTAGCTCCACACCCAATTCCCTCCATTCTATCTAGGAATATTCTTCCCCCATTGATACACCTGGGTCTCAGAGTGGGTTAGGAAGTGCCATGCTGTGAAATTGGGACTTGGCTTTAGGACAAAAAAGGAAATGTTAGCACAGATCTATTCTCTGGAATTGAGACAAGGCAGACAGAGAGGCAGCTGGTGACAGGAGGTGGGTTCCTCTGTCTTGACTGAAATTTGGGAGGATACGAAAGCTGGACTTCCTGGTATTTTTCTAAGTCTGGCTTCATTGCTACCTAAAGTCTCATGGGTAGTACCCACACACTCAGACTCATGAAAACCAGCATTATCACAGCTTCAACATGAAAAAAAAAGATGCGTTGCATCTTGCCAGTATTTATAGATACTCTGTGCAGCATTCAAGAAGAGAAAGCTCTGGCAGGTACTACAGAAACGCTTTTTCATATTTCTTATTTGAGAAGGAAGTTGGCCTTTTTAGACTCTGTATCATGTTAATATCACAGAATCACAGAATCACAGAATCACAGAATCACAGAATCAGAATTGCTAGTGTTGGAATTGACCTGTGGAGATAATCCCATCTAACCCCCCACAGGCAGGGTCACCTACAGGCCACACAGAAATGCATCCGGGGGGGTTGGAATGCCTTCAGAGAAGGAAATTCCATAACCTCCCCAAGCAGCCTGTTCCAGTGCCACTTTCAAGGTACAGAAATTCTTCTGCATGTTGAGGTGGAACTTCCTGTGCTTTAGTTTATGGCCATTTCTCCTTGTTCAGTTGCTAGGCACCACTGAAAAGAGTCTGGCATCCTCCTCTCGAGACCAACGTTTAAAATATTTTTAGGTGTTAATTAGATTCCCTCTCAGTCTTCTCTTCTCCAGACTAAACAGGCTCAGCTCTCACAGTCTCTCCTCATGACAGAGATGCTCCAGACTCCAAAAGCATCTTTGTTAACCTCTATTCAACCCTTTCCCATGCCTGCTTTTCATTCTTGCACTTTCCAGGACTGGAAACAGAGCTCCAGATGTGGCTTTATCAGGGCACAAATGTAAAGGGGCAGGATCTCCTCCCCTGACCTGCTGGCCACACTCCTCCTAGTGCCTTTCAAGATACCATTTGCCCTCCTGGTCTCAAGGACATTGTTGGCTCATGGTCAGCTTGTAGTACAGCAGGGCTCCCAGCTCCTTCTCCAGAGAGCTGCTCTCCAGCAGGTGAGCCCCAGCCTGTGCTGGTACTTGGGGTTATTCCTTCCCAGGAGCAGGACCCTGCATTTGCCCCTGTGGGCATAGCTCATTGTTTCTCTCCACCCAACTCTCCAGCCTACCAAGGTCCAGCTGAATGGCAGCACAGCCTTCAGGGGTATCAGCTGCTCCTCCAGATTTTGTGCCATCAGCAAAATTGCTGAGGGTACATTATGTAGATTAAGCTGAGAGTACAATATATGGATTTCACTCAAAAGTGTGTGATGGCCACACTCCAGACTGACTGAGATATTTGTCCTACTTGTGCATCCCCAGGACAGCTGTACAACCCCAGCTCAGACTTCACTGAGAAAAAACAAATAGAAAGCAATGCACCTGTGAGTTGGTGCAGTTATGGATGCAAGTAAAGGAAGGGATTTATCAGTTTCTCAGGTGGTTTGAATTGATACAGCTTCAGTGTCCCAGCAAATAGGTAAACTACACAAAAAAACAACAGCAAGGACAACAATACATGAAAACCAAGCAATTATAGTAAATTGGGATGATGTTTTATGACTGGGACATCCACCTGTTGGAAGCTGAACTGAAAGCACACTTTTCTGTGTGGGACAGAAATCATCTATAATGACTTTCAATCATCTTTTTCTTACTGGAGAATTAAACCAACAGTTTAGAGATGAAAATAATTACATGTCCTCAGTAATTCCCCAAGCTGGAGCAGAAGAAAATGATACTGAGTTCCAAAAGTTATTCCACTAAAATACTCCAGAGTATCCATATCTTTCCACAAAACAAAACAAAACAAAACAAAACAAAACAAAACAAAACAAAACCAAAAAACAAAACAAAACAAAAAACAAAAAAACCCAAACTACCTCATGGAAAATAAACAAACAAACAAAAAAGAAACCCTACTGTGTGAGAATGAAAGCAAAAGTTGGAAAATATATTTTATTTTCTTATAAGTTACATGTTACACTTGAATCAATTAAAGTAAAATATAGGGTTTATTTCTAGGAATCTAAAATATTCAAGCAGTTAAAATTTTTATTTAGTTCTTCTTTCATGTCTTATTTTTGTAAAAATATATTTAGTTCAAGATTGTGTGTTATTGTATAAAGTTGCAATTTTATTCCGAAAAGAGCCTATATAGCAGCAGTCTTTTTGTTAAATTGTATGCACCATAGAAACAGTTGCTGTCAATATTTTAATACCACTTAGACTGAATGAGACTAAGAAAACCCCAAACATGTCATTCAAAGCAGATGGTTGTCATGGACTGCATACAACAACTAAGAGTTATGATGCAAGTTTATGCAACTTGATGCCCTATAAACAATTCCTGCAAATAAATGCTGATTGAAATAAGCCTTGGGTAACACTTGAGGAAAAGAATTCATTTTTATTATTTTCCTGGTTCTCAAGATGTTTTTTAAAATTTCTAGATACATTAAAAATGGTCTGCCAAGTACTCTGCCAAATACTCTGTTCCCATCTTTTCACCAAGACTGAAAAACCATCCCCTCCAAGGCAGAGCTGCTGCAAGCATTCCTTCAGGCTTGACAATAGAAATTTTAAGTTTGAAAAAAAATTATAAAGAATTGCAAGAAGCACTAAACAGCTTTCTGAAATTTAACATAAGGCATTGCCACTTTGCTTCACCTCTTACTTTCTGAATTGCAGGACTAATTGCAGAAACAGCTCTATAAAGGTAATGGAGGTCAAATACATGTACATGGAGGTAGTCTCTATCTTCATAAGGAGGCAAGAAAATTCAGGTGAAAAGCCATGTAGTAGTAACACATTGTTTAGAAACCTTTGTCCAAATACTTAATGGTATAAAACACTGATTTGACTGTAAAATATTCTACCATTTTCTCAACTGCTACAAGCTCCATGCATTCCAGGGGTCTTTAGGATTGACCACAGCTTGCTGTGCTACTTTTCCAGGAGATGTGGAGGTGTTTTTCAGCTGGAGCCAGAAGGCCTTGTCAACAACCTCTCCTTGATCAGGGGCCTGTAAGGACACCAACCACAATGGTCCCTTTGCTGCCCTGGTCTCTAATTCTTACTCATAACCTTTTGACCTGCTCAGGGCTGTTCTTCAGAGACAACTCTTCACAATCTCTCCCACTTCTGATGTAGAGAGTAATGCCTCCACCCTTTCTTCCTCTTGTGTTCCTTTGGAACAGCCTTTAGCCATCAACATATACATTCCAGTTATGGGAATCTTGCCACTAGCTCTTGGTAATGGCAAATAGGTCATAGCTGTTCAGCAGCACAGTGGCTTCCACTTCCTCCTGTTTGCTGCCTGTGATGCATGCAAGGAATGAAAGAAATTAAATGCTCCTCCTAAGGCTTTCCTCAACCTTCTCTGCCTTCCAGTTTGTTTCTTAGACTTGTTCATGATGTGAGCATGGAATGAATCTGTGAAATGTCAAATGATACAAAGCAGAACTTCTACTGCCCGGTAGCCCTCAGAGTGCTGGGATGGTTGAATAAAGTGTTTAAACAGTATTAATGCAAGTGCTAGAGACAGTACTGTTTAGACAAGCAGAGTTCAGAATCCACTACATTCTGCTCTGCACAGTTGTGTACTCTTCACCTAATGCAATCCTTCTCTGTGAGTACTTGTGCTCATCTTATGCAGATACACAATAAACTCGGCAGGAAAATTATAGAGAAAAAACTGGTGAAACATATACTGCAGAAGGTCAAAAATGCTAGGAAATTCAAAGGAAATATTTTTATTTTTGTGCCCTTGTTTTTGTTTTAAATATTTTATACCTGGTAAAAGCAATAATCTAAACATTAATGATCTCTCTATTTGCCCTATGGAATATTTCTAAAAAGTAATTGTATTTGTCTAGTTGTTTTGTCTACGGCATAGTTTCCTTGACTGCCTTGAGCTGTTTCAGTAGATGGATAATCTTGTGAACACCAGCTCCAATGAGTATAAACATTTTTATTTGTATTGATTCTCTCCTATTTTACTGATTTTACTCCTATTTTACACCTATCAACATTGCACTTGATACATCAAGTTTATAACAAGGATGATGAAAGCAAGAAACTTCTCTTTGTAGTATCTCTTCTCCACAAATCCGGGATCTATTGACAAAACCTAGGGACATTCACCTTGTAAACAGGATTTCAGCATGTGCAGTGGCTCAGAAATGGCCTTTGAAATTCTGCTGTTGTCATTCCCACAAGGCATCTAACACACAAGAACAATGTCCCAATTCTGGATCTCAGGCAGACTTTACACAGACAAAGTGCAACTACAGTTTTCTGCCCTGTTTCCTCTCAAATTCTATCATAAATCATAAATAGCAGTAAACTGATGCTCATCAATCCCGACTTCCTCTGAAGCTAAAAGTGTTCATCCCTGCTGTGTAGAGCTGTGTGCAGAAGGTACAGAAAAGAGTAAGGAATGGAATAGGCCATACCAAAGAATTAGTGGATTCTGGTTCTGGCAGCCAGGAGTGGCATGGCCAGGACCAGAGTTTGCTCTACACCACCTCATGTCATTTCTGAGTTTGGGAAAAGGGAGGCTCTTGCAGGTCAGGTATTGTTGGGGGCTCCCTGTGCTACAGTGGTGAGCACTTGCATGTGAATACTTTGCTTTTGTTCTTAATACTGATACAGTAACTGTTCATTGTCTTATCTCAATGCTGTTTCCAGTAAATTATTCTTATAACAGCCTGTGATACCTTTTGTTCTTCCAATTATCCTCTCCAGCCCGCCATCAGAGGGGAGGGAAGAAGGAATGAGCAAAGAGTGCACTGATGTGTTTCAGTGGGAACACTGAATGAGAAGTACCATTCCTAAACCATGATAATTAACCATGTGTGTAAAATACAGATTAGCAAAATGGACCATTTTCTCACATGCACTGTACAGTCTACCAACTGATTTACCCAAGCTGTCAATATGACCACAATATTTATTGTGCAGTTTTGTTCAAAAGCCTATCATTTAAAAAACTACACATAGGCAAGCAGCTAGAAAATTAGACCATCAGAGTTGGAGCTAAATATCTGAACTGAGCAGAGTGCACACAGCATATGATTTAAATAAATTGTCCCATATGAATGCAGAAAATTGATGTTATATTTCCTGGATATTTTTTTCAATCATTTAAAATACCCATGTGGCTGAAGAAGAGCATCATTTACGTAAGCTTTTAGAACAGCAGGTCATGAAGTTTTTTCTCCAGAGAATGTCTGTATATAAGTACTGTGCACAACCTATCCTTTTTTCTATAGTTCTCAAATCTTCAGAATAAAAGACACTGCCATATGTGTATTTGTTGAAAGAACTTCAAAGGGACTATTATAATGCCATAACTAGGTATAAATAGCTAAGGTAGAGTAAAATAAAGAGATTAATGCTTTGGTTTCTCTTAGATCAGAACCTCTAAATTGTGCTCTTAATAACTAGAAGGTGAAGTGAATAATGACCTGAGTTTGGTGACTCACAAGTAGATTCAGATGAATCTAAAGTTCTAATGGTTTTTTTGACCTTTTTAAGGATTTTGCAAATTTTTTGCCTTTTCATAGTTGAGATGAAAATCCAAAGATAAAGTATTCCCAGTGGCATTTCATTATTTTCTCTTTCTTCATATATCATTTGTATACAAAGCAAAGACTAAAGTGTTTGCATCCAAGCAAAAAGATATTTCTGAGGAATTAGCCTTACTAGTAAAACACCCAGTCTAAGAACTTTATGGAGCTGAAAAAAGGAATGAAAAGCAATTGTGGTACCTCATATATCCTCATTTTCCTATTTCCACTTAGTAGTGAAGCTTTGTCAAGTTATTTATCTTCACGGATGGACAGATCATTCCTGCATCATCCTGTTCATGGTGTGTTTTCTTATGTGCATATTTCTGCTTTTTTTGTGTGCATATTTTGCTTTCTTTGCACAGAGTTTCATATTTCTCTTTTTTTATTTGTGTTACCTTAATTGCAGCATCCTCCAAAATGCTTGCAAAGTTTATAAAAAGAGAAATGCTCTAGCAAAATATTGATATTTATTTTGGTATTTATTACATTTTTTCCTTGGGCTTTTTGTCCCATTACCTTCTGCATCTCCTGCAATTCTAAATTATCTACTGGAAAGGCAAATGGTATTTGGAAGCCTCAGCAATGTTGGGGTTTATATCAATATGTGTATATGCAAATTGCATATGCATATTATATATGCATAAATATCAATCAAGTTCATTAGATTAGTCTTTTCAGCTTTGACACTTTCTTCTGCAGCCTGTAGTCTTTCTAGATAACTTCTTTGCACATTCGTTAAGGCTGCAAAGCAAGAACAGTTTTGCACTTCAAGACCATTCAGAACACAATGCTGATTCTGATACTGGTATTTCAATGCTATTGGCATGACCAGTGCGTACAAACATCAAATAATCTCCTGAATATAAGCATTTCATAACCATTCTGAATTATATATACATAAAACCCTGTATAGGGATCCTCTTTTTAGAAGACTACTTCCTACACTAAGGTTTCTCAGAAAACTCATGAAAGCATTTTATTTCAACAGAGAGAACTCTTAATAGGCTTCAATAGAGTCTGATTGATAAAAGTAGCACTGTCAAAATGTAGTCATAGACTGATTACATTATTACATTTTTAGAGAATTTCTACTTGTCATAATACTAATGGTTGGCTGGGCAAGAATCTGATATCCTTGGAGAATGGCTATAAATATACATGAAGAAAAATTTTAGAAATTGAGAACATAGAGAGACACTTAATGTCCACTAGTGAAAACTATCATAGGTGGATAGATACTGATCTTTATCCTTCAGTTAAATTAAGAGGAACCTAATTAATAGTTATTTCATATCCTTAATTACTGAAAATCTGTTTTATGAACAGTGAAAATGATGGAGTAGAGTCATACCATCATCATTTATACTAAAAATGAAACATTATCCTGTCTCTGATGAATAAAATACAGGAAGAGGAAAATATTGGCAATGTTGATACTGTTTTTAATGCAGTTTTACTTTTGGAAGGATGTATAATGCTAGTTACCTGAGCTTGGTGGTTCTTATACTGGAAGACTATTGATGATCCTACTGCAGACTTGGAGATCAATATCTTCCAATCAGTGACCAGTTAAAGCTTCTTGGTACCACAGTGAATGAGATGTGGAAGAGTATAGTGTCTGCTATTCTGAACTAAAATTTTATATCAACCATCTATAATACAGATTATCTGCAATATAGAATACATATATCAACAACTGCCTAACAACAGAATATTGAAGGTTTTTTCCTCTTGTGCCATAAAGTCTAAACCAGGAAGAAGTATAAGAAGAGACAGGTTGCTTGTTCTCTTATTTTCAGAATAATTTTTTAGCTTTTCATTTATCAAAGAGTTTTCAAGTCAATACACATATTTTAAAAAAACATAACCAAATAATTTTTAATATTTGTTTTCATCAATCCTACATGTTAGGTAAGAAGATCTTTTTGGAAGCACTAATTTGGCTTCTTACTCTTAGATGCCAGTGTATATGTTTAATCACTTCATAGATTAAATTAAGTCTTAGATCATGACATGATCTACAATCTGTGTAACATCATGGCATGAACCAGGGCTGCTTGTTACAGACAAAAAATAGGATTTGCTTTGGCAAATTCTTTATGTAATGTTCTGCTAGAAGGTAGTTCTAAAAAGAATTCTGCTATTGCACCTTATTTTCAAAAGGTTGAAAAAAAAATTATCAACTATGAGGCAGTACTACTAAATATAAGTAGGATTTGCTCTATGCATGTTTTGAAGTCACAATGGACAAAGCTCACACTTGATTTTCAATCTGCTCCACATTCCTTGTGTGCCCATGCTAACTTAATCAGTGATCAGGGTGTGTAAACAGTGAATAATGGGGCCCTTTAAATCTCCCCAGCTGAATACTTATGACAGAAGGAGAAACAGGAGGTTCACCCTGCAGATGAACCAGAATTCAGCATTCTTCAGCAAACTTACACCAGGAATAAATAACTTCTCTGCAGTAATTAAAAATTACATAAATATCAAAATGTGCGAATGACAGTGAAAAATTTTGTGTATGCACAGAGGATGGAAAATTATTATTTATGTGGTTAGTAAACTAATCACAGATACTACATAGCCTGTATGAGTTCATCTCTGATGTTTACCAAGAAAATAGAAATGCAAATATCCATAAAGAAGGGAACATAGAGAGAAAAGAAGATTAATATCTATATGAATCTGGAATAGCTACACACTGAAGAATGTTTAAAGTTTCCCTCCTTCACTCTAAAATTTGTTGTCAAACTTTGGAACTGACTGCCCATGGAAGTGGTGGAGTCACCATCCCCAGAGGTGTACAAGAAAAAGCTGTATATGGTATGTGCTACAGTCTAGTTGATGAGGAGGTGATTTGCCAGGGTTTGGACTCAGTGATCTTGGAGGTCTACTCTAACCTAAATGCTTCTGTGATTCTCTGCTTATATTTAGCAGGAAACAGGGAGATCATAATTTGTAATCATACTACAATTTACAACTTTGTTTCTTCAAAAGATTCTTCACTGCATAAAGTAGTAAAGTTTTGACTTTGACCAAGAGAGGAAAAATCTTTCCTTGTAGTGAAATAATATTCCAGAGATTGATCCCATAATTTGAAATTAATTGTAAAATCATAAGGAACACAGCAGGTCTCTAGTTCAACACTCTGTTCGATCTGGTTGCTGAGTGTTTTATCCCATGGGAACAGGAAACCCTCCAAGGAGAGATCAGACCAACTGGCCCACCATCATCAATGGGGCAAATCTCTTTGTTTCTGGCCCCTCTGTCGCTGCTCAGCTTTGTGCAGAAAAGAACTCAGGACCTTCTCCCCAGAGCCTTCCCCAGTCCCAAAGCACCTCTGTCAGGGCTCTGCCTGCCTAGGACACGGCTGTGCAGTGCTACTGTCCTGAGTGCATGGGGGTTCTCTCAGCTTGCCAGTCCTGGTCCCAGTGAAAGGCAAATCCTATCCTCACACATGCTAAAATGATACTGTGTCCTTTTCCTAATTACTTAAGATCAGACAAAGTATTTTAGCATGGATTGAAAGATACAAAAGAGGCTCCTTCAGTTCAGTTTATTCCGTCGCGGTGACATGGCTGGAAAGAGATCGGCCCCCTCTGGGAGTCAGGTATTCAGGGAAGGGTATGGAGAGTGGCTTTTGGCTGGCAGCCAATGGGATAGGGACACAGGGGGATGGGATCACAATACAGGAATTCTAGGAGGACTGCAAGGTCACTAGGTGAGGTCAAAGGACAGGAAGAAGGGTAGGAGTTCGGGGATGAGCGGGAAGAAGGCAGGGGTATGTGAATCCTTCCGTTTACCTCAGTTTATCAAATTACAACACACACATATTGACCAAGTGCAAGGCTTCAATGTATTTTTTGACTGACTGAGTTTTTAATGGTGCCCCAAATATTTTGCAATTTTTCATGGTCTGTAATGCATAAAATAAGCTGAAAATATTTATTTGCATATAAATTTTAAAAAGCACTAATTCTCATTTATAAATGGTGTTTGGCTATCTGCCCTGTCAGCTAGCAACCATGGCTGCCTTTCCCAGAAGAGCAACTTCTGATACATGTGGTACAACCCAGACAAACCTTGTCAGCGTGATCTTATTGCAAGGAGAGACACACCAGGAAGATGGCACTGTGCTGGTGGGTGTGCATGAAGTTATACATACATTTAATCTTTTTATTTCAGTAGCTGCAAGCATTCAGATAAATTTCCATGCCCTCTTTCTGAACTCTTCTACCTGCTGAAAATGCCCACAGCATACATAGTGTCACTCCCTCTGGTTCTTAAGAGCTGTGCAGAAATCTAGAGAGAAAATTATGGCATATGTGGAAAGATAGGGGAGCAGGGAGCTAAGGAGGAGCAAGCTGTTTTTATTTCTCTTCTTTTTCTTTTTTTTTTTCTTTTTCTTTTTCTTTTTCTTTTTCTTTTTCTTTTTCTTTTTCTTTTTCTTTTTCTTTTTCTTTTTTTTTTTCTTTTTCTTTTTCTTTTTCTTTTTCTTTTTCTTTTTCTTTTTCTTTTTCTTCTTCTTTTTCTTTTTCTTTTTCTTCTTCTTTTTCTTTTTTTTCTTCTTCTTCTTTTTCTTCTTCTTTTCTTCTTCTTCTTCTTCTTCTTCTTCTTCTTTCTTTTTCTATTATGACTAATAAATTAACAGAACAGCAATATTTAAAAACGCAGAGGGTAGTTATTTTCCATGAGCACAAGAATTACTATTTTTAGCAGTAGGTCTTAGCCATTGCCATTGTTTCTGTACAACTCCAAACATGCAAGGAGTAAGCCTTGAAATCTGATTGTCTCATTAAACAGGCTCTATTAAGAAGCTATAAACCAATTTACATTACTTAATCTTTTGAATCCAGATGCGATTGTTAACAGTGATAGCCATTTACTCTGGGTGCATAATATAATGACAAGCCTGATGCATTCAGTTAAGAGTCAGGTAGGTCAATATACCTTTTCTATTAAAAAAAAAAAAAAAGTTTTAAAAATAGTTAAGCAAGTTACATAGCACATGATGCAAACAGTTTATTGTTCTGGAAAAAACATTGTTTCATTATGTGCTAACCTGTGACATGAAGGAAGCTCAGGAAACCCCATGTCAGGATTTAGGCATGGAGGATTTGGCTATAGTTTAGGCTATGAGTTTACAAGAAAACTCGAGGGAAATTCTGTTCATATTCTTCATCCCATGGGCATATATCTGAATAATGTGTGACATGTTTACACTGATAAGCTGAGCAACACTTTCCCTCTGTATCACTTTATCAATCAGGGATGCACTTTATCAGCTTCATTTCCAGTGAAAATAAGTTAATGAGTAGTTTGTAAAAAGCAATTACACAATAAAATATAGATACATAAAATGTTTCTAGGTGGGGAAGGGCATTAAACTGCCAGTATTTCAATAAGAAGTCCCTAACACATTTTGAAAGGTGTGCTCATTGAATACTGTACCCATCTGGAAACACAAGTTTTTCTTAAATGAATTTACAAAATCAGGTAAATGGAGATATATAAAAAGAGGCAAATATAAATTTTGAAATGGATATTTCTGAATCGTGTCATGCTTCAGGAATAAAATGAAAAAAATAAGTTAGATTTCAGGAGGATGAAGCATAAAACTATTTTATGCTCAAAAAATACAAGACAGTACTTTTCCAAAGAATTCCAGTTTGTGATCCCTGAAAATTACCAGCTGAGACCTACAAATGACAACCAGCACATGTGTAAAAAACTTTTGTCGTTTATTCTTTGTTACTTGCTTTTAGAGGGAAGATGGAGAACTAAAATACAATGAAGCATTACATATAGAAAGATGTATTTTCTTCATTAGTGGAAAATTGATATTAAATTTTAAACAGTGAAAATATTATTATGATAGTTGAATGATAAATAGAAAGGTAGCCAGCTGGTAAGCAACTAAATTGTGATTTTATGAGCTATGCATTTGATCCATAGGCAGTTTAAATAAATAATCTTTGAAATCAAATCAATGTTTCTTAATTCAAAATCACATAGAAACATTCTTACTTGTTTTATTTATTGTATTCAACATACAATTACAACATGCATCATATTTAGGAAGAAGTTCTTCACAGAAAGAATGGCTAGATATTGGAGTGGGCTCCCTAAGGGGGTGGAGGAGTCACTGTCCCTGGATGTGTTTAAGGAAGTACTGGACTTGGCACTGAGTACCCCAGCCTTATTGAGAAGATGGTGTTCAGTCCAAGTCTGGACTTGAGGTCTCTTCCAACCTAATTGATTCTGTGAGATTGTTATAGTTTAGATCTGCCAATGCACAACCAGGATAGAGATGTTATTCACTTCTCATCTAAGATATAGCCCAAGCTAGAACAACAAGAACAGAAACATTTTCAGAATTGGAGACAAAAGAACAGAAAAATATGATTTTGCAGAGAAGGAGGTGAAACATTGCTGAAGGAGTACTAGCTCCTACTTTATAGACTTAATTTACATTTATAATACTCATATTAGTAAGGTGTATATTCAAGTTGAAGTAAATTGAAATGGTTAAAAATTATGGTGACAACTAGGAGACCAAAAAAGAAGTTTCAATAAACCTGACAGCTCAGTAGATTTGAGATGGGGCAGGGCACTGTGAAATTATATTGTATCAATTTTGTGTTCCAAGTTGTAGAAATTTGTTACACTACTAAATGTCATAAATTTGTCAATATATCTTTAATTAATATTTGAGTGGTACAGCTACCTTCAAGAAAAAAGCAATGTTTTTGTGACTAAAAGCTGCTGTGCATGGCAGATCAATATTTGATGGTGGCCAGCAAGTCTACAGAGAAACACATCAGATGATAGTTTGTGATTTCTGACATTGTCAAGGTACAGGGCTATTGCTATGGCAGTGGACTTCCCTCACTCTTCCATTCATATCCACCTGTATATTCCTTTCTACACAATTCCCCAGCCTCATTTTCTCAGTCCACCTTTCATGTATGTGTATCTACTTTTTACATGTTCATCTGTGAAGAACACTAGGGAAAAAAAATGTTATAAAGGTGAAAAATTCGTTGCCACTGATTTATAACAGACTCTTGCTATGAATAATGTTTGATTTACTTGAGTCTTGAAGTGGTCTCTTTCATGAATATAGTAAGCAATTATTTTGAATATAAAAACTGACAAAGTGCATCTTGTTCATAAATACAGTTGATCATCCACTTCTAATTTTAAGCATGTGAAGAACAGAAAATTCAGAAATTATAATAAAAAATAATAACTTTTTTCACACAGTACACAGTTTTGATTCAAACTTTTCTGCAACAGAATAGCTTTGAGGTGAAAAAATCCAAATAAGGATTTATATGTCCAATAAGACAAGTAACCAGAATAGAAGTTAATGAAGGAAGAAGTCTCTCTGCTTTCCACTAATAAATCTGAAACTGGCCACTGTCAGAGACCTTACCAGACAAGTAAATCCTGAATTACATGATATGGCTCATTACTTAAATCTCTTACTGATCTCTAAACTGCCATAAAGCGACAAGTACTCTGTTAGCAGGTTGTCATCTCTATTATTTCTGGACTGTGTGGGCTCCTTGTAAAATGCTAGCAAGATCTGGAATGCCACAACACTCTTAGATTTGAGTGATTCTTAATGACAACATATAGAAATCAAAAATGGTGTTTAAAGTGTTAGAACAATAAAGATGTCTCAAATGCATTGTAGAGGCCAGAAAATGTCCTGCTTGAGATTACAAAACCAACAACCTGCCCTGTTTGACTCCTCTTAGAAATGCTGGCAGCTTAATAGAAAGACTGGAAGCAGATGAGGCTGATAGTTGTCATATCAGATTTTTCCACCTCAGTGCACAGAAGGTCACACACTGAGGCATTTATCTGGGATATTGGAAACTCATTACCTACTTCTGCTATCCAGAGTAGGTATTGGACCCAATTTTACAAATCCTTTGAAGAGTTTCACAACCACACCCACAGAAAGTTATTCCTGTTCTTCTGTTCTCTGGATCACTGAACAGTTAATTTTTATTTTCCAGTTCAGCAGGTGATATTAAGCAAAGATGATCCAAAGACTGTTCCAAAATCAAGTGGACTCTGAAATCTGAACCCTAAACTCCTATACCTCATTAGGTCCCAAAGTATGATCAAGGAAGGAAGATTTTTTTTTCCTCATTTTTAACTTTCTTACAATTCAGAAAATTCTCTTAATGCTACAGATTTCAGTTTTATCTTCCAGTAGATAGTCTTTTAAATTATATGAAACCATGGTCTCTATTACCAAGGCATTTTGGTTTTTTTTACCTTGATGTTTTCTATACAATTTTGGGGGGAGAGGAGACTACTGCTTTGTTTCTTTTCCCTTCATAATTTTTAAATGTTTGAGTTTTTGGTCTCCAAATGACAAGACAATGTCAGATGAATTTTAAAGATATTAGAAATAACCACATTTTCTTGCTAACTTATTGAATGCAAAATCTGACTTCACATAAGGGAATATCTGTGTTAATTTCTTTTTACCTAGCAGTCCAATGAAAAAGTAATTCATACAAATCATTTGCTGCTTAAAACTTTTGAATAAAACATGCTAACCTTGTCATACTAAGTGACAGGTAGAAATGTCACCATTGTTTGCCTTGGACAAATAATCCATGTACTTTATGTATAATTCATCTGATCTTTAAGAATGTTTAACAATATTGAATTTAGATACATTTCAATACTTTGATGCATCAAAACCTTTTATCAATTTACATTGGCACCTCATCAATTTAAGTCTGTGACTATATCACTCTAGCTCCATGTAAACCTTCATGGATGTGGAGGTTGGTTTTTTTAATAGCAGAGAAACAGTGACATTACCCAAGCTGATACAGAATTGCCATTCTATATCCTCCTTGTGGTCTTCCTGCTACCGCTGGACTTGAGAGCCCACAACAAACCAAGGCTGTACATCCCTCACAGTGGCATTAGCTGCAGACACTTACCTAGCAGGTTTTTTGACACAGAGCCATCAGATTCTAAGGAGGGATTGAAACACCAGTATAGGTAAGACTTAAATCCCCCCACCAAAAGAAGATTCCAATTCCCTCCTAAAACTTCCAGCACATCAAACTTGAAAAAAAACAAACCTAAAAACAAAATCTCTTGAGTTGTAGGGAGAAGGAAATATGTTCCATAGTAAAATTCACATATGCACACAGATATGCACACAGATATGTACACTGATGCTTGCAGAGTCCTATTGGCTCTTCTTAGCCCCAGAAAGGAGAACATGTGGGCCTAGTAGCTTTTAAGATATCATTTTTGTGAAAAATATGAGCCTTGTACTCTCCATTTTGCATCAACACAGAGCCAACACTTAGGGGGCTCTGATATGGCAGGATCAGAGTATAAGGTTTGCGGATGGACATTCCTAAAACAAAGTGATCTTTTTTTCCTTGAGACACCCAGTTGCTGATAAGCAAAGAGGCTGAAGGTTTTATGCAAAAAAGGCAGTTAATAATAAATAGGTTCTCTTTTTCGCAGTGCTTAACAAGTTTGCATGATGAATATATCAATCCACAGGTATGCCCAAGCATGGAGGCAAGTGGGATGGAATCTCTGCTGTGGTAAACAGTGATTTTTCTAAAATCATTTTTCCCCAAATAGCTTTTGAACTTGACAAAAACTTGCAAACTTATGATGCTTCTATTTCCCTGATGCCAAAACTAGAGAAACAAAAGAATGCAAACCTGCAAGGAAGCACTGCCCAGTGTCTTCTGAGATTTTTATTGCAGTCTCCTGGATGGAGAAAATATAGTCCAAATAAACATATCAAAAGGGTTGTACCTCCAGGTACAAGTCTTTTAGACAACAGGGACCTGGCATATAAATTAAGTTCTTAAGTCTTACCACCAAACTTTTCAAAGTAGCATGAATTATGTTTTATTTTACTAAAGTCCATTCTGCTTCTATGTAAAAGAAAGAAAGAAATAAAAAGCTCTTCTTGGGGTTGTATTTTCCCCACTCACACACAAAAAGATTCCTGGCTTCTTTCTGTGAAGCTTGACTTAGGTTTGACACCAATTTAATCTAGAACTATCTCTGCATCAGAAGATCTCAGTAGTTACTCAATTTAGTTAGTCAAAAGCCAACTTTATGAAACACTTTTCCTCGGTATTATTATTATTATATATGTGCCAGTACAAGCAGATGAGTAGAAATCGATGTTTATAAGTACAGATGAAGAAGCAGTATCTATATATACCACCACCAAAGGAAAACAGATAAGCAAATAAAAATATTAAAAACTCACTTTTTTAAAATGGAACCTTATCAAACTAGTTAAGCAAGTGTTTCAACCTGTCTAACAGAGTGATAAGGAGGGAAAGAGAATAAAAAGGATTATTCTCATTTACCTCTTCCTTGCACATTTGTTTCAATCTTCCACTCAGGAATAAACTCACCTGAATCTGAACAGATATAAGCTGTTTGAAAGATTGTTTACACTTCTATTTTGGCATATCTAAGAATATCAAACAGTGAGAAGATAATTTTTAATTGGAAATCAAGGTCCTTGGTGTACCAAGGACCTCAGAATTACATGTATTCCTTAATGCAGGCTGGACAATAAAATAATAAAACTTGATTCTGAAACTTTAAATATATAAAATCAGCAAGATTTCAATTCTGTCTTCCCCTTTTCAAAATTTGTTTTGATTTGCAGCCAGGATACATGGAGGCTGTCAGCAATCCTAATACCTCTGAATTATGGAGCTGGTCTTTGCTGATCTGGGCAAACTCAAAACCAAAAGGTGAAGGTGAAGAAGAGAGAGTGTTTCTGAATATAAATTCGGATGTGACTGCAAGTCTGTATGGGTCATCTGCAGGCGTACAAACAGAGATGGAAAATTACTCCTACATTTCACACAAAATCTGATTTTGAATGGTCTTGGATTTCCACCATCCCCTGTGCTTTTAAATTTTTTAATTAAAGACTCTACATATTTAGTCCAGAACAAAAATTAATTATTCCAGTTGAGATCAATATACCTGACTGAACACAATCATACTAAATAATGTAACTCTGAGCTGAGTGAACCATTATACTTTCTCACTTAGCAGTCACATTCAAGTTAAAAGATAAAGAAATTGCCAAAAATGAAGCAAACTGTGACAACAAATGTTTGTCTTTATTGTACAATAAAGAACAATAATATTCAAAAAACTAAATCAGACAGCCATATTAATTTTATTTTTTTCACATTAATTTCTATGTCTTTCATATCATAAACTACGCCACATGCTGAACTGCTTTATTTTTGCCAGGTGGTGATACATTTTTACAAAGCAGGTCAACAACAGATGAAGAAGTTTATCTCATTATGAAATACTAAAATCATTGTTGACATTTCTATTCAGAAGAGATGTTTTGGATAGGATAGTTATCCTTTATAAAGAGATCATACTATGGTTCTCTGTCAGGAGAAATCTCAGACATTCAACAACTTTCCTTTAGCAATTTAGTAGGGCTGGCAAAAAATATGCGTAACGATATAGAAATAAATTTTGATTAGAATCTAAAGATGTAATTATTGTTCCTTGAAATTAGAGTGTCATTCTTACATTAGTTGTGATTATGTTGCCTTCAGAAATAAAAGATCAAAACAGAGGGATTTTTTTAATTAATTGTGATTGTTTCAGTATGAAGTTCCTCTTAATATACTGTAGTCACTGCATCCTTGAAAATTAGCTCTGCCTCTACAGAAGCATCATGTAAAACTTTTACTTAGAGAAACTTAGCCTCTATAATATTAATAACAAAAGTACCAAAGGTGTTTGAATTAAATTTAATAATTGAAAAATACTAACTCAAATACAACTGAGTTTTCATTAAGGGTTTATGAAGGTTTTATTTAATTTATAAATTAGAACTTAGTATTTCAGTTCATTTCTTGAAATTTTTATCACAATCTCTGCTGGGGCTGGCATAAATAGTTTTGAAAGTGGAAGACTTCTTTTCCAACTATAGTGTATAGTTAGCAATATGTACAAGTATGGCACAAGGAATAATTAAGGCCTTAATGTTCTCAGAAAATAATGCTGCCTCAAATTAAGGAAAGTAACCTTCTATCTTCTAGTGATTATCACTTATAACATTTTACCATCTGCACAGATCTATGTATATCTACGTATGAATGTACTTTCTGAGTCGTAGGAGAAAGAAACACTATTATACTGATCTTTTATTTTCCTTTTTTTTTTAACTTATTTTTGATTTCTATTCTCATTCACATTACTCAGTGGTTTGCTTGGATAAAAGCACAAATAAATTAGTAAGAATTCTCTTCAAGAAATTAATGAGAAAGGCAAAGAGAAACCAGGAGAGAATAATTATGTTTTTCCATTCACCATTTCTGACCAAACAACTCAGTGACCCCAAAATTCTCTAGTCTGTAAGGATGAATATGAGCAATTAATCTGAGAAAAACCACCTTGTTTTCTCTTTCTCCTGCAGTTAGAAATTTTTTATAGAAAATCATTGAAAATCAGTGAAATCAGTGAAAAGGAGAAAAAGGACCTGAAATATTTAAAATATGTAGCAAAGAATGATTTTAGAAATGGGTGTTAAGTCCTGAGTCTGATCCCGAGATGGTTGGCCCTCAGTTAAGACCATGCTTGACTTCACAAGCATCCTGGAAATTTGAAAAATTGCTCCTGTACAAACCATGGACGACTGTTCACATATAGACTTTCTTTAAAAATATAGAATTTTTTACTGAGAGGCAAACTCATTTTTGTTAGTTGTTTAATTTTTTTTTTTTTTTTCTCAAAGGCTTGTCCAGCTTTTGAGCCTGTTACCCAAAATATCTGTGCATGGACATTCTTTATAAGATTTAGCATTTCATCTCAAGGCATTATCAAAATATTAAATCTAGTTTCTCAGTATGGGAGGAGAATAGGTCAGGAGACCTATTGCCCTTTACTAGGTGAATTGATAACTCAAAATTCCTCACTGCAGGTGTGTGATTCTCAGATTAATTTTTAATTCTCTAAATTGGTAAAGGGCAAATCTTAAAAATATTTTTTTCTATCTTCTACAATGTATAAAATTTTTAAAATACCATTATCAGTCTAACAGTCATAATTACACAAGGCTGTGGTTTCTGCTCTTGGTTCAAATTCAAATAACTGGGTGCTGAGTACATAATAGTTCTATTAAAAATGTGTACTCTTTCAATATCTCATTAAAATAACAATAGTCATGATATATTTATTTTAAAATAAACCAAATAATTCACATTTAAAAACCATATATTTATGCAATATATACTGTGCATACTCCCAAATACAAAAAGAAAACACAAAAAATGCACAGTCATGTCTTAACATCTTTTCAACATATGTAACATATGTTTTTAACATATGTCAATTCGATCAGTATTTTCAAGATTGATATGCTAAAGATCTGCGATTATATCCTTAAAATAATTTACTATTTGGTTTCCTTTGTAATCTATGACACTTTTCAAAATGCTTAATTATAAACATCTATGTAGAAAACTGTATTAGACTAGCCTTTTATAAGCATTTTGGCTGGCATGATGACCCAGACTTTTTAAACAAATTTGCACCAGAACTTTTAAGCTGTAGGCAGAAAGGAAAGTCCTAGGGGAGTTTAACTCTTCAGATAGTTTCAGAAAATAAAATATTGAGATATTTGTCAATAAAGAATCTTTTTCTAAACCAATTTACACAGCTTATTTTTCAAAGATCATGGATTTTTCCCTCTTATTTTAAAAATACTCTGGTCTACTGGTCTACACAAAGGCAAACAAATCAGCTCTCTAAAATCACTTCTAATGGATTGGAAAGGGTCTACATTTGGACATTTATGAAATAGAATTAATAATTTGGTTTAGACCAAATATAAATATAACTTGGTTTAGGAAAAAAAAAAAAAAAAAAAGTATTCTCACTGGCTTTATATGTCTAATCAGTTTAATTCAGAGATCAAAACTTCAAATAGTTCGGAGAAAATTGTCTTACTCAAGGTATTCTGATGAGCTGCTGTCAGAGAACTCTGTGAAATGAGTGTGTTCCTCATACTAGTTTCAAATGTTTTCATTTACAAAGAAAAGAATTTCTACCGGTGACATGAGATGCTAAAGAATTTTGAATCCTTGGCATAAATGATAAAAATTGACTGAGCATGGAGAATAAACTATCTGGTTAATTGTTGCATGGAACAGGATTTGTATCCCTGCATCTTACTTGTAAGTCTTTCTGTAAGAGGCATCTTAATCATAATTTTAGCTTGATGCTAAAAAGCTATTGACCCTCACAAACAGGATACACTGATATATGAGTTCAGAATTGGAAATCAGGGATCTTAGTGGTATTTTTTTAAGTGTGCATTTTTATAAAAAATATTACTGAGGGGAAAATAGACTGAAATTAATAGAAAAAACACAACAATTTAATTTATTTAAGAGTATGGTGAAAAGATGTGAAGGACATTTAGAGTAATTAGCTACAGTTCTAGTAAAAATTATGCTTTTTGCATTAAAATTGTTATAACAAGAAAGGAGAAACTTACAGATCCAATCTAATGGACTTTGTTTCATTTCAGTCCAGCTGAGATACCTATAAAGCTTGAGAATTCGAGTTTCAGGAAATTTCCTCAGTGCATCCTGAATTACTCAGCTTGCCTCATCTAAAATTTGTGAAAACAGGGCACTGAGGGAAGTCTCGTGGAGAGAAAAATCCTACAATTAAAAATAAAAATGTCTTTAATTTTGTCAAATATAGAGACTTCTCCAAACAAAAAGTAATGAGGAGCATACAAGCGAGATTAAATCTAAACAGATTGAATACTAAATAAGAAATGCCTTTCATCAAAATCCATGGAAATACCACAGCTAAGTTTGCCACTCTTCTTTACATTCATGGAAAGCATATTATCTAGAGGAAACATTCATGTCCTGCTACTTCCCTTTCGTGACCAATAGCTGAATGATAAATCCTCAGGTTCCTTTGTCCTCTGTAGTTTTTGAGACTGAAACTAGACCTGTTGTTTCTCTTAAATATTTTAAGTCATCCATTTAATTCCATTCCTTACTCTTTCCTCCAACTCACTGATTATAAAAAGCAAAGAAATTTTATTTTATTTTTCTTAAATAACAATATACAACTATTATTATATTCAGTTCTCAATCCATAATTCTTCACAAGGCTGAGATTTTCTTGGATGACATTTTTTATATTTCCATTTATAAAACTTTCCTGAGTGTTCTTTTATAGTAAAAAGACATCAAAGCACATAAAAACACACTACCAGCATTTTGTTTTCTGCAAAGTAATGCTTATATGTCAAATGATTTCTTATTTGCTGAAATATGTTTATTATATAATGCACATAGGAAGAAAGTGGAAGAAAAGACCTTGAAATTAAGTGGTAAATTAACCTGAGGTTCTTCTCATTCTCTCAAATCCATCACTGGTGAAAAATGAGATTATGTTGTTGTCACAGAGAAGAAAAAGCTGAGAGCTTGTTTTGATTGAAAATTCTATTTAATTTACCACTTTGCAAATTAACATTGTGCAATTTGGTTCTGGATCTTAACCCAAAAGCAGCAGCTTTCTTCAAATTCCCTTGATAGAATAGATATGTATTTTCTATTACCAGGTACTCTTCAAAAGTTTTGTCTATTATTGACAGACTATTTGAAGTCTGGACAGGAACACCAATATGCAAAAAATGTATAAGGAAAAAAACCTCACTCATGAGCCTCAACTTTGCTATTTGACTGCTTATATCAATAACCTTATTCCCTGGAATGAGAAGCTGATCCTGTAAAAATATAGTTGTTTTCCTCAAACTAATACATGATGAAGCAGTGCTTTCTTTCCAGAAATGCCCTTTCAGTTTCTGCTGTACTTTAAAATGGCCACTGACAAGGAGTCAGGTACAAGTGAAAAACAAATATATAATATACATATATATATACACACAAATACACACAAATACACACAAATATATGTGACCTTCAGGTCATAGTGGTCAAAGGTCAGGAAATTGTTCAATATGCATCGTTTCTTCTCAAAGGAGACAGCCCTTAAGACAGGACAAATAGCAATAATCTTAAAATACACTTATGTCTGTAAAGGTTTGAAATCTGCAGTAAATCTGAGCTTTCTCAAAGCCTAAGTTTCTTTAATTTCCAGGGATAATGAGAAAATTATATAGAAATGAGCAAAACTTGAGTACAAATATTCCAGTATTTTTTCTCTATACTATATGTATCAAGATGTGAAAACACCTAGATAAAAATATGCATTTATTTTGGACTCTGAAATTTTATTGTTCAACAATTTTTATCCTAATTAAAAACCTTAATCAGTAATTGCATATATAAAAAAATATTCTTGTATAACACAGCCAACTCCCATTGTAAGGCTTCCCATGAAGAAAAATTTCATTTATTTGTGGAAAAAAAATCAGAAGCATGAGAAACAGATAGACTTTGCAAATAGATCACTTTCTTGGGGGCTTATTATAGTCCTAGGTACTTTCTGAAAAATGATTAATGATAGAAATAGCAGCTGATTTAATGTGGATGATGGTTATATATATGTGTGATTGTCTGAGGAGTATAGTGGGACTCGACATTTTAAAGGTTCCAGTATGTTATGTAAGAGATTTGTGAACATAATGGACTTATCTGGGGACTTTTTCACCTAAGGCTGTCAAGGAGCTCTTTGTTTTGAACTTCTGTCTATACATGTTTCTCAGTCTTCCCAGCTCATTTTCAGTGCCCTACAAAAATAAACATACCAATCCATTTTAAATAAACAAACATCATAAACTGTAAGGAAAAAAAATAAAAAAAGAAGCCATCAGTCTCTTGATTCTACTGTTTAGTAACTTGCACTATTACAGACAACATGAACAAGCACCAAAACAAACATGAAAACTGACCCACTTGTTGCTAACTTCTGCTATGAGATTACCACCTTGTACATCCTTTTCAATACTCTATTCTGTCCCGATGTCCTTACATACATGTTTACCTGTACTTAAGGATTTTCTTGTTCATCCTCTGACTTGGCTTTGTTGGATGATTCTGATTTAGCTCAAAGCATTTCATTTTGGCCCAATGAGTGCTCTACACAAGAGGTGACCAAGAAAACTATAACAATATGGTTGGTAATTTTGAGTAGTTGAGAAATATGACCTCTCCAGATGCAGTAAAATCTTGCTTGGAAACAGAATAAAGTATAGAGATGTTGTATTTGCTTAATGTCCTCAACACACCTTTCAAAATTAAGTTCCTTTTGTTTCCACAGAAATAAACAAAGGAGATAATTTTTTTAGAACTGCATGTCACAAATATTCCATTCTGCAAAAATGAAGTTCAGAATTTAATTGATATTACTGCCTTTCAGGGATTGTAAGATTAGAATTTTAGCCACGGTGAAGTTAATTCTTTTCATAAAATTCTGATTTAACACTGCAGTGAAATCTTCATGGTTAACAAGACCATAAACCTTCAATGTCTAAGAATTTTTCTGCAGCCTATGGCTTCATCAGCATTCCACCCAGCAGTCTACTTCTTCTACATCAAGATTTGTGTGACTGAGAGAAGATGCATAGGATAGTACAAAATCGCTGCACAAAGCCCATTCTTTTTTTTTAAATACTTTTATCTGCATACAGTCGATTAAACACAAAAACAAAAAAGAAAAAATATCACCTAAACATGAATTTAGAATGTTAAATGCAGACAAAATAATTTTTTAAGTTCTCAGTGAAAAAAATTACTAGTATACTCAAATAATAAAAACAATGCTTATAAAAACTTTAATTTTGCATTACAGGTTTGAGGTTTTTGGATTGACATACTTCTAAAGGCTGTGTAAAAATATTATACATAACACTCCAGGAATGAATATGAAACTGTTCAGAAAAATCTTAGAGGGCATCAAGTGTGATTTGTGATATGAGTTCTTTAGCATTGGACATTTTGAAGATAGAAAATTAGATGCTTGAACAATCATGGGTTTACTAGTACTAACTCCAGAATTTTTTTATTCTTAAATAAAATATAAAAGCTAATGTAAAGCGAATCTGGTTAATTTTCTAATTAGAGAATGAGGTGATCAAAATCAACAGAATCAGACTCAACCTTGCTAGGTTAGTTTTTAGCTACTATACATCTCTATCTCTTTAATGCTAATCTAGTACCTGGAAGTGGAAAATTTACAAAACTTTAAAATGTCACCATGACATTATATCTATCCCACTGCTTGGTGATGGTGTTGCTTTGAGATTAATTTGAATCTGGAAATCATCATTATAAGGACAGTTTCTCAATAGTATCCCAGACCTGATACCTCACATGCAAGGTACTTAAAACCAAAAAAGTTGTGTGTCTTGGAAATTCTCATTTAACTGATAGACTTTTTGCAAATATATTTTCATGAAGGCCAGATGAATCACCAAAGCACAATCACTGTAATTCTGAGATGTCTGCTTGGCTCAGCAGTTTTATTACACAGATCAATTTTGCATTACTTCCTTCTGGCTGTGAGTGCCTGCAAGTGCTCATAGAGGGAGGTCATAAAACATTTATAAGCCTAAGAATATAAATTGCAGGAAAGAGTGAATCCTCAATCTGTACACAGACATTTGAAAGAGATTTTTCTGAGAAGTCTGTGGTAATAATTTGCCCCATTCCAAACTGTATAAAATTTTCATTTTAATTTTCTTTACACAGTATTTATCTTTGATTAGTATTTGAGATTCTAAAATGTAAGTGTAAATGATAATTTACTGTAAATTACATACACTTAAAATAATATGCAATAAATTGCTTATTAATAATGTACCAAAAAAGGCAGAAAAATAGACAAGGTTTCAGTTCTTTTCTAAGTGATAAAGCCAACAAACAATTAAAGGAGAAAAACTAGAAAGATTAGACTGACAAAAGAGTGTATAGTAGAACTCTGCAACACCAGACTGGTGTATTTCAGATTAAATAGGAACAAAAAAGGGTTTATTTATTTTTATTTTACATTACAAAATAAATATTGAGTGCTAAAAAATGTCCAATTTCTCCCTCAACATTTTGTCATCAAATAAGAAAATATTTTTAGTTAAACATGATATAGTTATTGATCTAATTAAGAAGTCCCTCTGGGGCCTTTGGCCTCACAGCTTGAACACTCAATCCTTTCTGAAAGTCTACAGTATAAAAATAGAACAAAGATTTCAACTCCTGAAACATTCATTAATAAGAAGTCCACAGAATTCCCAGACTCTTCTGTGATACATGAATTTTGGAATGGGTTTATTAATATAATAAAAGGGATGAACTTGGCCAGAGAGAGAGGATCATTCCTCCTCACAGTCATTAATAATGGGTGTGACCTCTGTCACAAATCAGTGCTGAAACTATTCTATTAAGAAATGAGAACCAAGAAGAAAATGAACCATTAAATAATCATACAAATCCTGTGTCTAACCATAATGACCCAGCAGGTTGTAGGTGCTGTCCACAACACACAATTCTGTTGGGAAGAAACTATGAAATAAGGAAGGTTAAAAAGTCAATAATGCTGACAAATTAAATCAGGAGAGCATCAATGCAATATACATCTTTATTCATGGCAGAGGACTGATATACATATACATGAGAAAACTGACTAGTCTGTCCTACTGAACCCATGCTTTGACCTCCTCTCCCACTAATGTTAAGAAGCTAAGCTATTAATTCAAAAACTAGAAAAGTGCTAGTTTTGAATCATATTATAATCAAATTAATAAGCAGCAGGCAGGTATTCTATGCATATACACAAGCTTTTAGGCATATATATACATATTTTTATACATATATACATGGGGATGATTTTTAGAAGGCTTTGGTGCTACAGAATTTGAATTTAGAAGGGACCTTTTGAGATGTTTTTGTACAACTCGTACACCTATTTTTGCACACGCAGTTGCAACTTCTTCATCAATTCCTAAGCTGTTCCTTTCAATGTACCTCATGCAAAGCAAAGAGTGCATTCCTATAATCAAGTGCACAGAATTCAAGAGAAAAAGAATCAGCAATTTGCTGACTTCAGTTAGGGTGACATTTATTAAGCTCTGAAAGTCTTATCTGAGTGTCAGTGAATGTCATATGCTGATTTTATAATATTTACTTCTTATATACTTCATAGGTTGAAATGACATTTATGTGTCTTGCCTTTCTATGATACAGAAAATTGAAATCTAATATCCAAAATGTCTCGCTTTTTTCTCTACAACTTACCAATAAAATTTGGGACCTTTAACCACAGCCTGAGTTTGGCCTTAGAAATTACAAATGAAACCTGACATAACTATGCAGGGCAGGTACTAGAAGTATACGCAAATGAATAAATGTAGGAGATAGAACAAGCAGTTTCTCTCCTTACGGATCCACTTTTTATTTTCTTTCAAATTTGTTAGTCATTAAGCCTTATCTGCATAATAAGGATGAAAACTCCTTGACAGGGTGTGCTGGGGACACATGGAGTGTGGGGGTGGCCCATCCCCCATGGAAGCCCCATGCCGCGCACATGGGCTTGAGACAAAGGGAGCAGCGTCTTCTCTAGGAGCCTCCCCTGAGGCTGCGGGGACCAATCAGAGACCTGGGTTGGTGATTGACAGCCCAGGAAACCAATTAGAATGCTGTTTCGCTATTACAAATCACAGGGAAATAAGGTTAGTTTGGTCTTTCTGCTTTCCGGTCGCGGGGTGAGCAGACCTGGGGCCCCGGCATGGGCGGGGAGAGCCCGGCCCCGGGAAGGCCCGGGGTGGACCTGGCCCAGCCTAGGCTATGGCCGCGGACCCGGGACGGCCCCGGGGGGGGGGCCCAGCGCGGCCCGGGTTCGGCCCGGCCCGGCCCAGGCCCCGCGTGGCGGCAGAAAGAAGTCCAGCCAGCTCATCACCACCTGTGGCTGCGTTTTTTCCAGCATGGCTTCAGCCTGGCTCCTTGCCATTTTGGATATAAGTTTGACTTTTAGTGCCTGAATGAGACTTTGGATTTCCTGAGCTCCCCAGAACGAAAAAGCATGAAGCAAGAGGAATTACAGAAGTCAGTAGAAAGAAGACCAGAGTCATGGAAGGAGAGATGGAAAAGTTCGCCACTGATAAGTAGCTTAAAACCTTTTTTTTGTGGGCTTTAGAGGATCATGACTTTACTTAAAATTCCTTTAAACTGTAGAATATACTTGGGGAGGTTAAAGTGCCTGAGAAGAAGACTTTTTTTTTTTTTTCTCGAGAAATGGAGCTCTCTGTCTTTGGGACTGGAATTGGACAGAGATATTTGAGTGAAAAGTGAGATAAAGAGACTTTTTGTGTTTTCTCAGTGGCCTGCCTTTAAAATGACACCCCATGTGTTTTTCAGCAACCCATATACAGCTCTGGAAGGATTGTGAGAATGGGAGGAAAAATCATAATTTGTAGTTTCCGGGTGGATGCAAGTTATGAGGGTGAGACAGCCTCTAAGCCTAAACTAAAAGAAGGGGCTTTTCTCTCTTGATTGAACTGAAATGATTATTTAAGTGAATAACTGACCGAAGTGTTTTTCTGTATGTTGCTGGAATGAGGAAAGGGGGAGGAGGGAATAATCTGAAAATCTCATTCTGAATTGTTTTGTGTTGTTAATAAATTTCTTGTACCCTTTTAAGCTTTAAGCCTGCTTTGTCTTTACTCCTAAACTCGATCCCCAAGAGAAATGAAATATATTAAAATTGGCAACCCCAGTCACACCGTGACACAGGGTGCTCAATAACAGTTTCCATTCTTCAATCCCTGGTGAAGCAAATAACAGTTACTTTTCTTCCTCTGTCACCTCCAGCCTTCTACATGAGTTATCATCTTCAGCTCAGCTCCTTACTTCTCATCCCAGTCTGCTTCTCACTTTTGGTCAGTACACTGTACTTCAGTCTACCCTTACAAACCTTTCATTTCAGTACCTGTTCTTGCTAAGCTCTTCCCAAAGACTCATCAATTACTTGCCTTTCTGTCCTCTTTGGATTCTGTTATCTCGCAAATGTATGTAGCAAAATAAACATAACACCAAAAGCAAAAGTTTCCTTCAGCCCTTTTCAACCCCAAGATAAAATACTTACAGAACAACCCATCTTTCACATCACAAAATTAAATGCTGCATTCTAAAATTAAAATCTTTATGAATCACATGAAAACTGTGGGTTTGGATTTTTTTGGTTTTTTGATTTTTTTGACTGGTTAGTTGGTTGGTTGGTCAGTCGGTCTAAGAGAAACACATGATCTAAACTAAATATTCACAAAATTATACAAAGCTTAAAAACGGTAGTTCAAAAGTCAAGTCTGCTACTCGAGGTAATGTGGTTGTCTGAACCTTCTTAACAACATTGGGTCGTATATGACAGATCATAATTTTCAGCAAGAAGAAAGATGCACTCAGCAAAAGTCTACAAGTTGACTTTCAGACTTTTTAAAGTCAAAATATTATCTTTTCTGATTTTTTTTTGGTGAAGACAGAAAGATAAGGGTGGGGAATTAATACAGTGTTTTTGCAGAAAAATCTGGAGCAAATAAAGTGTGCAGTTTTCACACTTCTACATTCTGATCCTGAACACCAGATTCTACAGTAAAAAAAGTATATATTCTTCTAGTATCAGTAATGGTGCTGCCTACAAGTGCTGATTTTTGTCCATCACAGCATGTCATTCAGATTCTATGCTCATGTTTGTACTCATATTAAAGCTACAGTTAATGTCAAGCATTCAAGATTATCATTCATTTCTACAACCAACACCGAGATTGTTCCACATCCAAGTGCATCCCCAGCTTCTCTTCACTGAGAAGTGTAGGCAGGGTTTTTTGATCCCTTCAGATTATTTCCACACTTTGTCAAAAATTAGACCATGGAGGCAAGGCAATGTCTGCTTATAACTAACTCAACAAGAACATCATGTTTCAGTGCTTTGAGATGAATCATGAAGTGCCTGTAACTGAGAGAACTGGGGCAGAATATTGCAGAAAAACTTTACAAAGTCCAGAGGTGCGACAATTTTGGTTCCAGCCAGTTTTGCTCCAAGAAAATAATGAATGATAATTTAGAACATTATTTTTTAGAATTACTTTGGTCAAGGTGATGGTCAAGATGCTAGTATTTCTTCATTCATGGTGCCAGTTATGGTATTCTGGTAAGTATTCTAGCAAAGATGGAGTTGAAGTACTATATATTTCTGGCCTTTGTATCAGGGAGCATCTTACATGGGACTAAGGTAGAAAAAAAAAATGCACAGGTCTTGAAACAGAAGCTAATGTTTAAAATTTTGATTTCTGAGATGAACTTTCTGAGAACCTTGGCAACTTCACAGGTATTGTCTGTTTACTGATCTTACTTATACAGGCATATTAGCATTAACACTACTGTAACTCACACAAGGAAGATGTGTCATGTTACTATGGAATTTCACATGATAGCAAACAAATAACATTTTGCTCTGAATTACAAGTGCATACCCACAGACTTTGGTAATTCAGTAGGGAAAGAAAGGTAGAAAGGATGTGATGACTCATGAAGCTACTATTTCAATAATTGGAACAAGCTGATAGGAGGTATACTTTGATAAAGGAGGAGACATGAAGACATGGTGGAGGAATAGAAGTATCTTCCCACAGATTTCAACTTTTTATATTTGCTAGACAGAACTGAATTAACTAAGTCTTGCTCCCTTTAGAAATTACCAGAGAACCTCAAGTCAAATATGATGCCTTCTGGGGAGAAGGAAGAGATATTGAAGGAATATTTTATAAACTGTAGCAACGAATTGGTAAATAAGTTCAAACCTAAATGAGGTTTCATTGTCATTGCTTACACTGTGTTTTAACTTGCTCATAGTTACTACAGAATGAAAATATAGTTCCACACGATTTTTATGAACCCCATATTACATTTTTCCCTTCCTTTGGTTTATTTGTGTTTTAATGTTAGCATTTCTGAAAAACTCTTATTTGATATTCATTTGTCTCCTTTTTGCCCTGTAGGTTCATGTTTATTATATAGAAGGGTTTCTGTTAGGTCTCATCCTTTCTTCTTTTTTCAACCAAAATGCATGATGATAATGCAATATCAAGCACCTTGGGGAAATCTACAAGTATGGAGGAGCAGCTTTTGCTTCTTCTTTAACTATCCTCAAGTAAATGGGTCCTCTGTCCTCCAGTTAGTCTGATATTTCCTTATTTTGTATTGTGTTCTTTTTTGTGTGTTGATCCTTCCTTATGACTCATATATGCATTTTTTTTGATTCTCTAGCTGAGTCTTTGTCTTATTCAGTATTTTGTGACATAAAATGTTAGTTTATAGAAACAAATACCCTGAGATAATATAGACAACTACAACAAAAGTTATTTCTTAAACAGATAATACGAAAATTCCAAACTCTAATTCATGTTTCATTTAAATGTATTCCCTGGAGAGTAAACAAGATAATTGTAAATTCTCCTCTTGAAGGCTCTTTCACATCTTTTGATCTCCAAATTTCTTGTTTACTCTTCTGAACCACAAATACATGAAGTTAACAGTAATATCCTATGTTCTGTAGACTCCTCAAATATGGCTTCCTTATTTCTAAGTAAAATAAAATTATGCTTAGCATTCTATAAACAGAATATTTATACACATAGGCTATACTAATTTTCTTTCTAAGGCAATGCCACTGGTAATAGAGGTATTCTCATAAGTAATAAGTAATAAGTTCTAGGGTGAAAGGATGGCCATGTTTATTCCAAGTAATTCTGACTCTATAACATGTATCTAGTATTTTTCTGTGCTTCAAGAAGGATGGGAGGAATTAGCCTCCCCAGACATTCACTGCAGTTTCATCCAGAAGCACTACTGAGCTGACAATGGTTATACAATTCTTGAGTTGTCTGTTCTGTGTATGATGCACACTGCACTACAGCCAGCAAGTATGAAGGTTATCAGTGTAAGCCAGAAAAGAAATTAATTCTCAGAAGTTCAAGTTGTGCAGGCATGGAATCTTTTAAAGCAAAAAGCAAGGAGAGCAAGAATTTAGTCCTTAATGATTATAACCAGTGACTGCAAGGGTGCTTTAGTGAAAAGGTCAAAAGTCCATTTAGCAAAAAGATATAAAACTTACTCAATGTATAGCGATTATTTTCTCACTTAGACTTTTATATACAGTATCCCTTGCAAACATGCCACTTTTTCATAGGTAATGGATTCCATTCCCCCTTCCTCACATTTCATAGCAGGTCTCATCAATAGACCAGTGCACATCTGACACTGCACACCTGGGGTTGTTTTACTTGTGATTCATTAAATATTGTACTGGAGCAGATCTTCTTACCCTTTAAAAAGGTTATATACATCTGATGACAGCTTCTGCATCTTGCTCTGCACCATAAAAAAAAATAAGCCAATTTCCTTCATGTTCCAACCTTATTCCTTGGAACCTGAGCTGCAGTGATAGTAAAAGTTTATGCATCTTAAGACAACTCTATACCAATTATCAAATAGCCTTACTTTGTGCTATACTAAAATATATTAAAAATTATTAATAAGCGTATAAAAACAGAGAAAAGTTAGCAATGTAAGTGAAGCCTCCTGTGTCTCTTATACATGAAAAATCTCATGTAATCTATTTTAAGTAAATATAGGATTTTACTAGATAAGCTGAAAATGATACCTGGATACATGCTAAGTTTGTGTGACTAGCCTGTACATACTTCTCTAAGTGAAATTTAGTGTTAATTTAGTAATTTTGTTTCTGTTTAAAGACTTCTTGTTTTACTTTGCAATTGGATTTTTTTTTTTTTTTTTTTTGGTTAGGTTTTTTATTTTTATGATTTTGAAGGCTAACATATATTAATCTGGTTTGAAATTTAAGATATATTAGCTTAGTTGTTATTGTCTACAGTGAAAACATCTTTTTTAAAGTCATAAGGAATTTTTTTCACTCACATGCTAGTGATGTTTAAGTGTTGTGACCTGTGTGTTTGTTCAAAGTGTTGCTATTCAATCTCCCTCCCCAGCTAATACAATTCAGTCTTACTCAAAGTCAGCCTGTCTGAGAAAAAGTTGAGAGATTAATATTAAAAAATCTGACCATTTTTTCAGTAAGAGTGGTAAATATTCAGCAGGGGCTGGAAGCTGCAGCTCTACTTTGAAAGATTATTTCTTTTTCTGAAAGAGAAAATTGACAATTCTTTTTAAATTTGTTAACGCAAAGATACAAAACTTTTTTTTTCTTTTGGTACAGCTTCAAACAGAGGCTTAGAATAAGAAAAGCTGTCACTTTTACTCTCAGTGTATCTTATTAGACGTAGACAGATCAAAAGAAAGTGAATAGCTCAATTTGAATAAAAGAGAAAAAAGAAGGCTGCTCTGGAAAGACTAAAACAATTACTGGGAATGTAGGAACTCCAGGGAGAAGGGCTACCAGGAGGAATGGATAACACCTGACAACAGTGGAAAAAGAGGCCCAAGTTGACGAGGCTAGGAGGAAAGAAAGCAGGGAGGAAGAGATGTCACCAAGCTGTCTATATAAGTTTTGGTACCAGACCAACTCTGGCTGGTTCCCCTTTCCTAACATAATTCATTACAGAAGCAACAAAAATCTGCAGAGGAAGCAGATTAAATGATATATATATAGATATATAGATATAGATATAGATATAGATATAGATATAGATATAGATATAGATATAGATAGATAGATATAAGATATATATATATATAAAATATAACTGATAAGATATATCAGTTCTCACATCTAATTCCACTAAAAAATCAGATATTTAGGAAGAACACATTGTATCCAGGCTTCTGCAATCTTGTGATTCCAAGGAAATTACTACATCTGTACTGTAGATTTGGATTTGAGACTAATTGGGAATAATGGAGTAACAACTGCAAAATCCAATTTAAAAATACTTTAATTAAATTAGTATATAAATAAATTAATACATAAATTATAATTAAATTAATAATAAATAAGATCATAATTAAATTAATAAATATAATTCAAAAATATCCAATTAAAAATATATTAAGAGCTGACTCGAAGCAACAAACAATAACTCTATATCTGTACATTTGTTGATAAAGGAATCAGCAAAAGGAAATGTATTTAAAAGATTAAGGGGGAGGCAGATACTCTATGCAGGAATAATGAAAAGTCATATGCTTACAGGCTGTCAGTACATATTCCAGTGAGAGACTGGGCTTTCTTCATTTTGTCAACTGAATTCAAAGGTGAAAATGTTGTCAGCAGATTCAGTGTATATTCACCAGGGCAGCAACTCTGAAAGGAGAGGAAGAAATATTAAAAAACTCAATCTGGCACGTCTAGGTTTTTTATTAATCTCCCATTTACAACACCAATGTTTGCTTTCTCCAAATTTATAGAATCACACACTTATAAAAACACTAAAACTGGAAAAGGTCAATTCAAACCATTAACCCAGCACCTCGTGGTCACCACAGTATCACATCCCCAAATTCCACATCCATATTCTTTTTAAACAATTCCAAGGATGTGATTTCACCATTTACCCCAGCAACCTATCACAATGCCTGACTAGTCTTTCAGTGCAGAAATAATTTCCAATATCCAATCTATATCTCTCCTAGTGCAACTTGAGGGCATTTTCCCTTCTTCTGTCTCCTTTCAGTTAGTTGATGAGGTAGCACAATGACAACATCTCCCCTGAGATATTTTTCCAGGTTGTTTATCCTGGAAAACAAGTTTCCCTAACTAGTCCTCACCACACTTGTGCTCCAGACCCTTCACCAGCTCAGTTGCCCTTCACTGGACACGCTCCAGCACCTCAATATTTCCTTGCAATGAAGGGGGCAGAACTGAACACAGAAGTGGAGTTGCAACCTCACCAATTCTGACCACACCATTTCTGATAGAGGCCAGGATACACTGGTCTTCTCAGTCACCTGGTAGCCAACATACCTGAAGACAAGGCATGTAAATTTGTCTTCATTTTCATCTTCTGAGAATATTTGATACCTAAAGTCATATAAAAGTATAATCCAGTCTCCAGAAATATGTCCCTAGAAGGCATATTTTAAAGTGAAAAATTTACAATCCTTCTTTTAATCTTAATTGAACCTTCAGATTTCAGTATTCTGATTGAAATAAAATCTTACTTTTGCCTATTTTATGTTTTTCTTTCAAGCCTTTAATTTCTGTTCTTTCTTCTTCCTAGCATCCAAGAGTTTCCCCAGTGCATAAGTAGCAATCTGTGGTACTAGTGTGTGCCATGAAAGTACCAAAAAATTTGATTGTTTTAAAATTATTTTGCTCCAAATCTGGTACTTTTTTTCTGTAGTATTGTCTGACAAAATTTTAGAAATGTGATAAGTACAGTCACATTGAAGAATCTGGAACTTCAGCAGCTATGGAGGTTTGCCTCAATGTTCCTGTTCCATCTCATTTTTTTTCTAGACTGGCAAGTCTTCACCTCTGTCTTTTATTTTCCTTCATTTATCAGCTTTCTAGGTTAATGTACTCTAGTTTGTTCATTATTTTCCTTAAACACGATGAGCCAAACCCATTCTCAGAAGTTACAGCTGGGCTGCACAGCACCAGAGATGCCTTATTGCCTTAGCTAAGGGCCAACAGTTTGCAGCTCTGTAAACTTGAACCAGGCTGTTGTTGGCAAGTGTATTTCAGTTTTTCCACATTTCTTTCCATTAAATGCAGACAACATAAATTCTCATCCCTGAGCCATTTAATAAATAAATTGGCAGTCCTTAGTTCTAGAGGCTGGACCAGCATACCTTATACTTTAGCTATTATACTTTAGCTATTATAAGTTTGACTATGCTATTTTCTGCTACAAGAGTTTGATGGTGTGTCAGTCTATAAATTTGTATAGCCTGAAAGAGAACACAGTGTTTGTTATATTCAAGGAATGTTGAATGAACTCAGCCAGCAACTGAGCCAGAGTGTGGACTGCAACACTCTTCATAAACATTGCAAACCACTGTAATTGTCAACTCTAAACAGAAAAGAAGCATCAACAGCCCTGATGGGCTTTCTTCGTCTTCTAATGCATTTAAGAAAATATAGAAACTTAAGTCAGAAACACAGATAGGAATCAGAAATTATTACAGAAGCTTTTTGATATGTAGGACTGATGTTTCTCCAGAAGCTTGACTTCTTTAATTCAGTTCTTGCAAGCACAAATGGATGCATGCATGACACTCTTCCTATGGTATATTAGCATAAAATTTTCTGGTGAAACTTTTAGGCCTTAAATATATGTAAATACAATATTGACAGTCTTTGACATTTACTAGTCTAACCTTCTTTTTTATGCCCTACTCAGGACTTGCTCGCTGTTCACCATAATTCCACAGCCAGCTCCTCAGTTTAGCTCCTGTCTGAGTTGCAACAGAGGCAGAGTTAAAGCTTGCAAAGCACTGATTAATTTCCACCTTCATCTATATCACATTTTCCTTCATCCTTTTATTTTTCTTTAAATAAAATAAAACAAATTACTTTTGAAGTATTTTAACCTTTTTTTTTTTTTTAAACTACAATTCCTCTTTGTGGCAAAAATTATAATTAGTAGCTATGCAACATAGTCCCTTTTACTGCTCTGCAGAAAAAGTAAGATTTATTCAAATTATAAAACACATGCAAGTGATTCAGGTCAGTATGAAACCTCCAAAGGCACAGTTAATTTCAGCTATTCCTACTGAGCTGTCAGTATATCTTACTTCAGATGGAAGACATTTATCTCACTGTGCTCCTGGCAGATCACATACATTCCTCAGATGCTTCATTCCTTGCTTCTTTAAAAGGTAACTGTCATCATAAATACTGGGCAACCCCAGCTCTTCTGAGAGGTGAGTTTTCTTGACCAGGAAGGTGCAGTAAAGATAAAATTAGCATCTGTTTTCTTTTCACATATAGTGTATAAAAAAAAAAAATTTCCCCCTCCTGCAAACAAACCATGTGGACTGTTGCAGCATTGTCAGTGGGAAATTGTTTGGACTTGGCATGTAGGAGCAGCCTAAAACAACACCTCATTTTTTTGGTAACTTAATCATGGTTTTATTTTTGCATTATAATGCAGTTTCTTTAAATAAAATAACAAATAAATAAAAATGACAAATAAAACCAAAACCAACAACAAAAACAAAACAACACAACAAAAATGAAAACAAGAACAAACAAGAACAAACACTAAAAAAAAAAAAAAAACCCCAACAAAATAACCATCAAACCAACCAACCAAAAAAAAAACCCCACAAGAAAAGCCAAAACAAAACAAAAAAAACAAAACCAACCAACCAACCAAACCACAAAACAACACAAAAAAACCAAACAAGTAAGAAAATCTCAACCTGAAAGGGAAAGATCTTATTCTGAATTGTGATATATCACAAATACCTTGCATTTATTACAGATAAGGTATTCCTCAGAAAAGTTTCAGCCCTCTAGAAACCAGTGAAAACAGGTGACTTGTGGCCTATTATCTATAAGTATATATATACACTGAGACCAATGCACACAGAAGAATTAGTGGACTTTGTGGATATGGAAGTAAAAGGATTAAATAACTGAAATTTGTATTCTAAAACAGACAATTTAACAGGAAAGAAGGTTTTCTTTTTTAAGCAATCCAGTTTGCAATATTATTGATATGAGAAATTATGACCAGTAATAAAAGGAGACATCCATCAATGTGAAGCGCAGCAACAGGAAAAGAAGTCTACTAGCTGTCAAATATTCAGTAGATGAGTAAGGCGTTTTAAAAGAATCTATTTTATAGATAATAAATAAGGATTAATCATCATTCTTAATTCATGGCTCAGATTCATCTCAAATCTGCTTTTTTCCTCATTCTTTTCAAGAATTCTGATGTCCTTTATAACTCAAAGATTTTGCAAATTAGGTACTGCTTTCTATTTCAATTCTCCCTTATACAACTCTTAATCCAAATATTTTCCTTTAAAAGACTCTACAAACCTGTGTGTGTTTAAACCAAGGCTAAATTTATTTATGGGGAATTATTCTGGTTGCATCTCTATCTTGCTGCAAAAGCCCACGCACCTGGACAGCATTCCCAATACCCCAGCGTAAACGTTGCCAGAAGGTCAGAGCAGGCAATCCTTCCCATGGTCTGGGATCAGCACCTGGAGTGCTGTGTCTTGTCCAGTGCAGGGCAGGTAAGTGCTTACCAGGGCTGATCCAGTGAAGGGCTGCAAGGAGGATGAAGGGACTGGAGCTCCTCTTGTGTGTGGAGAGGCTCCTCTAGCTGGAGTAGAAAAGACTCAAGGATTTTATCCATATGTGGAAACACTTGATGGGGAGGAGTGCAGAAGATTGAGTAATGTAATGACCATTGACAGGACAAGGGGCAGTAGGCTTATATTAAGATACAGGAAATTCCATTTAAACATTAGGAAAGTATTTTTTACTGTGAGGATGGTGAAGTACTGGAAGAGGCTATCCATAGAGGGTGTGGAATCTACAACTTTGAAGCTATTCAAAACCCTTTGAAGCATCACAAGATATTCTGAGTATGAAGGGACCTATAGGGATCATCAAGCCCAACTCTTAAATGAAAGGCCCATATGGGGATTGAACCCATGACCTGGGTATAACCCAATTGCAAACAGCCCTCAACACCACCTGATTCTCCCTTTTTGGAGGAGGGGATCAGAGAGTAGGGCAATGCCATCTGCGGGGTACCATCCTGGCCTTTGTAATTATTTGCTTCAGTAAAGCAGCATTTAAAAGTATCCCCTAAAAGAAATGAACAGAAAGACCAGGAATAGGACAGAAATATGGATACCTTGTTCCTAGACGTAAGAGTCTATACAAGCTTTAGCTGATTTGCTTTAACCATCTGATCATTTGATACAACAATATTTAGAGGGCCCAGGTTTAATAACAGTAGTTTCTTAATACTGATGAATATATTAATTTTTATATTCCTGACCTTTTTATAAATTTATCTAGTAGAGTAATCAGCACAAGTATTTACAGAGGCTCAAAAGTAATAAATCTAATGTCTATTTCTAAAACGTGTTTGCTTGGACTTAGTGCATGTAAGTGATAAGGAAAACAGCACAGTCAGGTCAAAACTAAAGAGCCCACTCTTTCCACCACAAGCTTCATAAACTTGAGTATGATGAGTACTTGGAAATTTTAGATGAGACAAACTAGAAGCAAGTCCTTGAAAAAATCAGTCAGAAAATTAAATTCGCCTAAGATTCTACTGGAAGTAATAGAAGTCTGAACTGAAAAATGAGGGAGTTAAAACGATCAGATAAAGCCTTCAAGACTAATTATCAGGCAGAACCTGAAGGTGTAGAGAATCTCATATATAATGCCTGTAGGCAAACATACTGTCAGCAACTTTTCATTTATGGATACAGTTAAGAAGCACACATTATGGCAATATGTTTTACTTTTGAGTGTTATATGTGACATTTCAGATAAACACAGCTATGAATTGGGAGAGGCCTTTAATTGTGTATCATCATCCTCAAATTTACATTACAATTTAAGTTCTATACATTATATGGCAAAACCAGATAATTTAATATAATTTGTTTTTCTCGTCTCTCATCAAAATAATTGTGTTCATTTTTCCCGTATATTTTCCCTTACAAATTCTACATTATGACTTAGAATTTCTCTCATATCATACTTTTTCACACTAAAACATGGGTGTCACATATTTATCTTTCTATCTCCTCTTCCTTTGCCTGTGTTGCAGATCTAGCCTCCAATATCTCTTACTCTTTTTCACGTATCCTCCACTCCCACCAATTGAACTGCTGTTGAAGGCAGCGCTCATTACTATCCCATTTGGATTTTCCTGGAGGGTGAAAGAGAAGTTTATGAGGAAAGATATTTCTATCTCTTTCTCTTTCTCTTGTCGCCTGGGAAGAAGTACTATAAATTGTTTCTTTGCTTTCATATTGAAATAAAAGTTAGTAATTTTAACATACCTGCAGCACAGAGAGGACACTGTTCCAAGCTACACAATGACCCCTTCCACTTTTTACCTGTCATCTTGCTCTCAACTTTCAGTACTCCACTTCTTGAAATTGGACCTAATGCAACAAATGATAAAATACAATGGAACAAAGACAAAAAAATCCCAAAATCTTTGAACTCTTTCCATATCTCTTCTTAGACCAATTTCAGGGCAAAAATTTTCAGTCAGGAAAAAAGATGATTTTACTGCCCTACTGCAGGTATAATCCCTTGAATAAAATCAAACATGGTTCTGTGGAATGGAGAATCTTCCAAAGACCTCTTGTATCACATGAGCAACCTTTCCTCTGAAAAGACTCAGAGACTGGAAAATAACTAATGCCTATATTAGTATGATCAAGAAAATGAGCATATGCCAATTAGAAGCCAGTCCTGCTGAATAACAAAAATGCTCCATAAATATGGAGCATAACCTTGGGTAGAGGTAAAAATAAAGGAACACAAGAGAAGCTTTTGTTAGAGAATTAATAATAAGGCAGGTGTCCTTCGGCTTACAAGGGTCATTTGACACATAATAGCATAGTCTGAACTGGGCTTCACTGCAAATATAGGAGAAACTGATGTATTTGTGGAAGAGCAGCAAGGAAAGTTTTACTTCCTTCCATGGATTTCTTAAATTCTGAGGATTCCTTTTTTTTTTTTTTGCACTTAGTAGCACAGAGTTTTATTATAATATCAATTCTGTGTTAACTAATAAATCCCATACACCAAGCACCTCTGTAACATCAACTGCAATTCAAGCTATGAATTGAACCTTTTAGGAATAAATTGTTGAAATAGAGGGACAAGTGAATTTAAAATTCAGATTATGTTTTTCTTGTATAAGAGTTTTAGAAAATTTTCTGTAAGAAGCAGAACCACCCTCTCCACTCTGCTGCATCCATATGAGAGCTAAAACTTCGTCAGCTTTCATTTCACTGCCACCATCAGAACAACTTGGGCTCAACAGAGCTTTAGATGTTTACTTTCTGTATTTAGGGCAGTTTGACTGTCATTTCTGTCTTACTCTAATCTTGGTGAAACACATATTTAAAATAAACAAGTCTTTTCCAGAACTAGGCAAAATATATTGCACTATCTCTCAAGCATTTGTTGAATAACTTTTTCCGATTTCGTCTTTTCCTCTTATGATAGTATTTAATTTGACAATAAAAAAAATTAGATCCCTCTTATTTAATTTCTTATTCCTCAGCCTCTTTATGATTTTCTCACATGTATCTAAGTTGCAGTTATTTCTCTCAGTTGCCAACACAAGTACCTTAATAATTCTAATTATCATTTAAATTTATCAATTGTTTTGACCCTTGAAGTAAGATCAGATAATAATTTCCTATAAGACAAACTTTCTGACATTCCTCACACCTGATTATTTTACTTTCTCTTGTGCTCCTGGGTGCTCAGCAAGTTTCAGAAATTGTACCATGCTTCCACTAGAATAGAGCAGCAGGCTAAAGGGGCAGTTAGCTGAAATTAGAATCAAAGCCAAAAAGCTAAAGGAAATTTTGGGTTAAGGTTACCTAGACAAGTATATTTTAAAATAATGTTTTACCAGTCAGTGTAAGGCTTTTAGGAGTAACATTTTAAATTCATTAATTTTAAATTTGTACTAACAATATAATTTAGAGAAGTCAGTTTCAAAAAGTCAGCACCTTGGAAAAATTATACTAGTATTGAGGGTGAACAACTTTTCAGAACAGAAAGATTGGACAGAAAAAAAAAATCAGGAGAAAGATATATTGATATATATATATATATATATATTGAAAGATATATTAACAGAGTGATAAAAACATAATAATCATATCCAACAAAACAAGCTGGTTTTCTATCCTCATAACCTATCTTCACAGTTGATCAGTTTGTGTTATGTCAGGGGGAAGTGGACTAAAAATAATGGGTATATTTTTAATTTGAAAATTCTACTGTAATGTCCCAAAATAAGTACTTTATTATCTTACAGAGATCAAAGGCAGCCCTAGAGTCACTCTTCTTTCCCTAAGTCAAGAATTTTTAACAGAGTATGACACAGGCTATGACCTTGATTTGAGTCCAAGGTCCATTGTTTTCTTGTTGTAGGTAGCAGAACTCAGTTTCTAACAAGGGTCTCTTGAAAGATTCTTTTGATTTTCCTTTTTTCCCCTTAAATTTTATTTTCTGTAACTGTTGATGTAACATGTAAGATAATGTTAAGAAAACATCTCCCACTCAAATATGTTTGTACTGTGGGCAGAACTACCACCTGCCACTTTAACTCCCACTTCATTGTCTATTTTCCTCATATTTTTGTCGTTTTTGCTGAAAACTTCTTGAAATAAAAAGATTTCTTATTCTTCTCTGAGGTCAAAAACTTATAAAGCTAGACATTTAAACTAAATTATATGGTTTGGATTTTATGGTCTTGGGTTCTACTTAAAAAGAAAAAACAAAAAAACAAAGAAAACAAAACCAAACAAATGAAAACCAAAAACAGCAACAGCAACAAAAACAAAACAAAGCAAATTAGTATAAAAGCAAAGAAGCAAAGTCTACATTCTGAACACAGTGATGCAGTAACTTTTAAATTCTCTCAAAATACTGTTGAGACTAAAGACTTAGGAGAGTTAAAAGTAAATAATTATATATCTGCACATATTTTGAAAACAATAAAATACTGAAAAAAAGCCCTCTAAAAGTGCAGAAATGTTATTTGGTTACAGAAAGCACAATCCCCCCATTTAAAAATATGTGGCAGGAAAAGTTGTTTCTCACACAAGCCTCTGGTATTTCTGGTACTATCAAGGAGATAATACCAGTGCAATTATCTAATTCATTACAGTAATTTTTGCAGATTTTTATATGTCTAAGACAAAAGGTAACAAAAAGACGGTACATAAAACACCAAAATGTACAGAAAAATTATCAGGCATATCAGGAAAGAAATCACCACAGAACTGAAAAAACCCAATGGTCATAGTGTATATCAAGGGGAGTTGAAGTAAGGAGAGAGTGGGTGAACAGAAAAGAAAATCAGACAGCTCATTATTAAATCAAAAGATTAATAAAAGTAGACTGTATTTTATCAAAGCTTCTCAGTTTATCAATCAATTTAAATGAGACTCTTTCTGCTACAATGAGAACAGTCAGCCTAAAATACTGACCACTGATTGATGGACTGAAAGTGGATTAATTTAGGGTCATAAGAAAAGCATAAAATTACTACTCTTCTTTATGTTATTAACCCCCTCAAAAACTGACAAATCTAAAATGAAAAAACAACAAAGAGATTGGAAACAAGATTTTTTTTTTTTTTGAATGGTCAAAATATGCATTCTTGCAGAAAATACAGTTTAATGTATTTTTCTTCCAGATTAACTCACTTACTAGTATTTATCACAAATATCTATGAACCACAATGTCAGAGGGTTGTACAGTTTTTTTTTCATACATGGCAATGACTTGTGTACAAGACATGCTTTGACAAATAAGCAGATCTAAGATAAACTTTTATTATTTTTTTCTGATACTGATTTGCCTTAAGATTAAAAAAAAATAATTAACAAAAGAAAAATTAATAATATCAATTATATAATATTAAATATTATAATAACCTGTATTCCTAAGTAAGGTTGACTGATAGTCAATGATATTTCAACGTTATGTACAAAAGAGATGCACCAAAACTGAAAGTGAACGTAACCTTACACAGAATTTTACACATCTAAATACATGCATGTACACATGGTTTGGATAGTCTACATAGTGTCAGAATGTGAAATTGGTCATCAGACTGGGTATTCCAAGTTGGGACTTTGGTCTTCACTAAAAATGCCCGTTGCCCATTGACCATGTAATGGTCTTTTGGCAACATCCATGCCTGCCCCTGCCTTCCACTGGCCTTCCATTATGACTGCTCATACACCCTTCTACCTCTTCACCTGGTGCTCAGGCCTCAGATGACATGTAGTTCAGATGGAGAGACTGCAAAATGCTTCAAGTGATAGATTATGCTCATAAGTCAGCTGCTCATGTATTTTAGTAGACAGCAGGAAATTTTTGGAAAACTCATGGGTTAAAAACAGAGAGTCTGCCAACATTTTCAGACATTGTTTTCAGTTTTACCCATTCTCATTAGCCAGAATGATTATGGCTGTTCACAAGACACTAGAAAAATGACCACATTTATACACTTAAATATGCTATAAGGACAGTGATACTGTGACCAATTGAACCATATCATCTGCCAAAAAATATTTTCCTTTAGGAAGCTGCTGCGATGTACTCACAATACAAAGTCTTTTCCACTCCAGCATAGTCTTCAAATTCAGCCTTGTAAGAGTTTCTTGACTATATACAAATAGGTAGCCTAAAAAAAAAAAAAATCTTTAATTTGCTTATAGATTTAAATAAACATGCTTTCTCTGTTTATTACTTTCCTAATGTAATAGCAGAAATCAAAAACATATAAAACTGATGAAGCATAATAGATGAATTCTGTGATATTATGGTTAAATATGTTTTTCAAATAATTTAATTTTAATAATAAGAAACGTGTCAAATGATTTTACTTTAGTTCTTAAAAATAATTTTTTCACTAAATAAAAGCAAACAAATCTATCTGTATTCAGACTGCTTTTATTTTCACTTTCAGAAAATGTTCTGAATAATTTGGCTTCCGAGACTGAATAACACTACAGTAAAAAAAACACATATATTTTACAGGTTAGAGATAAAAATACTTCTTGTACATCCTGTTTTTCCTCAGGCACATATTTCAAATTGAATTGTTGATCCAAGACAATCACAAATAGCCTTCAGAATTAACTCCTTTCATCAGCGAAGTCTTTGTGGCTTGGGAAATTGTTCTGAGCAAGGTAAAGAACTTGCTGCTTTTATATATCTAAGGATCTGACAAAATTAGATTCTGATTAGGAAAATGAGTGCCTTTAGAAACTAAACTATGATGTGACTCTTAACATCTAACCTGTACTGTCAGCTCTCTCAATTTTATTCTGAGGACTATAAAATTCTCCTCCAGTTCTGACTGCAGAAGGACCTGTATTCCAAATGTACTTTGTCTAATGTGTAATCTTATATTCCTTGAGAAAGAAAGTTAAAATAATACTACTTAAATTTTTATTCATCTTCTGGTTGTTTAAACTTGAATTACATATTTTCAAAGGCTCCTAACCTCTGAGGCACAACACACTGAACACATGAGATGATGCTTCTGATCCTAAAGAGGCTAACATTTAAAACTACACCAGCTGATTATCTTGTAAATCTAAACCAGACACAGTTAGTGTGATTGCAAATATTAGTTCCCATTTAATAGTGAATATTAAAGCTTCTGTCATATCTTCTTGGCTAACTGCTTTTTAAAATTATCCTTTCTCAATCTGACAAGGAATAAGAAGGAAGTGCAGTAGCACACACTTCTAGAAAGAAACTAGTTACATTTGCTGACAGTATTGGTTTCATGGGTTGAGGGGTGCAGAAGGAGCAGCCAGTCACACATTAACAGGTGGCAACAGTTCAGTGCTACAGTCTGACAGAGATGTAGAGCCATTGGTGCATTTTTAAAAAAATACATTGCTCATACATTTAGTTTTCCTATCAAACCTCATTTCTTGATCAAGTTAGTCCTACTAAGATGCTCCTGGCTCTTCACAGAGAAAGAAGCACTTGTAGATACACAGTGACTTCTTACACTACCACTGATATAGTAGAATTATGCTTGTTTAGGACTCAGAGGCAAATCTCAATTGGTAATTAGTTGTAATTGGTAGCCTATTCTGGAAGTATTAAATTACCTCATTTTAAGTTCTGATCCATTATGTTTCTTATTTTCCTCCCAGTATTTTTTCTGATAGTATTCATTTAAAAACCACAGATATGCTAAGAAAAAAATGACAAAACTATGAAACATAGACAAAACACTGGATTGTATAAAAGACAAAGTATTTTAAAACTCAGAAGTCTGAAAAACCAGCCTTCTATTGAGTGTTTGGGAATATTTTTCTATGAACATGGAAAAAAACAGCCCACATATACACCACTAATAAAACACATAGTCCATGTCCATATCATGCCTTTCACTCCACAATTCGTTCATGATGGAGATGTTTCAGCCCAATAATAACCCATTATATTAATAATTTGAAATAGGATGTTTCCTATTGGCAATCTTTGTTCTTACTCTTTTATCTAGTGGATGTCTTGCAACATAACACTAAAAGAAGGTGTTTATTTTCTTTTCTTGACAGTAATCTGTACATATTTGACATTCAGTTATACATTTTGTCAAATCTCCTGCAAGTAAATATCTTTTAACTGGTGGTGGAAGGGTGGTGTATCATTTTTGCAACACTAATTTTAGGTGGTGTGTTTTAAAACATCCGTTAAAAAATAAGCAAATATGCCTACCTAGATAATATTCTATTATAACTGAGGGGAAGCTGAGTACTAAAGGAAAACCATACTGACTTGCCACAAGCAAGTGCACGACCACTCCAGAGTTCATCATTTAACTGACAAAAGATCAGAGCAAGACAGCCAGCAGATCCCAGGAGGTCATGAGTGGCACAGGCTCCAGCTGGAGACCTCTCTGTGGTTGTTCATCCCAAGGTCCAATAGTGAGTCCAGATGTGTTTTACTTGCCCATCAGTGACTTGGGTGAAGGGGCAGAAGCCTCCTCAGCAATTTCACTGACAACACAAAGCTGGGAGGAGTGACTGATACCCAGAGGAATGTGCAGCCCTTCAGAAGGACCTCAACAGCCTGGAGAGATGGGCAAAGAGGAACCTTCTGAAATTCAGCAAAGGCAAATGCAGGGTCCTGCACCTGGGGAGGAACAACCCCAGGCACCAGCACAGGCTGGGGTGACCTGCTGGAAAGCAGCTCTGGGGAGGAGGAGCTGGGGGTCCTGGTGGGCAACAAGCTCTCCATGAGCCAGCAGTGTGCCCTGGTGGCCAAGAAGGCCAGTGACATCCTGGGCTGCATTGAGGAGCAGTGCCAGCAAGTCAAGGGAGGGATCCTGCCCCTCTAGTCAGCCCTGGTGAGGCATCACCTGGAATGCTGTGTCCAGTTCTGAGCTCCTGAGAGAACAGATAAGTAGGTCCTGGAGCAGGTCCAGTGGAAGACACTGGAGACAAAAAGACCAAAAGAATAAAATATTACTGTTTATATTGGTGTAAAATATATACAGAAGATAAGATAAAAGATAAGCTAGAAGCCAGCCAGACACAATAAATAGCTGACAGAGCATTTCAAGTTTCAAGAGAGGAGAAAAAAAACCGCTGCTACACAATAAGTCTATTCTGGTAATTTAGGGCTTCACATGTTTAAATGGCAGTCTTGGTCTCTTAGCTGGTAATTATGTAATAAACAACTGGGATGTGGATGATACAAAACCCCCAGAAATATACCCCTGGAATTCTCTCCCCTAGAGACAAAGAAAATTCCTCTAGGATGAGATAATTCCCGCTGTGAAGACCGCTTATCTTTTAGGACTTTTATTGGTCTTTGAGTTAGCAAAGTGATTGGCTTTTTCTTAGAGTGTAAATGAAATGTAATTGGATATTGTGTTTAACTAGTAGTTTTATTGGTCAACTTTTCAATCCTTTTGAGATGTATAAATATCCCTTTCTACCTGAAATAATTGGACTCTGTAGCTGAAATACCCTTCAAAGAATAAACTGTCTTTGGAACGATTCAGCTGCAGGTCTCAGTCTTTGTTCCTTGCTGGCAGGTAGCTTAAGTAGCTATCTGAACCCCTCTTAGCTATCTGGGTTCAAGTAGCTCTTAAAGGCTAGCATAACCCTAGTCTTTTCAAAGCTACACTGGGACATGATGTTTATTATTATTTTTATTGTATTAAAAATCCATTGTGAAGGCAACTTAAACAAATCAAAATTCCAACTAAACTAAGAGGTAAAAAAGTGTCAGGATTGATATTCAGAAAAATATTATAAAATATATAAATATTATATATATATATATATATATATATATATATATATATATAGACAAACACTGTGACAAAACTGTCAAGTACAGGTACTGTCATAATGAGCTAAAGTACAATTATATTAGAAATGGAAATGAGACACTAAGCAAAATTGCAAGAGAACGGGGAAAAAAGAAAACCTGGTACTATGCCAAATGAAGCTTTCAGTTTTACAAGGAATATTCATCAGATTTACTAAGGACAGGGTCATATGTATATAGCAGGTTCCACAAGAACTAAGAAAATTTAATAATAATTTAATAATAATAAAATAAAATAAAAATAAAATAAAATAAAATAAAAAATAATAATAATTTAATAATAATAAAAATTTAATAAAATTAATTAAGTGTCAACATAAGCTTCAATCATACCATAAGCTCTGTGGATATATGTATATAATAGTATTATGGAAAGAGAGTAACCCTACATTTAAGGTTGTGCTGGAGTTTTCATTTTACCAGGTATAGTAGTTCAGATCCACTAATTTCAATATACTCATTTTTCGTTGTGAGATAGGATTAGGAGCAAAAGTAAGGCAGGCCTAAAAACTTAAAGGGTGTAAAGAAAAACTTTATTAACTACATAAAGAAATAATAAATCCAGAATAAAAGCCCTTCAGACTACCTCTTGTCTTTCTCCCACACCTTTTTCTCCTTCTTATAACAACATACAGAAATACTTCAGTCAGTGACCAATTAAATAATGTTTTCCAGTTCACTCTAGGGAGAGGAGTCTTATCTTGTCATGCCATAGGGGCTTCATCAAAAGAAGTAAAAACAGTTTTCTTGTGGCTTCACTTTTTACAAACTCCTCCTATTTTTACAGCTTTCCCAAAACTGTAAAAGTGGGCCATGTTAAACTCCTGGGTATTTACTTTTAACAATGAACTGTTCAAAAAGCAGAAGTTCTTTTCATCCCTCTTTCTTTCTGTTCATGCTTCATCCCTAGCAACAGAGATCCCCTTCTTCCCTTGGGGCAAAGGATCCTCAGCACAGGTGCTTTTGCTCAATGATCTATCAAGTTGAACACTCCAACACCCCATGTCTTTTTTCATGGTTTGTAGGAATCTTTAGTGTAGTACAGTCCATCCTTATGGCTTACAAATGGATTTTCAGCTCAAATTCATGGCGCCTCTTCATTCTTCTTCCATCTGGAGCCTGACTCCTGCTTTACTGACTTTGGTGTGTCCTCTCTGTTCTTTTTCCTCTCACTCAAGGGAGGATTGAAGGTTTGCAAGTCTGATCTGGGCATTGGAAGGGTTGAAATCTCCCATGGGGCATGCAGGGGCTGTGTCCAAGTCATGCTGGAGCTGTGCCAGGATCTGAGGAGACTCAGGCAGTGCTGGAAAGGATGGGGGGATGGCTGGGATCCCAACCAGCCTCCCTGGGCTCAAAATGGGAATTCTCAGAGGTGGACCAAATCCTCCAATTGGTTTCTCAGACTGTCAACAACCAACCCAGCCTCCAATTGGTCCCATCAACCCACAGAGGAAGTTTTTAGGGAGAAAACTTCTGTGGATGCCCTTTTCTGAAATGCCAAATAATGCAAAAAGAGCACAGCAGGATAATGTATAATTACAGACTGAAATTATTTTAATGTGTGCATACGTACAAACATATATTAAATTACAGCTCATGCTTATATTCATACTGATATTTTTTTAAGCATTTCTGTAAAATGCTTTTGATGTACATGTTCCATTGCACAAAATGACATGAATTAATACATCTACAGCTAAAGTATGAGGGGGAGGGAGGGAAAATCAGAGAATGAAAAAGCAGAGAAAATACATCTGAGAAAGTGAGAAAGTAAGACTAGGGGTGACATGTCATCATAAGACTGGAAATACTGCAAAGCAGTAACATCTGGGCAAACTGTGAAATTAAAACCACAAATTGCTGTGATGGTTATTTTTTTACGGCAGAATGTAAAAGCTGCTCATGGTAAGCAGAAGAAGGGCATGAGAGCTGGGGAGAAGGCCTGGGGAGAAGGCCTGAGTGGTACTAAGACCAAGTGAAAAAATAAAATGTCCTCAATGAGCCGTAGGAGGAGTATTAAAATTTCCCAAATTAAGGAGGCTTTATTGCTTCTGTTCTGTTTACTCATCTATTCCAGACAGGATGAGGTATTCATCATAAAAGAACATATGAACTTATGAATTGGTGGAAGCAGAAAAATATCTCCAGATACATCACGATGAGTTTTTTCTAGAGGAATTTTAAACTATCCAAAACATAACACAAATTCCAGACATCAGTCTCTTGAATCACAACGCCAGCAGTAAATAGTTGGGCCAGGAATTCTTCCAATTTTCTATGCTTTGATTTGTAGGACTATTTGAGAATCTTACATATATCAAGGACCTGCACAAGGGACACTTCTTAGTCCTCTTTCTCAAAAAACCCAATGCCATACAACCTAACAAACACAAACACAAACAAAACAAAACACAACAAAACACAAACAAACAAGGAACAAAAACCAAAACACCCACACATGTGCCAAAAAACCCCTGTCAAACTAACTCATATGGAAAATATTTTAGTGAGTTGCTGCATTTTCCTCCATTCCAGAACCTCTATGTTTTCCATTAAGGGTTGCCTGCACACACTTTTTTTCCTTTGAAGGTAACAAATACGGTCAGAATGCTTTTAGTGTTTTAATTTCAACCTGTACTCACACTTAACATCAGACTTAAAAGACAGAAACAGTGCATACACCTTCTAGCAAATCAAAGGACAACATTTGTAATTACATAATCAGAAACAAGATTACAAATAGAAATGTGAACAAAAAAAATATAACCTCAGATTACCCCTAAAATTTCTAAGTAATTTCTTGTGAGATGCTTGAAAAAGGAAACAGATATTAATTTTATAGAAGCCAACTAAATGGGACTCTGGTGTGCTCCTTACAGGCAAATTTGAAACTTAGGCTTGTTGACAAGATTCAGACATCCCAATTAATATCCTCTTCCCTGTCAGCATTTCAAGACTAAATCCTTCTCCCCTTTTCACCTCTTCTAATTTCAAACTTGATTTCTGGTTCTTTCACCAGTGAAATGTATCTGAACCTCTCTTTAACTCCCTCACTTCACTGTGAACAAATGCAATGCAGGAAAATCACAGCCCTTCCCAGAGATTTTCAAGAAGGCCATCTTACTTTGGCTTTCTCTAACTGGGTTGCCTCTTCTATTTTAAATAGCTTTCTTGCTTGTCAAAATATTTTCAATGCTGTCATAATATTTTTATAAGTGTTATGTCACAAAGAATATTGACTGTATGTACAGCTTTATTAAAACTGCAGACTTTTATTTGGACAGATGCCCTGATATTTAATCTATAGTTTATGTTTTTAGTGTTGGATGCCACTTTAGTGGAGAGTATTCTCCTACACACCCCCCCAGCTCAGATGTGCAAACACAAACACACATATACTTATGGAATTTTATGGCCCTATAGGGTCATGCTGTGGGATAAAAGCACTGTTTTTGCAGATACCCAAGGAACAACTTTGTGCCAAAAAAATCTAACATCCTCTTTCTCAAATACAGCAGAACAATGAAAAAAAAAATAGCAAGAGAGAAAGAAATTTGTGTTTGGAAATTGTGAAACTCCTGTAATACAAAAATATCAGAAGAGTAAAGAGATATGGCTGTCTTCCTTCCCATATGCAGGGAATTATACAGTTTAAGGTGTTCACATGAGTCAGTAGGAATCTCCACATCAGTGTGTACATATAAATAGGCATGCAAATATATAATAACCATAAGTTAGAAAACAGGAAGTTAGACAAAATATAAAATGGTTTTCTTAGTTTAGAGTTCTGTTAATTTTTATTCTTCACAGTAAATTTCAAAAATTCAGGGAGGTAAAAAATGCTTTGCAATTTTGTAAAAACTTCTAGCTGTTACCTCTACTAGGAAATGCAATATCTCTTAAAGTATAAGAGAACATAATTATCTTAACTGCCTGAGTACTGGGGAAAAGTACAGACATCTTGTGTGACAGCACAGACATCTTGGCAACATGTGAACAACAGTTATCCAATGAAAAATTTGTGAGCATTGTTTGGCATAGAACAACTTCATGCCAATTTTTCCAATCACTCCTTTATTGCAGGAAGAAACTAAACTGGGTAACATGTGTACCCTTGATGAATGTAACATGAAATTAAATTTTATGTATTAAACCTACATGCAGAATGGGAAAATAAGTTTGAAATCATATCCAGGGCCAAAAAGAGAGGTATCGCCTCACAAGACAACCGGCAAAATGGAGAGTAATATAAAATAAATTCTTTTTATCCACTTTAAAGGAAGTTCTTTCTCCACTTTAAAAGAAAGGTTTTTTTCTTACTGAAGCAATATCAGACCTTGTATCCAAACACTGAGTTATCACCACAGTAATTCATTTTCTAAAAAAAAACATCAATTCTCACAGTGTAATGACATTTCCCAGTAATTGTTCTTTCAGCTTGTTGAAAAGAAAAAGGTACAGAACTATTGATGAGCACTCTTCTGTGTATTGCAAAAGAAAAAAAAATAAAATAAAATAAAAAAAAAAACCAAGCCAAACAAACCAAGAACATTTTATCAATTCTTCTCTAGATTGATAGTCATTTTAAAAAGTTGATTCAATATGGCATGCTGACAAATTCCTATCATCCTGTAGTGTGGACACTACTGCAGGCCTAGGCCTTTTCTTACAGGGTCTGAGTTCCTTTCTCAGGCTGTGAAACTTTCTCAGGCCTAGCTGAATCCTTTCGCATGCTAGGTCCTCTGTCTCTACTATAAACACATGAGAAAGAATCATAACAATAGATAAACACCTGCTGGTACCGTGAGAGAGCCTGGGACAAAGAGGTGTCTCTCTCTCTCTCTCTCCAATGAACTATCTGTATTTTGTTTTGCACGAACTGTATTATAAAAAGCCATGGCTTTCTTCAATAAACTGCACTCTTTCTTGCATCAAGTAAGAGAGTTGCCACGTTGCTGTGTCCTTTCGCCGCTCCGTAACCCCTCGCGCAGGGACATCTGGAGGTCCCACCGAGATCGTCTTTCACTGGAGCCGAGATCGCCGAAGGGACCGCGGAGCCCCGGAGCTGCGGAGACCTGGCAGCGCTATGCCCCGCAGCGGAGCGGAGCACCGGCAACTCCTGACCGCGAGCGCCCCTGCGATTGTTTTTCTTCCCGCCGAGAGAAGGTACTGTGTTCCCCCCCTTCCTCAAGAGTAGTGGCTAGGTGGAAAATCCCGAATAATGGGGAACAAACTATCCAAACAAGAGGAGATCATTATCTCACTATGGAAGGATGTCCTACAAGAATTAGACACCCCAATTCTAGAAACTGATTTGATTGCCTTGTTATCTTGGGCAAAAGAGCATGGGTTTTCAGAGGAGGAAGAAGAAGTTTTTTCTATAGACACCTGGAAAGAATTAGGGGACCTCCAGATGTCGCTATTCGCGATATGGTCGTGCAGAGTAACGACACGGACTCCTGCAGCTATCAGCAAAGAGAAGCCACTTATTGTGAAGGCGAACCACTTTTATAGTGTGGATCGCAGAAGTAGAGAGGAACGGCCGTCCATTGGATAGTAGAAGAAAACAGAACGTTCTCACGGATCGTGAGAACTGTTTTTCCTTACTTTCTGAAAAACAGCAGGTGCCTAACCTTGTTGTGAACTCCTTCCTGTTTTTCCCGAGGTTTATCACCCTGGGAAGATTCAGGCAGGAACAGAGAAACTGCAACAGACCTGAGAGAGATTTTCTTTAGCATGGGAAAGGAGAAAGGCGTCAGACCTTTACAATTTCCAGCCTGGGGCTTCAATGAGGCCTACACTGTAGTACGATAACAATGTGATAAAACAATTTCTCCACAGATCTCCAGGTGCTTTACGGAACACCGTGAACACTATCATAGTGGAAAATTCAGAAAGAAAAGTTGTGTCTCCTATACTCCAAGTTCAAGGTCACACTGTATGTTTACCCCAAATCTTCTTCACAAGTAACTGTAAACCAGTTCTCTTCCCACCATTCAGTCAGTGAAAGAGATAAAAAAGCTTCCCATGCAACCAGAAGTGTCCATCTCTTTACTACAGGGGTGTTATAACCTGACATAAGCTAGGGAGTAACAATTTTGCATTAATTTTGTCACTGTAGTCACTCCAGTACACATTCTTCACAGCTATGTAGTGTTATCAAGAGAGCAATAATAAAGAATTAGGTTGGCAACACAGAGACATTGAAAATGTGTCAGTAACTATAAAAATGTACCAGAAAAAATAATTATGACATTTATTTCCTCTGCAACAAGTATGAAGAGTGAAAGTTTGGAGTCTGTACCCTACCCCATTCACGTCCAAGTAGGAACAAACAGAGCAGTGAAACTTAAGGTATAGGTAAAACAGTTATCAGCCCATCCAGCTTCTTATTCCCAGGAAATATTTATATGAAAAAACCAACCAACCCTGCAGCAATTTTGTATTGAAAACTCAGAAGCAAATTTACTGTCTACAAGAAGTCTCCCAAATCCACTTCCAGGACAGAGAGACAGAGCTCTCTGGGATCTCTCAGCACTGATACCATTTGGGCAAAAGTGTTAAGTCAAAGGTGTCTTATAGAATTTAACTTTCTTTAAAACTCTCAGTATTCAATCATAATTTGTTCAGAGAAAATATCATATTTTCAGTTAGTAAACATTCTGTATTTGATATGCATATGCAAAAAGATTCTGCAGTTTAGTTCTGTTGATTTTGTTGACAGAATGATATGAGTAAAATTACATTCTATTAACAAAAATGTTATGGAACTTAGTTGTAGAATACTTTGCTAAATGAAGATACAAATAAAGCATTCATGGAAGAAGAGGAGTGGCAGTTACTGAAACCTTCTTTTGAAAGCAAGACACTTTAACTCATGGGTGACTTTCACTAAGCTCATAAATCTCTCTTTCAGAATATATTTGATTCAGAATATATTTGTGGTAAGAAAATTTAGTAGCAGTCTTTGTAGTGGTTAAGGAAAAAGTAAATTTAAGCCTGGCCATGACAACATAATTTTAGTCTTTGGCAATGAAATTTCAAAGTATGGTCAGTCTTCCTTTTCTAAGTTCAAATATGTGTGGGGAGCAGGGAAATAGGAAATATCAGTTATTTCTGTCTTAAACAAAAGGAAAGAGTGAGTCTTTGTCTCTAGCTCCTTGCAAAGGGCATTGTAGAACACATCAGGTAGATAAGTATCTGCACCCAGGCATGTGAAAATTCTCTGCCTTTAATTTTTAAGGTTGTTCAGTGACATTGGGAATGGACATACTGGTACTCTATTTTAAAGCCCACTAGTTTAATACACTATGGTAGAATTAATTCTCTATTATGCCAAATACATTTCCACTATTTCATTCAGTGCTAGTGCAAGTCTGTTCCACTTTGTTCACTTGGCAAGTTTTACACATTAAATTCAAGGTACAGAAGAAAATTAAAAATTAGAGATATTTACTTGAAATGAAACCTCAGTCCTGTAGCATCCCCTCAGACTTCTGAAACAATAGATATTTTTCTGATTGAAAAGTTCCAAATAAAGACCTTGCAAAATGAACATAAATAGTTCATTTTCCAAACCTCCCTAGGTTTGTTCCATTTTTGTAGATGCAGGTATGGATGAGGTGCTAACTAAAGAGGATACAAGAAAACTAGGGGAAGGCAGGCAAATGAAACATATCTTTAAAAGCCTCTATATAAATAGAAAAGTTTGCAGCTGCTGGTAGTAAATCTGCATCCAAGTAATCTTTTGGGTCATAAGCTGCTATGTTCTTTGTGACCACTTGAGACACTGTGACACACCTATTGACAAAAGCAATTTGGGTATGGGTATTCACTCCCAGAAACATACCAGACTAACTCTGTTTACCCTGTTTAAGCAGTCGTGGTAGTTTAATAGTCACATGCAATACCCAAGAGAAGAGAAGTATGGTCACATGCTTCAAATGATAGAAGTCAAATATATCAAAATACAGAGCTGTTTTAAAAACAGGAAAAAGATGAAATCTAGCCTTTTTCTCAAATAAACCCAAGACAGTGTTCTATTTTTTCAGAGGTTTGTTACTAGATCATTTCATAATATTCTTTGAAAATCATAATATATGCACATGTTTGGCTAACGGCTCACTGTGTATGAAACTTAGAATTTGTAACATCCATGAATATAAAAGACCCAGGAAACTGTTTAAATTAAATATGGTAATTAAATATAGTATTTACAAGAACAAACATGCTTTGCACATTTCAGCAAAGACATGGCCAAAAAAGAGAAATGTGTATATGAATGTGTATCCACGTGGTTTTATACTCATACAGTATTACGTTGTTGAGTTAGAATTCAAAAGAATAAAAAATATGAAAGTATTAATATGTCCCAAGTTATACTGCAGCTGAGATTTTTCAACATTTTCCTCTCTCTGCATACGAATGTTTATATATAGTGCAGCTAGTTCAAATTGTCATAGAAATGAGTTACTCAGCCTTCACGAATTAACTGAAACCTTCTCTTTGCATCTTCTCCCTCTTCCAGAGATATTGTACATGTACTCTAAATTATTTCCTAGTCTCATCTGACTGTTATGAGGTATTATTTTCTGTCTTCAGTGAAGATCTGCAGTGAAGCCCAAAGGGTGCACATGGTTTAGGAGGGACAGGCCAGGAAGGCACACAGGTGGGATTGTGCTCTGTGTCAGGCAACACTTGATAAGCACTGAGCTCTGTTGTGCAGTGAATTCTGAGCAAGTCAAGAGCTTATGGAGTAGGATAAAAGGGCAGACTAGTTAAGGGTGACATTGTCGTGAGTTGTGCCACAGACTCCAAAGGGAGGAGGTGGATGAAATCATCTTCAAGCTGCTTGAAACAGTCTCAAAGTCACAGGCATCAGTTCTTTTAGGGGACTTGTCGTCGTTTCAAAGACAGCTGTCTGCTAAGAAAAGCAGGAGCCTTTCTTGAAATGGACAATGTATACCCCCTCCCTCCAAATTATTATAATTTTGATAATTAAGGGGCTCTCAGGCAAAGATATGGGAATAGGAATAACAGCTCTTTACTAGGAAAAATTAAAATAGAAATGCAGTATCACAAAAAACAAATTTAAAAACCCCAAATCCAAAACACTGACAGAGTCAGAATACAGCCTGGCACCCCGTCAGTCAGGGTGTTGGTAGCAGTCCAATTAAATGGTGGCTGCACTCCTCCTGCAGTGGCAGGTGTGGTTGAGGTGAAGCAGTGCTCCTGAGAAGGGTGCAGCCTTCCTCTGAATTTCCAGTGATAATGTAGAAGGGTCTGATTTTTCTCTAGAATCCAGTAGAAAAGGCTGCTTTGGTGCTCCAAATCTCAGTTTTTATCTAGGTAGGAAAGGCTTGGCCCCTTGGCTCCTCCCCTTGGATGGGGCATCTCCCAATGGGTTGATGTAATTTTATCAGTCATACAGTGGGACTCAGTGGCCCATTAACAGCCAATATCTCCCTGGAGGAAGGATGGGTTGTGGAAAAGATAAAGATGATTGCCCCATTAGAAGATGAGCCATTAGATGGCCCATTAGAAGAGAAGATCTCCCATGGAGATAAGGATCACTGCCACACCTGGTTTCAAAAGATGGTAATAGAATATATACTTCTGGTCACATCCTGTGTTGCAACCTAAGACAGGACTTTAGCCACCCAGACTTCTGGAAAGGCAAAGCACAAACAGTCCAGGAGGTTCCTGGAAATCCTGGATCACAACTTCCCACACGGACTGATGTGCTGCTCCACCTCATACAGAACAATAGGGAAGGCCTCCTTGGAGATTTAAAGGTTGGGAGCCACTTGGCTGTAGCTACCATGGCATTGTAGAGTTCAGTTTCAGTTGATGACAAAGCAGGACAGAAACTATGATTGTAACAGGTATCTTCTTGGAAGAGCCCCATGGAAATAGGCCCTACAGAAAAGAGTAGTCCAAGCAAGCTGGCTTATACTCAAGGATCACTTCCTTCAGGCTCAAAAAAAATGCATCTCGAGCAACATATCAGGAAAAGCAGGCAAGAGAACTGCATGGATGAATAAGGGACAGTCAGACGTAAGAATGAAAGAGATGGGAGGTAGAAACAGAGTCAGGCCACTTTGCATGACTCTAAAGAGGTTGTCAGACTAAGTATTAAAGATTTCCAGGCCATCCAGAATTAAATCTGGCTATAGATGTCCAGGATAACAAGATGGACTTCTTAAATATGCTAATTACAAAAGCAAAAAGAAAGAAAATGTGGGCCCTTTACCAAATGAAGATGTGACTGTGGTAACTGAAGATGCAGAAAAGGCAGAGTTACAGAATGTCACCTTTGCACTGGCCTTCACTGACAAGACTTTCCTTCAGCTAGGTTCCAAAAATTAAGGGCAACACAGATACGTTAAACAATAAAATAATACTGTTTTTGTGATAGCTTCAGACAACTCAAGTAGATTGAATGATCTTTCAAATAAGTTTTGCTTTATGGCATCCCCGATGTGTTTTGGTGACACAAAGGTTATGCTTAGCCCTACATTGTTTTGGGGATTTTTTTGTGAAAAATAAAGGCAAGGCATGGGTAAATTATAAATGCATATGCAGTTTCTAATAACACTTGTGATTTTGTTGCTGTCATAACAAGTACAGATTGGAAATAACTTGACAAATTTCAAAAAATTAGTGACTGCTCTTGGTAACTGGATAAATAGAGACATAAAAAATAAAAGAGCAACAAGAATCAAAGCTTCAAAGAGGCTGCATAAAAGCATGAAATGAGGGAATAAATGAAAAGGAATAAGAATGCTGTGATGAAAATTACTGAAAAATAAAGCATAGGTTAAAGTGATAAGCAATAAATTATTTTACAAACATACGAAAATTAAGAAGTTTGCAAGGGAGGCTGTAGATTCCTTGTGGGAAGGTGAAAAAATAAAGCATCAAAAAATGTAAATATTGCTGGAAAGTGTAATGCTAGAACGAGACAAAGTTTTTCAAGGTGAAATAGAAAACAACTAAAAATGGCGCTAAAGACTGTACTAGAAAATAAAAAACACGGAAGCAAGAAAGGTATTGCATAATATTGTAAAACATTATATAATATATATATAATGTATATAAGGTAGCATGGAGTGGCATAGGACGGAATGGAATGGAAGAATAGAATAGAATAGAATAGAATAGAATAGAATAGAATAGAATAGAATAGAATAGAATAGAATAGAATAGAATAGAATAGAATAGAATAGAATAGAATAGAATAGAATAGAATAGAATAGAATAGAATAGAATAGAATAGAATAGAATAGAATAGAATAGAATAGAATAGAATAGAATAGAATAGAATAGAATAGAATAGAATAGAATAGAATATTTGGTAAAACTGAAAATGCAACCTGTTTCAGTAACCATGAGACAGATCATCCTAAAAATTCAAAGCGAAGACCAGGTAGGAGAAAGATCTCTCCAAACCCCTCAAGACAGGAGTTACTGACCTTGTGTTTATTTACTCCTATAAAAGGAAATGTCCTACTCCATAGGTATGAATGGATGAGCAGACGTTTTATACTGTTCACATTAATTCAGGTTCAATCACTGCTTGCAGTGGCAAAAAAATTTTACAGCACCCCATAATGCCACTGTAGGTCAGGTAGTATAATAATAATTTCATTCACTACTTTCTGAAAGACTATAACACCCCTGGGAGGTTTATTGTTGGGGGGTTTTGATGCCTTTTGATTGGGAAAGCCAATGTAAACGTCTTTCTCTCAGTGTTCAGTCCATATATATTTTATATATCTTTACCCATACTTTAATCTGTGATGATGAGTTCAAAACTTAGGTTTTGAGGTGGAATATTTCTGCTGCAGAGAGGGTCAGCAGTGTGACACATAGCCTCCAAGGCTCATGGGCTCTAGAGCCTTCATACTCTTCACACATCCTCTTCAAAGTTCTTCCTATTTAAGAGAATAAAGAATTCAAGAAAATTTGCATATCCTTTTATAAGAACAGACGGTATTTTCACTTTGCTGTAAATTCACCTCTTCTTGTGATACTAACTTTCACTGCAATCCTCTGCCATTGTGTTTCCCATGAAAATATCTTTCACTTCCTTCCCTGATCCTCTTCCAAGAATGAGACATCACTTCAGGCTTCATGTTTATTATAACATGAAGTATTTTAGCAAGGGGCTGGAATGCTCAGAAATGCCACAATTGAAGCTGACCATGATTTTAACACTGGTCCTATAATGAGATATTTCTTTCTCACTTTGGTGGAATTACTCAAAGAACCAGCTTGGAAGAGCAATGATGTAACCTAGGAATTAAACTAGAGTCGCATTTATATCTGAGAGAGTAGAAATAATAGATATGCTCAGTGAAATAAAAATGGTCAAAGATGTTGTCTTCTAATCTTTGTAAGATATACCATAGTAGACTCTTAGTAAAGACAGAGTAAAAAAATGCCCTGGCAAATGTTTGGTTTAGCAGCTTTTGCCTTTAAGTTATTCTGAGCTTAAGGTAATACCATGGGACCTTTTATCCTTTATTTTTCATTTTCTATGTGAATAGCTGCCAAAATGCAAATGTAACCCAAGAGCCAGGAACAGAAGACCATGTCTCAGTCCATTCTTAGGCTTCTTCCAGTTGCTGCCCACCTCTGGTCCACCCTGAAATTTCTCCTTTTTCTGGGACAAAGGAGAGGTGAACATCAACAATGTGTGCTATGATTTCTATGTCTGACCTGTGCTATGGCCTGTAGGACAGTAACACTTCAAAATTATCAATTTCACCAATTACTTAGTTTCTGATTTGAGTACTAAATTTAAAGCCTGTCATGTATACTCTGGTATTTCTATTCTAGAGTTTCTAATGAAAAAATAATTACTAATTTAATTTAAATCAAATCACAGTGTTCAGGAAGGAACTATGATAGGTGGTAAGGGAGCAGAAATGTTTCTACAAGAAAACTCAACCTTCATTTTTCCAGCTTATAAAACCAAATTATTTAGCCTTATGTTTTTTTTTTTAATAGCTTATATATAATATTGCGTAACCAGATACCAAGATACCAGATGCCAAGTTGAGTTACTCCAAATTTTCTTAGACAACATAGAAATACAGAGATTGCAGGAATCAAAAAAATACATACTTCTGTTCTGAGACAGAATTAGACATGACTAAAATACTCTCTCACAATCGGTTCTGCCATCTGAGTAATTTTCACTTTAAGAATGCCTCATATTTGCTTTTCCTTTCTGGGCTTTAAAAATAAATAAATAAGTGAAGAGAGATAGAAACCATAGGAAGAAAAATATTCTTCAATTTTTAATAGAGAATGGAGAAAGTCAAATATTCATATTTTATGTGAATATTACCTGCCTATTTTCTTTTCCTTTAAAAAAATGTGAAATCCATATTACCCACATGAAGGGAATTCTCCAGAGAACCTATCAGCTTTTAAAATCTTAGGAATTTAAATGAAATACAGCTAGAATAGCAAAAAATGGTTTACATAGCAAACATGCAATTTGCTTTTAAAACTGTCCATATATAGTTATTAGCTCTCCCTATCCAGGAAATCAAATATAGTAGGATTTTCTCTAAAAGCTTATTTATGGAAGAGACGTGAATACTTAAAGGAAGATAACTACAGGAGAATAAATCAAGATTATTTAATAAATTTTGTGAAGGAAAATTTGTCTAAAAAATGTATGCCTTTAGGAGAAAAAAAAATTACTTAAAATGTGACTACTATTCTTTAACAATGATATAATAAAACAGAGGAAAAAATACATACCTAGAGGCCTTGCTTCAGAAGACTAGTGCAAATTAAGCTACATCTAGTGATATTATAGACAGAGGGAAAAGGAGAGTGAAGAAACCTATAAAACTGCTAAGATATAGGACTTTTAAATTATATATATATATATATATATATACACATCTACATATGCATAAAAATAAAATATACAGTTAACATAAAGACTGAAACAGAATCCATGTATTTTAAAAGAGAGGACTATACAGCAGAACATACTAGAATTCACATTTGGGGTAATTTCAAGCAAGAATTTACTTTGTTAAATGCATCTTTAAAGAAGGTCTGTCTTTTGCTAGAGCCACTGCAAGTTGTGTTGAAGAGATGCACGCAGACTTTCTTCGTAATCTAGAATTTTTTACTTGCTGCATTTTCTGAGTCATTCAGTAGAACTCTTGGTATGAAAAACTGAAGTCCAAGGCACCAGAGCCTTCATCTGTCCCTAATCATTACTTACAAATTCCCCAGAGACACTGAAGGTAACAGCAGCTTTCCAGCTCTCCCAGCTGACTGTAGGCAGCACCACTACAACTGTGGCCCAAACAACAGGTGCAAGGGCAATTCTGTATGCTGGCCACATCAGAGAGGAACTAGGCCCTACAGGTGTTCCTAATATTCTCCAGTCCCCAGGTGGAAATGCATATCCTAGTTTTCCTTGCTGAAAATAAAGCATATTTCAAATTGAAGGTCAGTGAATTAGGTTAGCACAATGAGCAAAAGAGTAATAAATGCTAGGTTATGTCAGAGTTGTCCAAGTGACTGGCTAATTAATGAACATTCTGCTCTTTTGAGCTCCACATTTAACAAAGTTACAGTGTTTTAGTACCTCGCTAATTACAAAAGACAATTCCATGCATGGACAATGCTGATGTCAGACTCTCTGCATAGTATTTAAATGGTAACTGCCATTTTCTCAGTCTTCTCAAATGCAGGTTAATAAATGAACAGAAGAGTTTAGCTCCACTTTACAGGAATTGTGTTATGTGGCTTTTTGTTCTAAGGGGATACAGAGACATAATCACAGAATGACTTACCAAGTACTTTAGAACTATGGTGATGCTTAACTATTGGAGTACAAAATGATTAGGAAGGAATACAATTGCCTAAAATGGTTAACAAGGAAACAAAACATTACATATTAATAAAATAGCATTAAGGAAATACACTGCAAATTGTTACAGTGCAGTGAGAACCTCTTCTGTAACTCAGATGTTGCAAACAATAAAATCTTTCCACAAACAAGCCTAATCAATAAAACAAAGCACAAAACACTGTAATAATTATAATGGGAAGATTAGCTAAACATAATGATGAAAATACTTCTTTTCTTTCTGCCTCCTTAAAAGTAATGTGTTAGATATCATTATCTTAATTTCCATCTCTAGTATAAATGGAGAGAGAAGCAGAAGGACAAGGAATTAGTAAGTACATACATATTCTAATCTTTTCCAGAAATTAAAATTTTGATGAGAGAGCTGTTTTGTTAGATGCACAAGAGCTATCTAAAATTTAGATATATCAATACCCAAACAGAACTGAGCAGCACAGTTTTGCTCCTATCCCATTTATGATCAATAAAAGGTAAAGTTTTCAATTATATACAGACACTGTATGTATATACATACTGTATAGTGTGTGTCTGTAAATGCTGATGAATACAGTGTTCTGTTTCTTTGATGCTGAAAGAATAAATGTATATCATTATTTTCAAATTAAACAACCAGCATCACATTCAAAGATTAGAACAGGTGTAATTATTTAAATTGACAACTCACAGGTAAGAATTTTAACCACAACAAAAATGGCCACCAAAATTTGTTTAAACACAGTCAGGAATCCAAAGCGTAAGTTAAATATCCTAATTATACTTTGCAACACCTTGAAGCCTTAGCATGTACATGGTCTCAAAAAATAACCCTAACATTTAAAAACTTTATAATAATTTTTAAAAGAGGTTGAATCAAACATCAGAACAAAGATGCCACTATGCATAACGTCCAGCCAATAGTGACTTTCCTTGAGAATCAACACTATTTAAATGCTTTATATCTTCAACCATCACCTCAAACTTTTACCAGGTATCTGCCACTAGATGATACAGCAGAGCAAATGGCTTGCCATCCTCACAGATGCATCCTTAGAGATGCACTTAAGAAACTGAATGATGTGTTTAGCACTAGCTTCCACTTCTATATAGACTTGGTGCTCTGGCTCAGAGACCACATTTAGGGTAATTTATTTTTGAGTAAGAAAATGTTGCACCTACTACTCAAGCAGAGAAGCCAAACAGTTGACCTTGCTGGTAAAATAATGCAGTAATATAAATTAAAGAGAGAACCGGAAGCCACTCCTAAATTCTAGACTGGGCAACTCTGTAAGTTGTTGAACACCTTCATCCTCATAGAGCTGTGTTGTGCAGATACCAGCAAACTCCATGGCAGTACCAAAAGAGCATTTGGTTCCATTCACTGGTTGAGGCTTCTGGCTATAACATTTGACTTGCATAAGGCAGCCTTGAATTTGGATATCATTTGCATGCTGGACATATTGTGCTGTCTTGAACTTATTCAGTTGTAACAGGAAGGGCAACACGATGTAATGTTGTAATGTCAGGCCTTTTGGAGGCTGCTGGGACTAGTAGCAAAACAGTATTTGGATGAACCAAATATGCTGTCCTGTTGAAAGAGTAAAAGGCAGTCTTGCCTGCATGAACCAAGAACTGAATGGACACTCTGGATACTAAATTATTATTCATTACCTCAGATAAGACTCAGATAAGCTTGGTTTTGTATTTATGGGAATTTGATCCCCAGAGAATCAAACAAAATATAAGGTTTTATGAGTGCTAAAAGAAACAAGCAAGAAAATGTTCAATTTACTCAAACTAGCCTCTCAATAATAAAACAATGACATCTATGCAAGATTAAGCCCACAGACTTGTCCCTCTCCTTATGGTTGCTAAAAGCTTCCTGTTCTCAAATAGTAATCAAAGATGAGGTCTCTAAAAGTACTTATCATTCATGGAGACATATAAATCTGTAAATATTTAGGATACTCAAGTATTGCTATCAGCAGTTTCTTTCAAGCAGGCTACTGAGCAGGATGATATATATATGAAGAGTTAGGGATTGTAGCACTGTGCAGGTGCCAGCCCTGTAAATTTCAGGTATGTAAGAAATTAAATGTTAAAACACTTCAGATGCATACAGGAACTAGTACAGTTCTCTCAGAGGGTGAGAGCAAAGCAAGTTCACACTTTTTTTTTTTCTTTCTTTTTTTTCTCTTTTATACCTCTAAGAGTCATAACCAGATAAGGAGACTAACAGATCAATGTATAGTGAGGTTGATAGAACCCAAATGGCATATGATGACAGCCTAGACTAACTTAATTTTTCTTATCATTGTTGGAGAAATAGATACTTGCAGGTTATCTATCTATACACACTATCTGTGTGGAATTCTAAGACATGTATTTTGGTGCTTCAAGCACCAAAACAAGAAAATGGCTCCACTCAATTCCATTTGATTGTATCCAGCCCTTCCTCCGCTAAACACACAGATCTCCCCACCTGTATTGTTTAAGAAGCCCAGCAGAGTTCATTAAATCAGCTGTCAAGCATTAATGTATCATCAACTGCCTAAAGGTTATGTAAAGGTGCTGTTTACTTGCTGAGTAGCTCAGAGAAGCTCTCCTGATGACTTCTGCTGGCAGAAATCCATGCTAACAGGTTTCCTGCTAAAGACTATTATCTCCTTTGCTCTTGGGCTGCCATGAGGATGCAGATTGCACAAGCAAAAGGCAGAATCACAAAAGAATTTCTGGGCAGAGGAAGATGGGCCATGCAAAGAGTTTGACTGAAGCTTGATATTTCAGCTTTGTTCTTCCTTTAGCCTTGGCCTTTTTCTTCTATCCTTCTCTGTCTCCTATAGCAAGCTATTGCCTTCTCATGGGTGTCTTTTCCTTGAAACACAGGAAAAAGTATGCAGGATTCACCAGTAGGGAAACTGCTATGATAAATGCCAACTTTAGCATGTAAGTAACCTCTTGCTTGGAAAACAAACCATCGCAAAGGTTTCAGTGCTACACTCGGGTGGTTTGCAAGAGAAAAGACATTTTTTCTGGTACAGCACAATCACCTGGGCTTACAGGAGGCAGTTTTCATCCTACAAATTTTCCCTGAGACCACCTGTAGCTACCCAAGACACAACTGGCGAAGCAAAATGGTAATGGACATCTGGGTCCTTAGCATTCCACCATCTAATTTACTGATACTAGTAATCTAATAACTGAGGCAAATCTAGAGGTCCTTGGGCAGTTTCCATCTGATCCAGCATTCATAGAGACCAGTGGTAGGTGTCAGAGGTTCAAAAACTGCATTTCCTCTTATATAATTAAAACCTCACAACCTCATTCACATTGTTTTTATAATTATCATATTTTGTTTCAGCATGCAACACTTGTCAGGGACAGCATCACTCATAATTAATTATTCAGCTGGCTACCAGCAAGCATCTAAGCATAATGATGTAATTTGTACTCAAGTCAGGTGAACAAAGATAACACACACTCAAATAAGATGAAGTCCATTCCACTAATTTAGTACCCCTAAGGAAGTAAGGAAATCTAAAAGAGAGCAATAAAGGCTTTGGAATAGAAGATAAGGAATAAGTGCAATGGATCAAACAAGTAATATTAGGAAAGCAAATCATGTCTATTTAACAGGACACATTTAAAACTGCAAACCATGACTTTCTGCAATTCAGGCCAATTCACAGTTCTCCCCTGACAGATTACATATAGGCAAAGCTGTCCAGTTAATAGGTTTCATAACAACATTGCAACTAGAGCACTGCCCTATTGTTTAATCTGGATACAGGGATGCAGATGGATCCTTCCAATTCTGTGATATTTATTGATTGGGATTTCTGATTCACAACTAAGCATGATGCTCCAGTAAACATCACAGGAATTATGGTTTGATTAGTTACATCTTTTGCCTGATTAATCTGCAGCCTCTTTCTATGATTTACAATGCACATTACAAATCATAAGATTTCCCCTGGTTATTTTAAACAGATATTATAAATGCCTGCCTCATCAAATGGTTTTTGGCAGACAGCAAGCTTTAAAGAAGAAAAATTAGAGAGGTGTCAGGTATAGAATTTCAGTGTCTGCATGTCTGCAAATAGCTAAAGGAGGAAGGCTTTCACTTCAATTTGTTCTGTTCCAGAGAATTCTCCGGGGTCCCATTTACTTCTGATAATTTTGAAATGGCTCAAAACCGGTAGATAATAGTTTTCTTCCACTCTTACATTGAAAAGAGATTAAATTTTTGCTATAGTGCAGAAGTCTGTGTCATGCCATATAAATAGACCCATTAAAAAAATCTGTGTGAGAAATATCATGCAAATTTTACACCACATTTGTATTTTTGCATTTGCTGGGGCTTTGACCAGGGGCTACTGGAGAGTACACAGAAGATGTCTGACAATTGGCTGGAAATTATGTGTGTCCATCTGTGAGGCAGTATGGTAATGTATTCCTGGATGGGAGGGTACTGTTGACTGCTGAAGGAGGACTACAATGACACAAAGACAGGATGGAAGCAGAGACCTGAAATGCTGCTTTGGCAGACCTGTATATTCATAGAGCTTCAAGAAAATTTATTAATAACACACCTGCTAAGACTGTTAAGATATTTAAGGATCTGATTCAATAAGCTAGACCAGGTCAACTAGACTAAGTGTCATATCCTGCACTCTGGTCACAAAAATCCTATGCAGCACAAGAGGTTTGACAAAGAGCAGCTGCAAAGCTGCACAATAGAAAAGGACCTGGGACTGATGGCTGACAGTGGCAGAACATGAGCCAGGAATTCACCCAGGTGGCCAAAAAGGCCAGTGACATCTTGGCCTGTACCAGCAATAGTGTGGCCAGCAGGACCAGGGCTGGGATTGTCCTCCTGTACTTGGCACTGGTGAGGCCACACCTTGAGTCCTGTGTCCAGTTCTGGATCCCTCAGTTCAAGAAAGATATTGAGGTGCTGGAGAGTATCCAGAGAAGGGCAGTGGAGCTGGGGAAAGGCAACAGAAGCTGATGAGAAGCCACTGCAGAAGATGAGGATATTAGCCTGGAGAAAAGGAGGTCCAATGGAGACCTTGCAGATTTCTACAAGCACTTTAAAGGGTCAGACTCTTCTCCCAGGTAACAAATGAGAGGTCAACAGGAAATGGCCTTAATCTGCACCAGGGAATGCTTGGATTAAACATCAGGAGGAATTTCTTCCCTGAAAGAGTTGTAAAGCACTGGAATAGACTGTCCAAGAAGGTGATAGAGGCACCAACCCCTGGGGCTGTTCAGGAAGTGACTGTATGACATTTAGTGCCATGGTGTACTTGACAAGGTGTTGATCGCTCAAAGTTTGGACTCAATGGTCTTGAAGGTATTTTCTAATGAAATGATTCTATGATTATGACTTATTACTTCCTTACTATTTTTCACAGACTTAATGCTGTCCTCTGAGGCTTTCTCTGAGTTCTAGGCTACTGGTAGACAAACAGTATTGGTACTTCCTGACTGGACTCTTTTGATTATATCTACCAGAAAACCTTATATTCACAAGATCAGATTTAACTTGAATATAACAGAAGATAAGTAGTCAATGCAAAATAGTCAAGGTTGCAGCACTCAAAACATAATTCCACATGCACCTCTGCAAAAAGCAGGTCTTCATTTATATAACGTTGGGGGAGGGAGGAGCAAACTATGTATAATTTTACTGCAAATAGTGCATTTAATTGCGACTATGACTACTAACTGATGGCTACAATTTAAACAGAAGGAAAATCCAGCTGCAGAAATACTTTAAATCTTATTTTCATTTCAGAGATCAGATAATCAAATTTCTGCCAACAATATCTGCAACAGTTTCAGAAGTGTGTGCAAGGCTTTAGATATACAAGTCCCTTCATCTGTTGTGAAGGGAGCTCTGTATTTAAATTTCTATGCACCAGATCTATAGATTCCCTATATTTCATAAATCACACCACTTGTAACAGAAATCACTGTCCCAAATACTCATAAACTCTGTAAATCTATCCAAATGAGTTAGTAGCAACACCTGACTCTACACCTTTTCAAATGTTTATTTTAGCTATTCCCCAGTATGTAAAAAGTTGTCTTGAAGGTCAGTAAAGGAATAATAAAGAAAAACACAGAAACGCTGGAAGAGCTTGTGTTCAGAGATACATTAAGTATTTCAATCAGTTTTCTCAAAGAGTGTATCGTTTAACTCAAAGGTGAAGATTTTTGCCATCTTTAAACATAAGAATTAATTAAGAATACAGATTCAGAGGTCCTTGTAGAGCAGTTCCCCTAGTCCTTCCATTAGACATATCAGAGAATGGCAAATGATCGTCTGACTGAATGAGTGGCAATTAGATTTGACTTTTTCCATTTTCCTAAAGCTAAAATGTGTGCAATAGAAGCCCCTGCCTATGTGACCATCTTTGGAAAGTTTACCAAAAGTTTTATAAGAATTTTTTATTTTTACTAATATCTAGCATGGCAAATATTATCAATTGGCAAATTTATTTGAATGAGAAAAGAGTTCTTACAGTAGTTACCCATTTCCTCTATAGCAAACATCTCATCCTCATCTCTTGCTCTTAAGCACTTATTAAATGGTTCCCTCTGGCCTTAAATGTAATTTTCTCTCACTCTCCTGAAGAGGAATATTTGTCAATGACAGCAGAATAAAACCTTTCATAAAGTGTACTAGTTCTCTAAAGGTTGGAAAACATGTAAATTCTTGTTTAGTCTCTGCACTAATTTTTGACATTTTGATTAATAATTTAAATGTGCCCAATTTTTCTTCTCCCAGTTAACCCATATACCTTATTATGTGCCTCATCAGGGCTGGCTTACATAAAACCTGAAAAAAACCCTATTTTTTCCATTGTTTAACTAAAAGGTTTCCCTGAGACCTAAGACAAGGAGCATAACCTTTTTTCAAAGAAGAAATGCAATGACTCATTCCAGACGCCTGTGCAGTGTGGTTGAGGTGTTTATGCTTAGTGTTTTTGCCAAGATACTCTCCTTAAACATGAATAATTCATTTACATGGCAAATATCCACCTTACATCCTGTCTGAACCTCCAAAATTGCAAGAACTGTTTATTAGAATCTTAATCAAAATTGTCAAATATTTTTGCCAATTTCTGTATCATTTTTGGATACAGTTTAAAATCTAGTTTTTGGAAGATCCCTGATCCATTCTAGCATGTCCATGTCTCTTTTTTTATTCCTCTTTGGTCCATTTTGTACTGTAAATGTTAGAGCATTGCTCTTCCTTTAAAATACCTTCACCAAGTGCTCCTATTTTTTTCGACCCAGAGTCTCATTTTGTATGTTAGAAAGGAACAGATGTTCTCTATTCATTCACCCTTTTTTATTTTGTTAGGAACTGGAAGAAGATATATATATTTTTTTATTTATTGTTTAACTCTTGCTAATACATTTAATCCTGGAAAACACACACATACACACACACAGATGCTTTCTGTGAGCCATAGGAAAATTATTTTATTTTTGGTAATGTGAATGCAATTTCAAAAATCCAAAAGCACCTCCAACTCAAACACTTCTTGAGGTGAAAGAGTCTGAGAATGAAGCAAAGGACTTGGAAGAATGCTATAAACCTAATCTTTTTCTCTCTCTATGTAATTGACGTATCATGTGACTGTAGGTAATTCATCTTTTCTGTATTCTCATGGTATGGCATTTCCCACTCCACACATTACCAACAAAACAACACAGTCTAAAAGAGCTCATTGTTAAATACTTGGTTTTGTTTCTAAAATGAAGGAATATTACCTCCAATTTCAACTAGTTACCAAAACTGAAGTCACACTGACCTTGTTTGACCTTTTCACTTAAAAGGTCAAAGTAAATCCAGGTATATTTTAGGAAAATATAAAATCTTTTTACTGAAAAAAAGAAAATAAATCTGTGTTTCGTGGTTTTTGTGCTTATGTTCTGTAGAAATCATCAAAAACTCAGAAGTCACTACAAACACAGATGAACATGTTATCAAAACAATATATATGAAGAGAAAAATGTTGTATGTAATGATTTTATTATTTCAAATCAGAAAAGGGAATTTCATGTAATTTTACAGAGGTCTGTTTTGTAACGGCTCTATTTCTTTTTCCAAAGTATAGTCCATATTTACAATACTTGAATACTTTCTATTCTTGACATCACTGCATAACATTCCAGATTTTGAATGAAAATGAGAAAAAATTTCATGCAGTTTACACATCTGAAAGGATTACTGAAGTCTAGGAAATAGTAGTTTTTCGACAAGCATTAAATTTCTGAAATTGCTGCCTTCAGAGGGAATTAAAAGTACAGTACTGCTAAAAGTACAAGCAAAATCTGCTCTTTAAGAGAGTTAATTTTAAATCTTACCCTCTTTTGAAAGATTTGTTCCCTCATTAGAAAGATATAAAATTGTATGACAGTTGTAGTCTGGCCTTAGACCAAACTATAAACAGAATTAGATCACCGGCATGAAGAAATCTCATCCTCTTTGGTCATTAATCTAAATTTCATTAATCAGATTTGAAGCTGCAAGTTTGTTTTTCTGTATCTGGATGGTCAAAAAATCAGCAATAGAGATGACATTAAGCAGATTTTTGAGCTGAAAACTATGGAATCATTATATGCAGTCACCCTAATAAGGAGGTCTTTAATTCTGTTTTTCTGCAGGAAACTAAGAATGATATAATGTTGTAATCTTACTAAAAATATGGTGTGTATAAATGGGCACTGCTTCTTCCAGTGAATACTGCTAAAGCAAAATCTCAGTGTAGGAAGTTTTATGTTTTCATTTTCTTGACAGTTTAAAAAGTATGCAGCAGCCCAGAAGATTGATGTAAAAAACATTTCTGTTAGCATAGTTTTTGTAATTTTGAGACTGCCATAACATCCTTACACGATTTCTTTTTACTACTCTGTAGTTAAATATAGTGCAATATTAATATAAGGGCATGTGTCCATTTGCTGTAACAGTAACAAATGGTGCACTCAATCCTCATATTTTTACAGAATGTGTTTTTATTCATCTTATGGCAAATTCATAAAATAGTTAATGCTATTTTGCACAAATCCAACCACTTAAAATTCAGTGAGTCGAACTAGTTTCATTCAAAGTGAGTAAACACATCACACAGTAGTGACAGACATCTTTATTGTTAACAATGTGCTAAATGTAAAGTAGTGGAGAAAGACTAACTTCCTGAAGTCCTTTTTTGTTACAATGAGAAAAAGACAATAATGTTTTTGCACTGTAAAGTGCTGTAAAGCAGCCACTTAACATAACAGAAATTCTTAATCAAAGGAGTGATTAAACGGAGATGGTAATGGCTGAGTGAGCTCAAAGTGCATTTCTACTTTACAAGAGCCTGCAGAAAACAACATCATAGCATTTTCATGTTTACTGATACCCATATTTAGCTTGCCTTTGTGAATTCCCTTATAAAGGTTTTTTCTACTCTTGCATTCTCCTGCTACCGGTTCATAAAACGCAAAAAATTAATCAGATTTTTTTTTCGTTTTTTTAGCTTTGGCTTTGTTTCTTTAGGTGAAATTTTTGGGGGTCTTTTTTTGTTTGGTTTTTGTTTATGTGTTTCTTTTTGTTTAAAGAGGTTGTTTTCATGATTTTAGCATTCGTAGCAGCTGGGAACCAAGCTACATTAGCAAGATTTTCATATGCGCGTGTTAATCTGTCTGTAAAAACTGCAGCAAGGTGAAAAAACGCAACAAATTCAATTCACATGATCCTATATACACAGAGTATGTGTATACAGCTATTTCATTCATGAACACTCTGAGTTTTACTCTCCTCATAGCTAAAGCTTGATGAGCAAGGCAACTGGAACGAGATATTTTTGGCCTTGGCATTAACTTATAGTTAGTGCACTTGAAGTTGTAGTGCACTTGAGAAATCCAGCTTGCAGAGGTAAAAAAACTAAACAAAACAGCTCCTCCTAGTAGAGCATAGAAGAAAACAAATAAAATCAAACCATCTTAGTTTTCAATGTCATTAATAAGGATATTTAAATCCTTACGCTGAGAAATCAAGGTTTCCTTTATAATAGTTACGTTTGAATTCATAGGAACCACCATCTGCACACTAGGCAAGGTATTTTATTTCTTAATGTTCAAAAGAATTACTCTGTAGTCCTGACACCTGTTACGAAAGAAAAGCTCTGTTTTATGATTTTTGAAAAGCCCATGAGTTACATATTTCTTACAAAACAACATAATAGTCAAGGCACCAATTCAGTAAGTCACTATTCAGCAGGTACTAGATTTGATCACATGCATAATCTTGCTTTCTTTTAAGGGACTTGACAGCCAAAGTGTCATTTAGGAATATTACCTAAAAAATAGAAATTTTCTTTTGGAACATTTCCACAGTTCAGAAGTACAATTATAGTACAATCTTAGTTTCATTTTAAAAGTCCATTAAAAATGGCCCTTTTAATTAGTGTTTGTATATTAGAAAAAAATTTGTGGAAATCTTAATCCTTGACCAGTACCTTATACCAGGGCCAGTTCAGTGCCTTGACCTAAACAACAGTTTCCTGATGCTGAAGCAAATCTCTAGGTTCATTCTATATTCAGCAAGCACCAAGTTGAAAATCCAAATTGTGAAATCTTAAGGAAGAATATGCCTTGAAACAGGACAATTTATTTAAATATAGATCTCTGAGTTATCATCTGAAAATGACTCAATGTTCTGATGGAAGCTCAGTTAATGTAGATCATTTGGTCACTCGATCAAAAAGTGCCATTTTAAGTTTGCCTGTAGAATATCTCAAGGAGCACCAAAGAAAGATGTCAGAAAGATGTCTTGTATTTGGATCACATCTTTCATTGCATAGTTAGATCACTCACTGTCTGTAGACATAGAAATACCATTGTCTAGTCACTGAATAGAACCCATTTCTACTAGTGACAGAAAAACCTCCAGAAATCCAAAGTCACATGGTGTTAAAATACTTTAGGAAGCTGTTAATAATTTATGTCAATAACTACCTTAAAGTTCATTTCTCAATAATAGAGGGATAAAAAACCCAATTGCAATTAATAAATACTGCAGTCTCTGCAGAATTTTCAGGCTAATCTGTGGTAGAAAATTGTATTGACATTATAGGATTTTACAGGCAAGCAAAAAATTAAATGATGAATAATTCTGTATAAAACAATTTAGAATTTCACAAAAATTGCTTTAAAACTCATTGTATTTTCTCTTTCTTTTTAATTCCCATTCAATTCTACAGAATCTTCCAGAAAGAAGTACTGGTTTTGGCAATATAAGCAATGGAAAAACTTCCTGAGAAATAACTCCTTTGGGGCCAGAGAGAGAAAAAAATATATATTCATCTGAATGCAAAGAATCAAAACACTGTTATAAATGTTCAAGATTACTTTTCCATTTTCTCAACTGCCAGCATCTTAAACTTGCCAGCATTTATGATCCAAACAGCTATTTTTTAATTTCTTTCTCACAGAAAAAAACCACATATTCCAATCTAAAATTGAACTGTGAGACTGTCTTATCCTGCAGCCAATCTATGTAAGGTAGGTACTGAAATTAAAATGAAAAATCTGAGAATTCTAAGAGCAATAGAAGTAGGTCACAATGAGCCTTACCTATGGTTAAGAGAAAGTTTCAGTAACAAAGGTATTCTTGTTAATGAGCAGTAATTTAATCAGCTTTCTCATGAGGAAAAATTGTCTCTACATAAGGTGTAAAGTGCTTCATACAGAGCCAATTAATGAAAATTAAAGGTTTTTTACGTGCCCTATCCAATGTACTTAAAGGAAAAATCCTTGCAGAGGAGTAGTTCTCAGGTGCACAATAGATAGTTACATATTGCTGGTGCTACTTAGCTGTATAACATTTAAAGCAAGGGACTCCTCTTTCATTGGTAGAGTAGCTCTTCCTCACTGTATGACCCACTTAAGTAATTTAGAAAAGGAAAAGAATCATCAAATGGTGCCTTAATTGCACAAATTTCATTTCTACAAATCTGAGCCTGGAGACTGTGGCAACCCTGTATCTTTTTCCCTTGTAAATGTTTAAATTTTTTTAAATGGTATTATGGTGTCTATTTTAAAGTTTAAATTGCCACTAGCTGCAGACATGTGGAGAATGCCCTGTTGGTTTGAAGTAAAAGCACAAAAGAGGATAACATCTTTTCTTATTTGGTATCTTCTATTTCCTAGGTTTGAAAAAACAAAAGCTGCTCGGTCTTCACAGATGTATTTCAACATTCAGGGGTCAATCTGGAGCTCATACTCTAGCAATATATCTGTCAGGACCTCAGGAGCATTTTCAAGGACCTTGGTGTTATTTCATTAGTTGGTTGTCAATAGCAGGAGATGACATCATATTGAGACTAAAAGCAATGAAGGGATTACAATGTGTTTCTGCAGAGTAGTTAAAACTTTCGGAGGAGTTATGAGCTACAAACGTCCTTTCTAACACATGTACAGCTAGATAAAGGAAGTGCTTTTAAAAAAAAAAAAAAAAATCCTAAAATTTTATAGATACAAGTCAGGCCTTAATTTTCTTCAGTAATTTCAAGCCATTTTGCTAAACCACTCCACTGAACTTTTTTGTTCTTTGATGTATTTAGTAACATTTTTTCAGCCTAGTTTACAATTAGCTATTCTTTTTCCATTTATATTAATTCATAATTTGGATAGCTAGTGTGCCTGTGTCTAATTTGCTATGTATTTTGACATAATATTCAAACAACACCCATATCATCTATAAGAGGCTTCTTATATAATGATTTGTTAATTTAATTATCACATTTTTAAAGCATTAGTTTTTTTGTAGCTTCTATTTAGCACTATGATATTTGGGCTAGAGAAAAAAAAGGACTTTGTGCAACTCTATGCATCTAGCAAAGAATAATATGTGTCCAGCATTCAATTGTACTTGTGCATGATTTAAAAATTGTGGTTGGATACTCCTATGGGTAAAGGAGAAACAGTATGATTAAATGGCAGTGTTGGTATTTCTCACAGGATACTTAGACAAGCAAGGGAAATTCTAGCTGTTTTTAAGACTAATGACATAACTGCATTTTGAGTTCTATGAACCACTATGTAAATTTGTGATTTCCAATTGCCTTACATTTCTCTTACAAAAACATGTCTTTATTTCTCTTTTAATTCCTGTCCTACACAGGGGAAGCATTGTGCTGCATATCTCACTTTAATTTAAAATTTATTGGCAAATAATAACACATTTAATATGTACATGTGTTTACTAGGCCTTTATGCATTATTATATCAGCTCAGAATTAGTAACTCCATTCAGCTTTCACTCTTGGACATAATTCCACGTGTGAAATCCCCATGTACCCATTCTTTAGTAATTTCTGGATGTTTTGAATGGCCACTTTCAACTAAAACATACCATAAATAAAATATTACAATTTCTTGAGAGTCTTAAGAACTGAATTCCTGAAGCAAATTTCAAAAACACCTGTCCTGTAGCTGACCTCTTGGATATCTCTCATGAGAACAAATATGGCAAACATACCACTGTAACAAATATATAAAAAATAGTATTACTAAAATAGCAGTACTATTATAACATTCAAATGGTAATGGAGTCAACAACTTAGCCATTTTAGGAAATATTGAAATATATTTTTATATATGTTATAGCAGTTTTCAAAGATACACATATCAGAACCTGATTATTTAGACTTTCTGTTGCATAACCTTTGAGAAGGAGAACATTCATCATTTGTGCAACTGTCTAGAAAAAAAAGTCCATAGAAATGCAAAAGGACAGAGGAGAGTATTTCCACATCAGGCTAGGAACTTCTAAGATCCTACACAAGCCTGTCTGCTTGAAGTCCTAACCTTATTACCACATTTAAATTCCATGAATTTTACATTTTTTCTTGATTCTTGGTAATTTCTATTAGATTTAGAACATTTTTGGAAATTTTTTTTTTCTCCATCAGTCTCCTTTGCCACTTCAAATACTGCTTGACCACAGTCAATTAGCTGGTTAAACACAGTGTATGGACTCACTCACAGTGCTTGTTTTGTTCGCTTTTGTACAATACCTGAGTTTCAAATTTGCTTAGAGAGGTACATGTCTCATGCTTTACACTGAACTTTGGATTGTGGAAGAAATAGTGAAATACATATCTGGGCAGAATATTTTTGTCTCTTTTTTTTTGTTTTTTTGTTTTTTTTTTTTTTTTTTTTTTTTTTTTTTGTTTTTTTTTTTTTTTTTTTTTTGTGTTTTATCTTCAAAAGCATAAAGCAATGATTTTCAGAGAAGGAGGTTAACTACTGTCAAACAACTACTCTGTAAATCGTTAATTATCTAAATGTATCCATAGATACTAGATGGCACAAAGAAAAAAAAAATCAACATTTCATTCTTCAAAGATAAGGGGTTTTCTGTTTGTTATTTCAATAATAAATTTACATTCACTTACAGCCAACACAATTCAAACCACTTTGAAGTGAAATCTTACAGAAATGAAAGAAAACATCTGAGGTGGATATATAATGAAAAATTCCTCTTATGCAGACAGAACAGTCCCACTACCTTACACATGTAAACACTTACATCTATTTTCTAGGGGTAAGAGCCATGTGAAAAATTGCACAATCAGGTGATAAAATACCATGTGGCAAACTAATTTGATGAGTGTCTTTGACTGCCTTATCTTCCCTCTACTCATTAATCCATCTCTTGTGACTTTCTTTAGTATCCAAAGCCTGAACAGCATCACATATATGCCATCCTCATTCTAAACCAGATAGACAATAAAAATAAAAAAATCTTGCTATTTCTATCCAGAAAAATGAAATAAATCAACCATGACTCACTGAGTATGATGTTAAATTCTGTGGCTGTGACATTTAGAAAGAAAAACATAGATATGAGTGTCCATGTATGCATATATACATGAAATGAATTTTCCAATTTTAAAAACTTCTAAAATAGTTTGTTCAAACAGGCTTTTTGTGACATCCAGAGGGTCCTCACTCATACATAATCAGTGCAACAACTTTTAGAAGCAGAGACCTGCAAGTCATGAACACAGTGCACCTCTGAAACGTCATTCATCCATCTACTCTATAGACTCACATGCATGGTCCCAGGCTTACCCTGTTTCAGGGATGAACAGCTGCTGGTGAAATTGCCCTGTACCCAGGAGAAATGCTGCTGGAAAACAATGACTTCTACCTTCACTGAGATCTCTCTGATCATCTGCCAGACTTCGTAAATGACCAGTCAGGCTTTAAAAGATAACGTCTCATCTGGCACATTCCCAGGTAAATATGTAGTCTCCCCATTACACTGTGATTATCCCAAATCAAATTCTGTTCATCTCCTGTCTTTGCAGCACTCAGTAAAAACCCTAATGAAGAGCAATGCTGAGATTTTCCTTAGTGACTCTGGAGAGGAACTTTCACAATAACACAACTGCCATAAGGGTTCTTTCACCACAGATATCTTAACGTGTGCATATGCCACAAGGAGAATAAAATACCTCTAAGGTCCTCTAAGGTGCTCTAAGGTCAGATTTCCTTCTCCTATATATAATGGATCCATCAACAAATGCTATTGAATTTTTCTGACTAGATGATTGAGCGTGCAGTAAAGGCTACCCACACACCTAACTGGGATTGAACCTCTCTCAGCACCTCTGCTCATTTCCAGCATTGCCTTTCCTACATAACGTTTTATGGACCAATAGATATGGATAAGTGTCAGCACAGCAGTATAAATTTGGAGTCAGTTGTGCTGTTGCACAACACAGTTCCTGAGGGCATTGTTTTTGGCATCTTCTCTGTCAGTTCAATAATAATAGCAGCTGAATTGGCTAATGAACACTAGCAAAATGTTTTCACCTGTGACAGGGGAATGACCAGAATGCAAGACCTCTGGCATTTAATTCAGCTTTTGTTACACTGCAGAAAGAATGAAATGTGGGAAAGCAGCCCAAGATGGTGAGATTTTGTAAGAAAAGTGATTTGCTGATATCTCTTGCCTTGTGACATAACTTTTCTAGACTGAGGAAATGTTGAAAAAAGAATAAAATCCAGGATTAAAAGTTCACTCAAAGAAAACTTGGAAGTGTTACATCAACTCTTGCTAGCTTTCATTATCTGGCCTTGCTTTAATGTTGCTACTTACATGTCAGTTACTTATAGATAACTGGTCATGAATAATTCTCTCTTTAACACAGATTTGGCATTTTGAAAGATACAGTTCACTGAAATACACAACTTGTTCACTTTTTTTAAAAATTAAGGTTTTTTCCAAGTTTTCTTAATTGCAGGGTAAACAGTTAAGCTGAGGAACATCCAATAAATGCTCTTATATTGAATCTCTATTATGGAACCTCCAGCTGATGACATTAAAACAGTTTTTAGATGTTTTATAAAAACCTGGCATATTTAGCCTTCTTATACAACTTACCTGTTAGGCATCTCTACCATGGTAATAAGGAAGTAAATGAAGAGCACTTTAAGGCTTTCCTAAAGATCACACAAAAGCCTATAGCATGAATCATTGATGCTAAATTTCTTAAATCCCATTCTTATTTTGTGTTTGTGGTTTTTGTGGATTGCTTTTGTTCTGTTTAATTTTTTTGAAAAATCATATGACAACCAAAACGGCAGGTAAAATGTTCTAAGCATTATTTTAGTAGTGATTTTGTCCAGCCTTCTGACAAGCCAAAGAACATGAATCTTGAAACCATTCCCTCTAATTTAAGAACTTAGAAACAAGGTATTTGGCTTAATTTCCCATGTATAAGTAGGGTTGTGCACCACTGAAATCTTCATTATGGCTGGACTCTTTCAGAGAAATATGAAACAATTATGTTATTTCTTAAACCTTATAAACTAATGACAAACAAAGAAATTAATCAGAAAAACATTGGCACTGTATCACCTCATCTTGCTTTTGCTTTGATATGAGGTGGAAACAGGCATTTTTGATGGAAAATGAAGTATCATTTGTGTCTGTGAAAGCTTTCTTAAGTGACAGAGGTGAAATAAAATCTGCAAGCAAAGGATTGGGATGACAACCAAACTGTCTAAACCTATGTTACAGAGAGAAGGGCGATTATGATAACCTATTCTGTCCTATTCTAGTGTGCTAGTTTTTTCCTCACCGCAAAGTGCTAGCATGTTGATTTTCAAATCACAAGAAAAGATTTTTCAACATTTGCAATAGCAACAAGGTGAAGAGCCTCAAACACACGTCCCCAAACATGTTTTCAAATACAAAGATCTTTATCAGTTTAGTAAGAAGCTAACTGTGAGGATCCTGTCAAAAAAAAAAAAAAAAGTACCCTAGCTTCAATGGTTACAACAGGAGCTATTTTCAAAGGGACACAAGCTTTTAAAGGAATAAAAAGTACTACAAGAGAAAGAATATTTTCTATTCCTTAATCTCTGGTGGCACCTTACTTCTGTCAATACGTAACATTACTTATATGTGCATAACGGCTTAAAATTAGTGCCAAATTTTGTTTAAAAGCCCCACAACTCATTTCCTAGCCAAAGCATCTGATTCTTGTTTCATTTTCAATGTATTTGTGTACATAGGGTACAAAAAGCAATTCAGTGTTTATGCTTTAAAATATAGTTGATTCTGTTTAAAATTAATTTAAAGACAATTTACAATGAGTTAAAACTAATGACAGACAAATTAAGAAAAACAACTTTTTGGCAGAGCTGAGTAGGCTTAAAATAAATAAAGTACTTAGTGGAGTGAGTGGGAAAATTACACTAGATGATTAAGTATTGAATCACCGTCCCATTTATCTCACACTGCCATTTTTAAAAATAGTTTTCAGTGTGCATATTTGCCATTTTTCCTACTGTAGGAACAGTCTTTTTTTTTAAAACACATTCTTTCTATTCATCAGACAAGAAATGTCACTGTTGCTCATAGCTTTGATCCATCTCTGAGATTGCGGTTCCCTTCCACACAAGGGCCAATAACTGGTGTAGTCTCATAATAATTTGAGAGAAGAGAAATCCTTCAGAGAAATGCTTCAGAGGGTTGCTAGCAAAGAAGTGTGAACTCTCATTGCATTATCTGTGCTGTACATATTGTAAGATGTGGGTCAGAAAGGGTTCCCTTGACCACCTATTATCCACAAATCAGTGAATCACTTCACACACCACAAAAATATTTTTTTAAAGGAAGAACAATAACCCTCTTTTTTATATGTTTTAATCTGATGGGTTGTCCTATAATACATGTCACCATCATTTATGGAAATATCATATTTATGTAGCCTGATACCACTATCCCTAAAAGGAAATTGCAAATGCTAAATTATCTTCAGTTTATACTTTTCAATGCATCCACGGCAATAATATTTTGTGCCAATACTGTTGTAGACTGAAATCTATAGATAAATTTGGCTTATTTTCTGGTCTTTTCTCTAGCCCCTAAATGAAGGCAATGATCCATATATCCTGCTGTGCTGGTTTTGCTTTAATTGGCACTTCAGAAAAGGGCATCCACAGAAGTTTTCTCCCTGAAAACTTCCTCTGTGGGTTGATGAGACCAATTGGAGGCTGGGTCGGTTGTTGACAGTCTGAGAAACCAACTGGAGGATTTGGTCTACCTCTGAGAATTCCCATTTTGAGCCCAGGGAGGCTGGTTGGGATGCCAGCTATACCCCCATCTTTTCCAGCACTGCCTGAGTCTCCTCAGATCCTGGCACAGCTCCAGCATGACCTGGACACAGCCCCTGCATGCCCCATGGGAGATTTCAACCCTTCCAATGCCAAGATCAGACTTGCAAACCTTCAATCCTCCCTTGAGTGAGAGGAAAAAGAACAGAGAGGACACACCAAAGTCAGTAAAGCAGGAGTCAGGCTCCAGATGGAAGAAGAATGAAGAGGCGCCATGAATTTGAGCTGAAAATCCATTTGTAAGCCATAAGGATGGACTGTACTACACTAAAGTTTCCTACAAACCATGAAAAAAGACATGGGGTGTTGGAGTGTTCAACTTGATAGATCATTGAGCAAAAGCACCTGTGCTGAGGATCCTTTGCCCCAAGGGAAGAAGGGGATCTCTGTTGCTAGGGATGAAGCATGAACAGAAAGAAAGAGGGATGAAAAGAACTTTTGCTTTTTGAACAGTTCATTGTTAAAAGTAAATACCCTATGAATTTAACATGGCCCATTTTTACAGTTCCCTGTAGCTGGACAAGAGGAGACTCCTCTCCCTGGACTGAACTGAAAAAGATTATTTAAGTAAACTGGCTGTAGTATTTCTGTATTTTGTTGTTAAGAAGGAGAAGAAGATGTGGGAGTGGGAAGGATGGATGGTCTGAAGGGTTTATTCTGAATTTATTATTTCTTTATGTAGTTAATAAAGTTTTTCTTTACACTCTTTAAGTTTTTAGGCCTGCCTTGCTTTTGCTCCTAATCCTATCTCACAGCAAAAAATGAGTATAATGAAATTGGCAAATCTAAACTACATTAATTGATGTTTCTGCCCAGTTTCGAACTGAAACCAAGACTCCTGCATGCAAGTTCTTGAGGCCAGTTAGCTTACTTTTGACATATTCTAGAAAAATCTACCACTCTGGATCATGTTCTGTTCACACAAATGTTTCTCACTTCATGCATTTCACATCCATTCCTATAAGAGTTTTTGGAAAGGAAATATTGCAGTCTTACCTAAGAAGAATCTGACATTCCTGAGCTCAGGAGAATGGATTACAGAGAAATTACAAACTAGAATAAAGTCCACTGTAATAGTACTTGAATTTCTTGTGTCTGTTATGTGTCTATCAAGAATACAGAACATGCTTATTTGTAACGATTTACTTAAGGAAAAAAAAATTGTGTTGAATGAACTAGAAAGTTTTTCATCTGTGAAGACAAATTAATTAAAAGCAGATATTTGAATAAAGAAATTAAGACAGAAGATTTATGGAAAATTTTTCTATTTTAGCCAGGCACTTAAAATGTTATGGTAGGCAAAAATAGTATAAGTATTATAGAGGTTAGCAAGAAGTGTACAAAATTTGTACATAAACATAGCCATGCAAAACAAGAACAGTATCCCATCACAGATGCTGACTTAGCTATGAAAAAAATCATCTCCCCTGCTACTTCCCCCAAAGAAAGGAATTTATAAGAAGCTGTTTGTATGCAAAGATTAATGTCTGTCAAGAAATACAAATTATTATGCGTAGTACAACAGAAAAAATAGTTTGGTCTAAATTCATCCTGGAGGTAATTTTATCACCTACTAAACACTCTTACCGATAATGTATAAAGCCTATTCATTCTGAATATCTTTAATGTATACAATATCACTATTTTTCATATAAATTCTTAATTCTTTGTGAAAATATTTGTACTTAACAGCTGACTATTAAATTTCTTGTTTCATAAAACTGCAAAGCAGGTACACTAACCTCACACCTTCACCAGCCTATGCTCCATCTTGTGCGAACTTGCAGTTTCAGGACTTTCCTTTGTATAAACTACTTGACATTATCTGAAAACAAATGTAAAACAGCTTTTAAAAATTTGCAAAAGTACAAGAAAGGACAAAATGTTATCCTTATGAAGTGATCTGTCATTACAGTTAGCATTATCTAGGGATTTTTCAGTTTTATTTAATTTCCAGAAATCTTGTCTAATATATGTCCACACATTTGCTTAGGTGTTAACTGGGAAAAAAACCAACCAAACAGTACAAAATATTTCACAGAATGTAAAGAGCTACCAGATACACCAAAGGCAATTTTTTGGTATAATATAGTGCTTTGTTCCCTTTAAAATTATAGATTTTGCCTTCTTTTATGTTTAGCACATTATAATGCATAGCCATAACAACTTATGAAAGAAAATAGAAAATTGTCATGCTCAGGAATTATTTAATTTAAAGTAAATGCTGTCTATACACTGCAGTGACCCAGATTTGGATCTGTAAATACTAGCATGGTGCTTTGACTTAGCAGCATGGATTGCACAGGGATAATTTTGGAAAAGGTAGTGAGAGGCCTGTGTGCATTCTGCTGGATAGAACAGTAATGTCAGCTTTTGCATTATCTCTAAAAGATTTCTTAATTAAAACAGTTCTATCTCAAAAGCACAGAATGCTTCCAATTTACTACCTGGTGCCTCATATATGAAATAGAGCCATGATCTCACAGAACTCTAGGAACATTGTTACTCAATTGGGAAAGAGGGGGAAAACCAGCAAATTTAAAAAATAATAATTTAATAATTAATGGAAACAGGTCACTTCACACACCTCGAGGGGAAAAAAAAGTGATAAACCGAGCAGAGTTTTGAGCTTTTGTAACATTACACCCTAAAAAATTAAAGTTTTTTTGTTTCAAGGGAAAATTAAATCAGCATTTTTCTAGCCATTGAAAAAGAAAATAAAAAGATGATAAACCTTTTCTGTTTAAATCTCTGCTTGAGTAAGAGAAGCACCAGGATACATAACCTGGCTGAGTCTAGGATTCAGTTTCTGGGTGCACTTGATCAGATGCTCAACAGTGAGAACCTGAATGGCCCCACTGAACCAAATGCAAGTTTTCATAAGTTTTAGGGTAACTACATACTTCAGTACTTTGTAGGTAGAAGACTAAAGTCCTGCTTCCGTAGGAGAGAAATGCTGAGAAAAAAGTTTTGGATTATAAAACCCCTCTTGTGCTGCTGATGACCTTGCCTGATGGGCTGACTCTATTGACTCTACTGAGGAAAATATGGTTGCTCCCCGCCCCAAAAAATTGATTGTTGCCTAAACACTCCCCAAATGTCAGTGTCATTTTTCTGCTAAAGGTAATGTTTTGTTTTCCAAATAGCAGAATTAAGTGAATTTAAGTATAGAAGTAGAATAAAAGGTAATAAAATCAATTAAAGTCACCTAGAATAAACAAATCAAAAGTTTTTTACCTAGAAAATATATATGCAAAGCTCAGTTCAAATCTCAGGTATTACCATTTTCATTCCAACTCCATAATAAATGATTTATAGCACAGTCACCAATTTCATGTATATTTAAAGTGTCATATAGCTAGAAAAGATACTTTGATCTGTAACTGTTGTGTGTGAAGATAGATCTATAGGATGAAGGTATAAGGTATCCCATACATTCTGTTGAATAAATGAGAAAGGCAATGATATATGTGCACCAAAGCAGCCAAAAATTCTGAAAATGTCAAGGGAGCAGCCTAATGAATTAGTGTTCACAGAGGCACAAGATGAAGCCTAGGGAAGGGCATCCCAAGGAATTTAATATTTTTATGCAATACTTCTGTCAGAGTGACTGCAGAGAGGTGGGCAGTGGTCATGGAAACAATTGCTCTGCCAATCCTCATTTTCATAGAAATACAAAAGTCTTTCTGCTTTATGCTTTGCCTCTCCATCCTCCTCCGAAAGGAGATCTGAGACCCGAGCTGAATGACAGAAAGGTTATGCTGTCATATTTCTTTATGTGTTATATTTCTTTATTAATAGGTTAATAAATCTCATACACCTCCCTTTCCTTCATGGAGTGTTTCAAGCCCTATTGATGTGTGTTCATTTTTTTCTTGGTATTATTGTGACTAACTCCCAAAGCAATGCTGTTATTCCTTCAAAGCTGCAATACTCAGCTGAAATTAGAGGGAAAAGTATATTTTTTACAGGTGTCTAAAAATATTCAGCAAGTCAGCATAGACAGCACCAGGCACAGTATTCTACTTACAGCTCAACCTATTACACACTCCAAATATAAAGAACTGCTGACAGAAAATCTATGACTTAAAATATAACATAGAATATATTAAATGTAAACAGGTAGTACTCAAAGAAGCTGGAATTTATTATACTTTATACTAGAAACACAAGTTTTGTATAGCAAAGATCACTGAGGAGTGATTACATTTTCTCTCATGTTCAGGGGGAAGTTTATCATGCCTCAAATAACCAATTTTAAATATAGCAAAATCTTAATTAATTGGAAAATAACAATCTTCCACTTTCTTTGTTACTACATGCTTCCATTGAATATCACAACTACCTGAAGTTAAGAATAAATCAAAACTGAATGTCAGCCTTTTTGTAATGTCCAAAACCATAATCGTTAACCGCAGCAAAGGTGCTGCAACTGTTTTCTTTTTATTAGGATATCTATTTCGCATTACCTGTAAGCTATAATATTTGCTCTCAGAAATTCTGCAATTAATGCTGTTTTCAGGTCACAGGTGTGACAAGACATTTGCTGCCCACAGAAAACTGTGAAGTGTCTGAATCTCATGGCCAGAAACAGTGTCCAGGCGTCAGGACTTCTGCTATCCAAATCTGTCACTGTCCTTGCTCCCAGCTTACCTGGTTATGATAACCAGGTTATCATAAAAATACAGGACATGGGTGTACTAGGCTAATGTCCTCAAAGTGTCACTATGAAGTGTCCTAGAATGGAAGGTCTCTAGAAGAGTAAGATGTAATACATATTATTCTCATAAATAGCATTACTTCACTTGTTTAGGCATATATCAATCATTTAAATAATTGATAGCAACAAAAACCAGCACAGTTAATTTTTAATCTACTGTAAAAAGACTAGATGCAGAAATATCAGGTTCAGGGAAAAAAATGAACTCAAAATAGGGGCATGTAGGTTCCAATTATTGCCTAGTTACCATTTTCATTTTCTATAGAATTATTTTGTGAGTCCCTAGGAATTATTTAATCACCAGTTGTGAATGATGTCACTGTATTTATGTGTCATCTCCTGTATCAATAACAGGTCACCTGTGCTGAAGATGTACAACATCTCCCGTAGGGTCAGATGAAAAGAAAAATTTTCTCTTGTATTATGCCTTTGAATGATGTAAAGCAGGTCATGTTCTTCAAAGATGTCTTCTGTATAATTCAAAGTAAAAGGAAGAGTTTGAATTGGATTTTTGACAGAAACTTCTTTTAAAGAGCCCCCTTGTCTGAAAAGACTGTGTTCACAAGGCTTTTCCAACATATTTTGATGTCATCTCACATCAGTATTGACAGTGTTTTGACTGCTGCAGGGAAAAGAGAACAATTCACAGTACTTCAGCTAGATTTTATTGACACATTTCACTGTGCTTCAAGTATTAATGAGAAAGAAAGGTACTAAAAATTTATAAGCCTTTCCCGTATATACCCTGCTGACCAACAGCCTTTATTGTGGTAGCATCATTTATTAAAAAAAGAGGAAATATTGACAGAAATCAGAGTGGCTGCAACACAAATTACTGTGGAACAGTACAAAAGAAGATTTGGGCTAAAATTTGTTTTAAAGTCCCTGATTTCTTCTGGTCTGTGGATTCTAGTTGTGGGAGAATTACCAGAAAAGATTTGGTGTCACAGACAGAGATATCACAAAAGCATGCAGGTGTCCAGGTGTCAGGCTGCAGGGAGTTCCAAAGCTTGCCAATGGTGATGGAGGGCAGTGGAGACAAGAGCTGCATGAGGTGAGACCAGATCTGGTGGATGATCTGCTCAGCCTAGTGGCAGAGCTAAGAGAGGAGATAGAAAGTTAAGAACTACCAGCGACTCAGCAGAAGACTGACTGGTGGAGCCATTGCCTACCATCCTGGAGAACATGCATCAGCCAGCTGCATCACCAGAAGGGAAAAATCCCCTGTCATCTGAAGGAGGGGACCTAAAAGGGCAGGTTGGCAAGGGGGGTTTAGGGGTGACGAGGACAGTGATCAGATTTCTGTAAGAGGTAGCAGGTGAATCCCTTCCCAGGCACTAAGGGGCCCTCACTGTATATGAGACCTGGGGCTTGAGGGCCAGACACACAGCAATTGGGGATGAAGGTACAGCCAAGCTGTGTGCCTAGGGCTGGTCAGTCTAGCCCCACCTCGGACAAGATAAAAAGGAGGATTGTTGTCATTGGTGGCTCCCTCCTGTGGGGAGCAAAAGATGCTGCCTAACAGACCAGTGGGACCTAGCCCATAGGGAAGTCTGCTGCCTCCCTAGGGCCCAGGGTGAAAAGAAAACCCAAGTTTCCAGGCTGGTGTGGCCCTTTGATTATTATTCATTACTGAAGTTCTAACATGAAGTCTGAGGACTGTCAAGAGGGACCTCAATTGTCTAAGGATGACTGACTGAGAGATCTAGAGCACAAGGATGTTATCCTCTATTCTGCCAGTTACAGGGAATGACAGGGTTAGGACAAAGAAAATTGTACATATTCATACTTGACTCTGAGTTTGGTGTCACCACCAGAATGAGAGATTTTGATCATGGATCAGTTTTGATCCGTCTGCTGTCTTGGTAGAAGTAGGAGATAGAGATCCATATGGCAGCAAGAAATCAAGGGTTAATTATATGCTGGAAACTGTGGAAGCATCTGAGAACGGTCATGCAGGAATCAGAGTTTTTCCAGTGAAAAACCATGGGATCAATAGCCTAACTAAGTTCATCTACACCAATGCATGAAGCATGGGCAACAAACAGAAGGAGTTGTAAACCATGGTGCAACCAGAAAACAGTGACATAGTTGTCATGATAGAGTCTTGATATGACAAGTCAACTGGAATGCTGCTGTGGATGTCTGTAAGCTGTTTAGGAGAGGGAAAAGAGGCAGCAGAGTATTCATATATTATAGGCAGTATTTCAATTGTCTAGAGATTAAAGATTGTAATGATACGGTTGAGTGTTTGTGGGTAAAAATCAGGAGACAGTCAATAATACAGACATCCTGGTGGAGATTCTGTTATAGATGAGCCAACCAGGATGAAAAGGCAGAAGAAACATTCTGTATACAGCTGGGAGAAGTCTCATTGTCATTAACCAGACTTCAGCTTTATCAGATGTCTGGCAGAAACACAACACAGTGGAGAGGAAGCAGTATAGAAGGTTCCTGGAGTGTGTGGCAGAGAACTTACTGACACAGCTCGTGAGTGACCCATCTGGGGAAGGCAACTGCTGGACCATTTTCTTGTGATTTGAGAAGGACTGGTGGGTGATGGGATGGCTGGAGGTTATCTTGTGCCCAGGGAACGCGAAGTGATTCAGCTTCTGTTTCTTGAGGAAGTAAAGTCAGTAAAACTTACATCTTGGATATCCGGAGGGCAGACTTTTTCCTGTTTGGGACACTGAAAGGAAGAGCAGCAGAATCTAGAAATTTTAGAAATGTTTTAAGAAGGAAATCTTTAAGAGACAGAAGCAGGTTGTTCCCACATGCTGAAAGATGAGAGAACAGGGAAAAAGAGTGGCCTGGATATGGGGAGAGCTTTGGCTGTCACTCCAGGGCAAAATTAGATTGTATCACCTTTGGAAGAAGGAACAGGCATATCAAAATCACTACAGAGATATTGTGAGGTTATGCAGGGAGAAAGATAGAAAGGTGAGAACCCAAACTTCATCTGGCTACTGCTGTTAAAGGCAATGAAAAATATTTTTATCAATATACCAGCATCAAGAGGTCCAAGGAGAATCTCCATCCTTTACTGGATGTAGAAGGGAACATACTGACAAAGGACAGAGAAAAGGCTGAGGTACTGGAATGCCTACTATGCCCAAGGCTTTAATAGCAAGACCAGTTTTTTGTGGGATATGCAGCAGCTTGAGATGGAAGAAGGAGGTGGAGAGCAGAATTAAGACCCCATAACACAGTAGGAAGGCTCTGCAGAGGGATCTGGACAGGCCAGATTGATGGGCCAAAGTCAATTTTTTAAGGTGCAAAAAGACCAAGGGTTGGGTCCTGCCCTTGGGTCACAACAACCTCCTGCAGCCCTACAGTCTGGGGACAGAGTGGCTGAAAAGGACCTGGGGAAGCTGCTCAGCATCCAGCTGAACAAAAGCCACAAATGTTCCCAGGAGGCCAAGGCAGCCAGTGGCACCCTGGGCTGTATCAGAATTCCGTGACCAGCGGATCATTCTATGGCTTGCCCTGTAGTCAGCACTTCTGACGCCACATCTTGAATTCTGTGTCCATTTCTGAGCCATGGACTACAGGGAAGATATTGAGGAGCTGGAGTGTGTTCAGAGAAGGGCAACAGGGCTGCAGAAGGGTTTGGAGCACAAGCCTCATGTGGAGCAGCTAAGGGAGCTGGGAGTATTTAGCCTGGAGAAAAGGATGGCGTGGAGGGACCTCATCACTCTCTGCAACTAACTGAAAGGAGATTTTTGTGAAGTGGGGTTCAATCTCTCCTCCCAAGTAACAAGTGACATGAGGATAGGAAATGGCCTCAAGTTGTGCCAGAGGAGTTTTAGGTTGCGTATTAGGAGAAAATTCTTCGCTGAAAATGTGGTCAGGCACTGGAATAGAGGGCCAATAGGGTGCCCAGGGAAGTGGTGAAATCACCACCCCTGGAAGTGTTCCCCAAAAAAAAGTGGGAATATAGAACTTGGTAGCATGGTTTAGTTGTGAACACAGTGATGTTATATTAATGGCTGAACTGAATAATCTCAAAGGTCTTTATCAGCCTTAATGATTCTATGATTCTAATTCTGCAGCACTGAGCAAAGAATGTTCTCTATTTCATGCTGGCACTTTTACTTTTCACTCAGAATGAACAATAGGTAGGCACTGTTTGAAAGCAATTTCTGATGCAATATCACAACGAAACTGCCTTGATCTGAAGTTGTGTCAGATAAGAAAGCTTGAGAAAATATAAAATAGAATTACACTGTCTTCAAAAGCAGGATACCTTTATGTATAAATGGTAGAAGAAAAATAATTAATTGGAATATTTATCTTTTCTGAACACTTGTTTCCAAAATTCCCAAGTTCAACCATAGAATTTTTCACCTAATCTGAATTACCCTGTACAGTCAATTCTTCAGATATGGAGTGGTCTGAAAACCTCTCAGCAGAAATCAGGACACTTGAAGACACCAGCAGTCATCAACAACATGAAAAATGTGTGCACTTCATATGTATCTGTATGTATGCATGCAGACATACATACAGATTAAAACACACACACACACACACACACATACATGTATATATATATATATATATATATATATATATATATATATATATATGCCCATATACACATAGACACACAGAACTTTATGCACAATAGTTACTGAAACTGATATGTGCTCAGGACCACTATTTTGCTATTTCCTGAGGAAAGTCATCAAATGTGGTTAATAATAAATGCTGATATAGCACAGCTATTTACAAGAAGCCAGTACTAGTGCCAGCTAATCTCTGGTAATCAAACAACACATTACAGAGAATTTTAAAAGTATTTCTCCAGTTTTAAATGTGAGAACTTCTCTAACGTTTAATAACAAGTCCCGGTTATGTGGATAGATGTGTCCATATTGATTTTCTATCAATTTATGAGAAAACAGATGTGCAGAGGGTTTTCACTTTTAAATATGCATAAAATTCAATTGGAATCAATTGACAAATTGACATAGACTGGGCATTTCACCACTAAACAAGCAGCTCAGTAAAAACTGGCAGCAGGACAAAAGGTAAAAGCAACTGTTACTTTCATTGTGGGGAAAAAGAAAATTTGTGGGTACTCAAAGCCATTAGCAGTAAACATTGTTATTACACTTGCCCTAAGGAAGATTCTACAGAGGAATTCTTGCAGTAATATTTGTCATGCCAAAAAGACCTTCTTAATTTCGTGCATGTCCTCTCAAAACTTCAATTTCACACAAGACCTGTCCTTTGGGCCCAATATCTGGTCCATTATAGCAGCCCATAACACCATATGCTTTGGGAAAAGATGCCATAGCCCTGTACTAGGCAGATGCAGGATAATCTATTTCCTCAGTTACACAGCTATAGACTCAGAAGGGTGAACACAACAATATCTTGTATAAATAATCAATGTGAAATTCAGAAGTTGTAAGACTGGCTGCTTGCCATTTGAATTCTTAATCTCTGCTTCTCTTTTTGTAAAATTGCTTGAAAGGACATTGCCTGATTTTACAGTATTGCTAAACGCCATTGCATAAAGCACAGCAAGGTAACTATGTCACATTTTTTTTGTGGGCTTGCCTTGATAATTCCTGAAGACCACAGAGAGCAATGATTTAAGGTGACTTGTACACTAACAGTTGCTCTGTGTGTTTAGCCCATTCCTCTTGTTCCATTCCAAATATTCGCTTTAGAATGAAAAAACCCTTCCTAATCAAGTGAAAACAGTAATGTAAAGTTACATAATTTGATACTTTGCTAATTTCTTCATATGAAGACTCAATAGCATTATGCAATGATAGGCTGCAAAAGAGCAGATATAGGACTCATCTTCACATGAAAATTAATAACAATTTTATCATTTTTGTTGAAATAAAAATAACCTAATAAAATAAACCCCAAGCCAAAATTTTTCCAATAACAAATCTCATCAATTCAAGCTACTCCATAAATTAATTCTATGTCATTGTTAAAAGGTTTTGATGATGCCATTGAGAATATAGTTACCCAAATTTAATACGACCAAGGCAAGTCAATTAAATCCTCTGCTCTTGTAACAAGCATAGCAAACTCTGGGGTGGTAGCTGCATCCCTTACATAAATCATAAAACTTAACATGCATCATCTGGTGATTTAGAGTGATCGTGTCAAGAAGTGACAGAGCAGTCCCAGACCACTTGCCTCTCAGCCACATTCCTGTCAAAGTTCACTGGGAAAATGGATCCTGATTTTTATGGCCTAGGCATGTATCTTCTTCCAAATTAAGTGAAGGAAATAGGTTATAAACCCCATTCAACAAACCCCCCAAAAACCACAAAAAAACCCCAAACCAACAAACCAATGATCAGGAGATTCTAGTAGATCTTGACAAGAAAGGACATTAAAAGAGGGGTAAGGAAAAGCAAATGGCTTTGCATAGACAGACAACTTATGCTCCTATGTAGATGATATACATGGTGTAGTCATGCCATCAAGAGATTATTGAATATTACTAAAACTTCTGTATATTATTATCAATTTAGAGCCCTGTGATTCCAAAATTATTTTGGAAAAAGACATGAAATAATCCTTAACACTAACATTTAAGATGGTATGTCATTCCCTTTATTCGCAACATTTGCCTTGAAGTGCCATGAAAAAAATCGCTTCAGAATTCAATGAAAACTGAGCAAATAGCAATTTCAACAAAGCAAAAGAAATAAATGATATTGCAGACATATTGCAGAAAATAGACAAATATAAGAAAACTACAGTACAAACTGCTGTATTGCTTATGCTTAGGGAAAAAATACTTTTATTAAATGCGTGACCTCTGAGTAGAAAAATAAAATCTTATAATTAAAAGTTAATTTATATACAAGAATGAATAATTAAAAATCTCCCATGAAAATGAAAATCCACTAGGCAGAATTTTCCCAATACACTCTACAATTTCAATAGGAAATGGAACAACTCTACCTGACAACTGTGTTTTGCACTTACTAGCGCAATTAAGAGTGAGGAGTCTGGCCCTTTGTTAGAGTTGAGCTGTGTTGTATTATGAATAAAACCTGTACTGAGTTTACAAAGAATTTTGCTTGCTCTCAGGAAAGATTCAGGAAGAGAACAGACAAAAATTAAAAGGATTTTTAAGAAAAATTATAGAAAAGGAAAGTGCCTTTTCTACTGGACAACTACATTTTGTCATTTTCATCCTTCTTCCCACTCATATTTGACCACTTAAGTTTTTCAGAATTATTAAAATATCTGTTTGTCTTTATCCCTTGCTCAGATTCTAGGCCCCTTTTACTTCCTGTTTCTTCCTTAGAGGGAGTAAGATGGGAGCGAAAGGAATTAATTTCTCAAGTCATGTAATTCTGTAACAAATGAAATGTTACTCTGCTAAGTTACAAAACATCAAAATTAATAATGAAAATTCTTAAAATACAGTGTTGCTCTAAGAAACTCCTGCATCAGATTGAAGTTAGATATAGATAAATAAATATGGATAGATGATATAGCTATAAAAATAGATATAGATAGATACTGAGATAATATATATATAGATAGATAGATAGATAATTAGAGATAGAGATAGAGAAATAGAGATATAGAGATGGAGATACAGAGATAGATATAGAGATAGATTAGATACAGGTGATATAGATGATACAGAGATAGATATAGATACAGATATAGATAGATATAGATATAGATATAGATATAGATATAGATATAGATATAGATAGATATATTAGATATAGATATAGATATAGATATAGATATAGATTAGATATAGATAGATATAGATATATACAGATATAGATAGATATAGATGCATATTTCACCTGCTGGCATTTATAGAATTTGGACTAGCATAAAGGATTAAGATCTGCCAAAATAATTATTTTCTTTTTGTACTTCAATTTCAGGGCAACTTAGGCAAATATTTTCCAAGATGTAAGAAAAGAAAAGTCATATTTATTTGCTTTCTTCCAACATAAGAACTTATTCTTCTTAACAGTATACCAAGATTACAATAATTGGAAGGTTTACTTTATATACACTAGGATTTTTTGAATCATATAATTGTAGAATACATGGAAGTGTAAGTGAGCTGTAAGACACTTTAAATGCAACTCTCATGGTTTAAAAATGGTTTTCCCCAATTTATTGCTCATAAAAGCACTGAAGCACTCTAAAACACAGGCAGCTCACTCACCTACCCTTTACTCTCCCCTTCCTCCCCACAGCAGGATGGAGAGGAGATTTGGATGCACAAGAAGTAAAGATTATGGGCTGGGATAAGAACTGTTTACACACACAGGCATCTGTCACACAGAAGTGAAGAGGGGACACCCCTCACTTCTGCAGTGGAAAAGTTCTGGAGGTTCCCTGTGGATCACTGGTACCAAATCTGAAGTGTCTGAAGTGCTGGCAGACCCTCTGCTCTCTGTCCTTGAAGTATAAGGAAAAGAAATTGAGCTGCTTTTAGTACAGCAGAAACTGAAAAGCAATGACCCAGAGGAAAAGGGTCTGGGTTTCTATGAAGGTTTACTGTCTCATACAGATCCAGTTTGTTCTACTAAATAATTTTCTTCTGGGAAGAAAAAGTCCCGTTTTCACAGCCCTCATCACAGCACAAGGTAGAATTTAATACATTCTCTCATACAGAGAAACTCCATTGCCCCTTCCCACCTAATATAGAATAATTTTATTTTCAGCTGGTGAAAAGGATGAATTGCCATATATAGAAGCATGTCACTGGACCAGGTTACTCAGAGCTCCATCCAGTGTGGTCTTGAACAGCTCCAGGAAAGGGAGACCAAAATCTCTCTAGGTAACCTGTTGCAATGCCTTGCTGCCCTCACAGGAAATAATTTTTTCTTAACAGCTAGTCTAAATTTGCCACTCTTCAGCTTAAGGCCATTTCCCCTTGTCCTATCTCTACCACACCCTTGTGAAAAGTCTCTCTCCAGCCTACTTGTAAGACCCCTTTAGGCACTGGAGGGCTTCTTTGGAGTCTCCTTTTCTCCAGGCTGAACAGTCCCAGCTCTCTCAGCCTGTCTTCACAGGGGAGGTGCTCCAGCCCTGGGAAAAACTTAGTGGCCCTTCCTCTGACTTGCTGCAACACATCCACATCTTCCTTGTACTGTGGGCCCCAGAGCTGGGTATGGTGCTCCAGGTGGGGCATCTCAAGAGCAGATACTTATAAAACAAACAAACAAACAAAAAAAAAAAAACAAAAACAAAAAACAAAAAAAAATAAATAAATCATGTCAACAAGTCAGAAAAGAAAATTCCTTCAAATAATGGCTCGGAGAAGTAGTTCTGTATAAGTAAGCATTATTATTGTCAGGCATAACTTGAAGACCGTTGTCTTCCATTAATTCTGGTGCAGCACTGCATTGAAAATAGGCTCCTTGCCATTCATAGGTTTTGCTGTGGTTCTTAAAATTAATAAATTAAAGGGGATAGACAATCAAAAATGAGAAGAAAATGTAAACTTTTCAAATTCTAATAAAAAATGTGCTGTGGCTTTTGCATCTGTTTGTTACATTCTATAGAATGACTATTCCAGTTTAAAATTATTCACTCCTGATAATAATTTGACTTTAGGCCCCCAAGATAAGTAAACCATCCTTGTATAGGAATCCTAAGGCCAAGAAAAAATTACAAGCACGTTATTTTACAGGCACACAGTTCCATTTATGAGCTTCAGAAAAATTATCCTATTACATTCAAGATAAGAAATGTATTGGTCATTTACAGTATACTCAATAATCTCTGTAAAAACTCTGGCTGTAAAAATTCTCAATATAAACTCAAAGGCATTAAGTTGCCACTCTTTTTTTTTTTTTTTTTTCAAGGAAAGATTTGGACTTTTGGAAATCATGGCCAACCCAACCCAACATTTGGATTAAATTGCCTCTGAAAAGCATACTGGTATTAAACATTAGAGACACACTACTTTCTTTTATTCTTACTAAATTTAATATATATCTTAACTGATTTCAAATGACAATCAGAGAACTAGTGATATAAGAAAAATCACTACAAGCAGATTAAGGGATAATGCATGCCTTTTGGAGCTTTGAGGTAATATTCTGGGATAATGGTTAGACTTGATGACCTTAAAGTTCTTTTCCAACCTTAATAATTCCATGATTCTATGAATTCCTAATGAAAGGATACATTACTCAGTAAGGCAAGACCTAAATATACTGAGCGGTATTAGTGAAGAAATAAACAAGTTAGAAGACTTTGAGAATCTTACCAGCAAATCAGCATTCATCAATTTTTTCATTTGATGATTTTTTCTTATAACTTCATCAAAGTCATTATTGGTGTCTTTCAAAGAGTAATTTCATTTTAAAGTTTAGCTATCATAATTTTCTTGTCAGTATCAACACCAATGACAAAGCATAAAGGAGTGACACTCTAAGAATATGTTGGACATATATAAATTAAGTTTACGAATTTTCTGGTCCCAATAAAAAAAGTATTTCCAGATTAATTAATTATTTAGTAATTTTTAATAACTCATGGAGGACAAGATTTCAAAAGATTGAAATAAGATAGATAAAATTCTTACCATTATAAATAGGTATAAGAGGAAAAAGAATCCAGGGAATTTTAGTTTTACTTGAACTGAAAATTTTTGAAAAAAATAATCAAACATGAACTTTAAATAAAACAGCTAGAGGGAAACAAAAGTATGAGTAACATTGTATGTGTATGTTGAAAACAGATTTTCTTTTCTATTAAGGTAGAGGAGTATCCCTCACAGACAGACCAGAAAATGCAGATGTTTGTTATTACCTTCATGTCCTAGTTTCAGCTAAAATTGAGTAAATTTCTTCTAAGTACCTGTACAGAGCTGTGTTTTGGATTCAGAATGAGAATGGTGTTGAGGCACAGATGGATTATTTCTGCTGTTGTGGTTATTCTAAGTCTCGAACTTAGAATAACTCTAAGGACTCGATGGAAGGGGTTTTTTGTCTCCTGTTCTGTCAGTGAGGAGGTGTGCAAAGCAAACTGTACCTGGGACAGGTTGAACTGACCAAAGAGATGTTCCAATCACAGAATGATGTGCCCAGTATATAAACTAAAGGGAATTATCCAGAAGCACAGACAGTCTGGGTTTGGGAAGTCTGGCATTATGCAGCAGTTGCATTGTAGATCACTTGATTGTTTTGTATATTTCCATTTTAATTAAAATTATTATTATAATTTACTATTATTACTGTATTTCACTATGGTTTGGAAAATCAAACTATTCTTATCCCAGCCTAGAAATTTAACTTCTGATTTTCCTCCCCATGCCACTGAGGTGGGTGAGAAGAGGAGGACCAAGGGAGCAGCTGCACAGTACTTAATTTTCACCACACTTCAAGAACATTAGGCCTTTCTAAAAGCCTCTATTGACATGAGACCTTTCTAGGAACAAGCAAGAAAATAATGGTTATTATGAAACTATAGCAGGACCAAGTAAAATATTCAGACATGGAGATATGTGATTATCAATGATGCACTATAAAATGGAAGGAACAATTGAATATCCTGTGGATGTATGTATGATATTATTCAATTTTTAAATTAATAATGTACTTATTATATTAATGGATTTCAGAAGGACTACATACACACTGAACAACACAGAATTGAAATAAAAATTATGAAAAAATGGAAAAGGGAAGGAAGGAAGGAAGGAAGGAAGGAAGGAAGGAAGGAAGGAAGGAAGGAAGGAAGGAAGGAAGGAAGGAAGGAAGGAAGGAAGGAAGGAAGGAAGGAAGGAAGGAAGGAAGGAAGGAAGGAAGGAAGGAAGGAAGGAAGGAAGGAAGGAAGGAAGGAAGGAAGGAAGGAAGGAAGGAAGGAAGGAAGGAAGGAAGGAAGGAAGGAAGGAAGGAAGGAAGGAAGGAAGGAAGGAAGGAAGGAAGGAAGGAAGGAAGGAAGGAAGGAAGGAAGGAAGGAAGGAAGGAAGGAAGGAAGGAAGGAAGGAAGGAAGGAAGGAAGGAAGGAAGGAATATTTGGTTTACAGAAGCAAAAAGAGAGATACATTTCTTAATGAGAATACACAAAAAGAAACTCTACAAGGAAAAAGGGAGACACATCTCTCATTATAGAGACATGAATTAATGGGTTTGGACTGCAATGGGTGATTAAAGCTTGGCATCAAGAAAACATTTTGTGGTAAGAGATACTAAAGCACATGACTAGGTGGTGTGAAGGATCTGCCATCTATATCAGTGACATTGCAGAATCCTGCCTTGGATCTGTCTTGCAGAAAGATTTGAATGACAGCACCTTTAAAGGTCTTTTCCAAAAGGGCTTTTTCTGATTCTATAACAAAATACACATGACAGCTTCACTAGCAGATATATCTCCTAAGCAAATGTGTCACTGGAGCTATCCACTGAAAAGGTATGATGTGCTCTGTGCACATGGAGCAAACAGCAATTTGAGGAACGTCTGATGAATTTTGGCTGTGGGTCAAAATACATACTTTAGAGCCATATTCTTTGCCATGAAACAAAGCGTGGTGAGGAACTGATAACTATTCTTACCAATTCAACCATCCATAACAATGCTTATCACAAACCCCAAAAAATGGCCATATCTTACACATTGTGATTGCCTTCATCCACGTTTGTCTTTACATGTTCCTTGGGGGAATAATAAATAGGCAGTGATAAAATGCCTATTCTCATATTTCTGGAATTGTCAGCCCCCTTAAATGCTCTTACTTTTGACATACCATTTACTTAGTTGAAAACTTTGCTACAGGTTAACACAATTGTTTTTCAGTAACTTTATTCTTGTCTCTTCACAATCTTTTGTCCAACTTTTTTCACTGTGAGTTCTGTGTCATTTATGTGAGGATTTACAGGATATAATCCTGTCCATATCTGAATGGGATGATAATATTTTCAATTAAGAAAACCACCAGAAACAAGACAAACAAGACAAGCAACAAAAACAACCAAAAATAAAGTGAGAAGAAACAGAGAAAATCCCTTGTTCATGGAAATATCCATTTATCTGGGACACATTGCCTTGCATATTCTTTAGCCTGAGCAGAAGATCCCTAACAAAGGAAGAAACCTTTTTCTTGTAACTAAGTTGTTGTGGTATAGCAGCAATTTAAATATCACTACTTAACTGGCCTTAAGAGCAACAGTGCCTGCATCAGGACCTGATCTATTAAGCACACAGGAAAAATTCCCTGATTTCATTAGTCTGTACATTCTTTTAACACTTTCTTCTCAATTAAATATGAAGTGAGCATTCAGTTTACAAATAAAGCTGGAATTAAAATAAAAAATAATCTATACATTCTATGATCAGAGAAATAAGAAATATCATTTCCCCAAGCCTCTGACTTCCATGTTTGTGAAAGAAAACCTGAAAACGAGCAGTTAGTCCATCTTTCACCAGGACTTGGACAGAATTAAAGCACATTCCAGCCTTTTCTTTTACTTAAAATGTCACGATTTGTGCAGGTCATAGTGTCAAAAGAAAGTCAGATGGGAAACACAAAGCATGGATTAGGAGCATTCAAAAAAATAAGCCAGGAGAGAACATGGTCAAGTTTGAGATAACACCAAATGTGATTTCTTCATCTTCTGTTTCTTCCCTGATTCCCAAATTCCCTGGCAATTTGCAGTCCCCTGATCTCCCCACAGAATAAAACTGAAGCATATTGCTCCCTCCTCTCTCCTCCCAACCAAAACAGCAAGAGCAGTGTACCATGCAGAGCTATACTGATCAATTTTGTACTTCTAAAGATGATGTGCTGGAAAAGTACCAAAAAATTTATCAGTTCTGTTCAGACATGACCAGTATACAAAAGGCAAGTGCACTGTGCAACTCCTGCCTGCTGTATTGTTGGTAGTGTATAAAGAGACATGACTCTGATCCTATCTCTTCCCTCTCTGTATTCAAAGAAGTCAGTAAGAACAAGGAAATAAAATGGCTTTAGCTCTGCTCTTCATTTCTGTGATATGGTTATATATAAAGCACAAGGAATAAAACAGCAATTTCTAAACATGCTACAGTTGTTGAGGAGATATCAACAGTTTCAGGGAGGTATCACAACTTTGCAAGTGTTGAGCCATTGTACATCAAACAACAACCTAGAAGGTCAAAATGTTAACCTTATGGTAGATGAACAGTACATAAAAAAACCTACACTAACAATATATGCAGATCAAATAGCAGTTTCTAGTCCAGCAGAATCAGTCCTACAACTTTCAGATTACTAGAAGAAGCATGGGGTACCATTATTTAAAATACTGCTTGGCAAGTTTTAAGAACCAGAATTTATTCAAACACTGATAGGAAGAAAAAAAATGCAGATCCATCATTTATGGATATTATTTTACCAGCTCTATTTCTAAGCAACTTTTTGTTATTAAAATGTCTGTAGAGCATAAAACATCCATTAATTGTTCCTAAATGGACACTAAAATGAAGCCACAAATTCTGTAAATATACTTGGTCCAAATATAGCTCAATATACAGTAGAAAAGGGATTTATTCATTATATTTGGCTGTTTAGAAGTACTGGGACACACAGAAGTCATGTTTCTATTTAGCTAACAACCATGGTGCTCTGGCAGCATTGAGCATTCCCTAGTCACAGCCATTTGTGTCAATTTCATCCAAATGTTTTAAGATACAGAGCTATTATGGCATATCAATTATTAATATTATTATGAGAATCTCATCAGTAATTTTAGGTATGAGGATTGGAAGGCTGAGTAATTTGGGCACCTCTCCCATGGGGCAAACATTTGAGTTTCCAAGCACCTTATTTTAGTGCTAGTGATTTTTGATCAGTGTTTTCTGCAATATTGTAAAATACCCATGATGGTTCTATTTTTTATCAGGATTTTTTACTTACAAATGTGTTTGGTTTCATATATTCTTATGAGATTCACTTCTCCTAGGAGGGTGATAGATTCTAGTTCAGAGATAACATTATCAATGCTGGTATAGCAATTTTAGTTTTTATTGCAATAATTGAAGAAAAACATATTCCTGATCCTCCCAATCAATCGAACACAACATCCTCTGTCCTCCCCTCAAATGTAGCTACCCACACACACTCTATCCCTCCCTGCTGTTCAGCTCTCCCACTCCCACACCTTACAGCATCTCACAAACAAAAGTTCAGTGGTCCTGCTCTGCTAAGAAAGATCATCTCAATCGTTCCAGAGTTCTTGCCGGGGGAACTGGATTCTCATCATCTTTGTCAGTCACATGTCTGTGCACAGGCCATTGTTCTGCCAGCCTAGGTGCCCTTAAAATATGTAAGGAGAGTTACAGTTCATCCAGCAGCAGCCCCCTGAAGGCACCTCATGTGCAGAGACCCTGAACAATTCCCTCATCCCATTCCAGCCTACACCACTCAGGTACCCTTTTTAAATGACCCAGAACCACTGGCCAGCCAGCAGAACACTATTGAGTTTCATTTTTCCATGTCCACTTAAGAACTAAAAGGAACTGGAGATTCATCAGCAAACCACTTACATTTCAAGAGGAAATGCAGTACTGGAATGTTTTGTAATGATGCTTAGTCCTGTTGTAGCTAATGGAGCAATAAATTCCTAATAACAGATTTTTACTGGTGGCCAAGTAACCAGAAATACTCTTTAGCAAAGGCTAAATGAGAAGTTTCATATCCAATAAAACAATAAGTTGTATGGCAATGTACATTTTAATTTACTTACAAAAAAAATATAAAAAATGCAGCACCAAGACTTTCTGAGAAGGGATAGACGCAAATTAGCAACAGGACAAACTTTAATCTTTCACAGTAAGATACTTGTCCTGGAGGACCTTTGCCTTAACATCATTATTTCATGCACTGCCAAAAGATCATTTCCTCACATTCCCTTCAGTTTCCTTCAGTCAGATGGCACAGTGAGGGTTGGTCACTGCTGTCTGACTGCAGTAACTTTCTGCCTCCAGAAAAAGCATGGCTGGCTTACCATGAAGGGTTAATGAATCCTGACTCTCACCCTGGAGTCAGGGCTGTGGCATGGTCCCAATGCTCCTCTGTCCAAGCTCCACTAATGCCAGCAGACTATGCTGTTCTAGTTTTCAGATGAGGTTCAGGGTACTGGCAGTGTTACATTTCTTTTTCAAGTCCCACGATACTTGATGCTATTGTGTTTTGTTTTATTTTATTTTGTTTTCAAAAAGGCAAGCTTCTTACCTTTCTAATTGTGAGGAAAATTTGGAAGCATATTTCAAGTGCATCTTAAAAGCTCAGAAGCAGGAAGGCTGCATTATGCAATTAAGAAAATAGGCTGACTGCAGTTTCAGGGCTTATGTACAGAATATGGAGCAGAAGCCACTCTTCCAAATGCACTTCCATGTTCTTCTAACAGAGCTATACCAAGGAAATGCCAACATATGGAGGGTGTTTAATGCAAATGGAAAGTTTAGAGACATTACTGCAGGTGGTCTTTTGCTTACTTTTTCAATCTTGCCAGTGAAGTTTTTTTTTGAAAGAATATGTTTGTGGGCCAGATCCTCAGGAGGGTTTAGTGACTGTTTCAGAGAAAAGAGATTGACTACAATTAGGTAGATAGGAAAGGTGATCTTGCATTCATAGCTATTTCTGGGACAAAGGCAGTGATAGAAGTGAGACAATTTAAAATTACTTAGCAAGGCATCAGGAAAACACAGGAGGGCCTAAGATGAGCTGTGCATGAACCAGGGATAGTAGCCTATGGCCAGTTATGTGGAGAGCAATCTGCAACCCTGTCTGTCTTCCCCTTCCTTCCTGGGGCTTTCAGGCCAGGCATTTAGGAGAGGAGAAGCTTAGATGCTGAAAGGCTTGTGGTTTGGCCTTGGGAGCACACTCCTGCCTCTCTGCCTGCAAAGAAAAAGAAAAATCAATGGCTGTTTACCTGTTTACTGTCAAGACCTTTGGGGCTGACAAGAAAAAAAAAAAACTATTTCAGACAACTAGCTATAAAGGCTGCATTCAAACCATGTCTTGACCTTCATTCATGGGTCAGGCTGTTCATAATATTTCAGAAAAGAAGATGCTGCAGCAAGATGTATTTTAAGGTAGTTGTTTCTACAGCTAGGTAACCAAATCATCACTTGGACCTGGAATGAATGCCCCTGTGTCCCAACATGAATGCAGCATTGGTCATCCAAATGGTCATAAAAATTCAGGATTTGAAGCTAAACTGCAAACAAGAAACAGTCTGGAGAGACAGCTCAGCCTCCCCTTTGGGATAAAATTGAAAAGTTTAACAAACCAAACACACTTCCACCTTGCCCACTAAACCACAGCAAGAGCGAAGATGCTGGAAATACAACTAATGGTTATCAGGGAAGCCTTTTCTGCTGGTAGAAGTAATATCTTGTGCTAGGGCTGCTGACTAGCAGGGGCTGGAGGGTACAACATAAAATGTGTTGGCTTCCTCCTGCCATGTCAGATAGGCTAAATGGAGGTGGCTCTCACTCCTCTTTTTCTGTACATTGTTCTTTCCCGTGGTACCTATGACTGTGGTATGATCACTTGTAGCAGGCAATGGCCCTGACGTATGTGTGCCCTGATTTGAACTTTTTTACTTCTGTACAAGGAAGAGGGACAGGCTCAGTAGCAGCAGCAGCAACTGTCTTTTAACAGTGCCCTTGTGGAGAAAAAGGGATGTGGGAAATATTGCAGAGGTCATTGAAAGATTTAAGTGCCAGATTTTAATGCTCATTTCCAAATACAAGCCCGCCTCCACCTCTCTGCCTAAAGACTCATTCCATCTGTCTGTCTTTTTTAATGATCACTCATATTTTTATTTGTTTTTCCTACTAATGAAACTGGTGGTACAGAAAACAAAACACGTAATGAGAGAGCTGGGTTGGGGATTTTTTGTTCTTTTTTTTTCTCTTCACTTTTACTCCATTTGTGAACTTGCTCTAAGGCATTTCTTGAAACTGTTGCTTTTAAGTCTGGTTTGTGAAGGAGGATTTCATGACTCTTGGCCCCCAGAGAATTGTTCTTTACCCTACCACTTTTCTCTGCCATCTGGCATGTTTACTTGAGTAAACATGTAGGGTCAGAGGCCAACACGGACATGTGGAGGGACAGCTTTGTCATAAAAGCTGTGAGGAATGAGTGGGTGCTTCTGAGTACAGCAGTGTGCATTTTGCTCAGCTGCTGAACACAAAGAGGTGAGGTTAGTCACACTGCTGAAAGAAAACAAAGAAAACCAAATAGACAAGGAGAATGGCAGATTGTACAACACAGGTCACTCAGTCAGTTTTATTTGGTTGTTTGGGTTTTTTTTTTCCTCTAAGAGTTTCTGGACACATTTTTAAAAAGTATGTCAGTGAGTACATAAAATCTCCCTCTCCCCATTCTTTTCAGAGACTTGGTTACTGTACAAGTTCAGTAGTGATCAGGAGGCCTGAAGCCACTGCAGGTGCAGTAGGCAGCTGCAATAAGCCAATACCCACCCTCCAGTTATCAAGCCACCATCCATTTAAGTGACAAATTCTGATTTTGGTACCTAAGGACAGGAGTTAATTTGATACAACTTAGAGGAAGGAAGGAAAGAACAAAGTGAGTTGGTCATATGAATGCAGTCATTTAAACAAGGGTGACCTTGTACCACAAGAAGGTTTCTAGGTAGGAGAGATGGGGCTGAGTAACCCAGAGACACCTTTGCTTTTTCACTGCTAGATTTATTAAGAGTAGATCAAGTCTGTTACTCCCATATGACCACTACCACAACAACCTCAAAGTTCACTCCCTCAAAGATTTTCTACTAAAATTATTCCAACCAATTTCAGATTATATCTAAATCTGACAACACAGCAAATAACACTCAGGTTGATAATGACATCTTATTAATGGATCCTTTTTTAAAACTGTAAAACAATGTAATTTCTGAATCAGTGGTACTGCATGAAGTTCCTTTTCACCCATATTTAATACATGAGCTCTAATAAAACTTTATTAAGACCAGATAATGAAAAATGGAAAATTCCATCTCAGATGCTTTCAAATTATCCTTAGAAACAGATCAGCCAAATAAATAACAAATGCAAAAAAGCCTAAGCCCTACATATTTCACATTTATCTTCCTGAATTTTGATTTCACTGATGAAGTAACAGCTTTTTCTTTTGGCTCCTAGTCAAAAGTCATCATAGGCTTCAGGCCACTTATTTCACTGTAATACCAACATGGATTGGTAACCATAAAAAACCACCAAGGACTGTTTTCTTTGAGCATGGTGGAATTAGAAGGTCTGAGTGATTATTCTAAAACAGAAAAACAGACTTGATGTTCAGACAATCAGAAACACACCTCTCACTCTTCATCTTAGAAGATCTACAACAATTTATCCAGAGATAGATCTATCTCTAAAGGAATACTAAAAAAATCAAAACAAATTTAAAACAAAAACAAAAACAAAAACAAAAACAAAAACAAAAACAAAAACAAAACACACCCCCTCAAAAAAAAAAAAAAAAAAATCCCAAACAGAAAAACCCCCTAAGGATGCCAATAAAGATACCAATACAATTATACAATTATATTGAGGTACCACTATACTAAGTACTAAAGAACTGCTCAATTTATGACTAAAAATAAAAGACCAATTTCAGAAAATTGCTTTACAAACCCAAATTATCAACAATTTGATGCCTTTGATACTCTCATGAGAGTAGTTGCTGTTGAACCAATGAAAGCAGAAAAAAACCCTGAAATATCATTATTTTTCATAAATTAGTCTTAAATAAATTACAGGGACCACCTGAGCTCCTTTGACGAAATGTCTTCCTGTTTTCAGGTAGCCTAGAGTTAATTTTGTTGTCAGTGCAGGTACAGTGCCGTGTTTGGGATTCAGTGTGAGAATGCTGATAACACACTAATGGTTTGGGTGTTGCTGAGAAGTACTTACCCTGAGCCAAGCTCAGTGGCTTATGCTCTGCCAGTGAGAAGATGCACCAGGGTCTGGGTGGCAGCATGGCCAGGAGAGAGGACCCACACTGGCCAAAGGGATGCTCCACACCACAGAATGTGTGCTGAGAGTCCAATTTCTTTTTTGGGATTGGTTGAGCACTTGTCATCAGATGGTGAACAATTGTATTTTGCATCACTTCTTCCTCCTGGGGCTTATTTTCCTCTCTCTTTTCTTTACTATTATTATTATTATTGGTGTAGGTGTTGTTAGTACAATTACATTTTATTTTGTTTCAATTATTAAGCTGTTTTTTCACAAACTATAATTTTTTTTCTGATGCTCCTTGCCACTGAGGGTAGGTGGACTGTGTAGTACTGAGTTGCTGTCTGGGGTTCAATGAGAACTGGAGGTGAGTTTACAGGTTCTCCCTACACAGGAATTGTACAGTAGGCCCATTAAACTCTGATGCAAACAATTAGGCACACTAGGACAAAGTGAAACCTGTCAGCCTAATGCAACTGTATTTGGGAATTTGAAGGACAATCCTAAAACAGAAGAACTGCTCAGATCTTCTGCAGCACAGACTTAGAGAGAAGTTGGTACATCAAATCTTGCCTTACTATCTCGTGTTTTCTCCTGGCATTCCTTCTATAACCTTTTTCAAAGACTATCAGCAAATACTCTCATCTTAAAAGCTGATATTGAGAAAACCGACACCATTTCCATGTTGGACTAGCTTTAACCTTGCTCAACAATGCTCAGTATATGAGCACAAGATACCAAAAAGACTTATCCAGAAGGAGTATTCTGTATAAGCTTTGGACCCTACAGAAGCTTTAAAATCTGTCACTGTCAGTGGTGGAACTGATTCAGTACCATATGCAACTACAGACAAGTGTATAACTCTTGGAGCATTTATTCCATTTGCTAGTCCGTGATGAATGGAAAGCAGGTGCTTCTTAATTCTATTTAGAACTCTAATTGTGTTGCACTGGCCGGGGATTTTGGTGACCAAACTTGCACATGTGGGGAAAAAAAAGCAGAAGGAGTCAAGTTTACTCATCTGAAAGAGTCTCAAGTACAAAATGGTCACAATACAGCATTCTGTATTGACAGTTAATGTTTCTGCTATTGGTGCATACTAACCCAAATGAATTTTAGCAGAACAAGTGTTCAACATATGTAAATATTGTAAGGACTTTCTTGGGATATCACAGAAATTGAATGCACTTTGCATAAACATTCATATCAACAATCTCATTTGAAGATTTCAGCATTTGTAGTCAATGGTGGAAACAGTATCACAGAGTCATTTTTTCTAAGTAGTGTTTCGAATTTTCTGTACCAACAGACTAAAAGAAATATGTGCAATTTGTTCATAAATATGAACACACAAAAAAAAATCCACTTCGCTCTATAAGAGAATTTATTGCCAATTATTTGCTTAGGTCTATAAAAATGCTCATGTATACACAAACATAAACACTGCCTCACATAATTACTTACACAGATGCAAACAGAAACTTGCCCAGTGATTTATATCAATATTCCAGATGTATCTTAGCTACTTAGTTCTGGGTTTGAAATGTTCTCTTTATTGTTATTAGACAGTAATGATATTTTAATTACAGTAATTTTTGTGTCTTGCTTACTCTTCAATGTTTATTGTAATTTGTAGACAAATGAGGCTGTCATAATATTTACATATGTATGAAAGAAAAGATGGTTCAGGAAACCGTGATGTTGAAGATTATATCACTATTATAGACAGAATGCTGGGTCTGAACACAAGCAGCTAGCTCACCCTATTATGCTGATACTTAGGTCTATGCATGAGAGTCAAGATCTTCCTAACCTGAATTTAATTAAGTATAATATCTCTGTGATTACAAAATAAGTATGTAACAAGCATGGCCTTGGTCCACTGTCATGACTAATGCACACCAAAAATTATCTGCATTATGATCAGGTAGAATTTCAGGTGACAGGCAAAAGGTGCATCACTAAATTTCTGCTGATAATAGTGTTTGCTTATCGTCTTCAAACGTATGAAATAAGTCTTACCTTGTAATATTAATTTTATTCTGCCTGGGATATAAAGTATAAAAGCTCTGAAGGACATAGGTATCACAGGGTGGAGAATTTCCATTAGAGATTTCTTTTTTTTTCTTTTTAACTTCAGTTGAGATAGTTGGACAATTCTGATCAACGATCCACCTTGAGTTTTGCTAACACTCAGCTGATTTCTCAGATCACTTTAATGCTGGTTGTTTTTCTCCCAAAATTAAATAAACGGAGACTGGCTTGTTGGCAAAATTTAATTAGTAGATACGAGCTTGTTGGTAAACACACATAAAAAAATAGGATTACATCCATTTACTTTAATCATAAAATATTTCTATTAAAAATATAATAAGCTTGATTTCAGCCAGGAAATTTAGCTCTATTTATTAATTAAGAACAGTGTGTAATATATAGACAAAGATACATTAGAGGTTCAGAGGTTTTCTAAAATTAATAAACACCCAGTGCAAAGAGAAATTGCCACAATGCATACTAAAGAAGTAGTTTACATTCTTTGGAATCAACAGAAGTGTTTGACAAAGAAGAATAAATGTTACCAAAATTAGAAATTTGGGGCAAAAATTAAAGGCAGGCTTCCATGGAATAGAAAACATAAATCATTACAAAGGCATACTTGTAAATTATTATTACTGATCCTCCCTTTCTCCACTGCAATTTTATATTCGGTCCACTAAATGTATCCAAAAATAACATGGTTTTGAGGCTAAAATATTGAATTTGATCCTGTATGTCTGGTTTGCTCATACCTTTAAGTGCCAAATACCACAAGGTAATGCCTGCAACCTTGACTCTTTACAAATGCATTCACAACTAGCAATACACATGCATGCAGGTCAATTTAACCATATAAAAGTGGTTTAAGCTAGATTTGGCCCTTTAGGAGCTTGATCACAAAAGTGCTGTGCATGGTTCTTTTGCATGAATACTGAGACAGAGAATCACAGCTGTTGAACCAAAACACCACATTGCAAAGCTGATAGATGGCTCTTGTCAGTAGCTATTATTGTGATGAATGCTAATGACTTGAATCACTAAAGTAACTCATTGCTGTTGTATTTACACGAGTAACATACTTCTCAGTAAATACTCTTCACCAAACACTTCCACAACATTTACACATTTATATTAAGAGCTTTTCATAGAAGGAAAGAAGAAGAAAGATACAGGAAAAAAAAAAAGAAAAAAAAAAAAAAGAAAAAAGTGTTATTCAAAAATACAGTGAGCCTCTTTCAGTTAAAATAATACATTTTTTCTTTTTTAAAGAGTTATTACCAGGCAACTGAAAGGCTCAATCCACTTGTAAGAGAAGTACTAAAAGGACTGGACTGTGCAATGAACTGTATTTTTCTCAGAGAAGATAATCAATTTTCAGTAGTGAAACTAGAGAGAGACAAGAAACGAGAATCTTCAACCTCATTTTCTAATAAAAAGTGCTGACATGTTTATTTCTTCAGATTTCCAGTTATAGCATATGCCCATTTGCTAATTCTTGGGAACCTGTTTTAATTCTCTGACTTCAGCTCAAAACAGGTTAGAGTGGTCCAGACCCTGGAAAAGTAAGCCAAAACCTTATTAAGGTACAAAATTATAGACAGCCAAATATTATTTTGAAAGTGTCACAGTTTAAAACAACTCAGTTTCTTCTTCTCCTCAATACATGTGTTGAATAAACACATACTGCAACAGAACCCTGACTCAACTTAGACAAGAAAGTCCTTCAGGAAGCTATCTACCACTCTGTGTTGTGATCTTTCATTTTAAAAAGCTTAGCATCACAAAAAAATATTCCATCTCCTTCTGTACATGCATTAAGTTTCCAAAATACATGAAAAGAATTGTGCCTGCAGAGTTAGTCATACAGCCAGATCCATCCAGATGGACTCTGGTTCTCATCCATCCTCAATAGCACAGGTTCAGGCTTAAAAGTATGATTGCCATGTTTTGTGCACAGTCACATGAAATCAAGGCTATCATGTGTCCTGCCCATTTCTAGCTTAAAACAGATAAATATATTCATAGAGTTGTCTTACAAATCTAGTTTGTAAATGCTTTTTGCATTTCACAAAGATCATAAGATTGTTTAGGTTTGAAAAGATCTTTAAGATGGTCAAGCTAAATTGACTTCCCACTGCAAAGACCATTGATAAATCATGTCTCTGAGGCCCATATTTTTCAATGCCTTTGGGGACTAGTGAAACACTTCCCTAGGCAGCCTGTTCCAACATCTGAGAGCCCTATAGGTGAAGATATTTTTCCTAATATCCAACCCAAAAGTCCCCTAGCACAACTCAAGGCCATTTCCTCTCATTCTATGGCTGGCTACACCCTCCTTCAGGCAGTTGTAGAGAGTGACCAGGTCTCCCCTGAGTCTCCTTTTTCTTCTACAAGCTGAACATGCCCAGCACCCTTAGTCACTCCTCATCAGACCCTTCACTATCTCCTTTCTCTGGATATGCCTCAGCAGATCAATGTCTTTCCTGAGCTGAGGCACCCAGAACTGGACACCAGATTCAAAGTGTGGCCTCACCAGTGCCCAGAACAGGGGGACTGCCCCTGCCTTCCTGCCCTCCAGCAGACATGATACCACCCACCCACCCTTGCCCACACCATCAATGGAGGTATTCAACAGGATTGGACCCAACACTGATCCCAGGGGAACACCACTGGTGACTGCCCATCAATTGAATTTAACTCAATTCCCCAGCACTCTCTGTGTTCTAAACCCAGCAAAGAATGCATCTGTCCAAGCTGGGGAGCCAGCTTCTCCAGGAGAACACCATGGGAAATGGTGTCAATGGCTTACTGAAGTCTAGGTGGAAAACACTCACAGCCTTTTCCTCATCCAGCAAGCGGGTCACCTTGTCATAGAAGGAGGTCAGGCTGGTCAACAGGACCTGCCTTTCCCAAGTCCATCCTGGCTGGGCCTGATCTGTTGGTTGTGCCACCTGATGTCACCCATGACTTTTCCCTTCTTTCAGATGGATGTTCCATTCACCAGGTTCCAGCTGGGACCCCCCTCGTTAGCCAGGACTAGTGTTAGATGATTGGAAGAGGCACAGTGAGCACCTCTGCCAGCTCAGCCTGTACCCTTTGGTGGTTCTGATCAGGTCCCATAAACTTGTCTGGGTCTAAGTGGTGTAGCAGGTCACTGATCATTTCCTACTAGATTATGGGAGCTTCATATTCCTCACCATATCTGTCTTCCAACTTACCTGGTATCCCCAGTCTAACTAGCCTTGCTATCAAAGAGAGGCAATGAAGGCATTAAGTACCTCAGCATTTTCTTCATCCTTTGCTGTTTCCCTCTGTATCCAGTCAAGGATGGTGATTTGCCTTGGCCCTCCTTTTGCTGATGATGCATTCCTAAAAATGTTTTTTAATTTTCTTTTATAGCAGTATCAAGATGAAGTTCTAGTTGAACTTTGGACCTCTTAATTTTGTCCTTGCATGACCTCGAAACATCCTTGTAGTTCTCTTGTGTTACTTGCTCCTTAAGATCTTTTCCAGAAACTACAGGTATTATAAACTATGTATTATAAACTAGAATTTTTTTCTTTTTTTCCTTTTTTTTTTTTCACTTTAATGATGCCTAACTCTATTGCATGTAAAAATTCACTGCCTAATAAAGAATCAACCTCAAACTAACATTGATTCTCTCTGAAGGCAGAACTAGAATTTTCAGCACTCTTAGGTAATGTAATAATGAGAGATTTAAGTAAATTAGTGTTTTGTTTAGTCTTGAGATTTTATTAACTGCTATTTAAAAAGTAAGATGGTACTTAAAATGAGTATCAGAAATATCTTACAAAGGTTAGACTTTTTGGTTCCTACACCTTCACCTTTCAATAATTCTATCTTATCAGTATTAGGATAAGCACACAAAATTTCCCCTCCCCCTTCCCCTTATAATTTATTTTATAACATCAGGTTATATGTCAGAGACCTGTATTTCTGTTTTGATTCCCCTGCCACACAGGTAAACATTGTACTTTTTATTCAATATGTCATTAAAGTCAGTAAACAGCAAAAATGAATAAAACAGCAACCTACGTTTTTTTAACACCTCTGAGTTAAAAACACTTTGCAATAGGGAAGAAGAACAGATGCTCACTTCTAAATGCTAAAGCCACCAACTGGGAATATGCCAGTTGTAACTGCTGCCATCTGTTTTCAACTGTTCTTTTTACCTAGCTCTCTGAGATTCATATCCAAATTCATGGCCATACGTTTCCAGTAGGAGAGGGGCAGTGGGAATAGTATAAGCAGGATTTTTCCCACATGCTCTCACCTTCACTAAAAAAGAACATTCAGTAATTACTGGTCTGCAGGATCTCTGTGAAATGATAACTCAGGGGCAGTTTTTTCAAGGATTATATGGTGACAGCAGTTGTTTAATGACCACTTTTCATCACTACTTTTCCACAACTCGTTTAACATGTTTACTTTCCCACTGCTGCTCTTCATCTTCCTATCCTCTCCATAGTCAGGTAGAAGTTGACTATACAGCTCTATGCTTCTGTAGGGATAACTCAGCTCATGATGGAAACAAAACACCTTGCACACAACCAGTTACAGAACTGAGTTGTATCATGCAGTTAATACCTACTTTTGTGTAAACACATTTGGGTATTCTTTGCATGCATGTGTTCATAGTTTTTTCAGTGTCTGAGACAGAGTGTGCAAGATGGCAGTGCTGGGCTGACATCAATATAACTAACATACATATTAAAACCAAAACCCTCATTTTCACCAGCAAAACCTCCTTGGATTGCCCAAATCCACTTTTGCTAGTTGAGAAATAAACTCGTATTTAAATCTTTTACTGACTTCCACACACACACAATAAAACACAAAAGAAAAATTCTTCATCCCCTCCACTTTCAACACTATTATTGGATGATTATTTGAAATGTTTTACATTATTGTCTGGGCTCTTTATTGCTGACCTAGAGTGTATCACTACTGGATATATGATGACTTGCAACAAGTCTACAAGAGGTGTGTGTCTCAACAGCTCCAGACTGGCTTTTGTTTTTCAGGCAGATGCTCTTTTAGCCAACACAGGTACTGATTTGGGCTTCCAAAGAATAAACCAGAGGAGATGCTAATATTTGAATGAAAAAACAGCACCTGTATCTGTCCTCTGTTACAGATCACACTCCATACTTCAGGCAACATTCCTGGGGTGTTCTCAGACAAGCTGGCCTGGGCTGCTGCCAGCATGCTCACTTCTCAATAAAGAATGCTGTTATAAAACTTTATCAATGTCTACTGGCTTATGCATCATTAAAAAGTGGGGATCTCATCTTTTAGACATGTGAGCAGTTTTCTGTAGTATTGATTGCATGAGCAATACTGAATGCTTAGCTGCAATTGATCTGATCATCATTCTCTGTCTTCTCTCTTCATTACCAATTTTTTGCAGTCTTGCTGTTTCCCAAGAAAACTTTGAACTATAACAAAACCAGCACTCCATCTGAAGATCTGCAGTCCCATTTCTCTCTTTTCAGTGAAGAGGAACAGAGAGGAGTAAAACTAATCGATGGGTCAAAGTAAGGCATTATGCTAAACCACCTGTACACAAAGAATGCAATCTCATTTAGTCTTTGCTTTCTCATCACCATTTTTTCCCCTCAAAGACAAACAATTCAGAAAGCTACACTTTTTCCTCCCATTATCAGAACTATCAGCTAAGATTACTAAAATTTAACATTATCAGAAATACAATGTATTTTTCTCTTGAGCTTTGTTGTTATATTTAGTGCTTCTAACAGAACTTATTTCCTCATTAATCAGTACCTTGTATTTGTAGTGGTGTCAAATGAGAATGCAACATCAAAAGATAATGCAAAAATTTTCACTCTACCTTCTTATTTTTAAAATATCACGGTGAGCAGCAAAGGAAGCAAGGGCAAATGTCACTCTCATTCCACTAAATTAGAACTGATAAAAGTCTGGGGACCATTTAAAACTGAAACAAAGCAGTTGAAATCCTGCAAGAAGGTATGAAAAGCTGACTCTTGTCATTTTTCCAACACACACTCTCATGTTCATGATTTGTAAACAACGTGATATAATGTCTTAAAAAATAATTATATGGAAAGCATCACTAATTTGATTGTGCACAATTCATCAAGTTACTGGGATATAAAGGTTTTGTGGGGTCTAGAAGTGCCTGAAACAGTTCCACAGTTTTTTGTAATGCTTCTGGCCTTTTATCCTTCTCTGTAAAAAGGTTGTATTCTGCATCTTCTGGTACCACATTTATTACTAAATAACACTTTTTGGGGCATAGACAATAGGTGTGTGTGGCATCCTAAAATTGTCTGGAGCTTCCCAACAACCTGTACAATACAAACAGCAGTTAATTCCTGCTCCTTTACCTCATTGGTCTTTCAGGAGACATCTTTGTACTAAAGAAGATGAAAGTGAAACCTTCCCCCATCATCTGGACAAATTCAAAGCCTCACATTCTGTGAGAGTCTCCCCAGCAACGTGGAGCTGATCAGTATGAGGCTATCATTAGCCTGGCATGCTAAAGGAGTGGTCTTCTCAGGGTGTCACTGGCAGAATACATAGTGTATGGCTTGTTTTCCCTTCTGAATATTCCAGGAGAAAGGGGGGAAAGAAGGGCAGGAGGGAGATGGGGAAACAGACAATGACAGAGAGAAAAAAAGCAAAAGGAAGAAAAGTTATTTTTATAATCTCACTAGTAAGTTGGGAGAGAGTTTATACGCCATTTTGTGCCATTGCTTCTGGCTCCTGTGTGACACTTTTGAAAATTCATATTAAAGTCTTTAAAGGTTAAACATCCCAGACAAATTTGCACCATGATAACTGAAACGTCAAGGAAAAGAATTTAGTAAATGAGGAGAAATGTCCCTCTGTGGTGGGTTGCCAAACCAGCACACTCACTTTAGCCAAAATCCTACCTTGCACTACTGAACATATCTTACAGACTTTGAATATATTCTTTCTCTTTTTATGCTGTCTTAAAATAATCAAAGAAAGAGAAGTCATGTAAGGGGCAGAATGTACCATGCCAAAAGCCAATAATAATTGCTAATCAATAGTTCTCTTAAAAAAAAGTCAGTGATTATCAAAAGTCAGGTATAAGACAACATATTCACTAATTACATAAGCTTTATATTGAAAATATGCAGACTTCTCTATTGGTCTGAATGAATTATTTCTAAAGTGGTATATTCCTGAAGATTCAACTTTTTTTTTTTTTCTTTTTTCTTTTAATCAGAAAAGAGGACTGAAAAGGTTTTATATTACAGAATAGTGAGAAAGTGAGACGTCATTTGGAAAATCTATCTCTGACATGGAATTGCTCTGTCATTAGTGTTTAAAGAAACAAACAAACAACAAAAAAAGTTTAGCAGAACTTAAGAGTTGAAAGATGTACCACAATCAGCTGTGATGAGCTACAAAAGGCCTAAAAGCTAGGCAGCCAGTGAAGCTACATGCAGTGATTTAGGTAGGGCTTCCTAAACGTTCCTATTGGCATTTAAAGGCATAGACACCAATTTGTGTATAGACCCAGAAAATTTCTGCCAGTTCCCCAGCTGAGAGGCAGAAGCTCTGCCTGCTTTTTTTTTCCATTAGAAAAAGCATCAGACCAGCACCATGCCTCCTGCAGAGAACAGCTGGCAGGTGGAGCAAGAGCACAGCAGCAGAAACAGCACCAGCTCCTGCTGTTGCCACTGACACCATGGCACAGCACAGTGCAAACTGAGCAAACTGAGCCACAGAAATATTTGATGAAAAGTAGCTGACCACAGGAATCCCTCTTAAAAATTATTTCTTCTTTCTCTTGCTTTTTTTTGTAGATGGTGGTCCTCAGTAGGGTCTTTAAGAATTTGTAGATGGTTAGAGATTGAGAGCAGTAAACAGTAGAGAAAGGGGCAGTGTGATTACAATCAAGAGGAGAGCCCAGGAAATGCTCAAATGGACTTAGCAGTGCAAACCAGCTCAAGTAAATCTGAATCTAAGTTCTGAGGTTTGATGAATTCACAACCTGTATTGTGAATGGTGTTTGAAGAATGATCTACAAAGTTTTCAATGTGTGTTCTCACTGGATAGGAACTATCTTCTCCCCACAGGTAGCTATTGTGTTTTTTCATCTGTTTTTGGTTTAGAATATCCCTAAAATATTTTTTTTCCTCCTCAACATCTGTTTATTCAATACATAAAAATAGCCCCTTTTTTCTCTTCTTTTGTCTGACCATATATACTGTTTTCACATTACAATCTCTAGTTCCATAGGAGAGTATAACACTTCAGTAAAAAAAAAAAAAAAAAATAAATAAATAAATAGTGTGAGATTGAGATACTATTTCTGCAAATTTAGGTTGACAGCTGTTGTTTAACCGCTGTTTAAATTCTCCTTTTCAAAAAAATGTTTTATTATTGTTTTCACAAGCCCTTAAGTACCAAATGGTAGCTACTCACCAGCCTTACAGTGATCTAGAGTTGAATAATGTCATCAATGTTTCAGAAATTATTACAGCTATAGAATTTGTGGCTGAGGTTTTCAAAAGTTAATAGTTAAACATAGGGTCTTTCATACATCTTTTATTTTAATAAATTATTAGTTATGGATTAGTGCTAAGCAGCCAGAATTTCTGCTTTTATCAAGGTACTAAGTAGTGAATATTACAAACCTACTCCAAGTATTAAAATAAATGTGGTAATTTCAAATTTCCGATGTTTTTTTTCTTTTCCTTCTGCAAAAGGGAAACAAATCCTGCTAAAACTGCCCTGAATTGCAACAGGACTCCTTTGCCCTGAAATTTCATGCTTGTGTATTTCATGGATTATTTACCCGTATCCAGTACAGAAGTGAATAATTCTCTCTTTAATTGCCAATATGTCACTGTAAAGCATACATATGCAGCTGACAGACTGGCCCACCATTTGCTGCAAAGTGAGTGTGTTGAGAAGGCAGCTGTCACAGTGGAATCAGTGCTCTGGTCAGGCAGAGCAAGCAGACCAGGCATGCACAAATTCCATTATTTTAGCCTTATTCTTAATCCCACCAGCCTACAGAGAAGGGTTGTGACAGGCTTGGCAAGAAAGGGCCCCAGCTGCAGTGTCCTGTTACCTTCTACCAGCTGCTGGCCATAGTTGCCCCCCTGGGGAACTTCTAGTTCACCACTTTCATCTACAGATGTTAACTCAAATGGTTTTCAATTTTTGGTGTGTATTCCCCAGGCACCCACCCTAATCGGTTTTATCATGCTTTTAAAGATTCCTATCCAGAATGTATTTGAATGTACTTCTTTTCTGCAGTTAGCTAAAATTCAGGGAAGTTCATAGGGTCAGCACTGTGGTGAGAAGAAGGGTACACTAGGGTGGGAAGGGGGTATTTGGTAACATTTACTGAATATTTTTCATGAGGGAGCCTAGCAGCTTGAGGGATTGCAGGACAATCAGAGGATCAGAGAGAGTACTGTGTTTACTTGGTTTATTTAAAAATCTCTTCAGGCTGTGTAGTCAATGCATCTAAAGTACAGCTGCAGTTTCCTAGCAGTTACAGATAAAGGAGCTGTGTAGCCTCATTTAATCCCTTTACTTCTTCTGAGATTTGCATACTTTTATCAACTATATTACTTTAGGGGCTGTCATTGCATTTAGCTTCCTGCACATGAAAGTAGTGTCAGCTGTCATTCTTTGTATACATTTGTTGAATTCAATCTTGTCTACAGGGGGTTATGAGGTAGAGACTTAATAAGTGTATTAAAGTTTGCCACAGAAAGACTGAAGGACTTTTGATTTGGAATGATTGTTCAGATTTAAAAAAAAAAAAAAGTTCATATTTTTACTGCAGTCCTTTTTGAAGGCTGATATAATTGATGTAAGCCTCTAAAACCTGCCCTTCTGAGCATTAGGAGTGGAAAGTAATGTAGGAAGTTCTCATACTGAACTCATGCCTTTTCTTCCCTCCCTGCTCACTACTCCCCCACTTCAATATAATATCAGTGTGTTTGTGGGTAATGTTGGATTAACATCTCTGGAAAATTATCCCCTCTGGCTATGAACTAGGCATAGCAATGACAGACAGAGAAATTGCAGAATAGATTCTACCATGTAGACAAGTGTTTCCAGAGCTCTAAATTTTTTTTTTATTTTTTTTTTTGCCAAGAGAAGATCAGGACCATGTATCATAGACTTCCCCTGTGGGACTGGGAATCTCAGCAAGGATTTCCAGCCTGCTACTGAACTCTTAAATATCTGTGCCTGCTGACAAGCTCACTTAAGCTTTGGATCAACACAATCTGAGTATTATGGGCAGCTTCAATTACCCAGACATTTATTGGTTGAACAATGCAGAAGCTTGCATGCCACCAAGTTCCTGGAATGTATAGAGGCCTGCTTCTTCATTAAAAAAATGTTAGATTTGCAAACAAGGAATGAGGCACTTGTTGGACTTGTTACTCACAAACCAAGAAAACCTGCTTTGTGATACCTTGGTTAGTGACAGTTTTGGCTGCTGTGATCACAATATTACTGAACTTGGGGTCCCACTTAATCCACTGAAGATTTTAGAAGAGCAAATTTCAGCTAGCTCAGAGTTAATTTGGGGGAATTTTGTGGGAAGATACTATGGAGGATAAAGGAGCTAGCAAGTGTTTCAAGGAAGTTCAAGGAAGTGGAAGGATGATAACCATTCATGCCCTCTAAATTTAAGGGAAGTAGCTGGAGCTAGAGACCCAGTTGGCTTAACTGCAAGCTCCTGAATCTGCTCAAAACCAAGAGGCATACAAGAGACAGAAAAGCAGACAAATGTCTGTTGAGAACGAACAAGTATTGTCAGGGTGTCCACAGATGAAGTTAGAGAAGCAAAAGTTCCACTCAAATTGAAATGGGCCAAATATTTAAAAAACTACAAGAAAGTATTCTTCAGTAATACAGACAATAAGCTGAAATAGAAGGAAAAAATGAACTGGTGTTTTGCAGAAGAGGTGAATTATATGGTTAAAATACTGAAAAGACAGATGTTCCTAACAATTCTTCTGTGTCTGTCTTTACCACCACTCTTGGGCCTCAAGTCCTTGGGGGCAAATACTCAGTTTGATGAAAATGCATGGCCAGTGAAAAAAGAGGGGATGTATTAATTATTACAGGAGCTGAAAATATGCACCCATGGGTGTTAAAAGAGCTGATGTCATTGTGAGGATGCTCTCCATCTTAATCTTTAAGAAGTCATGGGAATCAGGAGACATTCCAGAAGACTGTAAGAAGGCTAATGTCACCCCATCTACAAGAAGTTTCAAGACTGAAGTTCTTAGGATCCAGGCAATTATAGGCACATTGGTCTTACTTCAGGCCCTGGGAAAGTTAAGGAACAAGCCCTCCTGAAGGCTGCCACAAGTCAGGTGAAGCACATGATTAGGAAAATCCAAGGTAGATTCAACAACAGCACATAGTTCATGACAAAGCATCATGATTGTCTTCTAAGACAAAGTAACATGCTCAGTTCATGTGGGAAGGGCAGTGGACTCTGTCTACCTGGATTTTCCAGTGCTTTTCATGCTTCCTCCCAGTGTGACAGAGACACCAGTGTGAGATGATCTGGACAAGAGGTCTGTGGGGTGGGTGGGTCCTGGCTCATGGCCCCCATCTGAGGATGGGGATGGCAAACAGCTCCTTTCCAGGTTGGCAGCCTCTCAGCAGAGGGGTCCCCTGGGGACCAGAGTTGGGCCCAAAGCTGTTGATTATCTTCCTAAGTGATCTGGACAAGGGGATCAAGTGTCCTGTGATGATGTCTGTAGTGGTACCAAACTGAGTGGGAAATGGGTTCTTGGGAAGGAAAAGCCACCCTGCAGGAAGGCCTGGATAGGCTGGAAGAGTGGCTGGCACTGCAAGAACTTTATGAAACTCAGCAAAGACAAATGCAAGGTCTTGCACCAGGGAAACATAATCCAGGAGGGCAGCACAGGCTGGGATCTACCCAGAAGGGGAACAGCCCTGTGGAAAGGGACCCAGGAGTCCTGGGAGACATCAAACCCACACTGGGTGTACAGAGCATGCTGTGCAAAAGAGAGCCAGTGCTGGACTGCACCAAAAAGTGCATCACCTGCAGAGACCAAGGCACCACTGTCCCACTGTACAGAGTGCTGTCAGGCCACTCCTGGAATACTGTGCTTGGTTTAGTCCCTATCCCAGGAGGCTGGGGAGGGTCCAGGGAAGGGCCATAACAGCAGTCCAGGGGCTGGGAAGCCTGCTGAGTCAGGAAAGGCTGAGAGATATGGTTTGTTCAGCCTTGAGAAAAGAAGTCTTAGGGGAGATCTTATTACCATATGTATTGGGTTTGGCTGAGCAGTGCTGCTGCCCTTTGCACAGGTAGTTGGAAAGGTGCTGATAACACACCAGTGTTTCAGCTGTTGCTGAGCAGCACTGGACAGCACCAGCACTGTCTCTCCAACATTCCTCCCTCCATCAAGGGGGCTGGGGGTGGGCAGCGTCCTGGGAGGGGACAGAACCAGGACAGCTGAGCCAAACTGACCAAAGCAAATATTTCAGATAAAAAAGCTGAGGGAGGGCAGCAGGAGGAATGGGAGGCATTAGTACTTTACAGTGTTTGTCTTCCAGAGCAGCTACTCCACATGTTGAACCTGTGCTTCCCAGAAAGTAGCTGAGCATCACTCACTGATGGGAAGTAAACTTCTTTCTTTCCCTTTTCTTATGTGCATGCAAACTTTTGCTTTTTTGTCTCGCTTTTTTCTTGCTTTAAACTGCCTTACCTCAACCTACTAGTTGTTTTCTATCTTATTTTCTCTCTCCTGTCTCACTGGAGTGATAGAGTGGTTTGGTGGGCATGTGACTCCCAGTCAAAGTTAATCCACTATGCAGTGCTGCAGTATTTACAGGTTGGCTACAAAGAAGGTGGAAGCTTCCTGTTTGTGAGGAGTCTCCTGGAGAAGACAAGAGATAACAGATACAAATTGCTCCTGCAAGGTTCAATTGGTCACAAGGAGAAAAATTCTCACAAGAAGAGCAACTAACCATAGGAATGATCTCCTCTCTAGGGAAGCACTGAATTCCCAAACACTGGACACTTTTAAGATCCAGCTGGAGAAAGTGCTGGGCCACCTTGTCTAGAGTGTGCTTTTGCCAGGAAAGGCTAGTGCAGGTGATCTTTGAGGCTCCTCCCAAACTGGTATTCTATGATTAAACACATTTCCTAACCTTTGGGAGCCATTTTAGAAATGTAGCAGAATAGAGAAATGTTTTGACTAGTAAGGTTATTAAGTTCTGAGATCCATGAAAGAGAACTCAATGTTTATTGTAAAACAAAACCTACTCATTTGTATTGTCCAGCAAATCTGATTTGCTTTGATTTTTAAATGGAGATTCATAAAGGATGTGTTATGGTTGAGAGAGATGCCTGGAAAGTCAGACTGCAAAGTTTGCAGATGGCAAAAAAACCTTTACACAATGTACTAGAGCCTGGAAACCAGTAACAACAACAGTGAATGAAGCAAAACGCTGAGAAATATGGGGCAGTACATGCCAGGAGTAACTTTAACTACACACCTATACTGTAAAACATGAAATGAATTTTTGTTATTTAGGAAGACATACAGGGTAAGACTGAGTGTAGAGTGCACAACATTTCAAGTATACCATAAAAGCATGGAAATGTTTACCAGTTACAGTGCTTCATCACCTGTCCTGATTAAAGTGCAGGAAGCAGAGGGGTTGATTTGGCCATTGTTTGGCCATTTATCAGTTAATTGACAAAGAAAGAGATCTCAGGGTTTTTCCCAGAGAACTTTTTTCCCTGTTCTACCACATGGTTGTGCTGGCTGGCCTGCTCAGGATTGGCAGAACAAGAAAGCAGTGGGAGACCCCCTTCTCTGGCTTCTCTGGTGTTAACCTTGTTTCAGCCTGCAGAGACTACAATGGTATTGTTGTTACACATCCAGCTCTCAAGGTAGACTCCACTTCAGCATATGAACAACACACCTGTTGAAATGGCTAACTCAGCTCATCCTAGTTGCAGGAACAACACTATAGTATTTTTATTAGTAGATTTCTGACTTAGGATATGGACAATATTAGGTATCTTACTTATATTCTTCCCAGATTAATACAGAAAATGTTTAGATTACTTTTTGAATCTTTTTTTCATAACAATGTCACAAAACTTCTGTCACACTACAAAGGTATTTGCAATTACCTTTTTAAAATTTATTTTTGGCACACATAAAAGACTATATCTCAGATACCAGCAAGCATGGTTTGCTTTTGCATCTGTGAGGTGAGCTGAAAAAGGATACATTTTTTTTTCTTTTAACTCTAGAGAGTAAATTGTGTTTTAGAACACTTGTTCCAATGTTTTTGTCTAAAAATAGTGAAAGTGGAGACATTCTCACTCAAAAAAAAGGTAGAAGGTAAAGAGGTTTGGGTATGGAGGTTATGATATGCCATCTGTCATACTTTCAAGTATCAGAACCCTTTTTCAGTTGTGCAGTTCTTCTCCATTTTGATGTCCAATGGAGCAAGTACTACAAAATATTGAAAAATATTTTTTTATTCGAGATAGAAAAGCAGATTCCTAGTTACCTCCTTAGCTGCTGCTATGTTGATGAATAGATTGGGGATACTAATCTAATAAAGGATACCAGCAATGAGACTGTGATGAGATCCAAGTAGGATGGTTTCTCAGGAAGAATCATCCTTTCCGAGCCTTGTTAAGATGAGTGGGTGGAGAAGGAGAGGGTAAAAAAAATAACTCATTTCTGACACATGAATAGTTTTATAAGTTACTTGTTCTCTTCCCAGTGGTGCTACCAATGGTCTTGTTCTGAAACATCTCAAACATTGCCTGTAAGTGTGAGGAGAGATATTCCATCATTTGATTTTCTTTTAAACTTCACAGTCCTGTCCTCAGAGACAGCAGTGCCAAAATATCTTCTTTCTTTGGATTTTTTAAAATCTATTGTATTTTAAGCTTTTCAAGATGAGAATTTTGTAATAAAGAGAGCAGCAGTGTCTTCTCCAGAGAGAATGGAGGCCGGATCTCTCTAACCTGCATTGTGAAACATTTTAGTTTAAACTGGCCTGTGGGCTTAAATAAATAGCTGTATTGATTCTCCGCCTTTCAAAACAAGCTGCATTGTTTCACAATAAGGCATGCCCCAGTCTTGTTCTCTTATCTCCTGTCAAAGCTTGAAAGTACATTGCTGCAGAACAGAATGTTCAGAATACTGCAGAAGAAAAAAATGGTTATTGATGATATCTTGGGCTTGTTTTGTGCCATCGAATTAAAGAGAACCACGTTTGAAATCACCACCTTTGTGCAACTTTAGGTAGCATGAAAGAAAATTGTGCTTCAGGTACTTCAGGATAAGTATTAACCTTTGGACAGTAAAACAAGGTCAAACCAATTTGGAAGAAATAGCTAACAATAACAAGAAATATCTAAAGGTCAGTTACCTCACCTTTACCTTATTGTGTAAGGTACTAATAACAATAGCAGCACCAATGTGCTGTTGAAAGGGTTTTATTTGTACAACAATAAAAGAGGTTTCTGTTGTCTTGGCTTACAGCTCTCTGCAGCATTACAGGGGAAAAAAAGCCAGGAGAGATCTATTGGGCTACAGCTCTGAAAGCCTTTCCCCTCACATTTTCTATGAAAGCATTTTTAAAGCATAAATTATGCCACAAAAGACTTTTTGGCTTTATAAAACACGCAGGTTTAGGGGAAAAAAAAAAAAAAGGAAAAGGAAAGCATAAAGCCAAACAACGACTAAATTTTTGTTCTTTATACTTTCTATGTTTGTATTTTCAAAGTTCTCAAATTTTCAAAAATTTTTACTTTAATACTATTTCTTTTAAATAAAATTTGCACATTTTGTACATTAGGAACTTTAGAAATACCAAGAAATATGAAAAGTTTGCAATACAGTAGATTTCAGTTCCACTGCAGTTAACTGGAAGAATCTACTAAGTGAATAATATGACAGTATGATCCAATTACAATTATTTGAGGTAAAAGATTAGACATGTTTCTAAGGTTTTAAACCACTAAAATTTTGTCACTATTGCTATTAAATCAACTCCAGGATAGTCACAACAACCTACGTTTTCAGGACAGAAAAGCATTTACTTCTTTAGAAGAATAGTATGCACTATTTTGCATACCTTCTTTTTCTTATTGTTTCTCACTTAGCCACAAGTACATCTTCATAGCAGAGGTGAGATACTGTATGGCAGGTTATGGACTAGATACACAATAGTGTTAGAAGCAGTAGGAATATGTCATTGGCTGGACTGCTGAATTTTGGCCTTTATTTAGGAATTAATATCTTGCTACCCACCGTTAAACTATTACTTGGATTAGTCACAAGCTACTGCTAAAGCCATGATACTCATTTCAACTTTTTGGCTAGCTGGCAATACACTTCTTTTCTGCAGCTGCAACCTCAGGTAACCATAAACTTGGAAGAAAAAATCTGTATGTAAATAGAATATAGGAGAGACAAAAAAAAAAATTCCAAATAAATAAACAAGCAACAACAAGAACAACCAAACAGGCAAACCCCCCAAAAATACATTGCTTATAAATTCTATTATGCATTTACTTGTTTATGCGAGCTATAGAGGAGAAGGTAAATTAAATGACATGTTTTCTCATGGGCTGTTGTTCCTTGTCTGCCTCTAAATGAAACAAGTCACAATGCTCATGTTGCTTGTCCTAAATCTCAGGCAGACCTGAAACATGAAGGCACAGTGAGGAGATGAAAGCACAGTGAAAAGCTGGGACACTTCGTATCTGGAAAGCTCCTGTGAACCTTGGCCTTAAGCTTCATATCATTGACAGCATTATTTCAGCAGCTGGTTTGTCGTTTTGTTAGTTAGAAGGTTTAAAGAATACGTTGTAATAAATGCACTGTACTGCAGAAGGTAAAAAAGCAATGTCTTCCCTTTCCCACAAGACCTCAAGTATTCCTGCTCTGTTTGCTGTTACTCACCTCTGCCATTGTGAAACAGCTTCCAAATTTGCATCTGTTTTTGACTTGTGGTTGTAATAAAATTAAAATAATCCCTCATGCTCGGTGTAATCCCAGGGACCTCTGAGAATGGCAGACCACCGTGAAAGAGGTGATCAGCATCAGTCCTCTTCTGATTGTTTCCTGACCCTGATAGTACAGCCCCATGAAGACAGGAGCAGCTGCCTCTCTGCAGCAGCTGGAGTCAGACTAAAAATTGAGAGGGAGGAAAGGAAAACATGTTGCTGTCAGAAGCCAGACTTCACTAGGACAAAAAATTATTTTTGCTTTTATTTTTTGGTTATTTTTGCTTTTATTTCTGGACAAAATCTTTATGCCCACATTTCATTGTACCAGACAGTGAAGTGCAAAGGCAACTGCATAAATCCATGGCTTTCTACAAGCTGAGGAAAAGAAGGGAGAGACTTCCTCTACATAAATTTGATTTTGCACCATCATCCTGAGCCCTCCCTCAGATCAACACTGATTCAGAAGATGAAATAGTTGAGTGCATTGAAGCACAGAATGGTAAACACTATCAGAAAAAATAGTTAGGCTCAGATCTGAATCTCTGTACTAGCAGCCAGGCTCAGCAATCAGCCAGAAAGGGCTAGGGATGTGAATTTCATACCAGTCTTTAGCTAATGAACAAGAACCCAAAGTATTTGGTACTGATTTGAATAGGAATAGGGACAGACCTACAGAAACAGTTACAAAATCATCCTATGTTTTCCTAGGATGAAAAAAGCTTAAATGTAAGGAAAATAAAGAAAAGTCACCATCCTTTATTTGGCCATGAAAGAATGACTCATTTCTAACTCAATTAAAATAAATAATGTTACAGTTGGATAAGCAAGAGGCCAGTAGGCTGGTAAGCTACTTAACACCAGCTCTTATATACTCCGCTGAGCAACTAGTGGACAATTTAGAGACTTTAACTCTGTATAATGGTTGTTCTCAGAAGGTACCACAGGAAAAAAATGAAAGTTTAGTGTACTTTAGCAGAGGAAATAAGTAATAACTCAATGTCAAAGAGAAAACTATTTATAAAATGACTAAATGAAAATGGATGGCTTAGACATAAAGAGACAGCCAATTTAATGGCCTGGTGGCTGTATTGTATTTTTCCAGACAGAATATCCTTTCTTGTCTAAATGAGCAGAATATCCCAGTTTTACAAAATTAAGGTGATCAAGGTAAAAATGAAATTAAAAGTATTGAATTAGAAGTGATACAGACTGTCAGAGAATGAAAGATTATACCTATACTATACTATACTATACTATACTATACTATACTATACTATATAAAGTGATTTACATTGTATTTTCTACCTACACGCCAAATGCAGAGGGTTTTTCTCTTTTCCGTTGCCAGGGAAACTGAGGCATAAAGAAATCAAGGGATTTGTCCAGGGAAATATTATTCCACAAGACTTAAACTCAAATCTGCAATGGAAGGGACAGATCTGGAAATGGAGGAACAACAAGTGAAAAAAATTCTGAGCAAGTTAGCTGAAAAATTGAAGGTGCAGCTATCTTGTTTGGATCTTAAGTATGTGGTTGTTAGTTCAACATGCTAGAGAAAAGTGCAAAGCAATAAATATTGTAGAGAACTGAAACATGTACATCTTTTCTTACTACAATTGTGCTCAGCTGTGGAAACAGTAGTGACTGATATTCTTGATTCTTTTTGGAAAAAGGAAGTGGCTAAGACTAAGAAGTCAAAGACTTCTTCTTCTGTAATATACTAGACATGTTTATAGCAGCTAGAACTAGCTTTTTGCAACAGAGATACATACACCAGAATCAATGCTTCTATTTTTATACTGTGGAAATAATGGCCATAAGAAATTAAATCTTTTCACAAAGTTGAGCAAGAAAAATTTTCAATGCTGTCATGGTGATAGCCATCTTCTGCACAAGTTCCTACATAATTTTAAGAATTATTTAATATTTTTCTGTGACTGTTTGCTGGCTCCAGCCAACCAGTTATCATTCCTCTGATTTAGCTTAGTTATGAAAGCCTCAAGCTTTTTGTCTTCCTTTTCTACTTTAGAATCCTCATTCCTCTATGTTAATGTCCAACTATATTGAATGCAGACCTATGGTAGCATAGTAGATTCATAGTTTTCACTTATGAAAATTCTAAATTATTGCACAGATTATAATTCTGGTGTTGTCTAAAAAATTCAGCAATCATGCAGCAGCTGATGGCATAATATCATGATTTCACCCCAGCCAGCAGCCAAGCCCCAGGAGCTACTCATTCACTCCCCCACCAGAGGAACTGTGGAGAGAATCAGAAGAGTAAAAGAGAGAAAAGTCACAGGTTGAGATAAAGCCACTTTAATAGGGACACCAAAAGCCATGCACAAAACAAAGCAAAACAAGGAATTAATTCATTCAGTGCTTCCCAAGGGCAGGCAGGTGTCCAGCTATCTCCAGGAGAGCAGTGCCCCATCCTGTGTAATAGTGACTTAGATGACAAATATCATTACTCAAGATATCCTCCCCTTCCTCCCTCTTCCCCCCACTTTATGTACTGAGAATGGTCTGGAAATCCCTTTGGTCAGTTGGGGCCAGCTGTCCCAGCTGTGCCTCCTCCCAACCTCTCATGCACCACCAACTTCCTCACCAGCGTGGAAGGACAAACAGCAGATGTCCTTGGCTCTGTGTAAACCCTGCTCAGCAATAACAAAAACATCTCTGTATTATCAACACTGTGTTCAGCACAAATCCAAAATATAGCTCCATAACTGCCACAGTGAGGAAAGCTAGCTCCACCACAAAAAAACTCCCAAAAAAACACAGCACACAGCATCATATCAATTTTCTAACTCTAAAACCATTACTCTCCTTAAGAGAATGAAGGGACAAACCTGATCACACTTTACAGTTTACATCTAGATGGAAATACAATTAGCCTAATTTGTATTATATATATTTGCCATTATACGGAGATGTCTTCAGATGTTTTTCATGTTTCTGTGCAGACTCCAGATAAAAAAAACAGCCTAAGAACTTGCTCCATTGACTTGATTAGACTGAAGTAAAAATAAAAGGTGGAGGAATGGGGAGGAGGATGTTGTGTTGATTTCAGCAAGAATGCAGCCTTTATTACAGTGAGAAATGGTGAAACTTCCTTGAATTACTGCTCTCACCAGCGGGAATCTAATACTGACAACACAACAGAATTTGTCTAGTCTTCCCTTGTACCTGGAGTTTCTCTTTGAATAGTCTGTCAAAATGAGTTTTTCTCATGCTTTAATCATTTTCACAGCATTCATATTAACTTTTCACCTTTGTACTTATCTTTAGTTCACATCATTCTAGCCAGATATAAGCTCGTATTTTATGTGGAGCAGTGCTCCCAGAAAAATGGCACAGCATGCAGGAGAACAGAGAGCAGCACAATGTGGACCCACTGAGAATGATGAGTCAAGTGACAGAAAAGCCTCTGCAATCCACAAGATGCCTCATCATCTCCAACACAGTCAGCCCACACTACAGCTTTCTAGTCCATATCTAATGGTCAACAACTGATTTGTGTCTTCTAGCTAAAGCTTTGGCCAGCAGACTGTGTATTGTTCAGGAAGAAAAACAAAAATAATATTAATAGATCTAAAAGAAAATAAAACAGCATTCCAGAGTATAGACTGCCTGTACTTAATTTGTGGGTAACAATGAACTAAAAGATATTTCTTATACCTTAGGTTACAGGATCATAAGAAAAAGTTTTAATTTTATTGTATATATTTAGTAATGTCTGAAGGACGGCTGTAGGATAAGAAAAATAACAAGGGCTTTGAAAACAGATTAGTGTATCAAGGTCAAAGTCATACTGTTACCAGAAACCTTCCAAAATGTGAAAAGCACATCCAAAAAAACCCCATTAGGATTAGATCTGAATCCTTACCTACACTTTTTGTTGTCTATTAGATCAGGAATTAGGAATCACAGTAAAGGAGGTGCAATTATTTTTTGATCCCCTATTGGCAAAGTATGGCCTTTCTTGCTGTAGTTCTAGACACAGATCCTAGAATTAGAAAATAAGAAAGCAAGAAATGTTTTGACATTTAAATTATATTTCCTGTATTTTGGATTGACAATATGGACAGTCAGAAAGTTGTATTTTGAAGCCGTAACTGTTAGATTACAAAGCCATGAAATAAATTCTGTGTCAAGAATAAATGAACCCTATGCTGCTGTTTCTCAAGAAAAACACTTTTGAAAATTTTGAGCTTTTGAAAAGGGCAAGATCACTTCCCACTCTCTGGGTTTTGTTAGGTTCATTGGTGGGGCGGTTCGGGTTTATGATGGTTTATTTCCTTCTATAAGAAAGCCAGTCACCACTAGCTTTCCTTAAATGATACCCACCCCTTTTTCTGCACCTTCCTGTTCCCTTTGTTACTGTACAGTGCCAGGTTTACACGTTTCTATCAACACCTACCACTGCAGCAGCTGTCCTGAACTCTACCTTGCTGCTTTGGCACCTCAAAATTGCTGCTGCAGGCTTAGCACTAAGACATAATATCAGTTTGAGGTTTGAAAGGATGGGGGCCTCTCCAGCACCACAGGTAGAAACATTCTTCAAAGCTCACCTGTGAACAGTCCAAGATCTGATCTTTTGAAGCCCAGGGTTGTTTGTGGCCATTCTTTTTTATTCTGTACGGTCTCAAGGACCCTGAATAGGAGGTCCTGTGGCGGCTGCTGGCTGCCCAGTTGTGCTAGCTGCCTTTCTTGGGATAGTTTATTATCCCAGTTTTGGGGTCTTTGATCTCTTCTGCCCAAAGATCATGTGTCCAAGCCTTAGCAGGAGGCTTGACCCCCTCTAAATCAGGATGCTGCAAGCATCCGTTGTCACAGGCAGCTGTCATGGTTCATTAGAAGACTCTAGCTCTGTTCTTACCTTAGCCTTATCTCTGTCATTATCTGGCTGCAGCTGGAGACCTGCAGTTCCTCAGAAGGATCACAAGAATACACCAATCACAAAGGGCCAGGAAGCTCAAAAAGATCTCAAGAGGAGCTCAAAGAAGAGTATAGAAACTGCAGTGCAAACTGCTGTATCTGTCTGGGCCATTTGATCTGTAGTCAAGAGTTATGGTCACTGCAGTCAGTGAAAACACCTTTTAAAAATATTCTCCTTAGGTCTAGATAGGTGGGGAAGGGGTAGGATGCCAGAAACCATGTCTCTATGCACCTGGCTCACTCCATCATTTCCTTTATGTGTAAAACACTCCATTCATAACATCTTGGAAAATGCATTTTCTACATTCAAAGCAAAGTAAGCAATTAATTTACAATAATCAGGATGCAAGAGCAAAGAAGGTCACATGGAATAGAAGGGTGAGGATACCCTGGATTTAGACAGCGGATTGGCTACATCTTGAAAGATACACATCATATCAATGTGAAAAACTAGCACCATTCCCATGTGTCACCTCTGTGTTCTTTAAATATAATGCTGTCTGACATTTAGAAGTAGGATATGTTCCTAAGGGCTATTTTTATTTTGGTATACCAAAAAAAAGGAAATTGTTTTACACTCATAAACTTGTGTGTAGATTTATAATGATTATTTGGAACTAATAGACCCTCCTGTAATTTACCCTGGTTAATCTTCAGTAGACAATGACAAAAACCAGTTTATACACATAACAAAAAACACTCAAACCTAAATCCCAAAACAAACAAACAAAAAATCATTAATGTTATTCCAATTCTATTTCTCCCTTCATTGATATATGAAACCTTCATTTGAAACTCTTTGTGTAACTTACAAGGACTAGTATTACACTCTTTGAACAGAAGGCTCAGCCCTGCAATAACACAAAGTACAAGTTCACTGTCTTTGTAATCCCAGCCAAATCAACTCAATGGGATGGATCATGGTAGTAAATACTACTCCACCTTGCTTACATGGACCCAATTACAAGACCTAACCCTGAATGTTTGCATGATGAGGATTATATCCTTTATTTTCACCAGCTGCACTATTTTCTACACTATATCTGGTAAGAAAACGTTCATGGCAAGGCTGTGGGTCTGTCTTTTAAGTTACCACTATGAATTCAGCAGGAATCATGGACTCCAAGCACAGACTGGTAGACTGGGTGCCCATACGGAGACAGCACACCAGGTTTTGACCAGGTTATCTTTTCATTCACTTCCAATACATGCCAAGTTTAATTTATTTACATTCTTATATTTTTATAAATAAATACTTTTTGAAAAAAGCTTCCAGTTTTACCATGATTTCAGGGGCAGATACAGTATGTAAGTATTTCATGGAGCTGAATCTTTTTTAGTTGTGGCTCACAGTTTCATGATACCACTTCTGAACTGGCTGAGATCAGCCAGAGGTCCTGCACTTCCACCTCTTAAGTCATTCAACACTATCACTCAAAATGGACAACAGACTTCCAAAGATTTTCTTTAGCTGCTGTGACTCCAGTGGCTTAGAAATACAGCAGTTAAAAACCTCAGAAAAAGACAGACAGCAATTTTTTGAGTGTGAGAGCAAAGGGTATGCAGAAAGATTATGTGGCCCACTATAAAAACATCGAATTTCCTATTAAGTGTTTCTGTAATTTTCATTGACCGTTTGAAATCCTAATGGGAAACTGAATGTGATACATTGGAGCACAGCTCACTAGACACAAAGAAACCTGGAATTATGTCTTATTGGGTTTGGATGTGATATATATTCAATGAATAGTCTGAAACTGTTAAAAATTTCTAACTATGTAATGTGGCCAAACACTACTCCTTAAAATCTGAATTAAATCACATTCTGAATAAAAAATAAACATGAACAACCATATTCTGCATAAGAGGTATGCACCAGTAAAGGTATTGTTGCACTAAACATGAAAGTTATCTTTCAAATACAATTCACTCTTACAGGTAAGAGGTTATTCTTCAACTAGACAAGAACAAAAGTGAAGATTTAATTGTTATTTTATGTTAATTTAGTATAAATACATATGCGTGCATTTTATTACGGGACTATTTATTTATTTATCATTGAGATTAAAAAATTCATCTCTATTAGTTTGATGAACATCCCTAAGGCCGTCTGAAATGTGTCCAGAATGGCTTCATAGATTTGGGATTGATACATAGAATTGATTATAATTTTTTCATTATGAAGTGAGGAGTTAATTCATGACAGAAGTATTCCATCTCTGTTGCAAGATCCTTGGATGTTTTCCCATGTTTACATTGGAATCCAAGTAGTTCTAGTCTTGGCCTTTGATTTGCTATAAATATAGACTCTTGCAAACCCTCATACTTCTACCTTAACTTCCCCCTGAAATTGTGAATAATGATAATTAGCTCTTTTATGCGCATAATTTTAGTGAGAAAAAGAATTAGAGGTATTATTACTTATGTACTGCCACAAACAAAATGTGTTGTGGCAAAAAAAATATACTCCCATGGTTTTCTTGGTTTACTTCTTAGGCAGACATTGAGAAAACAAACATGAGGTTAAAGACTCCTTATATTGAAAATAGCACAGCTTCCATTTTGCAGTCTATTTTGCTCTGTTCTTTTCTTTTTTAAATAGTAAGTTTATTTCTATATTAAGATTAACATTTAGAATCAGAAGACTGAAAGATTTTTTTACTTTATCAGAAAAATTCAGTGATTGACTCTCTCAACTTTTTCATTTTACAAATGCAAAATGTAGATTTCACAGATAAAGGACTAAAAGCACCGTTGAATCTAAGTAGCATTTTTTTCACATTTTCAAAAGAGCTAGGAAAATTAACCGCAGGTTTGTGTGGCATGCAAGTGAGCACAAATAAGGAATATGCACCGTTGTCTCCTGAATAGATTTGTCACATTATTATCTAGAGCTTTTGTCTAGTGACAGTAGAACATCATAAAAACGCCAAATGTACCAAAAATTTATTGTGCCATGAGATCTAATCTTTGTCTGCATGTAATTGCCTTATTAAAAGATTTGCAAGCTTACTCCTTCTGCATTTCTGAAGTAAGCCAAGAAAACCATGTTGTTAAGAAACTTTAATCCTTGTAATATGACAACAGTGTGTAATTTAAACTGAAAATTAACACTACAGCTCTCTAGTACTGTAGCAATGGTAAAGATGCTTCCAGAGCTGCCACTGAACCTGTGAAAGGCACTTTGCAGGAGCTTCTTTTCCTTCCACCCCACCTGCGCAGTGAGTCTGACGGGCAGTGCCACAGGAGTTGTACATGCAAACATGAGAATCCCATTTATTCTGTAATAGGTATTACCTGGCACCTCCTATTCTGTCTGCTGCTTTGGAACTCTCTGCAACAGCCCACAGAGCATGAATAGGATAGGATCCCCCAGCTCCCCCAACTTCTCTGATCCCTGGCTCCGAGCAATGTCACAGCCCAGCAGCAGGAGAGAAGTAATTGCACCTTTCTGCTGCCAGCACCCACTACAAATTGTCAGCTTTCATAAATAGAATGACCGGATGAAACATTTCTTCCTGCCCTTCAAATAATTTCCTTTTATTTATTGTGATGGCTTACTTTTTGATTGTATGGAAGACATGGGGCTGCTACCCTTAGCAACCAAAAAGATTACTTTTTTATCTGCAGATGTGGCAGTGAGGCATAATGCAAGTTTCCCTACAACTCATGCTTGGCCTGGGTACATCATTCTTTCTAGCCCAGAGAATAAAAGCCAGTTTTCTTGTTGTCTCTGTCTTACATGTCCTACATGTCCCATTTCAGAAACATGGGTTGCTTTGCAGCTTTGGCTTCTGCCACTTTCACCTTCAAAACTTAAAAGCATTGTTTTGGCAGCAGTCACACACAAAAATTTTGGTACTATGGAATCTAGCCTAAGAACATTTTACTTCTTCATAAATATATTTTCCCTCCAAGCTAATTAAGACAAACTAGACAAAAAATTGTGAATACTATATCCCGTATTTCAACAGTACAGTGAACATCTGTGAACTGCCAGAATCTCAAATATGACAAGCATGAAATCTGAAAACTAGGCATTCATGTATGTGGTTATTGATTTAAACCTTTTGCCATCCCACACAAAATAAAATGGTGCAGGTATTTTTGTTTTTCCCTTTATTTGTTATATACCCAAATGCAAATTGGGCCAAATGTCTAATTCACACAATGAGAATCAGATGAATACAAGAGATTAAATACAGATGTAATGACTTCTTATTGCATATAGATCACATATGAAGATTGAAGTGCCTTAATAAATATCTGATAATCTTACTTTAAATTGGGCACTTACAATCCACTTTTAATTAGCATCATTAAGAGGAAGTTCAGTAAAATATAATCTTAGGAGTTATTTAGAAGTCATGCAACCCATGCTTACAAAGCTGCCTTTTTCTGGCAAGAAATTGAATAAACTGTAGTGAAAAGTTCATAAATATTGTTTTTATTTGTATTTTATGTGACTATGTGCTAGTTATAGAAGACCAAGATACATAAACATTTAAGAATAGAAACCAGCACCTGTGCAAGGTGCAAAAAAAATGGGTCCTTTAAAGCAAAGTTTTCATGTCCATGGCAGTTTTCTTATGTCAAGTTATGGGTAGAAAGTAAAAAAATATTTCAGTGGAAAAGTTTTAATCTTTTTGCTCCAAAGCTGTCTGGACATGATTTTCCCCTGTTCTGTTTGAAATAAGTGACACTGGCTGATGTGAGAAAACAGAATACTCTGCCTCTCAGCCCAGGCCTTTGATATCTAAGAATAAGATAATTAGCGATAATTTTCTATGCAAAACTGGTATGAAAATTACAAAACTAAAATAATAAAAAAAAAATTCTGTCTTGCATTCCATCCATGTTCATTCCCATCACGTGCTTCTCTGACAGAAGTATCAGGGTCTGCTTCGGGATCATCATCTTTCTATTAGAATGAAGAAAAATCTACTTACAAAACAATTCAGAAATTATGCAGTTTTGACTTGCAGTAGTTCAATATTACAGTGTTATTATCTCTGTCCAACCAAAGCCTGGGCTCTGGTGTACATAATGAAGTGGACACTAAATGAAAACAGCACAATCTGTCTTTCTGTCCCTACAAATCCATCACTCAGAGTGATAAAAAATCAGTTACAATTTTTTTTTTTCGAATCACTTACCAAAATGCAGAAATAAAAATGTTTGTTGTGATCATAAAAAATTAACAAAATTCTACTGAAAATCACAGAGGTCTCACACTGCAATAAATGTCCTGGGAAACCGGGCAGAACCAGAGAATTTTGAAAAATGGAAAGTTCCCAGGTGCTTAAACTGATTGTTTTCCAGGCTGTGTCCCGAAGACAGAAAGAGAAATGCAGGATTTCAAATGTTTGGATTTTTCCTTCAAATAGAATACAATCTTTTTTCCCTTTTCTATTTTTTTTTTACTAATAAACAAACATTCATCACTCACCTTGTTGCACTGACACAACAGATAAATGACAAGCACACAGCCAAAAATCGAAGTCCCAAAGCTGTCAGTGGAACAGTGCCAGTGAACAGTAAAATTGCCAAGAACCTTGTCTGAGAAAAGTAGCCACAACATACAAGCAGTCTGGGCAAGAAAAAACAGATTTTGCTGTGCAGCAAGATAAATCAGTAAAGTCAAAAAAAACCCCCAGAACTCCAGAATTCTGAATTCTTATCATGTTTCTGCTCTGCTCTGACATGACTAAGGACAAGACAATATTCATGGTACTGTCATGGTAATTTTCAATGGTTTTGTCAAAGAATTTTCCAAAACTTAAACTGGTAGTCTTAGCTGTCAAACCAGGAAAATTTAATACCAGGAAGCAAATGATTGAATGAAATTGTTGAAAATTTCTAACTATGTAATGTGGCCAAACACTGCTCCTAAAAATTTGAACTAAGTCATGTTCTGAATAACCAATAAATGTGATCAACCGTATTTCGCACACGAGCTATGAAAAAAATGCATTGCTACACTAAACTTCTTTTTAAATGTAATTTCATTTCATTTCATCATAATAATTTAGTAGCTACTTTTTCAACAACTATAATTATCATCCAGGCAGATGTGATATGCTTAGGGACAAATAATTGATATCCACATATTTAATCCTATCATCAGAAACCTGCTGACATTGATTTCCATTAAAAATAGTAATAACAAAGCATTGGCCTTTAGCTCAAAAATTTAACATTTTAGAGACCACCTCCCTCATTTAAAAAATTATGTTGCTAAATATTCCTTATCTGCTTTCAAAAGATTGTCTTATTTTTCCTACACCAAGTTCACACAGACTGTTTTTTCTACATGGAAAAAACTAGACTGAAACAAGATTGAAGTACTTTTGCTTACATTTATTTAATCCATCCCACAGAAATACATAGCTACTTTAACAACTTATGTGATCAGGAGAGCCAAGTTTTAAGATTTGCTAAGCCAAAATCCTAAAGAGAAACCATCATAGAAATGGAGTTCTTTTTAAGTGGTACATGATCACTTTTATGCTGAAAAGGTGATTTCTGAGGTGTGAAAAACAAGGTTTACTGTTTTGGGAGAATTAAAATGTTTAATAAAAAGACAATAGGAGAGAAAAGATAAAGTAAAGGGTTAAAACGGCCGGGTGCTTGGCATGTTGCTAGAAGCACACTGCTGCTTTGGGAACACTTTTTAAAACATGTTTTACAATTTATTTATTTGTTACATATTTATAGACTTTTATGCATAGTTAACTGGTTTTGGGAACTGTTTAGCATGGGTACTTTTTGGGTCTGCTTTTTTAGAGCATGCATGCTTTTTGGCTTGTGGTTTTATTTTTTTTTAAATTGTTTTTAATTTGGGTGGTAGTTTAGGTTTTTTGCAGTCGGTTGAGTGTTGATAACTGTTGTGTCAGCTGCGGGGTCCCTCTCACCTGTTCACGGGCTGTTATCTTGACTAGGCAGGTAGTTTAAGCATACTACTTTTAAAAAACTTATGTTTAACTTTTACTATTAACAAAGACTATATGCATACAGAAATGCTATTTTAACATTATACATATAGCATTTATCTCAATACTTGCAAAGAGCCAACAATATGTCATACATTTATAACATGAGGAGATTTGACTCTCAGCTGCCATAAATCAGATAACCAACACAGGGGAATATCAAGTTCTGATGCAGAGGGTGAGTGCAGGGAAGGGCTGGAGTTAAGATGAGGTGAAAGAGATGGAGAACAGCAGCTGTAACCATGCAAGGCAGCCACTGGTAACTCTGAACCTTTGAGACAGCTCTTATATTTCCAGTTGTTGGTGGTTTTTGAAGGGGAACTTAGGAGTGAGTGCCCCTGGAGTTTCCTGGTCACAGAGCTGTGATTTCTACAGTCTCAGCCTATTGATGTGAGATGGTGGGTGTCCATGTACAAAGATGAAGTATTAAAATATGAAAAAAAGACATGATTCTTCTTTTTTTTTCCCCTCTGTATGGGAAAGCATACACAAACGGCAATAGTTTGAAGTACTATATTTGGATAAAATTATTTTTAAGAAGTTAAAATGCTTATTTGTTTATAAAAATATTTAGAACAGTGGATTGTATTGCAGCACCTGGAAAAAGCAATGGCACTTCAATTCCATGACTTTTATATCTGTCACTTTGTTATCCCCTGTCAGTTCCAAATTTTATTATTTTCCTCATATCGTTTTCATGTGACAACAACTTTCAGTTTGATGCACTATATTATGACTTCTAAAAGACTGCAAGCTTTTCAGAGCAGGCATAATGTGTGCCTCTGTGCATAATGTATCCAGCTGACCAGTGCTCCAGCCTCAATTAGAAATGTGAACACAGTGTAAGAGGTAGAGCAGACTGTGTGTTTAAGAGGTGTACTCATAGCAGACCTGTGCCCCTCTTCATTGTACCACATTACTTAAGCAATTTCAAATTATGTTCACTATTACTACAGTGGCAGAAACAAACTTTGGTTACTGAAGATTCCGCTTTGAAATCTCACCTTTAATGACTTTGTCTAACAGCACATCAGATATCAGCTTGTCTGTAGTACAGAACATCACAAGTATTTCAAAGTCTTAATTGTCTCTCAACACACAGGCTTCTATAGATTTAGAATTAATCTAACAGCACCAGGAAAGGGGCCTGAAACAAGTTACTATCAGCTCAGCTACACAGGAGCTGGGTGTTAAAACTTCTTTTTTGGGAGGCACACAAAGGCTTGGGAATTCTGAAAATTTCTGAGATGCAAATTTTAAGGGTAAAGCATTTACATCAGTGATATGAATAAAAGGACAGATCTGCACAGTCATGTAAAATCAAATTTTTATATGCAGCTACTGCCTAAATGAGTTTAGAGTCTGGCTTTCAAAGGTCATATAGACCTAGAGAGTTTGCAGGTACTCAGTGCTTTGGAAAAAATAAGGACCTATGAGTTTCAAGTCAGAAATACCCACAAGAGAGAGGACAAACAGTAAATGATAGATCAAAAATGTGGGCATAATACATATTTCACAGTTTCAAAGCAAACAAAATACTAGGTCTCTCTGGTACACTGCAGTGCTTGATTTCTGAAAAAGGGCATCTTTATGACCCTCTGAGATAGAAGTAGGACTAAAAAATAACGTTGGAGAGGTTTCCATAAAACCAGATTTTGGCCTTTCATAATATGATGATAACTAGAGGATATTTCCAAAGTCAGCAAAGGTTTTTTGGCATCTATGCAGCTTTGTTAATGGAAACTGGGGGTTCGTTTTATTATTCACACCTAGCTCGTTGAGCTCTTCTTCTAAGGTGTAATATCTGACTTGTTATTTGAGTTTGAAACAAGCATATATTACCAGAATTGTTTTATTAGCATAATATATGGTGAGGATAGACTTTTAATTTTAATTCTTGTTTTCCCCATGGCCAATGATTTTTATGTTAAATATAATTGAAACTATATTTATTCATAACTATGACCTATTGGTATACTTAATGTTTTAAAAGTTTATGAAGCTGTAACTAAGACAAGAGTCACACAATCATATGTAGAAAATAATATAAAAGTTCTGTCTCTAATGGGTATACTTCTAAAATATAAGCATGGAGATTTGAATTGACAGACAGGTTGCTTATCAACTCTAAATATGGCACAATGTAAATTCAGACACACTTAAATAAATATGCTTTTTAGTATCTGTTTCAGTTACCACAACCAGTTTGGATGTCAGCAACAACGTCTGAGCCAAAACAAAAACAGTGGGTAGAAGAAAATTGGTGCAAACAGATTGGCATCTACCAACTTGCAGATGCTGTGGTTTGCTAACTATCTCACTGTTTTGGTAGAACATGGCATGTATCCAATGCAAACTTATTTTCTTAAAAAACAAACAAGCAAACAAACAAAATGCAGAGCATAATGAGACCAAGAAATATAAGTCCATATCTCTGCTACTGTTCAGAACTCTGTTTCTTCTATAGAGACATCAAGACATTTACATTCTAGAGGTATTAAAAATTCTCCTTTTTATATGCACCTTAGGTTGTTCTGCAAAAGAGCAGTAGCTTTAAAGACGCTGCTGGTTGGATCACTACATTTAATATTAAAACAACAGGAGAAACAGGAATTTATGAAGGCAGGATGCTTTTTGATTATATGTAAACATAACGATAGCCTTTAATTAATCCATTTTGAGTTGTTTAGCTCTGTCCATTACAGGAAGAGCTCTGAATGGCTTTGGTAGATTAGCAACCTCATTTAACAGCAGTCATAAATCTACTAAAGTACACAATCAACATAGTGAATAAAGAGGGTATCCACACTGCTCTTTAGTCCTTCTGTCCTTAACCTCACAACCTCTGGTGAATTATGACCAAACTCTCACAGAAGAATTTTCCTAGGAATTACTATCCTCAACCAAGCCAGAAAAAGCAGCAGCTGATTGATTCATTCCTATCACTGTGTGCACCACCCATTCTGGGGCATTGAATGACAGAAGATAAAGTGAGCCACAGCACTGAAATTGCATCTCTGCATTTGCAAGGTTTATTCACAGGGATAAATCTAAATTTACACTGGGCCCTATGTATAAGGCTGAGTTAAGGGGAAAAAGTACTAATGTAGAAATGGATAAACAACAGTTGCCCATAGTGTACTTGCTCAAATATTAAGAAAAATACTGTAATTTCTTTAACTGACTAATATTATTTCATCTTCAGAATACATAAACTGACATAAGTGATTTAAATGGGATTAATTCAGGCCTGCACAACTTTATTGGAAAGTAGATGGACTAGGATTACTGTGTTGTTTCAACCTCTATTTCAATGAAGGAGAAATCATAAAACATCAGCTGAAGCAAAGAAGAGAAATAAATATTTCATGCTCCATCAACAAACAAACAAACAAGCAAACAAAATGTTTACTTCTTTCTCTTGATCAGCATGCTCTGACATTTCATCATCATTTATAGAACACATGCACATATTCCAAAGAAATAGTAAATCAGAAGGAAACTGGCTAGAATGCTGAAGTCATCTTAAGTGTAATTATCAAGAAAACCTTCACAGTAACAAAGGTCAATCTTGAACAATGCACTCAAAACTGTCACCTCAAACTCTGTGAGGATAGGTGTTCTCTTTAAAGGTGTATCCTTTAAACATGAACAAGAACTGGGGCTCTGCTGAAGAACAGAGAAGGAAACTCTGAGGAAATGACCCATTGAACAATTTGTCCTATGCCTGAGTATTCCACACTGAACAGAATCAGCAATTCTGCAATGTGCTCCTTACTCATACAGAACTCATGCATTTGGTCCTCTCCTGTTTCATAAAATTTCTAAAAGATGTGTAAATAGCAAAAAGTTTCTAATGACCTGGGACCCCACCACGGAGAAGCCAAGGGTGAATGACCACTGGGACATCACTGGATCCACAGGTGGGGAGTATTTTCTGCTGGGTCTCTCCCTGCCTCTCTCTCTCCTCTGTCAATTTCCCACTCTCTCCCTTTCTCTCTCCCTTTCTCTCTCCCTCCCTCTCTCCCTCCTGTCCCCTTCCCCTCCTTCCCCCATCCGCCCCACCCCTTTCTTTCTGTCTCTATCTTATGCTCCTAGTTAAACAAAATCTGCATTATTGACTTTGCCGCATGGTTTCAGTCATGCCTTACTTTGGGCAGAGGCCTCTCTCACTGGTCAGACCTTACCAAGGGGACAGCCTGCCTTCACCCTGCCTTTCACCACAGGCTGCAGGGGAATCTCTGCCCCACTGCTGGAGCAACTGCTCCCCCTCCTTCTTCACTTAGCCTTAGTGTCTGCACTCCTCCAGCCACAATATTTTTCTGCACTGTAAAATTTTTCCTTCTTAGCTATTCGATCCCAAAGGTGTCACCACTGGTGTCACAGATTGGATGCATCTTGGAGCCCGCTGGCTTTGGCTGCATTGGACACAGGAGAAGCTTCTAGCAGCTTCTCACAGAAGCCACCCCTACAACCCTCCCGACCAAAACATTGCCACACAAACCCAATATAGGATTTTGCATACTGAAAATGTCAAAAATGTATCATTTTCCTGTAAAAAGTGTATAACTTGCAGCAGTGAAATGAACTACTGTTTGATAGTTACTGTTTTTACTTTTTTGCCTCTTCTTTCATTTTACTTATCGTTATTCCTGGAACAATATTAGAAGCCTTGTATAAGGATCAATTTTTTTCTATTTCAGCATTAGTTCTCTATTAGTTTTCTATTCAGCATTAGTTCTAATTAGTTCAATTAGCATTGTCACTGCCCTATTTGGTGCGGCATTTTGAGTAACCAGAAGGTTTTGAACACACAATTCATCTTACACATTTGTATAGATGATAACATAATTGTGCCACCCATGCACAAGGCAAACTTATTGTGTACTACTATTGTAGTAACTACTCTAACTGTACTACTACTAATAATAATTGTAATGGACTGGGGAGAGAGAGAGAGGAATAAAAGCCAGGAAAGACAACTGGTGAATACGATTGCTGATGACCAATGCCCAGCTCACTCCTGAGTAGTGAACAGCTGCTCCTGGTCAACTCCCCCACTTATATACCTGGCATGACCTTCTGGTGAGGAGCATCCCTTTGGCCAGTTCAGGTCCCCTCTCCCAGCCATGCTGCCACCCAGATTCTTGTGCAATTCCCCACTGGCAGAGCATGACCCACTGAACAGTTCTTGACTCAGGATAAGCAGAGCTCAGCAGCAGCCAAACCAGCAGTGTGCTGTCAACATCATTTTCACACTGAATCCAAACCACAGCACTGTCCCTACTACTAAGCCAAAAACTGTATCAGCTGAAACCAGGACATTGGACATACATTGGACAGCTCTGAGGAAATGCTGCTTTCAGTTAGACACCTGTGGACTTTACAAGGACAAGGGTGGCTTGGGGAATGTGGTTATAGGAAACCAGTAGTATCTTAAAAATCTAAATTAATCCAAATCCAAGGAGAATATTAATGAAAACTACATTTTAATGCCTATTACATTAAATATGGGGCTCATACTAAAATCTCACGAAAGGTCTGTGGCTTTTTACTGGAAATCTTATTGTGTTTTGAATTTGCACATTATCAGTTCCATTACAATTCTGCAACCTTAATTATTCAGAGTATTCGTTAATTTTTAAGAAACATTTGTTAGAAAAAAAGAGAATTCTGGATAGAGAGAATGTCCTTATCTTAGGAATTCAAAACTACGCAGCTAGAGTGCTGGAGTGTCTTTAGGCTGTTGATCTGAGGTGAAAAAGAAAAATTTGGTCCGAAGGGAACACTTGAGTGTTTATATAAACACAAAACCACAACAAGTCAGAGAATGGGACTTTCCACGTATGTGTGGCAAGGTCATCATCCTCCAAACTAAAACACTTTTCCAACATACTGTGAAGAGTGCTTTGTGAGTTTTGTTAAGCTTAGGAATTCCGTCTTAGAAAACAAATTTTGTAGCCTGCAGAGAAAAAAAACAATTGATTTTCCCTCCTTTCTGCTTTACCTCTGAATATGATTTCTGAATTAAATAAAATCACAGACTTTGGGTCTGAGGTGAGGATGGAGATTAATAGCTCTTCTTATTGATCCTTCACACTTTGTAACTACTCACTAAATTACTCACAACACCATCGCTTGGCTGTGAAGTCCTGCTGCAGCCAGACTCTCACATTAAACCCAGCACCACCTGCAGCGTGCTGCCTTTCAGCAGCAATTCACCTTCACTCACAAGCCAACTGTGTTGTGGCCTGAAATGCAAAGAGAAATCTTGGCCTTGTGACAGTCAGCCAGGATTTTGCCAACAGATTGTTAGGTTATGAGTTCATTGGCTCTTCCTGCCACCAACTCTCTTATATCAAGATGAAACTAAAGCTAAAGGGATGTTGAGCCAGGTTTTCACGTGGCATATGACCAGATGCATATTTCATACACTCTTTCAACTCCTTCTCCTTCAACTTCAAAACATCCTGCGAGGAAATTAACTGTGTGTGCTCATACAATCTGTTTACACACTTCTTACTCTCCCCCTCCTCAAAAGCCTGGTCAATCATCATAGAGTACAGTCAAAAGCCTGACTTCAATGCCTTCAAAGTGCTTCTGTCAGAACAAATCACCAAATTAAGTTACATCACTAATAAGTCATACAACTTTTAAAAATATCTAATTTAAAAGTAGTGGGTTTTTTTCTGAAGAACATTAGGTGCTTTTAATCCTAGTGGTAATATTTTGTGATGCTATATCAAAGACTTCTACACAGAGCAGAACTTTATTACTAATATACATTGAAAACAAACGTGTGAGATAGAAAGATGTGCATACATACACTTTTGCAGATATGGCCTGGTACTCACCTTTGGTAGTAACTTCTGTAACTCAATAATTAGATGAATTAACAAATGCATCAATAGTAGGCTTTGTGTATTATGTGGGGTTTTTTTAATTTTTCATTATTTTCTGTGCCTATTCCTTAAGCTTCTAAGTATGTCCAGCACCTATTTAAATTCGTGATGGGAGCTGGCATGGAGAAAAGAAAGAATTTATTTTTAAAATTAAGAAGAGCTTCAAAGACCTGTGATTTTTTTTTCCTCACATATTTCAAATACATATAAAACCACCTGGAGCTCTTTTTCATGTTTCATGTTTCGATAGGAATTCTAGTGATGATGGAAATAGATTTTCTCATTGATTTTGCCTTGGCTTACCCATTTACAAAATGCAAGAAAAAAATGCACTTATCTCACAAGACCAAGACGACATCAACCTAAATTAATTCTAAGATGTTTGAGTGAAAGGCACCTTGAAAGTAAAAGATAGTTTTACTATCTTTTTACTTCTTATCTTTTTTTTACTAGTTTTACTAGTAATTAGAAACTAGTTACTTGAACTGTGAAACTAAAATGAAACAAATATGCCTGTCTATTTACTTGTCTTTACATCTTGCCTTATCTAAAGGCAAGGACTTGTCTTCCAAAAACTTATCTTTCATCAAAATGCTTGTAAGTTTATCTTCTAAAGGAAATAATGGAAGCCCACATTACCCCTAAGATTACAGGTTAATGTGAAAAATTCCTCCAGCACCAGTCTCATGTTGATGACTGTAAATGTAGTAATGCACATTTCTAACTGCAGTCCTCCTAATGAGCCTGCTTCCTCTTCTCTTCAGCAAACAGCCACCAAAGTGGCTTAAGCAATTCCTGAAAGAGAAAAAGCTCTTTGACATGCAAACAGATATAAAGGAGTGAACCACATACAGGTATTTCTCATTATGACGAAAAGCATTCCCATAAGGTCTTTTCTTATCTAAGGGATGTGGAATGGAAGGAGAGGAAAAATAAAGGCAAAGTTATTTCTCAAATATAGTAATATGATTCTCATGCTCCTTGGTAATTGTTACAACAGATAAATAATGCAATCCTTCAAATTGTTGACAATTTGGATCAGCCACCAGCTACATGTTCTCTCATCTGTTTATTTATTTTCTGAGTGAAAATTTCTTTTGGATTTTATGGTCTTCCGACTTTTACGCTACATTTTGTGTTTTCACAATTAGTGAGGTTGTTTCCTTAACTCAGTTCAAGATGGATGGCCCTAGAGGACTGACATGGAACAGCAGCTGGAAGCACCAAACTGAAAGTTAGCACACCTCCTACTCAGGTGCTCCCAAGTTAATACAGGTACAACCTGCTGTAAATAGAGTCACTGGCATTTTTTTCCCTCCTGTATTTCCTTGAATGCAAACTTTGCAGGAGTGGACATTCACAACAGAAGTTGTAACATCACAAAACACAGAGAAATCAAATACATTTGCTAGGAGGAGTGAGGGGGAAGATGGCTCTCCCTGACCCCCATAAGGACATGGAGAAGGGTGAATCTCTCACTGCAATTTAACAACTGGACTTAGTGCAAAAGGAGGGAAACTAAAGATGTGGCATGTGCATCATTAAGCTGAATAAGTATATTACAGATTCATCAGGTCATGCTGTTGCACCACTAGCTATTGTCACAAAGATGCCACAATGAAATGGTTTTTTAGCTCTCTGGAGCACTGTTTGATGACATGATGTATTTCCTACTGCTAAAGGGTGAGTGCCTCTGTGTTTAGAATAGGAATTGACTAATAATAATAAAAAGAAGTTACATCTTTTATTCTGACTCTGTTTTCCAGATGGTACCTAAGGATGTTCTGGCCCCAAGGCAGAAGAGAAAATTTGAAACTGCTTACATAGGATCCCAAAATGAAAGACAGAAATAAACAACACAACCTCTATCATTTCAATTAAGAAACACACATCCTTTTCTGCCACAGGTATGCCTATAACTCAAGCAAGCAGTTCAGCTGCACTGGGGATGGTAAATCAACATCATAAATTACAAAGAGATATATAAAGCAAAAAGCCTAAGTCATCTCATTCTGGCAGAAAGCCAAGGCCAAATATTTATAATTTACTAATATTCACTTTCCAGACTTCAGAATGAAGACATATTTCTATCCAAATCCAGACTGAAAAATGATGCTTATCTAGATAGTTATTTACTTATTGTAATCGTATTGATAAAATAAAACACTTTCTCTATGGACACAATAGATTCTTGGCAAGTTAGATCTAAAAATAAGTTCATATACATGAACTGATATTAAAATGTTACCCATTTTCTTAGAGAATATAAGAAGAAAAACATAGCAAGTGGATTATATTCTGATGATATTTGCAGTGGCTGATTAAAATCTGAAGGCATGACATTTGCCTAGCAGCTAATGAGAAACTAATTATTCTTTGTTTGTCATATGTTACATAAATAACATCGACCCAAAAACACAGATTGTGAGAGTACAAAATCTGTTGAAACAGTGAAGACAGATATGCAAATGGGAGATGTATTTTTTTAGAAGAGTTTTGGCTTTGAAATATCTCATAATCAGACATTGTAATGACTCAAGCAATTAAACCTTATATCCATAGTTCACTCAGGTTCAGCTACGTGTAAACTGGCATAAAGCCCAGAAAAGGAGGTGAACAAGAACAACGTCCAATAAGAAGAAAAAAAAAATCTCAGTCAGAAATTTAGGTAACCCAGGGTAATAAACATGCTGCTATATTATTATTATTTTTATTCTGAAAATAATTTATCCATATATCAGTAGTGTAATTAAAGAGAAATCCTTACCATCTACTATATTGTTCTACGTTAATTACATTTTTTTTCCTTCTCCACATTTTTCAGGGACAGAAATCTTGTCAGTGTAAAGATTTTCTTTTTTTAAGAGATGCAAACATCTTGATCTCCTCAAATTTCAGACAATGTTGAGGAAATTCACTAGTTTTCCAATTGTGTTCAGTAACTTAAAAGTGGGCAAACATAGAAGCAGGATAGAAAGGCACATAGGAATCTAAGAACAAACTAATGAAAACTTACTTTCAATTCAACACCCACTACAGGGTACAGTGAGCTCTCCCTGGACTTCACTACCTAACAGGACACAGCATTAATGAAGCAGAGTTCTTGTAAAAGCTGCAGAGAGATTGGAGACATTATGAAATGCACAGAGAAGAACGTGGCCTTCAAAAATTTTTGAAAAGTACTTGCTCTTGCTAGTACTACAGGACTTTTAGATGGTCTTTTGGAGCAAACATACCCACTATATACTTTCTAAGTAAAAAAAACAAGAAGGATAATATTGGTCAAAATAACTTCTCTTTTTAAAAAAAAAAAAAAAAAAGAAAAGCTTTAATAATTTCTTCCATCATGAATTGTTCTCTTCTTTACCACATTCCTGTACACACCTAATGCTGAACACAGCTTTGTGACCACCAAATGCTTAGGGACTTTGTTGAGGCCTAACATTTAATGGCAAGCTGTCATCCCCTGTCATTTTGCCTCAAAAATGAGCCTTCGTGGAACAGCAGACCATCATTTCCTCGTGCTATGGGTGGAATGAGCTTTCCTCCAAACAAACATTGACCACTCTATCCATAGTTATGGACTGCTGTAGAGACCAGCACAATTAATTACTTGGAAAACATTAAACTTGATTCTCACCTTTCAGGTTCTCTGGAAAAACTGGGGTCCAAAATCTGAGTTCTCCATCATGGTTGTCATACAGCTTGTTCATTGTATATACCTTTATGCATGAGAATAATTCTATTTTTAAAGTATTCATTATGTGTATATAATTTTGAGAAATAATTTTTTTTTTCTGTATGCTGCTCTCCAGCTCAGACACAGAGAAATGCAAATAATAAAAGCAAACTGTAATTTCTTACTTTCCCATAGATTCAAGGATATCAGAAAGGTCAACAATAGTGTACTTGTGGTGCCTATCAGAGGTGGGAAAACAACAGACAGAAGACAAGCTAGCGTAAACAAAGACTTTCAAGAATTTCAACACCATTTGATTTGATTTATCTAAACTCACACCATAAAGCAAAGGAGTGAAATGTGCCCTTGTGCTGGCACAGGGATTTATGACTCCCGAGGAGCTCAGGTCTTCAGCTGAACAGCCCAGGAGCCTGAGGGGAAGCTGTTGACCAAAGGAGGAGGAGGACGCATGCAGTAGCATGAGTTCATGATGAGCATGGAGACAGAAGAGGAGACAATATTTTCCAGCCACAGGCACCTACAGCCATGGGCTCCGTGGCCCCATGTAATCTGAGCTAACAGGCTGCACCAGAGGAGTTGTCAGTCTCTGGGAAGGAAAGAACAGTGTGTGGGAGTGGGGGAGCCAGAGAAGGGCGTTTTGCAGATATGGGAGTTCATGTGCCGAGGTGCACGTTGACTCTTAATACTCCACGGCAGTGTTTGACAGTGAGAAACCTCTCTTGCGAAACGTGCAAAAGCTGCATCTTCCTAGAGAGGCATCTTGGATTCCTCTCACAGAGCTGCTGGTGCTACACCTCCCCACCTCCAGCCACAGGGACTGGCGCAGGGCACCAGCTTCGGGCCAAGGCCAGGAGGGTGCCAGGAGGGTGGCACAGGTTGCAGGGGCTGGGGCTGCGCAGCAGTGGCCGGAGGGTGGCACAGGTTGCAGGGGCTGCAGTGCAGCAGGGGCCAGGAGGGTGGCACAGGTTGCAGGGGCAGGGGCTGCGGTGCAGCAGTGGCCGGAGGGTGGCACAGGTTGCAGGGGCTGCGGTGCAGCAGTGGCCGGAGGGTGGCACAGGTTGCAGGGGCTGCGGTGCAGGACGGCGGCTGGCTGCACGTGTGGCGGCGGGACGCTCCGTGCGGGTATGCGGGTGTGCCAGGTGCGGGCTCCGGCAGCATCATCTCCGGGGCTGGCCCGCCGCCTCGGCCACCCCCCGCCCCCGGTCCCTCTCCTGTCCACCCACCTCTCTTGCTGGCACTGCGTGCTCCGGAGGGGCGGGGTGGGGAGCGCTTGGCGCGGGCTGTGCTCACCCTCCTTCCGTGCGCTGATTTCCAGGTGAGCTCCGCAGCGCGGGCAGCTCGCCCATCCCCTTTCTGACCCTGCCACAAACGTTCTGAAAACGCAAAAAAAATACGCGCGCGTGTGTGTCTGTAACTGTGGGGTTTTTCTTAAGCCCGTGACAAAGCACTATGAGGTCAGAATGGTAAGTGTTTTTTTGGTTTTTTTTTTGGTTTTTTTTTTTTTTTTGTTTGTTTTTTTTTCTTTTTGTTGTTGTTTTTTTTTGTTTTGTTTTGTTTTGTTTTGGTTTTTCTTTTCGTTTTTTGTTTTGTTTTTCTTGTTGCAATTTCTTCTGGAATCGGGGTTTATGAAAACAAAAAAACGCAACCAACCAACCAACCAAAATAACCACAACAAAAAACAAACAAAAAAAACCCACCCGTGTGCGGCACAGAGCCCCGCCTCCCTGCTGGCGTGCGCTCCGAAAGGAGCCGTGCCGTACCAGGGGTCATTTCTTGTTTATTTATTTATTTGATTTGTCGAATCGAGCTGGTTTTCTTAAGGGATGGATGCTTAGAGCTGCCTGAGCCATCTTAAGAAATAGCAAGTTTCCTCTCTTCATGATTACCGTAGGTAACTTCGCTCGTTGCAACATTTAGCAGTAGGTGAGAGTTGATGTCGCCTGGTAGACAGTAATAGTTAACTTGTGCCGACCTCATTCTGTGGATATCAGAATAATAGAATGTGGGAAGTAGCAGTAAGTATTACTTGGCTTCACCATTACTTAAAGCAATACAGGTAAATTTCAGCAGTTTTAAGTCTAGTCAGTATTCTGATGACACTTTTAGGCTTTTGGCTGTTGTTGAATGGACCAGTATTTACCTGTAGTCTAAAGTGAAGAACTCTAAAATGAGTCTAATAGAGCAGAAGAAAGGGAGAAAAAATGAAGTCTGCCCTGGCTGAGAAGGCTTCAAACTATAAACTTCCTATCTGTGGCTATAGTAAGGGTTGACTTTTTTCCTGTGATCATTTATATGTATTAAACAAGGCTTGGTTTATTTTATTTTTTAGTGTTGTCTATCCAAAGGCAGTCATGTTTAGATTGATATTTTCCACAAATACAGTTAGGTGAATGTTGATGTATTGCAGAATTAGTTTACAGTGTCTTCTGTTCAAAAATACTTTTCTTCCTCTGAAAAAGTTAGTAATCTGTAAAATACATGAGTATATTCAGCTAATATTCATTAGGATTAGTAACTTCTGCACAGTTTTATCCTGCACAGGCTGGAGTAAGCTGAACCCTTCTAAGGTGGTAAACCATAGCCAGAAACCTGTATTTCTTTTCTTCTGTCATAAAGGCTGTTTCTACCCCCACATGTATTAATATTTTCCTTTTATAGCAATGATACAGAATTTAAGTGCTGTAAGTATTTATAATTTTTATGCCTTCACTAATGGCTCACCTTTTATTTTCGTCATTTTAAGCACTAAGCAGGAGAAAAGTGGTGAGCATGGGCAGGAAAGGATGTCAAATTTGCCAGGAAACTCACCTAACTGGAAGGGAGCTCACTTTTATTGCATATGCTCTCCACAAATGTCATTAAGTTCATGGGCAGGGAGTAGATGGGTTTAGGGGTGCCATGGTTACTGTGTTTTTGTATCACGTCTCACACAAATGCTTGGGGACAGCAGCCACCCCTTGGTGCTCTCTGCCCAGAGCACACCCATTCAGCTGCAGTGTAGAGGCATAAGCAGTACCTTCATTTACCCTCACCTGCATCTGGTTATGGAGATATCACAGTGCATTAGTGACCCTGATGTTAAAAAAAAATCCCCGAACCACCACCACCAAACAAAGCAAGCAAACAAAAGGACAAAACAAAAAAAATCGAGAAATTGAAGAAATTGATTGTAGATCAAATCTAACCAAGACTGCTGAAAAAGATTGACAACTAAGAAAACTGGAAGACTTGTGGATTCAATATTTGATGGATTTATCTTGCTTGATAGTAGCTAAGAATTTGTTTGTCAGAGTAGATGATTGTAGATGAAGGGCTTTGTTTTCCTCAATAATTAGAAATACCTAGGGAAAAAAGTCTGCATGCTGTGCAAACACATTATATGTGCTACCTTCCTGAAGAATATGTGGATGGATGTTCTGATGAAAGTGTAACTGAAAATCAGAGCAATGACTGTGAGCAAAATGTACACATGTAACTTCCCATGTGAAATTACTAGGAGCAGGGTGGAAAGCCCATGTACACACCTTAGAGCAGACAAGTAGGAAATGAGTTTAAATTTTTCTGATGTCACACTTCCTAACTTCAAAGTCCAGGCTTGGTGTGAAAAATGAGAGTTAAAATTGAAGGGCAAGAGCAAAAGTACCAGAACTACATCAAATAGGAAAGATTTCCTTGAAAATTTATGGTAAAGGTGATTTTCTGAAGCTTCCTAGTCACCCTCTTCTCCTTCCTCAGGACTTTCAAAATAATTCTTTGGGATTATTTTCTTCCCAAACCACCTAAAATCTTTAAAAGCCCCTGTCTGTTAGTAGATGCCAAGTGCCAAAAATGCACAGAAGAAATTGGTATTTATTCTCTTAGAATAAATAACAGCAATGGTTTCATATTTGAAACACTTAAAAAGGTAGCAAGAGCCTCTTGTTTTAGTGTCTTAATATAATTGAAAAATAAAAGTAGATCAGTTCTTTGCTTTCTGCCAAAATATTTGCATAACTTCATGAAGTCTTGATCTGTAATGCTTTGAATGTTTCTGTTTTGCAGATTGTATGTAATCAAAGCATGAGTTCATATTGAACTACTTGCTAGTTCAATCACTAATTTTCAATAAGGAGTCTCCTCAGAAGAGGGCTTGAAATTTTGGGAGTCAAAGTTCTAAATGGCATTGCTTTGTCTATTTTTACAGAAGAGGTTGAAAGTAATGGAAAAATAAGATTGCAGTTGTTGTGAGGTTGCACTTCAAATAATGCAGATGTCTATTAGTCAGAGATATCAGAATAATTTAAAATTCATCTTAGCTTCAGTCATTAAGTTACTGCAACACCTTACGTATTTTAAGCTTAGTGATTTGCATGCTTAAGTCTACCACATCCTAAGATTTCACGTACAGGAAAATAAAAAATTTTAAAAAAAAATCTCATTGCTTTGTTTAGGACATATCTGGATCTTCTTAGACAAAGGTTATTAGAGCCTAATTTTCCTAACCTAAATGTTTGGTGACTCATATAAGGAAAGCTGTTGACCCAAATCCTGAAAATAATTCTGCACGCCTGTAAAGTAAAAAAAAAAAACAAAACAAAAAAACAAACAAACAAAAAAAACCAAACAAAGCAAAAAACTAAACAAAAAAAAACAACAAAACACACACACACACAAAAAAAAAACAACCTCCAAATAACCCCAACTTTAGGCATGCTTTTAGAGAAATGCATATGTCTTTGATTCTCTTTAAAAGTACTGGAGGTATTATGAATATGCTTCCATTCTGTATTTATAACAGGGTGTTGGTGGATGCACTTGCATAGATACATGCCTCATATTTACTACAGAGAACAAAACATTTTTAATTTTGCCTAGTCCTTGAAATTAAAACCTTTAATCATCACGGAAGTGCAAAACACATTATAATATATACTTGAGAGCTCTAAGTGACCAAGCCTTTTAAAACCTCAGTGCTTGAAACTTTTATTTTTTCATGTATTAGTGGCGTTACAATCAGTACTGCAGATTTCAGGTATTCAGAAATCTCTGGCAATAGAAGAAAATGTACTTAAGTATTTGTGAAGGAGAATCTGTATTGAAATGAAACTGTTTAGGTGGTGGAGAGTGGGATTCATGAGAGCTGTGTTTTTCTTGGATGTTCACAGTTTGCGTTGCTTGCCCTGGGTGGTGTTTGGTGCAGTGGTGACAAAAATGTCAGCCTAGTCTAGCTCAGAAATAGAGCTGCATGGGTTAGAAATTGTAGATAGAAAAACCAGGGTTAACGTGCCCAGGGTGTTACTCTACTGAGTAGTAGCGAGTAGTTATTATGGCTGGACAAGTTGTTTCTGTGAAATGCAGAAGGTGTTGACCAGTCTGTTGGGAGTGTTGGGGTGCTGTGCTTGTCTTGGGGTTATGAGGAGAGGACTCCCTTCCCCTGCTCACCCGATGCTTATGTTTAGTCTGAGAGTTAAGACTGACTTAACTTCTAGAAATGAAGTCCTCACGCCCAGCCGTATCTATGGCCACAGAGGTGCAAAATTTCACATTTCTGAGAACTGCTTTTTTTTGAAGTATGAGACATCTAAATACTTGATGTCATTAGTATCAAGAGATACGGCCACATATGGCCTCAGTATAAGAACAATTCCACAAATACTACAATTTCAAACACTTTTATTTTCCCCCAAGAGCATAATTTAATGTTTATAAAGTGTTTGCTGCTTCAGTGGTTACTTTTTCTACAATTGTTGTAGCTGCTGGGGTCAACATGGTCTAAAGTAAAACTGTTTATTCCCTCTAGGCATGATTTTACACTTTTTTGTTCCTGTAGCCCTACTGACCATTCAGACAATCTGAAGAAGTGATAATTTATAGACTGAGTGGCAGGAGTGGGCATTGAGATCCGGGGAGTACAGGATGTTATTTTTAGGCAGTATTTACCAGTGAATCAAGGTTTTGGTTCTGACTATATGAAGATTTTAATGGTTGTTAAGTTAACTTCGTCTTTCTAGTTATGAAGTGTTCCTTAAAGCTGCCTGGGACATTTAATCCAGATGATGTAATTTTTTTTTTAATATAACTGTTGAAATATAACATTAAAATATTTTAATATCTGAATAAATACATTAAAAATTTAAATTTAAAAAATTACAAGGCAAATTTGGGAGGGGAGAGGGGGAGACTAGAACAAAATAAGTTCTCTGACTAGTGTCCCACCATCAGTTATGATTTCTTTAAAAGTGAGTGACCACTGGATTTCACGTTTAACTGAATATGCTGTGATGGGATTTTACATCCCATGGCACACTATGTTGTTCAAAACATGCAGCATATGAAACAGATGGCTTGGGAAGACTGTCAAAAAAAAAAAAACCTGCTGGGCCATTTCTGGTATTTCTGGGCCATTTAAGGTATTACCTTAAAGCAAAAAAGAGGATGAGTAAATGTGCTGTAATTTTTGGCTTTAACACAGCGTTCAGGAAGCTCAGTTTCTGAAGGCATGCTTACTCAATCACAGTAGTACACATAAAAACAGATACCTATTTGAGGTTAATAGAACAATAAAATTTTTTGAAATTGTGGGGATGAAAGGAAGAATGGAAAATTGCAGTGGGAAAGGGGGCAGACATTTTTTTCAAGATGCTTATCATAGGACTGAGCAACACAGAAAAATAAATTTAATCAGGACTTTCACATGACATTTTAAAATACATTTGTGTACAATATAGTAGAGGGTAAGTCCTGCCGCCTCTAATTTAATTTTTTTAAATTGTGATTTCAGAGGTCACCCTGTGAAAGTAATAGTTGTGCCTCCAAGACCTGCTTGGTTATGGTTTCAAAATCTCTAAGCATGTAGAATCTTCTAACCAAGGGTAAGCAATGTATTTTGTACTAGAGGCATGAAAATCAGACCCTACTGTATAAATCTGAGTCTGCAAGACAGTGTCTTTTTAGGATATAGTTCATGTAGTGGTAGTATTATAAATAGTAAGTAATCCAAATTCCTCATATTTTTGTCCACAATAAATTTTTATAAGTAGCTGTTTTGTTTCTTTTTTTTTCCAATCCCATTCCTGCAGCTGCATACTGTCTTATTTAACCTTGACTGAGAACTAGATCTAGTATTTCAAGTCAAAATTATTAAAGATAATAAATATTCAGTAGTATTAAAAAAGCAATTCCATCTTTGAGTTCACAGTTTACTGAAATTAAGATTTATTTCCAGAAACTAATATTACTAGATAACTGTTCAAAATGTGGACATTGCAGCATAAGGAAAATAATTTTCTTACTCATTGCTGAATTTCTGTTCATTATAAAAATGACCAACCGAAATGATCACTGAAAACTTCACACATACTGTAAATTTTTGCAACATATTTTTCTCTGTTGTTGTTAGTTTCTTTTAAATATTATCCCTGCTCAGTTGTCTGAAAAAGCTGAAATGTTTCACTGGCTGTCTCAGCTATATTTTTATTTCTCAGCTCTGGAAAGTCATTGCGCATGACTTCGCAATACAGTTATATCAGAACCTTGGAGATAAATACTGCTAAAATGGTGCTATAATGTTTAAGTTTATCTATTATTTTGAAAAGGCACCTTTAGCCTGTTTTTACTTACTCTCTTTCTTGCCAATGGGTTTTCATTTCCATGTTTTAGGAAAATCCTATAAATGTTTTTATGTTACTACTTCAAGAAGGAAAAGAAAGGAAGAAACATGTGAAATACTCTTGTACTCATTTTGTTTGTGATTTTGAATAGCTTTCAAATTAGAATGATTTTTCCAGATTTTTATAGGCTTGCCCAATCCAGCTGTATATTTTATATGCTAATTTAAGTTCTATTTTTGTTCCCCTTGGGATTTTGAGTGATTATAATTGTTGCTCTTCAAAAGCCAAACAGATGATGATTGCCGCTTCAGGAATATACCAAAAGAAACCAGCTTTCATTAAACCTGCTCATCCACTTCATAATTATCTCCATTTTTTCTCACTAAGAAGCAGGAAAATGGCAACTGCAGTTCATTGAAGCCAGTTCAGTTATTTAAACGTCACTTTACTGAGATAACAGGTGTTAAAGCAGAAGGCTTTTCAAACACTAAGATGTAGCCAGCACTGTAATAGGGGTGCCAACGGGAAGACCAGACCTTTCATGTCAGCTTGAAATACAATGCTAGAGAGCAGAGAGAGCAGAAGTTGCTGTGATCTCCACTATGCCTGGGACAATTTCTGGAGGACAAAACAAAAGATTGACAGCAATTTTGTAAGGTATTTTCTGGTCTGTCTGCTCTGCAAGAAATGAGAAGTAAGAGTAAGCAGAAACATGGGAGAGGAAAAAGGAGGTTAGAGCAGGCACTGACACAGACAGTAAAGATAATAAATAGGCAAATGGTGCAAGCTTTGATCGTAGGTTCACTCTTTGTATCTGTCACCCCTAGTGACATTTGGAACAAGCTGGCCTAGACCAGAAGGTTTCTCTAGAATTTGTTTCAGCAAAAAATTTTAGTTTAATTCCTGTTTAAAAACATTCATGGATAAGTTTTGCAGTGAAGATCAATGCTGCAGAGAAATGATTCCCCATGAGCTGCAACAAGATGTATCTGTCAGTTCATGAGCATAAGAGGGATAAAAAGACTCAGAGGTTTCTCAAGATCTAGAAATACATAGACAGTTCTTTAGTTCACATAATTGTTTAAAAGCCTCACACATTTATATTTTTGCAGGTATCTTCTGAGGTTTTCCTTCTCTTACCAATGTAAGTAGTGTTGCTGGCTTTTTTGCTGCCTGGTCTCTGAAGTTTGATTCCTGCAGTTAACAGGAAGAAGTCTGACCATATGTGTCACCATTTGTCCTCTGCTGCTTTCTTTATGCAGGCAATCAGTGACAGTGTCACTGTATAAATCACGGTTTACCACTCAAGGGGGCTGATACAGAAACAGTTCCATCATCAGTTTCTTCTTCAAAGACAGACTGCAGCAGCTGTCTTAAAACAGGGATCTTTCATCAAAGAAAGCAAGAATCCTTCACTATTCTGGTCTCCCACAGGTCACATTTATGTAAAGGACATGACCAGGAAAAAAAGTAGAAATTCACGAAGGGATTAATTTGGATTTTTATTTCTTAAATTTAAAAACCTATATGAGAGTGGAGGTTAAACTCGGCCAACTATCATAAAGTCTTTTTATCAAGGAAGCAAAACTTCTGTCAACCCATGCCTTTCTAGCTTATCCAGAATGTCACTGAGTTTTGGCTATAGCAGTGTAAGCTGAGAGGAAAATTGCATAGTCTACAGACTGGAAGGGAAAAAAAAAAAAAAAGGCCTTTCAAATAGAACAGAGCTGAAACATCCACTGATTGCAGTTTTGTTGGTACAGCATGGGGAGTCATGAAGTCTTGTAAACTCACAATGCCTTGTCAGCATCAGCAGCATAATCCACATCTCCTTGAGACCAAAAGGCAGAGCGTGCGCTCCCGGAGCCCAGGCAGCAGACTGCCAGGAACATGGCTTTCCCTTTCAATTCCCGAGCAGTTGTATTCAGTATGGTCAGCAGTTTTGGGGCAGTTTCATCTCCAGCTAGAGTGTCTTAGAACCAGATCAAGCTTCCTGTGTAACCCAGGAGCCACAAGAGTGAGGTCAGCTCTGGAAGGATCGTCCTGCCCCTGTTGCATGCAGACCCGGGCTGGGTTTTATAAACCTTCGTATTCAAACACTGGCTGAGTGAGAGCAGAGCTGCATTTCATTTTGAAAAATACTTTCAAATGAAAACATTATTTACTTCGTCCAAAGGTTTGATACTGGATCTACATTTGTCTGCATTTCCGTTGATTAAGGAGAAGTTTTGTTCAAACTGAGCTGTGTTTTCCCTTCCTCGCACTCTGTGGCAGGAGGATTCCAGAGGCTGCAGGAGCACACTTCCTTGTGCAGGAAAATGAAATGGGTTGCCAAAAGAGGAACAATGACACCGAGATAGTCCTATCCATAAGGCAAATAAAGAATAGGTGACTGATCTTAAAAGCAGCTAATGTGAGAGTTTATCAGAGCTATCACCTACTTCTTACTCATTATCAAGAAAGGATTCATCATGTCACCACTGCCTAAAAATCAGAGCTCAGCCCAGAACAACACATCAGGAAGTCCTGAGCTGTGAATCCTGTCTCCATGTTTTAACCTTTTTGCTTTGCTCTTTATCCTGTCTTGCTTAATATGCATTTATATTAAATGAAACTAGAAGTGTATTTAGGACTTAGTTTTCCCATTGCTTGTAATTCAAATTTGTATTTGCAAAATGTCCTGCACTTAAGGAGGAAAGGAGCGGGAGGTTGCAGACTGTAGATTGTAGAGAATGTTGTATTGTTTTTATAAATGGTTTATTAAATAAAGCACTACATCTAGGTTCTAAATTTATTGCCTTTCCTAAAGTAGCTTAATTGCATATCTACTTCCTAAACTGTTCAAGATGTTTCTTCACTAGTGAGTTTGCAGTGTAACAATGTGCATTCTGCCATGTCACTCGGATCAAACACCAAACTCTTTGCAGACAATGCATTTTCACAGTGGCAAATGGTGCTTCAGAGTCCTCTTTGCAAGCTGGCCACACTACATACTTCTAGCAGCACAGTGCTCTTAGACTCTGCAGCTGAAGAAGTATTTAGGCATCTCCTTTTAATACTTGCTTATGTTTCCTTCTTGTTATATTATCATTCAGAGAAAGCATCTTGAGCCAAATTAACATGGAAGGTATTGAAAGTATATGCAAAATAAGCATTGAAAGAAAACTGTTCAAAAGCAGAATATTTAATAATTTAATTGAAAACTATGATTTTGTAGGTTTGGATTGCCTCAATAGGATGGAAGACAACTGCAATTTGTATTTGGCTTTTTTTTTTTTTTTTTAATTGGTTTTCAGGTTTTTGTTTACTCAGTGGTAGATATTTGATCTCACCCCCACATTGTCTGCTTCTGGTGTGATTTCCTTGTTTAATTTAGAACCAAAATTTGCAGAACTACAAAATATTCTTACAGAAGCAGTAAATGCTAATAAATTAGCAGTGATGTTATAAGAAATTGTGAAGATAATGCCTTAGTACTTAATGGCTATGAATATAAATTGACTGGGAATGTTGAGAAGTAAGCTTTATTTTAAAAGTATGTATCTTTATTCTCAGGTCCTTTTTGCAGAGTTCTGTGAATTGAAAACAGAAAAGGAAAGTCTACTCTAAATTACAAAAATGAAACCAAAGAAAGAAAGAAAGATGAAAAGGCAAAAGGCTTAACTGAAAAATCTTGGCATAATAGGAGTTAAACAATGTAAGACTTGAAGGGATTCGTCTTTCCTCTGTAACCTAAAGGCTGCATAGTAAGAATAAGAGAGATGTTCCACGGGATATAATGTCAGAATAATGAATGAAAACAACTGTTGCTACTTGAACAATTTTAAAACATCTTTATTACATTTTTCATTAGTGCAAATGACTTATGATTACAAAAGCACTTCCTAAAGCAACAATAATATTTTTTTCTCATATGAAACTGCAGAATTATGAAGATGGTGCATTTGATGTACACTACCAGTTCATTTGAGAACATCTCTTACGTACAGTTCAAAAATTAACTCAGGCAAAATGATACATGTAGGATACATTTGTTAAGCAGTAGAAGTTCTTTACAGTTAAATAGATGAGAATTGTTCTACTCGTTTGACTTTACCTGCTATAAATATCTCCATTAATCTCAGTAAGATTACTGTAACAAGGAGAACAAACTATGTGTTGTAGTTTCCACAGTGTTACAGCTCTACCTCACTACTACTAAGTCTTACCCTAATGGAAATTTAAAAAGCCATTTTCTTCAACAGCAGCAAAACTTAAAGGCAAGGAAGAACACATTCTGTCCACTCATTTAGTCTGTACAAACATCTTCTGGATCCGTTTTTCTGTTTTTAAAGAAAAAAAAGCATGAAAATTCTGTAATTAACTTTTCTTTCTGTCCAAAAACATTTTGACTAATCAAGACAATACTGGGTTATGACTGAATCAGCACTTTACCATCAGAGGTGGCAGAAGCAGCAATTATATAAAGACTAAACCCAGTAATTTTTAATCTGTAATTTTTAATAACCTTGTTTCTCCTTTTGTCAGTCTTATCAAGAATGAGGAAAGACAGAGCATTGTGGACTGAAGAAAGATATTAGAGGTGATGTCTCCAAACAGCAGATCCTGTTCAATTATTCTTAATGTGCTGTGGAGATGCAAGAAGAGCATCCCTGTGAAAGCATTAAGTTCTCTGTGGAGTGGAAAGGATCTGTTTGGAATTAATTTGGTTCTTTTCCACCTCCTCTCCCAAGCTTAACTAGGGTAATGGTTCTTTTTTTTTAAATTTGCTATGTGTCTCTTTATATGTCCAGAGTCCATTTCTTCCTTTCTTGTGTATTAAAAAGGCAGTATTTCCCAATTCAAGTAAGTATACTCTAAAATACTTTCTTAACTGATTTTCTTAATTTTGAATTCTTCAGGAGAGATGAAATTGTGTGACTTCACACTACTGCCACTTGTTTTCTGCCGACACCTTCCAGGCAGAATGCAGCACTGCTACAACCTAGCACCAATTTATGGCAAGCTAGTGGTGCTGTAGAACGGGCTCTAATGAGAAACTTTTTTATGCTTATGACTTTACTAGTCCTTTTACCTCATGTTGTGGAAATGGGCTGTACTTTAGTAAACCATCTTCACCCAAAGTATGCAGGGAAATACCGATTTTCTTAAGATATGCACACACACCATATATCTTAACACATACTGTATAGAAGCTATGGTGATTCTACACAGGTACAAGCAATAAATAGTTGATCCCTCTGTCTCAGTCTTCCACGAAAAATGCAGTTATTCCGAGCAGAAAAGACTGCAGAATAAGTGACTGTCAACATCACATTACACAATCTATCTGTGTGGCCCCCGATGCTCATTTGCATAGTTACAGCATAGTAGGCTTTTAGGGCCAGTCAAAGTAGAAAAAATAAAAAAATATATTAACGTGTTTGAGCATGCTAAAGAAATACGGGGGTTCTGAATACATAAAACAAAGACTCAGAGAACTAGAGAGGTCCTATTTGAAGGCAAATAAATGCCACGTATCTGACTGTTAGAAAGTGAGAAGATGGCTGTAAGTTTCACAATTCCATTATTTTATTCTGGCTCTGAATGCTTATTGACAGTTACAATGATGTTTTGCAAGGATTAAGGAGGAACTATAGCAAAAAAATATTAAAATAATTGGGGTGTAACTTGGTATTTACCTTTTGTATTAGTGTAGCAGCTCAGAGCACTGATTATGTGGTAGGTAGAATAAATACATTTTGTATAAATCTTGTTAGTTTCAAGATGCAGGGGAAAAGAGGAAAAAGGCTGTGGATGGAAAGGCTAAGTAAGCCTTTTTACAGCATTTTTAATCATGCACATTTGGGAAGAACAGTAGGTTTTCATAATCAAAAAGCAATATCCAGTCATCCTATAATACTAATTTTGTGTAACCACATAAAGAAAACCAACCAACCAACCAAACAAAACAAAAAAACCCCAAAAAACAACAAAAAAAACCCAGGGAAAAAAGTTAAGTTCCATGTAGTTAAAGGTGAATTGAAGGAGGCAGGCAAGTCTTAAGTCTGCAAAGCAAATTGGAGTAGCAAAAGAGAGACTTTACATCTTCTTGACTCATGACATTAATATTTTCAGTTTTGTGATAAATATCACACAATTTAAATCAGCTTTTAGTCTCACAATGTATCTCCCATTTCCTGGATGGGAGAAGGATGAAGAAAATAACATAGACATAATAGGGGAAAGATTGTGAGAATCATGCTATCATGAAAATACTGTTTAAAACCAGTTCCCATCATGAGGAGCTGTTTCTAGACCATGAAAATTTAATCCTCGTCCTTAATCACATATGTATCAGTATTTTGCTATTCGAACATAAAAATCAGATTTTTCATTGTAGTTCCCCGTTCTGCAGTCTACAGGTGAATCTTTAGTATTGTTGATCATGTCTGATAATGATGTCTAAAGTGTAGAATTTTGTCCTTGTTCAGGACCAGTTTGGTGGGTGTATGTATTTATGTGCCTGATGCAGGTTTTTTGTTGCCCAAAGATATCATCAGTAAGTTAATATTTCACTATTTTAAGTACCCAAGTGGGAATTATGAAAGGATTTGTGACTTTTCAGAATGCAGATTGTAGCTGGCTTAATTCTGGATTCCCATGTCTCACGTGGACCAAATAAAAGCAAATTGAAAATCAACTGCCAAATGCTGAAAGGCATTTTGAAGTTAGAGGTCTGGAAGATCAAAACCAAACCAACAATGAGTCCCTGAAAAAAATCTAGAATGCAAATAGCTTTGCTCATCAGACTTGTATTTGCTTGGTTTCAGTGTTTACTGACAGGAGGAGAAAAATGTATAGAGAGCTTGTCTAGTACTTCACAGGTTTTTTTAGCCTATGACATCTGTCTTGATGTCGTTTTGGGGGTTTTTTGGGGTGCTTTTATGTGGTTTTTTTAATGTTTTGGGTTTTTTATGTGATTTTGGTTAAAATCAGACATTCAACTGATTTTAAAAGACAAAAAGGGAAACACTGTTTAGAAATGTAGCAATTTTGGTGGTGGAGAATGATACAAAAACCTTATTCTCTGAGAGAAATTTTATATCTAACTTTGAACCTCAGCAACTTGGTTAAGTAATGTGATCCACTACTTTACTATTCTTAAAGAATATTTTCCCATTTCTAAACTAGATTTCATGTGTTGTGAATTAAGCCATGTTCTTTTTTTATAACTTACTCATGAATAATACTTTATAATAATCTGCCAGTAGGGGTTATTTCTGAAAGCATTTTCCTGTAGGAGAATAGATTGTAAGGATAATGCAGAAGGCAGTCTTTCCCAATGAATTGCAGCTGTACAGATTGCCGAGGGGTGGAAACAGCTGTACCTGTCCAGTGAGGACATTAAAAAAGTGTGGGTTAGCTGGCCACCAGTTGGAGTACCAGTCTGCTGCAGTTTGAGGTGGAGTTTGCTGGCTGTGCTGCGAGGAGGAAGGGACCTGTGGTTGTGTTAGGGACAGACAGGGTAAGGTGGCTGGGTAAGGGATAGGTTTGGGTTTAGCCAGTCGTGCAGAAGGATGAGGGAAATGCACAGAGAGGAGAGAAGGAGTCACAGCTGTGTGGAGCTGCCTGAGAGAAGGCACGAAAAAGTTTTTAAAAAAGGACTGATGATGGTGCCAGTCATGTCTGTCTTGACGTAATTACTATATTTTCCTGTATTCATTGTCGAAGTTTCTGTTTCTAAACTACTTTTCTCTTAAATTTTGTTCAAGTTTTCTAAAATCTTTGCTTTTAAATACCTTTTTATAGGCATTCTCCAGTTTTTCTTAAAATGAGGAAAGACTGGATGCAGTGTTCTATTTTCAGCTCATCAATGTCAAATACGAAATATACTAATGTATTTCTTTTTAAATAGTGCGCTTGTTTTTACATCTCAGAGTGAAATCTCTCTTCCCTGCAACTATGTATTTCCATAACTCCTAGTAGTATCCTACAACCTTATGTTCAGGACTGCTGGTTTTTTATTTGCACATTTGGTTATGATCTTACTTTTCCAAGAATCACAGTCACTTGTCACTTATTGTTATTGAAGTTTATCTTGCTGGTAAGTCTCCCTGTTCTGAAAAGATCATTTTGTGTTCTTCACTTAAACAAATGCTTATTACCATTCTGCTTGCAGAAGTCCACAGTTTTAATTCACTCTGTTGCATCTTCTAAAAAATGGACAGAAATACTATCTTGACCCTAAAAGTTATACTCCAGTAAGTCCTTATTTTATAGAGCCCTTCATTTGGTACTATCTCTACGTACTCTCTAGATATATTTTTGTATACCCTTTTTACAGTAATTTAACTAACACCGTGCTTCATTTTTATGCCATGAGAATGCAATGCAAGTTGGCAACAAACATTTTAAAATCAATGTATTCTACTTCTCTGCCTTATGTGGCATGCTGATTGTAGAAGAAAATAGGTTTTGCCCAAAATTTTGTTACTCAAAAAATCTATATTTCTTAGTGCCTTAATTTGGGGTGCTTCTTTTGGACTAAGGAGCAGAAATGAGACTCTCCTTTTCCTTAATCTCTGCTAAAATAATAATAATAATAAAAAATAGCATCTTTATACCTGTTCTGCAGGGCATATATTTATTACCTAAAGACCAAATACACAGAAGATCTTTCAGAAGAGTGGATGTGCATGACATCATCAGAATAATTTGCTGTAATTTTGTTGTATATTTTGTTCCACTAAGTCGTAAGACAGTGCAGTATCTTCCTATTAGTTTGAATAACTTTTTAGGTATTTACAGCTACATGGTCATTTATGATTTGGATTTGCTGATGATTCATCTCCAGCAGAATCAAAGTAGTACAGAGCTATGCACAGTACTTTTGATGCAAAAACTGAGCTGCATAGGCAGAAGAAACAAAACCTCCAGCATTTAAATACAAGAAAACTAGGCCACCATCAGTGAAAGACCATTCTGTTCCTCACAAGTGAGTAATTCTGACATAAAAAAGCCTAAAAAGTAGTTATTTAGATACTTTTAAGCTTGATAGTTCAAAGAAAGATCTTGATGATGTAAGGAACATAAGGGAAGACCTTTTTGAAAGTGAGATTTGGTTTTCATATCTAGTAATTTCAAGAAATAATTGGCTAATTCTACATATTTTGACTATTAAGCCACTTTATAAAAACATTGTAACATGCAACATATAAATGTAAAGGAAAAGTATGAAGAACTGTGTAAACTTGCGTGGCAAGCATGGAGTACACATAAAAAAGAGGTAACTGCCTATAACATATTGCTATGAAAACAAGCATTTTTAATATCTCTTCTCAAGAGCACTTGGACAGTTTTTCACTCACCATGTTTGAGCAGTCATAGGAGGTGTGTGTTGTAAAAAGATGGACTTTATTTGTAGGAGAGAGAAAAACTAGTTTCATACGCTTTCTGAAATCCTGCCCTCATATGTTAGTGCAGAACACAATGTGTACTTTGCTGAATTATTATTGTCAGCTGGAGTCATATTATCTTGAATGAAACAAAAACTTGAAGTTGATACTTAAAATTATTTGGAATATATTTAGGTACTTTCTTTACAAGGTTGAAAAAGTTCTGTCTTACTTATGTGGTCTGATTATCTGAAAATGGTGTAATTACATATTATACAAACACTTTGGAATTTACAAGGACTTTTTCAGTAAAAAACGGTAGCAACAGCTACTATATTGCTTCACTGTGCTGTCAGCAGGAAAAATGCTGGCATACTAAAAAAGCTATTTTGAGTAATACGTGCTTTCCACCTCAACAAATGAAAACAGACACAGGCTCTTGAAAAAAACTTAAATCCATCTTTTAAGTCAATATTCTTGTAGCTTTAATACCACGAGAGGATATGCTCATTACAATTACTTTGAAACCATACATCTTTTTCTTGGAGAAACTTATTGTTATGGTGGAAGTTTAATCTAACTGAATTGACAGTATTTGGGATGATTCAGTGGAGAACGTAAAAAGAACTTGTTATTTTGGGATAAAAAGCAGCATTAAAAATATTGATTGCATTCTTGCTTTTCATTGTCTCTTTTACACAAGGTTATTTCTCCTCACATTTACACAGTGTTTTGCTGGCAAGGATATCAATCACCTCAGGTTCTGTTTACGTATTCCCCACAAATTAGAAGGCACAAGGGCAAATTGTTACAGTTGAGTTTTCTGGCTTGTGAATTTTATCAAAACGACCTGCCTTCTTGTTAACTCTGAAATGCATCTCAGAAGCCAAGTATTTTTCTGATTCAGGGGCAGCCTCTTGGCAGTAATTTGTGTGTGCTGAAACTGCGCAGTGGATCTAAGTTGCTGAGCAGGTTTGACCTTATCCACATGTGCCTTATGCTTTCTCACATCACACTCTGGTTTTGCTCTCTGCCACATCATTAGAAAAGCCCCCAGATCTCAGGGACAAGCAAAAAGGTGTAGCTAACATAAAGCGAGTGTGCCAAAGATGCTTCCCTTCTCCCTGATTGTGCCTTTCCTCTTGGCTCTGAGAAAGCTTACTGTCTTAATATATTAAATAAATTACTCATCTTCTGGCTCCTTGTGGCTTCTTTCTTGCTAGCTCCTGCTATCAGATACAGTGACAGGCTAAGGCCAAATATATGTGGTTAGATTATCAGAGGATAAAAGTAGTCTCGCCTCTCTGCCCTCTATTTAACAAGACTGAGTGGTAAATCTTTAGGTTTCTGTTCATGTTTCTCTTGGCTTAAGTGCCTTGTCTTTCATTAAGAAATAGTTAATCTTGTCTTAATTTATTATTGAAATAAGATGGAAAGGTAGCCTTAGTGGCCAAAATTAGATAACTTAATGGCATATAAGCCTATGAAGTTGCTCTGGCCCTTCAAGAACTTAATTCTCAAGGAATTAAGTGCATGTAGCAAACTCTTATTTAGAAAATAAAGCTCTGTGACCTTAGGTTATATGCTCCGATTATATTATTTTAAATTGCATTTTCTAGAAAGCTTTTTAGAAAAATGGAGATCAAAGGTAAGCCATACTCTGTCTAGAGTATTTCTGCTGGAAAAAGGTGGAGCTATAATATTTTAATCTGATGCCATTAATCAAATAAAAAAAAACAGTTTGAAACGGAATTCTTTGTCTCCTATAGAATATAGTAGTTTGTGTACCATGGCTCATCTTTTTTTTTCAAGTGAATAATTCCAAAGGTCATTACAGATTCTTTTTGCAGCAGTAATTAATTTTTGCTTAGCTGTGCTCACAAACACATGCTTGTATTGTCTGCTACAAAATTGAGCTTGTGTGCCTTCATGTGAGCTTGACTGTTGTGTATTAAAAATCACAGTGCAGTTCCTTCTCCCGCAGAGGAAATGGGGAATTGGAAATAAGCTGCTGCAGTTTCAAAGTGGAAGTGTTTTGTCCTTTGTAAAGAACTTGACAGCCAAATGGATGGTTTGTTCTGGGACTCAGAGATGTGTCACAACAGCAAAACAGACAAGGAACCCCCACCCCAGTTTGGTACTGTTGGGACAGCAGTTTGGGATGGGGATTTTTAAAGGTATTTTTATTAAAGCAGCATCAAGTGAGAATATTTCTCTTTGCTGAAAAGATCCTAATAACAATTTACTTCACTGGATTATCAGCAACATGCTGTGCCACCTGAATTTCAATTTCCTAATTTACAGCACAGATAAAATAGAATAGAGCTCGATCTCTGCTGCTCTTTACACTGGGCTGGTCTTATCAAGCATGAAGTTTGGCGCATTGCAAAGCTATTCAAGTCATTATCTGTTGAGGACCTTGAGCCATCTCTATCTCTGCAGTGTGCTGATAAGACAGCTGTTTCTGTAGCTGCAGTGTCTCTTTGGGCCTCGGTCTTCTTTCCGTGCGAACTACAGCTTTGTCACTGTGCCCTGATGTTGTCACTTTCTCTGTTGTGCGGTAATTTGATCCAAGCACAAAAGAGGTTGATGGCAGCAACTGACTGGCAAGTACACAGTCTTATTTTACAATTAGATGTGCATTTCACACCACTGGAAATACAAATCCTCAATAAAATAAAGTACCTCAGCTGTGGTGCAGCAGCAATCTGCCTTTTCCTGGTCACAGTAGGAAACAAGTAAATATATAATAGTTTAGATAAATGGGCAACTTCTTTCAGGTATTTTTTTCCAAATGAAGAGTCCACAGTTGTCTGTAGAGAGTTGTGGTTATGTTTTGTGGAGATACCTTTTTAGTCTCAACGGGGAGGGGGGGGAGAAGTGAAACAACCTCCTTTCCTTTTCCCACTTAAATGTTAACCTCTCTTTGACAATAGTTTGTAGTAACATTCAGTCACTTCTGTGTAATAGAATAGAAAATGATACAGTAGTCTCAGTTGCAGTGTTCATACTACTGTAGTTTTGTACAATGTCTGTATCTTATGTTGGGAGAAGAAGTAGGTAAAACAATCCTGCGCCCAGACTGATGGCCATGCAAGTATGTGTTGTCTCAGGAAGTGTGCGTCTCAAGACTTGGTGTGAAACCCTCATGCCTGTCACCGTTTATTTGTCAAAGTAACGAGAGCAAACCTCAGTTACCCCTGGGAAAGCAGCCTGTAGAGTCCCGCGGTTCAGTAACACGCAGCCACAACACACGCACCCATCCATCTGACGGCATCCGAACACCACGAGCCGTGTGTCCGGAGTGCTCGAGAGGGAGTGCCGAGCCCCCCCGGGTATCAGGTGGAGTGTCGCGGTGCTGTCGGAGGGCGGGAGGGGCCGCTCCGGTTCCGGGAGCCGGGGCCGGGCGCTGTCCGTGGTGCTGAGCCGCTGCCCGCCGGTTCGCTCCGTGCCAGCCCCTCCCGTGGGCAGCAGCCGCGCTTCTTCCCTTGCTTGCTTGCTCATTTGTTCACTTTCACTAACAGAAGAGAAAAAGAAAAAAAAAAAAAAAAATCCCCTCTGTGCTAGCTGGTAAGCCTTTTTCTTACAGCGCAATTTGCTGCTTTTACTGCCATTCCCTGACCAGAGGATCCAACAGGGATCAGCACGCCTGAAAAACAACCAGAGCCCTTCCTCCCTGCTACAGCCTTCCTGTCCAACGTCTGTTTAATAACCCGTACACGTTTTAGCTAAAGGCTGTGTCCAGACAGCCAGCTACTGCTAATCATAAAGGCTTCTTTCAGACATATTACCTAAGCAAAGGGAAACTTCACAGGAAAGCATGTTTTTCCTGGGAGAACAGAAAATTTAGCTTTCTTTCTTCTGCCTTAGCTGGAATCAAGGGCCTCTGAATACACATCAGAGATGAGAAAGGCCGATGACAGGGCAATTTGCTAAAACAGCTATTTTCTGCCTAATTTCACTTTAGCACTGTGTATTGACAAACGTGACAGATGTGAGTACATTATTGGTAGAGATATTAAGCCTCGAAAGAAAATGCATAAAGTTTGGATTTTTTCTCTAAAAGCTGGTCACTAATAATAGCTGGAAGATTGTTCCTTTTGGGAGGGGAGTGTTGTGGGGAGAAGACAGAATAAGGAGTCCTGAATATTAGACCTGACAATGAAGCTGCTGAGAGCAGAGTCCTTTAATTTCCTGAAAGTTCAGAAAGACACTATTCTGATTTCCAACAGCATACATTTTGCATTTTGGAATCCACTTTAAACAGAGTTTCTTTAGTTCTAAAAACAGGTGTGCATTCACACCATATAAAAATTTGTTTTGAAGGGGGTGGGGGGAGGAGGGAACATGACATGATTGGGGGTACCCCTGACATGATTGGGGGTACTGAGTGAACGCATCAGACTGCTTAAGAAATGGTCTAAATATTTTTTTTTATTTTCTACCTTTCTCTCTTTTTACACATTGACGATGTTTTCCTAAGGAACACTTTTTCTAGTAAATCTGAAGACAAACATTGTGCACAGTTTTTATGGATGTTTTCTACTTGGTAGAACAAACAATACTTTTAATACTTTGTTTCAGAGGTGTATAAATATATGACTTGTTGATAAATGCTCCTGTAGAATAAAAAACTTGAGCAGATTAATTTTGGTATCATTAGGAGACTTTCGGTAGCATTTTTGCTGCACCAAAAGATAAAATTTATTATAATTAAACAAGTCTGAGCCTCAGACATAAGCTGAAAAAGTGTAAATCTTTCTGAATACTTACGCTGCCAAAAGCACAATTTATACATACATCCACAAACTGTGTCTGAATAGACATCACTTCATGTAGGAATTCTGTATAAACAGCTTTGAGAAAGTAGCCACCCCCACCCCGTTCTTTATTCTGTCCTTGGAGCCAGTAGTTTGGTACTTGTTCCATCAGGGAGTTACCTACCTTTTCGGAATGCTGCTCATTTAAAACGTTGGTGATACATTGTTAATGACCAGATTGTGTGTTCTAGAAAAAACATTGGATGCATTAAGCATAGAACTAATTGTGTAAAATGTAAAATCAGTTCCTGTATAACTCTCAGTTGTTGTCACAGTGGTAGGATAGGGAGATCATAAGAAACAAATGATACACAATTCATTGTATTAATAATTTATAAACACGCAGGGACACTCTCATTGAAACGCTATGTCTCCATTTGTGCCTCTATTTTTATGCTTTGCTACACACAAATGCCAGAATATTCTAAATAAGCATTTGCTTTTAGCAGGGTATAAGTGCTTTGCTATTGGAAATACATGACACACACTTGTGTTACAGAAGAAAAGCCACATCTAGGAAGCACTTCTGATTCTGAAAAGAAATGATCAAGTGCAGTGAAGGTCAAACAGTATAGAGAATGAAAGGCACGCTTCAGAATACCATGCAGGACTGTTCCGTATAACACCTCTTTTCTTTGCAAACATCTGTTTGCTCTGCAAGACAGGAATTGACTACATCATGAATAAAAGCTTGCTTCTTCCTTTCCTTCCTCTCGGAATGTTTGTTAGAAGTATTTTAATATATCAATATTTAACACACATTCTTATATCCACTCCCAGAAGGGCAAATGGCAAGAGCAGTCCCCGGCGGATAATAACAAGCTTGGCACACGTGTGGAAAGAACTGGGCGGAGTGGGGGCATAAAAAAAAGGAAAAAAAAAAAAAAAAAAAAAAAAAAAAAAAAAAAAAAAAAAAAGAGGAACAAAACCGAAAAAAGCGAAGCATAGCTAAATAAATAAAAAAATAAAATAAAATTAAAAAGAAAAAAAAAGAAAAAACATAAAAAACCCCCAAACTGTTTGCGAAGGAATGGTGGCCCCGCGAGCCGGCTGCCCCAGGCGTGTGGTGCTGCCCCGCCCTGCTCCCACGTGGCTGCGCGGGCCCGCAGCAGCGGCTGTCCCGGCGGAGCAGCGCCCGGCGGGGCGCGCTGGGAGCGGCCGCAGCTCCGCGCCGGGCCCGCCCGCCCGCGCGCGCCGAGGCGGCCCCGCGCGGCGCGGCGCGGCGCAGCGCACGCTGCAGCGCGGCGCCATGCGCCCTGCCGGAGTGGCGGCCTGCGCGGCCAATGCGCGGCCGCCGCCTCGCCGGGGCGGGGCCAGCAGGCGGCGGCCGGGCCAATGTGGGCGCGCGGCGCTGCCAGCAGCCTGCGTTGCGCCGGGGTGCGGGGACGCTGCCGCGCGTGGCGCCGGGGTAGGCGTGGGGCGGCTGCCGCGCGGGGGCGGGCGCGGACAGACGGACGCGGGACGGGACGCGGCCGACTCTGGACGGACACACGCCCTCCGCCGCGCCCCCGCGGCCGCGCCGGCGGGCGCGGCACGCAGACGCACGCGCCCCGGCGCGGCGGCGGGCAGGAACCGGGCGGCGGGGCTGCTATAAATCTGCGGAGCGGTCCGCCTCCCTGCGAGGCACGGCGCGGCACCGCACCGCACGGCGTCCCCCCCTACCCCCCCGCGACCCCCCGCGATGCTGCAGTTGGCTCGGGTGGCGAGCCGCTAGGAAGTGACCAGCAGGGAGGAAGGGAGAGAGAGAGAGAGAGAGCGTCTTTAAAATCGCCCTTCCATCCTTCTTTTCTTTGTTCCTTCATTTCTCCCTCCCCTCTTTTTGTTCCATTGGGTTGCGAAAGGAGGGTCGTCCTGTCACTCTCTGCGTTTTGAGTTCTCCCGTTTCCATTTTTTAATTTTATTTTTTTTTATTTTTCCGCCCTAGTGTCGGACTGTTGGGGGTGGGGGTGGGAAAGGATTTTTTTGTTGTTGTTGTTTTGGTTTTGGTTTTTGTTTGATCCTTTTTATAACTGTCAGCAATTTAGCTCTTGCCTGTTGTCTTGAGAGAATTATCCATCTGCCTCATACTCTTTATCGGGAGAACTGCACCGTTACTTTTTTTTTTTTTTTTTTTTTTTTTTAAATAAGCCGACAAGAGGAAGGTAAGTTATGCCTTGATTCTTTACATTATTGTACGTGTGCAATCGGGTCCACGCGATGCATTCCAGAGGTGCATGCCTTGCGGAATTGCGCTGATCACCTGCGTTTGCTCGGTGTCGGCGCGGTTCGTGCCGACCGCGCTAAGTGAGGCAGTTCGGGGCTGTGGCAGCGTGCCCGCCGAGCTGAGTTGCTGCAAGTGTTCGCAGCGTGGGGAGGGCAGCCGCTGAAACCGGGGGACCGCACCGCGCCCACGCAGGACGGCGTGCGCATCCCTACCTGGGCTGGCCCGGCCGCAAAGTTCCCGGCGTGAGCGCGCCTTCCAGCTCCGGATACGTCTCCTTGCGGGGAGTATCCGAGGGGACGGACCCGCACCGCGCGGGTGGAGGGAGACGGTATCACTTTGAGGAGATAAACTCGCGTTTCCAGATTAGCCGGGATAAGGCTCTCCGTGCCTAATTGCATTAGCCGCACGGCGTTCCGTGGCTTCCTGCGGGGCTGGGAGGCGACTGCGTGCCACGGCGCACAAAGACGCGGTCGGCCGTATTGTCAGCGGGTGCGGAGGGCGGGCGGCGGGGTCAGGAGAGCCGCTGAGCTTTCCCGGACAGGAGTCTGTTACCGTCGGGCGGGACAGACCCGTGTCTTTTCGTGGGGATGAGTGACCCGCCGCGGGAGGGAACCCGTCCCTTTGTTCGGGGCGTCGGGGCACTGGGCGGCGGTGCACGGGCAGCGTGGGCGGGGCGGCCGCGATCTCTGTCCGTGGTCCTACCGGGGCGGCAGGGGACACGGACAGCGGTCACCGGTGTGCGCGGGGAAAGTTTGCGTTCGGCAACCGCGGCAGGGATCCTGGCGGGGCTCCGGGCAAAGGGACGGACGGGGCGTCCCATCCTCGGGCGCATCTCCCATCCTCTCGCCCTCCGTCCCCGCGGCGGTGGGAGGGTCCGGGCAGGAGGAGGAGGCGGCGATGGTAAATGCTGGCGCTGCAGCTTGTGCTACCGGCAAAGACCGACCCCGAGCACTGCCATTGTTGTTTAATTTATGCTGCTGCCAGCACGTTACACGGTACCCATCTATTTCACGTACGAAAATAATGAATGTGATATCTATATGAGCGAGGCAAATGGACAGTTGAACCTCAAGTCGTTTCCGAGGCCCGGCTGCGATTCGGTGTGTTTTGACTAGTCGCTGGAACTCTGGGAGGGCGGGGGACACACCAAACCATGCACTCCCAGGGGACGTGACCCCCCCGCCCCTCTACCAACGACACCCCTATGGGCACACGCTGGAGCGCTACGCGCGGAACGAGGCCCCCTCAAGAGCGTAGCTTCGGTGCTTGCGAGGGGCGAAGAGGGGTCCCCTCACTGTCGGACGCCTCCAGGAAACGGGACGGCGCTGTCGGAGCGGCTAATGCGCATCGCAGGGCACGGAGCTCTCGCTATCGCCATGCCCCTTCGGGCGGGCGGCCTGGGGGCTCGTCCGCCCCGCCGAGCCGTTTCCGGAGAGGAGGCACCATGCAGCCTCCGGGGCTCGACACTGCCGGGAAAGATGGCCAGTAGGGCAGCCTTAGGGAGATGAGCAAGCACTGTGGTGTCCTACCTCTGACCCCACCGGGGACGGGGAAGGCAAGCTCCCGCCCCATCCCGATCAGCAGACTCAGCTGCCATGCTCTCCGCCCCGCTCGAAGGTGCTCGGCGGCAGTCGCGCAGGCGGGCCCGCCCGGCCTTGGCTCCGCCAAGTGCCCGCATTCCCGGGGGCGCGGCCCCGCGGGCACGGGGCTTCTTGAGTGGCCGCCGGCAGCGTCACTCAGGCGGTGCCCGCGGGGGCGGGCTGTGGGGGCCTTTATCTGCCCGTCCCCGGACGTCTCCCCTCTGTTGGCGGCAGGGCGTGTGCGGGACTGTTGGGTGGCGGGAGCGGCAAGGCCATCAGGTGAGGCGGCTGCGGGGTGCTGCGCCGCTCCCTCGCGTAGCAGACACCTTTTCCCCAGCCTCGGACGGTAGCAGCGGTAACCACGCTCTGCGAAACTCGCCGTCTCTGCAGAAAAGCGAGCAGACGGACTGCCGGTCCCGGGCTGCTGAAAGAAGGGCGGGTCGAGGGGCTGGGAGCGGAGACGGGGCTTACGGGGAGCCATGCGGTGTTGGCAGAGGCGCGCCGGACGGCGGATTGGCCCCGGAGCAGGAGTGGAGGAGCGCTGGAGCCGGAGCGGGGCCGTAGCCCTTGCGGGGAGCACGGCGGGAAGGCGGGGCGGCCTGGGTTGGGGGCCGCCGGCGCATGGCCGGGGTGCCCCCCACCAAAGGGTAAAGGTAAATCAAGGCGTGTGCGGAGACTTTCACCGGCCTCTACTGCTGTAAGTGACCGGTGGCTTTCCGCCGCTACTGGCTTGTTGCGGTCTGGGTTCCAAACTCTAACGTACTGGCGGTGTTCGATCAAGAGGGGCTTCTTTTTTTTTTTTTTTTTTTCTTTTCTGCGAACGGTTACTTCATCCCCTTCCCGCTGTCTCGTAATAGATGAGTTTAATCACTTTTTGCTTTAATCTCTGGGTTTTGTGACTTGTTTCCTTTGCCCCGCTCCACGCCGCCCCCTTTTTTTAGTGGGATAATAATTGGGCTGTTAAACACTTGTCCTCCGGACGAAGCACTGTTAATAAACTCCTTGTCTAATCAGCATCTCTGAATGACTTTGACCCCATCTATCTCCCTAGCCTGGCCCTACCGCTCCAGCGTCGCTCCCGTTCTCCCCGCAAGCTGCACCTTTCCTTTCCATCTTGTTCGTGTCTGACTTCGCTCTAACCGGAGCGCTCTTGCTCACGGCGGTGCACCTGCCGCGCCCGAGCGCGCCGCCCGGCCCGGCGGAGCCGCGGAGCAGAGGGCCGCGGCTGGAAGGCGCGGGGCGGTGGCTGCCGGCCGAGGGCTGCCCGCCGCACCGGCGGGGCGCGCAGCGAGCCGGGCCGCGCCCGCGGGCGGGGCTGCGTGGCCGGCAGCAGTGCTCCCTCCGCTGGAGAAGGTGCGGCAGCCTCGGCGGAGCGCCCGGTCCTGCCTGGTGCCGGCCTTCCGCCCTGCGCCCCGGGGCAGGCGGTGCGGCGGGTCCCGCCCTGCGAGTGGGCCCTGCTGGGCTGGGGAGTTCCCGCGCTGGAAAGGGCAGCCGGGGGTGGGGGATGGCGGTGGGAGGGTGCACGGCTCAAACGCTTGGTTTTATGTCGGGGGTTCCGTCGAGCTGAGGAGCCGAGTGTTGCACCGGCGTGGCGCGTCCGAGCTTGGTGAGGCTGAGGGGTCGTCGCCCCGTCATGCCCGCTTCTTTCTCGGAGCATTTGCGAGGTTCAATGTATTGCCTGCCTTTTCAGACTGCCCTGCCGCGGAAAAGAAAAATTCCTATCCTTGCCTTGAGTGCGTGGAGAGGGAGTTAATTTTGCTGCAGCTGCGTAACGCTGATAATGAGAACTCTTGGAGCAGCCAGGCAGCTCGGTACCCCTTTCACCTCGTTACGCTTCTCGGTAGCGTCTGTTTAAGTTCAGGTGTTACTTGTTATAACTGGAAAATTGGTAGTTACTGAAAAAAAAAAAATCCAGAAAACACGCAAAATGCGCAAGAAATTTTTTGTTTATAAAATAGCCTTTGATTGCGGCTTATTTAATTGAAGTCTCTGAGACTAGAAGTTGTTGCCATGTTTTTTAAGTTTTGAAGACAGCCTCGGTTGATAAAGTTTAGTAGCTGTGTAGGACTTCAGTGTCTTGTGTTTTTACAGGCGATACTGGAAAAAGTTTTAACGCCTTAAGTATGACTTGAGTATTTCAGGATGTGTGTATTTTCATGAAAAATAATAGATTCCCGATTTTTTTGTGCTGGAAAACTCTGTGCCATTTGACTTTGTCTTTGCTTTGTTGGCCAGTTGTAAATCAAACTGAGGGAGCCTGGAAGGTGTTCCACTATGTGGGCTTGAGGAAGCACAGTGGTATTACAGCTTCAGTTTTCCTCTTTGACTTCCATGAAATCTGAGCCCTGAAGTTACATTCAGGTTTTCTTCATCTTTTTTCTCTGACCTTTCAGAAATGTTATATTAGGGATGATAGCTCTAGCAGTGGACTTTGCGCCTCATTTATAGCAATTATACAGAAATAATTTTGTTTGCAATGATAAAATTGGCAATTCTATATACACTCTATACAACAGAATGTTGCTTAATTGGAGAGAAACGTAGATATTAGAAGGTTTTGCCATGATATATTATTTGTAACTACACACACATAACCTGAAACTACTAAGGAATTTTATTGGATGTATTCAGAGCTCACCAAGCACATCTTTAATGGCCCTTTCAAATGTCTTTTGGATGTACCCACACTGATATTTCTGCTTCAGCACTAGATATATTTATTTTATATTTAAAAATTTTATTTTATTTATTATTTATTCTGGTGGAGTGGTTGATCTTTTCCATATGCAGTGGAGATTTTTTAATTGCTTTAGTCCTTGCAGGGGATATGTCTTAAATATGTTCATATTTACATAAATATCTTCCTATTATTAGGGTAATCATGCTAGTGTAATATTTCTGCATGTAAATTTATTGTGACTTTAACATATTAACGTGACATTGATTTTTATTGTTTTTCCTGCATTTTTTTTAAATGGAAGGGGAAGATTTACTTGCTGCATTTTCAACAATTATGAACTAGCACATTTAAGGCTGAGCTAGGTGATCTGTGTAAAAAATAAACAAAAAAGAAAACAGGTAACAAGACAAAGACAAAAAAGCTTGCAGAGTATGTCCCATGTTTCTAGATGACAATATTCAAACTACAGTGAAGGCCCAAGCTAAATTCTATTAAAGTTCTTGTAATACTAAGGTAGAATTTTTGAGAGATAAAACTAAACTTACTTTAGGTGGGGACTAGGTAGGAAATAGGTGACATGATTTAGTGTTCTAAAAGCCCAAGGAATAGTTCAGCTTTCTCATGCATCTTAAAATAAGTCAGTGGCCCTGCAAATGTAGACTTTGCAGTTAAAAATAGTGCAAGGATGCAAGCACAAGCTTCTGTCTAGTAACAGTGATGCAGAAATGCTGCTTTATAGGTAGAACTCTTTGTCTTACAACATAATGACTTTTGTCATTAATGATTATATTTGTGGCCAGTGATGTTCTTCATAGCCATAAAACTGATGTGAGCTAATGGATAAACGATTTGTGATGAATATACATTTTAATATTGGTTTAATGCCATCTTCACTTCTGCTGAAATGATTTTCTAATAGGTCCTAGTGTCTGTAGAGGACAGTGAGTGTTACCAGCTGTTGCTAACATTGGAAAAGTGTAAGAGAATGTTGCTTAAGGGCACAGATCTTTTTCTGACAGCCTCCAAATCAATTGAAAAATCACGACACTATTCAGCAGGATTAGCTGATGGTGTTCTGAGTTTTGACATCTGTAGTTCCATTTCTGAAAGAAGCTGCTACATGTTTTTTTGATCTTGCCTGTGTAAAATCTACCTAATTTGATGCACTCAGAAGGATTAGTTCTGTTGAAGCTGGCATAAGACAATTTGTAAGTTTTAGCTACTACAGCTGGTGGGCCAGATCAAGATGTTTTGTTGCCTAATCCATGTTGAAATTCTGAAAGTCATGCTAAGTCTCTGGTGGCTAAGTAACTTAAGTAGGCCTCCTGATTCCCAGTGAAGCTCCAATAAACTGCCAATACTGAGCTAGCTGCTTCTGCTCAGTAAGAATTGTTTTTTATTTGTAGGGTCTCTTTGCATCTGATGCTTACATAACAACTGAATGTAGTGCTAAATCTGACAGAATCTGTGGTAAGAGACCTAATCACTGGTTGTTGGTCTTCATTGTATTTGGAAGTGCATACATTTCACGTGGACTTTCTGACAGCTCTGCAGCAAGTACCTCTTGGAAAGATGGCCTCACTGAAACACTTGGCTTTAGTAGTCAGTGTTTTTATATGGACTACAGGTTTTCAGCTTTAAAACCATGCAAAAGAGAAACAGCTCATGGCAGAAATCTTAAGTATCCTTTCTGAGAAACTTACTTAAAAATTCTAATGCCATGTTAAGTTTTTGAAGTAGCTCACAGTCTAAATTTGACTTGGCTGGCAAAATATGTAGAGTTTTAAGAGCAGTAATTACATAATGTGGGAAATTGTAATGGGAAGATCTTACTTTCATATGTTTGAAAATTGTGAATTGGGAACAAGCTGAAGTTTTCCAGATGGGGATTAAACTACTGTTTATTCTCTCTGAGCCTTGTGGTACTCCTTTACTTAAACAACAGGGGTTTTAGTTTGTTTTGGTAGTCATAGTAAGCCCCAGTGTAATGAGGGTTTGAGAAAAGCTATGGTTTCTTGATGAAAGTTGGGATGAGAGTTAGGTGTTTAAATGTGCTGGTAGTGGGCATGCCAGCTGAGGATTAGAATGAGAAGACTTTTAGGCAGTCTTGAACTTCACATAGAATATTGGTGATTTTGATTCTTCGTTCCCTCTTGCAGTTGGGATATTGCTTAAATAGGTCTAGCTGCTGATGAGAAACTGCAGAGATTCTTAGAGTAGATGAAGCTGTAAGACGTTGCAAGAATGGTTTGCTTGCAGTTAGCATAAAACCAGGTATATCCCTGTAAACCCACAGCAGCTGCCCAAATGATGCAAAAGCTGGAAAACAGTGAGGCGGTGGAGCACTTAAAATCGTGTTAAGGACATAAGACACTTTACTCACTTCTTCAGGTGAGTGTGGAGTATAGGTAGAAAGAAAGCATTTATATAGTGGAAAGTAACTGAATCACCATAACATACTGTAAAAAGTGTGCACGTCCTGTGAATACTTACGACCTAAGTACTGGCAAAAGAGGGAACACTTTAACATTTAAATACATTGTAAGACAATCTACACAGAGATAGAAAAGAGTACTCAAGGTGTCCTGGAATATTGACTTGGTGTGTTGAGCAGCCTTTCTGTAGGTCTGTGCTAGCTGTATTTGCTCTGACTGCTCTGGATGAGTTTGTTTAGTTAAGTCCTTACTCAGATTTAGCTGAATGTATTTGTATGGAATGAAACGGCCATTGAATGATAAGGGGAGTACTGATGTTCTTCTGTACCTTAAATCTTGATGTCAGAAAGGAAGTTGGTAGGATTTGTTTTACAATGTGGATGAACAGAATTTTTCTTGGAAATTTAAATAAGTAGATATAGGAAAATGCCTTAGTCAATTCCTCTTATAAGGGTTGAGGAAATTTGGCTGTGGAAGGTAATGTATATTAAACTTCTCTACCAGTAGTGTCCCTGCTGATTGTATTTCACAATACTGATATTACATACTTTTTAAGAAGTAGGGTTATGTATTAGAAGGGATGGTTGGAGTCATCTTTCTGCTATGTGTGTTTTTTTGGGGGTTTTTGTGGGTTTTTTTTAGTTGTTGTTTATTATTTATATTGATGACAATTTGTGCAATATTACCTGGAGGAGGGTAGAGGAGGGCTCAGTTCGGATACTCTATGCCATTTTCAGCTAGGTGCATTGGCATGATGAGGTAGAGATTTCCGTGGTTTTTGCAGGTGTTTAGGCTGTACCTGCATGTCATGGGACATAAACATTTGAAATTGGCTTCTTGGGCTGGCTTTTTCTCTAATTTCTAAATGAGCAGTAGATACGCATTTATGGTACCTGAGGGTTTTTTTTGCAAAAATGTGCTTTTGAGAGTCCTGAGCTTAGACCTGTCTCTCCATATTCTAGGATTTGGCAGTCAGCCTTAGTGGCCAAAAGGCTGTTCCTATGTTATGTTATGGAAAGCTTTCTGTTAACATACCTTAATGTAATGAAAATTGGCTAAGCATGTCATGGTAGTGTGTGTTCTTAATAATGTAGCTATAAAATGCCTTCAAGATGTGGTTCCCTGATTTAGACTTGGTGTGGTAGATATCAAAATATATGAATTAATATCTAAGTACTAGAAAAAGGTCAAGAATTTGTCAGCCTACTATGCAAACTTGGCCTTATAAGCTTGCCACTTCTAGTTTTGTGTTTGTGGCATGTGATTTTTAGTTTCGGTACCAAAGCAGAGAACTTGCCCAGATCTTACTTGTGATTAACGTATTTTCTGAAGGTGTTCTTGAAGTTATGGTCTTATCCCTTGCATGCTATGGGAGCAGCTGTGCCTGGACTTGAGCAGCTTCTTGGGAGAAAGGTGTGCTGAATGGCAAGAGAGTTTTTGATAGCTTGTGGGATCAGTGGGGCAAAAATGTACTTGTTTACCTACAGAAGTAGTTAAGGCTCCTTGCACCGCTGCTCCTGGTGACCTTGTGAGACCTGTGTGCAAAGTGGTGAGGAGGAGGTGTTGCCACAGATCTCTGGTCTAGTAAAATGTGTTTCCTTTAATAGAGAAAAAAAGATGGATGCAGGAGAGAATAGGTATTGTGGCCATCTGGCTAGGCAGAGGGAAAGATTGTTAATGGGGTATTTAGGTTTCTGAAGTTGCTTTGAGCATATGCCTGCATAGCCATTGCACTGAAATGGGCAATATATTGCAGTAATGGTAGCATGCCTGCTTTGTTTATTTTCATTTTGTTTTTGTAATAAAGTCTTTGTTTCAGTACCATCCATTTTGTTTGTCCTCTTGAAATGCTGGAAAATTAATGCTGTGACTTCTGTTTTTATTTATCTATTAGCATTAAATTTCATATGCATTAACCTAGCCCAGTTTAAAGGGCAGAGGAAGATCTTGGGATTTATTTAAATTTTCTGTATCTGCTGTTCATCTCCAGTCCTGGTCCAGCAAGCATAACTAGAGGTGAACATTTACTGGCTGTATATCACAGTTGTTTTAAGGAAGGCTTTTAAATCTTTGAAATTTAAATCTTAAAATCCTAGTACCTGCTATCCTGATATAATTGTAATTAAGGGTATTATTTTTACCTCTAGTAACATGTGTAGAAATCTCATCAGACATCCTGGTGTGGTTCATTTCTACCCAAATAAGCAATTAGAAGCTGCTTTCTGTTTCCAAAAGAGGGACAACTAAAGTAATAACTCTAAAACACCATATGCTGCTTGTAAAAGACTGTGCCTGTATTGCATGCATGCAGTAGAGAAGAAATTAGTGTATTAATGAGATTGACTTTTTAATTTTTATGTGCTTGTACCTTGAGCTACAAGCCCAAAGTGAGGTCCTGACCTAAAACTGCTATTGCTAATCTGGCCAGAGCACCCATTCTGAAGGGAACTGGAAAACTGCTGACAGGGTGAACTGTATAAAGTGAAGAAGACAGTAGAACTGCTTTTGCATTCAGATAGTTAAACTGTGAAACTTGGCATAGCAGTAGCACTTGCTTTGGACTGCATCCAGGGTTGAGATGTTGGTAGGCAAGATGAGAATTACAGCCTCATTAACCAACTGAGTAGCTGAATTTTTTCTGTAACAGTTGAGCAAACTGAAAGAAAATCAAATGGAGTCACGCTTGTCTTTCACTAAAGGCTATTTTTACAAGAAAAGTGATTCTTGTAGTGAAATTCCTCTGAACCTGTGCAGCTGAACAATATAAAAAACAGCCATTTTGGTGGTGATCAGTGCCTTTTTTTTTTTTTTTTTTTTTTTGACATATCTCTGGTGATCACGAATCTCTTCTTTGCTGAAGTGATAACTAGGCTGTTGGTGTTCTTTTTTTTCTGTGGAAGGTTTCATTGAAGGTTTCAGTTGTTTGAGATAGGGACTTTCTACATTGAGTGGTATAACACAGATGAAAAGCTTTGTGCAGCCTAGTCTAGTGAAGTCACTGCTGATGACACAGGTGTTGGAACTAGGTGATTTGAAGATTACTTCCAACCCAGACCATTCTGTGAATCTACAAGGATTTCTGTGCAGGTTTGGTAGTGTTAGAAGTGTAGAACTAACTGTTACAAAAGGAGTAATCTTGCAGATTTTGCCTGTGGCAAAAATAAAACCTGTTTATCTTTTGTGGATATAGTTGTTTTTTTTAATCTTTGTGATTATGGTGTATTGTGTAACCAGGTGAGTGAGGATTAATTGTTTAGAAACATTTTTAGGTGTTCTGAAACAAGGAATGTCAGTGCTTCTGAAGAAATGCTAAGTCAAATTGCCTGTCTTTGGAGTTAATTGCATAGAATGATTGAATGCATCAAGTTTCCTGCTTGAAGCAATGCATGAGAACAAAAAATGAGTTGGTCGTTTTTGTAGGAGAAGTTTCTTGGTTTTTAAACTTAAATTACCTGTGCAGTATCAGATTTAGCTTACACTTCTGCATATCAATCCTGCGTAGTCTGTGTGTACTGGTTGTCCAAGATCAGGGACCTAATTTTTGTGGCTGCTGGTACTACTTGCTTAGTTATCAATATACAGAAAATTAATGACCATCTAACTGTAGCTGTCTTCCTCCTCTTCCTCCTGTTTTATGAATTGGGTTGACTTGTGCTTTTACAATTTGATTTATGTATCTTTTCATGACTTGCTTGACCTAAGATGGTTGTGTTTTTATCTGCACACATCTCAAAAAATCTGATTGTTTATCTGATTGGCTATTAGGAAGTTCTGTAGACATGTGGTTATTCATATGTTCAGTCCAAATTAGGATAACTGTGAGTAAACTGCTATCAAGTGCAGTACATGCAGGCAGGATTTCACATTGGCCTACACAAAAGGATTTGAAATGGTACGGTCAGGAACAGCATGATACTGCTCGGGCAGCTTTGAACACTTGAATGTTTGCCATTTGTGATGTGTATAGACTGAAGAGTTAGTTAAGCCTCCTTAGGAAAATATGGAAATTGTACAGCTGGATTAATAAATAGGATTAAGAGCCTCAGTTCCATGAAACATGAAAAGTATAAGAGATGAAGGTACCTTTTCTATCTGAATGCTATATGAATAGTTTGAGTGGTGCCTAGATTTTGCTTGTTACCCAAAAATTTATGACTTTGTAAAGCTAATCAGCCTCCTGATCTGTCTGTTTAAGGTGTGCTTGACTTGGTGTAACTTTTAATGCTGTTTGAAAACTCAGCAGACCTGGCAGTGATGCCAGCAGGACTAGGGGCAGAAAGTCCTGAGCCCTGGTGGGCAGCAAGCTGAGTTGGGCTGTAGAGATGGGGTGGGGGAAAGCTTTTCTTTCCACAAGAACTGATGGGCAGTGAGCCTGGTGTTCACAGAGATGGATAGTGCTGTTTTCCTTGGAGGGTTTTCAGCCCTTGCTGAAGGCCTGAGCAGTCTCCCCACATGGCTGATGTTGCTGTGGGTGGGGGGTGAGGCTGGGCATGACCTGAAGTTCGTACTGACCCAAATGACTCATCCGCCTACCACTTCTGCTGACAAAGCAAATGCATTTGCTGGACTTAGAACTCTGGCGTGGCAGAGTTTGAGTCTTGTCAGAAAAAAGAAACAAGCTCAGCTGTGATTGAACCAGAAACACCAGCATGGTATGAAATTACTGATTGTTCTTACGAGGGCATTTCAAGGTGAAATTCAGTCATTTGCACAGTTTTAACAGTTCTAATGCTGCTTTGACACTCTTCTAGTCCTTCAGTCTTTAGGCATTTGGGATACTAACTGGACAAATAAAACACTTAGCTACTATATGCTGCCCTTAAGAATCTACTTTATACTTAAAGCATATAATCAGCACTCTTTCAACAAACTTTCATTAATGGTAGTAGACCCAAATGTTTACTAATTCTTAGGGGTTTTATGACACTGTTCTTTTGAGAGAAAATAATTTATTATTAAATAATTATTAATTTTTAATTTAAATTATTAAAAGAATAAATAGTAATTTCCAAACTTGTTTTCCTGGTGAGGATCAGCCTAGAGGTGCACAAATTTTAAAGTAGTCATAAGAGCCCTCTGGGAGCTAAGATGTACCTTTGCATGAACCACTTGAGGGCAGTGACTGTTAGAAGGCTTTTCTGAAAATCCTTATGGGATTTTCATAACACCGTTAGTGAGATGTTAGTGATGGCCTGTCTGTATAAGAGGTGAGTTATAACAAGCAAGTTACTGGCCAACAGTGGCCCAATCTGTGTAAAGTAGAAGATATTCAGAGTGGTTGCTTGTATAACAGTTTAAACGTGGGGCTTGCTGCCTTTTCTTTGGTTTGTTTTTTTGATTTAATTTTGGTTTTTTTGAGAATATTGTTTCAGATGGTAACGGGTGTTTTGGACACACCTCTAGGAGAGTACATCTGAGTTTTGGCCTTGTTTGGACTTTTCAGAGACAGGATGTATGGTGTCCTGTGGATCAGGGTGTCTTGGCAGGGTAATATTTGTCTTTGCTTGTTAGAAAGCTGGCAGAGTAGGAGAGGAAGTGTTGCTTAAAAGGAGATGAAAAGTGGGAAGGTGTGGCTAATGAGTCGGGAGATAGAAAATGGCTGTAAAGATTGAAGCAAGCCTGTTCATTGCCAGTATCAGTCTGATTTATTTTATGGTATTTTAGACTTTAATATCCCTGTTTATCCACATGTAACTTCTGCATTTCTAGCTTCCTGATTTCTGGAAGTGGCTGTGGCATTATATAGTTAAGTGGTAACTTAAAGGCGGGAGGCAAAGGACTAGGTACATAGATGTGCTTTTATGCAAAGGGAACTTCTGTATAGTAACTAAAAACTTGGTCTAAAACTACTTTTGACAATAACGCTTCTGTCACATACTTCTGCACCCAGTTATGAACTGGTAATGTGTGAAAGGCGTGCATCTTTGCCAGTTAACAGTGTGACCACAACTTGTTTGTGTGAACAGGACTTTATTTGATAGCCATTGTTCTCCTATACATTGTTGTATTATAGTAAGTGATCTCAGGAGGCAAGGATTGCAGATAGTTAAGATATTGCTTCTGGTTCATGTATTTTAATAATAGCTAACTGCCCTTTTTCTGTATTTACTCTGGTTCAAAATTATTTAACTTGAAATATGATATAGACAATTGTCTTAGACCTTGGAGGTGGGAAGAAATGTGGTGGAATGTGTGTTTAAGCAGCTTATGTCAGTGTCTTCTGCAGGATAAATAATAGTGGTCATGAAAACCAGGTAACTACCTGGAGGGTTATGGAGGATTGGAAAACATGACTGAGCATGAAGTTGTTCTTCAACTTTACCTTCATATTTATGTGTTCTTCCCTACCTGCTGTCCTTTGAGTGAAGTAATGTGAGTGGCCTCTAAAGGCACTGAAAAATAAGGATCATAGAATGGTTTGGGTTAGAAGGGGCCTTTAGGTCACATACTCCAACTGCCCTGCAAAGAGGAGGGACATCTGAGTTTGCTCTGAGTCCCATCTAATCTGACCTTGAGTATTTCCAGGTATGAGGCATCTGTCACCTCTGCAGGCAGCCTGTTACAATGTTCTGTCCATCCCTAGGTGACAGGCACACTGTACAGCTTGGTGTTGGCAATCTTGACTTGCATTTCACCTCATGGCTGTTCTTCCCATGTTTGGACTGTCTGTGAAGATCAAACCCATAATGGTTGCTGTAGTCATGCTACATCTTAAAATGTGTGTTAAGATGAACAAGAAATTTGTCTCCTTAAATTAGAGGAGTTAAGTGGATCTAAAGCTGCTTGTGTGGGACTGCTAGAAACTAGCCATTGTAGTGTTATTTCAGAGGATTGTAGTCGGTGGCACAGGCTCTAGTTGGAGGCCTGTTCCTAGTCCTGTCTCCCAAGGTCCAATAGTGGGCCCAGACTAGTGTTTAACTAGTTTAAGTGTTTAAATTACCCATCAATGACTTGGGTGAAGGGGCAGAGGCCTCCTCAGCAATTTCACTGACAACACAAAGCTGGGAGGAGTGGCTGATACCCAGAGGAATGTGCAGCCCTTCAGAAGGACCTCAACAGCCTGGAGAGATGGGCAAAGAGGAACCTTCTGAAATTCAGCAAAGGCAAATGCAGGGTCCTGCACCTGGGGAGGAACAACCCCAGGCACCAGCACAGGCTGGGGTGACCTGCTGGAAAGCAGCTCTGGGGAGGAGGAGCTGGGGGTCCTGGTGGGCAACAAGCTCTCCATGAGCCAGCAGTGTGCCCTGGTGGCCAAGAAGGCCAGTGACATCCTGGGCTGCATTGAGGAGCAGTGCCAGCAGGTCAAGGGAGGGATCCTGCCCCTCTAGTCAGCCCTGGTGAGGCATCACCTGGAATGCTGTGTCCAGTTCTGGGCTCCTCAGCACGAGAGAGACATGGAGCTCTGGAGCAGGTCCAGCAGAGAGCAGCAAAGAGGATTAAGGGAGTGGAGCATCTTTCTTACGGGAAAGGCTGAGGGAGCTGGGCCTGTTCAGCCTCCAGAAGAGACAGCTGAGGGGGAACCCCATCAATGGCTGTGAGTACCTGAAGGGAGGGTGTCAAGAGATCAGAGCCAGGTTGTGGTGCCCAGCAATAGGATGAGAGGCAAAGTGCAGAAATCAATGCACAGCAAGTTCCACCTGAGTAAGAACTTCTTTACTGTGCACTGCACACTGGAACAGGCTGTCCAGAGAAGTTACAGAATCCCCCTCACAGATACTCTCGAGAACTGTCTGGATGCAATCCTGTGCAATAGTGCTCTAGGATGAAGCTACTAGAGCAGGGAGGTTGGACAAGGTGACTAGCCCAGCCTCACCTGTTCTGTGATTCACTTCAGTTAATGTTTTGGCTTAACAGAATTAGTGGCAAAGTCTTGTTTTCTCTACCTTTCTGATTCCCACTTTTCTCCGGAGAAGTCTTATTGCTCAGGATTTAATCCTGAGAGTCATTTTGATGCATTGGAGTGACCAAACACAGATGGTGGTGTGGCTAGCAAGTATCCAACTGTGCAAATATGATGTGGGAGTGATGATCTGAAGAATCTTGCTCAACCTGTGCAAGCTGCTGAATCCAGTCATGAAGTACAAACGAAACTTGAGGAGCCTGGATAGAGACTGAAATTGTAGGGAAAGGTAAAACTTCCAGTTGTCTAGTAGTCAGATGAAACTCTTGCATGTCCTAAGTTATTGCTTCTTCTGTGACTAAATGTTGAGGTTGTTCTGCCACAGAGGCTCCTTGCTTACATATAGGGGAGATCTTCAATCTCATCCTCTCCAAGTAACATCAAGAAGGAATTGTATACAAGGAGTACTTGATCACCCTCTTCTAGAGAAGCTGACATGAATTTTTAAACATCTTTTCAGTCCAGTGAGTTATAATAATTTTACAGCTTAATTAAAAATAGCCTCTCCTCAAGGTCCAGTTCTGTAACAAACCAGGACAATGTCATTAATGTATTAAGGAGAGTGTCACTTGACATGCTCTTATGGCAAGCAGCTGGCAATCTCTATGTCTCTTTCTCTAAAAGCATGCTTTGTGACAGTTACCTGCAGTATACTTTTCTGGAAGTGCTTTGCTGTTTTTTAATAGGAAATGCTTATGACCAGTGTACTGTAAAGGTATAGCCAGAGCACAGCCTTTCGCTGTCAATATTTTCCTGTCTTTTAAAATACTTTTTATTACGAAACTTTCTTCAGCTTTCTTGAAACCTGCAGTACTACTGCTGTGTAACAGTAAAATATCGTTGGAAATGATGCAAGAACACAGACCTGTGTTCTCTTCTTTCTCTACGACTCATGCTTGGGCACAAAATGAATTGTATTAACATGGGTTGTAGGTGACCAGGGGTTTTGTATATTTCCCACTTTCATTTGTGAGAAGCAGGTAGGAGGTGTTTTTTGAAGTTGTCTGATGTACATGTCATACTGTCTGATTTGGAGATAGAAGTGGTACCTGTGAGGACTTCAGGTAGCTGTGTTTGCTGTGGGGCCAGTGAGAAAATTATTGATCCTGCAGTTGTATGCTCCTCAATTCAGTAGCAGTAAGCTACTGTTTTTCATGTTAAGGTATCAGTTGTCTTCTTTTTTCTGTATATATCCTCTACTGAATTAATGTAAGATGAATCAAGAAGTGGAATATGCAGCTGGGGTGGTGGAATTGTGTGGCTGATGTGCTGTATGGAGCTCCCAAAAGCAGAGGTGGCCTCTTGTGAATAATTGTGGCTGGTTTTGGTGTGTGTTTTTTCTCCTCCTCCAACATTTACTAAGCCAATAAGACACTGGTAAGGCTACAAAAGCCAGAGACACTGATTGTGTTGCAGGACTGTTTCTGTGTTGTTCTTCATGGCTCCTTGTGCACAGTGTGTGATGTTGGAAAGCCATATTCCGTGTGAAAAATAAGAGTGCATTGAATTACCAGCAGAATTAAGCTCAGTGTTTGATTTGTTCAGTTTTAATTATTTGCTTTTTGGTATGGATCTGTTAAACAGACATATCTGTGTTTTGTGATTGGTATTTGGTGAATTCAAGTTGTAGATACTAAACTAGAAATAATTGAAGATGTTTGACTCGAGTGGTGTTACTGGACTGTTATCCAGTCTTTTTCTCCTTTATCATTTTGCAGCAGTGTTTTAAAATTTCTCATTGTGGCATCCATCAGGACTGAGGGTGGTGGATTGAATCAAAACTACAGTAACAGGCAAATAGTTCGAGGTGCTTGGTAGCTCCAGCACTGGAGAGGAGGTGGCTGTAACAGAGAAACTCAAGTGTACTCAGTCTAACAGGTGCTCCGTGCAGGATGGGATTAAGCAGATGGGCATGGTGACCATGGAAGTAGCTCAGTATAATACAGCTGTAAAACAGTGCTTTCAGGGGATGTCTGTGGAGACTGTGAAGAATTACATGGGCAAAATCTGATGTGTGCAGGGGAAAAATCCTAGAAAGCCAGAACAGTGATGATGAACGTGCACAATGGATCATGCAACAGTTGCTCTTTGAGGCAGTTTCCTTCTGCTTCAGTTCATTCCCATGTGTGTTTTTGCCCTTCTTTTTATAGCTGGCATGCAGCTGTTTCTTAGCATTGAAGAATTCAGTTCTGAAGCCTCTGTAAAGGCATGTCAAGTCTTGCCTGTGTGTGGTTGGTAAAGAGGCTGTCACAAACTGCCTTGAGGAGGTAGACTGCAGTAGAAATGTCAGACAAGAGCTGGAAAGGTATACCAACTTGATATTCAAGGAGTTGATAAAAAATTTTGAAGCATAAAGCTTTATTTTCCAAAATTTCTTGTTAATTGGTAGCTTGTTATTTGCATTGATTTCCTTAGGAAATTAAGGTTGTGTCGGCAGCACTCTTTAGAAATAAATAGTGTCTTGACACAGGTGTTGTGTTTACTTATCTATTTATGCTGGTAACAGTGGCGAGTCTGTAAGCTTGTGGGGAAGGTGGGACTTTTTAAGAAAAAAATAGGCTGTTCTCCTGAGCATAAGTGGAGTGCTTTATGTACTCTTCAGAACACTTGTTCTGGTCTGTTTTCTAGAATGTATTTCATCTGATAAACTGGAAAATGGAATTGCATGTTAAGTGGAGAACTGAAAATAGTTGTAATATAACAGTTCATAAATGAGTTCATAACGAGTTCATATTGAGCTGATTTTAGAAATTGAGTGTTGGTTTGCCAGGTAGTTTTTCTGGAGTCTTGTGTTTGTTGACTCTTTTTCTGTTTGTGTTGGTTAATGGTGCAACACAAGTATATCCTTTGTTTTACTGTTGGTGCTTTCTCTAAGGGTCGTTTTAAAGGTATCAGTCCATCCACAGGATGTATGGGTGTTATATTATCTTTTTATCCCAACATTCGTGTGGATTATGTCACAATTCTATTTGGAAACTTGACTAAAAATAAAAAACACTAAACCAAAAGATTACTTAACAACACCTTGGTCAGAGCAATAAAGTCTTGGATATTCCTTAAGTATCTCTTTCACATTTTCTCAGTGCCTTATCTTGCCTGTTAGTGTTGCTGTTTACAAAATTGTGGAAGGTAAAAGTTGGTGTGTAGGTGTACTATAATGTATTCCAGTGCAAATGCTCTTGAATGTTAATGAAATACTGTATAAGTGAACACTGTTTGTCATTACAGGTGAAATAATAGGATGACATGGAAACATATGAAAAGATCTTTCTCTAGTTGCAAGACAACAGAAGGACAGATGTGATGTATTCTTGTTTTCAGTGCTGTTCTTACTGACTGGAGTTGATGCTAGTGGTTAATAGCCCTCTACTGCGTAGTTTAGCTTTTTAAATATATTAAAATTTATCAAAGGTACTTAAGGTATATTAATGACTGAAATTATTTAGATTGGCAGGCACTTCTGGAAATCCTCTAGTTCAATCCTTAGTTTAAAGCAGAGTCAGCCTAGAGCAGGCTGTCTCAGTCAATGTCCAGTTGGGTTTTGGATGTCTCCTGCTCTGACCAGAAATCTGTGCTCTCTGTGGCATTGTTCTGTGCTTGTCAGTGTTAGTAGCTGTGGGAATAAGTTCTCATATGTTTAAACATATGTTGTCCTGACGCTGGATACCTCTAAAAAGTGTGTATTAACCTTCTTTACGCCTCTCCATCTGGTATCTCTTTTGGTCTTAACAGTAAAGATCAAGGCTAAAGACAGAAAACTCAGCTTCTTCCATGTCTATTGTCACCAGATTCTCTGCTCCATTCAGCAGAAGGCCCACATTTTTTGTAGTCTTTCTTCTGCGTTGCATTTTTCAGACAGCTTTCTAAAGCTGATATGTCTTTATCAATAAGTTGTATTAACTGCAGCTGTTTTGAAGTACAAATTGTGTAATCAATGAGCTTGCTAACAGTTTAAAAAAAATGCACAGAATTATTTTTCCTCCCTCTATATTAAGATACAGGTGCTTGATTTTTTTAGAGTTTGTGTGATTGGCTGGTTTTAGTTCTGCTTTTCAAACTCTTAACATAAAGTAATATAAAAAATATCTGTAAAGAGCCTTAAAATAAATTTCTCTGATGTACTGAAAAGCTACCATGCTTTCCATCTTATCGAAGAGTAGTTAATATCCTTGTGTTTAAAGGTGCAACTTGGGTAGTAGTTTAAAATAGTGTTACACCATGAGTTTCTTCTGCAGGATGTTAAGCTATAGTTGGAGACTTAATGTGGTATGGAGTGCATTATTTGGTACTCTTTTTTAAATTAGTGTTTTATTTGTAATTTACTTTTCGTATTGTGAGTTTTGTGACAAGGATGCAACTAGAGATCTGGTTTTGGAAAAGCTTTGGATGTGCAGTACCAGCTAAGCTCTTGTTTTGAGGACTTGCGTAAAGAATGTGTCTGGTTGGTCCACGTGAAGTTATTTTTGGCTTTGGCAGAAAGTAGGTAACCATCAGATATGTCTACAGTTTGATTTTGATCTCAAATCTTTAGTGGAAAAACTTTGCACTACCTAAACAATTGTTTAGATAGAAAAAAAAACAACAAAAACTTGCCTTTTTCAGAGGAGGAGTAAAGTGTATTTGTAATCAGTAACATCCTCTAATAAAATGCTGAGGACTGGAGACTGTTGATAACTGAGTACATTTGTGCTAGGCTTGTTATCTGCTAGAAGCTATCACTAAATCTCAGGGAATGTTTTTGCCACAGCTGTCTCCTCATCATTTTTGCAGCCTTTAACCAAAAATTTTTCGAGGGTAAGAGTTCTGTCTGCATAAGCTTGTTAGAGAAGCTCATTTTCACTGTGTTCAGGCTTTAATACTAACATAATCCTTGGAGTTCTAATCTTCATGCAAGACTGTTTGAATTGTATTGGAGTCTGAAATTATATTAGGTGGCTCTTACTTAGAGAGACTGCTTTTCTTTTCATAAGTTTTTGTTCTAGTTAAGAGCTTAATGAAAGAAATCCTGATCTTTATTATTTCTTGGAAATTTTGCCTGCATGCTGGCATTTATCTTTTCTATTTGTGTTTGACATCAAGGATGCTACATTATGGCTTTCTGTCTGTGAATGGATGTACCAGTAAAAATTACAGATAATACTAAAGGCACAAGTAATTTTCTTGTTACAGAAATAGCTAGGTGTCTTTTCTGAGTCAGTGCTCTAGTATCACTCCTATTTTTGACAAACTCAAGCATTTTGTCATCCTAAATTAAATTAATTCTAAATAAAGGACAAAAATACTACTGATGAGACTAGAAATAAACTTCCACAAGTTTTTGAGCTCAGCAAGAAAGTTTTGTGGTACTTGTCAAAGTCACCCCTATAAAAATCATAAAATGGTTTGAATTGGAAGGTACCTTAAAGATCATGTTGATATAACCCCCTGCCATGTGCAGTGACACTTTCCACTATACTAGGCTGTTCAGAGCTTCATCTAGCCTGGCCTTGAACATTTCAAGAGATGGGGCATTCACAACTCTGGGCAACCTGTTCACCTCATAGGTGCCTCATCACCTTCACTGTAATTGTTTTCTTCCTAATATCTAATCTAAACCTTCTCTCTTTCACTCTGAAGGTATTTCCCCTTGTCTTATCGTACTTGCTCTTGCAAAAAGTCCGTCTCCATCTTTCTAGTAGGCTTCCTCTTGGTGTTGGTCACCCCAAAGCGTTTTCTTCTCCAGGCTGAGCAATCCCAGTTCTCCTAGCTTTTCTTTGTAAGAGAGGTCCTCCCTCCGTCTCTCTGGCAGACTGTGGGCCTTCATCTGAACTACATCTTAACAGGTCATGTCCCTCCTGTGCTGGGACCCCAGAGCTGGATGCAGTTCCAGGTGGGTCAGAGCAGATCAGAGGGGCAGAATCCCCTCCCTCCCCTGCTGCCCACGCTGCTTTGAATGCAGCTCAGGACACGTTTGGTTTTCTGGGCTGTGAGTGCTCATGGCTGGGTCATGTCCAGCCTTTCATCCACCAGCACCCCCAGTCCTGCTCACAGGGCTGTTCTTGATTTGTTCATTCCCCAGCCTGTGTTGATACATAGACTTGCTGTGACCCAGATGCAGCACCTTGTACTTGTTCTTGTACCTTGGTCTCATTAAATCCCATGAGATTCCCACTTTACAACCTTGCCCAGGTCCCTCTGGATGGCATCCAGCGCTATTTTGACAAGTTTAGCCATTGAGAGGTGAGAGGAAGGAAATGGTACAGCATGCCAAAGGCATGATGATTAGAAGTATCTTTATATCTCTGGGTAGGCTTTGTAGAAAATACTGTAAGTTCTGGGCTTTTACTGTGTGGAGCATGCTGGTTTTGTCTGGGGTAGAGTTAATTTTCTTTACAGTGGCTAGTATGGAGCCATACTTTTGTACAAAATATTTATGTACTTGTGCTGAACACAAGTACTGCCACGCTGATGAGGAAGTTGGGGGTTAATGGGAGCTTGCTGGGGGAGATACCACCAGGACACTTGACCCAAACTGACTGAAGGGATATTCCAGATCATATGGCATTCTGCATAGTATATAAAGCTGGATGAAGGGGAGCTTTTTGTCTTCCCAAGTAACCATTACATGTGATGGTTCTCTGCTCCCCTGGAGATGGCCGGCTTAGTTTTTAGTGACGCAGATAGGAACTCCTGTGCTTTAACAGGTTTTGATTGAAATAGGTTACCGTTGAATACAAGAAACAGCAAATGTCTGATGGCTATTTCCATAGCAAAAAAAGAGTGATGAAAAGTAGAGGGTGGGTAGTCTTTCAGAGTAAGATTAGGCTTACAGCTTGAGGAAAACAGGTCCAGTGAGCACATCCAAGCTTTCATGACTCTTAAGACTTAAGCTCAGAGGCGAACTGGCCATCTGTTTTAGGCTGTTTATAACTGCCAGTGTTTAAATAACTTCATTGTGTGCCAGAATTTTGAGTCCTGTGTACCAGTTGAGCTGAGCAGATGCAGAGAATAGAAAACAGAATCAAAAGCATTTTGGCAGTCTGTACAAAAAGGAAGTGTTATGAGCTAAAGAAAAGTTACTATTTTGTGCCTTATGCCCATTAACACTTCCAGTAAGTTTGGATCATTCATTATGTGAGATTTCCTGGTTGTGAGACAGTGTTATCCCTGTACGACAGATTGTGCTGAGGAGGAAGGTGAGCATTTAACTCAGTGAGACAATGGATTGAAAAAATCCATATAAACAAACTTGAATGCCAGTGAAATACTTGATGCATGAAACAGACTCTAAAAACTGACTTAATAAAGGGATTGAATAGGGTGGTAATTTGGGAAACGTGAAGTTGCATGTTTGACATACCCTGTCCTGGTTTTTTTTGTTCTTTTTTTTTTTTTTTTTTTTGAGGTTAAGTGTCTTTTCAGACACCAGGTAGTAGGTTACACAGTGAGTTGGGTATCTAGTGGGTCTGGACTTGTATTTTTTTTTAACTCAGTTTTTTCTGTATGGAAACAATTGCTCTTAGTGATTTTTTTTTTTTTTTTTTTCCCCACAGAGAATTAAGGGGAGCTTTTTGAAGTCTCTTATGTGACAGTTTATCTGCTTAGAATTGGATGGGGTTGTTGGTACTTGTATATGAAGATTAAAGGAAACCTACTTGAAGAAACAGCTTGTCTCTTGCAGCATTTCTTGTGCCAGAGGTTTATTGGAGCAATGTCACAAAGCAAATGGTTTCCATAGATTTGAGGTATAAAACTGTTGATGCTGGTAATTATGAGTACTTTTGATGCCTGTAGATAGCTGCTGGTTGTCTGTCAAATTTGAGGTTTTTCATACTTGTGCAAACACAAACAGTTGGACTTCTAAAACTTAAGGTGTAGAAAGAGTTGCCATTTTATTTTGCTTACAGTTGCAGGTGGGATGTCTCAGGGATTACTGATATGAAAAGACAAAAGAGAACTACAAGGCTGCTGGATATTTCACCCGAGAGTGCCCTGGATAGTTAACCCATAGTTATATGGGGGGTTTTATCTTCCTGATTTGTATCTTTTGGCAAATGTATACTGCTCATAACAATTTAGGGGGGTCATTGTCAAGCTCTGACTTAGCACAGTGCCCTAGGCACAAGGGAGATCTTCTGTGGCAGCAGTGAAAGAAGGGCTTTTGCAGTGCTCAGACTGAGGAGAAATGAAATAGTTGGACTGATGTGTTAGTAAAGTCAAACATAACATCCTGGGTATCTTGGATATTGCATTGCTGACACGTGAGATCAGATATGTCTATATTCTGCCCATCTTTCAGGGAAAGGTCCCTTGCAAGAAGGTCATGGTCCAGAGCAGCTCGCTCCACTTAGCCCTGCTTGAGAAAGACAGTTGCACTCAGTAGTCTCCAGAGGTGACTTCCAACCCTGAATGATCACTGTGTGAACCTGTGGTTTAGGTGGTCAGATATTCAAAGAATAGAGTATGTGATGCTTATTGAACTTGGGAAAAACTTGTGTGAAACAGCACATGTAATTGCTGGAGCAAGTATGGAATTTGAAATGTGGCAGGGTCTGCAAAGTCAGGCTTGCAAGTGTAAAGTCTTGTCTGTGTTGTGTGTAGATTCTTTAATCTTCTCTTCAGCTAGCAACAAGAACAGCAACAAACAAAACAACAAAAAGAACCCACCCCCAAACAAAAAAAAAAAAAAAAAAAACCACCTACGAACTTGTTGAATTCTACTTTTTGCAGGTGAATTTAATAAACAAAGGGATCGAGCATTAATATTGTTCCTTACGAGGATGTTAGTTTTTTTCTCTTTTAGTAAAAATACAAATTTGATGTGATAACTTCAGAAAGTTCTCCAAAACCAACTCTCTAGGGCTAGAGAAAAGGTGTGTTATGTAGCCAAGGTTTCCAAACAAGATAAGTAGTCAAATCTAGGTGGTTTGACTAGCCACTCAGTAGCCACTGACAGTGTTGGGATATGTACTGTATATAGAAGCCGTTTCCTCAGGGTTGTTGAGACACACCCAGTTAGACCAGGCTGTAAGGGTTGACAGCTGATAGCTTTTTTGAAAAATGTATATGAAGCTTTCAAATATGCAAGGCTTGGAAGTCAAGATTAGGTGTAATAGAGGGCTCTGAGCAACCTTGAGCTCACCTGATGAAGATTTGTTGTTTTCTTGTTATTATTTTTGTTGTATTGTATTGTGCTTTTAACATTTTATGTCAGTTTTTACTTGGGATATCCTTCTCTTCTTGATGCATCCTGCAAATATTTATAATAAAATGCTAAGTTGTTGAGGCTTCAGTTCCTTTATTTTTAAGCTTTCAGAAGCACTGTGTTTTGCTAGGAAAACTTGACTCATGTTCTTTCTGGTTTGTAGTCTTGTACAGCATCTTGTACAGTCTTGTCCGTGTTTGGGGGACACAGCTTCATGGAGTGAAGGAGTCATGGAGGTGGTAGCAAGAGTCCTCCATAATGGACTCCCAAGATCCCAGCTTATGTGCTGTTCAGTCATTGAATCACAAACACTTGGCTAAAAACCAGAAGGAACAAGCAGTCCCAGAAGCAGATTGCTCCCCGAGGTGAACAGAATCTGCTAGGTCAGCTTACACTGGTGCAGTTTATTCTGGATCAAGTAATCCAATTGTGATAGACTTGTAAAACAATTGATGCCACTTTCTCCACTTGCTTTTCAAGTGCACTCTCTGCCAGCTGAATTATCTCTACCACTTACTGCTTTCTTAGCTCTCTTGAAAGATTCCTGCTGCTTCTTTTCTGTGCCCTGTCTCAATAAATGCAGAAATTCACCTTGAGAGTCAGACATCTTCTTAGTGCCTCAGAAAAGGGCCTCGCTAATAATGTGTAGCTAATCCACTTACTGTAGTGGATTTTGTGGAGAAATATAACAGTCTGTATTTTGCATAGGCTAAACACAATGTAACAGACTGGTATGACACTTACAAGACTATACCACTTACTGTTTTTTAAATTACTGGAAATAAGAATACTTTTTGTGGATTTTTTTTTCTCCTCTGCCATTTCATACAAGTTTTTGAGTTACTATTTAGAGACACTTTCTCACCTGACACTTCTGTTTGTTTTGGGACCCTGTGGGAGGTGGTAGGGAGAGAAATAGTTGGTACCTGTGTTGTAAATCAGCTGTAGGAAAGGATGTCGCTGAGCATTTCTCTTTTTTTAAAATTCTTGGTAAATCAAGTGGTTTTGGAATTATGTGAAAAATTGAAGTGGAAGGGGGAAACATTATTTCTAATTTTAGCCTGTAGTGCTTGGGCATACTGAGATATTTCCAAAATCCCTGTTAGTATCTCTTCCTCTATAAGACTGTTTAAAGGTGCTCTTGCTGTGTGTTAGACCTTGATGTGTGGTTAATTTACCTCTTTTCCTTGAGGTTTACTGGCCTTCCTTCTGAAGAGTTTACTTAAGAATATTGACTTAATTGCACATTTTCTTTGATAAATGAAGTAGAAAGCTCAACACTCTCTGTACTGTTGCACAAAGTCATTTATTAACTTCCTGGAATAAAATGCTTTTCCCCTCAGTCATTGTACCCCATGTGTTTGCAAATCTTTACATGTGTTATACATGCTTCTGAAACAGGAGTACAGCTGTTGAGTAAATTGGTGAAGTTTCTTGTTTTCAGTGTGTCACTTTTCTGTTACCAGAATTGGGAGACCTTTAATCTTACTGATTTTTTTTTTTTTTTCTTAGACAGTGGTTTTTGAAGCACCTGGTGGGAATCTGTCTTAGTCAAAGCTGAAAACATTGAGTAGCTTCTGAGGCTTCTGCACTACATCCCTCGCTTCCCTCTCTCCTTTCTGACATACAAAGAAGAAGGTGAAGCAAATGCATTTAACTTAATCTTTAATACTTCAATTTACTCACTGTGCTTTTTGATTTATTTTTTACATACTTTTCTGTTTGAGACTGGAAAACTTGCACATGGAAAAGTACACATGAAATTTTGGAGAAGGATATGGATGAAGCTCCTGATGTAACCCTGGTCATAAAAAAATGAACTTAAACTTACTAGTATATCAAAAGCCAAATTCCCAGTGGGGAGAACTGACGATATTTTAGAGAATTAAGCTTGGTTTTAGTAATCTGTCACTGAGACTTCCCATGCACTATACAGATTTGCTTATTTTAAATAAAACTTTGGCATAATTCTTTGTGGGAATCCTATCTCACATGTGTGAGCATGTGGTGGTAATGCGTGGGTCTGTTTTTTACCTGATATTTAAACAAGTTGCATTAAGACTTGAGGTTTTTAGATCACCCATAGTTACTAGTTGTAAAGATGAGCTTGAAGACCTTGCAGGCAGCTCAGGGTGTTCTTCTGTCTTCCATGTGGCTAGTAGCTGACTGTTTGAACGTAACTGTTCGTAACAGCATACCCTGCCTGATACCCTCTTGATAATACATTCTAGAAATTACAAAGGTGGGGTGAGATGGTGTTGCCTGTTGGTTTTGTATGCTTAGCTACACGGCAGCGATCATTCGGTATCCGATGCTGAGTACAGCTGACTGAAGGATGCTGAAAACTTGGAGGGTGTTCTGCCGCTGACATGTGTCACTTACTGCAGTAATAATCTTTTCTTTGTGGGTCATTAGGTGCAGCTGCAGTGAATTAGAAACAGGTTAAATAAACTCAGCTGATATTCTTTGAATGTTCTAGGTATTTTTGTCAAAAGTTACAAGCTTGCTTTATTTTCTGATCCTTACTGGTAAGAATGAGTAGTTATGGAAGCTAAACAAACTCTGAAGTGGTCACAGTTTTTGGGTTTGAACTGTGTTAGTTCTAAAAAATACTCCAAATTGCTTTTTATTCATACAAGAGATGAAAATCAGCTGAGGAACTGGGAGTTTGGAGACACCCATGTGATTTCTCTAACCTCTGATACTTAACAGTCTAAAAATAGTTGCCATATGGGATGTCTTTATTGTGAGGACAGCCTCTGCTGGTTGAGAACCTTCCTGTGTTTAAGCACTTTCTGTGCCTAAACATTTTTAGCTGTTATTTAAGTGAAGTTATCATATGGCTTTAAATGAGGGCTGCTGTCGTTGTCCAAAGATGTTGAAGAAAAGGGAGTTATTTTCTCTGAATTTAACAGAGATAGTTACAGCAGCATTCTGTGGTGTTCTCTCTATGGGGGTGTATTTTAGATCTCTGTTAAAAACAAATGGAATAAATAGATGTTATACCAGTGGAAAAAAGCAGAAAATTAAGACTAATACCTGTCTGTATTGATTTCAAGCCTTTGTTACAGTTGTTTAACCTTCTAGCAACCTACTGAGATTTTGTAGGTTTGGTGGAGGTTATTTAGAAGCATGCATGCCAAGCCCTACTTCAGCAGTTCTTCCTTGTTCTGCAGGGAGTTTACACAAGCTGAGGCAAGAAGTATCAAATATTCTGATATTTACATACAATCCATTTTTCAGTAAGCTGTTGTATACAAATAGAATAATTCTTATGAAGCAGTTGCTTGTCTTTTTAAGGTGTGCAGTGAAGAAAGCAAAGTCTAAAGTTGTACACACTTCTGTGGCAACAGTTATAATTAGTATCTGTAGTCTCTCGTATTATTCTTCTTTGAGTTTGCAGTAAGTTTGGGAGGTAAGTTACCAGTAGTCTATTTTTTGCAAATGGGAAAGAATTACTATATTCGGAGCTCTTTTCATAGTCAGTCAAGTGATGCTTGATGGCAGGTCCTCAATGTCAGAATGCTGCTCTTTTTTACTTGAATAGTATTCCAGTGTTACCCTCCCTGTGTCCTTGTCTCTTTCAGTGTCATAGATATTAGATGATGTGACTTGAACTTGGACTTAAACTTTTTCAACCTTTGCACTGACTTCTTATAAGTCTTTTCAACATCAGATGCCAAGGCGCTTTGGTATGGTTAAACAAACTTCAGCAGTCACAAGATTAAAACTAGTGTTCTTTTAATATTTTTTTCCAGAAATTCTTAGAATCATTAAGGTTGGAAAAGATCTCCAGGATTATTGAGTCCAGCCTTTGACCAGACATGACCGTGTCAACTAAACTGTAGCACTAGGTGCCATGTCCAGACATTTTTTTAGCACTTGCAACAATTGTGAACTCTACCACCTTTCTGAGCTGCCCATTCCAATGTGTAACAACCCTTTCAGTGAAGCAGTTTCTCCTGATGTCCAACCTGAGCCTTCTTCTGGCCCTACTTAAGGCCATTTTCTCTTGTCCTCTTGCTGGTTGCCTGGAAGAAGAGACTGACCCCCCCCGGCTACAGTCTTTTTACAGGTAGGTATGGAGAATGGTGAGGTCTCCCCTGAGTCTCCTTTTTTTCAGGATAAACCATAATTCCTTCATCTTCTCCTCATAGAACTTAATCTCCAGACCCTTCACCAGCCCCTTTGCACTGCTCTTGACTTCCTCCAGCATCTCTATGTTTTCTTGAAGTGAGTGGCTCAGAACTGGGCACAGGACTTGAGGTTCTGTACCATCTCTGGTGCAGACCAGGATGCCATCTGCCTTCTTGGCTGCCTGGGCACAGGTTGGGTCGCATTCAGCCAGATGCCAATCAGCAGGCACCCCCAGGTCCTTTTCTCCTGGGCCACTTTGCAGGCAGTCTTCCCTAAGCTGTAGCACTGCATGGGGCTGTTCTGGTCCAAGGCAGGACTTGGCACTTGACCTTGCTGCACTGCATACGCTGGCGCATGGATCCAGCCTGTCCATGTCCCTCTGCAAAGCCTTACTGCCCTCCAGCAGATCAACACTCCCACTCACTTGGTGGCATTTGAGAACTTAACTGAGGGTGCTTGTCATCCATTCATCCAGTCCTGGATAAAGGTATTAAACAGGGCTGAAGCCAGTACTGAGCCATGGGGAGCCCCAGTGGTGACTAGTAGTCAGCTGGATGTTGCACCGTTCGCCGCTCTGGCCCTGGCCAGGCAGCCAGTTCTTCACCCAGCAAAGTGCTCCTGTCCAACCTATGGGCTGCAGCTTCTTCAGGAGAAATTGAAATAATATGCTGCAGTTGGCCTTAGGCAATTACTCCTGATATGCTCTGTCTTCATAGAGTAAAAACTGTAATTCAGCAAAATCTGAGCACTTGGACGTCTTTTATCTGAGAGTTTTGCAGAGCTGACTTGCAGGTTACATGTGACTGTTCATTTTGTACAGTATTTATGCAGTAAGGAGAGCTTAAATTCCTTTTTTCTTTATTGATGATTCTAGGAACTTACTCTTCTAGTATTTTGCCCAAAATCAAAGAATAAACTTGTGAAGGTTAAAAGTTGAACATTGACTGAAAAGTGCATTTAATTCAGAATAGTGTAAAATGTTTGCAGAGGGAATTAAATAGATAAAAAACCTATTTGTTTGATTTGTTGGTTTAAAAATAGCCTAACAATCCTGTTTTCTTTAATACGGTATCTGTGTAATGGGACAAAGAAACATGATTTTCATCTTTGAGTCAGAGATGCGCGAGTCGTTAGTACCAGGACTGCTGGACTTAGAGGTGCTCGTCTTTATTTAGGAAATCAGTGGACAGTAGTTACCTGCAGTGTGAAGAAGGAAAAGTCCTGGCTTTATGGCTGTGGGACAATATAGTGCTTCATATGAACTACTTCTAAATTTTGCTTACCCTGACTACAGCTTCATTTCCAGAAATGTGTGATTCTTATGTCTATGTTTTTATGTTCTGAGTTACTCTGTTCTTTTAAATACCTACAACTAAATTGTAGGCAGAAAAGTTTAAATTAAGTCTGTCCAGCTGAATAGTGTGAACTAAATACTTTTCTTCCTGATATGCTTTGTTTTAGAGCTAGAATGTGCTGACATCCAATGGCACAGACTTCTTCAAGCTCATCTGCTTTTATTATAATATAAAGAATCTGTTCTAGGTAATCCAGGTGGCACTTTTTTGACAATGACATCTAAGGAGGTTCAGCTTCTACAAACAAAACCAAATTACGTAAATAGTGTAACTTTTATCGTTTTAACTGCTTTGGACTCCTGCCTATATTTAATGGGAATATATGAGGCAGCAGAGTGATTCCCCATGCCTGATACCAGCAAGGTTTTTAATACTGAGTATAGCACTTTGTTCAGATTCCTCCAAAGCACTGATGCCTTTTTGTCAGCTTGTTGTCTAGGCTTACTTTTGATGTTTGGTGTTTTTTCCCCTGCTGTAGTAAAACACATTCTTGACTTTTCCTAATAAAGTAGAGCTGTAAGTATTCTGTAGTTCAGGTGATGCAGTATAAACTACTGTTATCTTTTAAAAAAGATAAAGTGCTAGGAGGGAAGATGCATGCTGTTTCTGAAACAGTCTTCAGTAACTTACTGTTTCCTGTGCACAGGACAGCCAGTTCTCTGCCCAAATGTGATGTTCACCCTGTGGAAGTGAGGCTTCCCTATTTTGGAAGTCAGCTTCATTATGAAACAAAGGCTAAAACCTGGGTTCTTCTCTGTTAGAGTTTATGTTGCAGTATAAAATCCATCTAGTTTACTTTATGATATGCTTCAAGATTTGAGAAGTTGGCCTTTAGGTGCCGTGACAAATAATGTGATTTGACAGGTCTCTCTCTTATAAAGGATGCTAGAGATAAACTAAGACTTAGCTTTCTGATCCCAAACTTGTGTTCTAGGTGAAAGAAGCCCTTCTCTGGTGCCTCAGAGTAAGTGCATTTCTGTAGTGAAATGATACTGAAAATATGCAGGTTATAGAAAGCAAGCATATTCCAAGTCAGATGGTATCAGTAGTGTATTTTTCACCTGTTGATGTTGTGAAAGTAGTTTTTTGGTTTGTGTATTGTCCCTTTCCAAGCTCTTTCATTGTACTCTAGTGTGTCTTACAGCATGCTTTTTGGTACATAGGCAACTTTTTAGAAATTAATATGTATTAATAAAGGGCAGAGAATTTTAAGTTTTTTTCAGAGCTGTTGGTCTGACTTTGTTTATACTGTCATGCTATCTTTTAAGACTTTTTACCATCTCTTTCACAAACAATTCTCTTGATTTTCCTTTGATACTGAAACTTGAAGATGTACACAGGGGGATACAATAAATTGTTGAAGATGTGATTTCAAGTATTTTGGAACTCTGTTATAGTGTCATACTTTGGCTGTGTTTCTTCTGCTATTTAATTAGGCATATAATTAGTTTTATGGTGAAAAAGGTTATTCAGTCAGTGTTTTGATACAGTGTTAAATTTCTAACTGAAATAATCTTTTTGAAACGAATTTGAAAGAAAATTGTCTAATCTAGATTTTGTTGTTACAAAATTTAGATTTCACTAATATATACATAAAAAGTAAGACATAGATAATAGAAATGTCTACAGAAATATACAAATTTTAGTTTTAATCGATTGGATATAAGACAGCATAGAACAATCTGTGAAAAAATAAAGCATGAGAGTCAAATGAAAGTATGTGGGTTACCCCATATAAGGAGCAAAGGTATATTAAGACAATTTAGTGATACAAAGTTTAATGGTACTTGTACTGCTGGAGAAAATTGGGAATGGGAGATAAACTGGATACAACTTGCCATGAAGAAAAGGTTAGAAGAAGGAACTAGAGCATGTGGAAGCCAAGTGGCCCCAGAAACTTTGTATTTATGGACAGAATAATATGAAAATCTGATTAAGAGTATTAATGATGATGTATTAAATTACTGACAGCTTTAGCAAACTGACATTTTGGCTTCTTTATTCTTGAATTAATGTGTGAAAGAATTCCCATCCCCAGAGGTCAGAAACCTTAAAACCTGTGCAAGGTTTCTGTGGTGACTGAAAGCAAGAGAGACTATTTTAAACCAGCAAATCTTTTAAATATTCATTGCTCTGCATGTTTTGTTGCATTATAGAAATACAGATCTCCTCACGCAATACAGCACAGCATATGAGTCAGTCACGTTATGTCTGTGTTGTATTATTCATTACTCATGGTATATCAGGATTAAGAAATACAAGTTCTGTTCATCTCCTACAGAAAACCTTTGTACTGCTTTCATGGAACTATTCCAGTGACTACCTACTCCAGATGGGGCAGGATGGGAGAAATCTTAGCTCCATGGTTTTTTTTACTAAAAGATTATTAACTTGAGACCATTAAGAGCACTTCTTGGAGACTGAATAGTCAGTCTTTATCCATAATAGATTTTGAGAGTAAACTGGCCTTGTCCATGCATTTTTGTGTTACTTCATTAGAAATTATTAACAAGAATGGCTTTTTAACATCTTCACTCTTGTTGATTTAAAGTCTTTTTTAAAAGAACTCATAAAATAGTAACCTTGTACTGTAGGAGAAATCTCATCTTCTCTTGACTGAAGAGAGCAGAGTATACTGATTGGAAGTGTTCCATTTGAACAGTGTTTCCTTCTTTTCTTCCAATCCTTCATGCCCAGCTGTGGAGAAGAAAAAAAAGGCAGGTGAAGTCAATTGTTGTCACAAATCCCTGTTCTTTGCCTTCCATTCTACTTTGAGGCTCTTCACCAAAGAATTAAACCAAGTATTTATTATTTGAATAATACTTAACCTCCAAGATGTGATCCTAGGCCATTTAAGCAGTTTTGGGCATCATGTCCAAGGCTGCTCAGGTAGCTTGTTTGCTGTCATATCTGCTGGAGTGCAGAGTATCTGCTAAATCCCAGTACTGCTTACCCTATACTGCTAGTTGGGCCATTGTTCTAATGAAGATCTCTTCTTGCCCAGGTTTCCTCAGTGTTAATTAGAAAGAATTAATGTTTCCTGGGCAAAAATGACTTGATTCTATGTGAACATAATGATGCATGTTTCAGTTTGAATACTTTTTGTGTTGCACATAAGTTTTGCTTGTCATGACTTTGGGAGCTGGAAGAAGGATGCTGTGACATGTCAGTCTGTTAGGCCACTGATGATCTGGGCAAATGGAGGTATCTGAGTGTGTAGGCATAGTGTTGCTGTCCAGCCTGATACCACTTTGATAGTACTTGTAAAGATGGGCGTAGAGGAAGGGAGAAGCATGGTGATTGCTGGTTTCTGACTTTTCAGCTTCTTGCATTTCCCCCCTCTTTGTATGGTGTTGAGGATGTCATTTTTTGAGCTAACTACCAGTACACATGAGGGTTTAAGGGATAAGGATATTTAGTCATACAACTTTTCTCTTGTCTGATCTGCATTTGAGCTCAAAGCTCCCTGTGAAAGAACGAAAACCCTCTTTTTTGGAGGGAGGAAATAGGGAGGATTCATCCTGCAGTTTGAAGGTAGGACTCTGATGGAGATACCAGGTTCATGCCCTGTGGATCTGCTGAGGTGTGCCCTCTAATGGAATGTCTGTCATGGGGCACATTTTGGGCCTGACCATCTCTCCAGTTTACCAGTGAGCTTTGAGCAAGGAGTACTGCCATGAAAAGCCAGCACAATAAAACTGTTCTTCTAACCTTGTCTTCTTTATCCTGGAAGATTAATCCTGTCATCCATTGTTGGGCTCTGTTGCAATGAAGACAGTTGAGTTCACGAGGAACAAAACGATGTTGCCCGTCAGGAGGATGCACCAGAGAGTAAATGGAGTCATGTGTGGCCTTGAAGTTGACCCATGCTTTTTTGATAAGGAAGAGCCTATTTTTCTTACTTGTGGTTTTTGGATTTATAGACCTCTTCAATCAGACTAACTTGATTTGCTTCCTGTTCCTCTCTGTTGGTAAAACATCAGCTTTTGAAGTTGTCAGTGGGGAAGAAGGGTGCAACTGCAGTGTGAAAGAAGGGAAAGTTTTATGTGGCCCAGCTGGAATACTAAGCTAAATGCTGAAAAATTCAAGTAGGCATCCTAGCCAGTTCAAGTGGATGTTGACTTTGAAACCCTTCAGCCTCTGTCGAGTTGCTGTATTTGAAGAGTCATCAAATTGTCTCCTTTCACCCCACAGAATCTTCTGTTTTCTTGTGTTGATAGGCTTGAGAGAACTGCAGATGTCTAAGGCTGAAGGGAAGTGTCTGCAATAAGACACAGTTACATCTTGAAGAATACATATGCATTTTGACAGAGTTGTATTGCCTTGGAGAGCTTTCTCTAGAAGGCTGGGAGAGAGAGCTAACACAGGAGACTTGGACAGCAAATAAGGGCAATAAACACAGTTGGCAAGATTTTGTGGCTGGTAGAGTGCAGTTGAAAAATTGTCCCTGTTAAAAATCAGTCTTGTTTAAAGTATTGGTCAGGTACTGGAATTGTTCACAGCTTACTTATTTGAGATCTGAATAGCTGCTTGTGTGATCCAGTCAACGTTTTGGTGAAACTCTTTCTTAACATTAATATTGGCAAGTGCCAACTTGACATTTAGTTAAAATTTCAAATATAACCAAAGTAATCACTTTGCTTAGCTGCCTTTGAACTTTATGTGAAAGAGGGCAATGAAAAGAAAGAGTGTAATTTTGTTCTGAGTTTTGGTTTTTTTTTTTTTTTTCTTGTATATGACCTAATTAGTAATGCATGTTGATGCTGTCCTGCTCAGAGAATTAGTTATGTTGGTAAAAGTGGTTGTGTCTAAATTTACCCGAATAATTGGGAACATAAAAATGGTTATAGTTTATTGGAATCTCACTTGAACTGATCCCTTAATGCAATGGAGATGCTTGTTTCTTTACAGAAGTCTGCTAGAGTTGATCTTTCTAATGTGGTTTCTATTGTAATTTAAGTTACCCAGCTGACAGGGTAATCAGTAATTTCTATCAGAAGAGATCTTTTATTTTCTCTAGATTGCCAGGTAATGCCCTTGCCTTGTTGTACATGCTGGGGTTTTTTTTGTTTTTTTTTTTTTTTTTTTTTTTAGGACCCCTTGCAAGTGTTTGTTGGCTTCATTCCTAATGCATAGTAGCTTTAGTAGGGCAGTGTTTAGAGTATCCTAATACTCTTAAGTATTTTGCAGGAATGTTAAGAGTTTGCAAAAGCACTTCATATTGAGTGAAGACGTTTTCATTTAATTTATGTATACATTTTTAGTGTTCCTTCAATAGATAACTTGTGCTTTCTTGCTTTTGACCTTTTAGTGTGGTCATCAACACTTTTGAGCTCTTTCATGCTTTACTAATTGCTGCTTCTTGTTCAACTGTCTGCAGTTTTTCAGTTGTCTTATCACTGCTTACCTGGAATAGGCAAATCTGCTTTGACTATCTCTTCATTTCTGCTGAAATGTTCTGTAGATTAACTTCTGCAGCAGCAATCACAAGGGTAAATTACAGTCCTTTTCCCTAAAATTCATATGAGTTTTTTTCATAACTGTCTTCACTTACTTCAACTCATCATGACTTTAAGGCCAAGATATAGAAGTGTTAAGTGGTATTACTTCTTTAGTGGTTCATTGAAGAGTCAGTGTGAAAAGATTCCCCTTGCTAAACTGCCACTTTAGAGAGGCTAGAAATTACTTTTTATTGTTGCAAAGGGCTCATACTTTCTGGTCTTAATTACCTGTGTTTATACTAGTAATTTTTTAAGTTACTTGAAGATTTGAGACTACCTCATTATCAGAAGAATTCTAAGTTTCCTGTGAAGTTTCTGTCTTTCATCTATTTTATCAAAGTTCTTCCATATAACTTTGCATAAATCAAGAGGTACTCCTCTGGTTTGTTCTCCTTAGCTGCATGAGTTCTCACCAAGCAGTGCTCTGATGTAGCTTGTGCTGCAGATTTTTAAGTAGTGTTATGCAGGGAGCAGCAGATGAGTACATGCAGGTTGGGAAGGGCTGCTAGTGCAGAAATGGTGGTTTATACTATTAAACAAAAAGTGAGAACAGAGACAAAGCCTATTTTAGACTCATCAAGCACAAGATGTGCTGTTAGTATGTGGACCTCAGAGCAATTATCAAGCTTTCCTTGACAGCTATCCTCCTTACAGGGAAACTGAAGGAGTGAGTAGTGTTTTGTTCTGTCTGGCAAGGTTGTTAAGGGAAGATGTGCCTCTGGCCTGTGTGTGCCTTAACCCTTAAAGGACTTTGGGATGTTCAGGCAAGCTATGTAACAGGTTTTGCATATGCTAGGTTGAACAGTCTTTGTTATCTCTTATTGTACAGCTATTTTGAGTGTGCATAAATTGGTATTGTCCTTTTATGTATGCTTCTAAGATACTTGACCCTTTGAAAAAAAGGAGTCCTGCAAATTAACACTCCAGTAAAGATAAAAATCACTAGAGGAGGCATGAAGAATTGCATCTATTCAAAGTATCAATAACTGCACTTAAAATTTTAATACTTAATTTTATTTTTTTTTGCTGAGTTCTGTTTTTTAAAGCAAAATTTGGCATCTGTATTGTGCCAGGTCTTACTTTTCAGTGAGCCCTCAAATAATGATGATTTTTTTTTTTTTTATAACTTGTTTAGCAATACTCCCCACAGACAAGAAACAGCTTATCCTTGTTAAAATGCATTAATTACTGTTGTAAGTCAAAGTAGATGGAATAAATCCTCTGGAAAGAGAACAGCTTCATTAAAAGCGGAGACCAAAGTTCTGGCTTAGACCTTTCTGTCTGGAAGAGATAAAGATTGATGTATGCAGCCAGAGGTGGTTCTTGTTCTGCAGTTTGGTATTATGAAGTTTGCTTGTCCAAATGATGATGTGTTGTAATTGTTGCATGCTTCCATTGCACTGGGCCACAGGATGGAATGGCAAACATTAAATACTAAAGCATGCTTTGAAGGCTTCTTGGTGTGTAAGCCTTGAGGAGAACCTTTAGGAGCGCGTTTACATCTCTTAGGACTTTATCAAGGGAACTGTATCAGCTGCGACCTTCGAGGCTGGAGGTTCAGCTTGGGTTGTCTGTGAACAGTGATAACATACTGAAGTAAGCAGATGTGTTCAGTATCTGCTCTTAAATTCAGAGCATAATCACCTTTATGTGATAATACTGTTTAGAAGTATATAATGTAATTGTGGCAGGCATCTGTGCAGTGATTTTTTTTTTTTTAGTGCAGTGTCTATAAACAGAATCAAATTATATATATAAAACATATGTGAAATAATTTCCCGCTCAGCAGTGACCAGGATGCACAAATATTAATTGAAACAGGTGGTAGAAAGACTTTAGAGAGAAGTCTGATGCACTAAATGGTTCTCCTTAGCATTTATACGCCTGTGAGGTAGTAATGGTAGTTGAAGGCTTATCTCTTTTTTCTCACCTCCTTGGTTCTGTCTCAACACAGCCAGGATTCAGTCTCAGCTTCGTTTTCAGGCAAGTGTGAATAGTTGAGTATGTTGCACACCAAAATACCTGTATTGAAGGGAAAGTTAGTAGCTAAGCTTCTTGATAGCTCCACTATATTTTCTAAAGCTCTCATATAAAAATCTGCTGTTATAATTGGAACTGTTCTATGGCAACCAGAACTAATTGCATAAACCATATGGCTTTTGAACTTCGGATGTCTTTTCTCTTGAAAAACAAAAAAATCCTACTTGCTTCTCTGCTAGGCAAACCTTACTCATTACTTGCTTCAACTACAGCTAATTAGAAACTGGCATTCAGTTAATGCCATAAACAGTGTTTAAGAGTGTTTGGGTTTAAAATCTTATCTGTGCTTGGGGTGAACTAAAATTAAGTTTATTGAAAAGATAGATGGCTGCCATGCACTGCATGTTAAAGAGAACCACGCAGTTTGCTGAACTGAACTGTGTCTTTAGTTCTGCTTCCTTTCAGCATTATCAAGAGAGCAGATTTACTCAGTTGACTTTATTGCTCTCCTCTAAATCTCAATGTATTTTAAGACAAACATGTCCTTAGTAGGTATAGAGCCCTGTTTCCTGAACGTAATGGTTTTGCAGGTTTTGCATGCAGTAACTGCTGAACTATTTTAATAACATGAAGTGTAATACTGTCTCTGAGGCTAATAGTCAAAAACTGAATTAATTTTTTTTATGGTGCTGGGCATTCATCAGTAGTTTAGTATTTTAAAATTTTTTTGGGGGAGGGAGAAAGAAAACTCACAGCTTTAATTCTTTGTTAATGTGCTGGTCTAGTAGAGTTTTAAAGCAAAAAACTCATTTCAGAAAGCTTTCTCTTTTTTTTCCTATAATGTAATTAGCCATATTTAATACTATTTTTAGGTCAGATAGAAGTGTAAATAAAATTATAAGAATACCAGTTTTCCAAACTAGATGTAAGAGAGCATTCTGTACAGCCTTGAAAGTAATAAAAATGGTAGAAGAACTGGTAGGGCAAAATATGGTTTTGGGACATAAGGGTTTTTTTTTAGTCAGAGAACTGACTTGCACACTGATTGCAAGTGTATAGAATGCTTCAGTGAAGATAAATGTGTTATGCAAGCTGGAAGTACTTCAACTGACAGGTGCTCTTGGCTTTTTTTGAGAAGTGCTGCAGTGCTTGAGAGAACAGGGAAGTCTCTAGTGAGTACACTGAAGTCCTATACAGACAAGTAAACTGTTCTGTTGAAGCTTTCTATCCACAGCCTGTGGTTCACAGGAAACAAATAATCTGGGGGTCACACTGCTTTGCTGAGAGCCATAGAGATCCAAATACATCATCTTGTGCACATCACTACAGTCTCTGTAGGATAAGAGTGTTGGAGACTGCTATTTTAAAGCAGTCTTTTTCTTCCTAATTAGGCTTGTCTGAACTTAAAAAAAATCAGTTTAGACCTCCAGATTTTATTCATGTATTCATATTTGCCTGTGAGCAATGGAGAACTTGAGAAGTGGTTACTGTTAGTTTTGGGTTGAGACCACAGAGAATGGCATGCTAACTTGCAGTTGATACCAAAGCCTTGGTATTTTGCATAAAAAGGTGATTGAAGGTCGTTATTAACCTCTTAAGTTAGAAATAAAGACCAGACATGAAGTCTGCTAAGCATATGGACTTTGGTGACAAACTGATGTGAAAAGTAACTTTGCAGCATTTTAAAACAGAAAAAGTTTTGAAGTAATCTTTATAAACCCTGGATGAGCAGCCTTCTGAAACCCAAGTCTTTTTTTCTGTCAAGTTTAGACTTACATCTGCTAACCGTGGGCAAGAAGGATCTCTTGACTAGCGACAGTCTCAAACTGTGGCAATGGTCAGGAGCCTTTCTGTTTGTTCCTGTTGTGGTTTTATTTTACATCTGGACTACCTGTAATCATCTGCAAATGGCCTGTTAGCTTTTGTGGTATCCTCCTAGCGTTGTTCAATACAAATCTAACTGAATTTTCAGTGATGTTTTAGTTAAAACAAAGAACAATCTTCTTGGTTACCAAAATACTCTTATGAGAAATGCTTGCCTGTTTTGTTCCAGTTATTCCACTTGATAAATCCTTGACTCTATTGCCACTTGTATGTGCAGTGGTACTTTTAAACAGCTGTTGTGAGAAAACTTAGTGAATACCATCTGGACAAGGTTTTAATTTACCTAATTTTCAAAACCTAAGATTTTAAGAGTGGAGTGGATTCTAACGTGGTACTTTGTCATCTTTGTGTATTTCTTTTTTCTGTGGGCTGGGAAAAATATGTAAGGGGAACTGTCTCTCAGTAGTGCATGATCATGTTGTGTGCTGGTGAAAAATCAAGTCACTGTATTTCCTTTCTTTCCTCTTCAGTCTTGAAGATTTAAAAATTTGTTTTGTGGTATAGTTTCTTTTAGGGATGGTGTGGTTACTGGAAGTCGTTTCCAGGGTAGATGCAGGGGTAACTAGACTGCATTCTTTTAAATCTTCTTTAAAATAAGCATCTTATTTCATATAAGAAAAATAATTTTACAACTGAATTTGTAAAGATTAGATTGGAATTGCCTCAAATCCAATTAAGCCACACTGCATGGACGTGCTGGGAATATAAATGCAATTACTGTAAATTTGTACAAACTGATTTGTTGCATTATCTTGCTAATCTAACATACAGTACTTTTTGTGTCCATATTGCAGACGGCAACTCCAAACTAACATGGCAGTCAGACTGTGTGATGTGGCTTCTCTGCTTAGAAGTGGTTCGTGGGCAGCAGAGCCTTGGACTGGGGTCTGTGGGACTTTTCTTAAATTCTGTAGGCTACTTTTATACATGTTAATAGTGCTGAGGCCATACCAAAGTCTTTTAACCTTCCATTTGGAATGCTAACTCATATATATACATATATATATGTTTCGTTATAGGCTGTAGGTTGTGTTCCTATTCTGTGAGAGCCTAGAGCACACTGGCATACCAAGACAACTTTTTTTGCAAAATGGTGATTTCCTGTAGAAATTACACTGCAGTGGCTTGCCTTTCTTCTAATGTCAATTAGATTTTAGTACTAATTGAAAATACATGGTGGATAATTGAAGAGGAGTATTGTACTAAAATGGTTTTGGTATGGTCTGAATACTAAATTGCAGTAACTTTGGAAACCTGTATAGTTGTGTTTTTATGATTACTATTTTAAAATTATATTTGCCAGTCTATTCTAAGACTTTTTTAAGAACTGTAAATTTATCTTCAACTATTTTTCTGAGTGAAAAATACTTAGTGCTTTGTCTTTTATGAATAGTTCTTTAGCCCATTAGTGGGGTATGCATTATTTGTTAACCACATTGGTATCACTTTATTCAGAGCAGATGGTTCTGTAGCTGAGAGACGCTGTAATTTTCAGCACACACAGGCTACCGCAGCTGTTCACTTGAGTGTTGGCTTAGGATTCTGTTCTTGCCACCTGAACATGAAAATAAATGTGCAATTAAGAGAGAATTGTTTGTTGTCCTTGCCAAATCCTAGTAAGTTTGATCAATGAACATTTCAAATTTGAGAATGAAACACAAAAAGGGGAAAAAGGCAATCCTACAGAGCATCAGAGTACAGCATTTGTGACTACTACCTTTAAGAGGTATGCTAATATTTTGAAAAGTAATTTACCTTAATTGGGATAATCTACTTTATCATCTTTTCAGTGGACTTGTTTCATCAGTGCCAGGTGCAGGTTGCCCCTTGGAGTTTGTCACAAGGGAAGAAAATTCCAGTTGCAACTCTTTGAGGAAAACTAGATCATGCTTTTCTAATGAGTGCTCTTAATAGATGTATCCCTTTTTTTGCGTTGTGCTGAAGTAACCTTTTGGAAAATACTTCTGTATGCAGAACACAGAACATAGAAATGTGTTCCTAGGAATGTGTAAGTTGGACTTTCAGTAAGAAACTCAACTTACCCCCTCTTGTATTACTAGGAAATTCAGTTACGCAGTCTGTGAACACAGCTGTTTGGATATGCACTGATTGCATATGGTGCTTTAAACAGGACTGCTAGGACAGACTCTTCAGAGCTCCTGATGCTGCTTTGTGATTTTACAAGATGCTTTTTTATGAGAACTCCTCTTAGCAGTTTAATTATGAGGCTAAATTTCAGTTATTGATGGATTTCTTTAGTGAACTTGTGTTGAAATATGTATTACTGGAGAATTAACTTACATAATTTTCTCTTGCGTGTTGTCCTGAACAGTTGGTCTCAAACAGGGTAGGCAGCCCAAATCTTAGATATTCAGATTAAAAATCCATTGTATTTACTAGCTGTTCCCATTCAGTCACTGACTGAGGTGGCAGAGAGCCTTTTGTAGATCTGGCAGCTTGTGGACAAGTGCTTGTGTACAAGCAGACTCCTAATTATTTCTGTTGCATCTTGCAGTCATACTATTAGTTACTTTGGAGTGAGACATGGTAGAGTCAGGCTGGTTTGAGTTAAAAGATTGTCTGTCTCTAATACACTTGCTGTGAGCAGGGACACCTTCCACTAGATCAGATTGCTCAAAGCTCCTCTCCAACCTGACCTTGAACATTTCAATGGAGGGGGCATCCACAGCCTCTCTGAGAAAGTGCCTTACCACCCCCACAGTAAAAAATTTCTTCCTTATACATAATCTAAACCTACTCTCTTTCAGTTTTAAGACATTCCCCTTTGTCCTGTTCATGCTCGTCAAATATGTCACTTTCCATCTTTCTTGTAATCCCCCTTCAGGTACTAAAAGGCCACAATTAAGCCACCCCAAAGTAATCTCTTTTCTAGGCTGAACAAACCTGATGTTGAAACAGCATTTTGTCCCAGGAGACTTACTTTGTCCTTATAATGCAGGCCCTCCTCTGGGCTCAGTCTAACAGGTCCATGTCCTTCCTGCACTGGGACCCCAGAGCTGGATGCAGGGTTTGATGTTGGGCTCTCACCAGAGCAGATCAGAGGGGCAGAATCCCCTCCCTCCCCTGCTGCCCACACTGCTCTGGATGCAGCCCAGGACATGTTTGGTTTTCTGGGCTGTGAGTGCTCATGGCTGGGTCGTGTCCAGCCTTTCATCCACCAGCACCCCCCAGTCTTCCAGCAGGGCTGCTTTCAGTCTGTTCATCCCCCAGCCTGGGTTGATACTGGGAGTGTCCTGACCCACATGCAGCACCTTGTACTTGGTTATGTTAAACCTCATGAGATTCCCAGGGGCTCACTTCTCAAACTAGTCCAGGTCCCTCTGGATAGCATCCTGACCTTCAGGTGTGTCAACAGCCCCACTGAACTTGGTGTCATCTCCCAACTTGCTGAGGGTGCACTTGATCCATTTGTCAGTGCTATTAGTCCATTTGTGTTAGTTATTAGTATTAGTTATTGACTGGCACTGGTCCCAGTATGGACCCCTGAGGGATGCCACTTGTCACTGTCTGTCAAGACTCTGAGCCATTGACCACCTCCTCTGGTTATGACTGCAATCACTTTCTTACCCATCCTTATCCACTCATAAATATTCTCCATTTTAGAGATAAAGATGTTGCAGGGGATTGTGTCAAAGGCTTTGCGTAAGTCTAGATGGATAACATCTGTAGCCCTTCTGTTTGCCCACTGTTGGGGTCACTTCATCACAGAAAGGCCACTTGGTTGGTCAGACAGGACTTGTCCTTGGTGAAGCCATGTCGGCTGTCTCAGGCCACTTCCTGCTCTCCATCGGCCTTAGCACAGGATCTAGGTGAATCTGTTCTGTGGTCTTCTAGGCACAGAGTAGTTCTGGTGTGGTCTAAAAGTAAATTAAGGTTGAGATTCAGACTTAACTGTTCTCAGAGTTCAGGCAAGAGAAAAAATAAGAATGAGGAATTGTTAATTTCGTCAATTAAAAGCATTTAGAAACCTGATTCCAACCAGTGGTGAATGGTGACAGAAATTTGACATGGATGTTGTCAAGGAAGATGTATTTTCCCAGCACATTCTTATAATTTCTAAATATCTCTTTAAAGTACTAGTTTTGATCTGCTGTTTCTCATGAGAAGTATTCTGTGGATACAGTTAATGCCTACCTCTTCTTGAAAATACTCAAATGCTCCTTCCTTAAAAGCTGCATTTCATACTATTTCAGGAATCAGTGGTAAGTTGATAGAAAAGATTACTTTTTCTGCAGGCCGGTTTCGTTTGACAACTTCTATAATAAAAAGGCTGTGATTCCCCTAAGTGAAGGGAATGGCAGAGGATGGAAACTAAGCTTTGACTGCTGATTTCATTTAGTGAGCTTGTAGAAGACAGAGTTTATTTGCTTGCATGGTTTTTAAGTGTTGTCTTGACTAACAGCTTAGTGCCCTTCTGTACTGGTGTTGGGGTTTTTTCTTGCATGTAGAGGCAGTATATGGCTATGGCAGTACCATTTCTTCATAGTGATAGGTCTTCTAGGTTCTTGTTTGGACTTTCTGACTAGATACTGAAATATTAATTTTGATGGTTCTTCTTTTCTGTTTTTTCAGCAGGTAATTGCTGCCATGGAAACACAATTGTCTAATGGACCAACTTGTAATAACACAGCCCATGGTTCAGCTACCATAAACAATTGCTCATCACCAGTTGATTCTGGGAACACAGAAGACAGCAAGACCAATTTAATAGTCAACTACCTTCCACAAAACATGACACAAGAGGAACTGAAGAGTCTGTTTGGTAGCATTGGGGAGATAGAATCCTGCAAGCTTGTCAGGGACAAAATAACAGGTATGTTGGTTTAGGAGTTTTCTGTGTCTTTTCATTTTTCCAAGCAGCAAACTCTGAGAAGGTATTCTGCAGTTCTCTAAAGTAATGGAATAAAGGCAGAAGGAACCAATGCTGATGGTACTGGTCAGAAGGAACTTACATCATTAAAGTTATATACCCCAAAAACATTTATTTGCATTTCACGTTAGTTTTATCCTATAAATGCTATCAAGACACTTAAACATGGGCTTCAGAGTATTAGGAAAGAAGATTCATGTGTGGAAAAGCAGATATTTTTACAGAGTTTCCTTGAATTTTGATTCAACCTCATTGAAGTTAGACTTTAGCACTTGTTGATGCAAAGCTGCTTCTTTTCAGGGATACAGTAAAAAAGGGCAGATTATCTTACTTCACAGGTAAAGCTGCTTTTGAATCGCAGCACTTGAACAGTTTCTTTAGGATGCACACTGGAATCAGTTTATGCTCTTTGGCTTCCTTCTTATTGAACAGTCTCTGGCTAACTTCTGTTGGCTGAATGTTGTTTGTTTCCCTTATGGCTCTGAATAACCAGCAGATATTCCCTCAGCAGATGATTTATTCTTAAGACATTAGGTAGTGGAATGGGTAAAACTGTGAAGCACTCTCCTTTAGCATTGTGGTCTGGGATACTGAAATCACTACTTTTAGTTGATCTAGCCTGACCAAACCTTGAAGTAGTCTTTGCTCTTCAATGTGAAGATTACTGAATGTTCTTGGGTATGCCAGAGAAACCAGATGGGGCTGATGCCACAGGTCTTGCTGTCCTCAGATGAAGTCTGATTGATGGAGAAAACAAGCTTATTTTCTCTATAGGTAATGACTTCAATGCTTTGAAACAAAAGCTCCCTTCCGTAGATGTTTCCTGACCCCTTGTTCAGAAAGTGGAAAGATGTAACTGATACTTCATCAGTTAGTGGGATGGCTATTCAAAGACAGTTTGTCTCTGTCTTGCATATCCCATATATTTAGCATTCCTTATCAAAGTTGTGTAGAAATGACTTCAGAGGCTATTGCAGGCCCACAGAAGTAACCCTCAAGGTCTTCATAATCAATGTTCCAATTGTCCATATCCTTACATGAGGAGTCTATTGTACTATATGCTAGAAGCACACCATTGCTGCTACATAGTTTCAAAAGACTTCTTACCTGGGAATGGAGCTGGACTTAATTGTGGACCTCTAGTTTCAAGGTGTGATGTTTTCTGTATAGCATGAAGTGATGCCTGAGAAGGATTCTGAATTTAAATTACATTCTCAGTAGCAGAGAACTCCAGAGTTGAAATTGTTGGAGATAAGGTACAAAAACTATGTATCAGAGGGCACCTCCTCAGCTTTGAGATATACTTTCAGCTGCCAGCCAAAATGCTGTATTAGTTTTGTTCTAAAAAGCTTTAGTGTAGTAAGCGAGATTGAGAAATACAGTGTCTGACCTTGTAACTGCATTGGGAGCAATACTTCTGATTTAAGTAGCCTGGAGGAAGGTAACTTCATTTTTGTAGATGCTGAGGAGAAAGCTCTCAGCTTTCAGTACTGTTCTTATTCATTTTCAGGTTTTCTTCAGTGAGTTTTGAAAAGCAAATTTTGCTTTTTCCTTCTAAATTCAGAACAGGGATTGTTACCATGTTCTTTGAAGGAAGAGATGATGACATGTTTCAGACTTTTATTGGTCTAATTCCCCTGTTAAAATGTAATGGGTTTTTTTGTCCTTAAATGCACTGTCATGAGCACTAGTTACTTGGTGAGTATCTTTAAGTGATAAGCTTAGGGTAGCCTAGAAGTTCAAATACACTTGTATGCTTATGGTATCACTGACGTCTGTAGTAGCTTGTGTCTCCACCACTCAGTGCCTGCTGGTTTGCAAACAGAGTGGAGTTTTGTGGCAACATATGTGGGCCAATCCAGTGCTGTCCTTGGCTTAGAGTGGTACCATCCTGCAAGCTCGATGTCAAAGACTGTGTTTCACTTCGTGGCCACTGTCACTGGTGGGCAAGACCAGCACCAGGAGGAATTTACCATAGTCCACTGGCCACTGGGACAGAGATGAGTTTGTTTGCCCCAAAGGGCATCAGGGGGCCATGTGTGAACTGTGATCTCTGCAGCTGTGCCTAGTTAGAAAGCACAGTCCTGTCTTGAGAGTCAGGTACTCCTGCCAGAATCACTGGGTTGCCAGTGCCTAGTGTTAAAATTCAGAGAGATCATGGCCAGATTCAGAGAGATCACTGTCATCTTGACCCAAATACTCATTAGCATCTGGTGGATTTAAATCAAGTTATCTCCAACCCTGTTATTTAGTACTCACTCTGTGATCACATCTGCAATGCTGAAGTACACTTCCATTATTGTAGAATCACAGAATGGTTTCAGGTGCATGGCACCTTAAAAAGCATCTGATTCCAACCTCCCTGCCATAGACAGGGACACCTCCCAGTAGGGGTGAAAGTATCCCATTTCCTTGAAGCTGTCTGCGCACTTTCAGGATTGAGAGGAGTTGAACTTGAAGGCCTTCCTTGTTTTTTTCCTCTGGAAAAACTGTTTGAGAGGAAGGAAGCACCCTAGAGTTCACTTACTTGTTTCATGTGAGCAGTTCGAAGTCCAAGTCCTGATTATTTTATTGATTTTTAGCTAGGGATTTACTTGTGAATAAGGGAGAAAGCTGATCTGTGGCAGTTCTTGATGGTAATCTCCAAGCATGCATTTCATGGGCAAAACTTTCTGTTGGGGCAACATTAGTAGCTGCTTTCTGTATTAGTGGAAAATCATTCCAAGTGTTATCAGTAAGAATTAAAGCAGCTGATTGTTGCATTGTTGTTTTACTGAAGGTAAATAAATTACATATTGGTAATATTGAAGATTCTAAACGATGCTGAACAAGAGTCTCTCCCTATGTGAGAATCCCACTGACAGCAGCATCTGATAAGTGGGTCATGAATGTCACTTTGTCTTCACTTGCTAACCAGAAAATCTGTCAGGAGTGAGTCATTGTGCCTAGACATTTTAGAGTCTGTGTTAACTCTTATGTGCCTTTGACTAATGCAGATGTCAATACAAATTGCAAAATTACCACACAAGTTGATTGTGTTTGTACAGTAGGTAGGAGATCCTGGTCTCAGCAAAGCAACATAACTGAATTCCAGTCAGCCACTTTAGATAGCTGTTTAATTTAGTTCAAGTTCTTCTACATATTTAGAAGGCAGCAGAGGTAGCATTTATCATATAATGATAGAATTTTATGTAGTCCAATGTTAAGCATGTATGCTTACAAAAAATAAGCTAAAAATACTCTAAATCTTAGGGAAGAGAATAAAGCGGGGTGGAATTTAATTAATAGAGCTGCCCCTGGTTGAGCACTTTAAAGAGCACATGCTTTCTGCTTGCACAAGATAGATGGATTTAGCAGCTTTTGAACAAATACAAGAAACAGCAGTAGCTAGCACTTAAAAAGTAGGAGATATCATAGTATGGTTAACATTTTATAGACCTACTTTTCTGAAACTTGAATATAGGTAAAAATGTGACTGTAATCTCCTTAAAAAAGAAAGACGACTGCATTCTTTTAACTTCCACTGTCTTTAGTACATTGAAATTGTACATGTGGGAGATTATTGCTTAAGTTTCACATTGTGGAGTAATCTCCCAGTTTTCAGTTTTGCTTGTGGCATTGTTAGCTAAACTGAAACTCATGGAATGTAGACTCCCTAATTTCAGAAAGCAACTAACTCAAATATCTAAAATATTGGAAAATATTTGTCTTCTTGGCTTCAAAGCTCCCGTACTGTTCTCTTATTAAAACCAATCATATGCTCATAAAATTCACAACTTACTTCATTCAAAAAAGAACCTGCTTGTGATTAGGTCTGGTTTTCTTGTCTCCTTGACAGTGTTTGAACTACTAATAATGCTTCTATATGCAGTTTTCTTTCTATGATTTTCTTTTTTTGTGATTTCTTTTGCAGTTTGGCATGCCTGCTTGTTCTATCTAAAAAGTGAGGCAGGATATGCTTATGGACCTAGCCTGAGACTGTATTTCACTTTCACAGAAATTGTGCATTGTGAATTGTGTATGAGCTGTGAAGCTGTGGCAATAATGTTATCTTCAGTACAGGGAGACAGGTGCTCTGCACTTGAAGATTTTGTCAATTCCTGTTGCCTTCTATCATCTCTGCTTAAAGATAAGAGTAACTCCACTTTAGGACACACCTGCAGATCACTGGCATTTTTTCCAAACTTGATCCAGCTGCCTTACTGTGGAGATTAGACATTGATTGAAAGTCTGATCCTCATACACACTTTTTCAAAAAAAATCTGGGTTCCTGTCTTGTGGCTGGCAACTCTGTCAAATTGTGGTGATGTTTCTTTTATGGTCAACGTTATAGGCTCATGGTGTAAAAGTCCTCAAGTCTTATATGACACCTTTAAAAATTTCAGACTTTTTGCAGTCTAGAGTACAATCCAGAGTACTGAAGTCTAGTCTGCACTACATTGTGATTGATACCTCATGTAGAGGAAAGATCGCATTTGTCTCTTATACCTCTTTCCATAAGACTAAAGCTAACAGGTTGTCTTGCTTAATTTTGTAGATTTCATATTTTCCTCTTGAAGATAAGTTTCTCAGGTACTTTGAAGTATTCTCTCATTCCTGTGTTGCACAAAGTGAAGGTGTAAAATGCAGCACACAATTAAGATGTCTAGAACCGTAGTTCTAGTAAAACTGCCTGAAAGTTGAGCACTTCCATAAAATTGTTAAATTAGCTGTGTCAATATGCTTGCAACTAAAGTTTATACAGAGTTTTAGTTCTCATGCATCTCATCACTGAAGTACCGTGGTAATAAATGCAAAGGATTCCGAGTTGGTCATAGAAATAAAAAGAAATATATAGAGTTAGACGAGATGTCATCAGATGGAGCTTGTGTTGCTCACAGTGGTAACAGTTCAGTGTGGACCATGTACATGCATGTAGTCAGTGCAGTGTTAGGAGGGACTCTGCTCTGCCAGATTCTTGGTGGTGGAGCACTCAGTCTCCTCTAGTGCAGAGTCAGGGGAAGCACTTGTCACAATGCTGAATTATAGTCAGCCAAAACAGCTGAGGCCATGACTTGGAGAAAGAACTTCTTTTCTAAGGGGTAAGTGGCCTGTTTCAGCAGAGCATGGCTGAAACAGTCTCTCAGAGATGGCTCTTATGCTTGCTGTGACTTGTTCAGCAGTCTTCTGGTAATCAAGGGAAAACCTATTTGTGTCCTCAGCGGAAACAATATGAATTGTGTTATCTGACTGGCTGCTTGAATCTAGAACATCTGAAACTTGTTAAGTGCTGTAGTATTCACTTCTCCTATCATAACATTGTAAATGTTAGTGTCTGGCAAGGGCAGAGCTGCTGGAAACATTATGCCTTGTCAGTGCTGCTGCATATCTAAAACTCCTGACTTTGAAAGTGATATCAGTTGAGCCAGGGCTGCCAGTTTCTTTCAAGTCTCTTGTCACTGTTGCTCTGAGCTATCTTAGCTTTCTCTTCAACTCTAAATCTTTCACTTCCCTTACTTGAAGACTTATTTTAAGGCATCTAAACTAACCTGGTGAAAAAAATGATTGTGCTTTAATTTGAGGCTTCCTACTGCCTTGAAGACAAGGTAGGAGGCAAAGTAGGTGAGTCCTACCTACAAAGCTGATATTCCTTTTTTTGTCCCAGGGGAAGCAAGAGGAAGCAGAAGACAGTATGGCATAGCTGTGGAGGGTCTTAGTTTTCAGAGTTACTTTTTTTATGGTGTTAAAGTTTTAAGCATTCCTATGACAAAAAAAGAAATTTTTGAGCACAATAGGGCAAATGAAAGCTGGAGTTTCAGGTAGTTGGTCATACACTACAAGTGCCCAATAGAGAGAAGACGACATGAGTGAGCAGAACACAACAACCTGGTTGTGTTTCAAGAGAGGCTTGCTGTTTTTGTTAAACTCCCCAGCTCCTCTTCCTTGTTAGCTTTTACTCCCAGTGTGTTTGGTGTTTGCAGTCTTGTATCACTGTAATGCATCAGATGTTCTTGCAAGGTTTTCTGCACTTGGCTGGTAGAGTAATTTGGCAGCTAAAGGAGGAGCTTGTTGAAGCTGCCTGCTCTTTTATCGTGTGCTGAGTCTGTGATACACAGGGGTACTTGCTAGCTGCTGCTAAGTGGTGTGCTGAAATGAGTTTTTGTCAGCCTGACAATTTCTGATTAAGGCAGGATTGTGGATAAAAGGTTCTGCCTGGAAAACTGTCTTGCCAGTAGAATGTGTTGTGCAAAACTTGACTAAAATATGAAATTAAGAACAGAAACCAGATGGGATTGGAGGGAGATTTCTATTTATATGAATTTATGTATAGTTGTGGGGTGACTGACTGTTCTCTTGAGCATCTTGCGCAAGACTTGAAGCATAGATCTTCTGGAGAAGGGAGGGTTGATTTTAAAATTACCTTTTAAATTTTCAAGTTTGTTTTGAGCTCTGCAGATGCTAAAATGTGGTTTCTGGTGTGGCCTAGGGAATTGGTGAGTTATAGCACAAAGTTAATCAAGTGATTTTGAACTTTGTGTGCTTGTTGGAGGAAAGTGCAGCGGGAGAGTATTGACTTACTTAGATAGCTTGGATGCTTGAAGTACCATCCTGCAGGCTTAATCCTGGAAGAGTTAAGTTTCAAGCAAACTTTGTATGTGGATCCAGAGCACAACTAACATCTTAAATTTTCTGAGGGCTTGTAATTAAATGATCTTTAAGGTTCCTTCCAACTCAGGCAATTCTGTGGTGTTTTATGCTTCTGATTCCTATTTAATGTTAATAAAAAGTATTTAGCAGCATTTACTGTACCTTTTCATAGTAAACCACATAATTTATTGCACATGTCTCCTGGAAATGAGTCATGTAAACAGGTGAGGATGAAGGAAGTTGTTTCACCTTGTGTTATTCAAGACAGCACTTTACTGTCTTTGTACTTCTGTATGATTTTCACTGTTACATGGACACAATGCTGTTTTGACCTTTCAGAAGTTCATAGGAGCTGTTTTTACAAGTAAAAGGTAGAAAAAAAACCTTTTGCACTAAACCTGCCAGGGATTCACTCACAGTGCCAACCTCGTGGAAACAAGTTGTTTTAAAAATTATTATTAATTTATATATTAACCTGAATTAATGAATTGATCTCAATATATAGCATAAGCAAGAACTTGTTTTAAAAATTTAACTTTTTTATATGACTAAATATAATTAGAGACCTTTCAGATTGCTAAATCATTCTGCTTTGCAGTAAATATTTTCTGATGGAGATGATTACAATATACATTATCTTGCACTTCTCTGCAAACAGAGATTACCATTCACTTTTGTCAGTTGCCATAACTTACAAGAAGCCTGTGAAAGCATTGCGGTTTGCAGACTGGGATTGGTCTGTAGTGATGTGGTGTCTCTTGTGTGCTTTTGGCTGAGGTAGTGCTCTTTGATTCCACAGTGGGAGTCCCAGGCTGGCAGTTTGGTGTATCTTACACGGTTTACTCTTTCATATGTGTATGTAGGTATATGTAGCTGTTACATCTTAGTGGTCCCAGACCAACTGTTTGAATAAATGTTGATTCTAGTGGAAGCTAGTGTGTGAGAGACACTTCTCATAACCGGAAGTTTTACAGCATAACTGCTTTCCAGGGCAACTGAAACTACCTCCCTTTGTGAGATTAGTATTTATAACAAGGAAGGTATGTTTCAGTGATCTCTGCCTCAGTTTGGGTAGGGATGTAACTGACCTGCATGCCCTGAAGCTCTTTCACTCCAAGGATGTCACATGGATTATAAGGACCTGGATATCCCTACAGCAAGTCGATTCTTCCTCTTGGCCTCCACAAGCTTAGTGGTATGTAGTAAGACTTCAAGCTGCTGATGGTTCTAACAGGTTCTTGGTTGGTCCATTATGTATTGGAGCAGCTAGTATATTGTGTTATAGAGGCAAGACCTTAAAATATATGCAAGGAACTTTCTAGCTGCATGTGTTTATTTTTATAAAATCCATGTATATCTACATTTTATTTTCTTTTATTGTGGTACTTTAACTGGCAGCTCTTGCTGTGAAAATTTGTCAGACTGCCATTGTGGTTTTCTGTGTACAACCACAGAAAAGGACTTATTCTACTATTCTCTATGGAATTTTTCTTCCTGGAGTATGTCAAGTCAGAGTGGAAATAGAAAACTGTGCAATGTCACAGAAGCAAACTATGCAAGCCTGTGGTTTTAGTGACCTAATACTTTAATCCACAGTAAAGAGAAAATGACTGAGAAGCCTCAGATCTTGTATTTCATTTTAGTATTCCTTTAATATTTTTTTGTAAATCTACCAATTCCCACAGTTATCAAGGACACAGCTGTATTATCCTCAAAATTTCTGCACTGTTGACCTGTTGCAATTACTTTGTTTTTACCTTTGCTTATTTGAGGCATTTAGCAGAATTTACTAAAACAGAAAGGGATTTGTAGTCTGAATTCTTTCCTGTTTTCTGAGTTTCTGGATCTATTGTAGATAAAGGATTTTTGTAGTCTTTCTGGTAGCTGTGGCTTTGTGCATGTTAAACCAAAGCTCTTTTTGAAATGCACTTGGAGTCTAATAATGCTGCACAATAGTTATGAAAAATTGCATCTAAGGTAAGATGCATTGATTATTTCAGTTCCCCCTCTTCTGCACCACCTTCTAAACTAGAAAAGCTTACTTATGAAAGAATTTTACTGTATTCGTGTAAGAATTAATTGTTGTGGAGACATACTTCAGTTTCAGATACTGAAAACTTAACTTTTCTCAGCAATTTTTTTTTTCTGTTAATTTAGCAAAGAGAAATGGCTTTTTCAGCTACTTAGTATTGCAGATTACTTGTTTGCTAATTACAGCTGTTAAAACTGGAAAAAAGATGTTGCTCTTGGACATACTTCCAGGCACGTATTTTTTGAGTTGACAGTTAAGACCTTCACTAAGGAACGAAATTACATTTTGAGGACAATTTATCATTTTTTACAAGTTTTCATTTATCAGTAAAGACCAGAAAAAACAACAAAAAACAAGTATGTGATTGAAAGTAATATTGGAAGTTAACCTCTGAAAATTCAGGATGTCTTTCAAAACTCTGAGATTAAGTAGCAGGTAAAAACCTGGGTAAAAACCAAAGCAAAATAACCATTCCAAAGTAGCATGTATTTCTGTGAAGTTTGGGAAAAGAATTTATGTTCAGGTGTGTCCTGGTTTTTGCTGGGAGAGAATTCCTTTATTCTCAGCAAGAGGTACAGTGCTGTGCTTTGGAATCAGTATGAAAATAATGTTGATATCACACTGATGGTTTGGCTGCTGCTGAGCAGTGTTTACCCTGTGTTGAGGACTGTTTAGTGTTTTGTGCTCTGCCAGTGAGCGGGTGTGGGAGCACAGCCAGGTCAGGGGACGCGAACTGGCCAGCGATATATTCCACACCATAGAACCTCATGTCCAAGTAGTTAATAAACTGGGGAGTTACCTGAAATGGGGGCTGCTTGCAGTTCAGGGACAGGATTTGGTATAAGCCACTGAGTGATGTGCAGGTTTTTTTGTCTATCATTTATTTTCCTTGGGATTTTTCTCCTTTTTTATTTCCTTTTATTAGTAGTATTATTTGTTACTTTTTTTCAGTTACTAAACTGGCCTTCAATGGAAAGCTTTTGTTTTATTTAAGTCTTCTCCCTTTTTCCCTTGGAATGTGAGGGGGTGTTTTTAGTTGTGGCTATGTGTTCTTGGTTGCCAGCTGGGTTTAAACCACAACAAAGTGTCATGCCAGTTTTTTTTACTTGGGTGAGCACATTACCGCAGGTTTTGAAACACCCCAGAGCAGAACAAAGTGCTTTGCATCCACTTGCTTATTTAAGGTGACTAGGTGGATACAATGAGACAGAATATTGAACACTGCTGGCTATATTCCTGACAAGGAGTAAACTGACTGCAAAAGACAAAACTGAGATGCCTGGCATGTGTTACTACTAATAGTAGTAAAAATTAAAGGGTATAGCTAACTTTTAGAAAAGTGCTTGGTTTGGCAAATTCCATGGTATTCTTTCACCTTGGAGTGGTAAGGGTCATCTCCTTGTAATATGACAAGCTAGTTTGTAACAATGTCTGACTGTGTTGTTCTGTATTTATTATTTCGATTAGTTTGTGGCTGTTGCTGGTTATGTTTGAATCCAAGGCAGTAATGGGCACAATTCTCAGTGTTCCTCCTCCTGCAGTGTCCATAAGCATTTGCTGTTTCTTTTGCTTATGCAGCAGCATGCACCTTTCCATGCAGTCCCTGCTTTCAACCACACTTTGTTGTGTAAAGATTTTTTTATTTGAATATGGTGGCTCTCTGTTAATAACCTCCAGCTGATGTCTCTTCTGGCTCACTGAGCATCTTTTGTCAGGTTCATATAATGTGTAGCATCCATGGTACCCCTCCCATCATGAATTTTCTCCTCATGCTGCAGGGAAGAACTAGTGCACCATCACTTCTGTATCCAGCAGCAACAAGCTTGTGTTAATGAAGTGCTAGATGATGATGTTCCTCACATGTGAAGAACTATAAGCTATAAGGCAGGAGGATGGCACCAAATTAATGAAGACCTGAACCTGGCTTACTGTGTGGCAGGATATGCTGTCAAGTACTTTGATCAGTTTTGATCCTTTTCATTCATTCTTCAACTTGCATTATTCCAGATTTAGAGTGATAGCTGAGAAATGGTTTGGGAGAAAGGCACTGAAGTATCAAATACTGAAATCTAGTAGCAATCATAGTTTACAGGTGTTTTCTTACAAGCTGCCAGCCTTACCTGCTCAGTGACGTATGAGTTGTGTGTTCAGTAAATAGAATCCATCTCTTGGAACTATAAGCAAACTGCAGTTAAATTAGGGATTGCTCAATGACTTATGCATGTTCCTTCATTTTGCTAAGCTGTTTTTAAAATTCAGTTCAAGGCTTAATGCAAACTAAAATATCATTTGAAACTTGAACAGTAAGTTACATTAAGGGTAAATAAAGAGGTTGGTGTTATTCGTTTAGCCCTTCTTGCTAGACCACAGTCATGTAGGGAGTTTCAGATACTGTGCTGCATTAATTGAATTGAATGTCCGAGTGTGTGCTCCTACCCTTATGCAATGTCAAGAAAATACTGTGGTAGTCTCCATGGCATTAATCACAGATTACAGTAGTGACTTAAAAAGATGAGGCAATTTTTTTGTAAAAAAGCTGGTACCAGTTGAATATTTTCCCTCCCAAGTCCTCTCTGGGATTGTCACTCTGCAGGATCACTCTAGTATATTATAGAGCATTCCAGTGTCTTAAATTGCAAATCCACACAGACAAAAGGGTTGAATGTTTCTTACTCCTGTATCTGAAATGAGATTAAACTTTTCATGCTTCTGAAGTTGGGCTGGAGTCTAGTAGTATTATCTTTTCTGTGGCCACACTGGCTTGCTTTCAGGACAACATAGACTACTACTTGCAGCTTTTAGGTTGATCTTTACATAATCCTATGGGTTTTCTGTAGTGACACTTCTGCTTTTATGTAGTGGTTATGGAGCACATCTTCATTCTGAAATTTTAGGAGACTTGCAGAAACTACGTGAATCCATGAGATTAATTCTAATGCGAGCTTTATATATGATCTTCATATGTTGTCATGGATGTTTCTTAACAGCATTCTTCCACTGATGCATATAACCTTTGGAGTGATGAAAGGCAGAATAAAACCTAATGTCAAGTTTCTGTGAATTTGACTTGGTCCTGATGACAAAAACATGAAGCTGGCTTGTTCTTGCAGTAGTTCAGTAGATCTTTGCCATTTAACTTCATATGCAGAGACAGAAGTTCATGGCTTTAAACACAATTTAGTTTATTGAAAACAATGCTTGTAAAATGACTGTTGTATGGCTGGAAGTGAAAAATGCATTACTGTTTACTAGAAAAAAGGACTTTTCTTTTTCAGTCAAGGTCTGGATGACCTTTTTTAGAGGGATTAAGCACTGAAGGCAGTGTATGTAGCTGAAGTTAGATTATAAAAAGAAATAAGTTCCCAATCTTCAGAAATTCCTATGAGTTCTCTTTCTGCAGACTTGTACACAATGACTTCTATTTCCTAGACTTCATTAACCTCACAGTTGTATTCCTCACTGTAATATTGATGCAAATATGTCCCATTTGGGGTTTTTTTCAAGATAGGGTTTTTTTACCATTTCTTCTTCTGTGATATTGAAGTTCTTATTGGTTATAATCCTATAACTTAGTCTTTTGCAATAATATCTTTTTTGCAGAAGTCTGATATGTCTGAAATGGCATGGTGACTATTGTAGAAAAATCCCATTTTTAAAATGTATTCTTATCACTTGTCAAAAATTTTTGGTTGTCCTGTAGAAATGTATGAATGTCTTACTTGCTATTCAGACTTCAGATTTTCTACAGTATGATTAGTCTGTGCTTAGTTTTTGTATTAGACCATGAAAATTGTTTTATACCTTAGTGGTGTGTATTAATTTGAAGATGTATTATTAATGAGGTTGTAAATGTTTTGGGGTTTTTTGCTTTTTCTGATTTGATATGCCTGTCTGGATGGTCATTTATGACAGTTGGGGATTTTCTCTTCCAAAATTTAGCATTAATAGGATTCAATTAGTTGGGCTGCTTTACTTACATTACTTTTACCTGTTAATGAGAAACCAACAGCTCTTCTTGCTTAAAAAACCAGTACATTGCATAGAACTCATTCAGTCTTACTTGATCAGTACATTCTGAAAAGGTTTTGAGAGCTTGACTGATTGTAGAACTTGTCTTGACTCTGTTTTTTGTAGAAAAAAATGCTACCTGATACTGTTAACTATTGATTTTGCTTGACCTTCAGACATTACAGGAATATTTAGGAATTCCAGACAGGATGCAGGATTATCGGGGTACTCTGGTAACGTATTCAACAATTGCTTCCAAAAGTTAGCTCGCTCAGCCCTTTCACTGAGTATTCCATACCTCTGATGGGAAATAGCAGCCAAGGACTCCCTCATGTGGTGGGTGTCCCAGACTTTCAGAAGAACAGTGCTGCACTGTCAAAAGGCAGTTCCAGTTCATGCCAGTAGAAAGTGTGGGTTGAAATGATGAAAGTGCTTGGGTGTGGGAAGAAGTGCAGCAGTGGAAGCTCTTCTGGTGCTGAAGTTGCTCTCCTTACAGCACCTGTTAGTTATCTGGTAATAATACCATTGCATACTAATGAAGCAGTGTTGGGGGGAAGAAAGGTACCATCTGTATGCTCAAGCAAAGAAATTCCACTGCACTGGCTCTAGATTCTGTTAGGGAATACAAGTTTCTTACATATGAATGTAGGAAAATTATCTTCAGCAGCAGCTGTTTAGAGAGGAAGATCATGATGACACGTGTTTAGTACACAGCTGGACAGCAGGAGACATCAGGACCAGGCTTTGTATTGGCCAGAAATGTCTAGGGTCAAACCTGTTGAAATTTCTGCCCAGAAAACATTCAGAGAAGGCCTAGTAGAATATCAAGATGCTTTAATCAGCCATGAAGTAAAACTGCTGTTTTAATCAGCTGCTGTCTAATCATGGTGTTAGGCAGAAAGCAATATCTGTTCTTTTCAGGTGCTATAAAATGTTGCAGGACTACTGAAAAGGCAGCATTTAAGTTCACTAAGCATTTTTATGAGACTCCATCTCTCTGGAAAGAGCTTATTTAAGTACTGTTAGATTAAAAGCTGTATTCATCTACCTTTCAAGTCTCACTTTTAACATGTAGCACATAGCTGTTGAACACTTTCATGCAAAATGAAATGAGATTCAGATAACTGAACTCTTAGAAACATAAAATTGTTTTGGAAGGGAACTTGAAAGATCATGTAGTTCTAATCCTCCTTCCTTAAAGAGGGACACTTTCCCCTAGCAGATTATTGAAAGCCCCATCCAGACTAGCCTTGAACTTTCCTAGGGCATCCATGGTTTCTCTGGGCAGCCTGTTTCGGTGTCTCACCAAACTCACAGTAAAGCATTTCTTTCTTATACCTGATCTAAATCTTTCCTCTTTCAGTTTAAAGCCATTCTCCCTTATCCTATCACTGCATGCTCTTGTAAAATGTCACTTTCCAGCTTGCTTTTAGGCTCCTTTTAGGTACTGGAAGGTGCTGTAAGATCTCTCCGGAGTCTTCTTTTTTCCAGTCAGATTCTCCAGGCCGAGCAAACCCAGTTTTTTAGCCTGTCCTCACAGGGGAGGTGCTGCAGAATCCACTCCCTCCCCTGCTGCCCACGCTGCTCTGGATGCAGCCCAGGACATGTTTGGCTTTCTGGGCTGGGAGTGCTCATGGCTGGGTCATGTCCAGCTCACCCACTGGCACCCCTGTGTTCTCTTTGGTAGGGCTGTACTTGCATTATTCTGACTACCTTGTGTTTGTCCTTGGGATTGCCCCAGCCCAGGTTCAGGACCTTGCACTTGGCCTTGTTGAATTTCATGAGGTCCTCACAGATGTCTGCACCTTTCAAGCTGTCCAGACACCTCTGAGTGGTATCTCTTCCCTCAAGTGTATAAATGGTACCATGCAGCTCAGTGTTGTCAGCAAACTTGCTGAGGGTGACTTGATCCCATTGTCCATGTTGGTGACAGAGTGAAACAGGGCCAGTCCCAATAGAAACCCCATACAAACACTTGTCCTTGCTGTCCTATGGGGCATTGAGACATTGACTGCAGCTCTTTGAGTGTGAACATCCAGCCAATTTCTTAGCCCCACTGAATCCATGTTTCTCCAACTTACAGACAAGAACATTATGTGGGACAGTATGAAATGCTTTGCACAACTGCTGATAGATGACATCAGCCGCTCTTCCCTCATCCACCAACACTTCAAACCTATTGTAGAAGGCCACCAAATTTGTCTGGTACAGTTTACCCTTGGTGAAATCATGCTGGGCTATTGTCACCTATCTGTTTAACTTGTGTCTTACTGTTATTGGAGGATCTGCTTCACGATCTCGTGCCCAGAGATGAGACTAACAAACATGTAGTTCCCCTCCTTTATTTCTGTTTTTGAAAATAGAGGTTATTTTTCCACTTTTCCAGTTAGTGGGAACTTCATCAGACTGCCACAGCTTCTCAAATATGATGGATAGGGGTTTAGCCATTTTCTCTGCCAGTTCCCTTAGGATCCCATGGATGTATCTGATCTGGTCTTACGGACTTTTGCATCTTGAGGTTCCTTAGGTGCTTTTGAACCTGATGCTTTTGCATAGTAAGTGGTTTTTCACTGTTCCAGTCTCTTCTTTGCCTCTATGGCTTGGGCAGTGTGGCTGGACCACTTGCTGGTGAAGACTCAGGAAAGAAAAGTTGTTCAGTATCCCTCAGACTTTTCTATATCCCTGATAACCAGGTCATCATCCTGTTCCAGAGATGGTCCATGTTTTCCTAACCTTTTCTTTCACCAACTTTCTATTTAGATGGTTTTTTTGTTTGCCTTGAAATCCCTGGCCAGATTTAATTATTTAGCTTTCAGAGAGGGTTCTATCCTTCTTTAAGGACTGTTGCTGCTACCTTTAAAAGCAAAACATTAAAAATGGATAAGTGTCACCTCTATCACATATACTTTACATGACCGCTTTTCTCTCTGGATAGTGTCTATTTTTTTCTGAATATTGGACAGCAGAGGATTTTTTTGGGGCTTTTACAGCTATGTGTGTTATTTGTAGTTTATAGGAAACAGTTTTGAAACAACTTGGGTAGGATACAAAGAGTTTTATTTGTGGCTCTTCTCTGATAAGTATTGTGAATTAGCCTGTGTATTTTTGAAGCTAAAAAAAAGTCATCTTTCAAAGCACAATAGTAAATGTAGAAGCAGTGTGACCATAGCCATGATTTCCTATTTACTTATTTCAACTTGAAACTTCTTTGATCTTTTGGTGATAGGTGCCTACGAAGTCTCCTTTGCTCTCCTAAATACTGAATTAATGTGTTCATTACTTGTTTTTTAATGGCACACTACTTCATTTATGCTTTTCTAATGTACAGTTGGATGTTCAATCTGTCTCTTGAGCAGTCTGATTAGACTGATTGGAATGAAATTGTTTGAAATAACTTTTGTCCCTTCCCCTCTCAAAGTCCATTCCATATATTGACTGTAGTGCCAAAAAGCAACTTGGCATTATCTAATTAATTACTGTTTAATTTTCATCATCATGCATGTCAATAAAGTCATTTATGAAGCTCAAAAACTTGAAACAAAAAAGGAACCATTTCCTCTATAAACTGATTAGCATAGTGCTTTCTGCACTTTTTCTTGTAGGCCGCAGAGGCTGAACATTTGTCCGTCACTAATGGATATAGCATGTCTAGGTTCAAAGAGATGCCTAACTGAAAGGATTTTTTGCCACTTGTGCTTGAATTTGACTGTTAAAAGTGTCAGGTACATAAAACATAACATATAATTAATAATTGTAAACTTCCAATGTGAACTTTGAGATCATAGCTTTTGTTCCAACTTCTTTGCTGTCTTACAGGCTTGTGTGATGCACTACTGCTACTGTTTGGCTTTTGGTTTTTCAGATTTTTTTAAGAAAAATCCAAGTCAGACTGCTTTTCCCAGTTTGTCCTCATTCCTTCCAGATCATTTCATCATTTTTACTTTTCCTAATTCAAGTGACTTTTACCAATCATTTAACTAACTGTTGAGATTTTTCTGCACCATGTTGTCTAATATTTGTAGTGCTGAAGGCATAAAATCTAGTAGGAGCTTTGCAGAAACATCTTTAAACAGTTTTGCAGAGTAGGCACGTGGACTTTCCAGGAGATTAAGCTCAACTGATAAAACTCTTGACACTCCTTTGTTTAGGATAATCTAAATTTACTATTACTTGTAGATCTGAGTTATGAAATAAAAAGCAGATGACACAAGAAGTCTCTTGTCTGTGTTATGACTGAGTAGGCTTTAATTTTGAAGAGCCTCAAAAAGCAAAAGTGGTTATTCAAAATACCTAAACACATAGTGTCAGAGCACCAGGACAGCTAGCTTGTAGAGATATAACAGTTTTTTCAGACAGTGCCATTAATCAAAAATTGGAAACAGAAAGCTAAGGTGAGAGGCTGCTGCATCTGTCTGTCTTACAGGAAACTAAGCAGCTTTTGGGATACACATGTAAGTCTGGGGATTGTTTAACTTGTGTATAGCTTGTATAAGATTTACCTTCTTTCTTCTGTCACTCAGACACGTAATCTTTTTTTAAGCATGTTACTAGACTTAGAGACAAATGTGTGTTCTGCAGGACACTGTTGTCTTGGCAAATGGAGTTCTGTATGGAAGAGTCCAGTTTACTCATTTCTCAGTTCAGTCCTTCAGGCAATATAGATAGTCATTACATTCATTAAATAATGAAGTTACTCTTGAACATCCTAAGTGGTGGCTGATTCAGTGTAAGTCTAGCTTCTTGTTTTGTCTTGAAAGCAAATGTTTAGACATTGAGGAATGAGGAAAAACTGCACAGGAGAACTATTTTGGGTTACCTTGGGCAGTTGCCTCGAATTTTATTGGAGTAATACTTGTGCATGGTGGATGTGGTGGTGTCTGGGTATAAAATCTACAGTAAGATGAGACTTTAGCTTGTGCAACCATCGTGCTATTTGAATTACTTTGGACTGAAGTTCTTTTCACTTAGGACTTAGGAACTCAGTTCTTCCTTGTAGCCCGTTTTGTACTTTAGCACCACATATCAGACATAGCTTGGAATGAGATCTCTGATGGGGTGTTTGGAATAGCTGCTTCTACTGCATTTTCTTAAATGCTTGTCTGAATTTTCTGGAACTCAGCCATTCATCTATGAATTGATGAAGCACTTAACAAGTGGTTAATATAAGCAGGAAGAGGTAAGAGTTTGATTCCAGAAATCAGGTTTGATTTACAATTAATTGCATTGCTTGTTCAAAGTCAACTTTTATCTTTTTTATGTTCTGTGAAGGTGATTTTTGACTCTCAATTATTGTAAATGTCTAATTAAACCTCTAATTCTCAGGCATAAATTTAATGTCTAAGAAGTTTTGCATTTTCTTAAACTTCCTAAATAAATAAGGACTTTAGAGAACACTTTTGAATTTTAGGTTATAACCTAAGTAAAACAAAACCGGAGTAAATAGAATCTCATTCACAGATTTCACTGAGGGTGAAAAGAACTTCTGGAGATAATCTAGTCATTTCCTGTTTCTCAAGCAGATTTTCCTTCAGCAGATAGCTCAGGACCATGTCCATTCAGACTCTTGAGTATCTCCATGAATGGAGACTTTACAACCCCTCTGTTGCCTGTTTCCATGTTCTACTACTCTCATGGTGAAAGCTTTTCTTCAATTATATTCTATGATTTTACAGTTAAATAAATTATTTCAGACTTATTCTGAATAAATTGCTGGGATTTTGGTGCACCTTTCTAGGCTGTTGTACTAATATTTATCAAGTTTAATGGAGTGTCTCCAGAAGAATGGTCATGATTTGAATCCTTTATAACAGCTGGGTAAGCCCTTTGTCTGCAGCAGTCTGGATGTTTTTTATATGAAAAGCAGATCACATTAATAGAGAGGGATAGGAGAAATAATTTCTTCCCATCTTTTTTTGTCAGATCTGGAATGAGCGAGTGTTGGATTGGAAATGTCCTACATGAAATAGATTTTTCTCTTAGAGATTTAAACATCTTTTAAGGCTGTAATTTAAAAGGGCTCCACAGGAGGTTAATAACAGCTGAAATCAGCATTTCTGTATTAGAAGATAAAACTGAAATGAGTCACGCACAAGAAGAGAGATTCCTCTTCTTTGGAGACACTGTTGGGAAGAGTTTCTGCAGACAGTGGGAGTGATGGAGGTGACAGGTATAGAAATTGCTCTACTGCAATCAAGATAATAAGTAAAAAGGCTTCTAGGATTAGAAACTTAGCAATATCTCGGTAGAGCTGAAGATGAATACAGAAATGCTTTTGGTATTTCCATGTGGTTTGTTACCAAAACATGTCAAACTGCTGAGTCTAAAGGCGTGAAGATCACTCACGGAGTCTAACCTCCTGTTCAGAGCAGGGTTCTCTAGAGCAGGTCTTCTGTCTTGTTGGGGTTTGGATTCTCTGTTAAACCATGTATTAACCTGTTCATGGATCCATCTAGACAATTTATGTTTGCCTGAAGTGTTTTGAGGAGGAGAATTTGAGAGAATGGCAGTAGCTTTGGGGAGTGGGGTGGTGGAGTCCTCTGATCTTTGGTGCCTCGGTCGGCATAATAGGTGCAAAATTGTAAATACCAGTGATGATGGGCTAGTTAGTAAACTTTCTTATGGTATTCAATTAAGTGCAAAATTCTTTTTTTTTTCTTTGCATTACACACTGTTAAATGCTTCCTGTATAGATACCATAACAAAAATTTGATACAGCATGAGCTCCATTATATCTTTCCTGGACAATAAATGAATAGGCAATTTGTGCTTTATGTAATGTTGTTTATCCTTTTATATTGTTCTGTACCCAATCTAATCAAATCATTCTAACTAGCACTTTGTGAATTAGATATTTTGGATGCTTCTCTATGGCTTGTTGACAATTTTTTTTACTTTGTTTTGGTGTCTTAAACCCAAAAAACCTCAAACCAGAAACCAGCAAACCACCTCAGAGTACAGGAGTGTTTTTGGAAAGATTTGTGCTAATAAAGGATAGTATTCTTGCTAAGTATATCTATTCAGTATGTTAAAATCTTCCATCTCTTTGCATTCTTACGCACTAAAAGTACTTCTAAGGTAGGATGCAAGTTAGGGATAGTATACTGTAGGTTTTTGTCAAAAGATGACAACTGCTTCACTCAAATGTTGAATAAGTGCTTAGGCAAAACTGATGCCTAGAAAGAGGCTGTTGTTCAGAGATAAGCACTAATTTTAAAAGGCTTTATGTCCATCTGTCATCTGAATTTCCAGCACTAAAGAAACCTGGAAATAATACTGCATCTTTGGTTGATACTGAGTTCTTGATCTGATACTTCTACCTGTTTTGAATACTGGAACGAAACAAACCTTTTATCTCCTTGTTACTGAAAGGCTCTGTGTAATGTATGTATAACACTGTAAATTTTTTTGGCTTCTAATTTGGCTCAAATTCTGACAGTGAGTGACTTTCAAGTGAACTTCATTTTCAAGCAATAGTCCAAAATTTTGCTGTTACACTTCTTATGCTCAATAAAATGTTTACTAGTGAGTAGTGGATTCCTGATGTTGCTTTTAAAGTTGGTGCTTCTGCACATCCTCTAGTGCCTTAACAGTTCATAATACACTTCTGAACCTACTCTGCTTATCAAGTCTTGCATTAAAGTGGATGTGGCAATTTCTGTGTTGAACACAAGAACAGAGGAAGCTACTTGAAATCTACCAATGTTAGTGAAAAAATTAGATACTGTGACCCTTTGCAGTTTTGTTCTTTGGAGTGGGTACTTTTCTTCAATATAAGCAATGTTTGCTCAGCATGAGTCTAGGTTTTAAATAGTTAGCTATTCACTGTGTCACTGCAGTACTAATGGTGACTTTTGTCTTTTTAATCAGGTCAGAGCTTGGGTTATGGTTTTGTGAACTATGTCGACCCCAAGGATGCTGAAAAGGCTATCAATACCCTGAATGGATTGAGACTTCAAACTAAGACTATAAAGGTATGTAGTGTTAAAATAATTTAAAGAAACTGAACTGTTTTGACTTCCTGATTTGTTTACCTTTTACAAGTGTAACAAGCATTCAGCTAATGTCAGTAGAATAAACTAGGATTTCATGTAGTAAACGGTCCTTTGTTATATTTAGAGTTAGATTAAGTGTAGAAAATGTAGAAAATTGCATTTTCTTAATGCACTTAACCCTTTAGATGTACAATTGAATTATTTTAACTAAGAAATTGTTATATACTCTAGTTGAAAAAATACAATATTATAAAATTATTACAATAATATGTTGTTTAAACACCATGTGCTTCCTCATTTTCTCGAAGATTATATAACTTCCTTATTAATACTTCAGGTTTTATGTTGCTCGTTGTCTTGTTGCAAATCCTCAGAATGAAATTAAGTAACTATTGGTTATCTATGATTTACTCTAGGGCTCTGGTCTTCACATCTCTAATGTTTGCTGTTCCTGTATTTTTCTGTTATGTTACAGCTCTTCACACACTTGCTTACTAAATTCAGTTTCTCAGATTTCTAGAAACAAGTCTTGAGAGCTTCATCTTTCTTCATCTCCTCTTTTAATCCAATAACAGAAGGCTGAGGATACTCACTTGAACAACTGAGCTCTGAAATTCTGAGAGGAGATTAAATAAAATTATCAGGAGATGCAGACTTTTGAACATGTTTCACAGGTGTTGGTGCCTGAAGGCAGTTTATGTTCCACCTAGCCCATTCTTCCTCATTATTAAACAGCAGGGTTTGCTAGGCAATCACTTGGATAGTGGCTTCCTTCTAACTAGGAGCATGTTTGAGAAATGAAATAAAGTTCACCTCTTAGAACATTTGTACTTAAAAAGCAGTGCAGAGCCACTGAAAGACAACTGAGACAAAAATAAGATACCAGTAGCTTCGGCCCAGTTGTCTTACCTGTTCTGTATTCATAAGATTTAATAAAGTGGATTACAATGTTTGCTTTGTAACAAGTGGTGACTTATGGCACACAAGTACAATAGATGAAGGACATGGACAGATGCTTTGCTGCTGAAAGCTCCCTTGTGTGTTTCTGTCAGACTTCTTCTTGCCCACAGTCCTCTCTCATTTTCTACTTTGGGTGAAGATTTAGCAAATTAATTTTGTGCTCAAGGACTTTTGAAGCTATCTTCTGCATGGTGGTGAGAAAAGGATCCTATTTGTGTTCCAGTTGTATTGTTTTGCATGTAATGCCTTGGATTGAGTCAACATGACTTGTATGTCCATAGTGGTAAACTGGAAGTTCTGTTGACTATATAGGCAAGAAAAGGTGGTGGCTATAGAAAATCAATCCAGGTCTCCTAAATCAAATGTTCCCTTCAGGGGGTTGCAGTAACTTACTTCATGCTGGCCGTATTTGAATTTTTAATCTTTCTTCACCTTGCTAAGCTATTAATTTAATCAATTGTCACATTTTTTTTTTAAAAAAAAGCTGAAAATTAAGTAGACAGATATGAGTGATGGCAGTGACGTTTTTTCTTTCCTGCCTTCCCAGGACCAAAAGGTGTTGTAGGTTAGATACCAGAAAAAGACCTTTGCACTGAGACTAAAGCTTATGTCTTTGTTTTCAGGTGTTTGTATGTTAGATATCTTCAGCTAAAGCAAAGCTGTAACTCTAGAGTTGTCACAAGGCAAAATGATAGCATCTTTGGCAAAATAAAGAAAATCTGTGTTTAATTAGAGAAAAGTATCTTTAAATGCTGATTGGTAATTTTTCAAGTAAATTCGGACTCTAGATATCCCCAGCAGCACCTTTCAGTATTTATGGATGACTTGAGTGCAAGATCTGCTTTACTTTCTTCTCCTTTGTTCTCCTTGTCCTTCCTGGACATGGGGTTTCAGGTCAAATTTTCTGTGACTGGATTTTGCAAGATCACAGAATCATAGGATGTTAAGGAGTTGGAATGGAGCTTAAAAATCATCTAGTCCCAGCCTCACGACATTTATCTGTGGAGCAATAGAAATGCCCAGCCTGCTGTGATGCATTTTGTAACTTTACATATTCCTCAGATCAGCCAGGAGGCAGTGGTGAGCAAAGGTTAGGTTGGTATCTGAGGTATTTTCTGCCTCTGGAGGCAGCCTCTTGGGTGGAGGAAGTCTCTTAGTTGGTTTCAGTACCAGGGCCTTTGTAGAGATACTTCCTGTTTATAGACCACAGTATTCCTATTTGTTCAGAGTTGATAAGTCAATTACCAAAAAAACCCCAAACAAAAATAACAGCAACAACAAGGAAAAAACCACCCTTCTTCCCCCCCCCTTCCCAAAAAAAACCCAACCAACCTAAAAAACAAAATCCTGTTTGACAAACTTTGAATCTAACCGATAAGTTTCAGCTTCAAAAAGTGTGTGACTGAGATTTTTATGTGTACCTTCATGTGAAAAATTATTGAATAGGAGTGTTAGTGTATATTTAGACTTCAGAAGAAAAAAATTGGATATTTGGTCTCTGTGTATTTTTGTGGATTCTGTAGGAACGCTTAGTATTTTCCTAGATTGATGGTTAGAGTTTGTTTCCCATTAGTACATAAAACTGGAAGGAACTTTTCTGGTTTGTCACAGTGTGATGTATGCTCACATTGTGACTGAACTGAGTGTAATCCTACTCAGAGGAAACTGACTGTCCTGCCCCTGATGTGTAATGCTCTGGACTGGGGCTGTGACAGATGCTTCTATGCTAGCCTGCTCATCATTGGAGATATTTTTCTCATCCCAAAGGGCATGTCCCTTAGTGTTTTCTTGAAATAAAATACGTTGAAAAATGTGGATTGCCAAAATGATGAGTTAAGGGTTGGGTTTTTTTAATATGTTAGCAATACGAAATCCTATTAACTCTTCTGTTTTTTTAAAATAAGATCCTGTGGAATGCTTTATGGAATACTTCACTGAATTCTTTGCAAAGTATCTTAGCCAACTTTCAGGCATATATCTCCAAAGCAGTAGTAGCCTTAGTCTTGTTTTACCTGGCAGTGGCTATATTGCCTTCTGATTTAACTGAATAGTAAAATATTAGGATGAGCATATACTCTGATGGTAAAGCCACTTGTGAGTGTGTTAGATGTGTGAACTCTGCTCAGCTGGACGCTGGTGTGCCTCCATTATTATATAGTGCCCATTGTGGCATAATTTATGGCTTATTTGCAATATAAACAGGTGTATGTGTACTGCACATATCCTGTGAAGTTTGGGCTTCATTGAATTAAGCAACTTCAGTGTGAAAACAATTTGCATCTTAAAAAAGGTAAAATATTTTTTGTAGCTTCTCTTTTGGAAGATGATGCTTGTGGCAAGCTTTCTATCTCTTTTCTATTGAAGAGACAGTAAAAATGTGGATTTTTTTTGCCTGGAGTGACTTCTGCTTACCTTGCTTGCGTGTCCATGACTTTTTTTTTTTTTTCATTTGGGTTGCCCAGGAAAGATCAGTTCTTCAGAAATGTGCAAAACTCAGATTAAAAAACAGATTATGAGAGTCACTGATTTTCACATATGGATAAGAAAATCGAGTGCATGTTTCTGTTGTTTTGACTTTTGCTTGGGAGAGGAGAAATGCTCCATGGTTTACCCTCCCCTTGGTTAGGGTGTTTTTATAAGAAAACTCTTGAAAAGAAAAAAGATATTCCTTTTCAGATAATCTCACAATAAATTAACTTGTATCTTTCAATGTGAAGTAAAAGAGTTCTGCATTAGCAAGGGAGTGTATGAAGATTCACTGTCTAAAAAGTAGTGGGCGAACAAATGGCCTCTCTTTGGACTGGCTGAGAGCTGTGCAGGTTGGTGTGGGGGAGGCAGCTTTTTACCTGCACGATTAAGGGTAGCAGGAAGACACAGGACAATATTTCTGACTTTTCTTCCTGGGTGCTAGATTGCCTTAATGATGCCCACAGTCCTTTGTGGATTGTAGCTGCCAAGGGGACATGGAAGATGACAGTAATGCTGTGCTTGTTCCTCCCTTTTGAGGCCTTGAAGTGGCAGAGACCCTGCATGGAGAACCTGGCAGCTCTCTTAGTAGAGAATGCTGGTGAAACGTGCAAACATTTATGCAAACACGTGTTGGAAAGGGGGGAAATACAGTTTGTCCAAGCTAGAGGCCTTGGAGTTGTCTTTTTTTTAATAAGACAGCATTTGTAAGACAGTATTCTACTTAGCCTAGTGCTGCTTAAAAGTCACATTTAATAATGTTTTCCTTCTCTGAAGTTCTTTGGATTATTAGGATGTTTACATGGGTAATTATTACCTGTCAGGGGAGTAGAAATTTAAGGAATATTTTATCTAAAGTATTAAATCTGTAGGTTTTCTTCCCACTCCTTTATAATTTTGCATGTAATAAAAATAAAAGCAGGTTTAATATGTAACATTCTGCCAACTTCCTGTTGGAATGAATTTGACAAATTCTTTGGCTACAAACACTATTTTGCCACTAACACCTCGTTGACTGCCCTAGTGTAGAAAGTTGTGTAATGAGAAGAGCTAGTTAATACTTCTGTAGAAGAGTGAATAGTAAGCATTCGGCTTTACAAATGCCCAAAAAAGTGCTGTATAGCAAGGGAACATTTAAAACAAGGTTGTGCTGCACGTTCATTAGTGCTCTTTGAGTCATTGTTGTTAAAGCTTGGCATTATGCAATGTGATTTCACTTTGTGTCTTGAACCACCACTTAGATTTAGAAAAAAATTCATTGTAAAGGAATTGTATTCTAACTTAACTGTTCAATAGTGGCACCTTTAAGAAGTTTTACCAGTGATAGTACTCTTGAAAACACTTCAAATACTTAATGAAAAGTAGCAAAATACTGGGGGGAAAAAAAAAAGATACATGGTGGTTTGATTTCTCAGTTCACTGCAACAGATAAAAAAGATTGAGATTGTTCCTGTCTTTATCACTGATACTTGTAGGGAAAAATTTTGGAAGTGTCTCTTCTTTATAATAATTTTCAATTGGTATTTTTGGGTAGCAATGAAGTATGCATGAATTGTGTAGAAACTGTTAAAATACCAGAGGTGAGTGAGCTGTGAAGATGAGAGAAACCCTCTGTACCTTCTTGATTTTTTTTTTTTTTATTCCCACCCACTCCTCCGCTAGTATTAAAGAACATTGACCTAGTAAGGAGGAAATCCTATGACAAAGTTTAATTTAAAACTAGTGAGACTTGCTGATTTTGTCAGTCAGCAAAGGCTGAGAGAGGGGCTGTGATGCCAGAGCATTTAGTGGTGTTGATAGGTTAATTAAATACCTCAGGACTGTATTCTTAAGATCAAATTGCACTGTTCTAGCAGCCCTGAAACAGAAGAACAGTTTTCCTTGGAAGAAAGGTAAAGGTGGTGGTTTTTTTCCCCTTGAATTTCTGCAGGAGTTACATAAATTATAATTATGCAGTCTTTTACCTGTGTTTACAGTTAAGCTTTGACGGATTTTTATTTTAGTACTGCGCGCACACACACACACACATCTTTTCACCCCAAGTAAAATTTGTTCTTCACTGAAGTTCAGATCTCCTTAGACTTCGAACGTTCCTTATCCAGCTTAAGGTGGCTGCTTGTTCTTCATGTAACTGAGTAATACTGTGAGGAGGGTTCAGTTCTTAATGCATATTGCTGTCACTTGCTGTATCCCACATTATGGTTCTCCATTCACACAGAGTGTCAAGCCAAACTGTAAAATGCGTAAAATCCCTTTGAGCAATCACAGTTTGTGTTTGACCCCAAGTGCTGTGGTGCTGCTGATTAGAGTGTCTTGTAGGAGCCCATCCCTGTTTCTGTAAAGGGACAGAAATCCTTGGACCAGTGCAGTTCACCATAAGGCTGCTGAGCAGCTTTGCAGCCAGAAGTTCTGCGGTTCAGTAAGGTCCTTCCTGAGTTGCATAAGGGGTTCCTGACACAGAAATGGAGATGTTAGAATGGGCCAACAGTACTGTGTAACATTGATAGAAGTCTGCAACCATTGCTTAAACACCAAGTCTTATGCAAGTAAAAACAAAGAAGGCTACAAAACCAACAAAAAACTGCTTGTTAGTACTAAGATAGATGCTGCATCTTTGTACCCTGCCCTCCCCATGCTACACAAAGCTCTCTGAGAAGGTTGTAGCTTTCTGCATGGATTCAAAATGCTGTAAATGCCAGGCATGGAGATCTGTTACAGTCTGGTTTTTTAAGGGTTCTTTTTTTGTTGTTGTTTGGTTAGTTGGGTTTTTTTAATTATTATTTTATTTTGTTTTGTTTTAAATCCATTATCTGTTTTCTTCCCAAGAGGACTTTTATGAATGTAAAACATGGTTATACTTACTTTAGAAGTTACGTCAGACTTGAGACAAATAGACCTCTGTTAATCTAGCAGCTTTCAAGTTTTTTTGTCATATTAAATGTTGACTCTGTTGTCTTTCATCCATGCAGTAATAGTTTTTCCAGAAAGGTTGTAAGATATTACAGTGAGCAGTAAATTGCAGTGGATATATTTTGTGCATTTCCAGATGTGCCTGTGGAATAGTGTAAGAGATTCCCAAGTGTTGTGCTTACTAGAGTCTGTCAGTAAGAGATGCTCCTGAAGTATAATCTTAGGTTTACTCATTTCCTTCAAGAGAGTAATTGAAGTCTTGTGTTTTAAGATTCTATTCCTGTTTGTATTATTTGAAGTCTTAATATTATACTGTGTACTCCTGGCCTCCTTGAAAGGTGACTGCTTTTTTATTCCTAGTGCATCTGAAATTTGTGTCTTCATTGTTTGGACATGAGTGGGGATCAGAATCATGAAAGTATGAGGAGAGGTCTTTTGAGACTCTTAAGAATGTGAAAATATGAGATGGAAAATGTTTGGAGACTTAATCTCCTTTCATTTCATATATTTCATTTGTACTTAAATTCTAAGTGTTTCTTACTTTAAACAAGACAGCAATAGTTATGGACTGCAGGTTTTAGAGTGCTCTTCTGTGTTAGTCCTTTCAAGGGCAAAGCAGAATCACTATTCTGTGATTGTAGTGTATAATTCCCGTCTCATGTTTTATGTCCGTGAACTTGATTATAGTTTTTCTTTTATCAGACATTCATGACTCTAATTTTAAATTGTTACAGTATCCTGAGCACTTCTGGGAAAACCACTGCTTCTGTTTCCATCAGTGGCAGGATTTACAGCTGGTTTCTGTTTCTAGCACATATGTACACTTGCTTCTGTTCACGAAGTGGTGCTTTGGGTGTCAGTTGCTTTAGACCAAGTCTTCTGAAAGCATATTTCTGTGCTACATACAGCAGCATTTTATGAGATCTTCCTCTCTGAGTAGTGTGCTGTCCTTAATTGGTTGTATCCTGAGGTCCTTGTCCTCTCAGGTACAAAAAGACTGGTCTTAAGTCTGAATTTGTCAGGTTGGTCCATTTATGCCCTCAGCTGAGTAGCAACAGATGTGGATCCCATGACCCACCTCAGGCTCTGCCATGGGTTGTAGCTGTCAGAGCTGGAACACTTTGAGGGGTGAACTAAAATACTGAAACCTCTTCCGATGATAATGCTGGAACACTGTTGCTTCAGGGTCTGTTTTTTCAGTGCATTCCCCATTGTACAGCAGGCTGTAAAAGCAGGAACTTTATGGGATATGATTGTATTTATCAGCTTAATCTAAACGTGTAAGTGAAGCTGTATTGAGCTTTTTTAGTTCCACAGAGCTGGGTGTGAGTTGCCTTTACAAAGAAAAGTCTGGATTTCCAGTCTGCTCTGTCCACAGAAATGTGGTGCTGCAGGCTTCCACCATGAACTCAGCGCAGCATGTACATGTTCAACAAGGTAGTCTTGTATACTGAGAAAAATGGCCCTGAAGCTTTGTTTGGAGAGGAAGAATTTGAGGGGAGAGAGGAAGTAAACTTGATGAATATACAGCAATGTACTTTCCTGTTTCAGGCAACAACCTGTCACTGGCTAGTGACAGCTGAGGCCTCATCTCTGCGCTGTGCTGCAGCAACTTCTTACTAGAAATCAAATTAAGAAGAGTTCTTGAATCATGGTATCTTACGCAAGTTAAAGTGCTAGTTAAGAACACTTGCCTGGCACAATGACCTCTGAGGACACTGCTGTAAGAAAAGCAGTATGTCCTTGTTTTTATTGTGCTTGCCAAGGAGGCATACTTGTTCCTAATGTATTCCTTTTCTCAATATAAATGTCTGCTTTGTAGATAGGTTTAAAACATTTTCATCTGGACATACCTGATGGTAGTTTTTTGTTGGCCTTGTTTTTTCCAGAGAAACATGCATTTTAAAAGAACTGGACACTGCTCTTAAGGGAAAGTAGTGTTTTGAGCAGAAGGATTGCACTTGAGCTAGTGAATGTAAATACTGCAGTACTGATTTTAGCATTTAAAGACTTCACATTTAAAGACTTGGAAGAATACGTTAGGTAGAGGTGTTTACGAAGAAATTATATTAAATTCCCACATTTTTTGAGAGAATACAAGTACTTTGTCCTCTATTAATAATAACATCAAAGAGCTTGAAGCATGGTGCTGAGGTGTCTGTAGGTAGTAGCAGATAGTAAGACACAGAAACATTCACTTTTAGGGGCCCTGCCTCTTCATTATTTTTGATAACTTCTTTGTTTTACCTGTGAACTTCCACAGTTTTCACTTGAAAATTGTTCATCTTGATGTTAGGAAATTAGGTGTTAAAGCAATGAAATACTTAGATTTGGTGGTGCAAAGTCTGCATTTCTAGAAACAAGTGTCTTTCCTACTAACTGCAGTGGAAAATTTCAGTAAAACTGCTTTTAAATTGGGGTCTCCAGAGTAGTGCTGTTCAGTGTTGTACTGTGTGTGTCATCATTCAGTATTTAAAACTGCAGACTTTCAGGCTGTTTCTTGACTTGCCTTGTGTTCCGTGGTTTTGACATCATGTAACTGTAATTTTCACCTGTTGAAATAGCTGTGGAATTAAAATCTTGGCACAGTTGTTAATTCAATCAATACAAAAATTGTTTAAAGAGACTAAGTATAGAACTATCAGCAAGTAAATACTGAATGAGCAAAGTGACAGGATAGATAGGCAGGGAAATTAGTCTGGAGGGTCTCTGCTTTACATGTGTATCACAAGTGAAACAACTGAACTTTGATATCAGAAGTGGAGAGGAATACATCCCATGTATATCACGTACTCCAGGCAGGTTCTTTTCATAGCAATTAATTTTACCAGTAATATTTTGTGGTGTCCTTGTTTTTCACTAGTGGTACTGACTCATAACTCAGAAATGCAATGTAATTTATGTTTCTTTCAGATTTCTTGCCTGACGAGTAATTCTGGTGCTTAGCAAGATGGTTAAATATAGTGTTCAGATATAGGTGATGAACCACTGATTTTGGTTTTTTATGTGTTATTACTGTGACTAGTGTGCTCAAATTCAATGTGTTGGAGTAGTCGCTTGAAGGTAATGATAGTGAAAAATGGATTTGTAAGAGTAGTGTATACTGGTTAGAGTATTGCTTCCATTTATTTGCACTTCTGAAATTATGTTCAATGTAGGCCTTGACTGCTATGTCAGGCTATTTGAAATGTCTTTCACCAGTGAGGACATGGGTAATACTGGACCAGCTGTCACCATGCGGGAACTCATACTTACCAGAGGAAAAATAAAAGTTTTGCAGAAACTGCTTTATATCTTGACAGATACCAGTTCTGTAGTATAATATTACCTTGTAGTAAGTTAGCAAATACATTTTACACGTTTCCTTCTCTTCTGTGTGAGTTTATATTTTTATATGTGGCAGCATGTGTTCAGCAGTGTGAATTCTCCCTCGAAAGACAGTGTCTGCATGGGTTTGGTAATTCATGATCTTACTCAGACTCCCCAGGCAGTCTGTCTCCATTCCTGGGCCTTGGGTCTCCTTAAAGTGCTGCCAAGTGAGGCATGGAAGTTTTATTTCTTAAAGAAGCTCAGGGCCAAATGGGCAAGTTGAGCAAGTTTGTGCATTCCTTAGCTATTGTTTTTTTCTGCATGATCGAAAAGGGTAGCTGTTGCTGCTTTTGTTGCTGCTTTGGCTGAATGTCGGCAAACTTTACTTTGTTTTCCTGTAACTTTGAACACAGAGCTTTAGCTCTTGTGTGCCTCTCACATGAAAAGAACAAGGCAGTGTGACTTACTGCAAGTTTTTGAGGTCAGTCCTCTTCAACCAGCACAAAGGTACCTTGCACAAAGCCTCTGGGTGGAACTTGGAAGGATCATAACTCTGTTCAGGATGCTGCTTGTTTCATCTCCATCGTGCTGTCTTCTGTTTTGCTTCCACAGCAGTCTTAAGAGTGCTGATCTGCATGGAAATGAGACAGGAAGGATTTGCAAAGAAACATCAAAGAATTAGGCAGAAGACAGAATGACAGAATCAAGTGCCAGTTGCCCAGTGTTGGCTAACAGTGCATGGAAGGGGAGGGAAGGAAAGGAGATAAATCTAACTACTTCTTGAGGATGCTTTTTACTTCTGTGTTTTCCATAGGTGAAAGGCCTAGATAAAGTATTCTGTCCTAGTCATTCTTGTAGTAAAACCATTTGTACAAACTTCAGTAGGAAGTAATGAGCATGCTGTTTTGTAGCGTATGTCTAAAGATCAAAGAAAGTACTTGATCATCTTAAAATATTTCAACTGCTGTGTTGAGGCAGCAGGTAAAAAACTTCTGTCCAAAAGGATCCAAGAAGTTCACTGTTAAATGTAATTTGTTTTTATGGCCCCTGTTGCAGAAATTGACAAGCTGCTAAACAGGCAAAATACAGGTTAGAATCCTACTTCTGACATTCATTTTAGGCATGTGCAAGTGATGTAGCAGAGTTTATTTTGATCTCATGAATGTGCTTGTGTCATTTGGTAGCAAGTTCAATAGGTACAAAAGACACAGCACTTGAAAAACACTTGAAAACCTCTAAGTGTTTCAGATTCCTTCTGTGCCTTTGGCCTACTTATAGCACTGAACTCCTAATTCCTTTTATTTTTTTTGTGCTTTTTAATGAGAACTCATGGAACGTGGGACATTCATGGGACTTATTAAATTTGTCACTTTAATCTTACAGTCAGCTGACTGAGAGCACTTTCTCCACCAAGGTTTGCTGGAATGTGTACCTAGCTTTTTCTGATGTATTTCAAAGTAGTTTTTATATATGAGTTTGTGTAGTCAGCTTCTCCTGTATGGTCTAAGTTGCATTCCTTTTGTGTTTTGGAAGCCAGCTCACAAAAAAAAAACCAAAAACAAAAAAACAACAAAACCTAAAAACAAATTAACAAAGAAACCCACTGAACTGGCTTTGCAAAGTTCTGTCTGCTGTTAGAGATGTTTTAATGTCTCAGAAAAAATAACACTGTCCCATTTCAGCTGATATTAAAGTGTTTGTTTTCTAGGATTTTCTAATTCTTTTTTTTTAAGGTTTCTTATGCACGACCAAGTTCAGCTTCTATCAGAGATGCGAATTTGTATGTTAGCGGACTTCCAAAAACAATGACCCAGAAAGAACTGGAGCAGCTCTTTTCCCAATATGGACGTATTATTACTTCTCGTATTCTGGTTGACCAAGTCACTGGTAAGTAGGCAGTTTTGCATGGCCTTTCATAGTCTCACAGTTTAAGAAATGCTTAATCTTTCAGTACAATAGTTTGTCTCTATAAAGTATAAAAGGTGTATGAAGACCAGAACACACATTTTTCTCCTGGAACTGTTCATAAATATGCATGGACAAAAATAGACTGCTTAGTGAGCCAGCTTGAGTCATTTCCACCCTGAAGGTGCAGGTTTGAAGCTTGCTTGATGACTTGTAATAAATTTACAGCTGCCAGAATCTTCCTTTCCAAGCTGATGCATGAAAACAGTCCTCCAGCGCCTTACAAAATGCTGGTAAGCTTTTTTTTTCAAAAAAGAAAATTTTAGGCAGAAACGCACAGCTGGTTCTCTGAGGCTAGGATTACAGACGCCTCAGACTGGCAGTTGCTGTTAAGACTGTTTTCCAAGGCTAACTCATTAAATTTGGTCACACACATGAACTTTGAGTTCCTCAGGAGCAGGTAAGTTCTGTGATTACCTGTGCCTTAAAGTACTAAGATGTACCAGGTTATTTGCATTATATAGATGTGTCAGTCAGGTAGTGGTTGTCAGTGACACTTTGTGGTTACTCTTCAGACTCAGACAGTAATGCCTGTGGTTTTTGGTGTCTCACATGGCTGATCCTGAGAAGCTTTATAGTTTTCTGAATCACCTGCTATGAGGTCTCTGCCAGAAGTAAGCAGTTGTATGAAAAGCCAAGTACATGACAGGAGTATTGAGTGTACAAAGCAACATACAAAGAAGCAGGGCTCTCCAAGTTCTCCCCCTTCTGAAACACTAAGGGGTGGGACAGAGGAAGTAATTTACTCATATAATTATTTCCTGAATAAGCTGGGTTTGTTTATTTTTTTTATAGCTGTGCCTTTTCAAAGCTTTATATCCTCTTGGGTGGCAAACAGCTTTCAAATGTAGAAGGTCATAAAGTTCTTTAATCGTCTTCGAAATGTTTGCACATGCTAGCATTTGAGTCTTGGCTGACCTTTAGAGGAACTTGTGTGTACTCCTTTGACTTCCACTAAGTTAAAAGAAATCTCAATGCTGACACCTAATACTTAGAATACACGTAAACACTTAGAAGACACCTAAATCATTTAGAAGACTGTTTCAATAGTTTGAGTTGAGAGTGTAGAGAGGCCCTGAAAGGAAAGCTAAAGGCTAAATACTGACATGTAGATGTAGCAGATCTGTGGAACAGATTCTTAGTCTTTGTGCAATAAATTGCTGTTCACTGTAAGTTCCTGTATATTCATGTATAGAAATAGATGGAATTTATCAAATGGACCAGTAATCAAATACAATTGAACTTGTAATATGCATGATAATTCTATTCATATACATAAATCCTGCTATTTGCAGCGTACTTTCTGACATATAGATTGTTATTAACGCTTAAGCTTTCTTGCCTCCTTTTTAGTATTTTGGAAGAAGTAGGTTCAGAATGGTATGAACAAATAATAATATGAATGGTTGTGACACATACTGATAAAAATTGCAAAATTGAAGCTGTGACATTTGACTCTTTCAAGCTTTCACATGTCTGTTCATTGTCACTTTTGATGGCTTAAGTCATCATTGTTTATGAACAGAATACATTTAATGTCACTAATGTCTTAAATGATAAAAAGTGTCCAACTCATCTGGATATTCATGAACCAAAATGTAAAGGGGCTCTAAATGGCACTAGAAATACTACAATAGAACATTGATCTAACTAATGTTGGCTGTTAGTAGCTTTAATGTTAATTGGTTCAAGTATCCACAGCTTAATGTGTTTGTCTAAGACACTTGGAATTTTGATGTGTGATGTTCCTAAGACCTTCTACTTTTTGATTCCTTTGTGTGTTGCCTTTGACTTTTCTATATCAAGAAAACTTTCCTTCAAAAGTAACACCTAGTGATGTATGGTGATGTACTGAAACCAAATCTTTTACTTAAGAGGTGGCCACTGACGGTTAAAACATGGCCATAATTGCCATTATTGCAATACAGTATGTGCATGTCATCATCCTCTCATCATATCTGCTCCAAAGAGAACTTCCGAGCATACTCCAGGAGAACAAAAACCATTTTTTTCCTGCTAGAGAGCAGAGAACTAAGCTATTTACAGAAAATTTGTAAGTTCAGATACTTACTCAGTGTGAGCTGACCATAGGGTTACAGTGCAGCTGGTTTAGATTCATCTCCATTTAACAAAATTGCTTTGTTTTCAAATTGCACTTTGGCTCACTTATATTTGTTTCCACTGTTTTCCCTCAAACTTTGAAGCTTTTTTGCACAAATGTGTCTTTTATCAGTTAAATAAAAAGTTAAAATCAAAGTATTTTTGTAATTTGCAGTAGAAAATTCTTACTTTACACAAAAGCTCAGTCCTCTTAAGTTCAAAGTTATCATGTGTTCACAGCATTTGTGTGGCAAATTGCTATGCTGATGGTCAAATAAAAAGTTACCATCTAACATTCTGTGAATTCATTACTACATGCTTTTTTTTTCACCTTGTGCAGGGGTGTCACGGGGCGTGGGTTTTATCCGGTTTGACAAGCGAATTGAAGCAGAAGAAGCTATCAAGGGCTTGAATGGCCAGAAACCTCCAGGTGCCACAGAGCCCATCACTGTAAAGTTTGCTAACAATCCAAGCCAAAAAACCAATCAGGCCATTCTTTCCCAGCTGTACCATTCTCCAAACAGAAGGTATCCTGCTCCCCTAGCTCAGCAGGCTCAGCGTTTTAGGTGAGTCACATAATGTGCACAACTGTGCTGTAACTTGCATGTTCCCATAGCCTGTTTGTTTGACTACACTTTTGTGCTTTCCTGCTTGTCTGACTTCTATATGTGAAGTAAACACGTGAATGTTGACCTGCAGCTATGCTACCACAGTAGAGCTAAAACCAAAAATGCATGCCATCCTATTGATAGCATTTCAGTGTCTAATAAGCATACTTAGTTAAACCAAGGTGGCATGTTTTTTGTACTCAAGTCACCAAAATCTTTTTTCAAAGATTACTTTTCATTTCCTAGGTTGTTATTGATTAATGTGCAAGTTGATTCACTTAGTATTGACCTAGGGCATTTAGTGGTTTTTTTCTTGACCATATGGCAGCTCTTCTTTACCCCATATTTTTCCTCTGCATTCTGGCTTTCAGGTTTTTTTCCTGGTTAGTTGTCTATGCTGTCTATGGAGTATGTCTCCATGCCATACTTTCTTTCCTTGTTACAACCTTTCATAATGAAGATAGTTCACATATTTTCTGTATGTGCTTTTTGGGGATTTATGTTCCCATCGTGTTGAAACTATTGCCATATAGTTCCCTGTGCTATTTGAAGTGTATTGAAGAGGCCAGATGGTGAGAACCAAGTGAAACAAACACTGTATTATCTACATCCATGAGTACCTTGGATTTTTTTCAGTCATCTTGATTATTTCTTCCCTCCCTTTGCCCCTGAAAAATATGACTTGATTGTGTTAAATAGTAATACATTCAAAGAGTATTTGTTTTGTTTTTCAAGAAACAAAACCAGTTGACAGCTTGCTTCAAAGAGAATATACCAAATTTCTAAAGCTCTGTATTGGCTAGGCTTGCTTATAAGCCAAATATTGAAGAGTTAATGGACTGCATTTCTGAATTTTTCTTTTCTTCAGCTTTTTGGCCTTATCTGCTGTATGTTACAGATGTGAGGAGTAGGTGTTCTGTTGTAGGAGAGGGGATAATTTTATTTACTTTTTTGTGGCTCTCCTTACCATTTCTTAGGTAATCAAAGGGCTATCTTACAACAGTGTTCTGAATATTGCATAAAAGTGGACTTGCTGTTGTTCTATAGACAGAGTGCAGGGGCAGAAATTGCAGGATGGACTCAAGTGCAGTGTATGAAATAAGATCATGGGTTATGTGCTACAAGCTTGTGTTAAAACATTCAACACATTCTGGCAAGTCTTGGCCTTCAGAATCCTTGAGGTCTTCTGACAGTCCATGTTCCAAGATACTCCTCTGTTCAGTTTCACACAGATGCTGGCTGGGGTAGCAAAAGTATTTCACTAATACTCCGGGTAGAGCTATCATGATTTGTAAAAATTCTCCCAACTTTCAGAGGTTTTTTTCGTTTTGTGGTGGGTTTTCCTTTGGTTTTTTGAAGGGTTATTTTGTTTGGTTGAGGGAGGGGTTGTGTGCGTGTTTTGGGTTTTTTGGGGGGTCTTGTTTTTGTATTTTGGGTGGTTTTTATTGCTTGTTTTTTGTTTTGGATGGAGTTTTTTGTTTGTTTTGGGTATTTTTTGGTTTGGTTTTTTGTTTTTTGTTTGGTTTGGTAGTTTTTTTTGGTTGGTTGTTCTTTTGGGGAAGGTTTTGGTTCTTTTTGGATAAGACCTATTTCTTTGCACTTAGGTAACTTCCCTGTCCTGCAGCTTTAGGCTTTGTATCTTAAATTTTGACAGGTGGAGATGTATTTTTCTTTCATAAAAATGCAATTCCATTTAATGTCCATTTACACTGGGGAGTTGTTTGTTTTCTCTGAGATACATACGTGCCAAATATAAGCGTAAAGTAATCCTTAAAAGCACTTTGAGAGATACTATGATTTGCCGCACATAAAAGTTTAATGGTAACAAAAAGCATTGAGTAATACAAAGTCTGTAGTAAATAGGAGAGTAAAATGTCTCTCACTTTTATTGATGTGGAAGAAAGAAAAACTTCAACTGGTTAAAAGGTAAACTGAGGTTGCAGACAGATTTTTTTTTTTTTTTGTGTCGATGCCTTCAGATTAATGTTACATCACTAAAAGATAGTCTTACCAAATTTTAAATCTTTACACTGTAAAGAGAAATTGTCTTTTCTTCTTTTTTAGATTTTTGCCTTGCGTTGTTTTATCATTCCAGATCTGGTACTGACTGTGTAGTTAAGATGGCACCAGTGTTCTGATCTTTAATGTGCTCCACATGCAAGAAATCTTAGCTGTTGACATTTCAGACAGGATTACCTGATTCACTTGTCCCATCTCTATTAATAGTTGACAGAGGCCTGAAAACAGCTTAAACTTTAATGATAAAAGCAACAGGTTCAAGCAATGCTTCCTTTTTTTCTTAAGAGAAAACTTGAGCTGGACTTTCAAAAGCAACTCTGTATAATTGTTCCTTAGTTTCTCTAAGATGTGTAGCTTAAATCATCTTTAAAAATTTTCCAGTGAAAGTCCATGAGAATTTTTCCAGAATATTTTCTAGTCTTCAAGGTAACTGATGAAAAGTCATAAGTGATACCATTACTGTGTTAAGTCCTTCACCTGTCTGCCCTTGCAACAAGGACCTGTAAGTGGTAGTATTTCTAAACTCTTCACCTTGCTCTCCATCAGTCATCTACACTGTCTACTGATGATAGACAAGTACTTCTTAATTTCCTTTTGTCTGCACTTTTAGACGTTCAGTATTTTCTTGTCAGTGTATGCTGCAAACCCAGCTCACTGCAGAACCAGTGCTCTCTGGAAAACTATATCAAGTGTACATTTTTTACCTAAGCTTGTATTTTACTGAGTCTTGAAGAGGATCTTTAGTAAGACTTCCACTTCATGTATCTGGGATTTCCCAGAAAGAAACAAGAGCTTCTTCAGGGTAAATGTTTTTTGAAAGAAGCAGTTTAAGAGACTCCAGGAATAAGATCAATAGGAGTTGTATGCACTGTATGTTTTGGATATTGACTAGGTAATTTCAAGGGGCTTAGGGCTGGGGTGGCATTCTATAATTGGGGGAAGGTGACGCAAGAAACACATGGAGACATCTTGTGTGTGTGTGTATTGTAGAAACACTTCATCCTGGAAAATCATAGCGTCATAGAATATCCTGGGTTGGGAGGCACCCACAGGGATCATTGAGTCAGCTCCTGCTCCTGCACAGCACCATCTCTAAGAGTCACACCATGTGGCTGAGAGCATTGTCCAAACAATTCCTTAACTCTGGCAGGCTTGATGCCATGACTGCTTTCCTAGGAATGCTGTTCCAGTGTCCAGCCACCCTCTGGGGAAGAATCTTTTCCTAATACCCAACCTAAACTTCCCTTGACACAACTCCAGGCCATTCCCTCAGGTCCTGTCACTGTCACCACAGAGCAGGGATCAGTGCCTACCTCTCCTGTTCCCCTCACAAGGAAACTGTAGAGTGTGAGGAGGGCAGACACCCTTCAGGCTCCCCAGGCTGAACAAGCCAGGTGACCTCAACTGCTCCTTTTACAGTTTCATCTCCAGACCCTTCACCATTTCCTTTGGACACTCTCTGACAGCTCAATGTCTGTTTTGTGTTGTGGCACCCATTTCTGCCCCCAGCACTGGAGGTGAGGCTGCCCCAGCTCAGGGCAGAGCAGGACAATCCGCTCCCTGCCCGGCTCTGATGCTGTGCCTGATGCTCCCAGGACACTCTTGGCCCTTGTGGCTGCCAGGGCACTGCTGGCTCATGCTCAGCTGTTGACCAGGACCCCCAGGTCCCTTGCCATGCTTTTCAGTGTCTCTCCCTTGTTCTGTCTGTGCGTGCTGGGTTGCCCCATCCCAGGTGCAGAATCTTATACTTGGCCTTTTTGAATGTCATGTGACATTTAAATATCCTGTGACTTTGGGTGATTGCCCAACGTTCTGATTCATCAGGGTCTCTCTGCAGAGTCTCTTTGCCTTAAAGGGGAATCAACAGGTCCTCCCAATTTAGTGTTATCAGCAAACTTACTGAGTATGTGTTCTTCAAGTCCTGTATCCAGGTCATTTATGGAGATGCTAAAGAGCACTGAGCTTAAAATTAATGTGGAATTCCAGTACTGTGGAATCCCAGTAGTGACCAGGTATCAGTCAGGTGTCACCATTCCTGTAACCCTTTGTGCCTGATCTGTGAGCCAGTTGCTCACTCATCACATTTATCCAGCTGTGAGATGGACAGTTTGCCCAGAAGGATCCTGGGAAAGGCAGTATTAAAAAGCTTTACTGAAAACTAGAAGGATTACATCAGCTGGTTTTCTTTGATCAGCTGGGTGGGTTATCCTGTAATAAAAGGAAATTAAGTTGGACAAGCACGACTTAGCCTTCATGAAGCCATGCTGGCTGTGATTGTTTTTTTCAATACTTCCCAGAATAGTCTCCATAATTTTTAGTAGGCATTGAAGTGAGACTGACAGGTCTGTAGTTTCCAGGATCATCCTTCTTGCCCTTATTGAAATTTGAGGTAGTGTTAGCCAGCTTCTAGTCAACTCAATATTCTTAGCATTGTTAAAAAAATTACTGAAAGAGTCCTCACAAAGATATCAGCCAGTTCTTTGAGTGTTCTTGGATGAATCCCATCAAGTCCCATAAATTTGTAGGCATCCAGCTGGAGCAGGAGATTCCTGCACAAGTTCAGAGTTGTTCACTATTCTCACAGCTCACTGTTTGTGGGGTGATCTTCCTCATTCTGTAACAGACTGATAATATTTTTGGACTGCTCTTTGAGATTGACATATTTTAAAACCTCTTCTTGTTTTTAAGTATGTCAATTTTTTGTCCCCCATGTTTTTGGCAAGCTTCAAGTCCTGTTGAGCTTTGGCCACACAAATTTGCTCCCTCCAGTGGCAAGCAACATCTCTGTATTCTTTCCAGTCTACCTAACTTTGCCTCCACTGTCCTTACACTTCCTTTTTTTGCCTTAGCCCTGCTCAGCCAAACCAGCATTCTGTCTCCCAGCATTCTGGAATTGCCAGAAGGAGTAGGAATATGAAAAATCTTTTTTTGGAGTTTGTCGCAACAGTTGCTAGTGGTCCAAAATACTGCATGTCTTTTTAGTCATGTCAGCAAACATGTCAGAAGCCTCAATAAAATTCTCCTTCTCGGCCAAGTTAGTAATGTGGAAAACTTCACCAGTGTGGTCACTGACTGTAACTTTATGATAACAGTAAATGATTTAGGCTGAATTTGTGGGCATGGTGCACTTTATGAAATAAACTTCTTATGGTTGTGGTTACTGCACAAGAGTATCTGTTTTGTATTCACTATGAGGTGTAATAAGGTGCCATGGCACTTTCCGTGGTGATACTTTGCATTGCATGAGGTTCTGTACAGTGTAATGGATGTGACAGTAATATGCTAAGTTTCCTTAAAGGGTGGAAAAGTCTGAAGACTGAACATGTTGCTAAATGTTTTGCAGGTTGGACAATCTGCTCAACATAGCTTATGGAGTAAAGAGGTAATAAAGGATTAATTGATTCATAACAACCAAATTGTTTTGAAGTATTTTGCAAACTCTTACTTTGCAGTAAGACTTGTGTTGAATTTTTGCATGTTGAGACTTCAGCTGCGATTGTTCATTTTGATGCATTTTGCATGAAATAGACAAGCCTTTTTTGTAGCAGTTCCGTGCAATTCCTGTTTCAAATGACTTGTTAATCCTCACTGGTTTTATAGCATGCTTTCCTTTTGATTTTCTGTTACATCATTTCAGACATACGTAGCACTGTTCTTCCTACTCGTGTATATTTTTTTACTTAGTATTTGCACAGTTAGGGGGCAAAAAATATTTTTGATCTAATCTTTCTAGTCTGAGCAACATGTTCATTCTGTGAAGAGCTCTGTATCATTCTTTTTTATTTTGACATTTCTTTGCTGGGGTTTTGTGTGAACAGCTGCATTATGATTCTGTTTTGCTTTCCCTCATTTTTCAGTAGGTTTCCTCCAATGACCATTGATGGAATGACCAGTTTGGCTGGAATTAATATCCCTGGACATGCAGGAACTGGGTGGTGCATTTTTGTATACAACTTGGCCCCTGATGCTGATGAGAGTATCCTCTGGCAAATGTTTGGACCCTTTGGAGCAGTAACCAACGTGAAGGTCATCCGTGACTTTAACACCAACAAGTGCAAAGGTTTTGGATTTGTGACTATGACAAACTATGACGAGGCAGCTATGGCAATAGCCAGCCTGAATGGATACCGCCTTGGTGACAGAGTATTGCAGGTCTCCTTCAAAACAAACAAAACGCACAAAGCCTAACAAGTTATTCTCAGTGCATTAATACATGAAAACTATACAACAAAGGCAATTTACAAGAAGCTTTATGCATTAGTAAATGCCTTTGTTGTATGCCAGTGTGGAAATGGGGATAAAATGACTACTTAGCATCCTAAGAATATGTGAGATTTTTTTATTGCTAATATTTGAATTAGAACTTCTTAACTATCTTTTTTGTTTGAGTATTGACAAGAGGTACAGGGTTTTTGCCTGTCACAATGTGTATTCTATTGCCTTCTTTGAAGAAGGTGGACCTTTTAAAATGTTTCAGCTAACGGAAGAAGTTTTTTTTTTTTCTTTATACATGACTGCCTTTAACCTGTGAGTAAATACAGAGGCTTTGTGTGATGCTATAATTTTTTTTTGTCATTTCTTGATTTGCTTTGTGTTTAATTTACATTGTAGTGCATTATTGTTTTGTTGTTGAGTATCTGAAGTTTACATTTTATTTATAAAGTTATGAGCAGTATTTATTTCATCATCTTCATTTGGGTTGGGGAATTGGGAACACATTATAAAAGTTTAGTGTAAGAATACTGAAGAACTTTTCGTAAAGCAGTACCTTGCCAAAGAGATAAGAGCCTCTTTGATGTGGGTTTAAAAAAGCATCTATTTTTATAAAAAAAAATAAAAAATTTGGAGAAACTTTTTACTGGTCCTGGAAAAAATATTTTGACTTGAATACTTTGAGAAATCTCTTCGTATGACACCTAGTGAGCTTTTAAAACTTACCAGGAAATTTGCAATTGTTGGGAAAAAATTTAGAAAGATTTATGATGTAGAACTACTTTTGAGACCTTTGTATTAAGAAGTAAAGTCAATGGAATGCACTGTTGGTTTCATTTTTTGTAATCATCAGTGGAGTCATTGATCATCCTGGTTGTTAAGTGATAGGTGGCTCACTTTAATTTGTGATTTTGAAGCAAATGAAAATTTAAAAAAAGAATATACAAGCAAGCAGAAAATTTAGAACACTGAGATATGGGGGAAAAAAAAATCTGTTCTTCCTAAAGAATTCCCTTCAGATAGAGCTCATGGTGTTTAGTGATGTACTTGCTATTGTTTGAAGAATTGTTTTGTCTTAAGAAAAGACATTGAGCATGGTTCGTGCAGTAGCAAATCAGCAGAAGTGGCCTGAGTTGGATACGTTAGGAGGTATTTTGAAAGTTTTGTTCAAGGCTAACACCTGAGCTTTGTGTAATGTAAATAAGACCTTAAGTTATGAAACTTTAAGCTAATTTTGATTATAGGGTTGGTTTTTTTTAAGTTACATGCCAAGTGATGTTCAATTTAGAATGTTTTTGTATAAGTTTTTTCTTTGTAAATGGCATTAACATTGTTACTTGAGGTCTGCTTCTTTTTTCTTTTTTTTTTTTTTTTTTGTCCTGAGGACTTGAATTTACAGTGCATCAGATCTGTTGCTATTTTTGTCTGTAGATAGTCTGGCTTCAGCTGTTTATGGTGATGCAACTTTTTTGTTTATAAATATGTTTGTGGTAAAAAAAAAAGTATAAACATACGTTTTGAGCAAATTTCCTTACATTTTTCATATGAAAACCATAAATACCTGTATGCTATTGAAGTTTAACTTTGTATGATGCTTAAATCACTATTTGGGGAAATAGAAAAAGTCTTTACCATGTATTGAAGAAATTTAAGGAAAACAAATACAGAATATTTTCTGATTAGCATCTAGCTTATAATTAAATTTTTTAAAAAAAGCTGAGGGTTTGATGCCTTCACCAGGATGCACTGACAACTATGTAGTTACGTCCTGCTTTTTGTATAAACTGAGATGCTCATATGCTTCCCCTTAGAAAAAGCAATGTTCTATGCATAACATAGTTGTACACTATCTTTGCAGTTGTTTTTGGTTCTTATTCTTTTAAATTGTAGTTATGAAATTTTCAGTATAGTACACTGCATATACTGTGAAGCGCGTGCTAAAGTGAATAAGCAAGTTTTCATGCTGACCCACTCAATGCTATTCAAAAATCAATTGGCTTCCTGAGTACTTCTTCATTCTTAGATGCATTTAGATTGTTAAAGCTAATCCTCTGCATTAAAAGTTGTATATAGTATAGAAATCACAAACTTTCGGATGTGGGAGAAATAGTAGCTACATGCTTCTTTCCTATACTATTGTAGCAACTAACAGCATTGATGAGAAGGCATGTAAATTGAGCTTCACTTTACGGTGTTTATCAGAGCACTTAGTAAAATATAAGGCTGGTATTTATTTGAAGTTGTATAGTATGACTTAATTCACATTTGTTGGAATAGAGAATATATTCTGTTGGGTATTTAAGAGGTTGTACATGTTTTCTTTTGTGTTTGGATTCTTTGTACTTTTTCATGTTCAGTACATCAATAAACAAAGTTGAAGGGAAAACAGTCTCATGAGCTGGTTTTCTACCATATTTTCAGCTGCTTTAATGAGTAAGCAGTCACAGTGAAAGGTTTTTGCATAGCTTTTGAGCTACTTGTCATTTAGCTTAGGATCCTAGTTACCAATAAGGAGGTAAGAGTGGAGCTAGGTAGCAGTTTTTTTACCTTAAAATTAGTGTAGAATCTTTCCACTTTAGTTGTACATTAGCTGCTTAGTACTTAGGGTGATATCATAAATGAGAGTCATTAAATGCATTCAGTAAAAATTAGTTTGCTGTCTGTCGAACAGGCTGCTATGCAGTGTAACTAAGTGGAGGCCCTAGTGTGTTTTCTAAGAGAAGAGCTAGAAAGATTAAGAAGTATCAGGGACTCCAAGGTGGAGATACATCAGTTGAACTGTGCTCTGGCCTTCCTGAGACAGGAGCAGAGACCAGAAAGAAATCCGTATTTTGTAACCTCCCCCTGCCAGGCTGAAGGCACTAGATCAGAAGGAAGGAGTGAATGGAGGCAAGTCCTTGCTTGGCACAACAGGCAAAAGCCCTTCTTGTCCACCTCACCCTCCCAAGTGCCTTTGCAATAGGTGTGAGGCTCTGGATGTGGTAGGAAAACCAGTGGATGATTAGGACGGAGGGTCCCTGTCCAGCGGAGAGGTGTGCCTCCCTGGGTCATCAGTGATGTGCGTCCCCAGGAAGCTGCCTAGCCCTGTTCAGCCATCAGACTCTCACTGCTTGTTGCTGGTCCTGCATGTGCATGGTGACACAGCCACAGTGCATGGTCCAAAGGCTGTCAAAAGAGATTTCAAGGCCCTGGGATGGTTGGAGAGCTAGCCAGGGGCACAGGTTATTTTTTTCCTCTACTTTTGTAGGTGCAGGTAGTGACATTGAAAAAAAACAGATAATATATGTTTTATATCAGTCTTAATACCTGACTCTGTGGCTGGTGGCACACTTTCACAATTTTGGTTTCTTTTGTATAATGGGTTGGCTCCATGGTTCTGGACACGGTGAATTTGGATGGGATTATTCTCTCTAAAAGGGGAAAGAGAGTCTTTGTCAAGGGCTAATGGAGCTTGTTGATAGGACATTAAACTTGATGTGATGGGGGAAGGGAATATAATCAGATTTAATGGTGATAAGGTGTGGGGTGGCATGTTCTTACAGTCAGCAGGAATTGCCTAGAGCCTGGAGAGGGTGAGCAGCAGCAGGAGAGCACCTGAATTACAGCATCAAGGAATTCCAGATACTCCAGCCAGAAAGCTTCATAGAGGCCCAACTAATGTGCTAATGCACATACAGCAGGGGAAATAAACAGGAGGAATTAGAGATGTGTGCAGGCCTGCCAGACTGCAGTCATTGGCATCATAGAAATGTGGGTTGGCTCCTTTGAGTCATGGAAAGTTGTGGACTCCTTAGGAAGGTCAGGCAGGGGAGATGAGGAGACAGTGTTGTCCTCTATGTCAATGACCAGCTGGAGACCATGGAGCTTCAGCTGGGGATGGATGAGGAGCTGACTGAGAGTTAATGGGTCAGGATTAAAGGCAGGCACGGGACAGGAGCCTTTATAGAGGGGGTCTGCTACAGATTGTCTGACCAGGAAGACAGAGAAGAGGCCCCTTACAGACAGAGAGGGGAAGCCTCACATACACAAACCTTGCTCCTCATGGGGATTGTCAGATACTCAAGTGTCTGTTGAAAGGACAGTGTAGAGACATAAACCTCTTGCATGAGGAGCTTCCTGGAGTTCTTGGTGGGTAACTTCCCTCTGCAGGTTGGATAGATGAGCCAAGGAGGAAAGGTGGTGCGGTAGGTTTTGTTCTGACAAAGAGGGGCCAGTGGGGAATTTGGAGCTCAGGGATGTTCTGGGCTACAGTGTCTGTGAAATGGTGGAGTTTGAGGACCTTAGGGCAGCAAGGAGGTTACAAAGCAAACACACTACCTGTAGTTCAGGAGAGCAGACCAGCCTCTTCTTGGTAGAGTACCAGGGGAATCCTGGAGGGAAGAGCTGGATGATGTTCAAAGCTTATCTCCTTGCATGGGGAATTAGGCAAGGATGCAGGGGCCCTGCACATATAAATAAGATGCTCCTGGACAGATTTAAAACAGATTACAGAGGATGAAAACAAGGAAAGGTAGCCAGGGAGGAATACAGAGTTGTGTTTAAATCAGCTGCTATTGCTATTCTATCACTGTTAGCTCAGCCAAATGCAGTTTCCTCAGCTCTAGAAATCAGCCCTGCTCACCTTGATCCCCTACTCTGCCTCAGGATATCCCTGCAGTAGGGCTGTTTTCCCTGGCAAGTTACAGTTGAACATCCTCGGGTTCCAACCCTAGTCTTTCTATGATTTTATGAAGTACAAGGACAGAGGAGGATTTACCCTTTATTGTTGTGCTCTTTTGTTGTTTAATACTGCATTAATTTCTAGGCTCCATTAATTGGATGTAGTTTGCTGGGTTTTTTTTTCCCCTTCCCAGTACTTCAAGTAAAACTTTAAAAGCTAGTCAACTCAACTTTCTTCTGCCCTTTTGAGGTAGGTACACATCTTAATTAATTTGCTTCACTCAGCTGAATGAGGGTAAACTGCCAACAGTGAGAACACAATTCAAAAAGTGGTTTGTGCAGTATAGCTTTTATTTTTTTCTTTCACCTTGGTTTTTTTTTCCATCTGTACTGTGAAATTTTTGATACAAAACTGTGTAGCATTTGTTGTTGAGCATCACACTGCTGTGTTGTGGAATTGAGATTACATGGATGGTAGGATCTGTGAACAACACACATAGCTAATAGCACCTCAAGATATCAGTCACAGTTGATAAACTGACTGCTTAGGGAAATAGTTGTGTGCTGATGGCTTTTTATGTAGTTATGTGCTTGGCTGGCTGGAGTAATGAGAGGATGCAAGACACTACTTGGCAGCAAATGAGGAGCTATACATGGAGTTTGTATTCCAGCAGGGATGCATGTATGTGCAGCTTTCACGGAAGGATAGCATTTAGTTCTCAACTTAGACCAGTTGGAGTACCAGTGTAACTAGCCATAGTTTAAGTATTTTGCTATATGAAAATGAGGACAAAATATGTTTCTGTAAATCTCTTCAGTTTAAAATCAAAACTTCTTTAGCTGCAGAGAAGGCAGCAGTCAAAGAGCAACACTAAAACTTAGCAGTCATAAATACAGTTGCACAGAGGAATTGAGAGGAATTGAAAATGCTGAAAAATAGAAATTTGATTATATGTAGCTGACTGTCTTAGTACTTAGTACTTCTCTTACTATGGTAAAGTTTTATAAAGCTAAAGGAAAAGTTATGAAGCTGCCTCATGCCATTTGTGGAGGATTGAAATTCTAACTAGTAAAATTATGAATTGAGAAACTATCCAATTACTTTAAGATCCTAGGTGAGAAAAGACCAATCATCCAGTAAAGTTAAAAACCAATAGAAATCCTAAATGATAACAGAGGTTTTGGCAGGGAGGGGGGGGCACCACTCATTAAAGGTTCCATTATCTCAGAGCACAAAATCCCAAGGGCCTTTTTCAGGCACTGTTGTATCATCCACAAGCAACTAACTTGGATTTATTATCAGAAGAATTATAGATGTATTTTGTTATTAGAGATAGCAGCTCTGGTTTTTATCTATAACAGTTTGAGAAACGAATGCAATTTCATAGGAATAGGAGAGATGCCCCATCGTGGATAAAATAATAGCCTGGGACTGCACAATTTCAACCACATCAACACTGTTGATTCAGCTGTGCTTGGACACGTGTTTTAACATTGGGTTTTGTTTGCCCAGTTGTGGCATTTGGACCTCAGCATTTCACTGTGTGCATCTCGTAATGAAGCAGCTTTTTTCACACTGACACTTCCCTAATTAAACTTCACCTTCTGCTAAACTACTGCTGTGATGGCTGATTGTTTGGGCCAGCAGATGTGCTAGCACATCAGTGGTCATCTGGGACAAACAGCTTAAAGGTGGAGGAGAGACTGGGTCTTTTGGTGGGATGAGGTAGCACACTTTGATAGTCTATGAAAAGCTGCTTTTGGGGTGACAAGTTCTAGTCTGAAAAGCTGGAATTGTTGCTCATGATTTCAATAACTATGTTAGAAGTTGAGGAAGCAATGCAAGCTCTCAGGTATTTTCAAAACAATATTGCAACTTCAGCGCATTAAGAGGTTTTCTAACTTCATGCAATGAAGTTAGATGGGTCACTGTCTCATCTGGTAATTACTCTTTTTTTTCAACCAGCTTTCTGCTCTGAGATATAAATGGGAACAAGGAAAACATCGTATTTTTAAATATTTATAAGGTCACTCTAAAACCCAAATATAATTACAGAGAGTTAGTAAGAACTTGATTTCTTATTTTATGTATGGTATCATATGATTGTTGTACATAAGTGAGTTTAGATCAATGACATTTTTAGTGACCTTGTAATACTGTAAGTGAAGTCATTACAAGAGTATTGATTATAAACACTGCATGCTTTATAAAACCGTAAGAGCCCAACTTTCTTTTGAAGTGATTCTTACTAAATTATTCTCTTATATGCAGTAGGGCACTTCATTAGTACAGCAATGGTATTTCTGTTGCTTTGAGTGCAAGGGTGTTCCTAGTTTCAAGTGTTTACTTGAATGTTAACAGCTTCTACAGCTGTTAAAAGCTTCTTCTGTTAGAAGCCCTTGTAAAAGAGTGCTATTTTCCAGCACTTACGAAAGTGCTGGAACAACATCCCTTAATAAAAATTAAATACCCCTGAAAGATGATCCGCCACTTCTTGATACCTATCTGTTCCAAAAGTTTGATATGAGCTTTTAGAAGTGCAAATTACTCAGTAACAGCATGTAATATCAAGAGGAAGGTGAACATAGGTCAAAGTGAAACACTTCTCTCCTACTGCTTGTCAGTGCTTTGTGCCATCATTCAAAATTCAAGCTTAGTAAGATTTGCCATAAACATGAAGTTGATACACCTTAGGCTTTTATGTGGCCATCCCTCAGAACAACCAGGGAAGGAGAGGAGGAAATCCCAAAAGTGTCCAGTCTGGACCAAAACAGCCATCAAAGTTGTTGAAAATTTGGGTTTTGTCTGAAGTTTACGAAGACTTCTCATTTCAAAGACTGTCCTCTTTGGTCCTTGGGCTTGTTATGACTTACTCAAGGAAAAGGGGCGTTAAATTTCCTGCTACCAAGATAGCCTGTCCAGAAAAGCAGAAACAGAGCTAAAAAAGATCCGAAACCACTATGCACAAAGGTAGCACAAGCCTGAAAAAAATCTTTCAAATTGTGATACCAAATTTCAGCAGATCTGTTTGCTGATAATGTTCTTCTTTGAAACTTGCACGAACATGGAAAGCAGAAAAGAAAAAGGTAGAAATTTAGAAGTGAACTTCATATAAAATTTTAATAAAATAAGTTAAAAGTGAAGTCTGGCTGAATTGCCATGGTGAATACGGTGAAGTTTGTAAAATTCTGAAGAAGTTCTTGGTAAATCTTTGAGAATACTTTGAGAACCTCTGCTATAAGCTTCTATTAAAAATAAAATTCTGTAGCTATTACTTAGAAAAGGAAATGTAAACTCACAAAAAATTCATTATCAAATGTCTTCCCTCATGATGGAATTTGAAGTAATTATTAAATGTCAAAATATCAATCAGTAATTGATTGATCAATTATCAATGTCAAAATACCTTACTTTGCATCAGTTCCACACAGATGTTTTACCTTCATGGCTCTAGATGAAGATTTCTATGGTTTCATGAACTTGTCCATGCCAGGCACTTAAAGGGAAACTCGGTTCTCTTGAAAAGTAAAAAAAACCCTTTGAAAATTCCTGAAGATGCTGCTGCAAAGTCTTTCTTCCATCTCTTCTCTCAAAACTAGCAGATCCTTTCTTCCCGGTTTCATTAAATATGCCAGCTGGGAATGTTTGTGCTTTAACTGCAATGTGCTAAAGCTGCAATCATCTAATAGCATGGTCATGTTCTTAATCTTTTGCTTCTATAAACTTTGATCTGTAAACAAGCCTTACAATATCTAATTCAGGGCATATGTAGTGTATGATTTCAGGGAGTCTTGTCAAGGCACTATGAGACCATAAACTGCAAACCATAGTTTGCTGCTACTTTACATAATTTTCTCTGTAGGTGGTTCCTAAGCATGAAAGTTCCTTCAGTAGTGTGGCAGCATTGTGACAGATGTCACAAGTATCCTTCTGAAATTTTGATTTTTAGCTTTTTTCACATACACTGTTGAGAAAACAGCCCTGTAATCTGATGCATCTACTCTCTGTCAAGTATTCCTTCAGCAGAAGGGACTTTGATTTTGCAAGTTTACCTGTTAACTCTTTAAAGCTTTTTGTCAGAATCCAGAAGTAGTCACAGTAACAAGTACCAGCAAGTTTTTGGACTGGAAGCTCATTTGTGTGAGTTTGGGCAAAGCAGTCTTCTCCAAGTATTAACACGCTGGGAGAGAGGAGTGTTAGGCTCTGGGAGAAACACATTCCTAACATATTCTGGCTTCACTTGGTCACTAAGACATGTGGGAAAGGGCTGATACTTTGGGTTCAGAACATGGCTTTGAACTTCTCCAGTGTTTCTCCAAGAATTCATACACAATACAAGTGGTGGAAGTCACCAAAGTGACAGCAAAAAAATGGGATTGAGTGAGCAGCTGTGTACTTGAATGTGGGAGCGTATTTATCCAGAAGAGATGCACTTCAGCTTCCTAAACAGCTCAGCCTGGCTGTGGAGGAGGGGAGACAGAGACTGATGGCATTTCACATGAATTTTCCATTAGACATGCTGAAATGCTTTTCTTGACCTAAGTGGACCTATTTGCACACCAGAGCTTTGGGAACATAGCTACATTTTTAATCATGTTGGTACTGGTCTTTGGATATTCTCAAACCTTAGAGACTGAACTGTTCTTTCTAAATCTAGACAGCTAATCACCTGCAGGGCTCTATCAGCCCTCTTACTAATCAGTGTTTTCTAGGAAATCAAGAAAAGTGAATTTGGGGAAGGATATATTTTTTTATTATTATCTCTCAGCTGCCTATATATTGTCATTTTCAGCTCTGGCCTGATATTTTGTGCACAATGTTTTATGAAAAGAGCATGAGTCTTGTTGAAGTATATTAATATTTGTGTATCAGTTTGGCCAGTGTAATGTTTTCAGGCTCTAAAGAGGGGAACAGAAGGATGTGAGTGTCATTTCACACTGAACAGTGGTATGTTTTTCTCTCCTTTTGGCTACTAGCATGAACTTGCAAGCCCTGTGTTTCACCAGGGCTGTGCTCTTTCTTACTGTGTGGCTTGAAATGCAGCATTCAGCTCAAACATGCCTATGTTATTAATTTCTTTCTGCCTAAAATTATAGTAGTACCCTCTTGCATCTATTACTGATGCAATCAGAAGACCATAAGTTCAAGTTATGAAAGAAATCATGTGCTCTGCAGTTTCTGTAGATAAGCAGAATAAAAACAGAATTCCCCAAACAAAAAGGGAAAAATTAGTGGCAGTGAGATTTAGGATGGAATGAGTACTTCCATCTTTTTTTTCCCTTTACTTTCGACTGTACATGTTTTTACTATTGCTGCAAGATGTATGGATGCAGTTGACAAGATGCATCTGTTCAAGGTGCAGGTAGGGACAAGACTCAAAGAAAGATCCAACCACCTCATTGACTGAGGAGGGTGGAAAGGCACTTAAACTGTTGAAAGCTCATCTGGATGCCCTGCCAGAGAGGCCTTTACAGAGACTGCACTGTTCACAACTTCAATGCAGTCTCTTATTCTGTGCATTTAAGCACAATCCTTTTCATTACTGCAGAGTTAAAAGGAGGGTTTGGAAGGAATGTAGCACCAAGAACACAAGTGGTTTTAAATATGGAACATAAAGCCACAGGATCATTAGGACTGGAAAAGACCTCCAAGATCACAAAGTGTCTAACCTGTGATTGAACACTGTGTTAAGCTAGACTGTGAACTGAGTGCCAGGGCCAGCTGTTTCTTGAACAAGTCCAGAGATGGTGACTATCACCTCACTGGGAAAACTATTCCAGTGCTTGACAACCCTTTCAATGTGTTCAGGAAGATTTTGCTGATATCCAACCTGAATCTGATGCATCTTGAAGCAGTCTCTTCTTCTCCTGTCACTGACTGCCTGGGACAAGAGGCCAACCCCCATCTGCCTGCAACCCCTGAGCCTCCTTTTTCCAGGCTAAAAAATAGAGTTCCCTCAGCCACTTCACATAAAACTTGTGCTCCTGACCCTTCCTCAGCTCCTTTGCCCTGCTCTGGATATGCTCCAGCACCTCAATGACCTTCTAGAGAGGGGTTGAGAACTGGATGCAGGACTTGAGCTGTAGCCTCAGCAGTGCCCACACAGGGGCATGGTCACTGCCCTGCTCCTGCTGGCCACACTATTTCTGGTACAGGCCAGGATGCCACTGTCCTCCTTGGCCACCTGGGCACACTGCTGGCTCATGTTCAGCTGCTGTTGACCAGCACCCCCAGGTCCTTTTCTCCTGGGAAGCTTTCCAGCAGGCTCTTCCACAGCCTGTAGCACTGGATGGGGCGGTTGTGGATGAAGTGCAGGACCCAGCACTGCACCTTATTGAACTTCAAAACTCTCAGCCCATATTGTTGGCCCTGATCACTCTGCAGTGCCTTCCTGCCATCCAGCAGATCAACATTCCTGCCCAAGTTACTGTAATCTTTAAACTGATTGCAGGTACACTCGGTTCCTATGTTCAGACCATCAGTGAAGATGTTAAACAGGACTAACCCCAGCACAGACCCCTGGGGGACACCACTGGTGACTGATGCCCATCTGGATGCAGCACCATTCACCACTCTGGCCTGGCCATCCAGCCAGTTCTTAACCCAGCACAGAGTGCTCCTGTCCAAGCCATGGAGAGTGTCATGGGAAACTATCAAAGCTTTCACTGAAGTGCAGGTAAACACCATCCACAGCCTTTCCCTTATCCATCAAGCAAGTCACCTGGCCTCACCATAGGAGGTCACCTTGGTTAAGGATCTGCCTTTCCTGAGCCCTTGCTTCCTGGGCCTGCTCCCTTGGTTCTTCTGCATATGAAAAATGATGACTCTCAAGACAATTTTTTCCACAATTTTTCTATTCACGGAGGTGAGGCCGGCAGGCCTGTAGTTCCCTGTATCCTCCTTTCAGCCTTTCTTGTGGATAGGCATCACAATTGCCAGCCTCCAGTCCCGGCAATAGTTAGGCAAAACTGAGAATAAATGAAGGGGAGTGGCTTTGGAAGCTCTTCTACCAATTTTCTCAGTATCCTCAGGTAAATGCCATCCAGTCCCACAGACTTGTGTGTCTGAATCAGGTCACAAACTACTTCCTCCTGGATTTCAGGGGATATATTCTGCTCCCCATCCCTGTCTGCCAGCTCCAGGTCTTATTGGGCTGAGAACAGGTGTGTACTGTCAAAGACTGAAAAAAAAAGAAGGCATTAAGTACCTCATTATCCTCATCCTTGATGACAATATTCCCCCATGTGTCCAATAAAAGATGGGGATTTTTGGTCCTTCTTTAGTTGCTAATGTATTTATAAGAACACATTTTATTATCTTTCACAGCACTGGCCAGATTGAGTTCTGTCTGAGCTTTTGCCTTTCTAATTTTCTTTCTACATGACCTAATAATATCTTTGTACTCTTTCTGAGCTGCCTGTCCCTTCTTCCAAAGTTCATAAACTCTTTTCCCCTCTAAGTTCCAGTGAAGGCTCAGACTGTTCTTCAGCTCTGGCTTGTCTTTCAGCACATAGGGATAGCCCACATTTGCACCTTCAAAATTTCCTTCTTAGAGTATGTCCATCCTTCCTGGCCCCCTTTGTTTTTAAGGACTCTTTCCCAAGGAACTGTCTGAACCAGTGTCCTGAAAGGTCCACGTCCACCTCTGGAAGTCCAAGGTAGGAGTTTTGTTGACCCTACTTCACAAAGAATTGAAAGCTGTGTCATTTCATGGTCACTGTGCCCAAGACATGCCCTGGTTGCCACATGTCCCACCAGCCCTTCTCTGTTTGTAAACAGCAGATCTAGTGGGTCACTGTTCCTTGTAGGCTCACCTCCAGCTGTGTCAGGAGGTTGTGTTGCACACCCTCCAGGAACATCCCAGACTACCCCCTCTCCACTGTTCTGGGTTTCCTGCAAACATCCCACGAGTTAAAGTCTCCTACAAGAACAAGGGCTGGTGATGATGAAACATCAGCCACCTTTTTATAGCATACTTCATCTGCCCCTTTGTTCTGTCTGGTCTGTAACAGACTCCCCCTGGGATGTCTGCCTTGTTCTTTGCCCTGATCCTTACCCACGGGCACCCAGCCTCATCACCACTGTCCTTGAGCTCTGTACAGTTCAAACCCTCTAAACGCTCCCTAGTGAGGGAGGATTCCAGAGCCACCCCACCACCCCTCCTTCTCATAATGCCTCTTAGCCAGGCCCTGGGAAGGCAGCAGCCTTCCCTGTGGGATGGGTCCAGCCAGTGTACAGTGCCCTCAGTTCCCTTTGGAAGGGAGTCACCTATCACAATTACACTTCCTTTCTTAGTGTCTGTAGTTGGGATGTGCCCAGTGACTGACTTGCTCTGGGCAACCCACAAATACATCTTCATCTCCACTATCATTTGCCTGGCCCTGGAGCTGCAGAGTATCGTTATCTATTCCTTAAGGGCACTTGGAAAGGCCAGGGAGGAGATTCTTCTGCCACCCCAAGTAGGGATCTTTTAAATTCCCCCTATCTTTAAAGTCCCCTCCTTTTGCCTGATGGCAAGAGGGTTAGGGCTGCTTTGATCAGTGCCTAGCCTCCATCTGCTGCATTTCCCTCAGGGAATCAAACGGGTGTGACTTCACCAGTCTATTTCACACAAACCCAGATAGTCCTCAGCCTCTCCACTTCCTCTTTAATCTCTGATATTGATACTTCTGCATGTTAGTTTTACAGAGGCAGAGATCGCTCATGAGGTAGGAAAATCCATCATGTTATGTGTGAACAGCACTTACATTCCCATGTAGGCATTTTTCATGCCACTCTTCCCCCCATAGTGTATTTCAGGCATGCTTGCTCTTCTAAATAACACGGTGAATTTTTAACATGAATAGGTTCCAAACATTCAAATTCTTCACAGCTATAGCAGATCTCTAAAAGCACACATTGGGAAATCATAAACTGTTGTACAGTGCTAAAGATATGTGGGAAAGGTGAAACAGGGCTCTTGTCTTTGCAAGTGAGAATTAGGATTTGTGCTGGTTATCTCCTTTGTCAGGACTGACAAGGAACCATTCACCCCTTGTCTCCACCTTTTGTCAAAGACAAAGGGAAGGCAGCACACATGCAAGTCCAGAGGCAGCGTGGGGCCGAAGGCATCTCCATCTGATGATGCAGAGTTTGCTTGGGCTCTTCAGGAAAAGGACTGACTGCAAATATGGGGTCACCCTGCTGCTGGAGGATACTGGTACAGCTTCTCTCTAGCCACAGGGCTGCTGCACTTGTGACAGCTCACTACCTGGGCAGACCCTGGCAATGAGGCAGGCCTTGCCCTAAACGCTTATGGACAGCTAACTACTGTGTCAGAAATCTGCTGAAGGTTTTTGGGAAACTGGTGTTTAAATAGATGGTAAATGTTTATATGACTTACTGGGATACTCTTTTTGTTTGGCTGGCTTTTTAGGAGCCTTTGCCCTGTGAAATTGCAGAAATTCACTGTAAAAATAGAAAATTGCGTGATATGGTTTATTTCAAAAGAGAAAAGTGACACTGAGGTAGAGTTTAATTATTTTTCTGGGACTGGAAAATATTCTAATAATGGTCATTTTTTACTGTTTCTTAAGCTTCCTTTGTGTAGCTATTTATATATTCTCTGCTTCAAACTCACTTTGTAAATATTGACATTTTTGAAAGCTGCTGCTATTTTTCCTGAAAATAGGAGTCTTAAATGTTTAAAAGGTGCTGGAAATTATATATGAAAGGTTAAGTTTATGATTAATGTAGACACTAACCTATGTGATTATCTCATCTCTTCATGATTAATATTTTTCTCAAAGACTAATGAAACACAGAAAACATTGTGAAACCAAGAAGCTGATTCCTGATTTTCATGGGGAGAAGAAAAAAAGAAAAAAAGTGTCTAGAAAAATCAAGATTGAACTAGTTCTTAAAGGCCTGTATCTATGAAAATACTTTCTCTCCCACGACTGCAGATCAAGGAGAGAAGCATTTGTTTAGCATTAGGTATTTAGTAACACTAGTAATTAATTTCCCTCCAGTAAGAATGGTTATCAATTGTTCTGTTTGATAGTGGTAAGAAGATTTCCTATTTCCTGTCATAGTCAAAAGAAAAAGTATTTTGAACCTGCCTGCTGCAGGAAAAGAAACTCTTCAAAAACAAAGCACCTTTTTTGGTCTCTGTTATGTAAATTCCACTATTAAGAATTTCTTTATTACACATTGTCACTGTGGAGAGGAAAACCAGACTTTGCACTGATTTATATTGTAGCATTAGAAGGTGAATCTATATGCAGTTTTGTTGGAATTACAAGGCAAAAATAGTCTTCCTCTTTTATGATGTGGAAACAGTATTTTTATTCATACCAAGAGGTGTTATGTGATGAGCTGGGTCATCAGCTGACACAATCAGTTAGAGTTTGATGCTAAATTCTGTCATCGGGGAACACTGAAGCAAATATCCTTTGTACAACCAACAGGAAGGAGAAGAAAAGAGACAAAGGGTTTAAGAAAATGAAATCTTTACCCAGGTACATGCAATTCCAAAAAGATTTGGTCAAGATTCACTAAAAAATGGGCCTGTTGGGTGGGGTTCTGAGTAACCTGGTCTGGTGAAAGGCTCCCTGCCCGTGGCAGGGAGGTTACAACTAGATGACCTTCCAACACAAACCATTCAATGATTCTATGATTAAGTGATGAGTATTTTGTCCAATTTGAGTTCAAGCAGTACTCTAGTAAATATACAGCACCCTTCCCTCTGGACTGGAGAGAGATGGATTTGATGAGTGGACTGCTAGATGGGTAAGAAAGTAGTTGGGTGGTGGCATACACAGTATAGTTGTCAATGTCTCAGAGTCCTGATGAATATCATAATTATGGGATATTCTTCATGGCCTGTGCTGCTGAAACAGGGAGCATCTTTGATAGTGCCTTCAGATTGCTGTGTCAGTTTGTGTGCTGTGAGGTGCTGCTGATTAGAAATGCCTCATCAATGACTGCTAAAGTTCACATGAACACTGGAGAGTCACTAAAGCAGCTGCATTCATCTGGGATAAGGCACACCATGATGTTAAGGAAAATGTGCTCAAAAGCTTACTGAATAGCAATTCCTAAGAACTTACATTTGTGGTTTCACTTCTATGGGGGACAAGTTAATACAAACTTTTATCATACTTATGGTACACCATAAAATATTTCCATGAAGAGTATACACGAGTATTTAGGTAAGCCAAAGCCTCTGAAACAGGAAAAATATAAAGCTCTTCTCTATAATGAACTTTGACTTTAAAAGTATGTGCAGAAGATGTCCTGAAATCTTTTCTCGACCATGCTAACCTTTTTACTGATCTGTAAAAAACGGTAGAGGAACAGCAACTTTGAGAAGAAATTGTATCTTTGAGAAAACTTGAACCAAGATTCAGAGCACAGACCAGCTGCCTAAAAATGCGTTGGTGTTTCTCTGGCAGAGAACCTTCCTCCTGTAGTGGTTGTTTATCCCTTTTTTTTGGTGGTAGTAATTGGCTAGAGCACAGACACGTGCAGCTCTTCAGTACACTGAGTTCCAGCAGGGATCATCAAGGCTTTGTGTGCATTAAGGTTCTGTTTGGAAACCACTGAGTCTCCAGAACAGTTTACTTCAGAGAGTACTTTCAGCAACTGCTGGTTCTACTAAAACAAATCAGATAAACTTATGCTTTTGATTTTTAGTAGAGCAGATGGGGGTCTTACTGCACAGTCCAATTTTTGTGTGTGAAAAAAAACCCAATGATTGACCCGTATGAATTTCCTAGGTTTTATCATCTGAACATTTGGAGAAAGCATAATTTTGACCAAAAGCAAAACAAAACAAAAACCAACCAACCAAACAAAAAACAACTAAATGCCCACCCTGCCAGATGAACAGCTTTTTCCCAACATCTCCTATTTCCCTCTGTGCACAGAAAGATATTTGCGTATGAAGCTGTTTTCTGGAGTGATACATGTCACTTGTTTCTCACCTCAAATGAGACAAACATAAGCATCAGTTGGTAAGTTTTTCCCTGCCTGCAGAGTTGGAAAGGAGACCTAATAGAAAGCCACAGCTGAGTTCTGGTGTCCTCACCTCTGGTTTTAGCCTGTGTTCAGAAAACAGCCAAACTTTCTTACTGTTCATGGAACTATGCTTTGCAGCACCTTACTGCAACAAGATAGCATGTGGGAAACTGAGTTCCCCTTGCAAGTTACTCATTCAAATGACACAAAAATTCTAGCTTGGAGTTCAATAAATTAATTTAATTATCTCTGAGGAAATATCATATATGTGCATCTGTGATGACTTCTTTAGCTTTTTCAGCTGTTCGGGTGTAGTTTAACTGTAGCTTCTTTCAAAAGTGACAGAACACCAAAGTCAGTAAGTCTTCGTGCTCTTTGAGCATTTGAAAAGAACAGGTAGTGTTGCATCTGCGATTCTTTTATTATTGTTGTTTTTCACCTGTCTGGGAAAGGAATCTCAGGCCTTCACACTGTCACTGATGGAGTTCTGCAGGGCTCCATTTTAAGCCCAGTTCTCTTCAACTTCTGCATCAATGATGAGCACAGGACTTGAAGGTATACTAAGTAGGTTTGCTGCTTACATCAAGTGGTGAGGAGCTGTCAACTCCTTTGAAGACAGGAGGGCCCCAAGGCCCTGCAGAGAAACCTCCACAGATCAGAGGTCTGGGCAATGGCTTCCATTGCCTACTTCATGCACAGTACATTCCCTCTATGGATACACTCACTGCTGGCTAGCAGGTTAACAACTGACTTGTTTAGGACTGTAGAAAAATCTACTTTTGAACACCAAAATCCAAGATTTTTTTTCATTTTTTGCCCAGTGGTCATACTTGGACAAGACATTGGTCCAAGCTAAAGGTTTGTTTTGGTAGTCATCCTTTCTGCTGGCAAATGAACTATTGCTTAAAGGTCTTGATCTCATATTCCATTAGGGGTTTCCAGGAACTATCCCTGGAACTTCTAGGATGCCTGTTCCCCTATCTTGCTCAAACAAAATGCTGTATAAAGGGGGACTGTGGATGCTTTGTGAACCCTTCAATGAGTAATTAAAAGTCACTTTGACTTAATAACTTATGTCCAAGTGCTTGGGGGTTTTCTGTGATATTTTTTTTCTTCCTCTTGGGAGGGTAAATTTATCAGAGCTTACATCTTATGTAATCCTCTGTCCTCAGATTAGAACAAAACCTACAATCAGGTGTCAAGATGCCATGCCAACCATCATGTGTAGTAGTGCAGTCTCTTCTCCCTACCTGCACACTGGCCCTGCGGTGAGGGCGGGGAACATTTTCAAAAGAGTTGCACCATATTCAGCTCCATAAGAGAGTTAAAGTCCTTAATTATTTTCTGCTATAGACAAGCCTGTCTCTTAGAGTATAGCTTGACACTTAATGTGTTGTGATCCCTAGCTCAAATGTGAACTGTGACTGCCTGCCATGAGTAGGCCAGCCAATCTGTATTGGTTTTGGAGACAAGAAGTGATACTGCAGCAAGACAGAAAGGTGTGACTGCAGTTTGCACCTCTACTTCATTTGCCCGAAGAATTTGTATTTTCTTTGTGGGCATTCTAGAAAAATGACAAGAGGTCACCAGCCAAATGTACTGTTAACAGATGTAGGAGTGGCACTTGGAGTCAGTCACAGAGTCTACCATTCATGCAAAAGCTTTCTTCTTAAACACATGCATTGCAGGGGGCCCACAACCAGCTGAAAATATTTGCTGATTGCCAGCCAGAGGATGAGTCGTTTCACTTGTAGTGCTTTTAAATCAGGGTTGCTGTGTTGTGGAGGGAAGAGTTGCATTAAACTTTGACACTTTTCTGACAGACATCCTGGTGGTCAAACAGTGCACATCTAATACTAATAGGGAGATGCCACCAACCTTTGCTGAACAGTAGATCTAATTTTGCTTTTAGCTCTCTCATTAATACATCAGCCAGCTTTTGTTAGACTGGCACTATATGCTCTACCTCTATGAGGGCCTGTGTTTAATAGAGAGATTTAGGCAGGAACAGCATTATTCATCACCACAACTTTTACTCCATGAAGGCAATCACAATGTGAACGAGGACAACAAGCTGTGGCCAACTTGAGCAGCAGATCTGTGACCTGGGTTTGCTTTGTTCAGCTATGATGGAGCAGATGCAGACAGGGCTATTCAGGGCAGCCTTTAGTGAGAGTTGTTATCAGGATGCCTAACAACACGGGTATTTTGACACTTAGATACTAAAAAAATCCATGCTTATATGGATACTGCCACAGACTTGCCAGCTGCACACAAACTGGGGTATTTCCTCTGTTTTTATGGCTGCCACACAGGTGATTGATAGGGCAGGGAAGCTGGGGGGAAGCAGTTCCCATATGACATCACCCATATGGGTGTCACTGGTCAGGCTGTGAGCTGGAGCAGAGCAGCCCCACTTCATCGGTGCCCTACTGTGAGGAAGGAGGTTTCTGGTTTGTTTCTTAAAAGGAATCTCCAGTCTTTTACATAATTCAGGGTTATACCTGTAAGAATTGTTGCAATTTTTGCAGCTGGCACTGTATAGTGAGAGAAGTCCTGATGGAAGGACATACATAATCTGATAAAGTAATGATCTCAGTTTAACAAGTACCCTAGAGGCTGTAGCTACTTCTCCAGCAGCCTGAGAGCTGATTGGCATGCATGTAAGCTGTACATAGTGGTTTTTCCACACACTTGTGCAGCTGTGCAAAGTATGTAAATTATTCAGACTCCTCTCTGGAGCAGGGAGAAAAAAAGCCTGTTTCATAACACAACCAGTGTGTTACACACATGCTGTTGGAGAAACAATGTCAACCAAAATATCTTTGCTGGTGTCTGCACAGGTGTGCATGTGAAGTTTAATGCCATGGAATGTTTGGGCCTTTCTGTATTAAAGGCAAGTAACCAACATTGGATGCCTGAAAATTTGGAGTAGCTCTTGCACTTCTCAGATCACAGGCATCCACTACTCTTAAGGGCAAACTGTATCTCTTCTCTTTCAATGTGTCTAGGCTGTTGGTGAATCCTGTGGAAGTTTATCTTTGCGTGATCATTTGAAAAGCATTTTCATAATTGTACTGAATACATCTTTAAGTCTGTAACACCAAAGGATTTTCTTGGCAATTTGAAACAATAGAATTTATTGTGCAAAACTTTAGCAGTAAATGGTGAGAAATGTTCTTACTATGGGATCATACCTGATCATTGCAATGAAGGAATAGGGTATTGTCTATCAATATAGCTTTCTTCTGCTGTCTTGAGATGGCAGTGCTTCCTTTGCATGTTGATGTCTAAGAAGACACCTATATTCAGGGCACCTACTTCTCACATAATTAGTTAACCTATATGGTTGAGGGTGGGGAAGTGAGAAAAGGAGTATTTACACCTTAAAAATTATATGTAAGCAAGACCAATAAATCATGTCTGAAGCACTCCCTTAAACTGAAGTCCATTAATTCACTAAGTGGTTTTGTTACACGAAAATAAGGCTGAAGTACATAATCCTATGAACTTATGTATTCTGTAGTAGACTCTCCAAATATTTTTATTACTATCTATAGGAATAAGATGAAATGTGTGTATGAACTTCCTGCATTTTCTGTTGTTCTCTATGCAGATTAGATTATATTTATTATATTTACTGGAACATAATTTCAAACCTTAAATGTTGTTTTATTTCAATATTTGAAGCAGATGTACTCAAAATAATGCAGGAGCAAAGGCTTGCTTTGATTTAAGAAATTATTTTAGGCATTTTAGAAAAAGAGTAAGTCTGGCATCTTTGTCCTAAAATTAAATTATTAAATGATGAGCAATTTATATATTTAAAGCAATTCAGCTTAAAAATATGGCATTTATCTAGAAGCAAATCAGCTTTTCACTTACTGTTTAAAGAAAAAAAGACTTTTTGATGTTGTAATGTGTTGACCTTGGCTAGATACCAGGTGCTTACAAAAGTTGCTCTATCCCTCTCCTCCTCAGCTGAACAAGGGGGAGAAAACATAACAAAAGCCTCATGGAGGGGAGATAAGAACAGGAAGAGATCACTCACCCAGTACCATCACAGGCAAAACAGACTCAACCTGGGGAAAGGAATTTATTACAGTCACACCAGAGTGAGATAATGACAAACAATTGTTAAAAACACCTTGCCTCCACCCCTTCCTGCCTTCTTTCCAGGCTTAACTTTATTCCCTACTCTTTACCTTTTGCCCCCAACAGCACAGGAGGATGGGGAATGAGGACTGCAATCAGTTCAGCATGTTTTCTCTGCTGTTACTTGCTCCACAAGGGAAAGACTACTCTCTCCCTGCTCCCTGGTGGAGTCCCTTCCACAGGAGACAGAACTCTACAGCTGCAGAAGGTTGTGAGGTCTTCCCAAGGGCTGCAGTTCTTCATGCACTGTTCCAGTGGGAGTCCCTGTTATGGGGGGTAGTCTTTCAGGAATGTACTGCTCCAGTGTGTGACCCCTATGGGTCCCTTGTCCTGCCAGCAGACCTGCTCCAGTGTGGGCTCCTGTTTCCATGGGGCCATGGGTCCTGCCAGGAGCCTGGTCTATAGCAGGCTTTTCATAGAGCCACAGATTCCTCTGGACCTCCACCTGCTCCAGTGATCCTCCACAGGCTACAGATGGATTTTTCCTCCACCACCAACCTCCGTGGAGCAGAAATCTCTGCTCCAGCACCTGGGGCATCTTCCCCATTTTCACTGGCCTTGGTGTCTGCAGAATTGCTCCTCTCACGTATTCTCATACCTCACTTCTCCATTTGCAATTGTTTCTATTCAATAACCTATTTCCATCTTAACTGAGGTGCTGGCACCATCATTGATAAGTTCAGGCTTGGTTAATGGCAGGTCCATCTTGGAGTTACCTGGCATTGTCTTCATCAGCCACCGCTTTTGACCAAAACCTTGCCACACAAATATATTCAATCCCTTGCGTCTGTGAATCACGTATTTAAAAATTATAATTTAAATTTCACATTCATTACACAATCTTTACTCCCATCAACAACAACAAAAAAATGTAAAAAAAAAAAAAATACCCACACCAAAATCAACATATCAACACCTATTCCTTCAAGCCACTTAAAACAACAGAAATTCTCCATGATCATACCACTCTCTAACATTTTTCAGTCCTGGTTTTGCCAGTTACATCTCCCAATTATTATCCTTATCTCAGGTTCCTCGTTCTCAAAGTTTGACAGCAAAAGGAACTGTGGTGAGTTGACCTTGCTTGGACACCAGCTGCTCACAAAAGCCTTTCTATCACTGTCCTCCTCAGCAGGAAAAGGGGTGACAAAATAAGGGGCGAAACCCTTGTGGGTCAAGATAAAGGCAATTTATTGAAACAATGGGAACAGCTGTTTGCATGCAAGAAAAAGAAAAGAAAAGAAAACCCAGAACAACTCCCAACTATTTTATTCCCTACTCACCATCAGCAAGTGTCGTCCAGCCACTTCCAAGTGGCACTTTCCCCGTGGAAACAAGGCTTCAACATGAGTAGTGATTGCTCCGAAAGACATGCCTTGTAAACAGCAAATGCCTTCTGTATATTCAGCTTTTACATCTGAGTTGATGTCATATGATATGAAATATCCCTTTGTTTAGTTTGGGTCAGCTCTCCTGGTTATTTTGCTTCCAAAGGTTTTTTGCCCACCCATCCTACTGGTCAGGGGAGGAATGTTGGAGAGACAGTGCTGATGCTGTGCTCAGCAATAGCCAAAACACTGGTGTGTTATCAGCACCTTTCCAACTACCTGTGCAAAGGGCAACAAGGTGGGGTCTGCTGTGGGGGAAACAATCTCTAGCTCAGCCAGACACAATGCAGGCAAATATCATGCTGTAGTACATAACACCTTTTTGAAGCTACGGTTGTTTCAGCCATTAAGTGGCTTGAAATTGAAAATACAGTAAGGTTACATGTAGGAAATACATGAATCTGTTTAAATGGACTATATCCTGAACAGCAGGGCCCTCCAGATACAGTTGGGAGATATCTGCTGTGTTCCAGTTTTCTTGGCACAGCATTTAGAGTGTTTCCAGTTGCGTTCCAGGGCTTTGTGCTCCCTTGTGCAGGCAAACAAGACATTTTTCTAACATTTGTTAAAGGCTCACCTACAGAAATTGAGTGGCAAAAGGAAGAAAATATCTTAGCCAAGATTGTGCTCCTACTGTCTTTTTTTGCTGAAAGTTCGTGATAATGTAGGAATATCTCTGATAAACAGTGACTTCAACAGAAAACTGGAGAAAAAGAAACAAACACCAAAACCCCCTGAGTCTTAGGTCTTTAGGTATTGTATTTTCCACCTTAAGTGCTGGAACCCCAGAGGCACAATCTATGGCCCATTTAGAAGCTTGTAACCCTGCTTATGGTCTGTGGGTCTTAAATATGTGCAGTGGCTTTCTGCTCTTTCTTTAGAGGTCCTTTGCAAATGAAACTTGTAAAACTACGATGGGAACAGTTGGCTTCTCTTTCAGGAATCGCTCTGCTTCAGAAATGGTGAGGTAGCATGTTTAGCATGTTTTCTGCTCCTTCCCAGGAAAGGTTTTCTAGGAACCAAGAAAACGTGTCAGTGTTAACAACACAGTGTTTTTCTCAGCTGTCAGCTAGGGAAAAAAAAAAATCATCATGTACCATAACTGATATCTGAAGACATTTTTTGAGGGGATGGGATGGGTGTGTTAAGGCCATGAGGGCTCTGTGGAGACCACTTCCATCCATGGAGAACTGCTGGCAGTTCAGGGCCTTCAGAGACCTCTTCTTAGCATTTAGTTTAGTCACCAAAATATTCCCACAGTTGAAAAAAAAAAGGAAAGTGATTTTGTCCAGGGACACTTGCTGACTTTTCTAAATTAAACCATTACTGTAACTTATTTCACACATTAGTGAAATAAGCCTTTTGAAATGTTGTACTTTGCAACCTAATCAGGAAACTTGATCCATTTTGTCTTTCAACATCCCATATCAGTCAGTATGGTTCTAGATGTAATCTGCTAATGTGTCTGGACTCTTGGATTTCTGATAACTCTCAAATATTAATTCCATGGGAGGCTAATTTCCTGTTTATAGCAACGAGGATGTGTGACGCAAAATATAAATTATATTTATGTTTAGATAGGCAAAGGGAAGAAAACAGGAGATAGCATCAGCTCTTAATTCAAGTTTTTGTGAAATTACTTTTGGTCCTCTGGATCACTGTTAAAGTAGAATTTATGACACAGAACTACAGAAAGGTATTATTTTTATCTGAAGTGGAACTCACTGATTTTTTGCATGTATGCTCCTGTCTTGCAAGAATGAAGGCTTTTCATCAAATTAAGCACGGAGATTATCAGAGTTATTGTGGGGTTTTTTTTCCTCTTTTCAACAGGGCCCAAGTGTATGAAGGAAAGTTTAGAGGTTCCTTAAGGAATATATATGCAGACTATAGTGTTAGAAACTTCTTGTCGCTTTATATATTGGTAGAAATAAGATGAGGCAAAAGTGTTTATAGAATTTAAAACCCTTTAAACTAAAATTTATATAAAAATTCACTGAAATTATATATATGTGGTGTATACAAAGAAAGAAATTTAAGCAGTGCTTGGACCATTAATGATATTTAGAAATAAATATCTGACCAGCCTAAGCATGACATCAAAGCAACATATGTTATCAATTTTTGCTGATTTCATGATGATGAAAAAACCATTGTTTAAGGTGATGTGGGGAAACAATACATATGGAAATATTCTTCTTCCAGTACTTTAGTCATTGGAATGGCTTGAGCACCCTGCCAGAAGAGACATCATACTAAATGTGCAATTTAAAACCATTTTGATCTCCTGTTGCTGTATTTTACAGATCAATTCGTTATTTCTTCACAGCAAGAATGTAAATTGGGAAGAAGTTTGTAGATGAAAATTTCTTGACAGAGAAGTTTCAATTACCATGTTGGTTTAAGTTTGTTGATCCTTGCAATGTAATATCTAAATGTCCCCAGTAAGTATATGAGGTAAACTGATAAAATAACAGTGCATGCTATGTTTGCTTTTAATCTCCAGGGAAGTGGTAATGTTCATGCTTTTTCTGCAATTTCTTTTTTTAAATGCTTACGAAGTTTCAGCTGCTGCTTTGAAAATGCATGGTTGGTTGGTTGGCTGTTGGTTTTGGTTTTTTTCATAAGATGCTGTTGCAGAAAACATTTCCATATAGATGATGGACAAGTTTATATGTGTATTCATGGACTGATTAGAAGCTATACTTTAAATACAGATCAGGAAGTGAGCAATGCTTTTCATTAACAATGGTGTAGGATTAGATGCAAGGAGTCTGAAAGCTCCATTCTGTTTGGTTTCCAATTGCATTTGAAATGCTGAGTGCTTTTTGCCATAAATCATGGAGCCAACACGTTCCATTACTGTGCTTTGTAACAGGAGAGGCAGTTCTATTGTTAGCCATAACTATAATTATTTCTGCATCAAGATATTTAACGCTCTTTTTCCCATACCTAGAGGATAAATAAAAATATTCTCTTTAAAAGAGGGTGGACGTGGATGCCCTTTACCCCAGAATAGGTAAAAAACATTCTAGTTTGTTTAATTTCTTAAAAATCTTTGAAGTTACCTTTACCCAGCTTGGGAAGGATAACTGGATGTTGAAGACAGTCTTCTCACATAAGATATATTTATTCTTTATTTGAGTTGAATACTAAGAGGAGATTTTTGTTCAGTGTTGGTCAAAGGATCATGAGGATTCAAGGGTAAGTGATGTGGATTTGCTCTTGAGTAAGAGGAGAGAGATCATTGCAGATTTAATTGTAGTTTAACATTTAGTCATTATTGTAGTTTAACATTTAGTCATTTTATAATTTCATATTATTGACATTCAAGTAATCACCCTTGTCCTCTTGGTGCTTTTGAGATTATTTGTATGATGTTATTGAGGAAAATATGGGATGGCATTTTGCATTGCATGAGTTATTTAAATCATCTTTTTGCAACCTTGATTGGTACTGTAGGATGTGGAAGAGGTAGCACTTGTGGTATAAAGCTGTAGTCAAAGCTCTCTGGCAGCTATCAGGGAAAAAAGAAAAGGCAATGTTTACATCTTGTCCTCTCTAATAAAAAATCATCTCTTAAACAGAAGGTTTTACAAAAATGGTGCTTGTAGAGCAGAGACAACAAGTGCTTCTTATCATATCCTGTTTGTGAAATACCAAAAATCCTATCACTATAACAGAACAGGAGACCTCAAAATTATTGCCAGTGTCCTAAAATCACTGTCATTATAAAGTATTCTGGAATTCTTGTTTAGGTGAACTGGAGACAACTTTGTGAAGCCCTAAAGAGCAGAATGCAAGAAACAGACATTGAAAGACCAGTTGCAAGTTCCTATGTTTCCATGAACTGCCAGTAAAATTTGTGTGTATATATGTTTTTCACTTAATCTGTTACAATCCCTTTTAAGAGAGAATGGCAGCCAGATATGCTGGACAAATCACTGCTTGCAGCAGGACAGTTTTATAATGTTCCATATCTCAAAGAAATGTCTAGGTTATCTCTTTTCAAAAATTTGTTTGATGGCTGGGATCTGAGGAATCTATTTGTACCGTACATACACCCTGGGTGACAGGAAGACATTTTGTCTGTGTCCTATAGAAGAGAGGGGGACCAAGTAGATAATGGACTGCCACATAACACAGTGAATGTTCCCTTCTATTTGTTGCCTTAGACATGTGGCATTCAGCTTGAATTTTATTTCTTTAAATGCTTATAGCTTTTTTTAATGTTTCAGCGACTTGATTGATATCTCTGTTTATGCCTGTATGAAAGGGAAGTAAAAAATTCAGCCTCTTCTTGAACATGAACGTTATTACACACATCTTAAAATTAAATGTGCACAGTTGCTTTGTGTGTTTTATCTGTTTTGCTGAGAAACCAAGTGTCTGTAGTTCCTTTTGAAAACTAAGCATCTTTTCTGTGTGTTTGCTAAGTGTAAACCTGGTTTTGTTTCATAAAGATCACCTTGCCTATTTCCTCCAGCTCTGGTTGTGAGGTTTCCTTAGTGCCACAGCAGTCTAGCTTCAGATGTTAGAATATTTCAAGCAGCCATAAAGAGTTTGAGGGGATAGAAATGCCTGTTATAAATCAGTGGAAAACATTATATTTAATTTCTTCGTGACACATGGAACTGTAATTAATAATAAAAAGTAAATACAATTAGAAATGCAAGAAATGCCACTGAAACGCAAGATTACTTCATACTCCAGTTGTAGTTCTGTATGGCCAAGGCCTCTTCTTGTACTGAGTGAGTCCAATATATCTATAACCAGTAAAATCTCCACGAGACTGCTTATGACATAGAATAAAGGACACTTGCACTGTTGTCAGACTGGCTGGGAATTCTGAGGAGATGGTGATAGCTACTTCTCATCTTAAAACAGTTGTAGAAAATAAGTCAGCTATGATTACAGAAACTATCCACTCCAATTTCTCTCTGCCATCCTTCAGGAAAGCACAAGGCATAGCTGGAAAAGAAGTTTGGCCAGTCTTTACTATCTTGTAAAATCCTCATTCATGGCCATGAAGCAGAAAGGATCAGCACAAGTGGAGAAATATGCCAGCTGACATAGAAGAGAGTCTAGTCCTGAAAGACTGGAGTTTCTTTGCTACAAGGTTTTGCTTAAACAGGGCTCTCTAGCCTAAATGCTGATTCCTTCTATGTGCCAGAAATTAGGAAATAGTGCCTACTTCATGGCAAAACAGCTCTGTCAAAGTAATTTCCTCAACTGATCTCCTAGTCTAACAGAAACCACCTGCAAGGGTCTCCATTCTTGGTTGGCCCTGATTCAAAGAGTTTGCAGAACTTAGGAACCTAAGGCTTCTACCTCTAACACTAAAGGTTCTGTGACCTACTCTGGATTTGTATCTTAAAAAAGAAAATCAGTGAGCTTCCCACAGCTACCTGAAAACAGAATTATGTAACAGTACTGATTATGACACACATTAAGTATAGAGAGAAATCTTGTAAAGATGGGGCAGCAGCCTTCTAGCAGAGGGTTATGAAGCTTCAAAAGCTGGGCTACTTGATGTTTGGTCTCTGCTTAAGTTACATTATGGGCAAATTTCATATTTGGTGTTGGACACATCTATTAAGAATGCATTTTTTTGGCCACAATATATTTAAAATTTGAGGAAAAATAACCTTTCTGAATTGCAAAGTGCTGTGCAGTGCAGTCTTACCCACATTTTTCTCTGTGGATCACCATTTCTGCTTTTTAAAGCTCCCTCATGAAGCATATTCTGGCCTATACCTATGTTATATGCACATCAGATTAAATTACAGAATGCAGCCTGTAACACAGAAGAACAAAAGAAGCACTAAAACCTAGAGATCAGTATCTTAGGAAATATCATAATTTAAAAACTGAGCAATTAGCATTTTTCTTATTCGCATATAAACTCTTCAACCTTCAGAATTATTCATAAGTGTTTATTGTTTACAGTATTTATACTGGGAGTTTTTTTAACTGATGTACTGTAGCTGCATATTAATGGTGAAAGCTTTTGTGCCTCTGCAGAATACTGATCAGTTGTAAAGGGAAGGATTGTTTGTGTATAAGATGTACAGCACATCTAACAATGAGAATTAATGCTGAGGCTTTTGCATTTCCCCTCCCACAGGGCTGCTCTTGATCTGTTCCTCCCTGGTCGTATGTTGGTACTGAGGGTCGCCTCGACCCAGGTGCAGCATCTTGAACTTGGTCTTGTTAAATCTCAGGAAATTCCCATGGGACCAGTCCCCCAGGTTGTCCAGGCCCCTCTGGGTGGCACCCCATCCTTCAGGAGTGTCAACAGCACCACTCAATTTGGTGTCACCTGTAAATCTGCAGAGGGTGCACTCGATGCCATTATACCATTGATGAGGATGGTGACCAGAGCTGGCCCCAGTGTGGACTCCTGAGGGACACCACTCATCCCTGGACACTGAGCTGTTGAGCACTACTGTCTGGATGCAGCCATCCAGGCAATTCCTTACCCACCATGGTCCACCCATCAAATCCTTTCCCTCCAATCTGTAGAGAAGGATATTGTGGGAGACCATGCCAAAAGTCCTACAGAAGTCCAGATGAATGACACCCATAGCCCTGCTCTGTCCAAAGGGAGATAAAAGAAAGACATATTTTAATTCCTAAACAACTCCTTTTAGAATGGGTTTATAACCCATATTTTAGAATCAGAGTGTTTTGATAAGTCATGGAGACCTTAAGGGAAAAGAACTGTATAGATAATACATTTTTTAGTCCACAAATAGAATGTTTCTAGATTTTTTTTTGGTACAGCTACATATGGACTAAAACAGGAAATTTTTTAATAAAGGGAACTTACTAAAGTAACTAATGCAGCTGAGTTTGTAAAGGCAAGTTTGTCAAATCCTACTTCAGGGAGACCTGCCAAAAGTGTCAATGCTAACAATGACTATACAAATCCACACATTTAGCAACTCTGTACATATGGCTGCACATCAGGACAAAATCAGTTTTATAGTAAAGATTTATGGTTTTCAATAATCTGTTTAACCACAATAAAATCTAACAACCTGTTGGCTCCATGACCTGGTAATTTTTCATTTGCTGTCAATGATGCATTTTTACTGTCAGAATTTGTTGGAGATTTTCCATCTTTGCACTGTGACAGAAATATAATCATGTATATACATTGTAGTATGAATTACTGAAAGCCGTGGAATTATCTAGCCAGTTCTTTCACATTTTTTTATATTTTCAAAAGAACTCATGGACCTTTTAGAAAGCATGTCCTTGTAGGCTGCTACATTGCATATACAAACTCATTTTTGTAAATTATGACCCATTTGGCAGCCATTCAGTTGCACTATGAAAGCTCCAGGATTCTGAAAATCACAAACTAAAACCACAAAATTGTTAGTCAATTGTTTGCATTAATAATTTTTTCCCTTCTAAAGTTGCAGCCATTACTAACAGATTCTAGAGGACATAAGTATCATATTTGTTTGTCAATAGACGTTCAGCACAGCTACCTGACTAAATTATGAAAGTTTTGTCAAATGATGTTGCAGTTTTCAGGGTATTGTCCTTTGGAGATGATTGTCTTATTTCTCTGCTACACCTTGTGGCACTAGTGGGCTTGCACAAAGTAGGAGTATGAGCAGTTCTCAAGTGAAAGAGAATAGAGGAAACATGCAGGAGCAAAAAACCCTGTATTTTACTCAATCTGCATTTTCTTTAGCAGAAGAAAAAGTGTTTATGAAGACAAATAGTAATGGAAATACATTTTTCTACATTTAAAAGAGAAGACACAATTTTAAATAAACAATAATATCTGTCATTCTCAGAGAATGAACATGAAATGGTGAAACCAGAAATACACTATTGTGTCATTTAAATGAAGAAACTTAGCAAGAAACTTTTAGTAATTATTTTGTGTCTAATAATAAAATTTGATAGCTTTAACCTTCGCTACATTTTCAGACTTTAAGCATCAAGCAAAGAACTTCTGATGCTACTTTCCTTTAAGTGGTGTTTTCCAAGCCATGATGAACAAACTCTTTCAAGATGCTTCCCTATAATTTACATTTTATTCAGAGGACTACAGATGCAAGCAGTTTCAATTATACATCATAATCAGGGCATTTTCTAGTAGTTCTTTATTGTGCAGCATATATTACCATGTCTATATGAATTTATTTTTAAAGTTAATTATTGTTATTCTATTTCATCTGCATAATATTTAAATTTAAAATTAAAAATAAAAGTTTCTTCTTGATCTTGGTCTGTCCTGGTAGAATTTCTTTTCAGTATGCAAGATAAAAGTAGAAGACCCACGTAGTTCTCCTGCTCACATTACTTTCTCCTAAATACAAAATAATAGCAACTTGCTAATACACTAGTCTGTATATCCCTTATCAAGTCTCAGAAAAGCAACCTGAGAAAACATTTTTAAATTTTATGGAATACATAAAAACTCAGGAAATTTCAGGTGTGCTGTGAAGAGTAAAAGTCATAAGTCTGATGGAGTCTACATTTTCTTCATAAAGAGTATTGCATCAACACAGAATCTCAAATAGGGAACAATGCCAAACCTTGTTCCAATTTTTTGTGTTTTCTAAAAACTGCGCAGCACAGAAAAATGAGGTTTAATGAGGGAAAGAATAATGACATTTTCTATTCTTTTATGAAGATGCACAAAAGTCAGTTTGGATTGCACACTGCCGTGTGCTTTATCAGTGTGAGCATACCTCAGCTGTCTGTAGTCCTAAAGCAGGGTTGTGGCCCTTGCTCTCTTGAGACCAGCTTTCCTCCCAGATGACGTGCTTCAGAAAGAGACAAGAGGAGCAGTTCAAACACTGCTTCTTTTGGACTCCGTGTGCAATTACAGCACCAGGAAAAGTGAAAACAACTTTCATTCTCCCTGAGTAGTGAGGGAGCACCTGCCTCTTGCTGGCTGGATGCCTGTCTGTCATCCTTTCTTCGGGAGGACTCACCAGGACAAAACCAATGTGACTTTCAAGGGATGCTCAGTTAATAATGTGTGAGGTTGTTGCTAAGCCTGGGCATGGGTGACATCCCAGCTGTGTATGAAGAGGATCAGGGACCAAAGCTCTCTGGAAAGAGCTGCACAGTCAGGAGGTGGCAGGAGGGGTTAGTCTGCGCTGCCTTCCCCCGCAGAGGAAGCCTGTAGACATTTTATTTATGGATTTGTGAAGATGAATGAAAAGTGCAGTGCAAATTCACAAATCAGGAAGAATGTGAAAACCATAGCTTGTATTTGATTTGTGCCATTGAACTCTTGCTTTTGGTCTCTCTGGAGGTTATAACTAAGTACTCTGGTTCCACTTGGTCAAACCAGCAAGAAGTAATTTTCCTCCTGATAAACTATTTTAAACTTTACAGACTTTTATGACATTAGTGTTGCAAAGCCAACACAGTGGTTAGAAATACGAGACTATGTTTGTCAAGTCCCTAAAAATGGTATCGTCTAATAGGTCCCCATTAAAAAAAACAAACAAACCAACCCAATATTTAGCAACTAGTTATCTGACACTTAGCAATCTAAATGATGTTGGAAGGGAAATGACAGAAGACGGATATAAACTGCCTTAACTAGAAAACAAAAATTTTCTTTTTAAATGAGAATTCTCTCCTTTAACCTCAGTGAAAGGGAAGATGCATCTTGTTGATTTTTTTCCCCATTTGAATATTTAGTAGGTTCTATCACTTTGAAGGAGTTAATTTTGTATGCTTAAAAAGTACATTTATTTAATAACATCGTGATTTTTATTTAATAACATTGAGATGTTATTTACTTACTAGTGAGAGATCTTGAAAGAGCAAGAGAAGATTTTGCTGTTAAAAAGCATAATGTGAATCTTTGTGATATCAGTCTGTATATGGTATTTTTAGTAAGTAAAAAATATTCAAGTTATACTATAAGAGCAAAAAAAAATATATTTAAGGATGGAGAGAACAGAATTGCAAAAACTGCTCAGTAAAATGTAAAGTTATTCCACAATGCATTGTCCTTATATATAATACAGATATATATATATGAATTTGTGTATTATATTTGACTACAAAAAAGAGGAAAAAAGCTATGTGATAAATCAGATCTATAAAACTGATTTCACATAGCATGCATCCCATCTCATACCCTGAGTGCTATTAGTTGAAGCAATTGTCTGCATTAGCTCTACATTACACCAGTACTAACTGACAGATTCCTAGCATAGATGATGAATTTGGAATAGAACCTGTTAAAGTATGGTACTTGCACTCAGTCTTGGTTGTTTGCCTCTACACAATTTTTTTGTGCTGCAGGGACATGCTCCTAATAATGTCATAGTGTTCAAGTTTGTTATCATTTGCCTATTATGTGTTTTTTCAAGGACGGTAAAAAATTCAAGTTCATCATGACCAAAGTCATAATTTTTGGCCTGCTAGAAGCAGAAAAAATATTTGCTTTTAAATCACTGTGCACGCATGCAGAGAGAAGCAGTTGCAATTACATCTGTTTTGTTCCTGGCTTAAGATATTTTTATAAGTATGAATTTTCACAGTTAGCATGGAAGAAAATTGAAGTCACCGTGTTGCTAATGACAGCACTGTGTGCTGGTGGAAAGTTGAATGTGTATCTCTGGTAACTGAATGTCAAGCTGCCCGCAGCTGGCCAGGTTGTATTACTCATTATTTCGTTACTGGCATGAAGGACAACCTACAAAAAGACAAAGAAAATCATATTTTTCACATGTAGAAATGGCAGCTGCTCTACAGAGGTTAACTCCAAGCACTTTTAAGAGCCTTTCCTGACTTCTGGTGAAGTCAAAGGAGAGAGCTTCTTCTCTAAAAACGTCTATCTTTTTAGTATTAACCTGTGCTCTTTTTAGTCTCCAAAAGAAACTATAAAAGGTAGATGACAGTGAATTTTTGATCCCTATCTGCCAGGATGATAAAAGGTTACCAGATAAATCAATTTTAAGATCTGATTGGAAATACCAACTTCTCTGTACAGAGCTAGAATATTCAAGGCAAACCTGAATACTTGCTTAACTAACTTACTCCACTGTTATTTTGTTGTGTTTAAAACACCTGCCTTGTAGACAGAAGAAGAATATTTTGCAGAGGAAATTTCTTACTTTGAGATAGTGGGTTTGTCTAAGGAAATAGAGAGCTTTAGTTCTGCCAATTTGACTGGCTTTGCCCAACTGTGTTGGGTATCTTTTGGTGTCTTTATGCATCAGACTACTTTCCAGGGGAATTAGGAAGTTTGGGGAGTGCTTTTAGATGTTCTACTGGGTATATAATAGTAGAGTTATGAAAGAAGCTACTCATCTGACCTTAATGGGAGCATATAGACAGCAAAGTGTATTCACAAGTACAAAGTTATGCTGTTTTCTGATCCATCCATCCACAATGTCCATCCTAGCAGCTTCTATGCATGCCTTGACTCACCTTAGAAAGAGCTGTGATCTGGTCTACAAACTCTTTAGGTTCAGACATCTCTTGTATATGTAGCATTTTGTATAAGCAGCCCATTATCTCAAAGTGTCTCCCTAACTGCTGCTTCCAAACAAGCAATTAAGAATGAAACACCAGTCATAGAGTTAAAGAAATTCAAGAATAAATGTAGAATTCAATAGATAATTATGTAATAATAGAGCACAGTAGCTGGCTTTAAGTAGAAACTCTATGTGTTTTCTACACCTAGTTGGTGTAGGATTCTTTAGTGACAAGTGAGAGTTGCAGTAACTTTCATAGGGGTGGCTGGATTTGTGGGTTTTATCAAGAATGCTACACATTCCACTTCCTCTGAAACAGATATCAAAAATAGTCATTAAAATTGAGCATCTGTTAAGGGATCCTTGGAGAACAGATAAAATTGTATACAGTAAATAACGTTTACACACATTTATTTTAACAGTTTAACAAGCACATCCCTTCACAATATGCAATTTACTTGAAGCTCAAGAGAGAGTTTCATGGGTATTTAAGTCAGGCATACCACTTCTCTATTAAATTAGAATGGACTGCTCCTATGACTAAAATGCTACCCAAGGGTTTAAAATAATATTATTTATTTTCTAAACAGATAAAAATACCTCTATTAGACAGATGACTGTGAGAGAAGCAGTATTTTATTAACATTTGAATGTGTACATCTTCCATTCATGATATTTAATTAGAGAATGGATTCAACAGCAACATAGGGATTAGAGTGAACTTCCCTGCTTTCAGGTGCATTAGCCATTGCAGCTTCAAAATGCAAAAATTACCCTTCTGTCTTCCTATTGTGATGTGTAACACAAAGGATCTGAAAGAATAAAAAAGTGGAAGAATGTGAAGATCAGTGAAGTTGTGTAGTCTCAGGCAGCAAATTCAGAAACTAACTGCTGTTAAGGATTTCCTTGTGAGCAATGAAGAAGAGGAGCACTGCATGGGAATGCACTGTCAGGAGGGTCTAGTGAATTTTTGCAGGGCTTTTTAAGGTTTTCTTGTTACATTAATGGTTGTAAAGATGTGTGTTTAAGAGCAAGATTTTGATTCCCACATCCATGCCAAATCCACATAATACCATTCTGTCCCGAGTAAGTTTTATTAGATTATTTTATTAGTTTTCTTCTTGAAACTCTTTGGAACAATTATGCTGTACCTTTACATGCTAAGCACAAGCCATGACTGCAAAATGCCTAGCATTTTAATTCTGAGTAAGTCTGGTAGCAGCCCTATGAAGCATTCTCCAGCTGACATCTGGATTACATGCATAGAGCCTGAGCATCCTTGGGCTGAGGATAGGAGTAAGCTCTGAATAGATTTTAGCCTCTTTGACATACAGCTCTCTCCTTCTGTCTCTTGGCTATCTCCACTGAGCACTCTGAGTCAATGCTGAACTGTGATGATATTCCACCAGATTAAACACAGCAGTTGTTACTGCATCAACCCCAAGGACATTTTGGTGTTCAGGGACATATGCAAGTTGAAACAGGCAACATATAAGATTATATACATAATCTTCGTAAAATCTTCCTGTAATTTCAGTTCAGCAAAAGAGGTAGAAGTGAGAACTATAGGGAACTTACTTTCCCTGGCTGATTTCCTTGTACATCTGCAGGATTTTTGAGGTATGATCAGAGATTTTAGAAACATTGTCTCCTTCTGTGGATTGTTACTGAATCATAACACATCTGTGTGTTTCAGTCAGTTGGAATTTTTTTTTATCTTGGCCAATCCCATAGTTTAATGAATATGTTAATGAACATAATTTTTTCTAGGACCATTAATACCTTTATCTCTTCCCCAGGAGCTGGGAAGTGCTGGAAGTCCTGGAAGTTCTCCAGTCCTTTCTGTGTGGAGCTGTGAGGGAGTAATCCCATCCCTTCTTTCTCTGAAGAAACAGAGATAGGACACCCTTTTCCCAGCTTCCAGTTATTTCTTTCTGTTTAACTCTAGCTGGCAACTAGGCACCATGCAGCTTGTCACTGCACTTCCCACCAATCTCCCAGGGGGAAGAGAATTGGGAAGAAAAGGTAAATCTTATGGGTTGAGATAAGAGGCATTTAATAATGGAAACAAAAACCAATTTATTGACTAATTATTAAATTTACAATAATAATAATAATAAATTAATAATAATAATAATAGCAATGACACTAATAATTATAGCAACAACAATACGAAGGAGAGTGGAAGAGGAATAAAACCAAGAAAGACAAGTGCTGCACAAAGTAATTATTCACCACATGCTGCCTGATGTCCAGCCCATCCCCAAGCAGCAATTGGAAGTGCCTGGCCAAATCCCCTCCATTTGTACTGGACATGATGTTCTGGCTGTGCAGTATGCCCTTGGCCAGCTCAGGTCAGCTGTCCTGGCTGTGTTTCCTCACAGCTTCATGTGCATGTGCTCGTGGGCAGAGAATGAGATGCTGAACAGTCCTTGACTCACAACCAACATATCAGCAAGCAACCAGCCTTTTTCTCATAACAAATCCAAAGCACAGCACTGTACCTGGCACTAAGAAGAAAATTTTCTGTCTCAGCCAAAACCAGGAGATGCTTTCTATGGCTAGGCTGGCTCTCAAATTAAAGTGTAATAAAGCAATAAGACATCTGCTTTGTACACCCTTGAGAGTCATATGAAGCAGAGGGCACAAAAAAGATAATCATAAGGCATGAGAATATGCAATTTCATGAGTCATGTTAGTATATTTAGCTTGAATGTGGGTTCGCAAGGTTTTCACGACTCCTCAAACTGAAAAAAGGCCTTATCAGTTCAGACAATTTGCGTTTGGAAACTGGAATAAAATTTCCAGGGTTGTTATTAGGCCAGCACCCTAAATGCCTGGCAAGGGAAAGGAAGATTAAACCATATTGTTAACAAAAACAACAACAACAACAGCATCAAAATAGGATATTGGAGGCAACTGAGCATAATTACAGATTAAATAGGAGATTGTTGTTTGGAAACTTCAGTTTCCAGTCTTCACAATTTCTCAGAGTGAAATTTACTTTTCTTGAGTAATATTACATGTGTTACTGTCTGAATAAACGGGTGAATAAACTGGGGGGAGGTGTAGCAGGGAGAAATAAACATGGACACAATTGTGATCTCTGTGGTTCATGACTCACTGCATTATAAAAACAAAAGCAATTTTAATAGAAATATATGTAGTCACTGATTCATGAGCACTTTTACGAAATCCCATGGTTTTCAGGAAGAAGAGCTGTGAAACAGAGGAGTGTTTCCCTAAGGTGTTTCTATCCCAGACTTCATTTTCACTGGATTTTGGACAGTTACGCAGTAAGAAATATCAGCTTGTGCTATTATTCTTCCTCCAGTGTTTGGCAACATCTCAAAGCATCAGAGCATTTGAATGTTGAGACTGAGCTTGTGCCACCACTGATGCAAGCTCAGAAGTCTTGTGCTGGAAACAGCTGGAGTCCCATGGCTGCAATCACGAGGTCCCAAGCACTCAGGGTTTGCAGACATTGCCAGGTCTGTGTAGTAATGGACCTGTAGACCCAGAAATTCAGTCCCTGTCTGGAGCTGCAACAGTTTTATTGCCAGGTTCATTATGCAGTGCTTGCTGCAATCAATTATTCGGCCTCACAATGAATACTGTACAGCACATCTTTGAAAAAGAAATTTAAGGTAGCAAAATCCAGGTCATAATGTCAGGGAGACACAAACTTGGAACTTTACTAGAACCTTCACTTGCTCATTAACTCCACTGTCATTTCACACTTTACTCTAATAAGTACTCAGTCCCACAGTGCTTAAAGGCTCATAGGATCATAAACAGTGTTGAATAAATGTGGTTTCCTGATTTTAAGTAAACTCTCTTGAATGATTTTGAAATTTTAATATGAGGATTTATTGTCCAAATATGTAATTTTTAAAAGATAATATCCAAAACATACTAAAAAGTAGCACTCACTTTAGCATATAATTCTCAGGTAATTAAAAATAGAAAAACTTAGATTTATCTAATTTCATGGGGTTTATCCTCCTGTTTCAAGCCAGTGGTTCTGAGCTGTGTTCTGAAACTCAGTGTATGAACAAAAAATGATAATAACAAAAACCCAAACAAACAAAACAAAAAAACCCCACCAAAAACCAAATGCCAATTAAACATCCACCACAGTAAAATTATGCTGTTAAGCTTATTCAGGTAGATTTTTCCTGCCTGGGAGAGTTATGTACCTGGCTTGTACTGATTTACATTAACCTTAAAAAAAGGTCTGTTTTAAAAAACAAAACTGCTTTAATAGTAAAGTGAAGTCAATCAACTGAGTTTATCAAAAGGATGTTCATGGTTCTATTGTTGCCTTCAAACTGGTGGATGACTAGTACAGGATTTTCTATTCCTTACACCAATAAGAATAAACAAAAGAAAAGAAAAGAAAAAAGAAAAGAAAAGAAAAGAAAAGAAAAGAAAAGAAAAGAAAAGAAAAGAAAAGAAAAGAAAAGAAAAGAAAAGAAAAGAAAAGAAACTCCTCCCCCAAAAAAAAAAAAAAAAAATTTAAAAGGGAAAAAAAGAAGAAAAGGAAGAAAAAACAGAACAAAAAAATGCACTTGTGAGTAAAAAGAACAGGATTCTGTCTTGTGTGTGAAGGGCTTGTGCAGTTTGTGGTGTTAAATCCTTCATGCACACAATCAGATCAGGCAGCCAGGCTGAATGTGATGTTTCTCCACAGGGAGGAGATCAGGCCAAGTGGCTCAGGGATGCACTCTGAAGGTGCAGAACTTAGAGCATCTGCTGTTTCATTTCCTCTCCTGCCTGGTGCTTCCAGATATCCACCCTCACTTTGGTGATTGCTGTTTTATTGCAGGCCAAGGCTTGCTGTAAACTGGAAGCTGTAAGAGCAGAAACTTTTAGACACCATTGAGCTGATCAGACTAGGGAAACAGATACTGCTGTGACCAGCTGGTGAAGGTGAGAAAAGAAAAATGGGAAAATGCTCTCTTAACAGTGATAGTAACAGGATGTTGCAGTAAATGTGTGAATTGTTGAGATTCTGTCAAGCAGCTGATCTTTGTTACATGTCTCCATCCACTCCCTGTGATTTAGAGTAAGAAAATAATCCATCTCTCATGTGACAGGAAACACAGGTTTTGGATTACTGCTACAGGCTTTTAAATATGCAGCTTTTCACCTGACCTGCTATGCTGTGTTTGCTGCTGGTGGCTCTTTGATGGGAAACTTCTATTAAGGAGGCTTTCAAATAAACAGTATCTAAAATGAGTTGAAATCCTATGTATGCCATTCCTTGAAAAATTCAATTAATTTAATGAAAGCTACTTTGAAACTGTCAGCTACATAAAGTGGCTTATTTTGTAAAGTGAGCTTGTGTGAGGGAAAGGAATTTGATTGCCTTTGGTTGGCTGGACTGGAGTCTCTTTGCTTCCAGTGGTCTGATTTGTACAGGATGGCTTTGAAGACCATGTCAGTTCAGGTTTTATGCTCCAGTACTTTCAAGACTGTTTCATATGTTGCTGTCTTTAAATATAAAGAGGATTAAAATTAAAAATAAAGAGGATAAAAATAAAAATAAAAAAAAAAGAAGGTTGAGTTTCTTTTCAGGACTTTAAAGCTAGTTTGGAGCAGAATATGGAATGTTCATGTCTTGCTATTGCTATAATTTATAGTATTTAGATTATAAAAAAAGCATTGTTGTCAGAGTGCAATGCAAGAGAAATGGGGCTTTCTGTGCAGAATATTCCCTGTGATTATCTTGGCCACTCATATGCTTGATACATTAACAATGGTCTAAGAATTCAGACTACACATGCCATCAATAAACCTGTAAATTCTCTATAGAAGTGCCCAGTTGTCCTAGCTTTTCGACAAAACTACTTTTCAAGTCATGATCTAAGGCCATTTTTCCGTTCTTCCCAACTTTAAAAAGTTGGGGAAAAAAACCTTTAGGAGAGGAATGAAGTAATGAGTGTGTTCTCACAGACTATAATATAGTACTGATTCTTTAAAACAACTGCAGACAAGAATGGGAAAAACCCCACAATTTCATGTTCACCAGCATTGTGAATACAATTCTAAGTTGTTACATACTTCTTTCAAGAATATTTAAGGACAATTATGGGATTTCAGGGTTAGATTTCTTGTTAATAGGACTGTTTCATACATTATCCCAAAATGAGATAAGTTATGAAACACTGAATAACAAATTCTGTAACTGTTTTTGCCACTAGTCATATCAGAGAATACAGAGGAGCTTTACACTGTGTCAGCTTATCCACAATCTTTGAACTTGGGACTGGAAGAAGCATGCAACCAGAGCCAAGAACCATAGAATTATAGGATGTCCTGTGTTGAAAGGAACATTAAAGATCATCTAGCTCCAAACCCTTTGCTGTGGGCAGGGACATCTTTCACTAGAAAAGGTTTCTCGGAGCTCCATCCAACCTGGATTTAAACATGGATGGATGAGGCATCCACAAATTTCCTGGACAATCTCTTCCAGTGCCTCCCCACCCTCACAGTCAAGTTTTTTTTCCTAGCATCTTATCTAAACCTATTCTCTTTGAAGCCATTCCCCTCTGTCCTGTCACTATGTGCTCCTGTAAAAAGTTTCTCCATCTTTCTTGTAGGCTGCCTTCAGGTAGCTAAGTGAATGAGAGCCCAAGTTCAGCATTCCCTTGCTCTCTAAAATATGTCACCTGGGATATATTTTTGGGACACTTTTTTTGGCAGATACTGGATGTCTACTGGAACAGAAGAAACTGCTGTGGTAGGAGATAGATCATGAGTTATTTGAAGCTTGGAAGTTTAAATTGTACTCATTTCTCACACCTAAGCTCATGAAAGATGAAGAGTTGCCCTTTCTGTGTGGAAGGGAAGGTTAAGGTTAGACTGACAGAATACAGGAACATTTAGGTGGGAAAGGTTGTTCAGATCATCAAGTCCATCCTCAACCTAGAGCTGCCAAGACCATCACTAAGCCATATTCTTAAAACACCATGTCTGCAGGTCTTTTACATATCTCCCAGGATGACGCCTCAACCATTTCCTGGACAGGCTGCTTCAAGGCTTGACAACCTGTTTAGTGAAGAAGACAAAAGATATTTCACAAAATATGCAAGAAAAATTAAAAGGATTATATGAGAAATATCATTATAAGCGAATGTAAAACAGGAGCAATGGACACCATTAGAGTAGATGAGGACTGTGCTTCAGTCTGGAAGCTAAACTTATGTTTAAGTTCAACTAGTGAATAAATTTGCTGTTGAAAATGCTGGTACTAAAACTGATTTTAGATTTAGTTGTAGGTACAGTAATTCACTGGTTCACTGGGGTGAGCTTATTCTTGCAAACAGTGTAGATGATCAGAATGTCTGAAAAAATGGCACATGGCACCAACAGGGACAATTTTCTTCCAAGAATATGGAGGCTGAATATAGTGCAGAGTTGTAGATGTCAAACTTCCACAATAATCCTACCTGTAGAAAAATTCTGGAAGAGGTGTTAGCTTAATTGCTTTCAGCATCATAGGTGAAGTGCAAAGAGATGTCAACCAGACTTCTGCTGCACAGAGGGGAAACATGAAATCTTTTTTTATACATGTTTTCAAATTCATTAATAGGACGTAGATTTCTATTAAATTGAGAAGTAACCTTGAATTTTCACTTGAGATTCTGGTAGATGCCCTAGAAAATGTGCAATTTGTGAGCAATCACACTTGTGGGAGACAGCGGTCTTAGGTACATGGAGCAGAAAACAGTGAACACTCTCCTGATAAGTTGTTCTGTCCATTTCCAGCCTCTACTTGATATATTGTGGTATGTATCAATGATAAATGAGAGTCCCTGTCTTGGTGCCAACAGAAGATTTTTTGGAAAGCACCAGCCTGATTCACGGACATTAGTACAAAAACTGTTGAACAAAACATGTCATCAGATGCAAGAAGACTGCGAGGCAGTAAGGTTTTATGTTGCTCTGAAATGAACAGTGATACTGAGGATGCTACAAGGGCTTGTTATGTTATTAAGGTAAAGTGTCTATGCAGAAATTGGCAGACACTTTTTTCCTAGTAGGAGAAAGCTGCATACATGTTAGACAATTAGAAACTATTACAGATTATTACTGTCATTTCCCTCTGATGACCTTACTAAACAAAATACTATGGTCAAAAAGGTGAATGCCAAAATTTAATGAACACAAATTCAAGGACCCTGTAGTGGAAAGCACTTTCAGCTGCACAGTTGCCATTCCCTGTGAGACCTGGTCCCACAGAATGGAGAAATGCTGTAATTTAGAGCTATTAAAGCTGCAGAGGGTTGCTGATTAGGCATGAATTTTTCCAACAAACACAAATACCATTAAAGGCAACTTTGAGAACATTTGTGGTAACCAAATAAAAGAGACAGGAATGCTGTACAAACAAATTTTCCAGGAAAGACACTAAAGTGCCAGTTATTGGACTGGTTGGTGTCATAGCTCCTTTTGTTGTGTACTTTCTTTTTTTCCTCCTACTCATGAATCTCCTTAATGCTGCTACGTAGAGAACTTGAGATTTCCATGCTATTAAAGTATCTTAGCTAAGGTGTTTGGAATTTCAGGACTATATTCGAGCATGATGCACATCACATTATTAGTACTGTCACTTTTGTAAATATATGTTCTGTAATATCTGTCTAAATTGAGACTTAGACAGTAGAAAAGTTTGATTTTTGTGAACATTATACCTTGGATGCTGTATCACTCCAATATTTATCCCACTGCAAACCCCTTCAGATCTCTCTTAGGAGGGCCCAACAAATCCAAGAAAAATAGTAGTCTGGTTGTGCTAATCATGCACTACTTTTCTCTTAGATGGCAGTTTTGTGAGACATAAGATACAAATTGGGATAGCTGTTGTCCTCTTATGTCTTTGTTTGGACTTAATATCATGCATTGCTTGCCTTATTTAACTCAACTCTTTAGTGTCCTTTTAGTTGGTGATATCTTAACCATAAAAGTACCAAACACATCCCAGTAAGTAGTATTTGATTTTGGACCCAGCATGATGTTCACGCTTAGGCACCAAACTTTGGCACGTACAAGGCAAGGACTGCATTGATGGCTGAAGTACAGCTTTAAAGCCCTGTATCTCATTCCTGCTCTGCTTGCAGTCTGCTGATTTTAGTTTGATGTGATGTTGTGCATAAAAACCATGTAACAAAGACCAACTGATTATCTAGAAAACTCTGTTGTGATTTTTCTTTGATTGACTCAGTGACTCCTACTGCCTTCAACCAATTACATAGATGCAAAACAATCCTATTTTTAACACCAAAAGAAACATGAAATAATAGCTTGTCTTACAATTCCCTTTTTCCACTCAGCACTAAAACATCCTCATTTTGTAGCAGAAAGATGCCAGGTACTTGCTGTAAGATACTGGAAGTAAATCAACACACAATGGAACAGTGTTAAGTTTATGCAAAGCAGCAGAATAATTATATCTGCAACTCTTAAAAATTATTTCTTTACTTAATGGAAAACCAGAGTGTTATCCCTTCTACTAGGTTCTCCCATATGTAAAGAATATTAAGTAATTTGAAAATGTTTTTCTTTAGATTGAGTTTATGTGCTTACGTATCTATATTTTATATCATATACTTCAGCAAATAAAAGCTTCTACTCACATAGTATGTTTGGAATAATTATCATATTAATGGGAAATGGGAGGATAAAAAGTGTGAAAGCTGCTCTGAGATGCAAGCAGTATTCTTGAAGTAAATCTTCGCAAAAAAAATTATGTTATCACAACAAAAGATACAGGTGAGGTCCTTAAAAAAAAGAATTGGTTCTTCTGAGTAGATACAACAGTAACAAATGTGAGAATGGAAATAGGCCAATAAAAGTAGTTGTTTTGTATTTTCTCATGTTCTTATGGTGCAAGATCTACAGGTAAGCCAAACAGGTTATTCTCCAGGAAAAAAAAAAAAAAAAAAAAAAAAAAGATTCAGGTAATCATCTGTTATTTAATCTGAAAAAATGATTTTGAAGCTTCCCTTCCTAATAATTAGTCAATGAGGTTTCTGCTGGAATTGACAAAATGGATTTTGAATCACTTTCAGATGACTTAGCCTGGAAAATTTGTTCCACTGAGCTATCTTATGTTTATGACCCAGTTAAACTTAAAGAATTAGTTATGGAATTTACAGGTTCCAGTTTCAACCAATTTGCCACTGTTTGTTTGCAAAGCCAGCCTTAGCTATCTTGTCCCTCAATTAAAGCATTCTGCCCTCCTCCTTTGTGTCACACCACCTGGAAGAAGTACAGGCTACAGCAGAGCAGTGCTGCAGTGGACCGAAGAGCAACTCTGACAATGCAGAACATGTCTCATAAGCTAGTATTTGTTCACTTCTAGAACATCATTGATTCATTAAGGAAGTAATTAGAAACCCATAACTAAGACAATTTTCAGCTCCCTTCTGTAAATGTCAGTGTTTTACCTTTCTGCTTGCCAAATCCATGTATTGTAGGACTGTTTCCTTCCATACATTGACTTGGACAATAGGACAGAGCCTTCAAGTTCACTTGTTAACAGAAACTTTAAAAACTTTTTGCTTTTTTATTTGTGATCTGGGGGCTGTATTGCATTTCAGTATTTTTTATATATCAGATTAAACTCATAGTGCTCACTGAAGTTGCCTTAGATCTATGGCATCATAACTGAAAAACAGTTTGGTCTCTGGCCACCAAGAACATGAAGTGTCATGAAACAAAGCCAGTAAGATGTTCTTCTAGAAACAATCTCTGGTTGAAGCAGGAATTTAGCAGAAATTCAGAAGGAAGCAAATGCCAAGTGAAGCCTAAGGTCTTCTGTTTTGAATTTGGGTCATATTTGTATACCTAATTTTAAATAGTACATTATTGAGAAAATACTGGGCACAGAAATTTACAAAGAAATTGTTGTTTCCTTTGTATGAGGTTATGCTTCATACTAAGTGGGTTGGACATATATATTCTCTATTCATTTTCTGGAGAGTGGATACCTGTTTTAGGAGACAGATGACATCTTCAGTAACACTGCTGAGATGGTAAAAGACAGGCAAGGTATCAGCTGATAACAGTGAAATCTTCTTTTGCAAAGTTTATCATGACAACTGTGAAAGTAATTTGGGACTTCCCTACTTTGCTTTTAAAATAGAAAAAAAATTAACAGAGTGAAACTGTGGCAAATTTTCTTGTAATGTAGCCTGGCTATTGAGCTTCATACTGAATCTGCAAGCTCTTTTCCTCGGTTTTATGAATCTAGATCTAGAAAATATAAATTGCATTAATGTCTTGTGTCCTGTCATTTGTTCATGCAATGCCCATACTAGCTTCTTCCTGAAGCAGTGTTGATACAGGTAAGCATCCACCCACAAAACCAAAAAGCCACGTATGCCTTTTCTACACCTCTCTGGGTGATGTTTCTTTTATAACATTTTTGTTCAGTGACCTTCTGCTGCCACCTGCCTTTGAAGGATTTTCATAAAATCTGCAATTGAAGAACTAAGCTCAGAAGAATTTCCTTCAGTGTGTGCAGAGCTGGAACTGGAGGTTGACTAGTAAATCTTTTAATCAACAAAAATTTTAAATGTTTAATCTTCAAAGTACAGAATTCCTATCTGTATCAGAGATAAAACATAATATGACAGAAAGACTACCCAACATGGGTGTGAGTTTTGCATGGCTATTTTTCCATGAATTTGTGAAGGCTCTGAAGTGATCAAAATCTGAAATTGATGTTTCCATTGTAATGAAGGCTTCAATATGTATAAAAGGCTGATTGATCTAGGCTTTCATGTGTGAAGCATGTGTGAGGTACTTCTAGCCTAATTTTTCTTTTATACAGACAGAAAAATTGTGCACAAGTGGTGAAGGGGTAAAACTAGTGAGATAGCACAGGGCAGCATGCCATCTGTCTGCCTCAGGTGTTCATGTCCCCTGCACTGTGGTAGCTGAGGTTTTGCCAATTCTTTGCCACTCACTAATTCACTCTTGCCACACTTATTCTGGGCTCGAGTGCACAAAGAAATTATGCATGTATGATTCATTATAGGTGCAATTGCAGTTACAGGCATATTAGTTCAGCAATAAGGCTGCTCTACAAAGAGTTGGATGGAGCATTTGAACTCCTCTGTGATAGATGGCTGTGTAGGCACAACAGAGATCGTGCAAAAAGGGTTTTGTGGTTACATCAAAAAATGCAGTACAGAAACAATGAGAGCCAACACTTCTCAAGTGACAGTAAGAATGAGAAACAGGTATTCACCTACACACACACACACACAGACATGTAGCTCTTGGAGCATGAAATGTTAACCTATCTATAGGTTGTGTCTGAGAGATTCTGCCAAAGCTTCTTCAAGGTCAAGTGGCTACACTGGATAGAAGTGCAAGATAGAGACTGAGAAAATTAATCTCTTGCAGTCTTGGTTAGAATGGCACAATCACTAGATTGGACAAAATATTGAAGTGCATAAATCTATTTTCACCAGGCCCTCAACATCTTTTACCTGCAGGCATCCTAAATAATGTACCTAAGAGTTTTCTGGAAGTAGTTTGGTGATTAAATCTTTTCCTTCTGCTCTGTCTGGTTTCTTTTGTTGGTTTACTTTCATTGCTGGTAAGCTATTTGGCAGCAAATAATAAACCTTTGTAGTATGATAATTGGAATGACTTCACAATTATTACCCAAATACCTAATGCCTGTCCATAACCTATCCTGGATGAGTGTAATTTCATATAACATATAATGTGCATGAGATATTAATACATATGCTGTATATATGAATGTCCCAGGAAAAGTGCCTGTAAACTTTGTTTGTATGAGATTTCAGAACAGACTACTAAAAACAAACAACAACAACAAAAAAAAGACAAAAAAAGTAAAAAAAAAAAAAATCATATGGATGCAGAGCATCACAATAATGACAAAAAAAAAATGACTGTATTGTGAATAAGGGAATCCTTGCCTTAGCATAAATTCTAGTTATAGTGTGATTGCCCAAATCTACCGAGTGCCTTTTCAAAATCTACTTCCCTATCATTGCTTTTATATTCTCAATCTGCCCAAACTTGCTGACATACATGCAAGAGTGCTCATTTTAACTCACAGTCAGGTCTTCTTCTGAGTTACATCAAAAAGTAGGTAAATACCTTTCACCTAGCATGACAAGAAGCTGTGGTGAAATCTTTAAGGGACCCCCAAAGTCAGCTTAGCAATTTCAGGAATTTTTGGATGACCCCATAGCAGAGCTCATTGCTGCAGATCTGCTGCTGCATACCCCAATGCACATGATAGTTTACATTTTGCTCTATCAGTGTGATGAAGACACATCATTGGTGATCCTACATACTAAATTTTTGTCTTACCACAATTTTCTTTGAATTTCTAATTACAGTGTAGATGTTTTCATTCTATGTGTTTCTGATCTCAGTTACTAACGTACTTTCCTGTCCTACCTCCTTCACTCCAACCACTCTTGAGACCTCTTTAAACCCCTCTAAACTGAAGTGTCTGTTGTCATCTTTACCCATTGCCTACTTGTGTTGGCTCCTTCTATGAGAGATTTATTACTTCTCCTTTTCTCTTACTTCATCCTGTTTGGATGGTTGTTTACAGGTCTTGCTCCTCTCAAACATATAATTCCTCTTTATTTTACCGTGTTTCCCTGCATCTCACAATTCAGGATGACCCTTACCTTATTGGCCTGAAAAGTCATGTCTTGCTCAGGCATCCTTGTTCTGCATTGTATATTGGTTTCTTCAATGAATAAAAAATCCTTTTTTGCAAGTATTTTGGTATGAAAGGAAAATCATATAGTCACATGTGCCAGGTAAACTGGTTAAAGGAAACGCTGGCAGATGTTCTACCAGATAGAATGGGGAGGTGCTTTCATACGAGTGGAACAGATGACCCAATAAGTCTGACCTTACTAAGATGATGAAATTGTTGATGATTAAATAAGTCAACCCAGGCCATCAGGTTCATACATTTCCCAGCACTTTGTCTGTTAGCAATTTTTCTCTGGATCTGAAGAAACCCATTGTTCTTTGCAGAACAATATGTAATTACCTTTTCCCCCCAACTTTGTAAAAGGTAAAATTCCCACTATAAATTCACTCAGTGTCCTGTTCTTCCACTGGTACACTGGCAGTCGTCCATTTGGCAGTTGGTCCAGTGGATGTTGATTCTTTATTGAAGAAGAAAGATCAGGAACACAGTGACCGACATATTTCCTTTTCTCCCCTTCCCTGTCTATATGTTTCTTTGGTTTTTTAAGCTGTGTGATATTGGGATGGCAGGGAGAAAGGAAGAACATGAGTTTTAGCCTTTTTTTGGACAACTATCCATCAAGGTGCACCTAGTTTTTCACTAGAGACCCTCAACCTTTGAGTCTGTCAGTTTTGTATTTCTTAGCTCCTCTTGTTCTCTTCCATGACAAAACCACTGTACAAGTATCAGTACATCCTCTTATTTTCACTGAGAAAGGCTTTACAAAATATATTTTTACAAGTTTGGTAGAAATATTTTCCCTAGGTATGTTATTTATGTTACATTAGTGGGGTTTCAACCTACTTTGTTTAGAGGTTCTGGGATATTTTTGTTGTGTGTTTGGCTTTTTTACATCCCAGGAAAAAAACACATATATTTAAAGTTTGCTCAGAAAAGTACGCTTTTATCAATTATATGTCCAAGAAAGCAGTCACTCTTTGGAGTGGTTGAGAATAGGAGGAAAATAATTTTTCTGTAAAAGTATTTCTGCTTTTGTAGAAAATCCCTGTAAATATGAATACAAAATGGTAGCTCCAGGGGACTTGTATGTGAGCTTTGACAGCTTAATAAAAAGAAAAGTATCTCTTTCCTCCTTAAAAACTGTGGAGGATGGATGCTTAAAAATACAAGCTAGGTTCTTCTCCATTTAAAACGTGTATTGCCTAAAATGTAATATCCAGACACTCCTTTTAGTTTCATTCCCATTGACATTCTACAGTGGTTTTTTTGTCCTCTCTGCCAATAAAATGCTGACTACCTGGCCAAACCATGAAACAGTGAGGAAAGAAAGGAATTTCTTACAAAAGCAGTACTGGAGAGCTTTATGTCTCCTGTGATATCCATTTGTATCAGTCATGCAGACTGCTACTGATATTTGTGGGATGAAAGCAAATGTCCTGTCGAGGGATCATCTGAAAGATTTGTTTTCATGGATGGCCTATTCCCACCAGACACTTTCCATTTCACTGTAATGATATGAACATTGATAGCTCTTTGCCAGAAATTCACAAACCTCTGTCATTTGACCTTCATTAACAGCATTAAATGTTTCCAAGACTGATAGAGCCCCTTCTGGGCTACGTCACCAATTTTCTACATAGATAGCTTTATGAGCCAGCAGCAGCAGCCACTAAGTCTGATTATTTTCATCCCATTTTCTCCTCTTCCATCTGAGATGGACTGTCTAAGCTCTTCTTATAACCACAGGGGTATCTTTCCTTAGGTCTCTGAGACATGTTTCAGATTTGACATTGAGCTGACATTTTGCTACACCTAGATAAGAAAAATTAACGTGGGGATCTCGGTTCCCTGTAGTGCTCCTTGAGCATGCCATTAGTGGGATTAATGCAAACTCTACACTTTCAGTCCTATTTTATCTTTGTAATATACTACAACCTAGATAACAGCAGTGTGAAAGCAAATTAATTTCCCAAATATTTTCCAGTTTTGAACTCGTACAAAGGGTATTTGGTGAGACAACACAAGCGTGTCAAGGAATAATACCTATATCTGTAGAGCAGGATGGGTAGTTGCCATAGTTGCAATCAATCCACTAAATAGGGAGTAATATAAAATGATGCAAAGACAAAGACTGATTTAGGTCAGGGAATAACACTTCATAAAAGGAGGAACTTCTCTCTGACTTGTCTTGCTTTTGTGAATTCAGTTACAATGCATATTGAGAAAAAGCTTATTTGCCACAAGAATTGTGTTAGGACTTGGGAACCTTTGCGTACAATGAAGAACCATCTTACAACACTCTTGGAAGCTCCTGTGTCAGCTGAAGAAAGGTGTAGATAAAGACGTAGATGTCTTGTTTTTATGTTATTTATGGACTCCTTCCTCTCTAACTGATAAAAACATTCCCAAGATGTTACATGCTAGAAGTTGGGTGAGCTCACACTGAAATGTTTGTCCACCCTGAACTGTGGGGGTGCCTGCTTGCCTCTTGGAAATGTCAGTGGTATTTTTGGTAGGTATCCATATCTCTGTGTGTGTGTGTGTGTGTGTGTGTGTGTGTGTGTAGACATATTTTTAAGGATTTTCCAGAGAAATTAAGCTGAATCACATTGAAATCAAAATGTCTCCAAAAAAATAACCACCCCTACCTCTTTATGTAATTCTAGGATGTGAGTAATGAGGAGCTGTTGGTCATCTTCAATCTCACTGTGGTTTGGATGCAGGGATTAGTTCTGGTATCCTGCACTTGTGAATGAGCAGGAAGGAGGTTGTCCAGTAAAAAAACTTGAGCTCCTGAGCATTTGGCTATGATGTGATGTGATGTGATAGCCACTGAATCACAACATTGAGGTCTGGTGCCCAAAGCTTAAAGCAGAGGTAAATCAGTGGGATTTGCTGAAGCCTCAGGAGTGAGGTGTTATTGGTTATAGAATTAGGTATCACCTCCTCTATAGGGAAAAGGTATTGTCAATACATTTAGGTTGTAGAAAGGAAGATTAATGAGTGTCTTGGTCAGTCTTTTAATCAAGTATTTACATGCAGAATAGAAACTTAATAAGAAGGGCTTCTCACTGTAGTAATTCCAACTATAGCAGTAATTGAGGGAAGTTGAAGCTAAATAAACTATGATTAAAATTGACTCAAAATCTCAGTATTCCATCTACAGAGGTAGGATTAGACCCTTCTCAGCTCACATCCCTAGAGTCTGCTTGCTCACACTACTCTACAGAAAAGCAGACAACAATGCACAGATGAGCCCATCCCTCATCATTCCTGTTATGGAGATGTCTCTTGATCTGCTTCAGTTTCCTTGCCAGCTTAACCTCAATTCAAGGTGAAACACATCCCTTGTGGTCATGTTTTTCTTTTTATTTAAGCTGAAAACATCTGCTTGTTGTTGATTTGGCAGTTACTGACTTGGGTCACAATGACTCAAGATCTGATGGCTATCAGCAGTGATTTTAGGCCTGATTTACCTGGTTTGGTATGAAACCACTGATGTAATATGCAAGCTGTGTCTTTTTTACCTCCCACAACCATTAGTACCACATGCTGCTTGCTTTTAGTAATTATCACACATTTTTGTATCATGACATGACTTTTCCATGTGCACACATAACAACAATACAGAAAAGTGAAGACTTATCCCCTAGATAATATATTTTCACAAGAGCAGTATTCTTTAGTAATATTTGCTTTGGTAGCTTGACTCAAAAATTCAACTTAGGGGAGAACATGGTATTTGAGAGCACCCCTAGTTAAGTTATTCCCCTGTCCCTATAAACTGTCCTCCAGAACACTTATTTCTGAATGCTCTGGTAATTTGGTGAATTTTGTGGTGTGATAAAATTATCTGGGCTTCCCAGTTATTGATAGCAGTCTTCCTGGGACAGACTGAGTTCTCCCACAGTGTGAGGTTTGTGAAAAATGGTGCCTTCTTCCAGCATGTGTGATGATGGCTGTAATATGAGATTACCATATGAAATTTCAGCCTGTACTTTCTACCCAGGAACCAATCTGATGCTGAGGTTATTTTTTTTTTACACCCTCATTTTTGTTAACCAGCTCATGTCTCCATTTATTAATTTTTGCCATATCCAACAAAAATAGCCCAGGGAACACAATCTCTTCCTTGGTTCACTGAGCATTCCTTCCCTCTCCACCTTTTAAAAAGTGGGACACTTGGCAACAACTAGAATTTAGAAAGGTTTGGGTTTAGTATCCTCTGTTTATGATGAGGAGCTTTGTGTGGCCAGAGCTCTCACTGCTCTCATTTCTGTGTCCCATATCCTGTGCTTCAAACATCTTCTCTGCCCTTGCCAACTCAAGTCACTTTCTTAAAACTTTTCATTTAAGTTATTAAAGCAAGAGGTGACATTGAGCTACTGGCTCAGTGAACACTAGAGACATCCTTTTGGGGGATGATTTTACTGGCATTAATCTATAGGTACCAAATATTGTTTGTTCTTGACACTCAAAGCCATCTTCCTGCCATTGCTGTGTCTACTATATATGAACAATAATTTATCTCCTTACCTGGACCTGGTTAGTATTTGTCTCCTCACAGTGCTATTTTGCTGATTAGCCTTTCCTTTGTTATGAGATGTGACAGAAAAAACATTGTAAAAAATTTGTTTCAGCTCTGTGATCCAAGTTCCTGCAAGGCATTAGTTGACAACAGTTATTGGTCTGGTAATTGAAGAGTCACCCTTAATCCTGACATCAAATAACTCTGGTCTTCTTTTTTTAATGAGCTATTTGTTTGCCCCATTCCTTGGAAAGGAAAACAAAATCCTGACCAGCTGCCTGTAGAGCAGGAAGAGCACAATCTTTTCCTTGTAATTTCCTTGAAGAACTTGTAAGCAAACCCCCTCTTCACAGAAACTTATAGTCATGACCTGGGGGGTGAGGGGATGGATTGAAAATCTTCCAGGAAGGTCTTGCAAACGGAGGCAAAAGAAACCCTTATTTTTCTCTAATATACAGGTAGGTCATGGAAGCATGAGATTTCCTCACTGTGAAGAAAATTACCTGTCCAGAAAAGTAGTATCCTGATATTTGAAATTGAAGAAGAGTAAGGGATTTAAAGCTTTATCATGAAGATCATTTGCTCTGTGCTGTTAAGCTTGAAAGATACTTTACATAACTGAAGTTTATAAAGTAGTCTTCAGCTGGTGATGTCTTAGGCAATCACATAATTTCAATAAGGACAAGGATTAATAGGTACAAACTGAAAGAGGTGAACCTTAGGTTAGATATTAAGAAGAAATTCTTTAGTATGAAGATGGTGAGGCACTAGAATGGGTGAAACAGAAGAGTTGTGGAATGCCTGGAAGCGTTTAAGGCCAGGTAGGATGGGGTATTGAGTAACCTGGTTTTCTGAAAGGTGTCCCTGCCCACAGCACAGGGGTTGAAACCAAATGCCCTTGCAACCTAAATCATTCTGTGATTTCATTTTATGATTCTAAGTTGGAGTTTGATAGCTGTGACTTTTTACAGTAGCAATGCTGCAAATTTAAGAGAAATAAAGTTTCAAAATTTGTGATGGTTGGTTTTGTTCCTTCTATAGCTAAGAAAAATTATTTTGGTCGTAACTTGGTATAGTTTGGGATAAATAGAATTATAGGAATACTTTCTTATTTAGGAATACAGTCAACATTTCAAGATTCACATTTGTGAAGTTTTTTTGTAGCTGGAAGCACAGTGGGTTTTTCTGGGTGGTGTTTTGTGATTTCAGATGCATTTGGGCTGAGTTTAATCACTGCATCTTGGACAAATCTGAACATATAATAAAGACCTATGATGGTTTGAGTAAAATTTTTTACTATAATTCAGTTTTGCTCTTCAGATTTTTTTAAATCTTGGTTCTCCTGTGATACCCAAGGAAAGTTACATCTCTCTGTCTTTTGTGGCCCCAGCAGGAAAATGGGGAGAATTCTGTATTTTGTAAAGATGTCATAACATGTAGGACTGTAGGACCTGAGGACAAGTCAGGCTAATGGGGACTTCAGAAGGTCTTCAGTCCGACCCACTGGATTGCATTGCAGCAAAGGCAGAGTTTTCTGGCTGCCAGTGGAGCTCTAGTCTTTCCTGAATGCTACTGCCCTGTGTGCAGTTGTGTGCATACACTGGGATATCCACATCCAATGCCTTTCCTGAGGTCTCTTGCTCCTCTTGCCCTCTACCCTATATTTTCCAAGCAAATTGGTTTGCTGTTTTTCATGTTTTCTCACATGATGGCTACTTCTCTTAGCCTAGAACAATTTTTCAGGGAGGTTCAGTTTCATTGTCTACATGTCAGCATTGCCATATTGGTTAGAGCTCAGGAGAAAATATGCTTAACTAGTGGAACTTTTGTTTTCTGTCAGTTACTAATGTCTCTGGAGCCTCCTCTGCCTAGCACAGGGCAGCTTGCAGTTTCCTAAGCTCAGCAGTGCAGCCCAGCCATTCATGCTTACTCCTATGATATGACCAACCATGACACAAATTGAGTCAAGTTTTGTAACAATTCTCTTCAGTGCACCAAGAAAAGCAATGAGATTGATATGTTCATATAATACTTTAGAAGAGAACAGTTTATCAGTGTCACTGAGCCTTGAGAAAAAATAAACAGGACTGGAGTGTAAGAGGTAGGTAACAGTGAAATGACAGAATAAATCACAAACACACAGCTCTCTGCATAAGTGCATCTCTTTTAAATGAAAAGGATTGTGCTCCAGGGATTGCTTTGTGCCAGAGGAGCAGCTGAGAGCAGACACTGCTGCAGCACCAGGAGCACCTGGCCCCCAGCTCACACCTGATCCTGGGGCTGCTCACTTGTACTTGGCAATTTCCTGCACCACACAGCTATGTTAAATTGCCATTCTTTTCTGGAAAAAAATAGCTGTGTCAGTTCCAGCTCCTATCACAGGGCAAGCTAAAAATACCCTAAAACCCAGCATTTGAAGGGACAAAATGCTTAGGGGAAAGAGCGTTTTCAGATTTCTGACAGGAAAATTGAATGTACAGAAATGCACATACAAATAAAGGCTTCTTTAACAGGTTAGATTTGCTTTTGTGGTTTGCTGAGGTGGTTTGTGGTTGGTTTGGAGTCTTTTTGGGTGCAGGTATGGGGTTTTTTAGTAAAGCTACTAAAAGTAGAGCTAACAAAGCTGATTTACAATATTTATTTTTAATCCAAAACATAATCTTTCCACTTCAGGTTTCATGACTGTCACAAAGGACAGAAAGAAACACTGTATTTGATTGTTTTACCTCAGTATGACTAAGAAAAAGCTAGAATAGAAACTAGTAAGACTGTGTGGATGTATGCATACAAGTAAACTCTATTTGTCCAGATGAAGGGCTACCTAGGAAAGAAGCTACTGTGGATTTTATTTTGTTATCAGTTATTTCTCTATTTCAATTAGAAAGACAAATCTTTCTAGGACAATGCTAACAAAATGCATTTGAAAGTTGTTACTACTGATCAATGTTTGCTTTTCCCCCTCATCTTTTATATTAGAAAATATACTTAGTTGGCAATATCTGGGATTCTTTCAAAGTGGTGAATTTGAAAACGAAAATTAAAACCCCTTCATTTTGTTGGCTCATTATTTCATTATTATTTTGATTATGTGTTTGTACATTGACACAATAGCACACAGAACAGTCTGGAGTCAGAGGCTGAATGTTGTAGAATCAGGGGAGAGAGAAATTATGTCCCATAGGGAAAATGAACATTCTCACTGCTCTCATCCACACAAATTATGCAGCTGCCTTAGGTCTCACAGTGACAGAAGAAACAAAAACAAACAGAAGATGTTATATTATTTCTACACAGTGCTCTTTACCTGTTTTGCTCTCCATGGATATTGCAAATCTCTGATTAATTTGTGTTCCCGGTGACACAACATAAACAGTAGAAATCTGTCCCTCTAACCAAAAATACAGTTACAACTGCAATGCCATTATCCTCAAGAAATTAATACATATATTGAATATATATATTTTTTAAAAAATTAAAAATACATTGAAAATGCATTTGGTGTGTTTCTGGATTCCTATTAGTCATAAGCTAGTGTATACCTTTAGTACCATGACAATCACTATGAATTGCATCAACCAAGTTTCCTCTGATCATGTATTGGAAAAATACTGAATTAAATGAAGATCAGCTACTCTCAGCATTTCAAGAGATTTCTCTTTAATTGGCTATGACTGAATTAATGCAGTCAGTTAAGGTTTTAATTCCTCTTTTTTTTTTTTTTTTTTTCTTCCACTTTTCTTTTTTCACATTGTACCCTATTTGGTAAAAGAGCCATATGACTTACTGAAGAGTGAAATTTATAGGTTGTGAATGGCCACAAGTACACATGGAATTACTTGTACTGCAGACATGAGTGAAAGTTATTCTCACAGCCTTTAGCAAGCAATTCAGAGACTGCAGCTATGCTAAGAGCTGTACCATCTTGTTAAAATCCATGTCATCCAAGCTACCTGCTCTCTATTATTTTCAAGCAAATAGACATGAACTAGTGCATAGTATTTCTGACACATTCTCTTTGATGACAAAGTACATCCAGCCTTAATTCCAGTGACTTCAATGAGAGGTTTTTCACGTATTGATAATTCAATTGCATTGTAATAATTTATTACTGGGAAGAAGCTTTGTGGATAGCCATTGGGGTGGGAGTTTTGCCTTCTTAGAGCATATTTTAGTTTGTCAGGCTAGTGATTTTTCTTCTTGGTTCCTGCTACAAGGTAATAAGATACCTGGTCTTCTATTCAGTCATTTTGCACCTAAGAACACCTGTCATAAGTCTATTCAAACACCTTTTCTAGTTTTCTGGATAGCATAAGTGTGGCCTTTGGTTCTGTCAACAAATGAAAATAAGTGCCTGGAGCTCTGTTTTACATTTACTTCTCAAACTTTAGCCCTGTATTTTCAATTTTCTCAAAAGCGTGTCAAACTTCCACATTTTGCAGCATGTATAACTGAGGAAAGCCACTCTCTACATCATGAATAAGAGGGCGAAAACAAACCTTAGAAAGATCCTACCTGTCATTTCATTGCTACATGTGTAATTTGAAATTAGCAGTTTGATTTTTATGGATCAGAAAAGATCATCAGGCAGAAAGAAACATACAGAAATTTGTACAGTATTGCTAATAAAACATACGAGGACAAGGAGCAAAATTTAGCTTTGACCCCACAGAGATGATTCTAGTTTTCTTTTCTATGTATACAATGGGTCATTGGGTGCCAAAATTGAGCCTATGTTTTACAGTGGACTTTTCATTATATTAAATGGGTAGAAATGTGAAAGTTGGTGATTCCTAAATTATGTTAGCAAGAGTGATCACATATAGGGCTAGAAAGAAGTGGTATGAAAATCATGAACATGTTTTGATTCCTGTTTCTATTCTCATTCTGGGTATGTAACTTTTTCCTTCTTTACAACTTGATAGGACAGTGCATCATTTTTGATAAACAAGGCTTCCCTTAATCAATGTTTTGTCCTTAGAGAATTCTTGTGTTTTTTAGCTTCCAAAAAAAAGCCTTCTTGGCTTTCATCCCCTTCTAGGATATCCATTGTTTCATATCTCTCTTCACAGCATAGCATGCAATCTAATTAACAAGCAACCATTAATTGGAATTCTTTGGTCATCTTAAACAAAACAAAACAAAAAAAAAACAAAAAAAACAAACAAACAAAAACCCCCATAAAAACCCCTAAAAGACACCAAAAAACCCAAACAAAAAGTCTGCAAAAAAAAATCCCCAAACCACCACCAACAAAGAAACAAACTCAACAGTCAATGTAAGAATTATCAAAATGTTTTTGTCGATTTCCCAAAATTGTATAAGACCTCACCTATTTGTCATGTGATCAAAAATGCTTGGACATTCTATATCCTTCTTCAATTCTCATTTGCTCTCCTTTTACTTTTGTATTTATGTGTTAGAAAGGTGGAAAATACAATCCAAATGGCACCTAGATTAGTTACTGGGCAGAGAAGATGCAACATTTTATTTTTGACAAAGGGAATTTTTTATGACTAAGGTGAATATTTTTTTATAAATTAATAAAAATGAAATAGAATGAAATAGAAGGTTGGTCAGTTTTAAAAGATGATGTAATGGACTCAGCATGAAAGGGAAAACTTCCTTTTTTTGTGTGGGCTTTATCTGCAGCAATTTAATATGGTAGATAACTGTGACAGGATGTGTGAAGTTAGATACCCTGACATGGTGTTTTCAAATCCATGCAATGATTTGAACATGCAATTCCCATTAGAATTTGATGGGAGTTTTGTTTCAGACACCTTTTTATATTTTTCTCTATTGCTATAAAAAGCTCTCTATTGCTATAAAAATCTCCCTGTTACACTAATTTTTCACCCTGCCTGACCTCTAACAGAGATGTATCTGCAAGTTCTCCAAGAAAACCTGTACAGTTTTAAAGGTTTATTTAATTCCTGCTAAGCAGATGACCCAAGGCTGTGCAAAAGATTGTGAATACTGATGCAAAAAGGCAGACATGCACTTTATACCCTATATGTACCCTATATATACCCTATATCCTACCCTATATACAGGCATTGATTCATGAGGTGTGTGCTTTAATTCTGCAGTGGCCTGAGCTTGCTTTTCACATTGTGGGTCCTTTTATTTCCAGTATTTGGCCCCCAGATTTTATATGTTGGATCTTGGACCCCAAGGTCCAATGAACATCATTGTTCACAGTACTGTGTAAAATGTGGGTAATGTGCATACAGAGGATAACTGTTCTGCAGGTATTCAGCACTTACAATGAATCACAGTGGTGTGGAATACAGTTTTCACATTTTAAGTCTCAGAATGGTAATACAAAGTTGAAATTAAAAATCATATTACTATGATTTATATGGTATGAACACAATGAATATGTTTTATAAATATTTGTATAGTTATAATTAAAAGCCATTTTTCAGTAAAGCTTTTGTAAAGCAGCAGCTCCAATTTTTTAAACATCTTTTTTTTCAGCAATCTGATTCCATCACACCAGACTAGCCTATACAGAGTGTTAAAATTAGGAATAAGCTGCTGTCCAAGTGAGTGTTGTTACCTTGAAATGCTTTAAGCTGTACAATAGGGTGTACTTGGCTCAACTGGAGTCCTTTTCTATTATCTCATGCTTCACCTCAGAATATTCCTACCCAACAGGATGTCTAAACTCACCAGGAAAAAAAGACAAGTTAGTGGCACTTATAATCTCTTTTCCTGAAAAGCAAATAACCCCCTGCTTTCTCAAAAGGTGATTAATGAAAACTGTTCCTGTAGAAACACTCATCAGACAGTCCTTTCTCTTTCTTGTGCCTTCTCTGGCAGAATTTAGTCTTGTATTTTTTCTGCTGAGAGCCCAAAAGAGCTATATGCTGCTCATCTTGCTGCCAAACCTGTTTTGACAAAAATTTCTCAGAAGTTCATGTTTTCTGAAGTGCACTAAAAATATTGGAACTACCTTTGCAGGACTCCTACTCTATCTCAGAGAAGTCTGTGCTGTATCAGATGGCTCCTGATATGCCAGATCCATATAATTAACAACCCAGTACTACTTTCAATGTAATAACATTTCTTCTAGAAATTGGGAATTATTAGAGCAGAGTGGTAGTTAAAAATAGCTTTTTGCCAGACGTGTATATATATATATACTCTTTAAATAAAGTTTATGTACATTTATTAAAATGAGACAGATCTTGAAATGAAAATTGGATAAACTCTGTTTATGTCCAGAGGACTTTAAGCATCACCTGTACAATATGCATGAAATAAGCTTGATAAGGCTGTTGACTTTGATATGAAATTAATATTTATTAAGTAAAGCATTACTTACTAGCATTACTAGTTGCACCTAGGAGAATTGAAAAATTGAAAAGTCAGACTATTTACAGACTGTGCTATAGTAATTGGTATCTGCTGTGTCTTTTTCCCTATTTCATCTAATTAATAATATATCAGAACTCTAATGGCATTCTAAAAGTGCTACATTAACTCTGTGCTTTAAGAGCCATTTCCTGCTAGACTTGAATCAAATCATGTGGATTCCAGGAAGATTTGAGTGCTCTTGGTCTCTCACCATTTCTGTAATAGCTACCTTGCTCTTTCTTTTATGATATGGGCATGAAGCCCAACAAAGGCACTTTGTGATTCTTTGTCTGCTTTAGTCCTGTGTTGCCCTGGCCAAAGGCAAAACCTACTAGCAGTTGCTCACATCACACAGAAATGAAGAAAAGGTGCAAAGTTGAAGATTCCCACTCTGCTCTCTCCTGAGCAGAGTCAGGCATGGGAAAATTAGTGTGTCCTGTGCTAATGAATGCAGAGGATAACCTGAGCACTAGTGCACCCTGAGCATCTGGAGTCAGGAGCTGGAATAATTGCCACTATAGCGAGTAGCTGAGCAGATCTCTTATTGCACATAAAATATGAAAAGACTTCTAGAAACAAGATTTCATTTATAGTGCAGCTTCTGGGGAGATTTGTCAAATTATCCACTCCAGACATCAGTTTGTTTTCTTTGGTTTTGGTGACTTCTTCTCCCTGCCCCAAAACAATGTGGCTGGAGTAGTCGAGTCACTCCCTCTCTGACACCTGTGTAGTGCTCATGTCCTTTGAAGGTAGCAGCCCAAGAACTGAGTGTGCTACCATCCTTTTTCTGTTCTCAGTACTTGGTGCCAAGCAGAGCTGCAAGAAGGCAGGTAGGATTTTCAAAGGCAGGTCTACAATGAAAAATGGACATGCTTTGGACTTGGTTGGTCTGTGTGGCACAGGGTTCTGTGGATTCTCACTTCTGCAGCAGCAGGAAGAAATGCTGTGTTGGTGATGGTATTCTCTCCCTCCAGTTCTGCACAAAATTATTTCTAGAAAGCAAACTTCAATTCTCCTTCCAGATTTCAGGCTGGCCTTAAGGGACCTAAATTGAGTGATAGAGAACTATAAGCCACTGAAGATGGCTGAGACATCCTCATTTATCTGTCTAAACACTGAAATAAATTGAGAGTGGCTTGTAATCTCAAGAGAAAAATATGTTTTTCTGGTGTATTTCTGTTAAAACTAGGTTTTCCAATCTTCAGAATTACCTGTTTTGGTTGGAAGTAGGCTTACCTAGATGGTTTAAATTCTTGGGTTTTTTCATAGCATTAGATGAAACAATATAGAAAACCCAGTATTTTAGCAGCTGCAGACCAAAGACTTGTACAACACCTAACGATTTTTGGTCTTTTTCAGCTGATGGCCTCTAGAAAAAAAAATGTCTAGTCTCTATTTGTTTCTTTTTCTCTGTAATCTGCTCAAGGGCTTGAAGGATCACCTAGTAGTTCCAGTAAAAGGATAATTTTTTTATCTTTACATTTGCATTTATAGTGCTGCAAGTAGTTTTTTGCTGTGCTGCAAGACTCTTGCTTCATATTTTAAATCATGAAACATTGAAACACCAAAAATATTGCTATTTGCAGTGGAAGATTATTGCAATTGGGGTTCTATGAAGGTGTGGTTTTGGTGGGGGTTTGTTTGTTTGTGTGTGGGTTTTTGGGTTTTTTTTTTGTTTTTTTTTTTTATTGATTGATAATAACATGCCCAACAGAACTTTTTGTTTTCTCTAAGGGCACCAACTGTAAGTGAGATTTCTTTCATGACAGGGTGCTGCTCCTTCCTCTCCTCTTTGTGCTTTATGATGTTTTTAGAGAGTGAAGTATGTACCCCTGTTTTCTCAGAAACCACTCGATTGCTGATAATTGTTCAAGAGAATAGACTTTTTGTGCTGTTATGAGTTCTGTCACACCACTGGAAGCACAGTGGCATAATAATGACACCTTTAGCACAAAACTCCTGAAGGAGGAGTTAATATGAAATGATGTACTACTCATCAAGATTCTGTAGAGTCAACTGAAGTTCAAGGCAAATCTACAATAACTTTCAACTGCACCAAAATTTCAGCTTTGGATTTATTTTTACCTGATCAGAGATGTTTATAGATGTGTAAATGTATATTAAATATATAAAGAGTTCAAAGTATACAAGCTGATTATCAACATATAATGGCAAATATAATGACAGCTGAGATATTTTAATTTCGTCCTGTTTTTGTTTTACATAATGATACTGTGAATTCTTTAAACATAGTTTTGCAAAGGCCTTTTCAATCCACAGGGACTGAGAAATGACTCTTGGGTTCCTAATCAGACCAAACTCTAGCCTTATTTTCCTAGTTTAGCATCTTGCTCACTCCTACCAAACTTGATTTCCCAGCCGTTTACCCAATTTGTTGGTTTTGGCACTTCTGCACGAGTCCAGGGATCATCTTCTGTTCATTGCTTAGATGAATTGAGGCCCACATGTTGTCAGGGTGATCATTCCAAGCAGTAATCAGTTCCCTGCTCTGGATGTGGATCCACTGTGGCTCTGCAAGCACAGAACTGTGATCATGAGGAAGGTGTAAAGATTGGGGCATTTGTAAAGTAAACAGCTACACCCACTGTTGGGCGTTTCTGGGCTGAACAAGTGGGAACTGCTGTTTTTTCAAAGGTATAGTGGCAATAAAGAGCATATTCTTGTCAAAAAGTTTAACTCCCTGCCAAAATTGTGCATCTTTTTTTCAAGGCATAAAAAGATAATGCTCTCTGCTCAAAGATGAGTCAAAAGAGACTTTTTGTTTGTTTGTTTGTCTGTTTGTTTGTCTTTGTTTTGGGGTTTTTGTTTGGTTTTGTTTGGTTTTGTTTGGTTTTGGTTCTGGTGGGGGGTTTTTTGGTTTGGTTTGGTTTGGTTTGGTTTGGTTTGGTTTGGTTTGGTTTGGTTTGGTTTGGTTTGGTTTTTTTTTGCTTTTGTTTTTTTTTTTTTTTTAATTGAAGTAAGCACTTACTTTTTTCCTTTACCTCTTTCTCAGAAGCATATGAAACATTTAAACTTTCCAAAGTTATTTAGCCTGAAGGAAATCCCCAGCATGGAAGATTCTAGACAAATCAATAGAAAGAAATCTTAAAATGGGAATTTCTGGAATCAGGTGTGTATAGTTGTGACCAATACACCAATTCATTATGTGAATTTCATATACTCATCTGGTTAAAGAACGTGTGTGTGTATCCATATATGCATAGATATTTGTTCATGACCAGAAATTCATATTGCAAACAGTACTTTTTAGGTCTTTCAGAAAATATAACTCATGGATTCATATTTCTGTAAGGAAATTTACAGAGATGAAGTTGGAATCAAATTTTAAGTGTCTAACCAAATAAGGAACACAAGAAGAATAGTTTCCAGAGGTCTGATAACTTGTCATTATGGATGATCGTAAGATATATTCTTATTCATGTGTTACTATAAAAAGGAAAATTGTGTTGACAGAAAATAGTGTTACAACTCTTCTTGAAAAGAATGGCATTTTTCTAAGAACCTCCGCATACTGTTAATTGCTATTACCACTTTTCCATAGATTATTCTCACTCACAACCCACGTATATTATCTAATTTTAAAATTACGATTGTTGAAAATTCAAAACAAAAACCAAACCAAAACAAAAAACAAAACAAACAAAAAGAAACAGTTTGTCAGTACTAGAGGAATGGATTAGAAACCTGCCAGAGAGAAATTAGAGAGGGGCAGTAAGCAGCTGCTTTTATGTGGACATCACGTAGGCTTTCTCTGCAGGCAGTCATTTTCTTTTCTTTATTGCCCTGTACAGGAAGCTTAAGTCACATTTTTCAAATTCATCATTCTTAAGCTATATTAAGTCAACCCATAAAAATCCCACCCTGTCATATTTCAAAGTATAGAACCTTACTGGTGCTTCATACCTGAGGGAACTGAGGGATTCTCCTTTCCATTCTGCTACCATTTCCACTAGGGAGAATAGGAAGTGCTACTTTTCCTCTTGACATACACATCTTCATTTTCTCAGTGTAGAATTGGTCATTACATCTAATATCCTGAAGAAGATTTATGTAGATACAGGTTATATGAGTAAGAGTCTCACAACTTTAGCTACACTGTCCAACCAAATAAATTGCTAATGTAACAGGAATTTCTTTGTGGAGTCTGAGATCTCTTTACCAGACACTCATAAAAGAACTATCAGGGCCTTTATAGACATGAAGGTAGTATCCCCAGCTCAGTTACTTGTGGGTAGGAATACCAGATAAATTAAAAGTGAGAAAATATGCCACTCAGGTTTACTGGAAAGGGTAAGGAATGAACAAGACAGCAGAAAACTTGCTGCACTTCCAGTGCTATGAGACTTTGCCTGATGATTTGTACAATGATTTAAGATAACCACATTACAGTTGCTCATACTAAGTGTGTAAACCTGACATCCCTTTGTTTCAGAGAAGTACAAGTAGGGATATCAGTAGAAGCTCAAAGATGTACCAAACTCTGGATAATCGAGAGGGGGAGAGAAATTTGGAGGAAAATAGATGTAATCTGGCACTTCTGCACTTCTGCACTTCTGTCTTGGGAGAAATCAACCACAGCTCCACCTCAGGTTTTGGGCTGACCAAGCACAGCTCAGCCTGAGGTGGGTTTTCTGTTACCTCTTCCTTATTCCCAGCACAGGATTGACTTCTTCAGCTTTTCAGCTCTGTTTGCATTCTTAAAGGCTTGAACCTTATAGGATATATCCTCGAACCTTATAGTATATCCTTATAGGATATACTATTTATCTGTCTCAGGTATAGCTGCAGGAAAGAGTGTTCCTTCCCTTCCGTGTTGTGACATTTCAGAAGTTCCTTGCTTGATGTCCTCTCAACAGTACAACTGATTCCTGTAGCACTCTGAGTGGATGAGGTAAGAAACCCTCTTTGGAGAGGGTTCAAGTCAGCTAGGAGGTAGTATCTTGGCTGAGGAGATATGTGGTGATTTCCTCATATGCCTTTTGGAAAAAAGAATTTAATGATAACTACTTGTCAAAAAAGTTTTCATGAGAAACATCATTTTAAAATGAAGTACTGTGCATATTATTTTCAAAAAATATTAGTTTTTATCAAATGTGGATTTGGTGGAGATAATTTTTTTCAACTTGGCCATTTTTTTCTTTTTAAACTCTGAAAAGAAAAAGAATGGAGAAATATTTGTTTAAATCTTCGTGAGGTATGAAAACTTTTGCTCTGAAACAGGAAAATACAGGAAAAATAAAGCTCTCAAAGTAAAAGAGATGAACTTTAAAGACCATAACAGAGAGCTAAGGATTATCAATGATATGCTCTGCTTTGAGTTCAACATGTCCCTAATATTTTCAGGAACAAGAAGTCCTTGCTCAATTGAAATCGGTATGTCAATTTCTATCTTTTTCAGTCTTTTATTTCCTAGCAACTCTTCCTAGATCTGAATGAAGTCTCTGATAAGTTAAGCTCACATAAGAGTTGTGTATACAGTGACACTAATAAATGTGATTTTGGTGAACTTTTTTTTCTTAGTGAGGAGATATGCCTGTTATGAGAACTGCACAAATACTGCATAAATATAGGATATGTTCTAGCCAACAGAAGGCAAGTTTTTTATTACAAAAAAAAAAGTATCAAAAGTGTCAAATGTAGTTATTCTCCCTAAGTGTTGCCTTTTCCAACCTAGAAACTCAAGATGATTTTAGTACAGGCAGTAATATAGAAGTGGATTTTCATTTGGAGGCCTGCAGGGGCTGTCATGACGAGTGTCCACAAAGGCACACCCACACGGGATAAATACAGTTCTCATAAGTTTGGCAAACCAGCATAATTGACAAAAAGGCACCAATTAGGAGGACAAGTGGTGATGTAGTTCCCCCCCTGGCAAAGCCCCTTCTCTGGAGCACCCCTCGGCACAGGCTGTGCTTTGCAATGGAATTGTGTCTCAAAGAGTTGTTATTCAGCCTTGGTAGCAAGGAAGAACCAAGACAGCACTGGGCCCTCGTACCCACCAGGGCTTGGAGCTGTGGAATTTGTTTTGTCTTCCTGGGGAAAGGGCATAGAAAAGTACTAGGAAAACTGTCTAGAATACAATAATAGGCTACAGAGCTGCAAACATATCTGCAAAGAATACAGAGAACATATAAGAGGAAAAAGTAAAAAACCAAGACAGCATCATAAGAAAAGAGAAGAAACAGAACAATTTTGACCCACTGCACTCAGTGGCCAAGGAGGTGATAAAGTTACTTAAAAGAATGCAGAACCATCAGCATAAAATTCTTCCTTTTCACCAGAAGAGTTTCCTGTTCTTAGGTCCATGGCTTGCTTTGTTTGGTCAGAATAAAGATAGGCATTAAAGGACATTTCAAATTTTTTCCAGATCAAATTTACAGTGACCAGAGGGAAGCCATGATTCTTCGCTCTACTCTGTCTTCATCATCCCCTCCACCTTCGTGGGGAATGAAGGTGTCCTTCAAGCTAACGTGGAGCTAAGCCCACAAGAAGCCTTGGTGTCTGCATTGTGTTCTGGCTGAACCACTTGAGGCAGGCAGACATGTGCATACAAGACTGAGAAAAAGTGCCTGTGAGGGATGGAGGTCCACTATACCCCAATGACCATTGTTGGTCCCATCTAATATGCAATGTTAAGAGAACACAGCCATTTGCTGCAGTCAAGGCTCTGCCCTTTGTGCTTGTTTGCTTGTGTGGGCTTGTGTAATCTGAACTAAATGATATTAAATGAAGTTTACTTGTCCTCCCGAGGACTCTATTAAATACTTCCAGACGGCTCAGTGCTGGAGATAGAAAAAAGTGTAACCATAGTGATGGAATGGAAATTATTTCTTTGTTCTTAGGCTGCAGTATCCTACAGACACTGCTGTTTTCAAGGTCAAAAATATATTAGAAAGAGATAAAAATTGAAGAAAAGTATGCTGGCTTAGCTGCAAAAGCTAATTTAGTTTATGCATTATAAATTGTGTTAAAATTACTAAAATGAGATTTCTCAGCAAGAACTAAATTTGTGGTCTCACAAAAGTAATTTCCAAAGATGAACATGGTTACAGAATTCAGCTTTAAAAGCTTTTCAGGCCATCAGAGAAAACAGCAAAGCTATCAATTACCAGATTTCAGTGGTGCTCTGTCAGAAATATAATGGCAATTTTAGCATTCTCCTCAGCATTTGCTAAATTAAGAATGTCTGCTAACAGATCAATTAACTGGAGCATTATTTAATTTAATGAAGTGTAATCTGTCAAGAAATGCTAATCAGTCTCTGAAAAAAACCATTCTGGCATCTCTTTCCAAATGGCAGAAATAGTAGGGCTCTGAGTTAGTGAGATGACAGTCATAATTTTGAGGATTTGAGGTTAAGACTGAGCATTCTTCTGAATGAGCAGAACCTCTTCTTGTCAAGGTATTGCCCAGTACTTGGCTGTGACACCTAGAGTTGCTTCGCTCTCCTGAAAATATCTTGTAGCAGGAAGCCCTGCCACCCCTTCAGTTAATCTGGTTCCCTGCTCTGTGCCTTTTCCAGAGAAGGATGAATATGCACAAAATGTTGTTCCTGTTATGGTGCTCAGTGCCAGTGCTAAAAACACTGAAGATCAGAAGTTTTACTTCTGCAGATCTTCAGAGTCTCTGCCCTCTGCTCCAGGGAAGTACACAAAGCAGGCTTTCCATCACTTGTACTTCATTGTACTGCGAGTCTTGGCACCAGGCAAGGCAGAATTTCTTGTGGAGGGAGCAAGGCATGTAAGATGCCTTTTGGCAAACTGATCTTGCAGTGAGTTTGAAGGAGTGTAGATGTGACAGTTAAAAGCTTTTTGTTAGCCACTGAAGACTAGAGAATTCTTCTGTATGACAGAATTTTATTCAGAATGATTCATTGCAGAAAGCCCATTTTGCTCTGCCTCCTTAGTACAGATGTGGGCCGATGCAGATTTGTCTGCTGTGGTGTGCCAAGGGGAAGTCAAGTGAGAGAAGCAGAAGTGGCTTGCAGAGGTAGCAAGGAGATCCTAGAATGAGTAATTAATCAAATATTTTTATGAGTCTCTTTAGTCAAATATGCCTTCTTTCTTTGAACTCATCCCCTTGTTGCCTTTTAGCTTCATGGTGAGGAAAGCTCCTTAGCATTGGCCAGGATAAAATTACAGGAACAAATCTAAACCACTAATCCAGCGCTCAACAAAAAAAATGGCAAAGGGTAGGAAGCCATGGTCACAGAGACATTGAGGCTTGTTCCCCTGTGACAGCTGTCACTGAACAGTGTTATAAACAATTGTTGCCTGCTCCTAAGCAAATGTAGGAGTCTGGTGTGACTGCAAATGAGTAAGCTGAACTTGTATTTTGGTAATTCAGAGATCTTAAAGATTCAGTCAGAATCTTAAAGATTCAGCATTGGTTGATTTATTTTCTCCATTATGCTAACACACATCTGGAGATCAAAAACTGCTATAATATCTGTGTGGGGGAGGTTCTGGATTTCTCAGGATACTTCAGCTAAAACAAAGTTCTAATGTTACCAGATTTAGTGTTTTTGTTTCCTGTCAAGGAAAGGTGTTTGCAAGGTGAGATTTGACCAGTAAGACAACATTTACCAACAAAGAATGAAGGGAACAAGAAGGATGAGATGACTGAGGCAGGGAGGAAGGGATAGCTTAAAGGGTAAAAACCAAAAAATTTAAAAACCACCAGCTGATGCTTGTTCTTCCCACCATACTCAGGCTATGATCTCAGCCACAGGAGCTGCTACTGGGGATGGTACTGCCTCCATGACTCTGGAAATGGAAATAAACTTATCTGTACCAAAAAACAGTAGCCTTTCTCTTGGGGTGGTAGTGATTTTTCCTATCTCTGTCTAGGATATTTGAAGGTCTCTGGAAATAGCTGAGTTTAAGTGGAAAGTACTTACCCTGAGTTGAGTAGCTGAGACCTTATCGACAGAGATCATTAGTCTGACTCTGGTTTTTGGGGTAATTTTGAGTTTCAGTCTACACCAAGCTCGCATCATCTCTTAATAAGCTTTCATCTTCAATCTATTAGTGCCTAAACACTTGTGAAGAGGAAAGGGTACAGAGAACTGAAGGAGTTGCAAATATCTACATCTGAAGCAGTGTAGCTTTAAAAAGACTAGGGTTATGCTAGCCTTTAAGAGCTACTTGAACCCAGATAGCTAAGAGGGGTTCAGATAGCTACTTAAGCTACCTGCCAGCAAGGAGACAAAGGCTGAGACCTGCAGCTGAATTGTTCCAAAGATAGTTTATTCTTCGAAGGGGGATTCAGCTACGAAGTCCGATTATTTCAGGTAGGTAGGGATATTTATACATTTCAAAGGGATTGAAAAAGTAACCAATAAGACTACTAGTTAAACACAATATCCAATTACATTTCACTTAACACTCTAAGAAAAAGCCAATCACTTAACTAACTTGAGAACCAATAAAAATCCTAAAAGATAAGGGGTCTTCACGGCGGGAATTCTCTTGCCCAGTGGCAGGATTTTTGGCTCAGACTGAATTTAAGAAATGGGGCAAAAAAGATTTGGGCATAATTGCTGAAAAATAATTAAAACAATTATGGAAATTCATCCTGCAGATTAACAGAAACTTCTTAGAACATTTCTTTCCCTTCTTGTCATTGATTTAACAAGACTGTCTGGTAGGCTACATTGCAAGTTACTACTAAAAATGAAATGCAGGTTATTTTAACATGCTTTATCAGGATTGTAGTTGGTCAGATTAATGCAAAATCGGATGCCATTCTAGTAAAACTGAAGCAAGCGGTCAATTACTCATTTATATTAACTTAATTATATTTATAAACCACTGTTGAGTGTGCTTGGTATTTCTCTTCCCTTATCCCCTCACATACAAGCACTTCCTTTTGTGTTATGGAGCATTCCATATAACATATATATATCAAAATAAGTTCATCTGAATATAATTCCAGATAATTTGCCTATGAGATTTTGTCCTCTTAAGAACCGGCCGGAACACTTTTTTCTCTTGAGAACATAGTCGTGAAGAATCCAGTCTGTTTGGTTGGCCATGACTGTTAATGAAACTCTGCTTTTTATTCTGCCTCAGGCTGATAGTTTGAGACTGTCTGTTCTTTTCTCCTAAATTTTGGTGCTTCTAGAAAAGACTGAGAACCATGACATGGTACTGTTATTGACAAGTCTATGGATTGGCAAAGGGAGGACCAAGAAGGGATCAGTTCATGAGGATTTTCATGTTTCAGTGGGAGCCCGTAGATTCTGTACAGCCATATCTCAAATTTATGCAAAAGGAGGAGGAGGAGGATGATGATGATGATGATAAAAACCAGTTCTTCTATTGTTTCTGAAAACAGGACATATATTCTACATGCTTTGAGGGATATAAAAAGTATAGGGATTGAAGAAAGGGAATTGTTGTTAGTGGATGATGAAAGAATTCTGAATTGGGCGATAACTATTTCATTATTTTCCATGGAAAAACTCACAGGTTTCATTTTCAATTACAGTTATACCACCAAGCACCTTGAAAACAGCCTTCATGAGACTAGCACAGAGAGAAATGTTTTCATTCTTACGCTGGGACCAGCAAGTCAGACACCCGTTGGTGCTGGATTCTCTGCAGAGGTTTCTGTCTATTCCCACATTCTTTAGGTTTAGAGATATAGTTCCAGGAATGAGAATGGGTTTATTTGAGGCAACAACACAGTTCATGAACATAGTTATGTTTTTAACTACTTGTCAAAATGGAAACATAAGTCACTTGGAATACAGAAAGCAGAATTAAGTCTTATTTTTAAAAACTGTAGCAATGAAGAGAACTTGAACAGATTTGCAGGGACTGAAATTATAGGTTTTGTAATGGCATGTATTGACTTTTTCATCTCTCATTTGAATGTAGTTGGTGTTTCATTGACAACTGTCTCAGTATTGTTTGTCAGCCTTTCTGAGATAAGCCTGTGTTATTAGACTGTGTCTTCAACTAGAACTTCTGTCTAGAAGAATCACTTGGCTAGCAGAGTAGCTGGGATTTGCTTTTATTCTTTCTAAGCCTGTTCATTGGACCAGAACTAAGCAAGATAGTAGGAGGATGGCATGAGGATTGATGTGCAGCACTGTACAAAATTCTGCTTATTATGTGCTCAGGTCCTGGCACACTGCATGGGATGTTTCCAAGTAATGTCCATTCATGGTTTCATTCATAGGTTCAGCCATGCACAGCACTGTGGCAGATTGCTCATGACACAGACACACAGAGAAAGGCTGACTTCACAAGACTTCACCTCCATACACGGTCTCCTTGTCTCCTTGGAGGGAAATATTCACACTCAAGTGTGTCAAGCACCATCAGCTCACACCAGAACACAAAAGCACGTGCTGGTACTGGCAGGGCTGAAAAGAAGCTGATGTTAAAGGGAAACATTTATTGAAAAATATTAGTGTGCTTTAATTATGGTTGAATGAAGTATCTCTTCTATTCTTACACATGAATTATTCCAAAAAAACATAATACTTTTTTGAAATATTTTATCAGGAAAAAACCTTGATCTTCTGGATCTGTAGGAGGAAGCTTAAACCGCAGCCAATGTAAGAGGGAAAATAATTTTTCTTAGGGTGTCCAAACCAGCTCAAAATTGCAGGGAATCAAATCAGAGTATAAATTGCACTGAAACTCTTAAAAATCACAGTATGGCTCATCGTTTGCTGTTTCATTACTTTTTATTTTTTAAATTTTTGCCTCCCTGCAAGATGTTATTTCATAGACCAACAGCCATTGTTATTATCAGCATTCCATTTCCTGTTCCAAAATGTATTCTAGTATGATTTCTCATACATATCAAATAGTTCCTTGCTCTGGATGGAATTAAACAATCAGATACATGCAATACATGCAAAGTATTAGTTAAATGGACAAGAAAGAAGGGGGATCAAACAGATAATTTTGTGGTTACTTATCTCTTCAAGAAATTAAATTCTGACAATTGTCATAATATTCGCACATTATCATCCCTCATATGTTTGCTCTCTCTTTCTCTCTCTTAAGGCACTCCTAGCTTGTAACTTAAAATGTAAAAAGAAGTTGCAACAAGCATGCCAGCATCCCTTTAGAGGTGATAATTCATTTGATGGTAGTAGGGGGAGGATTTAGGAAAGGCTACATGGCTGGATGGTGGAAGGACTGAAGAGCTCCTTCATTCTTATTCCCTCCTTTCAGGGAGTACAGGGAGAAATTAAGTGAGGGAAAAATTGCAAGACCTTCAACAGGTGAAAAAAATGAAGGCTCTTCTTTCTATATTTTTTACTTTTTGCTGCGTTCTTAATGCCTTATGTTGCCTTGAAGTGCTTTTTATAGTGCGGAAGTGGCACTTTATTTCCAGCAACTTTACTGTGTGGAGTCTGCCCTGCTGACAAATTGCTGGAGCCAGGAAACAGAGAAGCAGCATGAAAACCTAGGATAAGCTGGGTTAACTTGACCTGCATAGGTGCCACCAAAGGACAATACTGTTCTTTTGAAAATTAAGCACAAGTGCAGCTGGTAGGTGTGTTACATGAAGATGTTGCACAGTGTCCTTCCAGCAAAGGCACAAGTGTCCTGCACATGGCCCATGAGAGTCCTTGTGAGTGTGAGGGTCCACTCCAGAAGATGAGACAGCAGGATTGAGTTCTGCTAAGGCCCTACAGTCTTCTTCTCAGAGTTTGGCACAATTTATTTTTAATTGACTTGTCCAACATTTGGAATAGGGTTAATGATGCCTTAAGTTCTGAGTTTTCTGTTCTGCTCGGGTACGCTTTTCTATTGTGCTTAGGATGATGAAGACAAAATAGTCTGATTTCAGCTATTGACTCAAGGACAGTTTCTTCAAACTCCAGGCCCTAAGCACAAACAACGTGAGAAGAGGAGGGTGAGCCAGCAAGCAGGCAAGGAGGATGGAACTTTACAATTTGAGGCTAACTGGATGGTTGACTCCTGTATGCAAATAGACTAAAGTCTATAAAAATGTGAGATCATGTAACCAAGCTCTGTTTTGCTTCCATCTTGGAGCCATCCAGGCAGGGGCCACACTGTGGCACTGGTGCTGCCAAGGTGTGGCCTTTGAAGGCCTCTCAATAAATACCATTTTATTCCCCTTAACTCTGTGTAGCCTGTTTCAGCTCCTCTAGGCATCATTAGCATGAAAAAAATGATGCCAAGATAGACCTTCGGGAATCTTAAGAAAATGGCATTCCTCCTCCCCTGGTATTATGTGCTGGAAATGGGTGGCTATGGAGCCATCACAATGGGGGATGCTTCTGTGCAGGGCCAGGAGCTGGACTAAGTGACCTATGCGGGTCCCTTCCAATTTAGGATATTCTGTGATCCTGTGATCAAAAGCCGTGTTCATCCTTGCTCTTCCACTGAAGGTCCTAATTCCTCCGTGAATGAATTCCTAATTCCTTTGCTGCCTTACAAACTCTAATCTCTATCAGGACTGCAGGTGTCCGTCTGTTTTTCTGCTTTGTAAAAATAATTTTTCTCATTTTCACTGCTTTCAAATGAAATAAAAAAGTGTCGTAAAACTTCTTGTAAAAGCATAAATCTTTCTATACGTGATCTGCAATCAATCAAAATATTCTCCGTGTTTTACATAAAAGTATTTAGAAAAAAAATAACATTGGTTATTGAAACAGCAATTCTAAAATAACTTTATTTTAAAATACCTTTGTCTTTCTGTTTCCGCCACATCATGGATTCTGCACCTGAAAGTCATTCCTGGAGACAGAACTTGTTGGCGCTTTCCTCTAAATGTGGGCCATGAAGGGGAGCTGTATACACCTTCAGCAGAGACTGAATCCCTAACAGAGTGGTACCTATTGACCCATTTATAGAAATTTACTTCTTTTAAAATAACAACCTGTTTATGAACCCTCTTTCTTTCAACTAGGAGGATTCTTTGCCACATGCTTCAGGCAGGAGGCTGTACCACAACAGAATAGCTACAAGAAAGGGAGATGCAAAATCTGCTACATTATAGGAAACAAAGCTTTATTTTATTTTCTAGATTTAAAACCTGCCTTGCTCCAAGTCTGCAATTAAATAGATTTATATAAGCAGTATTAAGAGAAGTTAATTCAGCTGTGCTCTATCAGAGAACATTAAGAACTATTGGTAAGGAAAATGTACTCAGACATTAACTGTTACCTCTCACTTCCTGGAAAACAAATTAAACGTGACAAGGAATTAGAATAGCTCAAATCATTTGGCTAAACAAGAAGATGAACCCATTAACATTTGTAGAAAAAAAGATGTATTTATATACTTAGTGGTGCCCTTCATCTTATCTTTGAAATCAAAACAGAGCAAAAATTGTTTTGTTCTTGTTTATTCCAGGCTGAATGCTTATGTTGCGTGTAAAGTAAATTTCTATTGCTTTCTCCTTCTGATTTAGAAACTAGGCAAAATTACCAAAAGGTGTCTTTGGTTATTCTCAGATATTTTATTGTAACTGAAAACCAAGGTAATTTTCTTGGATTCAAAGATATTTACTACACCTTTTATAAACCCTAGTTTGAAAGGAAAAATATCTGCTTTGTTGAACACTAATTAAGCACTTTATCTTACTAAGCTAATCTGTCAAGATGAAATCTGTCATTTTTTCACATTTGGAATGTCTTTGCCACCACAGTAGCTGGGAAGTGAGAACTTAAATGGAAAAGGCTCCAAAGTAACCATGCTTCCCAATCTTCATTGGGTTTTGATTGTTTAGTTTTTAAGATCAAGATTCTTCCAAAATTTTGTGGAGAGTTTTGGGGTTTGCTTTTATAATCAAAGGAAAACTCATTGCTGACTGACAGAAATAAAACCTGAGCAGATAATTCTTATCTCTAGCTGTACCATGTCCAACACTCCAATAAATATGTTTGCTGCTAGGGAAAGAATGTTTATGATTGACCTAAACTGCAAACCAGGACCTTGCAGTGGTATCTAACCTGGGCTGGGGCTGGAAACTTTGCACCAGGTGTGCACCCAGTGCCAGATGTGCTTGTTTTAATTCAGAGCCAAGGGAACCATGGACAATGGTCATAATTGGACTAAAAAAGAACCTGCTGTTCCTTTGTTGTTGGCAGTAAATTGTAAAGAAATTCACAATGTTAATAAGTGTTGTGCAAACAACAGATGAAAGCCAGAGTTGCTCCAGCTTTCAAGTACTTTCCACCTTCTTTTTTCCTTCCTTTGTTTTAAACAAATACTGGATCTGGAACCAGCAAAAGTGTCTTTACTCAAAGTGGATGAAGCAGACGCATCTTAATGTGTAATATTAAAGTGCATCTGTTTTTAAATTTTCTGAGTCTTTCAAACTGAAATGAATTCTGATCTGCTTCTTTCTAGAAGATTTCAATATGCATAGTGGTAAAAGGATTTTAAATTCATAAAGCTGAAATAGTTTTGGTTCAGCCCATTGTGGTACTGTAAATAAAGAAACATTTTTCCTGCTCTTTTGTCCCAAGAGGCTTGTATTTGATAATTCCTTTAAACCCTTTCTGCTGTAATGGAATAAAAGCACATCTACATGGATTCATGGTGAATGCTCTTCTAAGTAGCAGTAACACTTTCAAGCCTGGTTCTCTGTGTGTCATGTACAAATGCCCCCCCTGTTTTTGCAGGATTTTGGTTTGTAGCAACAGTATGTCAATCCTCTCTTTGTGGTCAGCTGCACTCAGTGCTTGTCTTAAAACAGCATTGAGAAACTGAATATCAAAGAGTCTGGACTAGGGCTGATGTATGTTAAGGCAGCTAGAGTTACATTTATTTTTTAATGTATTAAGAAAATAAATCTGGTGTTTTTAGGGGTGTGGGGGAAATGTGACTGAATTTTTGCAAGCGCCAAATTTGTATTTTACTTACTGCAGTGCAGGTATTGATTCCTTTCTTTTGAAACGCCTTTCACATCTCCACCAAATGTTAAACTTGGCCAAAATTTTTTTCAGCTTTTTTGAATAAATATAATGTTGAACAATGAAATTAGATTTCTCTGGCATCTGTGCTTGTGAACAGAGTCTTCAATGAGCAAGGAAATTTATTTTATTCAAACAGTAAAATGTGTTGTAAATATTATAACCTCTTCATTCTTACCACCAAACTACTTATTTAAAAAATCTTTATTAAACAATGTTTAATTTGGCTCCACTGGAATATTGAAAAATGTTAGGTAGAATTGGCAATGAAGGAGGTGTGAAGCTCCTGAAGTGCCTTGTGCATTTTCAAGAAGCAAAATTATTAATTAACTCTGCATTTATGTTTCTATTTGGTTCACTGGCTTGAACAGTTCACTTTACTGACTTCACTTGACATGGATGTTTGTTTCTGAATAATGAACGCTTGTAACCAAGTGACCTTGTTTTCAGATGGATACTGCTTGGAAAATTGCACTCAATTTTGTCATTTTTGAGGCATATGCAATGGGTGGAAAAGGTGAAAGTTCACCCTCTTTTCTGAACCAGATCTGAGGTTAATTTTCATCTGGAGCAGGAGGAGATGATGAACCAGAGCCACAAAACAGGCATGCAACATCCTCGTGTAAAATTCATGGTTTTGTTTAGCTAGGATAAGTGAGGTCAGAAATTTATTTTGCCCACAACTTAGAGCTGCTTTGTGTTGAAGAAACCTTCCTTAATTTGCAACTGTCATATCTGCAAGGGAAAAGAAAAAAAAAAAAAAAAAAAAAGCAAGATCCTCTTAGGCTAATTCTTTCATTTGTTTACTAAGCATTTACACTTATGTCTTGTAAAAATTCTATTACTGAAAACATTTAAATCCTGTTTCCTTTGAGTAAGAACAGCTTTCATTTGTTGCTGGACTTTCTCTTACAGGATGGTCACTGCTAGCTGTCATATAAAGAGGGTATTTGAATAGTTATATTTTCATGTTCTACTCTACACATTGCTAGAGAAGACAATCACCAAGCACTCTACTGCTGAGGAATGGGGAATGTTTACTTTTTTCTCTTTTTGTATACTTCAGAACTTTCCATATTTGACATATTATTTGTCCTTTTCCACCTGGGATCTGACCTTTAAGTTGTGGAAATGATACTTTTATATCGAAAGCCCTTCAACATACTTCTTAAGTGGCTTGTGATATAAGTACTCCCAAGTATCTCTACTTTTCCTGATCCACTTTATTACCAAGATAGTAGTAAAAAAATCACTACGAGCTAAACACAATAGTGGAAGAGCTACTCAGAACTTCATAGGATGGTCTGGGTTGGAAGGGAACTTAAAGATAGTCTAGTTTCAACCCTCTAATGTGGGCAGGGTGACCTTCCTCTATCAGAATAGGAAACTTAAGTTTTGGCTAACAAGGAGCTAAATGAAGTCAAAATCTTTTTCAGACTAACTTGCTGTGGGCTCTGTTTGTGGAACAGGCTGACACACAGTAGATGAGAGGAATTTGGATGTGTACAGTCTTTTGCTGGGTGGTTCTTCAGCAGATTTCAGAGCTGTCTCTGCCTTTCACATCAATATGATTCAGAAAGGAAAGATGGCCAAGTCAGTTGAGGTCATCATTAGAGCTGTAGCCTTCACTGAGGTCTCCTGTTTCCCTAAGGTTATCCTGAATATAAATTCCACTTTCTTGAGCAAAGTGCATCAGACTTTATTTTCTTCATGTTTTGTCAAAACACATTATTGAAAACTTTGTCCACAAAATTAATATCAATATTTGTGTCACAAAATTAATAATGATGAACCAATGAGAAACACATTGTCTGGGATCTACTGCATATAAGGACAATGTAGAAAGGTTGAATCACTCTCATCAGGGGCTGCTGCACAAGAAAATGAATATTTAAACTCTAAGTCATTTCACTAAAGATGACAATTGTCAATCATTTTACTTTTCTGAAGACTTTGTGATTTGCCAAAGGTTTCTGCTTAGCTCTTCCAGACTGACAATTGCTGTGAATAAAACATGGTCTGAAGTGTCCTGGAGCAGTTAGTACAATTTTCATATAGCCTTACTAGGCTGGTCTTGCTGTATGAGGGATAATCACACTGCTGTGAAGAACCAGAGATACAACAAGTAGAGTAGAGGAATTTCCTTATAGCTTTCTCTAGGAGGCATTTTAGAAGTCTGATTTTAGAAAAATATTTATATTTCTGTCAGATTAAGTTAAAATATTTGAAGAAGAAATTATATAACTTAACAAACAAGCTAAGTGTTTAAATGATTTGTGTTACTATGATGATTATATTTGATTATAGTTTTGAATCATACAGACACAGAAGTATGTTCACTGTTAGTCTTACACCCTTTTCCTATAGGAATTTAGGATCCTGCAATGGCTTGGAATCGTGATGTCCCTTGCAAAACAGCAAGCATTTACTACAGTATACCTTCTGCGACCCTCTAAGACTGAGGGACTACCTGTCAGAAGTGTCTCTTGAAATTCCAGAGATCTTTGTCAATCACCAGTTAAAGAAAATTGCAGCTGTGTATACAAAGTTCATAGTTCCTCAGAATTTGGAGCTTTTCCTCATGCAAGAGCATGAGTTATAGGCAACAGTGAATTTTCAAATGTTTTGCTGTAAGAAATCACCTGCTCAGTCCCCTTGACAGTCACCCACCCCTGAGCTGCACTTGAAAGCTCATTACACAGTTTAATTGTGGATCCACTGACTTAGTATTGTGTATGCCAAAGTACCTAATCAAAATCCAGTGCAGACCTAATGCTCGGGCCCTTCTGTTAAAGAACAGAATAACCTATGTCACAAAGAGTTGCTAAGGAGTGAGATAAAAAACCTGGCATTTCTAAAACATTTCAAGACAGAACCATGTTTCATACATCCTGTGTGAAGATAATGCAATTCCAGACAGGCCAGATTAATATTTTTAACAGTATCTAAAATAATCTGACTTGAATCCAACATCAAACATGCAGGAACACAATTTCTTATATAGTCCTGCCAGCTCTAACTCAGGGAGAAAAATCGCTTTTGTGGATTAGCTGTTAAACGGAAAGGAAGGAAATCTCTGTCCCTGTTACAGCTGAGAACAGAAGCAGGACTAGGCTACCTACTTTATTTCTCCACATATTTCAAGTGCAAAACTGTTCAAAAGAGGCTGAAAATATGTTTGTAAATTATTAGAAAGAGATTGATAAAAATTAAAGATTTGCTAGATAATTTTTTTATTTATGGGCTTAAACCCCATTCACATTCATGGGCGCTTTCAGCCAGAAATTTGACAAGACAGTCAGACAATGCTCTATGTTGTTTGCAATATTCTAGGCTGATACTTTGAGTTAACTAAAGTGAACATGAGGAAGGGAATAGATTGCTGGGAAATGAATTGTTAAAAATACCACACAGAAATAGGTCATACAAGGAGACAGAAGAAAAGAATGGATATACACAGGAAGGATGTAAAGATTTAGGATAGGCTTCAAAAGCAGATGGGAGCAAGGCACTAGCAGTATTGTTAGAAAAAAAGTTTAATGATATAGTTTCTAACAGAAGATCCTATTTTCAACTATCTGCTGGCTCCGGCTGACTCAAGACTCTTGCCTCTACCTCCATCTAAACTCTCAAAGCACCTACTGCAGTGAGGCTGCCAGTTAGTTATTTTAATAACTGTGTCATCACTGTGATACATGCTACCAGAAAGATCCTCCTGCACTGCTAGATTTCCTTTCTTTCTGAAGTGCATCATTATTATTAAAGAAGCCTGTTTAAGTGTTTGTATGGTTTTATTTGTGGCCACATTTCAATATTTCTATATACTATTTCCCAGACACTTCACCCTCTGAAATTAATTTTGAGGAGAGGGAAGAAGTGGAAAAATTTGAAGTGAAGTTGTTCTGTTGATCACCTTGAGGAAATTTTAATAATAAATGACTTAGAAGGCTGTGATTCAGACAGTAATTAGAATAAACAAACTAAGTTAATGAAAATAATTTAGCTGTATAAACTCTCTGAAGTACTTAAGGTAACAGTAAACTCTGATTAAATTTGTAAAAAAGCTTTCTTACGTACAGTACTAAATAAAGATAAGATGTATTTTAATGAAGATGGTATTTGAACATTAGTCAAGGTAGAAGAAATCTGGAATTACAACAGCATATGTTTGACAGTCCCTATGTCCATACAGTATCCTGAGGACTGGGGAAGAAGTCCTGGAGAACAAGTTATCCCTGCTGCTTCAAAGGCTGGATGGTTATATTTTTTTCCTCCAAGTCTAGTTAAAGGTTTCCATGTAAAACTTACTTGGGTCTCCCTGTGCATAAGATACTGTATTTTAAAGAGACTGATAATTCCTTGCACAGGTGAAAAGTGAGCCAGGTGCAGGGCAGGTGCAGGCCAGTCCAGGTGGCAGAGTGTGAGCATCATATGTAAGGATTACAGCAGGCTTTTAGCACATTATTCACAGTACACTAACTTTTGTTTCTGTAGTTGTTTCTCTTCTTAGTCTTCATGTCAATCCCAATCTGAACCTCATATGTTGATTTGTACTGCCAGCACCATGAGCTCCCTTAGTGATCTTTGGATATGGAGAGAGCTGACTTTGTGGACCAGCAATGAAGGGTGATCAAGTTTCAGCAGTGACTCTGACTAAGAGGTATGTATGTATACTGGATCACATACACTCTTCAGTCGAGGAACAGATTGCTCTTGGAAGAGGTAAAACATTATTATAAATTAATATGCAACTAGAAAGTTTTATAAGATGCCTTTTAGTGACTGAAGTAAATTAATAATGAGACGTACTTTAAAATACAGCAGCTGTAATCCAGACCACTTTTTTTTTTTTTTTTTTTTTTTTTTTTTTTTTTGTGTGTGTGTGTGTCTTTTTCATTAACCTTGTCAGGGAAGCAATACAATTTCTAACCATTTTTCTGAAAAAATTATGTCACTTGAACAGACAAATATTTCTGTCCTTAGGTTGTAAACATTTTTAATGCTTTGGTTTATTGTATCATCCTCTGAGTGATTATCAAATCATTTTCCCATCAATTGTTATTCACTCATCACTCTTTGTCAACCTCATTTTACTTGCCTCAACTACAATTTTTTATTACTAAGGCCTCAATTCTTTGGATTGCCATACTTTTACCAGTGAGTTAGTCTGAATGAAAAAGAGAGAGAAAAAAATAGGTTTTTGAGCTTCATTAAAAATTTAAACAGAATCTATTTATGTTTTAAAAACTCAAGCAGTTGGATAAATATTTGTTCACTTAACTCTTACTAAACCTTATGACTTCTTTTGACATAGAAACCAAAAATACTGAGTTACATTAGGGCAAACTGGATTTATTTCTGATTCAACAGAAACTGGATGAAACTGCAGATTAAACTGGAAAAAGACTTCATACTGTGACTGATAATTTTGTGTCTTTAACTTACTAGTCCTCTCAGACAGATTTGTGAGCTATGCTGTTAAGTCATGGGCATACCCCTTTTCATGTTTGCAGTGACTGATAGAGCATTCAGCTTCACAGCGAGATAAATAATTCTATACCCTGCAATAATAATCCAATAATCCCATTTGTTTTACTTAGCGTTGTCTAAGTGGCCAGGCTTGTGTGCACCCTCTGCTCATTTCCAGTTTTCACTGTTGAAGCCAGCATAGAAGGATAGATGGACCCACCAGTCTGAACCCTACAGGGCAACAATTGTTCACCTCTTTTGAGGCATTGTGACTGGAGAGTGGTAGGAATCAACACATGTCTACAAAGCAGGATTTCTGAAAAAAACACTATATTAGCTGGTGTTGCATCACCCACAGAAATGAAAGCAGAGCAAAGAAGGGAAAATATGGCAATAATCTTTAAAAATCAGTACCTGGCTACAGCCAAGGAAAGGAATAACCTTTTCATGCTGACTGTATTAGGTAAGAATAAAAATGATATGCTTATTTTTTATCAAAGCAGTGAGGACTTGGTATCAGGTAAATCATTCTAGTAGAACAGGTTTGCTGAGAACAGCTGCATAATAGTTTAGATTAAGGAATGCCAAACTACAGCACGAACAACAAGGGCATAGGTTTAGCTATGTGTAAGGGGTTGGTGATGTAGAATGGTTAGTAATCCTTAGCTCAGATGTTCCTTTGTGGTTTTGTGAATTTAGAAAGATCAAATGCTCCTTCCAAAAACAATGCAAGCTTACGATGTAGTTACTAGGGTAATGCAGAGATTTGGGATGTTGTCCCAGCTTTGTACTACACTGAGATAACGTATCAAGAAAACAGATGTTAAAAGAAAAAGTCATTTATTATATTAGTTAAATAAGTAGCAAGCAAACTACCTTTGGTACTGGAAACAGCTTCATTTTCCATTAAATGCAAAGTTTTGACATGCATTAGCAGTTATTTCATCTTCCATTTTGTTTTAGGTCTCTGGCACTTCTGCAGTAGAATTCACTAAGGCCAACAGAACAAGCTAAGATGGAGATTCTGTGTTTTGGCTGCTTCAGCTGCCTGGGTGGGCTCAGAAGCTCTAATATCTCCATGTAAGTGATTTCTTCATCACTGAGGTGTAGGAGGTGTATTGGATCTGGCTGAGCTGAAGATAATTTTCTCTCTTGGGTCCTTTATGGTACTGTGATTTGGATTCTTGACTGATAACATGCCAGTGCTTTGACTGTTTCTGAGCTGTATCTGCACACCACTAAGGCTCCTTTTCTCACTCTGATCTCCTCAGACAGTAGGCCATGGGTGGGGAAGAGGCTGGGAAAAGACAGAGACTGGCAATTGATCCAAACTGTCCAAAGGTGTATTCCATGCTACATAACATCATGCTCAGCAAAAGAAGTTGGTGGAAGCAGGCAGAACTTTCCAAGGTAGCTGTTGCTCAGGGACAAGCTGGGCAGTGTGTGCTTGTGGGATGTTGTAAGTGATTGCATCTGTACCACTTGCTTGGTTTTTTTTCCTCTTCCTTAACTTATTAAGCTGCGTTGATGTCAACCCACATATTTATCTTATTTTAGCTATTCAGATTCTTTCCCCCATCCTGCTGGGTGCATGGAAGGAAGTGAAGATTTAGTGAGTGGCTGAGTGTTTAGTTGCAGGACAGGGTCAAGCCAGCATGGGAGGGGTGAGCACAGTCAGCTCAGAGATAAGGCAGACCCTGAGCTGGGCCAGTCCTGTGTTTGAGTATGTGTGGCAACACAAATTATAGCTATTTTCTTAGTAGAAATAGAGGTGGAAAATAGTTTGATTGCCAAGGCTCAGCACAGCAGTAGGCAATGGGGATCCATCCTTGGATAGGTTTTTCTTATCAAAGTCAAGAGAGAAATTTTTTTCAAAACCCTTGGTAATACCTACTTTATTGTAGTAAAACAAGGAGGAAAACAAATCACATGACCCTTCCCTGAAAACCCAAACCTACATCATATGACTCTGTTAAAAATTTCAATACCTATGACTTTTGAATAGCCTATCCAAATTAAAATTTATAGAAGACTATGAGTCAGTTGAGCTAAAGATAGAAGACTTGCATCTTGGGGAGAAGACAATTTGTCTTCCTGTCTGAGAAGGGCTCTGAACATCTCAGGGCTGAAAACATATTGCCATATATTATGAAACACTAATTGCTTGTCTAAGAAGATGTGCTTTATTTCTGTTACAGCTCTGCACAGCAGAGACTGTAAGAATGAACAGTGGAGCCATTCCCACTAGAAATTGTTGATTTGGGTTTGTTATTCTATTTGAAAGCTTATACAATGTCAGAGTGACCCTGAACAGTGTGTACTAGCAGGTGTTTGTGTAAGATTACATCAAATGAACATAAATGCTGAGAAATCTCTGAATAATTACTGCCTAAATGAATAAAACTGCCTGTCTGAATTGGTTCTCACAGTCAGAGTGGAAAAAAAAAACTTCAGGGAGCATCAGGAAAAGGCAGAAAATCAGCTCTTAACACCACAAAATGTGCACATAAATCTTTCTTGTGTTTTTCAAACATGCTGATGAGTCACTGAAGATATTGTCACCTCCAAACGTCAGTTTCCTGTATGCAAAGGGCTCCACCCTCAGTATCTTTCTAGGAGCTGGGATCCCAGAATATGATAAATTTGGATAGGTGAAACACTCTATCTGCTGCGTGGGCTCCCCCCAAAGAGAGATGAGTTCTTACAAGAAGTTCATAACCTCTTTTACAGAGAAAGATAATTCCCTTCTAAGCAGAAAACACAGAACTGCATACCAGATCAGAAGGTTAGGAGAGGAAATAATGACACATAATGTCCTTCTTACACCTTCAGCCACACAAGAACACCAGTGTTCTCAGTTGGTTTTATTTGTTGTTTAAAATTTTCACAATTTGACAGAACTAAGAGACTTATACATATGGAGATATACATGCTTTTTTTGGTTAATATATACAATTCTTCATAGCCCAACACCCTGTCTTTGAAGCTACAGAAGAACTCAGTAATTGGTGGTGGTGAAATAAAAGTCAACTCATTTGTTCATGTGGAGGATGTGGAGCAATAACAGGTGAGGAACGAAAAACAGCTTTTCATTCCAAACAGATGGGGATAAAAATATGTTTTCTCTAGTAAGGCCACTGTTATCCTGGAGTTTACACTTGTTGCTCCAAACTAATCATGACCATATGCAGATAACATCGTGAAATTTGTTATAAACATGATGATAACTGTTTTAGTTGTTCAGACTTTGGTCAGGTTATGGTGACACTGAGGGGTGAGCATGATCTGGTAGTTAGAGACCAACCCAGGACCCCCATCCCAGGGAGCAGGGTGGGCTGGAGGCAGAATTTTTCCAGATGTTTCTGTGGAGAAGGAAAAAAAAAAATTAAAAAAAAATTTAAATATTGTGCAGAAGGAAGAGCATGCAGTTATAAAATGGAAGACTTGAGGGTGGTCTGCACTGCCATATTTTAGGTACATGTTTTATCTACCAACCTGTAGATAAACTTGCTGTCACATAGCCTGTTCTGGTGGAGGAAAATGTGTCCTCCTTCTGCACCTCACCTGTGCTCACCTTGGTCATTTTACACATGCAATTGTCAGAGAATGCAGACTTCAAAATATGTGAGCCATAGGGTTTTGCAAAGGCAGAAACCCTATTGTTGTATACTGCCTGCTTCTCAGCCAACATTCCTGTGGCTTCTTGTTATTGCTTCATTAGAAATATCTGCTTTCTGCCTCTGAAATTGCCTGCTTTCTTTTTTATAGCTGTGTCAATACATGTTTCTTTGTTGAGGTCCCCCTTTCTTAAAAGGAATTTTTATTCAAAAATATGCTAAGGACTAGGGAGGCCATTTGTTCAAAGAGCCTGCAATTTGTTGATGTTTTGGATGGTAAAGAAGACCTTTGAAAAAAAATGTGATCAGTTAATCTTTTCATGGAAGTATTTGTTAAAGTCTGTTTTGAGATTAACTCCCATGTGATAACTGCATTATGATTTATGATCTATAATTAAGCTCGGTCTTGAAAAATACTATATGATTATTTCATTGTCTGTGTGATATACTCAGTTATCCACCTTTTAGCCAAAAGAAAATACCTGCTACCTGAGTGTAACAGTAGGTGGGGTGTTGCAGGACTGAGATCTCAAAGGGATATGTTTGGAAAAGTACCATTTTTTGTGTTGTTGCACATACTTTACTACAGAGAAAAGTAAAAAAGCCTATCTGTCTTGGTATGTGTTACATTTAAAAACTGAAGATATCCCATTATGGAATGTGGAAGGGGGTGTGGGGTCTACTGAATATCCTCTGTGGATGGGAAGCTGAAACAGGGAATTACTGATGCTTCATCACATCACTGATAATTGTGCAAGGCAGGAACAGCAAGCATGGCTGTGCTGACAGCAACTACACTGCTGAAATCTCATCCTTCTCAGTGGTGCAGGGAGAAAGAAAGTGGTTGTACCCAGAAAAGAATCTCAAATTTCACAGAGACAAGCCAGTGTGTTTCCAAATAATTTTTTCTTAGATAGGTCCGGCACAGGGACAAAGCTTTAGGAAACCCATAATATGAACCATAAATAGTTCGATTGATAGACTTTGACTTACCCACTCTGCTGGTTCTTGTGCGTTCTATAATTCCAGAGGAACTACCATTGCTACAACCTCTTGCTACATAAAAATACTTTAATTTGAGTCTGCACATTTCATACACCTTGACTTACGACAAATGACTTCCAAGGGATTACCTCCCTTTACATACTTATAAAGGAGCAGGTGACCAGTCTGCACTTTAAAAATCTCCTTCCTCCCCAGTCTCAAAATACAACCAAAATAAATACAGACAAAAAGAATTTTTTTTTCCGCCCCATTGCTTTCCCACTTGTGAACTTCTTTCTTGTACTTCATGGGAAAGGACACAGCTGTTTGAATCAATAAAATCTTGCTACCAGTAAGTCAGCATGTAATCAAGGTTTAAATACCTTAAAATGTAAACAATGCAGCCATTGTGTAGGGTTTAATGTCTTGGAAATTGCTGCACCTTTATTTTTTTCGTTATGTTTTTAATTTCTGGGTACACTGCCTCATTTTAGGTACCTTCAGGTTCTGCAGTCATTGTGATTACTAAGTTTTGGCATTTGTAGATTGCTTTATTACCTACGTGATAGCCATGTAGTTGGTTTTTAAAGTGTTTCCTTCACTTTAGGGTGATTTGATATTTTTCAAGAAGACCTATAATAGAAATATTTTGTCAGCATAACTGCAGCGAGGAAGAGATTTATATTATTAACGAGTAGCCTAAAATAAGAATCACAAACATAACAGCAAAATAATACTGCTCATCAGGGCTTATAATTTATAATGAAGACAGCTGTGACAATATAAGATTTTATGGCTGAGATAAAGATGAGCCTTTGATGGTGCTATGAGCGTGGAGGTTTGAATATCTGAGCCTTTTGCATGGAAAATTGTTGTTTGCTAATTAGATGAACACAGAATGCCAGTGAGCACAGAGTTGAGACGCATGTCAGGCCATATACTAACCTCCATTTTGCATTTATCTGCCATCAGGGTGAGCCCCTGGCAGTGAGGGATGAGAGAAATAGAAGTGACAGCTGGGAACTGATCCTCTGCACAGGGTGTATGCCTTGCCATGCTGTCCAAATAACTTGTCCAGAAACTGCCTTGGTCTCATATTGTGAATTGATCTTCCATCCAGGAATCCACCTCTACCCCAAATCATATGCAGACAGGATTTGGTCAGACCTGAGGGTGTACTGGAAGCAGGGAGAGCTGGGCTGTGACAATTTGCCTCCCTTTTCCTCAACCCAGTGTGTTTCTTTAACCAGCAATCTGTCCAGCACACATTCCCCACAGTCAGTGCCCAGCACTGATGGCGAGAAGAATCCAAAGCTATTGTCCTTTGTTTACATGGAGCAACTATCAAAACTCAGGGGCCTCTTTCTGATGTAATATGGTAATCTTCTAATGAAACCAGCTTTGTTTTCCTTTTGTTCTGACACTACCACCTTTTCTTGGGAAGAGCTGCACTCTTCGCTTTGTTTCAGCTTTCACAAGTTCTTTTTGTCTTGGAAGATTATTTACACTTTGGACAATCTCAAAATGCCAGCTTGCAGAGCAGCTAGCCAGAAGTAGGTGGGACATTACCAACAAGCCTTCAGTGCATGTCTTTTCATTGTGAATGGATGTTTTGCTCTGTGTTTCAGGAAAAGAGCAGAACAAAACATTTTCTGTGTCATCCTTTATTTTACATATTGTCCTGATCTCCTTTAATCAGCCTCCCCTTGTACAAATTGCTGATTCTCTCTAACAACCCCTCAAGGTACATCAAATGTGTTGCACTTCCATGAATATAAGGGTTTTTCCTTTTTTTTTTTTTTTTTGGGGGTAGAACACAACACGTTAGGAAATCTGATGTATTTAAAGATTAGTTATTGTGAGTTTTTCAAATTACATTTATTTGTAATCAATTTGACTGTGTTTAATATTATAGCTGTCAGATCACAATGGAAATAGAAGAAGAACAAAATCAGAAATTTCAGGTGCACATCCATAAAAATGAAAACACCTAAAACATTGTTTGGATGTGAAATTTCATGACCCCAGCTTGCATCAAAGTAAGATCACAAAGTTGTATTAGTCATTTGTAACTCTTACATAGGGTCATAGGGAGCAGGAAGGTTGGTTGTCCTTACACTGAAAAAAGTATAAAAAGATACAAAACTATTGTATAACTTTGTCTCTTTGACAGAACGGTCAGAAAGACATCTACTTGCTCAGAAAGTGAGGTCCCCTGTGGTTACTTGCTGAACTTTGCCACAGGAGCCTTACTCAGATGCATAGTACTGCATAGTCTTAGCATGCCTGCTACGTGTGCTTCAGTGAGTGGAATGGAGAAAATAATCTTGAACACTTTTTTTCAGGGCAAAACTATTTTCTTGCAGTTCACTCAAACAGCTTTAGATGAAGAAGACTAACCATTTTCCCATCTCTCCCTGTTGAGAATTGAACTAATGACGGCACCTAAACCATCACTTACAAGTGGGGCAGCCCAAGTGGAAACTTGTCAAGGACCAGACTTTCCAGCAAACATCTCAAGAGTTAAGGTTCTCTCTGTATCAAGGGCTGAGGTTTGTGATGGCAGCAAAATGTGCCAGCAGCAGAAGTGTTGCAGAGAAGCCATGTTCTCAGAGGGACATTTTGGGTGGCCACCAACAGAAGACAAAGCTTGACAGAGCTCATCTACTGCTCTCATTAATGCCAGAGCAGTGTTTCACTTTAGAAAGAGATGTTTTTCTCCACTGGGTTAATATTCAAATCATTGTCAGCTTAAGGAGCATGGCCTGTTTTACTGACAACAGACACTTATTATGGGCTGGCCAGTGGGGGTAGATAAATGGTGTAAGGTTGAATCAGAAAGAGTGAGTCCACTCCAATCCATGTCAGGCATCTACAGATGAAACAAATTCACACAAATTGTGTCCCATGGAAAGTTTATAGAGTGCAGGATTAATATGATTAATGATCTTTGGTATATAACAACTGGAGCAGATGAAGGTGTGAAATATAGTTGATTGTTAAACTGATCAGATATAAGGAAGTTCAGCCCAAGGTCAAATGTGAGACAAAGAGAAAGAGAATTAAGGACCATTTGATACACTTCAACAAAAGCCATTCTGACTTCTTGAAAGCTAGTTCTGTCAATTAGCAGGTACTATGTATTCATCTCTTTGAAAATATGATGGGAGATTACAATGATAGCCTCGAGTGACTTCAGGAAAGCATATCTTGTGGAGAAGCTGGATGAGTTCAAAGGATAAACAACATTTCTTATGAAAACAAAATTCCATAGTCCTGACTATAGTTGTCCTAACTGATAGAGGAAAAAAGAAAAAAAAAAAAAAAAAAAAAAAAGGAAAGAAGATGTGGGGGGAAAAGGAAATAAAAACCAAAATTTTAAAAATAATGGAAAAAAGAAAAAGGAAACAAAAAATAAAATAAATCACAACAGTAATGTAAGAAAACTTGTCTAGCTTTTCTATCTAGTGCCAAAAATAGGATTTGAGGAAGAAAACACAAGCCTTTGAATATTACATGATAATGCAATAAAATATAATGCAATAAAATATATGCTCCCTCCGAGGCTGAAATGTTCTGCAGATGTTTTTGTTGGGCAAATTTCCACCTGGAAGAATTTTATGTTGTATAAGCAATGAGAGCAACTGAAATTTATATGCAGTTGACATAAATTCCACCTAATTTATTTGGCTAAGTATAGCTGTAAAGCACAGAGAAGCAGCAAATAACAATACACAGATTTTAGGGCCTTGATCTGACCTCCCATCAAAGATGTATCTTGGACTCTCTTAGGCTCAGTGAATAAGGTTGAGCAGCTCTCTGACTAAATGAGTGAAGGAGAAGCCTGTATGTCTGTTTTGTGCACTCCAGGCATCCCTGACAGACATAGACAGGACATGGTTTTACCTCAAAATGTTAAAAATATTCCATATTAGAAAAAACAGGAATTGTGTTTTCAAATTTCAAAAGCTCGTCTCCACAGATTCTTCCTCCTTCATCTTCAGCAAAGAAACTTCAATCATTTGACATTTTCCCTGTTTAAACTTAATGTCATACTAATAATTAGTTTGTGTTTGTCCATGACCTTATATGCTACAATGTGAGAGTACTCTTTTAATGTCAGAATTTTAATCTTTATGGGTCCTTTTGATCACTGACTCACATAAACACAACGAACTCCACATAATACAATAAGTGAAAACCTTTATTTTTGGATCTGAACTGAAATAAACCTCTGAGTCTTCTGAACTGGCAGTGAAAACTCTTTTTCGACATGCACGAGGAGCTGTCCTTATGGCTAAAATATTTCCCAGGCAAAACTGCCATAACTGTTATCTAGTCACAATTAACAGCTTTATTTTCTGTAGGAAAAGTACAGATTCTGTTGGAATTGTTTGATGTGCAAGGATTTGATAACATAGTAAGAAAAAAAAGGATCATGACCTTTAGACTTGTCTTTGTTGGTTGTCAGTGAAATCATGTTCTCCAGTTACTTCTACTTAGGCTCAACAGATGCTGTAACCCCTAAATTTGCGGGTGATAAGTGACACATTTGTCAGTCTATTAAAGGAGAACCAAAGGCAGACAGCTGCAGAATTTGTATGGAAGTGCATGACATTTCCCCTTCCCAGGCCGGTTCTTTGTAGGTGACAGACCGAGGTGTGACTGGGAAAAAGATCAGACATGCATTCTGCACTTATGGGTGCAGACCTGTGACTAGAGCAACAAACTGATTTGAAATTAGGATCTCCAACTCTTTCATAGATGCAAGGGGTGAAAATTATAATTGTTTCATATAATATAGCATTCATGATATATTTTGCAGAATGATGCTGAAATAACCTGTCAATAATAAAGGTTTTTGTGGGAAAAGTGTCTCTTCACAGAGCAGTGAGACATTTTCTTATTCTTTCTGGCTGTAGTGTGGCTATTATAACCATATCCTTTTCCTGAAACTGTGTTCTGTCTTACTTATAAAGGGACTGCTGATGTAGAAAAGCACAGAGAATATCAGTGACAGTGGGAGAGTCTTGGAAATAGCGACCTCTGGGGATACTTCAAAGACACAACATTCATAAAGCACACGTGCGTTTTAGCTCTACACCCAACAGAGGTGAGCAAACACCCCTAGCAATGTTTGCCAGCCCATGACTATGTCCCCATTTGGCCCCTCACCAGAACTTCCAAAAAGACACTAAAAAATTTGTGCAACTAGACTGGATGTGAACTTCTTGAAGCATGTATTTCTTTAATGGAAGAAAGAGTTATCTTTACACTGACAAAAATACAAGCAGCAATAATGAAGAACTGTTAAATACAACGCTTTGAAAAGTTAAGAAAGGGTGAATAGAGAGACCGATAAGGTTACCATATGAGTGATATGAACAATATATTCCAACAGCCCCCCTGCAAAATTTCTATTTCTTGGCACAATGAAACCATCTGCAGATAAATTACATGAAAGCAGTACTACAGAAAGTAATTCCTGTTGTGAAGGGAGATAGAACAAATGACCCCTTCCTTCTATTTCTTGCTTACACAAAGTATATACGTGCTTTTCTCCTGTGTAATTCACATAAACTCAGTACTGAAACTTTCTTCCTTTTGTACAGCGCTTGCAGGTCTGCAGAAGAAAATTGCTACATAAGAGTTCCGTGGTGTGATTTATCAGAGTGAAATTGCTTTTTATGTGGAATTGGTAAATTGTAGGCAGGAGATGGAGGCACTATGGAGGAAACAGAGAATGATGAAATGCTAAAAATTAAATACTCTAAAATAGAAAACTAAAAGTACTTTTAGAAAGAAGAAGCAGGAAAGACTGTCAAAGGAGAGGGCTAGATTCCTAGAATCACCTCTGAGGTTTTTTTGCTTGTTTATTAACAGAAATTTGTCTATATATTTTGTTATGCAGAGGGGATTACAATTTGTCAGAAAAAAATGAAGCCCCACATTTCCATTCTATAACTTGAATATCAGGTTTACTTAATTTTCCCATTCTCTATTGTTGTAGCCCAAATCGCTTGCCTAAAGTAAAACTAGCTTGTAATTTTGTAATGCTTTCCTGAGGAGGTACAGGCCTTTTGGGTGCTGCTGTTCCTGTGCACAGCCTGGTGATATTTCTCTGGTGTCCAGAGCCACGTTGACAGCAGCGACTCTGGAGGCCAGCTGCAGGAGACATCGTCCTTGCCATGGCAGCAGCAGCTCCGTGGGTCCCAAGTTCAGGGTCAGGGGGTCTCGGCCACACAGCACAGTGGCCTGGGCAGCCACGAGGCCGTGGGCTGGCCACCATCCCTGCCTCTGCCCCCTGTACCTCGCCAGCCACAGCCAGTGGCCGTGCTGCAGCAGGGCCTGCTCGGCCTCCTTGTCCCTCCTTGTCCCAAGCCCAACCAGCCTGGGCACCTCGGGGGTGTCCCCACCGTCCTGCTGAGGCCAGGCCTCGAGGCCTTCTGCTGCAGGCCCCAGAGACGCGTCGGGGAAGCGCCAGAGCAGCCGGGTGGCAGGAAGAAGGTGGCAGGCTGGGGGCTGCTCATGGCCTCTGCCTCCCAATTCCTCAGGGCTTCCCACCAAGCCATCCACACAAGCCCTCCTGTCCCATCACAGCCTCCCGCCACCCACCACCACACGCATCCCCCTCACGCCTCAGTCTGATCAAATGGTGGCTAGTGCCCCCCTGCAGTGGCAGGTGTGGTGCAGCTGAAGCAGTGCTCCTGTATAAGTGTGCAGCTTTCTTCCAAAAGTCCAGGATGATTTAGAAAAGTCTGGCTTCTCCTCTGGAATCCAGTGGAAAGAAGGGTAACTTGCTGTCCAACAGCTCAGTTTTTAAATAGGTAGGAAAGGCTTGGTTCTTTCCCTTGGCTGGAGCATCTCCCAGTGGGATGATGTAATTTTATCAGTCATACACTGGGCCTTAATGGCCCAGCAGCAGATGATATCTTCCTGGAGGGAGGATGGGTTGTGGAAAAGATAAAAATCATTGCCCCATCTTGTCTTAAAGATGGCCCATTAGCAGATAACGTGTGCCATGGAGATAAGGAATCACTACCCCACCCAGTTTTAACAGATGGTGATATAATAACATTTCTGGCCACATCAACCCAACACAACCCCGAAGGTATTTGGGCACTGGAACAGGCTCCCCAGGGAAGTGGTCAAAGCACCAAGCCTGACAGAATTTAAGTGGTGTTTGAACATTCTCAGACACATATTGTAATTATTGGATTGTCTTGTGCAGGACCAGCAGTCCTGCACTCAATGATCCTAATGGGTCCCTTCCAGCCCAGGATATTGGGTGATTCCGTAGTAGCTGAATTCCACAATGTTCTGTTTGAGGACACTAGTGCTAAAACCAGTAATGGAAATAACATGCTAAGTATTTCCTTAACCATAAGGAATTGTATAAGACCTAGAGAATGTTATTTGTTCTCATTTAAGCAGTCCCTTAATAGAAGGAAAAAATAAATCGTTAGGAGAAGAAGCAGTCTGAATGCATACTCTGATATGGTTTATCTTTTTGATTCATAGAGCATTTCTGACTGTGTAGAAAGGCAGAATTGGAAACTGAATTACCCTGAACTGCCAAAAAAGATGTGAAATACTTAATCTACACTTCAGCAGCCTACTGTCAGGTTCTTGGTAACAAACAATGTAATTCCCTAGCTATGATTTTCTTCTTGAGGGAGTAAAGTGCAACCACTGAGAATCTATGTGTATATATTCTTCAACTTTAAGAAAGGAGTAATATCTTCTCTACTGTTTATAGAGTGTGATGAAGGACAGTTGAACTAAAATAGGCAGATGTTTAAGAACCCAAGGTCCAAAATGCATTTGTTTTTGAAAAAATGAGTCGGAAAATCTCCATTCTTTAAAAATAACAAACAAACAAAATTTCTGCTTTTTGTAAAGAACAATTATTTTTGTTTAGCTAAACATAAATAACTTGATACTACTTCAAGAGCCTGAAAACGAAACATACACAGCTCTGATCTTCATGAGAAAGAGAAGGTCTAAGTTGTGTATCAGAAATAAACACAGCACATTCCCTTGCTTGGAGCCACACCCCTGCTTTTAATATATACACAAGTAAAAATACATTGAACATTGTTGGGGGTTGGGTTTATTTTGTTCCAGTTTAAAGAATTTTTTCCCATTATCATGCTAACGGAGCCTGCTGGGCTACACCCAGGATCTCTTTGACGACTCTAGACAAAGGGGAGGTGGGAGCAGGCTTCCAGGAGGGACTACTCGTGTTTCCAGCGAGTTTGGTGGAGGGCCCCCCCGTCTGCACCACACATGGTGCGAGCGCAGGAGAGCCAGACCCTCTGCATCTCCCCCTCTCCAGGCTCCTACACCTGAGGACTCAGCAAATCGCTGGGACACAAACGGTGAGCAAGGAGCCTGCTCCCACCCTGCTCCCACCTGAGACACAGAACGGCCCCTCCCGCTCCTGTCTGCTCTCCGCAGCTGTGCGGGCTCTGTCCCGTCTGCACCACCGGGACCGAGTGCAGACAGAGTGTGCCTGCGCCTAAAGAAAGGACTGGAACTGAGTTATCTGTTCTGTTTTGATGGTAATTTTGATAATTTGCTGTTGCTTCTGCTTGTACGGTTAAATATATAGTAGTAAAAGAACGGTTACTCCTACCCCCTTATCTCTATCTTACAGTCCTTGATTCAAACAATTATAATACTTGGAGGGAATGGAATTAAATTCTATATTTCAAAGAGAAGTTTCTGCCTTTAGTGGCAGACACCTGTCCTTCAAACCAGGACAAATATTAAATACAAAATTAAATACATAATAAATTAAATATTAAATACAAGTACAAATATTAAATACAAATTTCAAGTCCTCCCAGTAAGCTTTATCCCCTTTCTTTTCATCCTATTGCTCTTGCTAGCCTGGGAACTTGCAAAACTTTTAGTCAGCCATAGCCACAATTTGTCTTTTGATTCACATTTAAGTAATTTTCACTCTTCATACAGCCTCTTCAGAGATACCAGCCAGTAGGAACTCACCTATTCTGAGTAAGAACATTCTAAATTATTTTACTGCTGTACAAGACAAGAAAATAAAATTCATCCCCTAGCTCTCTGCTCTTACAGAATGTGAAGCCACATATTTGATAGAGAGCGTAGGGAGAGACAGTACTGTTCCCTTTAGTACTAAAGCGTTGCAAAGTTTCTTGGAATCTTGGCTTTAGCTTCCCCACTGTCATATATTATTTTATCATACTGTATCTCTCTGTCTTCATATTTAGGTAAGGACCATTTGGAGGAACTTAGATGCCATCATGAAATATTGTGAAATGGTTTTTATTTGCATAATACCAGTGCAAATGGTCATGGTTTCCAAGGTGCAGTATTTTCCCTGTATCAGGCTTTTCCTGTGATGGCTTCTTGGTGCCTGCAAGATCAGACATGATTTCAAAGTGGTGGAGAATAGGGAGGTAGTGATGTCATGATGAGTGCATTAACACAAGTCTGCATTTTCACATGCTGTGTAGAAGTACTGTAAGGTTTAGAATGAATCCCACAGTATCTTTTTCTGTATCTTATGTATCTTGGTATGCTTCCATAAGTTCCACTATATGTCATAGTGTCCTGCAATGCAACACCTGCAAACGTTAGTGCATTAAAGAGTCAAATTCTCATTTTCAGGAAAATGAAAAGAAGATCAGGCTGGTATTTTCTGGGTGATGTGTTTCCACTCTTAAATTACAACTTTCCATAGAGTGAACGAAAGAACAGGAACAGAGAGACTGTAGTTGGTGAGGGGAAGGGCAGGTAAGAACCTGACTGTGAGTGAGCTTCTCTCCATGCAGGTGAAGAGGATCCACCACCAGATCCGTCAGAGGACTCCATCTGCAGGAATTTAATTGTGACTTTAGCCTGCTTAGGAATGCAGCTCATTTAATACATGACCAATTAAATGCTGGGAGAATCAGTGCTGGAAGAATGGAGACATGAAATATGGTGCAGCAGTGACAGTGGGATACTTGCAAGTAAAGAGCTATAGAAATATTTTATCTTGAGAGGCAGGAAATATCTAACCACCATTTTATTTCTCAACATCGTGTAGAAAGTTTCCAAATAGAAAGCAGATGCACTCCCTATTACAGTGTGAGTGAAATCTGAACTTCATTCAGTTGAAAGAACAGGGTCAAAAGGTTATAGAACAGGGTTACTTTCCAAGAGCTGATCTCTTTCAAAAACTTCTAGGGTGCAGTTTTTACGTTGCAGTTTTCTCAGCCTATTTACCTGCCTGAGCTTTTGTATATATAGCCAAGTGAAAAAAACAACACTGAAAACAATGGCATCATGACTTTATATATTTCTGAGAAAAGTATTTAATCTCTTTTCAGAGCTTTTCTACTGACCCAAGCACAGACATCCCTAATTTACATTGTTGTAATTCCCCAGCGAAGGTGGTTGTCAGATACATTTTTTCTGGTATTGATGACTATTCCTCCCTTACAAGGTGGGGAGAAGGACTTGGGCAATTTGGAGGGAATGTGGGCTTTTAATCTTATCAGGGGGAGTAACACTTTTGTGATAATTAGCATTTTATTCAGTACAATGTTCCTGTGGAGCAAGGCAGATGCTAAACTGTTATTTATCTTTGATTAGCATCCATGATAGAATTGAAAAAGAAAAAGCAAAACCTCTTCTGTTATTTTGTTATATATCTAATTAGACATTAAGACTACCACGGCACTTTAATGAAAGGATATATTAAGATGAAGTTTTGGAATTGCAGTAGTAACAACATTTGTTCTGTGTGGTAAACAGAAGCCTTTTGGCAGCAGGATGCTTTAGTTTTGAAAACTGCCAAAAATTGTTTGTTTATGTACAGAACTACAGCTACTCACTGTGCCTGTGAGTCATATGGAAGGGGGACCAGGGTAAACACTGAGCTGTAGTAAAAAGGTAGGTGTGCAGGAAACATGCATTATTATGCTGGCAAGCTAAGCCGCCTGTCATTAAGAGGGAAAAAAGAGAATGTGGGGGAGAAGAGTTGAAGTCAAGCCTGGATATTCTAATGTAATTTGGAAAGGACTGCAGAGTAGTCTAAATGGTAATGGTTTTTGACAGTTTGATATGTATTTATAGCTGTTGCCAGCCCTCCCTGAATATTATGTAGAACTATCTGGGATTTTCTGAGTTTATCACCACATGCATGCAGGATTAACAGCCTGATGAAGTCAAAAAGAATTACTCAGCCAACCCAATCCCTATACTTGTATAGTGCCCTTCATACAAGGTCCCAGAGCACTGCACAAGAAATACCATAACTGCCAGAAGGGATGGTGAAATAAAAATTCACCATCTAGGCCTGAAATCCACCATGGACCTGGGCTACATATTATCTCCTAATAAGAGCTTCCAAAGAGCCAGTGCCCAGCAGAGCAGAGAATGAGCATCACTCATGATGCTTCCTGTTGTTAGCACTAAGGACATGGAAGACTTTTTTGTGCTCAGCATGTTCACAGTGGAAATATGCAGATCGATAAAAATTTCCTAAGGCAGCTAGAAGCTAGGTGAAGGGAACTCCAATTAAAAGTAGATTCAGAATACACAGGATTTTCTTTGCCACAAAACCAGTGGTCTGTTCTACCTGCAGCTTTCCTCTGGTTTTGTCTAGCCACTTTTTCCCACTTAAGTGTTCCTAAAAATTTTATCTTCAAACTTTGTCGTAGCATCCACTATGCAGACACAGGAGGTTTTCCTGATTTTGCTTGTCTCAGTCTATATTGAGCTGTGCTTCGTCAAAAGATTTGCTAGCCCTTTGCACCTAATTTCTTCAAACACACAAAAAAAAATGTCCAAATAACAATGAAACAAATAAATTTGAGCCAAATTAAAGGCTCATCACTCACAAAAGAGCAGTGGAGATCCTACCTGCATTCCCTATCATGGACTGGTGGGGGAGTCTTGTATCCCGCTCTAGTCTGCTATCAGAGTTCATCTTTAGAAGGAGATTCTAATATAGTTGACCATAAATTGCTAATTATTATAGGAATGGTTGAGGACTGCTGACATTAGAGCCTAACTGAAAACCAATAGCTTCTTTCTGTATTTTTCAGCACTTTAGCTCATTGACTTGCTATTGATCAGGATCCTTCTGGGCAGATGTTGGCTGTACATGGAACTAGATAAAGCTCTAGGCTGCCTGAGATAAAGAGGAGTAGTCTTTAAGAAATAGTGTTGAGCACTCTGTGATTTGGGGAAGAATGTCTCGGAGATCACCCAGAAGGTAAATGAACTCATAAAAGTGGATTAAGTGTATACTTGACCTAATGTTTGGAGCTTTTCCAGGCACATGGATCTGAGGGTGGGTATGCAAAGTCTAAGGTGTTTGCCGTGGGTTTTGCAGAATGGAGTAAATGTGATCTTACTCTTTAATCAGAGTATGTGTTTTGCAGAAGACCTCTGGGGATTACAACCTCTTTACTAGAAAATCATGTTAGGGAAATTAATGTTCATCACTATCAATCCTGCCAAAGCAGTTTGTCTTCAGCTTTTGAACTTCTAGCGTAGACCAAGCTTTTTGTGTTGTTTTGTTTTGTTTTATTTTTTGTTTTTGTTTTTTTCCCTTGTCTTGTTTTGTTTTTTTGGTTTTTTTTTTGTTTTTTTAGGTCAGTTATAGAGAATATAACAAAATGATGCAATGTATGCAATGCATATATTGTGGGATAAAATACAGATGTCACTGCAGCTTCAGTGCTTGAGAAAAGGTACCAATGGCAGCACTCTTGCTGACACAAGATTTTTTCCTTGTGTGCTAGTAATTATTATGATTACTGCATTTTTCGGTGAAAGGTGTCTGATCACCTCCTGTAAAATAAATCCATTTTTTATACATGCAGGTTTTGACATATTCTTTGAAGACAGTTAAGTAAATGTTTTCCTTGAAAATGGTTGTTAACTGCTTTCAATAAAGATTTCCCTTTTAGCTATGCTTTAATTATTGTAATAATGAACCAACATCATAAGCATCTTTACTTACAAGAAGTTCAAGAGCGACCTTTCTCCAGGTTGCCAGGTAATGATATTTTGAGTTGCAGCAGGTGAAAAGACATATGAAGCTGGACATTGAGAAATTTTCTGTAAAATGAAATAATAAGAGGGAAAAAAAAAAATCATTCAGCATAATGAAAATGTTAAATTTAAATAATATTGGTTAATTGTCTTCTGATTATTTGCAACTTAATAAGGCCACCTGAAACAAAAAAGTTCAAAACATCCTGTTCAAATCTTATTTAATCACTTAGTAATTTTCTTGCAAAAGAGAATGGTGTTACAATCCTCAGCAAGAGGATTTGCTTTTTTCGAAGTCCTGTTTTTGATAGAAAAATATTGGTTAGATACTGATGAGATTGTCAGCTGTGTCGATAGGAGGAAACAGGATTGTATTTCAGTTGCAGTTTATTTTTTAAAGTTTTTAATACCTAAAGAACTTTCAGGAGAACTTTCTTCAGTAACAATTCTTTTTCCTTATTGTCACAATTTTGGCCCAGAGAAAAACTAAGAAATACTCATCTTCCATTTCTTTTTTCTCCCCTGTTTTTCAGGGAGACATTTGTTGGAATTGTTCCCATAGTTATGCTAGAGTGAGCAAGGATAACTAGGTGGCTTTTGTGCTTCAAGAAGGATGATCTGGGGCTGAGCTGTTCTTCAGTGCCTGTGTGAAAATGCCAGCCCATGAGAAAACTTGTCTCATACTGATGAGCTTCAGTATCATGATCCTTATTGCTGATATAAGTGTGAGGTTTTCCACCCACAATGTAGTTTGTGCAAGTACTGAACAGTAGAAATTATTAGGGAGCCTTCATTTTTTATCAAAGTATTCATACACAAACACACACTGAAATACATGAGCACAAAAAACACAAACACACATGCATACACACGCACACACAGTTCTCCAGTTACTCATGAGAAAGAAAAACTTATTATCCTCAATTTTATGAGGCCAGCAACAGGGTTACCAGGCTAATAAAGGAAGCATGAATTATTCATCAGTCTTCATGTCATATGGTTCTTTTAAATTACAGCTGAAGAAATGGCAAAACTGTGAGCTTCTACCTTTCTTATAAATCCAATTTAATTGCAAAGGGACAATAATGTTTCTCCCCCTCTTTTAACCATTTGCTATTTTAATGAAACTAGAGGTAGCAGCTTAGATAGATTTCCATAATATACATATATAATACACAGCTAATGAGATACAAGGTACATTAATAATTTACAAGTCTGAAGTGTGCTGGACCCTCATGAAAAGACCTTCTACAAAGAATATCATCACAGAAAAGTGAACACATATTTCTCCAACACCTTATTTAACAAAAACATTGGCTGCATTTATGAATTCAGTGTTTAAGCAGATGAATTTTGTAAATATTCTGGAGTGTAGTTAGCAGAGCCAAGGATACACATTTTAATACTTCTACAAAATTAATTTTATTCAGTCCTAGAATAGGGAGATAGAAAAATAATGTTTAGTTGTGTGAGATTGTATTGCAATGGAAGCATTTGAAACTGTCTGTTGTCACACTCTGATTCACACACTTTAACTTTCTCTCTCAGGATATGTGTTTTCTTACATTTTTTTTGGAAATGTTTACATAATTGCATAACAGGCTGCGTAAAAGACCCTTATACCACTATATACTAAATTTTTAATGATATTTCTACCCTTTTTGCCACTCAGGAAATGGATAGATAGGCAAGGCCAAGTTGAAAAAGAAAATTAATGTGGCAAATTTCAAATGAGATAACCAGGTCTTTCATAACAGCATAAAAAACTCGTAATTGTTTATGCAACAGAAATGATGATGAAAAGAATCCAAAAAAAGAAATACTCTGTTTTGTTCTATTTTTAATTCTGAAAGTTCATAATAAGGTCTTTTATTTATGCTATCAATTTTTCTTTTTAATTGGAGACATGAAAATAGTCTTCACAACAATATGTGTTGAGGAGAACTGTACAAGAAAAAAAAAAAACAAAGCAGAAAAATATTCCTCCTATGTGTTATTGTCTATGGTGAAGTTCCATATTTGAACAGAAAACATGAACATATTCAAAGGTGTGCCTAAACCCACCCTTTACCCAGACCACAGAGATATTGAGGGTGTCCAGACTCTTACAGGGATGAGCTTTTTGTATATCTCAGTACAACCAGTCAAATTCAGTCATTCTGGGGACCCTGGAATGACAGCATAAGTATATTCTTTAGTGGCTCCTGTGCTGGGTTTATTGCTATGTTTGTTAGGCTTCCTTCCTTACGCTTTAAAGCTCTGGAATAGCTTATGGAATAGTCTCTTCATAAAGAAGAACCAAGTGGCATGTTCTTCTTGAATTAGTCTACTGTAACTCCACATCTAGCACATCATAAAATACTCTTCAGAACTAGTAATATAACTGATAAAACATACACATTTTGCCTGTTCTTCCATTTTTACATTGTTCTCCCAACCAAGCTCCCAACCATAAAAAATTTTGTAGCCATGTCTGAAATGACAAAAATATAATCATTTCATAAATGTAGCTTAATGTAAAAAAATAATGTGCTGTGCTGACTAGAATTGATGGGAATTATATCAACTTTTATGCTGGCCCTGATGCTCATGCTGGGTACCTTCAGAAAGAGTTGAAGTTTTCAGCAGACACAGTACCACAGGGATGTGAGGTATGAATGAATGGAAGGTATTAATCTTCAAAAAATCCTCTGAGATATCAAAACACTTCAAGCCCAAGAGATAATGTCAATATACCCATATAATTAGTGCTTCTGCAGTGATTTGCTGACCTCTAAACAGCAAACTTCAGTCAGGACAAATTCATTAACAAAAAGCACATAACTGTCAATGGAAGTCACTGGTTTAAAATATACAGAAGGAAAACTGCATTTTTGTAGCTTCCAATCTCTGCAGTACTCTAGTCCAAAATTATCACCAGAAGAACAAACTAATGAGTGGGGTGTCACCCCACCTTACCCATCAAGAACCAGATTGTGAGTCGACTTCAAGCTGCCAAGTTTGTACCTGCAGACAACTTAAGAAGTAAAAAGATCTCAGCTTGATCTTTCAAATCCCCAGCTGAGTTTGCTGTCTAACAGCAGGAAAATGCATCTTTGAGCTCTTAAACTGAGCAAATTAAATATGAAAGAACATTGAAATAGAACAAATAGGGAAGCTGTCATACATAATAATCTTTAGGGAGTTGTTTTTGTGATTATTACTGAAGTCAAGGCTGAAAATACCATAAAAGTAACACTGTTTAGTTTTATGATTTTTTTGAAAATACATGCCTCTAGAAAATTGTAAGCATGGCATTGGGTGTCCCTATTAAACTGTCTTTATCTCAATCCATGAGGGTTTTTTTAGCTTTTACCCTTCTGTTTTTCTCCCCAGTCCCAGCTTGTTTAATTGCTGGCTGCAATTAAACCATGACAAACCTTTGAAAATCTGCAGGGAAGTGTGAAAAAACAGCACCAATACCTCAGGGAAAGCAGCCCATGCTGAAATAGACCATATTAGTGGTCTGGCAACTGAATTGCTGCTGCATGGAACTGAGAATTAATAGTGGCATCATAAGTGGTATTTTGCTCTTATTTTGGCCTGACACATTTGGGTGTTTTTCCAAATATGTCCTCAGCAGAGGGGAGCAACCAAAAAGCACTTTTTCCTTCACTTTGCATCCCCTTACCTCAAGACCCGACACCATAACAGTCCATGTGACACCTCAGCAGAGTACAGTGCTTTTGTGGTGTTGTGGACACTGCTGCTCTCACAGGAAAATTTGTTTTGGAAAAATAAACTAATTCTGGTGTTACCTGGATGTGCCTGCACAGAGTAAGTGTATCTGCACAAATTTTAATCTAGCAGTGGTAGTATTAATAGATGCAAAATAGCAAGGGCTTTCACAGAACTCAGAAACTACAGTATTTTGACATATTTAGGGGTCTTTGGAAATTCTATAAGCATGAAATTGGCACAAAATCCTGTGTTGGTGTTTTCATTTCTTTTGTTATCTCATTTCATCTGTCTAGGGTGTCTAGGCTTATGCTTACTACAATTTTCCCTTCACTTTGCTGTGAAGTGCATGAGACAATCAATCTGCTTTACATAATGTACTTAACTCCCCTCTGCAGACTACATCTGGAGGACCAGTGCCAAACACAAACGCCAAAATGGGAAAATGGCAAATGGCATTTGTTGCAGTTCTTTGGTACATACCCCTCAATCCCAAAACCTTGATCATTAGACACCTATTAATAGCCACCAGACTGCTCTGAAAATATATCTGAACTGACTTTTAATCAACATAGCCAGCTCTGCTTAGTGTGGTTTGTGTGGCAAGTGGAGTACAGACAGCCTTTCTTTCAACATTTAATAGTTGAATTCCTCCTTAAAAGGGGCACAAAAGAGAAATCTCTGTAGAGTTTATGATGCTGGTTTTGGGAAGGAAAGACTTGTCTTTTGAGAAAGTGCAGAAAATTGCAAGGGAAATTAATAAAAATTGACTTTGAGAGTACATCAATCTTTTCAAAAAAAGTTTTCAGTAAAATAATAGCTCCTTTCTAAACAAGTGATTCAAACTGTTATTTCACTAGACACTGGAAATTATTAAAAGATCAAAATTCCTGTCTTGCTCTCCACTGCTGCCATATTATTCCTTTTCTTCTCCCTTCCCCTGAATATGTGTTTATAGACTTCTCATACCATTCTAAACTGAAGGACCTAATGCACTGTTTGCCATTTATCTTTGAGGTAAATTATCAAGTGAAGTATTACACAGTTGTTTGGGAAAAGATATCTTTGATCACTCAGAAATCTTGAGATATTTTTGTCAAAACAGCTGAAGAACATCTGTAATGGGGAAAAAGCACACGCTAACTTAGAAGGTATCTCAAATCTGGTTCTGGGCTTGTTTGTTTACTAGGCAAGCACTTAGAGAAGTAAGTAAAAGTAGTTTGGGTTTCACCTTCCCCAAAGATGTCTGCTTCACACACACAGCTCTGCCTGTGTCAAAACTCTGCGGGAAATTGTGGTCTGATGTGGTGGCTAGGTCTGGTTTGGCAGGAGGTTGGACTAAAGACTGCCAGAGATTACCTCCAGAGTGGATTATTTTATTCACTCATTTCACACTGTGAAAGTGTGACAGTGGGAAATTTTACAATAAACTCCCTCCAAAAAGTATAAGAAATATGGCAGATGATGTCTCTAAATTCTCCTGCCTTTTCCTCAAAAGTTCCCTCTCCTGGTACTTCCCATTACCATTGTGGCCTCCCAGTTTTCCTTCATACCTGCACTAATGAACTCTTTCTCCTCTTCACCCTTTATCAGCAAAAACAAAAACAGGTGAATCCAGAAGACACTTATATAGATTAGGTCTAGAGATTTTATGGCTATAAAATTATTAATTTGTTTGTCTGGAAAGTTAAATGTTTCTTTTAAAGTGGTGTAAATATACTAATTTGCTTTCATACTAGGCTATTTTTTTCCCAGGCATTTGTGCTATTTTCCGCATACCTGCTAAATTTAACATCATTTGTGTTAGTCTCATTACTAACACAAAGCCATTATCTCACTCCATAGCAGCATTGGTTGTCCCTTCTGACATTGGGAGGAAGCAGCTTTGCTCTGTTTCCGTGCAATGTGTGTGCAGGTGGGAGTGAGCAGGATAGCATATTTTCTCATTTCTTCTGCAAAGTGCATGCTGGTGATGCTGTCTTACCTTGAATTTTGCCTCAGTGGAGTATTTGCCTGCAGAGGTCTGCATCTGTGCTCAGTCTGGGCTAGGAGCTCTGTGCAATCTGCCAGGGGATCTGGAGGAAAGGAAACCTCTTCAGCTGAGTAAGCTACCTGTATATTTTGCTGGCAGAGGATGGTGAAAAGTTGCCATATGTATTCTACTTTTGTGTGTGAGATGCCAGAGGAAGAAATCTGATTACAGTGCCTTACTCTCACAGGGGTCCCCTCTCTCCTATTTTCCATTGTTTCTCTGATACACTTCTTGCTCCTTTATACCTCCCCCCTGCCAGAATGAAGAGTAAGACTAGAATTGTCCCTCCAAAGGTTTCTATGGCTTTTCAGTCTGCCCACAGACCCCAAAAATGCACAGAGGTGACCTAGTCCTGCAATGTGTGTTGTGAATCCCACATCCTACACCAAAGAGGACTTTGCTTTGAGGAGCCCCCAGACAGAGTGAAAACCAAGTTTCTAGCCCACATCTAGCAATCACATTTTTTGTCTTTTGATCCTCTCCTTTTGAATCACAGGAGTGACTCCTCAGAGCCATTAGACCTCAGGCAACAGGCAGCCCTTTACTAGAAGATTCCCTGCCCCTGTCTTCTCAAACCCACCTTCTGCCCATCTTATTCACCTTACTTGCAGCATTTTATCTCATCCCCGAGAGCTGGAACATTGCATCCTTTCTGACCACTACAACCAGTTTTCCTTGTGTTCCACATTAGTTTCAGGTGACCAAATATCTGCTTGTTTGCTTGAAACTTAACCACTGTGAATGTATTGTTTGCAAAGTTGGTATTTGTGAAGTTGGTGTGGGACAAGTGGTAAATTCTTTGTTATACACACTTGCTATACAACATATAATGTTTTTATTATATTATCTTATATTTTTTAATTATGTAAATACACTTACCACCAATTTTATCACTATCCTTATCCTTTAGAGGTAATTTTAGAACCTTAACGATTCACCTCTTTGGGTAACTCCTCTGATCTGTTTGGAAAATAGTTGTGGTCAGGTATTACTGCCATCCTGTAGCAGATGCACAGCTATTTTGAAAAAAAGGTGCTGTGAAACTTCAGGGTGAGCATTTGCAGCATCAGAAAAGTATGAAATTTTCTGGGTATTGTGATCCCAACACCATTACTGGTATCACTGGCAACCTTCTACCATTGCCATTAGGAGTACATGCAAAATTTGAATGGAGAAGGGAGAATGAAAAAAAGTGAATACGTTGAAGAGCTGGGCAAAACTCCATCCTCAATAGCCTTGGCCTTCAGCCACAAAATATTACATTTGTAATGTAAATGAGCTTGAAAGACCATGTGTTCTCTTTGTCACTGTGGGAGGACATCAGTCTGTCATCTCCCATCAGCACAGAAAGCTTATCTGCTCTCTCCGTCCACTGGTGGTGTGGATGAGATAACCCCAGCGTGGACAGATGCCCAACAGCTGGGGGTCATCTCTGGCTCTAAGACCCCCAGCTGAGACATAAACAACTTTGCTTTGAGAATAGATGCAGACAGAGGAATCACTGACTGAGAGACATTGCTTTTTACAGCTATAAAAGCCACACAACATTTCCATGGAAACAGAAGCCTCCTACACGCTCCCTGGAAATGTGCAGGGCTTCTCCCACAGAGTTTGGACACATCTCCGTGGATACTTTTCCAGAAACTGAGGAAGGTTCCTATGTATGCCCCTTCATAAAGTGGGTGGTAAGATGCATTGAATCCTACTCTATACATTTCTTCACTATCTGTAATACAGGTACCTCACTCTCGTGATGTGCTTGTATTGTTTATCTACTAATAGTATTTCCTTGCTTATCCTGTGTAGTAAGTAAATCTGTTAAAGTCTTATGTCTGTTTAATTTATGTCTATCAAATAAATAATTCATTTTGTAATAGACCTAATTGACCATTATTAGGAACTTGAAATGAGAGTGGGCTTTGGGGTGCTGGCCACCTCAGTAAAAGTACTGTCCACTGCCAAAGGCCTGGGCAAAGACAGAACCTTGTTTAAAACTCCTCTCTTCATTTGTAACAGTCATGAGGCCACTCTGCAGTCAAATTCCACCTATTCTTTTCTTGTTTGCTTCTTTGGGAGTAGCAATTACTGGGAGTAAGGAGTAGTTTGGAATAGGCACTGATACTTCTCAAGCTTGCAAACAAGAAATCATGCTTATGTTTATTGCTAGCTGGCCCAGAGAGGAGATACTTGGAGGGAAGGCACTGAAAAAGAAGGAAAATTTTATTTCTGAAAGAACTGTTGATTCTTTTTAGAATGGTGAACAATAAAAAGATACATCAAAGTACTTGTTGAAAAATAACCAGCTGCATCCAAAATGGAAATAGAAATCAGATATTCACATACTGCATATAGATTTCTCAAACCAATATATCCTATTCAACACATTTTATAAATTGACAGGCAAAAAAGATTCCAGTTTTAATGGATTCCTCAGGGTATTGATGAACATTATCAGTCAAATCTAAATAGGCAAGAGAATACTTATGATATTAAAATGGAAAAAATGGCAGATTTTTCTTCCTTTCTACTGAGCTTCACTAGACAAAGAATGACAAATGACCTCTCACCACTGCAAACATCCGCAGAAAGAAAATGTTAAGAGCTGGGTGTATGATGGAGATCATGAGATTTTAAGTAGGTACTTGACTTTATTTGCAAATTCCTGCTTGCTGTAATTGAGAGCTGGGGTTGAGCAGCATCTCAGGGGGTCATTTAATCTGCTTCAGGACTTTTCTACCTTCTCTGTGTCTTTCATGACAGGGACTCATAAGGACCCAAGTTACAACAACTCTGCAAGTATTTAGGCAGTCAGCTGCAGCCCTCTTTTGGCCTTAACTTTCAAAAGTAGTTGCAATACTCTTACATACTTTCTCATCTAAAGTGTTCTTATATTTAATCTGAATGGAGATTCCTTTGAATTCCTCTTGCCTTTTGCCCTTTGCACTGTAGCTATGAAAGAGTCACACTTCCTTTTCCCAAAAGCCTCTACTAAAGACTAGGCAGAACATTTCTCAATAAGCAAAACTGTTGAGAAGGTCAGCATTTTCTAATTTCATTCATGAAAGAGCACACAAAAAATTCAGCAGACACATAACAATGCATAAAATTCCATTCATGTTCACACAACTATTTAATTCTTGATACACTGAACATTTAGGAACATGGAATATGTTCCATGTGAAACATCAAAATTTTTATAACATCACAAAATAGTTAAGAGGTTGCAAATGAAATATTTAGATGTCCTAATGGATCTCTGTGGTTCAGTGTCAACATTAAAAGGTAATTTCAACAGGTATTTGGCCAGAAACAGGCAGAATAGTTATTTCTTCCTCCTTCTCTATATCGTAATTAAAAAAACCAGAATTTTTTACTGACTTTTTACTGTTATTTATTAGTAGCTGCAAATAGTTGGACTAATAGCCTCCTCAAAATTCACAATTATTGTGTTTTATATATTTAAATAAAGTAATTGTCAGTTGAGTCTTGGAACAGGCCCAAAAGGAAGACTCAACAATTTAACTTTTCTTTTTCTTAATTTCAATTTTCTTCCATGATTTTCTCTTATTTTTTTTTTTATTGTTGCTGAGAAAAAATACAGAAACTGAAAAAAAAAAAATATAAGAAGATATATATAGATATAGATATAGATATAGATATAGATATAGATATAGATATAGATATAGATATAGATATAGATATAGATATAGATATAGATATAGATAGATATAGATATAGATATAGATATAGATATAGATATAGATATAGATATAGATATAGATATAGATATAGATATAGATATATAAAGGAAATACAGAAATTTAATTTTATGCTGTGATGTTTTCAACATATTGGACAAAATATCTGTGAGTCCATCTTTATAGGAAGAAAATTTTTCACATCTCAGCTTCAATTTAAATGAGACCATTATACTCACATCTGCTACTTATAAAAATTTTTATCCACAATGTATTATTAGATAAAAAATAAACATTTCTGCTTAAGAATTAAGAGTTTTAAAGAGATCAGCAAGTGGACAGGGGAGAAAGACAATAACTGGTCGAATATAAATTGTCTTGATTCATTGCATATTATGGCAGAAAAAGTAGACTTTTGGGAAAGACAGGGAAACTGGACAAGAATTATGCTAGTGAGTAAAGGAAGTTATAGCCAGGAGGAAAAAATTCACTGTGTGGAAAAAAAAAAAAAAATTTACTTTCACAGGCTGTTGGAATGAATACTTTACCTTCAAAATTTCCAAGTTCTGGTTTTGCTAAAGCAGTCTATACTGTACAAAAACTAGATCCCAGCACAAGATTTAAAATGTTTGGCTTTGTAAAAAATCTGTAATTACTTTCAATTTTTCTTTCACAGTCTATCACTGTTACTCTGGTTTCCAAGATCACATAGGCAATCTTAGTTATATGAGAACGACAAACCTGTGTATGTTGTGAAATTGTCTGTTACGAAATGATCAATATTATAAGGAAAACAGAAAAGCAATCAACTGTGCATGAAAATGCAACCTTGGAAAGCTTTTTGTGCATATATTTTTTTCTGGTGGGCCTAAAACCTCTTCAGATAGTTAGAGGTCACAGAAGTGGGTGATTTGCTAAAAGGAATTGTGTCACATATATTTGGTGTACGATTCAAACCATACACCTTCTAATTTAAATTTTGAAAACTTTCATAACTTTGGGGGCTGAAAAGACCATCTTCAGAAATACGTGGCTCAATCCAGAGACAAATTGTTTTTAATATATGTGATCTGAAAGTATGAGCGTTTTCTCGCTCCAACAACTTGATTAAATTCATAAAAACAAAACACATAGAACTATAAAGAGGTCTTGCAGAAGCACATAATGTTACTATTAAAAATGTATTCATAACATTATTTATGTTATGCTGTGTTAGTTGTCTTTGTTTCTTTCATATGGGCAGCCAGTCTCACAGACTGTAAAAGAATACTAAATATTCACTCAGTTTACTTATATACTATCAGCAGAACTTTTATTCAATAGAGTTGGAGAATCCTGCTGATAAATACAGCAAAATTTTAATACTATTTCCAAGGTCCAACTTTTAGATTTTTGGAACACTAAAATAATATTGTAAATGTAAGTTTTTGTAATTCCAATTATTTTTGGAGTCTTTCATACAACAACGAACCATGAGTCTGCACAAATTTCTCTGGTAGCAAAACTCCATTTCAATTACTAGGAAAAGCTGCTGCTAAAAAGCCAGAAGTCATGCAGTAGTATCCATTATAAAGTTATTTACTAGGAAGTTACTGGGAGTTAAATTCTTGTGGCTCTGTCCTATGGTTAACATGATCCATGAAATGATTGCCGAATCTGTACTCTGTCTTGGGAAAGCAGAATAGGATAATGAACAATGAGTAAATCTTAAGATGGTTGTTAAAATTCCCAGACTTCCTAGTAAGACTGTCAAATGCCCTCTGACTGAAGAGGAACATTATGTACCCCATAGAATGTGAGGTTAGCATGCTCTCCATACATAAAAAAAGAAAGCAGGCAGAGATCTTTAATAAAATTTAATAATCTTTCCTATTGCTCCATGGCAAGGAGTTGTGCTTGTTTCTGCAGCCTTCAAACACATCTTGAAACATTTTAAATCTAAGAAAAAACTGTTAAAGGAACATTCTTAAAAACAATTTTGAGTTTAAATTGGGAACACACTGGGAATTTATTTGCCACAAACATAAACAATGTAACAACAATTTTCAGGCATTTTCTATACTGTAACATCCAAGATTTTTTTGTAGACACTGAAAAGTCCGCCCAAGTTATTACATCTTGGTATACGTGTTTTGTTTCTTTTAATTACTGCCAGAAGATTTCATCTATCTTTGTTTAATGGATAACCCAAGTTCTATCCAGCTAAATAGTGCTTTATTAAATTTACTGTCCTGGTTAGACAATTACTATTGATTAAGTTTTCTGGGGTGTACTCGACTATGAAATGGCTCCCTTACTGCACCTGCAATGTATTAATCAAGATTTCTGGGATGTACAGGCCTTTGACTCATTCTCTTTCTTAAGATATCTTTCTTGTTCTATGACATCTAATTAATCTCTACTTATGTAATAACTATTAAACAATTCTTTATTAAATTTTGTTTTATGACTATTGATTAGGTTCTCTAAGAGGTATGGGTCCATGAAGTTCCTTTCTGCAGGTGAAGTGAGGTATTTTTTCTACTGGCAATCAAAATCAGATCTAAATCAAAACAGCTAAAATCATAGTCAAACATATTTTAACTAATCAAACATACTTATAAAATTTTTAAAGAATCACAAAACTCCTGGCTAGCTAAGATATAACTCACTATCGACCAGTGCTTTAGGTTCCACTCCAAAATGTTACACTCTCTCTCTAGATTTATTTTGAGTGCTATGCAAAAGATCTGCTCACTCCTTTTCTGGTTTTTTTGTTTGTTGTTTTGATTTGAGGTTGTTTTGGCTTTTATTTTTTGCTTTGCCCTGAATAAGATTTTTTTATAATAAAATTCAGCTCAAGGGGTTGTAACGTGCAGGCAGATTGTTCTGCTACAGCCTCATGGAGAGGATGCCAGTAAGTCACTTTGTTTCCAGACATGTCCGAACTCTGTGAAGTCACTGAAAATCCAGGCTGAATTATTAGTGGCCATTTATGATGTTTCTTTCCATAAATTGGCCATGTCTCTGTGGGGCAGTCTGGCTCTTGCTCATGTCATGCTGCATGGCTGCTCTATTTAATACCACCTAGCTGGCAGAACTGCCCTATGTATCACCATGCAGCATGGTCATACAAGTTTAGGGTACTCAGAAGGTCCCTTCTGTTTTGTTTGGTTGCTTGGTTTTCTGTTTAGATGGGGAAGTCTGGTATGGACAGAGGTGACACTCGTCTCTTTTAACGCGAGGGGAAAACAAATGAGGCTGTGCCATGCAGGGGACAGAAGCTCCCTGCCTTTTCATTGAAATATGATAGACACGAGGACACAATGAAAGCTGCCAGGAAGGATGCAGTTCACCTGGAAACTGCAGGTAGCAAGTAATCTCAAAATATGAGAAGAAATCCAAATTTCTATTCTATTCATTAAATATTCTAAAGTTTTGGATAGAAAACCATCAAACACTCAAAAAGTAGGGAAATATGAAACCACAACCTTCCAGTATTAATGAAGCAGTACTGTGAAAAAGCATGAATTATAAAGAGATGGCAAAGTGACCTATGTACATAATTTTATTGTGCAGAGCCTCAGAGTAATGGATGACTAACATGGTCTGACAATGAATATGGCACACATAATTTGCAGACAGTGTTTAAAAAGCTCGGACTCAATTCAGTTGAGTTCTCATTTCTCTTTCCAAGACTCATTTGTTGACCACCTATACTCATCAAAGTTGGACTTGAAAAATTAAACAAAATTGATTGCTGTAGCCAAATACATGTATTCCTTTTATTCTCAGTGAATAAAAATATTATGTTTTACAGCATTATAATGTGTTTTCTGTCATTTTTATTTTGGATTCACAAATAAAACCTGCTTTACTGGAAAGATCAAAGAAATTAGAAAAAAAATTGTTGTGTGGACAGTGAAAGTGTTTGTAACACTTCCAGACAAAAAATTACTATAAGAGATTATCCTCAAATACACAGTATTCCTACCACATAGCCTGTGTCTTGTTTTAATGCACTTCTTGGGTGAGACCTGGTGAGGTTTCAGTCCTCTAATTCAGTCCTGAGTCTATTCTTCCCTTTGATATTACATGTTGAGCCAGGCTACAGAAGTTGTTGAAATTGCTAAAATATAGAAAAATAACCCAATCACAAACGAGAGAAGTGGAAGGGAGAAAAACATAAAAGAAGAAAAGGAACAAATTGAACAGCAGATAATGGATATTTTGTTTTGATCATGCTCATAAACAAGCCTCAGGATGTTGTTAGGTATGCAGAACAAAAACTCCCCAGTTTTGTTAAGCAGGCTCTGAAGAAATGAAAGATAGTAGTTTGCACACCTGTACCAACCTCTACTACTGCACCCTTCCCAAGCTAGTACTGCTCTTTAATTCAGGTTTCTTTTCCAAATAGCCACAAGAATGATTAACAAATATAATAGGAAACTCTAATATATAAAATTAGGTCCATTTTAGATATTCACGTCTGAAGGCATAAGTGCCACTTTCTTCCTCTCGGTTCATATACATACCCAAATATATAAATATCTCTCTGTGTGTATACATCTCAAAGAATGACTTCCACAAATTTAAAGATCATTTTAAAATGTACTCTGCTAACTGATTTTCAGACAATCTGCTTCTAGTGAAAGCAATATGGCTCTAAATCAGTCTAATTTTCAGCACTGCAATGCTCTTCACATAAATCTTTGGTTTTAAGCATAATCTGAACCCCTCTTGAAGCCCACGGGTCTTGAGCTCATGTTAAAATTCCCCATAAGCTTAAGTGTGGTTAAATAGGGAGGAACTTAATCAAAGAAAAAAATTAATATTTATGTAATGAAAAAGAAAAACAAAATTAACTGCTATTAAAAACAAACAGATGATATTATTTACTCTGTGGAATTTACTCATGTGTTGCAGAACACATGAGAAAGGAAGAAAACTCCACAGGCCATTTTTTCCAGTTATAATTGGTTACTTGGCAAGTAGCTTAACGAAGCCCTTATCAAAGGACTTGTAATTAAATACTGTACCTAGCTAGGTACTGAAGTACCGAAATAGAAAAATTACTAATCAGAAAGCTAGATTTAGTACATTACAGTACTTTGGTTATAAGTTTCAACCTGAAAGAGAAAGCATAAAAACAGGGTATTTTTCAAAAAATACTAATAGCAATAAGACCCATGAGAAGCAGTCCATTGCAAAAAGTGGCTGGATGAAGATTTTAGGATAATATTCACGTTGCTCAGATGATAAATCCCTTGCTGTGGTACACATGTGCAAAACAGCTGCCAGAGCTAAATAAAAGTCTGACTCTGGCTGGATGCCAGACACCTACCAAAGCTGCTCTATCACTGCCGTTCTCAGCTTGAACAGGGAGATTAAAAATAACAAAGGTTCATGAGCTGAGATAAGGACTGGGCAAGAGATCACTCACCAAATACCATCACGGGCATGTGAAGAAAAATAAATCTTAAAAACACCTTCCTCCCCCCCTCCCTCCTCTCCAGCTCTATCTCATCAATAGTGCGGAGAGATGGGGAATGAGGGTTATAGTCAGCTCATCTTGAAAGTTTCTGTTTCTGCTCAGGCAGAGGAGTCCTTCCCCTGCTCAGTGTGCAGTCCTTCTCACAGGAGACATGAATTTCTCCAGTCTGAGTCCATCTCATGAGCAATAATTCTCCATTAATTACTGCTACACAATTCACTCTTCCGTGGGACTCGCTGCTCCAGCATGATTCCTTCACAGAGTCACAAGTGCTACCAGGAAACCTGCTCCAAAAGCATGGGCTCCTCTCTCCATGGGTCTGCAGGTGCCTGCTCCAGCACGGGCTTCCTGCAGGTTCACAGCCTATCCTCAGGCACCCACCTGCTCTGGCTGGGTTTCCTCCATGGGCTGTGGGTGGATCCCTGCAATCCTATTGATCTCCATGGGCTGCAGGGCACATGCTCTCTAGCCATGGTCTTCACCATGGGCTGCAGATGAGCCTCAGGTCTAGCACCTCCTCTCCCTACTTGTCCACTGACCTGGGTGCCTGCAGGGCTGTTCCCCTCACTTATTCTCACCCTCTGTTCTCTGGACACAACTGCTTCTCTGCCATAACTTTTCCTTTTGAAATATGTTACCACAGAGGCATTGCCATCCTTTACAATGGGCTCACCCTTGGCCAGTGGTGGGTATGTCTTGGAGCCAGCTGGCATTGGCTCTGATGGGCAGGGAAGAAGCTACCAGCAGCTTCTCACAGAAGCCACCCCTTTAGCTCCCCTGCTACCAAAACCTGGGCACACAGACCCAATACAAAGCCAGAAAGCAGCAGAGGAAACTTGGCCTGAGGAGTTCTGCAGGGCACCTCCCCACCTCCCTGCCCGCGGCTGGCTGCATGGCCAGGGCCCCCTGTGGAAGGGGGTGTATGAAACCTAAGCCAGGCCAAAGAATGGGTGAAACAATTAAGGTACACTGTTCTTTCTCTGAGACTGAAAAACTTGCCACTTTTATGGGCATAGGCAGATCTCACTTTCTTTGTTTCAGAATTGTCATCTGTAAGTCTGTAGTCATAATTTTTTTTTTTGTTCAACATCCACTTTTCAGCATACAAGTGTTTGTTTTAGGAAATGAACATGCTGGTTCTATGTGTACAACGGTGCACAAACTGAGCAAGGAAAAAGACCTGGAAAGTAGCTTAAGCCGGGATTTGTTATCCAGAATGGCTTTTCCACACACCAGCCCCCGGCAGCAACTGACTCTCTGTCTCCAACCTCAACCAGCATGTTGACTGTCAGGATCTTCTCAGTTCTTTCAGTGGCTAGTGTATATTATAAACTGCTAGCTTCTGCTGATGTTTTCACTTGGATTTAGGTTTCTTTTTAGTTTTGGGTTTGTTTTTGTTTTGTTTTTCCCGTTTATTTTACTATTTTCATGCTGAGAGACCTAAAAAGACTGTGCCCTAGAAACCTTAAATGAAGAATACAGCTACTGCTTACTGAGAAACCACACAGAAGATATCTTCTCTGTCCTGTGTAGTCTAAATGACTATTGAAAGGGAATGAGCCCAAGGAACTTGCAGTATATACTATCTGAAAGAATTTCAGGCCCTGAAGTAGAATTTACATTTCTTTCTGTTCAGTTAAGTTTCAGCTACTAAACTGAATGAATTAATGTCCAAAATTTTCAAAATTCAAGATGCCCTAATTAAAGAAAATGTAATATTATTTCTCTGTCAAGAATGCTGATCCTCAAATTTTTAACAGATATACATTGATTTTAGTAAGATGTTGTCAAATTACTGCAATGCATTTCTGTCCAAAAACAAAAAACAGTTACAACTTTTAAGTCTTTCAAGGTTCCATGGGATATGAGTCCGTTGATTCAGTCACTACTGCAATGTTTAAAGGAGATAATTCTAAAGCCTCTCACAGAAATGTCAAAATTTTGCCTTTGTATGTTTATTTGAGGCAAAAGAAAAATACTAAATGTCAGGGTTGCAGCATAAGAGAAGTATCAGCTTTTGAATCTCCTTATAGTTTACTATAACTGACATGCCTTAAATAGGACTGATTTGGGGTGCTCAGTCTGGCTTTTTAGTTGTCAAACATGAAAAGCCCTGTTTTTAGATGGAATGATGTCATATCCATGAAGAAATGCCCTAGTAAAGAAAACCAGAATAAGCAACCTGATCTTTGATTTTTACTAGATGACCTTGCTGACTGGAAAGTTGGACTAGATAGCCTTTAAAAGCTCCATTCCAACTCAAATCAAAGTCTATGATTCGATGATCCTGTCTCACCTTTTGTGTTACAGACATGCCTGTGGTCACAGATATCATATATCAAGATAAGTCAGCCACAGATTGTTTTGTTCCAGCTCATTTTGAATTATTTTGTTTTTGCTGGCCACTGAAGAGTAAAGAACTGGTGGAATTTCTTCTCTTCTGTCATCTTCAGTCTTTCCTATAGTGAGACCTGCATTCAATTCTTTCTAGTCATGCCTCTGTTGCATTTTCCTATTCTACTAAGAAACAGATATTTAGAGCTTTTGAAACAAAAGCAACAACTTTTTCTGGTTCAAGGGTTTCCTCTGCTTTGTGATTAGCAGGTGTCATGATGAAGACCAAAAAATTAGCATGCCTCTTTCAGGAGTTTCCAGAGAGATACACTTTGGTTCAAAACTATGGCAGTTTGCAGCACTAGTTTATGAGCTCTATCCACTGAGAAGAGACACTGCTAAATATTCTGCAAAGGAATTATATTACATGCAGATGAGTTGTGTTTTCTTCCCAGCTTCAAGCAAGAGCCATAGTGCATATATCACACAGACTTTGTATCTTACACTGGTTTTGTTTGTCTTTGTACATAGCTATCTTATACTGAAGCATCTCAGATTTTGACATGTAATATTATGCAAAATAATACAAAAATACAAAATGTATAATAATACAAAAATTTATTAATTCGCTCTTTATCCTATGAAATAGTAGTTCACAAAATAAACTAAGCACTTAAAATCAGAGATGAAGTTCCCAAATTGGCAGTCACCATCTCACTCACTCTCCTCCAAGTAAGAAAATGAAACAGGGAAGGAAAAGCATAAAGTCTATGCAACTCAAGTGCTGGATTTGTCTGCTGTCCAGTGCAGGAGCTCGGGTTTTCCACAACTGAGCAAAAACTTCCTGGGAAGATGCCTTGGACTGATATTTGTCTTGGAGCATATGGCATGAATTCCACCTCTAGGCAGAGCAGAGCCTGCTCTGCACCTCACACCATGGCTCCAGAAAACTGACTGGAAGGGGAAAATACAGCCTGCTGGCAGGTTAGGGATGGAATCAGCATCCATTTGCCATCAAAATGGCATGCTTGAACAAAGTAAAGTGATACATCCAAGGACATTTTTAAAGTGTTTCTTGGCAATAATCTCTCTGTGTATGCCTCTTGAACACTCCACTTTATTTCAGCCACACAATGGACACTACCTCCAGTATTTATCTTCTGAAGGTCAGCAATGAACAGCAATTATTAGCCTCCTATATAGACCCCACTAGGCTGTAAATAAACAAAAATTTCAGCACAAAACTATGGTTGTGTCTTACCATCTAATAAAACAAGGGTAACTGTGTTTGTTTTTTGTTATTAATTTTACTGCAGCTAAAGTGGAAGCAATTAGTTTGTTGCTTGGTAGCTAGAAAAGATAAAATTATTAAGCATTCTTCTGCTGCCCACTTTGTTAATTTCTGAAGACTTTATCTATAATAAATAATATTCACTGGCAGCTCATATTTTAAAAAGGTAAGATTTTTACTAAAATGGAAGCCTGAGTGCTACTTGATACAAAAAAAGCTGCTTAGACTGTCAGAAAATGCTTGTCACTAGACATGGGGAATTTCTTCTTTAAATTCTGCTCTTCTTGTTTAACTTTAGTTTTTAAATTCCTTAGCAGGAAAAACACCATCCAGCCTCTAAAGGGTAACTTCACTGACCTTCATTATGTGGTAAAAGATTACAATATGTACCTGGCTGGTGGCCCCGTTTCAAGGAGACCTTTGCTTTTTCTTTGGTCACGTGTTGAATGCAACTGGCTAACATAACCTGATAAAACTTCAGTTTGCTCATAATTCCTCAAGCCTCCAGCAACAATCAGTGTGTATTCATGTGAGAAAGCCTTGGCCTTTTAATCAACTCTTTTGACAGAAGTGCTGTCACATCATATCTGTTCCCTTCTTCATCCTGTGGATTTATTTCAAGAGCCTGGCAGTTATAGCTCACATCCATCTACAGTGTGGCATGTCAGCCTAAAGGCACCACATCTTCTCTGCCTGGTCCTTGGTTCTGCACATTGTGTGGGGATATGTGTCAGTCACCAGGGCAAGTCACATACACAACTCTGAGCAAGGACAAGAGGACTGAAAACAGCTTGTAACTGCAATTTATCCAGATTGCCATCAAGGGCCCTGGCAATCCTCGGGCTTTCTGTACAGGAATCAAGAAGTACCTGCTGTCCTAGGCTCTCCTTGCCTCATCAGAAGGGCAGTGTCCCTCTCTATGGTCACATAGTCTGTGTTCTCTACAGCTTAGAAGTGTATCTGATTTTACCATGCAGTATCTGAACTATCACAGAAGCCAGTATAAAAGGCATGTGGAACAAAGCTGAATAAGATCCCGCTAAAGATCATCTCTACCTGCTCATGTGATTTACAAGCCAACCAATTTTTTCATCACACCTTATCACCTTCTCTTTCTCCAGGAAAATGATCATTTTAACTGGTCACCTGCGATTTTTTGTGGTTCCTAGTAACTGTCAGGACCTTGGTTTGGACAAATCCATCTAAATCCAGTTACTCTCCTAAAAAGAAAGATGCTGGTTTGATCAGCAATCAGGTAGGAGATGTATAGCTCAGAGTCCACAGCAGTGGGCTGAGTCTGGACTGAGGCATGAGGCAAGTATTCAGCAAGCCAAGAAAGAAGCTGACATCAAGACAAACAGGAATTAAGAATCAGAAGCTGAAAACAGTGATCCAAAATCTAAGGCATTTTGGAAACTCATGTGCTAAATGAGCACCTACGTGTGAGAGAAGAGCTGGTCTTCAGACCACTGTGAAAGAGACCTGTGCTGCGTTGGTCAATATGTGTTATATTGGTCAATTACTGTTGGTCAACACTGTTTAGAAACAGAAATTTCTACATGCTGATCAGACCATGACTTTTTACAAGCTACAATCTTTGAAAGAAGGAATGATGCAGCATGGCTTGATAGATATTAAAACTTGAGAAATATTCAGCAATGGGAGTGAGATTTTGTTCTTTCAAGATAGAAACAGTGATAAGGACATGGAATTTCTTTGTAGTTGTTGATAGCTCATACTACTCAGCGTAGGTGATTGCTGAAACAGAATTGTGGAATTCTTAGTATAAAAAGTGGACATCTCGGTCAAAATGTAGAGTTTTTCATTAACAAATCTTCCATCTACCAACACAACTCTGAAAATTTAAAATCTATTTATGTAAGTGTTCACAGAAACAGAAATTGCAGAACTATATACTACTGTTAAGCACATTTTTTACTTTAGCTGCTTGGACATATTACTTCAGAATTTAAAAATTATCCTCTAAAAGTTTATTCTGGTAGTGATTTGGCTTGCTATACCTTAAAAGTAGATGATGTAAATTTATTTATTCTTTGTGTCAATCTCATGCTAATAATCTAAAATTGAGAAGTTTGGATTGAAACAGAGATGAAATTTTATTCACAATATCATTTGTAAACAAGTGTTTTGCTAATTTTGTTATAGGATCCATCCTCTGTCTTTTCTATTGCTGTTGGAAAATCAGTGAGCTTAGGACCCAGGTTTTCAGTGTTACATTGCTTTTGCTATTTCACTATTTGCACTAATAAATTTGTTTCAGCATTACACCACACAACATTTAAAAACTACATAAATAGTGCAGTCTGGTTTTTCCCACTGCCTCTATGACTAATTTTATTCATATTTGCATTCAGTATCCTGTTTTCTTTCTTCATTTGGAAGAACTGGAATATTTGTATTTATTTATTTTATTCTGCTTTCTTTGGGAAATTAGCCAGTAAAATCCTGGACCAAATGAACACCAGAAGAGACTAATTAGCAGTCTCAAATTCTTGAAGAATCCAACATATGTACCTTTTCTGAAATACAGTAAGTAATATGTTTTCTGCACACAAATGTAAGTTCATCTATGAAGGTGTATTTTCTGCCCCATTTCTTTCTTACATCTCTTAAAAACATGTAAGAAATTTAGTTGGCTATTTTGACTCCTAACTACTGCCTTAGGAACATCACCACAAGTGCTCTGTAGCCCTCCTTGATGCCTGACATGGAAAGCCAGCTTAGAGGGAAATGTGCCCCTAATGCAGCTAGCAGCCTGTGACAAAGAGGATCTGTTTGCTTGTCTATTCTCTTTCTGATTTTTCACTTCAGGAAGAGGAGGTCGGATTGATTGTGTTTTGCAAGACTGAATAGTCTTTCCATTAAACCTTCTCAGAGGAGAAAATGGGAGGGAGGGAGGGAGGGAAAATGGGAAAATGGGAAAATGGGAGAAAGAGAAAATGGGGTGGGGGGGGATGGGAGGAAGGGAGGCATAAATGTCACCATCTCTAATGGACAGGGAAGAGAAAGGATGGCTGCTGAAGTTCAGGGAGCAACTCACTGTGCTTGAGACATGACAGAAGGAGCTCCACAAGTGGGCAATGTCTGTTGCAATCCAGAAAATGATACAGTTGCTAACAAGAACTTGCCCTGCAAAAGCACAGTGAGGAGGGAGATTTTTTTTCAGTTTTATTCTTGATCTAGTTGAATTTTCATCTGAGTTATTTTAAGCTTGTAGAAATATTATTTCTAGCCACATAGTTATCATAATTTCACAGAGTGAAGAGTTCTTTCTGAAGCCCTCAAATCAATAAATATGGTGCTAGAAATATATTTCCTTTGTCACAGATACACACTAAGTGATGCATATTTTCTGTCTATCAGTGTATTATGGGGGGAGTTTATATACTTTTTTGTAAGAATTAAAGGGCAAAAATTAGATTACTACATTTTCATATAACAAATTATTTCTTAATGTGTTAAAAATAGTTTCTAGTAGACACTGGGGTAATACACCATGACTTTAGGCCATCACTGTACCCTTCACTGTGCTTTTCACTGTGGCTATCCAACTGTCTTTCTCTGGTGTGATAATCTATTGGTTACCAGGAAAAACATGTATAGTTTGAAAACTGGGCTGTCTTTGTGTGTTTTTTGCAAAGATCATAGCTTACTCATTATAACTTCCAAAGTTATCATAATTTTTTTATATTTCTCTTTGCTGCCTTTAAAGCATGCACACCCAAAGATAGCATAGTTATGTGTGTAGACATTAGACAAAGTATAAAATAATATATTCAAATTTATGTGATGCAGTTGCCAGAAACACAGACCAATTAAAAGTGATATATTTGGGATAAGTAACTCCCATCATTGTTACATCTGTATCTCCTAATAATCACTAGTACATGGGTCTTTATACTGCTATCCATTGTCACTGGAGTATTATGACAAGTATAAAATATAAAAACAAGCAAGTATATATCAGATAGAGAATATGCTATTGGAAACTAGCAAACGTGAATATCCTGAGCATCAGGTTAATAATTTAGTTATGAATTCAGTATTCTTTCATGGAAATAGTTCACCAGATTTAGAATATAAAAAAATTTCTCTCTACTGAGATTTACGGTCACCTTTTCTTGGTCTTTTGTTGCTGTTGTTCTTGTTTAATGCTAAAAGATGGCATCTTTATAAAGAGAGAAAAGTGTGTATAGCATAAACTGTACTGAACAGTCAAGTAAAAGAAACTACTGTGGCTAAGGAAGTGAATTTAATTTCTGATTCCTCAGCAGGCTTTCTGCATCGCTTGATAATAGGTACCTTTAACATCTGCAAGCCAACAAGTCAAAAACCATGTTATTCCTTTCCAGGAATTAATTTGTCAAAAATTCACCAGGCAATTTGCAATTGTATTGCTATATCTGCTCAGGATCTCTTGTTTGTGCATTATGTTATATAGGAGTAATTCAGGTATTACCTGTGATTTGGGGAGACACAGGATTGTAGAGTAACTGGAATGCTGGCATAGTCTCAGATGTTTTCTCTGTAAGGGTTTTATTTGGTAGCAAGTTTTCTTAGCTCAGCCCTGTTACCCCTGGGAAATGCAAAGGATATGTGTTGGTCCCACTACTGTACTCTGTATCACAGAAATCTGCTTTGACCTTGAAATAAACTGCTAAAATCTCATCTCCTTCCATCCATGAGAAATGGGGTCTTGACACTGAGAGAGGAAAGAAATCAAACACTTTGAAAGTGAGCTCTGGAAAACCAGACCACTTCATTAATGATCCAGTGTAGCCTGGGTGATTCCAGGCATTGATTTAAGTTGTAAACAGGCAGCTAGGGCAATGATAGGCAATCCAAGTGAGGATACCACCCCCATGCCATTTTTCTGTCACTGTAAAAGCTCAGATTTGTGCAGCCTGATGAATTAGTTTTCTTGGGATTACTAGACAGACTTTGCTGAGGACATGTCCAGAGGTTTAACAGCAGGAAATGCTTAATTTCTCCCAGCAGGCAAACAACTCTACATAAGAAGGATTTGATTGTTTACCATGTGAGTACACCTAAATGTGAAAATCCGATAGTACTTATTCTCTGAAAGGAAGAATAACTTTGCTAACACTGCTATAATTACTATGCTTTCAGGAACTTAGATGTTTTATCTAAATATGGATTAATTAACTTTCTTCCTCGGTCACAGGCATTTGCATGCAAATACAGCCAGAAAAATACTACTCTTTTGCTCACAAATAAGGGAATAATCACCAGCAAATAAAATAGAATCTGTAGCTTTACCATACATTTTGTTAACTCAGAGAAGATCAGATTTTCAAAGCTATAGATATAGGAGTCTGGAAACAGTATATGGCACAGCTAATCTAAAACATGCCAACACTACTGATTATTCAAACTCAGGTGGGTTCATTTGCTGGTGAGTTCACTTTGCTTGTCAACAAGCTGAGTCAAGGCAAAACTGACCTACATGGTCGCCAATCCACAGAGAAATGGAAATCCAGAGTAAAACATCAAATTCACAGTAACATGCAAGTCACGACCCTGAGAAACAGTCTTAAAGGAATGTCCAAAAAGAACAATAAGCATCAGGTGAGATGAAGCTTGTGCTAGCAAATATGAAACAGAGTGGTCGCAAAGCAAAGCTGATTTGTTAGACCGTATTTACCGTGAACATGATAAAATCAAGAAAGATATTTAAAAAGTGGAAATGAGAAGTTTTTTGGCTCTGCCCCCATTGCATCTGTTCTTGGTGACCATATGATACTGCAAAACCAGCACGAGCCATGTCTCAGTGCTCAAAGATAAAAATTGTTATCAGATATAATAGGAAATAAAATAATAAAGGGAATCAGGAAAGTGTCCCTAAAGGCAATGAATGTGTTTTTAAGTGTAGAGATGGTTCAGTTCTTGAGTAGCTAGGCTGTGCAGCCACCATGTGTGAGAGTTTAAGATGCCCTATATGCACTGCAGGCCTGGGAAAAATTTAGAAAAATGAAAAAGTCCATGTCATTACAAAGGGAATGGATTGCACACCTGTAATGTTTTGTAGGAGATGTAAAGCCTGTGTGAAATGCCTCACAAAATTAAAAGCTGGAAATTCATTTAATGACTTGGACTAAATTACTGTCTCATGCCTAAGATAAAGAGGCAGAAAAAAAAGGAAATGTTGTAGGAAATGTTGTATTTTTATTTCAGAGAATAAGTGCAAGAAATTGGGACACCTTTTATCTCAGCAGTTAGCACCAAGAGTTAGCTGAGAGGGTAGAAAGAGAAGTCAAAAAGGACAGAACTTAGAGGAGACTATTGTCTCATTGACTGTGTTCATCTCTTTGTGAACACAAAGTTCCTGGGCAAAGTTACAGAGCATAACATGAGCAACTGTGAGGGCTACTGTTTTATTAGTCAGCTTTTGGAAGAAAAGGTGGACATTAAATTACTCACCCAGTGAGCCAGATTCACGTGTACAGAATTCCCCAGCATGAGTATGCATTTCATAGACTAATTTTTTTACCTATGAAACTCATCAGCCTTCTCCAGGCATAGGGATAGGACTCTGACAATGATTATTTCTCTCATTTTCTTCACACTACTGAAAACCAAAATTCTATATCATCTTCCATTATGAGATGGAAAACGTGCTGCTAGAGGAAAAAAAACACCTAATGGCATTGAACAGAGGAAAGCAAAGGAAGAGCTTTGCAGTGCAGAAAGAACTATTATTCCTGCCAACAAAATGTGAAAATATTGCACTGGTTGCACTGGACTGAGCTTATGATGACTTGTTGTGTATTCCATGAGGAAGATGGGGATTAAAATGTGAACAGGGATCAGTGTGTAGCTCTTTTCCGGGCTGTTAAACTGGTCCACACTTGCCTCACTATATGTCTATTTATGTTCTTCAGGTCTAAGTCTGTTGATCTTCTATCACTGAAAGAAGAAAAGGATTTAGAAACCCTTTATTGGGTGGGATATTTACCATATTCATTCATCATATGTATTGTGGAAAAGGAAAACATCCAAATCCATCAGGTTTTAGTGGATTCTGCATCTCAAATACTTAGATGATCCATGATCAAACACTTCTCAGAAGACTCTGTGGTCCTTGGTAACGTGCATACCATTGTGTCCCTTGGGAGGACTTCCCAAATCCTGCAGGGCTATCAATTTAGGACATTTCAAGGGCAGCTCAAGGGCAGCTCTAGACCTCATTCTTTCTAAACTCCAATAACATGCCAACATATAAATTGGTCTCTTCCCAGACACCTAGATATGATTCTACTTCTCTCACCATTTTCAAGCCCAGCAGTTGATGAAGCTGGCTGCAGAGGCCCAGGTGAGGTGTGCTCCCTGCACAGACAGAGATGGCCACAGACCAGCACAGACAGGAAAATCATGCTTTTGCAGGCAGCCACATAAACACAAACTTCTCTCATGCAACCATGACCTGTCCTTGTTCTTACCAGCAAATAAGACCCAAAATTCATTGTATCTCAGGGATACACACAGCCATAAGCTCACGTGGTCTTCTGTGGCTGGTTCTCAGATCTGTGGTATCATCACTGCCTGGGTTCCAGGTTCCTGGTTTCTGTGGCACTTTTCCCCTGAAACAGCATTTAAGCCATAACCATCTCTCCAGTTCTGAGTTCACTAGCTGATCACATCTGAGCATACACATATACAGGAGATGCACACACAAAATAGTACAAAAGAACAGGTAATAGGATATGAACTGTGGTGATCAAGTGAAGACCTTGAGCGACCCGTTTCTTTTTACCTCCATTTTCTGTCTTCTCAGTGATGTCTTCTCTCTGTTCCATCCCTATTCTTTTCTTCCTTGAACTTTAATCTTTCCTCCAAAACTCCCTGTACAAAGGCTCAGTACATCCTCACAATGCCTTTAAAACATGGAACAGCAAGCATTATACATCCCCAGAGTCTTCCAAAATATTTCCTAAGATTTTTCTTCTTTATAGCACCCCTACCAACAGCCTAAAATAATAGTTTCCTTCTTTCTGTCAATTGACAATGTTGGTTGAAGCTCTTCTAAGTCTGACATTTCTGCAATGGAGGATTCTTCTACTCTTTATGGACTTCTTAAATCTTCACCATCCACTCTCAATTATGATCTGTATATCTGAGTATTTAAATTAGCCATTTTCCTGGCTTTCTTTAGAGTAGGAGACAAAATTGGGCGCATACTGTGCCAAAGATGTTTCCTCTTGTAGGTGCATGGATTTGTCCACGGATTTTGCCTCTGAGGCTGTGTAACGCCCTTTAAATCTGGCCATGCAGAAATCAGCTGGAAAACAGCCACCACTTTCACTGGAGTCAGACTTTCACCCCTGCTGTTTTATTGCAAAAGATGATGCATGCATTTAAAAAAAAATTCTCAGTAGTATCTTGGTCCCTTGGGGAGGAGTGTAACAATAAAGGCTTTGACGAGCCAAATAGGCATCACTGAACTGTCCAAGCACAAAGTACAACATGACACTAGCCAAGGAAGTCCCTTATTAGCTCTCTGATCGGAAAGGAGAAGTGATTAGCCACACTAATTTCATTTTTTTGAAGTACACAACTAGCTTTACACCTAGGTTTGCCCACTTGAAGCAGATACAGCATTTAGTGTCTCTGTCTTTGAGATTTGCTTAGGCTCCTTTCCAGTATGAAAAAGGTAAAAACTCTAGGCCATGGGCTTGTTTTTGAATGTGAGTACATCATGCTGGGAGATGTGTGGCCTTGGTGTAGCTAACACTACAGCATTTCACTTTTTGCATCCATCAGAAGATCTAATTTAAAATGGGAGAGACTGCTGATTTTTATCCATCTTGCTATGGTAAGGGAAAATAAAAGGGCATAGTCTGTATGGCAAGTACATGCACTCGACCCAGCAACAGATTGTGTAAATGACAGAAACTATGGGGAGCTTTAGTGAAATACTAAATCATATGCATAGGTTGTTAAAAAAAAGAGAAAACGAAAAAAAAAAGAGTGACAACAGGCAACCAGTTGAACACAAAACAAAAATAAATAGACAGTAAGTAGGCAGCAGTTCTGGTGAAGACATGTATGCCTTATTCAGCAACAAAAACACTATAATTTGGCATCCAATACCAAATCTTTTTGTAGGTCGAGTAAAGCTCTAGTGGAAGCCACAGTCCAGTAATTGCCTCGATTATCTTAATCTGAGTGTTTTCACATTATGTGACATAACTAATTTTTAGGTCTGTCCCTGTTTTTATTTACTACTAATCCCCACACCCACACACTTCCACCTCCTGCAGATTAACTACTTACCAATAAAAATGGAGAAGTTAACAATCAATAAGAATCAATAAAAATAATCAATAAAGTCAAGCAGGACTAAAAAAATCTCTGCTGTCTATTAAGAATGACAGTAAACATATGATAACACGTGACTGATAAACCATGTGATTATCATTTTCAGGTACTTGTAGTCAAGTTGGAAGGAATAAAATAACTGTATGAGAACATGAGAAGAGAAATGTTCTCCCTAAATGACACACTGACGTGCTGTTTATCATATCCTGTGGAAGACTCAATGGCAATCACATTCTCACAGTATTTATGCAATTATTTATGGAATACAATGATTTTAAGTTGGAAGGGACCTACAATGACCGTATAATGAAACTGAGTAAGAGTCTTGCCTGTTTTCAGTGTACATGTAATGAATTATTCCTGACTAAGGAGTTTGGAAGCAAATGGAGAGTCACATGTTAGAGCATTACAACATAACTGAAATTGACATATGCAAATTTAGGAGCCTTCGACACCTGCATGGCTATGTGTCCTATGAAAAGACTTTGGGGACTCCTTTTTTTTTTGTTTTCTTAGTATTATTCATCAATGCAATTAGTTAGCAATTCATTTTCCAGTGTCTGCTAATATTTAAAATTAGAGAGCATTGACTACAGCTGCTTTCTGCAAAGGAAAGCTAAACCTGTTTTAGTGGAAAATCTTGTGTCTTTTTATCAATTGACTGGAAAAAGGAGCAGAAAACTCTTGATTTTCAGAGCTGTCAAGTGTTATTTCACTCAACATCAGGTCTCCCATAGCTTTCCCTGGAGTCACCTGTGCTGCAGTGGCAATCAGCTGAGCCTGAGCTCACATTAGCGGACAGGTTGATGACACAGCTGTACATCATGGTCTCAACTGTTGTGAGCTGTCTACAAAATATTTCCTAAGTCTGGTGTGTTCTATTCCTGCAATTAATGATATGAAAAATAAATTAATGAAACTTTTTTTTTTTTCAGGATGGGGTGTCTGGTTAATTTAATTATCTGTAACAGACTGTGTATCTGTTATCATATCTTATACGTACAAATATCTTACATGATACAAATATATATCTTGTTGAGTTTTTATAATATTCTTCTTTGGGATTTTGGTTGTTTGGATTTTTGTTATTTGTTTGTCTTGTTAAATTAATACTCTCCAGTTTCCTGCAGCTTCAACAATGCTTGAGGTCCTATCCATTTGGTGCTAAAGTCAAACAGAGGTAAAAAAACCCAGATGAGTGACTAGAATATGAGTATAGGGAATTCAATTAAGAAACTCCTGTTTGACTCTAAAATATTCAACTTATAGATCCTTTCCAATCCCTCCTAATAAATTCTTCCAAATGTGCTTACATGGTGCCAGGAAAGGAAATGTTGTTCCTCTAACCAAGAGTGGAAAAAGAAGTGTTTGCACATGTAAACATAAGAATACAAAATATGTTTAGCAAACCTGCTTTTCAGTGCATGTTCTCTAAAGAGAAGCAATGCACTACTGGCAGTACCAATTCAATAAATTAAGTCACATGAAATCATACTCTAGTGTTTGGTCTCTGGCTGTGGCTGCCTGTCTCAAGGATAAATCACAGAACTAGCATGCATAAATTTCTCTCATTTTTTGTCATGTAAAGATAGGCTTGTTTGAAAACTTAAAGAAATATCTTTTCAGTAACTGACAGCTATAGTCCAAATGGAAAGAATCTGCCTTTGTTTGTTGCTAGATATAGATAGATTGTACTCTTGCCACCTGTTTTTGGATACTTTTTCTCAGTAGCACAAAAATATATCAAAATAGTTTAAAAATATGACAAAGAAACCTACTCTGAAGAAGAGATATCCTGCAGTCGGAAACCTCTTGGAGTAAAGAGCAACAAATATTGCAAATATTAATATGACATCTACATGTCTAATAGGTAATAGCTTCTTTTTTAAGGGATGTGCTCTAGAGTACTGTGCCCTTTTGGATCATAATAAGGCTATCTAGACACTTCTACATATCAGTTGGCAAAGGATTCCATAAAGCATGTAATATCCTATAGAGAGTACCTTTGGATATAATGTTTTTCATCTAATTTCTAAGGAAAGAGGTGTATTTCATTCCTGGTTTTTTTGGATTTGGGTGAGGTTTGTTAGAGGCATCACATTTTCTTACATCCTTTCTTTGTGTTCTCCGGGGAATATGTTAAAAGTCTGCTTTTGAAACTCACAAATGCAACCCCTCTTTTTCAATATAAAATTTAATGTGATATCAAGGTCCTGATTTTAAATTGGTCCAGAGATAAGCCTAAAGGACTTTCTTTTCATATCTACTTTGTCAGCCTCATCACCAGGATAAAGGCAATTGCTCTGGTAAGTCTTTGCAAATCACACATTGCTGGAACTATCTTGGGAGGAACTCTCTTGTTTTCACCACTAGAGAGGAGCAGAGATGCACTCCTGGCTGAGTGCCCCATGCAGTGTTTCAATGCTGGGCCCCAGCTGTGAGTTCGAGGGCTAAATAAACAGAAAATCTCAAGTGTGGTGAACCAGATGTCACTGTAATGGACTCAGGACCAAGGGCTCTGGTGGCAAGAGCATGTGGCAAGGGAGCAGCTGGGAACTGATCGTGGCCTTACTGCAGTCACTGAGAATAATGTACTGAAGAAGCAGATCCAGGAAGGGAAGAAACACCCACAGGCAAAAGAGGTAGTTAAGTTACTAACAGGGTGTTCAGACTAGAGATCTAATTCACATATTTTTTAAGGCATTTTTCACAAAGCTCTGTCCTTTCTGCAGTAAAAATATACCTCTGGATTGCTGATCCCTCATTCCAATCTTTAGTCAAGTTGCTCAGTGCCTTTTGGAATTATTTCATAAAACTCTGAAAATTCATTGGGTAGGGTGAATATCTAGATGAGATTTATCTACACTTTACAAAGTGGAAAACTTGAATGTTTGAGTCACTGATGCACTTAGAATATAACGCTGAGTTCCATCATTTCTAGGCAATAGCCTAGAACTAACTTTTTTATTATTATGGTCTTATCAGATATAAATCACCCAAGCTGCTTCAAAAGGAAGCAGCAATCCCTCTATTCATGAGGAAGTCAACAATGTGTTTTTACAAAGCATAAAAGCATGGAAGAAGAGAATTAGAAAATGTCAATGCCAGGGGCTGGTGAGTACCAGGAATGTCAGTGCCTGCCTCTGTAATGGAGGGCAGGACCTGGCAAGCAGGATCAGACCACTGCCCTATCCAGGGAGCAGGACAGCCAGCCAGACACCAGGGACATTCTCCAAACAACACACAATCCCATGAAAGACAGAGGCTCAATATCAATTCAGAGGCAGGATAGGCCAGAGCATCCATAATTGTCCACCAAATAATCATCCTGGCATACTGAGGTTGCTTAAACAAAACTGTGATATTATTTTTTAAGTGAGTTTTTCATTTTTACTTTTGTTTTGACATGATTGGTGATCTCATACAGTGACTTGAAAATGGAGAACTGAAAATTGTCAAATGAAGAATTTCCTGAAATTGAGCAAAATATTTTGTCTTGAGTAAACAAAATATTTTATGTTGGCGCAAATCAATACTTTTTTGTTTTGATTTTTTAGTTCAGCTCAAATACTCAAGAAATTTTTTATTTATAGTCCCTAATCTTTCTCCTCTGTTTGCCAAGCTAAATGCTGATGACATTTGACAAAAGTTTAAATTAAATTCTATAGCACATTCTGGCAAAGATTTGCCATTTACTTATGGTTTTTTTTCATTAATGATCATGGCCATATTGGAATAACCAACTGGAAGTACTGGATTTACCATTTCTTAATTTACCCAAGATTCAAATCAGAAGTTTTGAGCTGTGGAAATATCTCAATTATATAGGAGAGCTCAAAACCAAATGAACATAACTTATGTTTGGTTTGGAGATGCAGGAGGGATGGTTTGTTTTTGGTGGGTTAGGGGTTTTTTTAATACTCTAATTTGCATTATGGTAATTCTTAGGGGTCCAACTAACAAAACAAATAATACTTGGTGCTGGCAGCATAGTCCCTAGAGCTAATATTTCACACTCAAACCTGTGATCCAGAACTTTCAAATAATTAACAAAGGAAAAGTAGATGATTATGTGGCTATTCATATGGTTCCTACTATTGCTGCAGGAATTTTATTGAGTGATTTTGCAATATGTTGTCCAGATTATTGGACTGAAGGATACTTATCCTGAAAGTCATGCATTAGTTGTTGGACTTAGATAATATTTAAATCAAAATATGTACATATAAGTGCGAGCCAGTTTCACAGTTTTCTGAGATAAATCCCGTGTTTAAATATAATTAAGTAGTATTAATGAGTATGAATAGTATAATATATGATATGATTAGTGTAGGATCAGTATGTGAAAAATACCTACAAGCTCTTTTTCTGCTACACCAGGCCAACTGACCTGGGATCTAGTGCAATGCCATTTAAAATCAATTTTTCTACTTTATTTTACCAGAGCAGAATAAAGTGCTCCAGAAGCCCTGTCCTGATTTAAGTTTCTACAGTGTTTGGACATGAGGTTAAATCTAAATTTTTGCCTTCTGATTAGAGGCAGAAGTCATGACACTTTGATCTCAACTTCCACCTTCTAAGAACAGGACAGGGAAGGTGGAAAGCTTTTTGCCATGTTAAATAAAGCACATAACTGATGTCCCTTCTTTGTGGCTATAAACATTTCACCAACACACAGAGTTCAAGGGAACTCAAAGTCTGCTCTTTGGCAATCTTTGTTTTCCTTTGACGTTTCAAATGAAACACTCCTTCCATGATATGAGGGGTTTAGAAAGAAAGTTTTGCCTCTAACTTGTACTTAAATATATATTAACCGTTTTTTAAAAAGCAGGGGAAATTGCATCTGCAGGTATTCTCACACTCCATATGAAAAATTTAATAGAACACTCATATCTGAGATTTCACATTATCATCTCTGTATCATAGGGAGATTGTGAAGTCACCAAGTCACTGTTTCTGACTTTCTTTTTTCAAGTGTGGTGTATCCTACCCCTAACAATAACAGCACCATCTCATATGAAGGTGAGAGTACAGTTAGTTTGCTGCTGATGGGAAAATGGTATGATTTATGACACCAGTTACACAGAAGCTCATTCTCAGAGACTGGTAAACTAGTTTAAATCCTGCTTTCAAATTGGTTTAAAAGTCATGAGAAAATGAATATTGTTTAATATTTCAATAAAATGCCTAATGCTCGAAAAAAAAAATCTTTCTCTGCATGGCAAAATAGGTGGAAAAGTTGATTAGAGCAGTTTAGGGAGAATTTAGTGACAGAAGAATGGATGATGGACAAAAGAGTTGTGGTCAATTAGAACATGAAATCATTTTTGGAGAGAGAGGGAGAAACTGGACCACTGAGTTTCATCAGGCTTGACACAGTTCTTGAAGGTCTGTGCCACATAATTCTTTCTGAATTGAAAGAGCAATCAGCCTGACACAATATTTAGGTTTGGGGCTTGTTTCGTGTTTTTGAAGTTTGATTTGCATCCAAGGATCAACACAACAACAATGTTTCAGCATCACTGTCAATTTGCACACCTGAGGAGATATTTTTCTTCTAGACATCCTGTGTTCATGTATATACGGTGTCACCATTACAAAGAAGTCTTTAGTATTGCCAAAACTGTAGCTTAGGAAAAGTATTTAATGCTCATTGCTATTTAGTCTTTCAGAATGAGGTTTTCATGATTGTGTGGCCCCAGAATTTCAAAAGAAATTCTGCTTAAATTTCCAGGACTGTGTTGAAAATCTGTTTTTAAGTGGTGGGATGCAGTGACAAGTGGCCCTAGCAAACTACAAATATTGGGGTCACCTCTGTCATCCTCTGTACTTGTTGGAGTCAGTGAGTCAGGGGTCTCTCTGAATTCTTCAGAGAGAAATCAGGGTGCAAGGAATGAATTAAAGCCTTTGGATGGATTGAAGTATATTAAGCCACTCCCACATAAAGTAGACATTTAAGTAGAAGAAAGTTAGTAATTTTAGGATGAGTTTTAATGCTTTTAGTAAGTGAAATGTTTCAACTGCCAGAGTAGCAGAGCAAGTTCTACTGAAGGTTGAGACATACTGATATCTTCAGCAAGAGGCTCCAGGTCCACACTTGTAGACAGGGCATAGACATAATAGAGCCATGGTAAGAATATTGCTTACATTTTTCAGAAGAACAAGATAGGTCGTATGAGCAGTTGTGTACATAACCTAATGTGCTAAGAAACTAGAATTCTAATAGATTAAGGAGTAGTGGTCCGAGTTGGTGTCTTAGCTTGTTGGAAAAATCCTATATAAGAGTATGTATTGGGGAGAGTTGGTGCTTTTAGCCACTTGCTTTTAGCCATTCTGGCTTTTAGCCATCTGCTCTTTGCCAGGCTTCTGCTTTGCTACTGCTTTGCCATTGCTTTTTTGCTATTGCTTTTTGAGACTGATGTGCTTTGTAATAAGAGGTGTTTGGTAATAAATAACCTTTTAACTATTAGCTGCTTTTCTTATTTAAGATAACCCAACAAAGTAGGAGCCTAAGAGCTCTGGAGTTGGCGCCTTAGAGCACCAACTTAGAGGTTGAGAACCTCACTGTACTTGCACATATCCAAAGCCTACACTTACCTTTTAATGCTTTTTCCTAGCATGGGTTGGTAAGGTAAACAGATCTCTGAAAAATTACTTAACACACAGTTTGGTGATGTGGGTACTGAAAAAACAATTGCCCGGTATATCCTTCTACATCAGCAAATATTGGAGTCCTGTCTTTATTATTGTAGTGCAATTAATTAATCTTTGCCATTTTACCATGCAAAAATCTGCAGCAGTCATTTGGGATCTTTAGTCCATACTATCTACATATTTTTAAAATTACCTTAAAAGATCTGGTTAGTTGACTCTTTTAGTGTCAGGGCTTGGGTTTTTTTGTTTTGTTTTATTATCAAATACAGAATTTCTCAGGATTATTTCTATGCAGCCTGGGGCTTGTGAATAAGGAGGATATTTATTTTCATTCTTTGCTATTGTTTTTCAAGTTTCCAGTGTGGTCCTCAGAGGATGAGTTACAAAGTAGTTTTTTTTTTTGTTTTTGTTCTGCTGTGTTTTCTTTCTGAAATATTTACAACGTTATAGAAACTTGGTTCTGGCATTGATTATTACAACTTAACTTGCTCAAAAGTGCTGTCTTTATACAAGGCATTAGAGAAGGTACTATAAATGGTGCTTTCAAACATCAAAAGAGGTTCTCAGTATTTTTACTACTCCACTGAACATTCCGTACTATATGGATATATTTCAAGATTTTCTTGGTAAGGTTCTGCATTGCCAATATATTCATGGCTTAGCAAATCACTTGAGCAGGTATTCTCCATTCCCAATGGTGGGTTCTCTGTAACCAAATTTAAATATTTGCTTTGTTAATCATCATGCAATCTTACAAAAAATAAATGTTATCGTAAATAAAATGTTCCACTAGCTCTTCGCTGTTCTTGAAATCCTTGCTTGAGATACTCATTTGCTATAAGTGAAAAAAGACACCAACATTCTCAGCCTCACAGTAACGATTAGTGGCTTTCTTTGTCATTGTGAAATACCCCAGATTACTCAAGTAAGGTTTTGGGCAACTCAGTCCACTTAAATGCAAAATCTGTAGCTTTTGTCACAGATAGGGGCCCAAGGGAAGGCTTCTTACCTTTCCCTTCATTGGGCAACATAACAAATATACTTCTAGCATTGTGAAATATTTTGTTGATGTTTTTGACAAATCTTCATGTAGTTTCTACTAGAAATCAGAGCTGCTGTGTAAAGAGGGAGCAAAAACATAATAGATGTTTTTAGGAGTACAGATTGAATGATTTCCTGAATCTTCATATTATATTTGTTTGCTTCTCAGATGAAGAACTCTAAGTGAAGGAAAACTTCTTGTTCTAGTCAAAGTTTAATTTTCCTGTCCCCTGTTACACACCTCTTTAGTTATTTTACCTTGGTAAATATTTGCTGCTTTCTCCTGTGTATAAGATTAGTCTCACATTATTCTCCATGGTAATGAGATAATACTTAATGAAAGATAGAACCATTTTGACAGATCCCTGGACATGAAACTGACTCACATGTGAGTCAGACATATATTCTGGTAGGAATGAATACTTTGAGTTAGGAATAATTAACTAAAAAAGACCATTTGAAAGTTTTAGCTTCCCACAACTAAGGAAGGTATGCAAAAGTGCTTATGGAGACCCTGCTTCTCTTTCTGGCAGGAAAATGTATTATCACAGAGGCTGTAATGGGACAGTGCACACACTGAAAATATATTTTGAAAAGATATTTTGGATTATTTATTTTATCTTTCTTTTATTTTTTTATGGTAGCTTTACTTCATTTCTACTAATATAACCACTGCCACAGTGCTGCAGATAGAATGAGCCTTATCCCTCTCTATTATTCTGTTGTTAATTATCTGCATTATAATGGTTTGGGGAGAGCTAATGTGGGAACAGTGGTGCTTCTACCTGTCCTCTGCAGCTCACAGTGAACTCTGTCAGACAAGGTCAGCTTCTGCACCAGTATCAAGTATGCAAAACACATCCTCCCAGAGAGGTGGAAATGCTGCTGTGGAAATATCTCCACTTTTTTCCCTTCTCAGCATCCACCATATTATGGGGATCAGCCTTCTGAAGGCAAGGAAGGAAGAAGGAGAATCACTGTTTCTGCCTCCAGGCTATAATTCTGTCCTCTGTGTGTGTGTGTGTCTGTGGTGTACTGACATTCCCAGGGCTTGCTAAGCCAGGGAACAGCATTCCAGCTTCAACACATTCACGTGTGGAGGAAAGGGTGGAACAAAAAGCCCTCTGTCTTGTTTTCTTGATGGAGGTGGTGTTTGCCTCTGGGTAAGGAAAGCTTTCATCCATCCTAGTCCATACACCCTGCCATCTCCAGGAAAGTGGGAGCACTGTAATGTTCCTGGTCATTTCAGACTCACTGCAGGTACTGCCAGATCCCTCAGGCAGCAGAAAGGAAGATGAGGAAGCACAACATTAACAAGCCCTGCTAATAAATGCCAGAGTGAGGAAGGAATGAGAGAGAGGCAGCAATTAAAACAGCAGCAAAATGTCAAAGGGAACAAGTTTTGAAACAAAAGAAAAATAGGTCAGGCTCTATCTTTATGGGGCTCTGCAACAATGTAAGTGGCATTTGAAAGAAGTTTTATGTGAATTGCTCCAGGCACTGTGTTATTTGGCAGTGGATTCCTCCTCCATTCAGATTTTAAATCTGTCCTGCTTTCCAACCTTTCAAATGACATCCCTCTAGGAGTATTTTTGGAAATAGCAGCTGTTAAAGTCAAGAACAACCACAGTATGTCTTGTCTCCAAATGGATGAGGTTGTGTCCCATCCATTTGGATGTCTATCCCTGTAATATGTGATTAATATATGAAACAAGTACACTGGTTTCACAGCACCAGTTCTCAAAGACCGTTGATAACTTCAATGCTGCTCTGTAGCCAGTGCTTTCTAGTCTCTGTCTTACAGTGAATATTTTTCAAATGTATGGATAGGCCTAAAAAGCCAGTATCTTCAAAATGTTGTTTCTGGTGATGTTACCTTTGTACATCAAGCATTCTTTTTTATCTGGAGGGGAAAAAGGGGTCCAGTGCCTGGATTACACTTTGTCACTAAGAAATTTGGTAATTTCATTTTTAATTCCAATTTGTCTGTCTTTAATATGCAATCATATATATAATATGCAGTAATATACAACAATATAACACAATATGGAAAATTGAGATAAGTCTGCAAGGCTTATGCAGGGGCAGAATTTTACTCTTTTGCTATCTAGTATGTCCATTGACTTCAGGTATTCACTTCCATACATTATTTTTTCATTTCTTTTCCAATGGTATCTGTCCTTTTTGACTGGAATATGTAAGATTCTTTTAACTAGATTGCAATTAAACACAATGTATTTTTCTTTATAACCTCACAAATCAACACCTTTGTTCCAAGATTAGCTAACTACTAGCATGTGCTTTCTCTCTCGATGAGGAGTGTGGTTTCCTTGGGAAGGGATGGGTGGAGAAGAATGGTACTATTTTATGACTGCCTCTTTTGTCCTCCAACCAGCAGCCCACAAATGATCCATTAGATTACAATAAAAAGCTGATTAGAGGGACACGCTTTCACCTCTGTAAGGCAGTTGCAAACTTCCTTCAACTAGGACAGATAAAGCAAGACAATTAATGTGTAGCATTGACTAAGGAAAAAAATAAAGGTAAGGAAATACACTAATTGCCTTTTCTGCTTTTTACCTGTTTCACATCTTTCTTTCCTCTAAATACTTTCTAGTACCTTGTCCTGCTTTTGTCTGGGATAATTACTTCTCAGTAATGCTATGTTTTGGATTCAGTATAAGAATATAGTTGATAACACACAGCTGTCTTAATTGTTGATAAGAACTCTATCGTAAATCAAGGAGGATTTTGTGTCTCATGCTCTCTCAGTGAGAAGGGACCCAAAAAATCTCTTAGGGAGCATAGCCTGAACATATGACTCAAACTGGCCAAATGGATTTCTACAGCATAAAACATCATCACCAGTGTATAAACTGGGGGGTTACCTGTAAGGGACACCAACCACAGTTCTAGGACAGGGTCTGGCATCAGTCAGCAGGTGGTGAGCAATTGTATTGTGCAAAACTTGCATTTCCTTGGGTTTTACATTTGATTCTCCTCCCTATTCCACCAGGATGGAGTGCATGAGCAAGCAACTGTGTGGTTCTTAGTTACCAGAAGGGTTTAAACCATGACAGACATTTTTGCCATCCAGTGTGAGGCCCAGAGAGTTGAGAAAATTATAGATCTCACCAGAATCTGTTAAACCCCAACCATTACAAACGTTATTGCAAAACCATCTGGGTTGCCACATGTGGCAAGATATTCATGCCCAGATGGAGAACCTGGTTGTGAAGGTACATCATGCAGATGCTTATGTATCCACCAAAGAACCATCAGAAAAACCAGCAGGTGGATCAGGCTGCTGATGACAATTATTGGTATTTCAGGTATTACCAGCCCTTGGTCAGGAGACAATACTACCTTGGCACTTCCTACAAAGGAAACAAGGAGACAAAAAAAGACAAAGGAAATCTCAGCAGTACAAAAGGCTCCATTTGTATTTCATTTGTATGAACCAGCCTTGCTGGGGTAGTGCTGTGGTATTCCTACCCATTAAAGGAGGAAAATACTCTTTTCTAAGGTGAACTAAGACATGTTTTTTACATGCGTTCTATCTAGTAAGTAACAAATGTTCAAAAAAATCATTCTCTCTTATGTTCACAATTTCAGCTGTCATACCACTGTAAGTTTTTTTATGGTCTCTGAGATCGGTTAGCAGATTTTTAGAAGGTCTTTTTTTTTTTTTTTTTTTTTTTTTTTCTTTCTTTCTTTTCAAAATTGAGATAATGATTTGAAACTTTTGGAGAGTAAATATCATGAAGAATATTATCTATACTACCATGGCTACTATATAACCTATGTGTGTATGCAAATATTACATATGTATTTATGCCAACATATGCCAACAATTACCATTCTCAAAAAAAAAGCCCAAACCCAAACAAACCAAACCTAAAATACCCCAAACCAAATAAATAAACCAACCATAAATAAAAGATTTTGTAGTATTTTAAGACCTGAAGTAAGAAATCAATCACACAATCAGAGCTTCTGATAATAATCCTCAGATAATAAGACTAGTTAGTCTTCTGTCATTTTGTACAGTATGGCATTCTTTCTGCTGCTCAGAATGTTACCAGGCTTCTCTTCTTAAAAGGTTCTGTAGAATAAGGATTGGATTTTAAAAATTAATGGTGTAATTTAATATCTTGGATAGCAGAAGCATTGTTTCCTTTTCTCTCTCTGCCTTGATTTGTTTTTTCTTTCAGTTAATCTTGAATAAGAACATTATTCAGCACCAGAACATTCCTACCTGGAAGACTCTGACTGGTGAAAGGTCATATTCTTACATGATGATTATACACCTCTCCTTGGTCTGACAAATATTGCCATTCTCAGCCCAAGTCTCATTTTAAACCATGCAGGTCTTTATTTTCCTAGAAACTAGGTATGTTGGTCTCTTTTGACTGGACATTTTAGCCCCCAAACCTGTAAAATGTAATTATTTACTTTGTCATCAGAAAATGTATTGGCGTGAGCTCTCACAGAATCTAGGAACTAGTCCCACAAGCTTTCCTAAACACCTATTTTCAGATAAATGCTGTCTAGTTGCACATAAATTTTGTCCCGTGGATAATTAACTTTCAATACACACAACTTTTAAACAACTGCCCTTCATGACCTATTAATAACTTTCAAAATGAGAACTCAATCTTATGGAGTCTTTTCAATATTTATCTTCCTAAGCCACCATTTGAATACTTCTTATTTCTAATCAATTCAAACCTTTTAGTTTTCTCATTCTCCTACCCTTCCTTTTCCCAAAGCATTCTTGAAGACACTCCTGCAAATTAAGTAGGCCTGGTACAAAATATTGCAGCTTATTGCTGTGGTAAGTTTATGCATGTGCTTGAGACATGTTTTCCCCTGACAGCTGCCATAATGTCTGCTCAGTTTGACAGTCAAAATAATGTTTTTATTATCTTGTACTTTGCAGATTAATGTGAATTTAGGAGAATCACACTGACTTTGCTTTGTTCAACATCAACACTATCAAGAATACAAAACATGCTCAAGTTCAGGAGTGCTTGTTGAAGATGTGAGCGATGACAGAAGACAGCTTGACTTTGACTGAGCTAAATTGCCCCATCTGGCTTATATGAGCTGCAAAAAAAATCTCATAACAGTGGATTCAGGAGGCTCTGGGCACAATACAAACATATTTTCTGAGACTCCAGATTATTCATATGCTATGCAAAATTGAGACAAAGTCATTTATGTAGTAAATATCATTAAGTTTTATGTGAACTTCCTTTAAAAAAAGAATTTGTAGGGGAAAGCAAGATCATTTTCAAAGACAGACTTTCTTACTGTTCAGGTGTCTATGCAAAACTGACACTTAGGACTTCTTTCCCTGAACATTGATAGAAACGAAAAAGTAGGTATCCAGCCCAGAAGGAATATAAAATACAGAGTTTTGTTGGTTTTTGTTGTGTGGTGAGGCTTTTTGTTGTTGTTTTCGTTTGGTTTGATTGGTTTGTTGGTTGCTTTGTTTGTTTTTTTTGTTGTTGTTGTTTTAACTGGGGGAGGTGGAGCTTTTCTTTTGTTTTGTTGGGGATTTATGTTGTTGTTGCAGGTAGTTTCTGGATTTTTTTTTACTTCATTGTTTTGTTCTTTTTTTTTTTTTTTTTTTTACTCAAATTATGGTTTAGAATGTTTCATATCACTCTGTAATCTAAACACAATGCTGCAGTGTTACTGAACTACCTGAAGTAAAAAGAAAATCACCTGTGGGATAACAGAGGTTTCAAGTATTTGAATATTTCTCTTTCATCTTGTTTTGTACACATTGTTATAGGTGCCTACCTGCAAATTGCATTCACAAATTTATCCCTATAAGAGATGGCTCTTTTCAATGTCATTTTGGTACATTATATTAAGTCCCTTTGATATTAAATGAAGAATATACCAACTATCAGTGCCTTGAGATGGCTTTTATAAAGAATAAAAGAAACATCTGTGAGTGACCCTACATGAGATATCAAAGGGAAACGTTTCCAATCACTAGGGGATCATAGAAAAAAGATGAAATAGGAATCAGGCAGCTTCTATTTCCTAAACTGCAGCAGAGAGTTACTTTTAAATGACACCTAGGACTGCTTAATGTATCCCAATCTTTCACTGAAATACATCAGAGTGAAATATGCCATAACATGCATGGGTACTTGTTTGTTTGTTTGCCTTCTCACTTCCTTTCACTTCCCTAGAGGAATCAAGAGCTGGAATTTCGGAAAGCAGATGCCTTGAAGTATCATTAAATCAGTAACTTCCTCAGAATTAACTCAATATCATAGTTTACTTTTATTTGGCAGCTGAGAAAAACGTGACCATAGAATTATTTTGAAAAACTCAGTCAGTATCAAGTGTCATTTTCCTTCCCTTTAGATTAGAAAGACAGATGCATTTGGGTTTTTTTCTTCGCTATTTTCCAGGTAGAAAATCCTCTTTTCCTAGCTGTCGACAGTGTCACTTTCCTTATTCTTTGTGATGAGTTTCTACTTCTTATTTTGAAACAGGGTGCTAATTAATCTTCCCACATTCAAGCACTGCAAACATATTTCAATTTCAAATGAGGTAGGACCCATGCTTGAAATGCCCACACTTATAATTTTAGATAGCTTTGTACCACATATTGGAGCTGGCCTGAATTTTCTTCATGACATTACCAACAATGAGCTTGTAAAGCTTTGTATCTAATAGGCAGCCTCTACATAATAGGTCATCAACTCATATGGGAGTTAAGAGAGTTGGAAATGTACAAGAAAGAGTAAATTAAGAAAACAAATTACTGCTAGCCTGCATACTGGGCTCCTGCTTTTCAATATCCACATATATTAGTCTATTCATATGCATGCCACTCATTTCATTTTCCAAAATCTGCATGACTCTTATACCTCATTCAACTACTACTTATTTATTTACTTAGCTCATATTTAAGGCCAAGAAGCCCAAACTGTATTGCAGGAAATTCCATTTAAACTGAAGAAAACACTTTTCTTATTGTGACCTTGATTGAGCACTGAAGCTTGTTGCCCAAAGAGGTGTCCTCCATCCTGAGAGATGTTCAAAACCCAACTGAACATCAGTTTTGGCCATCTTGATCCTCCTCTGAGCAACAACCGGATGATGGTGATCTCCAGAGATGTTTGTAACTTACGAATTATTTTATTTAATGAGTGAGTTGCATGTTGATTTCAGAGTCTTCCTGTTGGTTTCAGGGTTTTCAGTTCCTGAAGTTTTCCTTCAAGGAAGAATTAAATATATGCCCTAGCATACCTTAAATCATATATCATTTTCATTACTCAGTTGGCATGAATATTCCTAGAAAGGTAACAGCTCAGTGCAGGGTCCTAACCAGGGCAACTGAAATTCTGCTATACTTGCATTTCAACATCCAATTTGCTTTTTTTCACCTCTGCTTAGAACCTCCCTCTTTTATATTTTCCTTTAATCTTCTCCTCTGACAACTTAATGTGCATAATCATGTGACACCAAATATCTCAGGTGAATTCAAGTCTTTGTTATGCTAGATGATGTGGCAGTCCCTAAGTTTTCTACCCTGCGAACAGATTGTATCCCTTTTACCTTAGGCTGTCCTGTTATCCCACATTCTTTTGTCTTCTGAATCACTGTCGATGAAGACTGGGCCCCAAAATCGATTACCAGATATAAACAGAGTAAGAAAAAGAAACTACTAGTCTTTCAAGACACATGCAGAAATGAGGTCGAGACAGAGAACATATTTCTGCAGAAAGTATGAGGCAGAATCCATATGCAAAATACCTCTCCAGGGCCATCAGTGCTGGACAGGCTTTCTTTCCCCTTACTTCTTTTCTTCACCAGACCTCAGCTCACTGACCTTATGTTTCCATAGGGCAGGTGAGATATTTGCACTGAACAGCTGCACTAAGCTACCCTGTACTAGTGAATCCTTTGCAGCGTTGAGAACTAAGCTGTGCTCCCAGTTACCCTGGTGTAAATATAAATTAATTCACTAAATCATTCTTATTGAAGTCAATAGAATTGTGGCAATTTCACGTCATGGTCAATCAAAATAAAATATAACAGCATGAGTTTGTTAGCTTATTAGATTCAGTACCATTTTGCAGCTGTGAAGAAAGAAAAGCAACTTTACTAGAGAAACAGAAATACTCACTACACAAAGCATTTTAAAATATAACTTCTTTTTGGATTTTGGTGGTTTTTTCATTCTGAGAGAGATTATTCTTTTGTGTTCTGTCTGCCAAACTAGCAATGACAGCAATGTGTGGCAATATACAAAAGCAAAACTGCTGTGTTGTGATGTTCAAATTCAGTAAGATGCTGTTTCCCTTCACTAGACAGAACCAGTCCAGTCAGAAATAAACTACTGTGATAGCTCTTCAGAATGATACTATGGTCATTGAGGTTAATTGGTGTGTGTTATTACAAATGTTATGGCCTTTGATTCCAGCAACTTATTATGTATTTTAAGAATACATTTTATAGCCAGGTAAACTGAGACATGAGGTAGTGACAATGAGAGGATCGTACAAAACTGCAAATAATATATACAATACAGCTAGAGAGGTTTAGGTCTAGTCAGCAGTGGTAGTACTATTGCCCTCATCTCTCTTTCCGTCTATAGGTTACAAGGGGGAAAGTTTGCTGCCCCTGTTATTTGTCATGACTCTGTTTGCTTAAATGATGTCCTGAGTAATAATCTGTCCCAAGAGCTCTTCCCTCAGAAATGGAAATGGCTGAAAGAAAGCACAGCAGATCTAAAGGCAAACTAGATTTTGAGAGTCTTTTGTTTGTGTGTATAATTCAGAATGAAATCCCCTAAAGTTATGAATCTTATTTTAAAGTGTTTGTTTATCACTACACAAAAAGCAATGAATGCTTCACACACCATCTGCTTATATTTTCCCCAAAGGGTTTAGCTTATTTTCAGGAAGAAATGACTCTAAATATCCTGCAGTTTACTCTGAAATATTTCATTATTTCACAGCAACCCTGTTAATGAAGTACAGTATGTGCCCTTGTAAACAAATAAAAATTATTTTAAATTGCTGACAGAATCCTCCTGTGTCATGAAAACATACCAAGGCTTCTGAAAAGGAGAGGTCCTTTTAGGTTTTACTTAAAAGTTTGGGGACTGCAAGAGTTTTCCTTACTCTACTGTTTTAGAAAGTATCACTGGGTATGACAGGGAACTTGTACAATATTGTGTAGCTGACAAACTGGGGGATAGTATGAAAAAATTAGAAGGGCAGGGTACTTGAAGGCCCTATGAGATGTATCAGCCACACTGGAGCATGCCTGCTGTCCTGAAAAGCTGTACCAAGGACTCCTGAGGTGACAGAAGCTTACACTGTTGTGGTTGTGCACTACAGACTGCTGAAGAGAAGGAAGAGGATGAAGCCTTCTACAGGCAACCAAAAGCAGTGTCAAAATCATGGGCCCTGGTTCATGGGAGGCACTTCACCAACCCTGACTTCTGCTGGGGGATATACACAGTGAAGCACAAACTGCCTAGGAGGTTCCTGGAAAGCATTGACAATACCCTCCTGTCACAGGTGGAGGATCCCACAAGGAATTGTGCTGCTTGACCTCCCACAGATACACAGGGAGATGTGTTGTTGGAGATGTGAAGGCTGAGGGCAGCCTAGGCCATCGTGACCATGAGATTGTAGAGCCCAGTGTTGGAAAAACATGCTGTAGAACAGGGAACAAGATAACAGCCATGAGCTTCAGGAGAGCTAACATTTGCCTATTTAGGAATCTACTTGGAAGAATCCCTGGAAGGAGAGAGACCCTGTAAGGAAGAGAGGTACAGGTGAGCTGGTTGATGTTCAAGCTTATTTCCTCCTGGCTCTACAATAATGAATTCCAGTTAAAAAAAAATCAGGCCAAGGGCACAAGAAACCTTTGTAAATTAATAAATAATTCCGTCATTGCTCAAGTGGAAGCAAAAAATTTGCAGGAGATGGAAGTGAGGTCAGGCCACTTGGAGTGAATACAGACAGGTGATTTGGATAAGCAGTAATGAGACTGGAAAGACAAAGACCCATCTAGAATTAAACCTGGCCAAGGGTGTCAAAGATAAAAAAATGGCTTTTTCAAATACATAAATAACAAAATGAAAACAAAGGATGATTGTCCAAGTTTAGGACAAATTAGGGGAAAAACCTCCCAAAGAACTCAGAAAGAATTCTCCCCAGGGGGGAAAGTGGAAAAAACTTGTTTATTGGCAAAACACAAGAGAAAACACTTCCCAGTCAGACCCAGATGGAGAACAAAACAAATTTCACCGAGACAGAGAGACGAACTCGGAGATCTTCGCTGGGAAGGGCAGCAGAGCTTCTTTGGCAAGCCTCCAGCAGCACTCTCCGAGGTTCAGATCCGTTTCCTCTTGAAGCCAGTTCCGATCTTGGGGGGGGGGAAGAAGGGAGGGGGAAAGAGAGGCAGCCGGGATAACCAGCAAGGCAGAAAAATTGGGGGAGGGCAAGCGAGCAAACAGCTGGGAGCAAAAGCAGCAGCAGGGGGCAAAAGCCGCGGCGAGCCAAAAGCCAGCCAGCAGCAGCAGCAGCGGCAAGCCGGGGTCCCAGGGGAGGGGCCGCGACACGGCCGGCAGCTCCGTGGGCGGGGGCAGGGAGAGGAGCTAGTCACAACATCAACATCAACCCAGAACATTCCACCCCTTATCCCATATCGTGATCATTGACACACGATTGGGATATACACTCACTAAACACAATATAAAACTTCCTTTGACTTGCTCAAATCTTCAATACTTGCACGTTTCCTTCTTCTCACTTGCTCAGCCTTCACCACTTACACATTCCCTTCTGTTTCATATTCATACGATTTAGCATACAGGCAATGGTGATAACACTCAACAATAACATCACCCTACAATCAGATCTCCCTGAGGTACACAACGAGCTATTCCATCTTTCTGCATTATCCACCAAGTACATCCTGGTCCTTGAGCAAAGGCAATCCCACGAATGGGTTTGCCTGTACTCGAGGCAGGATTAACCCACACTGTTTTCCCTAGCAAACCTCTGACATGGGCCACTGGGACTTTTATCTCCATCTACTATATTAAGGCACTCAGACTGGGCGGGACCTGCTCGGTTGGTGGAACCTCGAGTGTTGACCAACCAAGTGGCCTTTGCCAAATGCTGCTCCCAGTTCCTGAGAGATCCCCCACCCAATGCCTTTAAGGTGGTCTTCAACAATCCATTGTACCTCTCCACTTTACCTGCAGCTGGTGCATGGTAAGGGATATGGTACACCCACTCAATACCATGTTCCCTGGCCCAGGTGTTAACAAGGTTGTTCTTAAAATGAGTCCCATTGTCTGACTCAATTCTCTCAGGGGTACTATGTCTCCAAAGGACTTGTTTTTCCAGGCCCAGGATGGTGTTCCTAGCAGTAGCGTGGGGCACAGGGTAGGTCTCCAACCACCCGGTGGTGGCTTCCACCATGGTCAGCTCGTAGTGTTTGCCTTGGCGGGTCTGAGGCAGTGTGATGTAGTCAATCTGCCAGGCCTCTCCATACTTATATTTGGAACCATCGCCCACCATACCAGAGGGGCTTCACCCGCTTGGCTTGCTTGATGGCAGCACACGTCTCACAGTCATGGATAACCTGGGAAATACTGTCCATGGTTAGATCCATCCCTCGGTCTCGTGCCCACTTATAAGTGGCATCCCTACCCTGATGGCCTGAGGCCCAGAACAGATAATGTAGGCCCATTATTTTTTGGTGGGGAGAGCCTAGCAACAGAGGACACAAAGAAGGCAGAGTTACTGAATAACCCCTTTGCATTGGTCTTCACTAAGACCAGCCCTCTGACCCGGGAGACCAGGGTAAAGGAGTGCTGGAAGAGTTTCCCTTGGTCAGGGAGGATTGGGACAGAGAACACCTAAACAAGCTTGACAGCTTCAAGTCTATGCACCCTGCCAGGATGCATCCACCAGTGTTTAGAGACCTGATGGACACCATGATTTCATGAACATTTTTGAGAGCCTTCAGAGACCGAGAGAGTTGCCCGAGAACTAGAAAAATGCGAATGTCATTCCAGTCTTCAACAAGGGCATGAAGGAGGATCCACAGAACTACCAGCCAGTCAGCCTCAGCTCAATGCCTGGAAAGGTAATGATGCATCTCATTCTGGAGGCCATCTTTTACCCACAGGATAAAGAATAAATTTATATATTTAACCTATATTATTGCCTTCTACAGTGAAACAACCAACAGGATGGATGAAGGGGGAGCTGTGGATATTATCCATCTGACTTCAGCAAGGCTTTTGACTGTCTGTCATGCAATCCTCATAGGCAATCTCAAGAAGTGTGACTTGAAGGAGTGAACAGAGATGTTGGAGGAGTGAAGAGACCAAACAGTGGGACTGAGAATTGATTGAGACCTGCCCAAAAAGCAGACCTCAGGGGGGTGTAATCAGTGTGGTGCAGGGTCCAGTTGTAGGCCTGCTCCTAGTGGTGACCCCAAGGTCCAACAGTGGGCCCAGATGTGTTTAACTTACCCATCAGTGACTTGGGTGAAGGGGCAGAGGCCTCCTCAGCAATTTCACTGACAACACAAAGCTGGGAGGAGTGGCTGATACCCAGAGGAATGTGCAGCCCTTCAGAGGGACCTCAACAGCCTGGAGAGATGGGCAAAGAGGAACCTTCTGAAATTCAGCAAAGGCAAATGCAGGGTCCTGCACCTGGGGAGGAACAACCCCACTTGTTCATATATTGTACAGTTTATAGATACAGTGGGATTAATTATGTAATTTCTTTATTTTTATTTGTGAAAAAAAAATCATGAGGTTTTTTGTCACTTGAGGCACCCCAAATCTCCAAAGAGCAATTGCATGCATTTGTTAAAAGGGATGCCAACAGCAGCCCTGGACCTGGAATACCAGGTGCAAAATCAAGGATGTATTTAATAACCAGTGCCAACCCCTGACCCTGAGTCCTCCTGCATTTTATGCTCCTTTTAGATATTATGAGGGTCTATATGGAGCTCTAGATTAATTTTGGCCCTTGATATAAGTCCCTACTAAAGTAACAAGATTTGCTCTATTCTCCTAATATCCAGTTATTTATTTTATTTCAGCTACCAGACATGCCATTTTCTGTCTTATTCATCCATGGAGTAATAATGTTATTCATGCAAATTAATAATGCATAATAAATAGATTAATTTTCTAGGTTGTATTCTTAGGGTGCCTGCATTAGGAGACTAGTTTCCTTAAGCTCCTCCTGTGGTCTGTGGAGAGAGGTTTATTTATTGAAACTCAGAGCATCTGGAGAACATTTCATTTTTCTGGGGGAGCATTTTGCTTTGACCACATAAGGAATCACAGACACAAACAGCTATTTAGATGCCTAAAATTAGGCATAACAGTCAACAGCATTTCAACAGTCAACTGAATATATTTCTCTGCATTTCTGAAAGAATGGACTGTGGATTTCCAAAGGTCATGGGGTTCTGACTGGAAAGAAAAATTCTTATTGTGTTTTTGTGCAATACTTCTAAAAAGTTCCTAAACTCCATCTTACTACAAATAGGGAGGGAAGGTGAAATTTACAAAGCTAGTATCTACAGCGTGGAGTATGTTTGTTCCCTGGAAGCAGTGGATGACTACATTTCTCCAGGGACAGGCTACTCTCCTTTCCTGTGCAGCATGCTTGAGAGTCTGTCTATCATGTCTTCTGGTGTCCTCTTCCTAAGACTTGCAGCAAGCTAATCCTGCTCTAACAGCTCCTAGATGCTTCTCTGTACAGACTGTGTTACAACCTGACCCTGAAAGCAAGGGTTAATAGATCCCTTGGAGCAGATTAGAGTGAAACTACAGTGAATGACCAGCATTTATACATATGCACATAAGCACTGGTGTGAATGTACATGTAGGGTTTATTTTAGAACACTTTGGTTGCAATGGAAAGGAGATATGTAGCCATTTGGGTTATTATCTGTAGAAATATAGCAATATAAAAGTATATGCAGAAAAAAGAAAGAATAAGCCTTAAAAAGATGTCACCATCCATTGATCCAGTGACAAGACTTGATTGTTGCAATTTCAGTGTCTGCTGCTTAAAGTGATGGTCACAGTCTGGGGAAGCCCACAAAACACAGAGTTCAATGGGTTAACATACCTTCAGGTTTATGAGAGCACCGGGCACCTCCTGGTGTCTAAAGACATTAAGTTGACTGGTACATTATTCCCCTGGTCTCAAATCACATATGGAAAGAAAAGTTCATTGTTGCTGCTGTCCTCTGACAACAATATCAAGGGTGAGGCTTGAGCTACTTTTCATAATGCGCATTTCCATGGCTCTCATTCTGCAAGGGCCGTGTAGGGAGAAAAGGAAGTGGTTGATGCCTGGTTTAAATTTTGTTAATCACAGTGAAGTGAAATGTGTTTAAGAGCTCTGTAATGCCTATATGCTCCATGTAGCACACCTCCCATCAAGGTGCTAATTTCCTTGCCTGTAGTGACAGTAAATAAAAGTGGCACTGTCTTAAACCCAGCTGTTAGGGTATCAAAGGAAGTAAAATGAAAGAGAGAAATGAAGTGAATGCAGTGTATAAAAATAAAATACATAGAGTGATGATGACATGAAAAAGCACACCAGAAAATGGAGATTAGTATATTGATGGAGATGGTAAGGTGAAAATTCTGAGTCACTATTTAAAATTCCTGCAAAAATACAGCTTATGCACATGTCAATCAGTGTGAAGACTTGATTTCTACTCTATCACAGAGAGACAATTATTTTATACAGCTATACTACTTTTACATGGTTACAGTGTTTGGAGCCTATCTTTCAAGGATTTATTTTTTGGTAAGAATATTTTCAAACAATTAATACTGAAGAAAACTGTCTTTCCATTCAGTCTTATCCAGCCCATACTTTAGGTTTAGCATCAATTTCACATCTACCAAATGCACCTGCAAAATCAGTATTGTTTACCCAGTATAAGTGGGGAATCATCACTGATTTTATATTTTTGATTATGATAAGGAGTCTTAAAGAAGCTAGAAGAACTGGCACACTTTTTCTCCAAAGAACATTTCAAGTAATTCAGATAAATAGGCTGCTGTTCCTTCTCCAGATTTAGAAAAGACTTACCCCTCCTAGGGACAGCCTGTGATTCACCACACTGACACCCACTTTGCTGTCCTGCAGAAGGGGAAGAGGTTGTTTTGAGAAGGATGGTGTGGGAAAAGGCATCTAGGAGAACTGAGTTTTGGTTATGAGCAGAGGAAGGGCATATCTGCTGTGTGCTCCCTTAACAAGATGAGAGAAAAATGGAATACACTTTGCTCTTCTCGTCTGTTGTGTGTTCTGGTAAGAACCATTTCACACTCTGTATTTTGTTGCAATGAATGAGGGTAAAGTGCATTACACAAACTATTCAATTTTGCCTTCACTGAATGGTAGATTCCAAATTATTTTGACTGACCCTGTAGCTGTCAGATGTTCTGCCTCCTTAAGAAAAATGCTAGACCCATGTGACAGCGCATCTCAAATTCCCTTCCTCTGCCTCCAACAGCTTTTGTGATATCAGGTAAAATACAGTCCGTGTATCCAACCATCTATATTCTAATATGTAACAAAATTAATTAACTCTTTCTTACATAGCTCTTTTTCTCAGCTCATCTGCACTGAGGAAGTATTTCAAACACTTTCCTAGGAGGCAGCCATCCTTCCAGGCTGAACGAGGTTTAATTCCCTAGATGGAGAAGGGTAGAGAGCAAACCACTGGACCTTGGAAAAGGATACTTCCTCTTTAAAAAGTGAGCAAAATCAATGCACCCCTGCAAAAAAAACTTAGTTGATGTGTTCCACCCAGTTCCACATTTAACAACCAAGAGAAATGGAAAAGTTGCGAACAAAATGTGTCAGGAGACTCTGTGCCTAGGACTGAATATCATACAGGTGAACTTTCTTATCAGATTTCCCCATTTCTAACACTGTCTTTGAAGAGTCAAAATTTGGACCATAGATATTATGTGCAGAAAGCACTAATAAAATATAAAAGAAAAACTGGAATTTTAATTCCCACAATAAGTTAGAGACTTCAGGCTTCCTACTAGAGACATGATTGAAACCAAATGTTGGCTAGTGGCTTTCCTGCTTGTCGAGGATTGGTCCTGAATTAAAATTAGAGTTCTCATTTTATACTCTGATGATTTTAGCTATCTTTTTTTATTTGAGTAAATAGTACTTTTATTGAAGTAAATAGAATTAAAACTTTTCTATATTATGAGCCAGAGCATCAGTCTCTTGAAATAGAGAACAGATAGACGCAAGTAATCTGATCAGTGATGGGACTAGAGGTATGTAAAAGGAAGAAGATTATTTATTTCCTCTTATTTCTCATTGCTGTTGTTATCGAGGCCAAATCTAAAAGTACTTAACCTAAAATACCATTGAAGATAATTGGATTGTACTTGTCAAGATCAAAGCATAAGATGGCTCCACAATTTCACCCAATATAATTTATTTTCATTTAAATAACTTCTCAGATCTCCCTAAAACTCATTTTTCCACAAAACAGAAAAAAAAAGGTAATGGCTTCAAGGAATCAGCTCTCTTGAGACCTGCTAACACACTATATTCTTATTTTATAGCACATCAACAATCCCACAGATTTTCTTTCATTGGGTGGTTTTCTACACTTTGGAAAATCTTGCTTTTTATATGGAGAGGTTGAAACAATTTTTAATAGGAATTTAACTGTGAGGGTCAAGGCTGAGCAAAAAGTTTTGGGTAATTTTCATAGGTTTGGCAGCTGCCAAACCTATGATTTTCTTTCATTTATTACTATATTAAGAAACAAGTGGAAAAAAAAGTCTTAAGTTGGCATTGAGGAAAAGGTTCATCTCTTTCTTAAGATAGTGTCTTGTTTAACTTGCTGAAGTTGGAAAAAACACAAGGCACTGGAAATATTTGGATTTTAGCTCCAACACATGGGAGATGTGATTAAGTCTGGCAAAAAAAAAGAAGAGAAGGTAAGTTGATGAAGTGACAGTTCAGGAAAAAAAGGTGTAGTATCAGTATTAGAGCACTCTTGGATGGCTGTAAGAGAAAAAATATGATCATTAATAGGTTTTGCTTTTTTTTTTTTTTTTTTTCCTTGTTTTGACAATGAATAATTTAATGTTTTGGACTTGTATGAGTGCATGCTGTTGGGGGTTGGGTTTTTGTTTCTTTTACTGTGTGAGTTTGGGGAATTTTTCCCATTGTGATGCTAACAAAACCTGCTGGCTGCGCCCAGGGCCTTGTGACAACCCTGGACGGGGCTTCCGGAGGGGTGTGCGGATTTTCGGGCGGGGCTGCTGGAGGGGCACTGGTGTTTTCCAGCGAGAGAGTGGAGAGGAGGGACCCCCGGTCTGCTCAGCCTGTGGCCAGGAGGCAGGAGAGCCGGACGCCTGTGTCAACTCCTCTGCATCTGTCCTGCTTAGCCTCCTACCCCTGGGAATACAACTGGTCTCTGGACACAACAGTGAGCGAGGAGCTGCTCCCACCTGAGCCCAGCCCGGCTCCGGCTGCTCCCCTCCACCTCCCTCGCTCCCGCCTGCTCTGCTGCACGTGTCACATCCCTGAGAACGAACACGGCCTGAGTGTGTCCGCGGCTAAGGAAAGGACTGGAACTGGGTTATTTTCTTCTGTTTTTGTCAGTAATTTTAATAACTGCTGTTGTTTTCTACCTGTGCAGTTAGATAGAGTAGTAAAGAGCTGTTACTTCTGCCCCTTATCTCTGCCTTGAGTCCTTGATTTGAAACAATTATAACACTTAGAGGGGGTGAAATTAATTTCTCTATTTCAACGGGGAACTTCTGCTTTTTATTGGCAGAACCCTGTCCTAGAAACCAGGACACATGCAAAGAGACAAACTGTAAATTATGACTGCATAATATGGAAGTGGGAGTAAGAGTTTCCATCTCACTTTGCTGCTTAAAGACTCTAGCTGTGAAGTATAAATACTCACAATACAGTATCTCTACTGCCCTGTAAGAGCATACCTATATTCGTACCCAAGCATCCTCAAGGTAGGCTTTCCTTACCACCATCAACGTCTTTATAGGAATGGCATGGGGAAGCAGCTCAGACCAAGAGTTGCCTGGGTTTTTCATGATCCCCTCACCTCCCTCCATGCACTGGGGATGTCCAGACAGAGAGCAGAGTTGTCTTTGCTGATATTGGTGTCTGCCAGCACATCTCACGGTAGTAACATGCCCACCTGTGCAAGGATACACTTTGGACATCTATTTAGACACTTCTTGGGATACAGAGAGCTGTACTGCCTCACAGGAGCATCAGAATGGCCAGGAGGACAATGGCCCTGGGACAGTGTCAAATGGACATTCCTCCCTCCATGGGTGTAAGCTGTGTTTGTCTTGATAGACTTGAGTAATCCCTGATGTAATCCAGAATTGATCTAGCTTGCTTGTGAGCCCCACTTTACGGAAGCTGGATGAATTTTGGGCTGAGAGCTCTCATGCAACACAGATTTGTTTACCCAGCAACTACTTTCCTGCAGTTTGAGTAAGAAACATAGTGCTCCTTGCTGCTGGGCTCACATGGAATGGACACCTCCTGCTGTTCCACACCTTTGTCCTGCATATGATTGGCATACTCTGCTCCCTTTATCTCCCTGTCAGCTCAGTCTGGCTTGCTGTTGCACTTCTGGATGACCTTTACTTCCCACAGACTTTTACACAGACACAGAGAAAAGCCAGGGGGAAGGTGCATTATTTGTTTTCAGGATCCCTCCCAGGCTGTACAGTTCCCACTACTCCCGGCTCACATGTCTCCCTTTGCCCTGTCCTCACTCATTCCTCACATTCCACCCCCTGTGCTGCAGGGGAAAGAGCACGTGCAGTCCGTGTGAGTGGCACAAAGCTGCTGCCTTCAACACAAGGTCAGTCGGCTCAGGTGTCAGAGTGCACATCAAAAACACTCTTCAGAGCAGCTGACTGTTCAAGTCACAGAGGGAAGCCTGCCCTAATCTTCCTCTTTGTGCTTTCAGTTGTCCCTCAGTCCTTTCCAAGTCCCACAAGCAATGCCCATGACTTTGTGTTCACCTTTCATATAGACATATTTCCAAACAATCTGGCTTTCCAGAGAGAACCAGAAACTAAATCTAATGAGTCCATTGTGGGGGACCTTGTGTTTTTCATAACAGGGAACAATGTGATGAACTTTTTTTTGCTTAGAGCTGGTTTGGCCCCTTCATACCTTGACATGACTGTTGAGAGGAGTAAGAAGGAACCATCAGGCCTTGAAATTACATGAAGGTAGACTTTCCATGGTCCAGGATGCTGTAACAGACATGTAGCCCTGCAGCTAGAACTAGCACAGCAAGAAAATAATAAAGGATGGGCATGTGGAAAGTTGGGTTTAAATTATTTATTTCTGAACTATCTAATCTAATCCAATCTAGACTAGTTTTAGATTAGATCATACTAGTCTATATTTCTAGTAATTCCTTTGTCCAAAAATACTCTGATCACTGTAAGAAATTGTGAGTCTTTGTAGTCTAAGAGTAATGATGTTTTGATAATACTTACTAGAGAAAGCGGGTTCAAACTTCTCATTTATGTTCAACTGCACTACACCATATACTTCCTTGCAACAGTAACTGATTGCTAGCTAAATTGCAGTTTGACACACACTTAAGTAATGCAAACATTTTTGATATTTCTTCTTTCTGTCCATTTTTGACTTATGTCTCCATATGATTTATGAAAGCATTGACTGGTAGATCATGATAGTACAAACTCTAATTCACTGGCCTTTCCTCTCAGATTAATTTGCCCAGTTACCATGCTCTCAAGAACCACAGAGTGAGTCATGTTGGAAGGAACAGTGGGTCATCTGGTCCAACTCCCTTGCTCAAACAGGGTCATCCCAGATTGAGTTTTACCCAGAATTACACAGAACTGAGTCTAGAGAGTTCTGGAATATATCCAGTGAGAGGAACTCCATACCCTCTCTGGGCAGTCTGCTCCAGTGTGTAGGCACTTGCACGGTAGATTTTTTGGTTGGAACTTCCTGTGGATCACTTTCTGCCCATTGCCTCCAATTGCTTGACACACTCCCTTCAGATACTTCCAGAAGTTGATGAGGTTCCACATCTGTATTCTCTTAACAAGGCTAAACAGGCCCAACTCAGCCTTTCCCATAAGAGACCTGCTCCCTTAATCCTCTTTGCTGCTCTCTGCTGGACCTGCTCCAGAGCTCCATGTCTCTCTCGTGCTGAGGAGCCCAGAACTGGACACAGCATTCCAGGTGATGCCTCACCAGGGCTGACTAGAGGGGCAGGATCCCTCCCTTGACCTGCTGGCGCTGCTCCTCAATGCAGCCCAGGATGTCACCGGCCTTCTTGGCCACCAGGGCACACTGCTGGCTCATGGAGAGCTTGTTGCCCACCAGGACCCCCAGCTCCTCCTCCCCAGAGCTGCTTTCCAGCAGGTCACCCCAGCCTGTGCTGGTGCCTGGGGTTGTTCCTCCCCAGGTGCAGGACCCTGCATTTGCCTTTGCTGAATTTCAGAAGGTTCCTCTTTGCCCATCTCTCCAGGCTGTTGAGGTCCTTCTGAAGGGCTGCACATTCCTCTGGGTATCAGCCACTCCTCCCAGCTTTGTGTTGTCAGTGAAATTGCTGAGGAGGCCTCTGCCCCTTCACCCAAGTCACTGATGGGTAACTTAAACACTTAAACTAGTTAAACACTAGTCTGGGCCCACTATTGGACCTTGGGATGAACAACCACAAACAGGCCTCTAACTAGAGCCTCTGCCACTGATTATGACCCTCTGAGATCTGCTGTTCAGCAGTTCTCAATCTCACTGTCCATTCATCCAGTCCACGCTTCCCATCTGATCTATGCAGATAATATTTATTCCAGTGGCTGTTCATTTAATGTGTTTAAGCTAGTCTGTACCCTTTAACATATGTTTTCTTTCTCTTACATTTTTTTGCACTTATTTTCTTGAGTTCTTGAAATAATCATTTATACTTAAGGAACTAATTCATTTTCCTCTGGTGACATTATATGGTCAACTTAGTAGGGCTCAAATAACTCCGTAATTTAATACTTTTTATACTATTTTCCCTCTTTTCTGGCTCAGGTTCCTACTTCAGAAAGCTATCATCAAATAATACCAAAAAATCTGATCATAATTGCCGAGCTTGTTATAAATGAAGAAAAAAGTCATTGAACATTTCAAATTTCTCTGTGTGGTACGTTATTTATTCACATTGTTGGCTACTCAATGAACCCTCATTTTTCTTTTAGTGTATTCCATACTGCAACATTGCTGCCCATTATTTTACTCTGCCCTGCCCACAGACATTCAGCACATCCCCATTTCATGTTTCCAGGAGTGTAGAGAGCATGTACCTTCTTGACAAATAATGTAAAAATCATGTCCCACTGTTTAAAAGCACTCAAGAATTAAGCCACTAATAAAATCCCGTGACTCTGCAGTGCTTATCATGCCACAGTTTCCATAGTATGTTACTTGTAGCTCTTCCAGTTTCTCCCCAGGTCTAGAATATTGAGTTTTCCAAAACTTTCCTGTTGCTTGTCTTTGGCTTAATTTATGATTCGTGGACTTTTTTTTCTTAAAAACTAAACTACATTAAACCACAACATCTAGGTGCATATTCCTATTAAGCATGTCCAAAGAAGTGCAGTACAGCTGGTGAAGGGTTTGAAAAACAATCATGTGAGATGTGACTGAGGGGACAGAGGAGGCTCACGGGCGACCTTTCAATCTCTATAAATATGTGGAAGCAGGTAGTAGCCAGGTGGGGGTATTCTTTTCTCTCAAGAGAAGGCAAAGGATTAGACTAAAAGGCCTGTAGATGTGATAGGGAGGTTTGGATTGGCAATTAAACGGAATTTTTTCACTGAAAGTTTAACCAGGTATTGGCACAGACTGCCTGTGGGAGTGGTTGGGTGACCATCCCTGGAGACATTTAAAAACACGTATAGATATAGTGCTAAGAGATGTGATTTAGTGTTACACTTGGCTGTGTTAGCTTAATGTTTAGACTCAATGATAATGGATCTTTTCCAACCTAAATAATTCCATTATTTTAAAAGCATTAAACATTTTGCCTTCATCTCTCTTCTTCACAGGCATGCACACTCACGCTTTCACTTTCAGTTTATGGAACCTTTTATTATGCTGTGCACTTTAAGCAGCAGCTCAAGTTCAACTATCTCACTTTCTAGTCAACCAGTTTAACTAAAACACAAGCCAGTAGGAAGAGGCTTATAATTGACATCATATGTCTTCAAAGAAGAACATATGTTATTCCCACTTTGCTACTCAGTTGGATGACAGTAGCTTGGTAACTTTAAAGATATAAGGAAGAAAAGTTGTTTGACTTAACAGCTCCATAACCTTAAAAGTTCTTTCCACACATTTAGAATAAATTATGCATTTCTATGCAACATCAGTTTGTTAAATAATCCAGTTAGCTTAATTTCATCTAAATATCTCCCATTTTATTTTATTTTATTTTATTTTGTTTTATTTTATGACATAGAACAGGCAAAGAAATGTAGTGAGTGTTTGAGCAGGGAATCTTGGAAAAAACTGTCTTTTGAGGGGATGTGGTGGAGAAACCATGAGGAAGAAAACCTACCAAAGCCAAATGCACTAGTAATTTATTTAGTGTTACAGGAATGTGTCAGCATAGTACAAACAGTTGTAGATGAATGAGGTACATGAATCATATATTTAAGAGCTTGTTTAGATGGCTCTAGGCTGAAATATTGCATGACTTTTTTTCCTTTCGCTGAGAACTTACTTGCTCTCCTCTGACTTTATTGACAAAGCTGAAAGAGTTGAAGTAGCTTTTGTTCTGGACATATAGGCACTTTGGTCAACCTTTGCATACCTTTAAGGAACCACAGATGGACAAGCAAGACAAAAGTCTTTGCACTGACTTATTTTTTGTAGAAAAATTTAGGGCACTATTTAATCTTTTATATGAGAGGAAAATGCAGAAGAGTAAGGTTCAGGCAGTAAATAAAGGCACTGAAAGGCTCTTTTGAGTGCAATATTCTTCAACAATGGTGTCTCATACACTGAACTGTGATAGATGAGTCTTGTCTTATGTGCCTGATCAGTGAATATACCTCCAGCCCAAGAGTATGCTGAGCCACAAGCTTCTCAGAGTTACATACTTCAGCTCCCTCATCAGGTTAGGTCTTATTCCATTCACTGAATGCTGTTCTGAAGAATTCATTAGGACAAGTGAAATTAGAAACTAAATTTGCTAAATGGGAAATACTACAGACAAAGTCCAAAAAGCAAAGTCCACATCCAGGTAGCATTCACCAGTTATGAAATGCCAGGTTGATTTGACATGCAAATTCAGTTCATTGTCCTATGTGCCTTTTAGGGGGAATTGAAAGAAAAAAATTAATTCTAATCTCTAGTAAAATTTACACACCTCATTGGAAAAAAAGAAATTTTCTTTACTGTAAAGGTTTGAAAGAAACCCTGTTAAGTTTCCACGTAATTTCTTACTCTTTTCTTGAAGAACAATATTCTTGCTGTCACAGTTAGCCTCAAATGTAAACTACCATCATGTGCATTTTTCAAAGCCAAAATAATTTCAGGTATTAGAGCCTTTGAGTTTATAATGACCTATATCTTTCTGCGGGTGATACTTGTGTATTTCTTTTAGGAATTTCCACTCACTTAAAGCATTTTTTCCTCATGTTTTTGCTTTGGAGTTTCATATAAAGTAGTAGGGCAAGAGAAAAGGATTCCTGGAGACAATTTCCTAAGAAGCAGAGTCTGTGTACCGCCAGCCTCTCTGACTGCTATCCTTTGTTTCCTGCATCCATGACTGAATGGACATTCTTATGTTCACATGTTCACAAAGAACGCAGAGATTATGCAGAGAGGCCTGTAAAACTTAAAAACCATGTGCGTGTAGCAGCTACACTAACAAGGACATTTCTCTACAACCTTGATCAAACCAGGTGCAAAGAGGGCTGTTGGGACAGTCCACTGAGCAAAAGGCTTCTCACGCATGGTCAGGAAGGTCCACGACCTGTGTGCCCACACCAAGGGCAAACCAAAGTGAAGCTGGCAGTGCTGGCAAGGACTGCAACAAGCAAAAGAGGGTAAGTGCTCCAAAAACTTGGTTCAGCACCTGTGTGCTGCAGGAGACAAGCCCAGTAGTGGAAAGGGTCTTTGGTGTTGCTCAGCAGGAAGCGTGTGTGGACCTAGCACTGCTGAATCACATGGAAAGTGGGATGAGGATGTAGGTGCTTGGGGCCAGTGCTGTTCAGAGAAAGAGGGCAAAAATGTGCTGAGAAGTCAATAAAGCTTCTCTACTATTTTTTTTTCTAATATTCTCCTACTTTGATTTATAAAAACAAACCCATGAAGTATAACATTTCACTGATTAGTGATGATTAAAATTTTCACTGGGTCCAGGAGTCTAACAAGTACCCTACCTTCAAATGGTTTATCCAGAGCTTTATTCTTTATAGCTCTGAGCTGATTTTTTTCATGAGAATTGCCTGTTAAAAACAAGAAAGCAATTCCTCCTCCCTTCCTCGAAAACTTCAAACTGTTTTTATATGATCAAATAAGCACTTATAACAAGAATGACCCATTGCAGAATTTTCTTGTGTTTTCATTAATATTAATTAATTCATGCTACTGTGAGTGCTTGATTTAGGATGAAGCATTGCCAATCAAGAAAAACTGGTAACCAGTGTGCTAGATGTGATTTTTTTTGTAATGTATATATTAAGAAGAGCTAGGAGAGCAAATACACAAATGCATTTCTATTCATGTCTCTCTCTCTCTCTGTGTCTGTTGCAGTGTAGCAAAAAAAAAGGAGTTCTTAATAATTTATTAGTAACTGCTATTTATTCCAAACCATGCAACAGAGAAGAAATTAAGTTCAGAGACATGCTAATTAACTCAAAAGTGCACAGACTACCTGAAGTGACATCAATTCAAAGTAATTTGTACCTGGTTATTTTCTTTAGCCATAGCTGTAATCAGTTGATTGTAGCACAAGTTTATATCCAAAACAGTGAATACTTTGATCCTGCAATATTTGAGAGATGAAAGATGTGTAAGTATCACTGTACTTAAGCAGAATCTAGCATAATGTGTTTGATGCAGTTTCTTTGGAAACCCATAGTACCTAACTCACTTCAGCTCAAATAATGGAAAAACACACTTTGACTGGGCACTTTTCTTAAAAAGTACTGAAAAGATACTTGTCAAAGAATATGTCTTTCTAGTAGTTTTATGAGTGCATCAAGCAGTTTCTGGTAAAGATTCCTTCTTTGTGTTGTTTTTCTTTAACTTCAAAGTTTGCGTGGAAGGTATCAGCCCATTCTTACTTTTACTCTCTAATTTTATTTCAAATATCAGTCATTAATGTTGAGCAGAACGCACACGGGTTTTGTCTTAGTTTTAGTATGTTTGATACATGTGTAGTCTAGGGCTGAAAACATCACACCATTTCCACTTTTGCAGCAAGATCTTAATCTCAGCTCAGTTTTCTGCCATGAGAGTGAAAGAAGTTCTACAAATTTCTTTGTTTAACACTGCTTTAAGTTTCTGAGTTATTTCTGCAACACTAATCAGGTTAAAACCATAAAATTTAAATGAATTTTTATTCTGTCTGGCTAATTGACAGAGCATTTTTTAATGACATCTGTTCATCCATGTGAGGCTTAAACTGGGAGTTTAGGTCTGGGAAGCACAGTGGGAAGCTGCAAAGAAATTTTGTTAATCTACCTGAGCTAAGTAACCTTAGCAGGATGGAACCTGAACTTCAAAGCTGGGCCATACAAGCCTGGGGCACCTGGGAGTGTGCTGTGATTGCCAGTGTAGCAAAGTCAGTCCTCCTGCTTCCTTTTTGCTAATATTTTTAGATGAATTAAATACGTAAAACTTTCCTAGGCTGACAATCCAGTCCCACATACAATGTGAGGAATACCTTGTGTGACCTGACCTACATATCAAAGTGTCTGCACAGAGCTCTCATGACAGGACCAGAGACACTGCTTTCAGAAAGATTGTTTTGTGGGGTCTGTGTAAGTCCTTCCTTACAGAAATGACCATGAGTTCAGCTGAACCTTTCCCCTGGAATTCCCTTCTATATAAGTCAGCCAGGTTTTTAACTCTTCTCGAGGCTCACAATAAGCTTTCAGCCAAGCAACTAGACCTCCATTAATCTCCAGGATAACTCTGGCCAACAAATTCACATGAAGAATTTAGGAGAGAAGCAAATTCTGCATTGCAACAGGTGACCCATTTCCTATTGCTGCCAGTGTGGTAAGAGCTAGACTTTATGGGTTTTATGCACTAGACACCCAAATCTTTTGTCATTTTACATATATATAAAACATACCATTTGCAAATGTGCTTCATTAAGTAAAATGACTCCTAGTTTATTTCTGTGACTCCTAGTGAATTCAATAGATCTATTGAGAGCTATGACAATCAGGAAATAGAGTGTGTCTACAACCAAAGTAGTAATTCAAGCAGTTGAGTCTGTAACACATTTATCACACAAAGAGAACATACACGTAGTGCTTTTCAGAGAGTTTAGATTTAATTTCCTTGTAATTGTAATGAAGGAATCAGAGGGCTGGTGTACCTTCCCAGTCACTGCCCAGCCCAAGAACTCCTTTTTCAAGACCACAAATGTCAGTGTTCCCCTACTGGTTTGCTACAAAAAGCCTTTGGGTTAAACTGTTAACCACATGAGAAAGGCAAACGTTAATACAAGAAGGAACCCTCCCTCCCTGGATTAAAAAAGTTTTACAAGATGTTAAAAAACTTTACATTTATGTAGAATCTTTGTGTTGTCTTAGAAGCAATATCAGTTGGATTAATACTTATAATTAAAAGGAAGTTTTAGAAACAGCAATGGAGATTACTGCAAAAGTTTTGACCAGAAGGACTGTTAGAGTTAACTAACAGGAATGTTGTTTTCCATTGGGAGGATGGATGGAAGGTGGAGTTGGGAGGCACCCAGCAGCCAAGCTCCCTTCCCTCTTGGCTGCTTGATGTCTCACATTGCTGTCCCCAGAAGTAGAAAAAAAGAGAAAAGTTAACTTTAGAGGAAAGATTTTAATATAACCATATTCCATATCTACTGGAAGAAAGAGGGTTGTACTCTGATTAAATCAAGAAACAGTGTTCAACATCAGGAAAGCAGGATTCAACCAACTCCCTCACTCTGCAGTATTGGAAAAATTGGAAATTCCAGCTAGACTGGATAGACACGGACAAGGACAAGAACTGCAGGATGAGAGAGAGTATCTGTAGAGAGAATCTGTATTGCCATGCTGGGTGGACATTACACATCTACTTATAAACTTGCTTTTGTTATTCTGTTTTGATATTCCTCGACTTTAATCTCACTGTCTTTCCTCATGTTATCCATCTTCCTTTATATTTGTCAATATCCACTGAAAGCTTTGATCTGTTACCTACAAATTTCCAGATCTTTCCTTTCAAACAGTTCACAGATCACTAATCCCAAAGGGCTTCTGAGTATCTTCAGCCAAAACCAGTATTAAATTCCAATCAGCAAAGTTGAGCCACCCCAGAACCTACACAGAATTCCAGGGTAATCCAAGCAGAAACTAATTAGCTAGTCTAAGAACTAGTTACATACTTTGTCTGCAACTGAATTGCACATAAAGCGTTTTTAAAAATATAACATTATTAATTATTTGATCTTCTTTTTTCTCCTCATTTTCATAAAAAAAGAGGAAAAGCATACATCTTGTGCAGTACAAGATGTATGCATGGCAACCTCCCAAATCTGATAAAAATGTGTTTGACAACAAATTCTTTTTCATTAGCCAGTTTTCACTGAAAACTGCAAGTGTCTCTGAAAACATAAACAAAGAAGAAAGTTTTTTAGATTGAAGTTCCAGCTTGCAAAAAAAAAAACCAAGGTAAAAGCAAGATGCACTCTTTTGCCCAGGAAGACTGTACCCTTACACAGCTTGGGACATTGAGAGTTTCAGAGCATCACAAAGGTGGACTAGACAAGAAACTGTTTATTACTGCCTGACTTCCCTGGACCTCTGCCCCCAGAAAAAGGATGTTCAACACTGGAATGACATGATGCTGTTGGAGTGGGTCTGAGAAAGGGACATGAAGAAATTTGGAGGGATAGAGCACCTCTCTTATGGGGAAAGGTTGAGAGAAATGGGGCTGTGCAGCCTGGAGAAGGGGAAACAATTTTAAGCTGGAGAGTCAGCTTACACTAGATGCAAGGAACAAGCTTTTACCGTGAGAATGCTGACACACATTGCCCAGAGAGCTGGTGGATGCTCCCCATCCATGGGAACATTCAGGTCGGATTAGAGGAGCTCTGAGCAACCTAGTCTAGTGGAAGATACCTTTACTCATTGCAGGTGTGTTGGACTGGATGTCCTTTAAAGGTCCATTCCCAACCAAACCATTTTGTGACTTTATGGCTCGTTATTAAGCCTCTAGAAAACCTAACACTCTCTTAAGTGGGAGTGTGCATTCACCAGTCTGTCCCACAGACTTTGATGCCAGCTCACATCTTCAAATATCAGATTCCTCAAAGTGAAATCCTCACCCTCTCCCTCCAGCTGCAGGACGAAAAACAGCTTTCTGCAACACTCCTGCAGCTCTGTCTCAAAAGCCTGGTCTCCACTGCACTCATTTGTACACAAGTTGGCTGGGATACAGAAAAAAGCGAATTTCAAGGTGAGATGTTCCTGCAGACCAGTTTGCTACATAACCTGCGCACAGGTATTGGCTAATCCTGCTGCAATTGAAACAGTTCCTGACCCTGCTGCACCACAGAGAGCCTCAGCAGATTATAAAGGTATTTTAGCCTTACTCCTGGTTTGCCATGGGACCCCACAAGGTATTTTGGGCAGGCAAGGGTGCCCAAATATCTGCAAGATCAAGCAGCCTGTGCCTGTCCAAGCTGCCATATCAGAATTGACTGCCTCAAGCACCACATAACGAGGTTTTCCCATCTTCTGGGGAGAGGATTTGCTCCCCTCATTTCCTGCAAAGCCTCATGTGTGAACTGTCAGTGAAACTGAGTTAACAAGGCTGTCTGTGTCTGTGTGACTATTGAAAAAGCATATATCTTTGCCAAACAGGAAAGTCTGGCTTGAGTTAAATCCATTGATTTAAATTGAATCAGATTAAATATTCATTTCAATAAGGTCTGAAAAGGCCCTTTTTTGAGAGTTTTTCAATTTTCAGAGCAAGTCATAGATGAAGGAAATAGGGGACAGCAGGGGCTCTACTTCTGACTCCACCTCAAATGTGGGATTTGGAAAATCAAGAAACAGTTATTTTTTGAGACCTTCTTGGTTGGCGTATCTATTTAACACTGCCTTCCTCTCCAGTTGTAATTTTGGCAGAAAGCCTGCAATGAATTCTTCTAGGAGAAGATGAAAGAGAGTATCACTTCAACTTTTTGCCAGATACACTTTTGAAATTATTAATTTCTCAGACTGACAAAGATTATTTAAATTCATGGCTTTTCTAATCACAGTCTGTGTTTACAAACAGAAAAAAAAAAGAATGTTTTAAAGTTGAATGGACAGTTTTGCACTTTAAGCAATTTATAAAATCACTTGAGCCAGTCTTCTACTGATTTTTGTCTTTGTTGCTTTATTTTGTAATCAAAAATACTTCATAATTGTGGACCTTGCTAATAATTTGCTTGACAAGAGGGGAATTCAAGTAAAAGTTACTCAGTAGATAACAACCACAAAGTTGATGATGTTAACAGAATAGCAGCATAGAAATATTCTGAATTAAAAAAAAAAAAACAAAAAAACCCACAAACAGGTGATAGTAAATGGTTTTATATATCTGGAGTTCATGGTGAAGTGCAAGTGAATTTGGGTGTTTGATTTGTAAAAGTACTACAAAAATCACAAATGTGCCAGTGTATATTAACACATGTGTATAAGTTTATGCACACTCAGGGTTACATACATTACATATTTCACTGCCCTGTGAAACATTCATTAATCATATCCATCAAAGTGCATTTTGCACATTCCACAAAGACTCTCTAACGTCAAATCATTGCACAGCTCCCTATCAGCTTTATTTTTTCAGAAATAGACAACTGGCTTGAAGCAGAAATGGATGTCTATTGAAAAAATGTATAGCGATCCTCATTTTCTTCCTTTCCTCATTCCTGCCACAGCTGCCTGGGAAGCAGTATTTGAGCAATCCTCCCTCTTGGGTAACTGAAAACATATGGTGTGATTAGTTGGGAGTATTCTAAGTAATAAGAAATGATATAATACTAATTTTATTAAATAGATATAGATATAGATATAGATATAGATATAGATATAGATATAGATATAGATATAGATATAGATATAGATATAGATATATATACATATAGATATAGATATAGATATACATATACATATACATATACATATATATATACATATACATATATAAAACTTGATACTTATGTTAAACAGGCATGCATTGCATGCATAAGTGCTTCCTGAACCCTCCTATATACAGTCTGGACATTTTGGGAACCTGGGATACCACCACCACCAGGCAGATCCGGAGGAAGACCTGAATTTCCACTGGAAGACCAGACCTTCCACAGGACCACCACTTTCAACTGCAGCTCCCCCCCGCTTTTTTTTTTTTTTTTTTCTTCTTCCCAACAGGACTGCCAGGACTGCAATCCTGGGTATCCTTGAATACTTGATTTGATAAGCCTGTGACTAACACCCTGACCAACAGGGTGCCAGGCTGCATTCTGACTTTGTGGGTTTAAGCCAGCTTTTCTGTATGGTCACATTTATTGTAATCTTTCTGTTAAATTGTAACTCCTGGAATCTCTCTAAAGTTGTTTGTGTGAGGTTCATTCCTCCCAGTGGTTTAGTTTTGAACCATCACAGTCTGCTCACTTAGTGAGATTGCAGAAGAAGGATTTTGTCATGATGGGAAATTCCACTTACAAATTTGGCAACGAGTATTACAGCTTAGCAAATTCTTCATCATAACAACCTGACTCCTGAGTGGAGGTGGACTCTTAGGAAGCTGGAAGGGACAGTAAAGAAGACCTAGGCTTTCTCCAGAGTAGAAGCATACGTGGTTTTATTCTGATGATTTGGGAACTGCTAGATTGCCTCTAGCTGCTGCTCTCTAGCAGGGCTTTTCTAAAGGAAATGGTTCCTATTGTTTTCCTCAGTTTTCATGTTTTAAGTGGGACAGCAGCTTGGCAGCTGGACATGCTAGGCATAATTTTTGTCTTTTATCACAGCAGATGAGCAATTAGCTACTGAATCTAAATGTGGGACAGAGCTGACCTAAGCAAGGGTCTTAAACTGCCATGCAGTCCAAGACCAGGGAAGCTGGTGACTAGTAGAGCAGAGAATAAAAAAAATAGGAGTCTCTTGGTACTATCTTGAAGAAGAACCACTCAGAATCAAAGCAGAAACATGCTTACAGGCATGGGTCACAGAAAACCCATCCCAGCTTCAGGACCCTGTGTTTAAGTCTAGCTAAACAGAACCTGTTCATGTATCATTAATAAATTTAACCATGAAACAAGAAGATTTTTTAAACTGTAAAATCCAGTTCTGAGACTGTCTTTTCAGAAGGACTGTGTAGGAGGGGAAAGAAGAGCAGAAGGGAACTGCTTCTAAAATGGGTGATCACTTTATGTAAAGGACCAAAACACAGTTTTCTCCAGTAGCTTGGGGAAGGACACTGCTAAGATCTGCTGCTGCTGTGATTTTAATATTTCCAAGATTAAGCAATGCCTAAATTATGTTTCTATACCAACAAAGAGACCCTGGTAGCTGCAACTTGTACAGTTGTCGTACATTAAGTCACAACAAGTCTTAACATTAATTTTCTTGGAATATTTTTGGCTTTTCCTATAAGCATAAAGAATTGAAGTCTTTATAATGCTTTCCTTAAGAAGGAGAGGCGAATTCTTACCTTTCTACGTGGCACATTTTTCACAATATTTCTCCACAGCCACCTCTGGTATCAGACAGCTCAATGTAGATCGTGTGGACTGTGCCATGATCTCTGCTTTCATTACTAACACAGTTCTAATCTGTGCTCGTGCTTGTACATTTTCAAAGAGCAGTCCCACCCAGACTCAGGGTGCATGCTGCTGTGTCTGCACCTCATCTTTGCAGCTGCTTCATCCCAGCCACTGCTGTGCTTTGGTGCTTTTTGAATACCAAGGGCCAGTTCTGGTTTTGTTCATTCCCTGGGATGGAACACCGTGGTTGATCTCAGAAATCACCCCACTCACAGTTCTGACTCTCATGGGTTGTCAACTCCATCCTTACAGAAGGGCATTTCTCAATACCATTTGAAGAACTGTTGTGGTGTCTCACCAAATGCAGTGCCCCTATAATTAAGAGACATTGTGACAGAAGTCTATAAATTAGGAGGACTGCTCATACTCCTCAGGACTTAACAGAAGGAGGTTGTACCCCAGTTCACTTTGCAGAACTATTAAAAAATAAAAGGCATATGAATTAAAGCTTTTTTTACTGCATTGTGGAATGACTATAAATCAGAAAATGCAGACTTGCATTACATTCACAAATGATTTTTTCCATCTCTGTTAGAATTTAATTTGAATGTCTACCAATTGCAGATGCCATGAGGATCATAACAATTGGAGAATAATGAACAGAGAAAGAATGTGCTTTTTAAACTTATTAAAATCATCATAATGCTGATGATTAATAACTACTGCAATAATTGTAATGAAATAAGGGTTGATGATTGCAATACAGCAATAACAATCTGTTCCCGATTTTACATGGGCTCACTTGTAAAAAAATAATGGAGAATTGCACAAACACATAAAAATGCATACACAGTCAAAAGTTCTTATTAGGGGCTGAGTTGGCAACACATTTTTAAAATATTTGATTATGTGAGTCTTTTTTTTACGTGACAGGTTTTAATAGTGTGTAGCTGGTGTTTTTCCAAAACTGGAAAACTGAAATTTGGAAAATGAAATATTATTTAGAAAACTAGAATGAAGGAAAAACTTATTGTTGAATCTTCACTAAAAATGAGTAAATAGATCATTTAGCCATGTATTTTTTATTAAATAATTCACATGAAAATATGAATATTTGACCCACTTTGGATATATGACAAGTTTCACAGTCATAGTTCATTTATGTTCTGCAAACAATTACCAGAGTTTTAAAATGAAATCCTTTCCTGATTTCATTCTACCCTTTTGACAGCGTTAAAAGGCAGTCTGAGCAGTTTAAGTAATCCTTATTTCTATGGCATTTTACAACATGATAGGGAAAAGCAGCAAAGCTGCCTAGTGCATTCTGAAATGGATGAGTAACATCAAGAGTAAAGAAGAATAAAAAGGCATGAGGAGCTGATAAAACTGAGATGCCTCTGATGGAGGGGGTAAACTGCCCTAGGACAGAGGAGGGCTGTCCTTTGTCAGCAAGGGAGATTGCTTGTGTGGAGGAGAGGAGTTAGATGCTTGGTAAAAATTAGGACTCGAATTACCAGAAGGGGAACCTAACGTTGGCCTTGTGAGAAGAGAAACAAAATGGTGAGGGGATATGCACATTTTAGCTAAAGAAAGAGTCCTTTTTCAAGCCTGGAAGAGAATATTAGATTCACCAAATTACTCAAATATTACATTGTCATGAAATACTAAAATAATGCTAAAACCACAGTCTCTGTTTGTGGTTATTTTGTTCATCTAATTAGAGAACTGCTTGCATTTTATTATGTATATGGGAGTCAATTACTAAAGCCACAAAATAAATTCTGCATAAAGATAATATATTAAAACTATGGATTCTTGATGCTGAGAGTACTTTTGTATTTTGATAGTTTACTGCTAATCAACTACAATTTCTCCTTATGGTCCTGCCTCTTCCACTGCTTTCAGTTAAAGAAATCGAAATTCATGCAAGTATCAAACTGTTTTATATTACTAGTTTTGCACTCACATTTATTTGGAACGTTCCATTTGCAGTGACTTTATTAACCATCATATAGCCAGGCTCATCAATGTCCTCATCTAAAAAAAAAAAAAAAATCACACAGGTGAAGTACATCTTTGGACTGCTCATGTGAAGTTCAAATTCCTAAGGATTCTACTTTCTCTCCACTTTACTCAAACTAAACAGATGCTTTTGGAGAGTAGTTCAGAAAATAAATGGGGCTGAGAGGAAGGCAGACATCTGATTCCCAGAGCATTTATACTCCAGCCTCAGTTCTTCAGTTTGGGGTTTTCAGTTTTTAAATTCCTGACATAAGAAAGATTCAATAATTCATACATTATATTAATGGCTGAGTTATAACTTCAACAAGTTGGCATTAGAAAAGTGTCAAAAATATAACATCTCCTGCCTTCTTTAATTTCAACTGCTTCTGATGAATTGTAGGGAAATGCCTTATTGGTGTGCAGTGCTACCAATTATCTGATAGAGCCAGAGTGTATTTACAGCTAATCAGAAATAAGAGCACAGAATTAAATCTCCCATGTGAAACTCATCATTTACATATTTATTATTCAGAAATTATAATAAGGCTAATGAGAACCTCATATGGTGCCTTTAAAAGTCAAGCCAACCTTACTGTGTATTTCTAGCAGATAAAACTTCCCTGATACACAGTAGTCAAAAGATAAATTCTGTTGATTACAGTTTAGTTTAATTAAACATTACAAGTTATTTGTATGGATCCATAAACACTTGAAGGAAGGGATTAGTTGCATAAAGTGGAACTGTCTCAAGAGAAGTGAGTGGACCAGGGCAGACAGTAAAAGGGAAGGTTATTTTTGTATCTATATAGGTATAAGCACAATAAGACACAGAATAAAAAAATAACCTGGAATCTTCTTTTGGAGGGGTGAATGCTGCCTTAAAATCTGTGTGCAGCAGCAGCCCCGTGATGCTCATGCAAGCTGCAGGGCCGATGGGACACTGTGACCTCAGGGGTACAGTCTTCAGGCAGATAGTTAGTTTCCCACCTCCAGTCTGAGCATGACCACCAATCCACCTGACCCATCCTCACTGTCCATAAAAAACTCTCCAGAGGCTGCTGAGGTTGCTGACACTGGCCCCTGACCCTTTCCATGCATTTATAAGACAAGTTTCCGTTCATTGTGGGCATTTAGACTTCAAATCAGGAGGTACAATTTTCAGACACTATATAATCAACTGTCATCACTGATCTTGTTTTCCAGGCACACCTTAATTACCGTACATTACCTCAATCAGAAAAACACAAAGACAAAATTTGACTACCTACCCCTTCTCCCAGAAGAGGCATTTACATTTATATGTGTGACTCTCCATGAGCAGGAATATGACTGTGAGTCCCTGGGCTCCTTTCCAAATCAAATGCTGTCTCTTGACTTTGGAGAAAGATGTTCTGAAAGTGCTAGGTATATTAGTAATTAAAAAAAACAACAAACCGCAGCAACAAAAAAACCAGACAACCCAGACCAAACAAGCCAACAAACAACAAACAAACAAAAAAACCCAGAAACCACCTACCATCACCAAAAAAAAAAAAAAAAAAAAAAAGGAAAATAAAAGGAAAAAAACCACCCTGCTTGCAGTCACATAGTCACTTGGAACTGCCTTGTGCTGTGTTGCAGTAAAAGGTTTCCGTTGTCTGTGGTCTGCTTGCAGCCAGAGCTTTACTTCCACTTCTATGCATGTCATAACAACACTTGGCACAAGGAAGTGCCAGTGCCAGCAGACTACAGCAAAGTGATAAAGGCACTGTTAGCTGTGACCTTTAAGTATCTTTTCTCTCCAATATCCTCTATTCCTGATGCCTTCTGCAATAGATAAGGAATCAAAGTCAAATCAGGCAGCTTCTTGCAACTGAGATCCTCTTCAGCCAGAAAATGCAACCACTTTCAAAATGTGCTCCCAAATAATTTTGATTTGGTGATGGGTAGCAATTTTGTTTAAAACTGGACAGATTTTACCAAGGGCAACTATTAAGTCAACAATGGCAGAGAAAACAAACTTGCTCATCACTCTCTCAGCTAACACTGTTTCAGATAAGTAGCTGAAGGTCTTCAGCAGCATCCATTAGTCCATCTAAAAGCTGTCCATTTCCACCTATAGTGACAAAAGGCTCTGGTCTGACTGAAGAAAAGCCTTTCAATCTCCTTCTTTTTTGCAATCACCTTCTTTGCACATGTAATGCAATGCAATCCATGGGTTCTCCCAGCAGGAAGAGAGATGTGCTGCTTGGCCTCACAGACCAGAGCATCCTACATGATGTGAGGCAAGGAGAGAATCCCAGAGCAGTGAGGACAGTGAAAGGCACTGGCACTGCTCCCACGCCAGCCCAGTGCCATGGTGAGATCCCTGGAGCTCCTGGAGCCCCTGCAAGAGGATGGGCTGCAGGCAGGCAAGCACAGCCCTCAGAGCACAGCCACGTGCTGGGTGAAGTGCTGCCATGTGTCACTGTCTGCGGGTCCCCTGAGCCTGAGCTCCCCGTAGAAGGACATGGTGGTGGTTTAGAGTCTGTGTTCTTCCCAGCCTGATCACCGAAGAAAATGCAGAAGCTGTTTTTCAGGGTTTTCCAAGCTTGTTTGTTGTTTCTTATCTAAGGATATCTTTTTCTAGCTAACAGAGATCTGTTCAGCATGTCGATCCAGGGCAGACTGTCTCCCCTCTGGGCAGGACGCCTCCCCTCTGGGCAGGACTTATCTTTTATACTCTAAACTATGTACCTAACATTTACAATTGCTTTTCAATACATGACAATTTTATTACACTGTCCAACTTTGTCCCTATCCAATCTGAGAATGTCAGCTTGGCACTCAACATGGAGAATAAGGAGAAGAAGGAGAAAAAGACATACCACACCCAAAATCCTCCATGTTAGCCACAAGCCCCCTAATATAAACATTCCTAGAAATCCACTTTTCTACCTACTAGCAATCTAATTTACACTCTACTTATTTTTTGTGGCTCATAATTCTTCCCGCAATGTTGGCAAATTTCTCCAGGGGCTTAAGTCCAGTCCCCAGGAGTCCTGGGCACCATGACAAGGCCTCTGAGACCCTTGGCAGGGGGGTCTCGAGGGATCCAGGGAAGCCAGGGGAATACCCTGGACTCTCACAGCCATGCTGCTGCTGCTGCTGCTGTGCTCACCAGCTTCCTCACCTGCTCTGGCATCACCCCACAAGGCAGCAGAGTAATGCCTGCAGGGAATTTTGCCTTGCAGCCTTAGTTGTAATGGATGGTTTTCATTACTTTGTTCCATTTTTCACATCCCCAGAAGTGTTGTTCTCCTTGCAAATCGCATCCTTGGTTTTCGTAAGTGTCTGCATTTAATTAGCCTCAAATTAGAAACCTGCAGCACTGCTGTAAAGCAGATACTTAAATAGGAGTGAAGGACCAGAATAAAAAAGGATTTTTTTTTCCCTGAAGGAAATCATTCACAGTTGCAATAGCAGGGAAAGACATTTTAAAGGGATTATACTATAGACAGTAACAATCTTTATTAGTAGCATCTGAATAAGTTGCCACACTCAGGTATCAAAAATACCCCTCAAGGCTACACAGCTATGGAACTTTCTCATTTTTCATATGTTCAAAAAAAAAAAAAAAAGCCACATAAAAAATAGCCTGAGTAAAAGATTGACTGGCAAATATATTTTCCATATTAAAAAAAAAAAAAAAAAAAAAAAAAAAGAGAAAGAGAACATGAATTAATAGATGTTTACTCTGTTACTCTGTTGCTGGAAAAAAAAAAAATCAAGTTTAGGGAAATAGCTTCACCTTTCTTCAAAAATGAATAATTGTTTAGAATAAGAAAAATTTTATGTCATTAAAATCTTTTCTGCAGCTATGTGTGTTGTCCAAATTGTATATTTAAGAGAAAAAGATACATTTTAAAAGTTGAGGAAAGAACTACACACCTAGCTGGTGCTATGAAGTTCCTTGTGCCTTTGAAGGGTAACCTGAAACAGCCACAAAGAAGCAAGATGATTTTCAGAGATGAAATTCTTGGAGCATCTTTAGACATCTGTGCGAGGAGATGAGGAGAACGAGGCAGGGGATCTGACACCCCCATGGCAATTACAAGGTCAAGGTCATTTGCCAGTCTGGGCTTGCCTTGGGCACAGAATCTCATCCACAGTCTTGCAGAGATTTCCTCCATGGAGGAGCAATTTCAACAGCCCCTGATCCTCAGAGCTGGCCTGCCCCTGCAATGTGTCAGCACAGGCTTTGTGAAGCTGCATGGCAAACCAGATGGAGGACCTGATTTGCAGAATAAGAGGCCTTATTTTCAGCTGCACTGTTTCACAGGTGCAGCACAACCACAGCAAGGGCTGTACTGGAAGAGCTCAGGGGCCATTGGATCAAGACCCTACAAGGTCAGCATGAGGACACTTGGTTTGTTCAGCCTGGGGAAGATGCTGGGAGTTGTCCCAGCCCAGGCACACCTTATGTGTGATCTTGATAAACCTCATGAGATTCTCATGGTCTCACTTCTCCATCTTGTCCTTCTGGTGTGTCAACAGCACCATTCAGCTGGGGATCATCTGCAAATTTTCTGAGGGTGCACTCAATCCCTCTATCTGTGTCATTAATGAAGCTATTAAATAACACTGGTCCTCATAGAGACCCCTGAAAGACATCACTTTTCACTGATATCCACTGGGACCCTGAGATGCTGACCACTATGCTCTGGATGTGAACATCCACCCACTTTTCTATCCATCTAACAGTCCACTCATCAAATCCATCACCCTCCAATTTGAAATGAAGGACATTTAGGGGAAGCCATGTCAAAAGCCATGTCATTTATGTGAAGTTCACATGACATCTGTCCTTCTCTTATCCACTGAAGCAATCATCCCATCATAGAAGACCACTAGATTGGCCAGGCAGGATTTTCCCCTGGTGAAGCCAAGCTGGCTGTCTCAAATCATTTCCCTGTCCTCCCTGTGCCTTAGCACAGCTTCTAGGAGGATCTGTTCTATGCTCTTTGCAGGTACAAAGGTGAGTTGACATGTCAGTGGTTCCCAGGGCCCTCTTTTCTGCCCTTGTTAATTATAGGTACAATGTTTTCCCTTTTCCAGTCACATAGAAGTTCATCTGACTGCCATGACTGTTCAAATATGATGGAGAGTAACCTGGCAACTACATCAGCCACTGCCTTCAGGACACTCTGTCACATCTCATCAGGTCCCATGGGATTATGAACATCCAGATTCCTCAGATGATCACCTTCTATCTGTTGTCACCAATTTAGCAGCATAGGTTATTGGCCTGCTTTTCCCAGCAAATGTACCTGCAGAAGGCCTTTCTGTTATTCTTTACATCCCTTGACAGGTTCTGTTCCAGCTTCATCTTTAAGGAGAATGTTGAGAACCAGACTGGAGGAATTTAATCAGACCCAAATACTAATGGAAAACTTGGAGATTTTGGAGTTTTATTTGGAGTTTATTGGATTAATTTCTTTACACTGATCATGGCATAGCTGCTGAACAGCTGTGCTGCCACAAATCCCAGGAAATGCATGTGTAAGAGGGAGGCTGCTTCTTGACATTTTAAACACTGAAGCATGTTTAAATCTGTTTACTCACATTAGCATATTTAAAACATATTAAATGTGCGAGCTTAATACTGTGCCAGAGTAGGAAAGACCAGCAGCTGAAGCTTATAATTTCTTAACAAAAGCACCATTCCCTCAGGAACTCATTTGTGACTAGAGCTTCATAAGCAAGCTTCATAAATTGCAACATAAATTAAAATTATTCTACTCATATCAGTGTGGTTCATCTGAGTTGCTTCAGCTGAGAATCCAGGCCAGCAGCATCACTCTGATCAGGTGAAACAGCAGCATTCAAACACTAGCCTCCGTTCATCTACAGGAAGAGGTCCTCAGAGAATTGTTCTGCTGTCCTCCTTTCCCTTCCCTCTCACACCATTGTCCTCAGCATCTGCTACTTGGCAGAGGAATGACTGACTAATTTACTGGCATAATTTTTACCTCTGCACAACTCTGCACAATACTCTCCTTCCCTTCCCTCCACAGAATTATAGAATCATAGAATGGTTTGGTTTGGAAGGGGCCTTAAAGATCCTTTGTTTCAACCACAATTACAAGGACAAGGACACCTCCCATTAGAAATGTTTCTCAATGCTCCATCCAGCTTGGCCTTCAACACTCCCAGAGTGTTCAATTCTCTGGGCAACCTGTTCCAATGTTTCAGAGCCCCTACAGTAAAAGACTTCTTCTTATGTCTGGCCTAAACCTTCTCATTCAGCTGAAATCCACTCCCCCTCGTCCTATCACTGCATCCCTTTGTAAATCATCCCACTCCAGGCTCTTGTAGCCCCTGTCAGGTACTGTAAAGCTGCAGTGAGGTCTTCCTGGAGCCTTCCCCTCTTCAAGCTGAACAGTCCCTACTTTGTCAACCTATCTTTGCAGGAGAGGTGCTCCAAGCCTCTAATAATATTCATGGCCCTCTTTCTCACATAAGTTAAATACTATCTATATGACACTAAATAGATGGGTTAACTTCAAGCTCATTTCTTTTCTGTTCAGTTCAGGTGATAGCTTCTCTTTAAGCTAATTCTCTTCTCTACTTGTTTTGGCTGGCTCATAGTGAACCTTGTAGATTATGTTTTTAAATTGTATTTGCTACTGCATGAGAGCCAAAATATAGAAGTGGCTACATCCTCTAATTCTGTAGTAGTAGATTCTATGCAAATAGCATTGAAATTATTATTTTTCATTCTCTGCCTTTTCTTCTTTAACTTATCCAGAAAATATCAGAAAGCATCAGGTGCAACAGCTTTCAGCCAAACATAATTAAAAGGAATTTATTTTACATATAAATTAACAACTTGAAGTTTCCATTCCTTGTGACTACCTGCCTCATCTTAATAAGAATTCTCTGCTATAACAGCAAATGTTAATTTTAGTGATTTTGAACTTGTTTTTTGGCCAGAAACAGACAAAATGCCTGTATGTTTTTTCCATTCATCTGGCTCTTTCTATCATTCCTATCAGAGTGTTTCATTGCTGCTTGAATGTCTTCTCCAGAGGGTAAGTGTTTTCACCTGCTATCAGCCTAATTTCTGTATCTGATTCCCAGCCTCAGGCACTTCTCTCCAGTACCATCTCTATCCCTTGTCCTACCAGAGATTAAGGATGTCACTTCAGTGGCTTTACACAAGGACCACAAAGCTTTGTTTTCTCTCCCTGTTTTTTTCCCACTGCCCCTTTTACTGGCTTTTCTAGTAAGAGCTACACACTATACACTAGTGAAGATTCTTCCTTTTAGCATAAGGAATTTTAATGATAGGAGTTTTGTCAACAAGGTTGCCACTCCCAACAATAATTAAAGATAATTAAAATTATAATCAAACAACCTGATTACAGTGGTGGATCAGAGGGACCCTGGGAGCAGGTGTCTTGTGAGCAGCCCAACTCTGTGAAGCACAGTTGGTGTTTGATGTCCAACACAGCTGCAGCAAAGCCAACAGTAAAAGTTCTGGAGCTCTGTACCTCTGAAGTTGCCACAAGATTAGATTCCTTGGAAGTGTAAAAAAATCCACTGTCAAACAGGTTTTCCTTAAACTAACGAAACTAGAACTATTTGGAAGATTAAAGGCAATTTCAGTACTTAAAGAAAAAATTGAAATATCAAGGGAATTCCCCAAAGAAATTGTTGATAAAGTGAGGATTCTAACACTGGGCCCCAGATGACTCTAAATCTATGTCTATTTATTTTCATTCAGGCACAATACATACCAAAGTAACACCTATTGAAGATATTGCTACTTTCACCCTTGCTTCTTTTTCTTGGAAGATCTAAAATTATATTTGCTGCTTGATACAAATGAGAGAGAGGCTGCTGTAATTCTGTGTATCCCTTATATAATACTAATACTAATCCTTAATAAAAAAGAGGGGGGGTTAAGGGGTTTTGTTGTTTTTGCTGTTTGTTTTGTTTGTTTGATTGGTTGGTTTTTTTTTTTTTTTTTTTTTTTTTTTTGTTTTGTTTTTTTTAATTAACATCACTCTGAGAAGGATAAAATGCCAGATGTGAAAGGTCTTAAGAAAAAGTGGTTATTTCCAGTTGAAGCCAAACATCATATATCTCCTATATCTTACTCAAAGGGCTGGCTGTGGTAAAAAACATAACATTATTTCTACCCATGCAAAAGGATGAGCTTAAATGGATACACTAATCTTTATTCTTGGAATTTTTTCAACATATTCCTCCACTAAAAATGTTTTTAAATATACAAGAAAGGTAGAATATAGAAAGATATATATTAATCTCTAAAAAACAGTCAGAAGTAGTAACAAATTTTCATGAAAAAAATATATGAATGTGTTGTGTCCTTCCTTCCTTCCTTCCTTCCTTCCTTCCTTCCTTCCTTCCTTCCTTCCTTCCTTCCTTCCTTCCTTCCTTCCTTCCTTCCTTCCTTCCTTCCTTCCTTCCTTCCTTCCTTCCTTCCTTCCTTCCTTCCTTCCTTCCTTCCTTCCTTCCTTCCTTCCTTCCTTCCTTCCTTCCTTCCTTCCTTCCTTCCTTCCTTCCTTCCTTCCTTCCTTCCTTCCTTCTAGCTGAAAGTTTCTTCTGCTGTTAGTAATGGTTGACATGAGCTTCCAATTAAGAATCATTTTATCATAGCTTAACATTCAAACAATTATGTTTTCAAATACTGCCTTTTCTGCCAATAGAAGGTGCCCAATTTCTGACAGAGTGCCTTGGGACAACTTGCTAGCAACAATCAATCAGAGCCTGGGATCCAGTAATTCTGGATGTTACTCATGTTCATGCCAACCACATTAAATAAAATCATAGTTGTAATAAAGCCAGGTGGCACAGCTCATTTTGGCTACTGGCATGTACAAAGCGGTTTCTTAAAGATGAGCTCTCTAAAGACTGGGTTTACATCCACTTATACTCTGTCCACATCTGCTGTTTGCTACAGCCTTTTATTTCTGCAGCTAGCATGCTGTGAGAAAAGTACCAAATAAAGGAACCAAATTCCATAGTCTTCATTTTGAGATTTTTCATAGTATCTAGGTTCAAAAATAGAAATTTGACTGATTTATGTTATTTAAAATGAATTGATGAATTGTTTTGTGGAGAATGGAACAACTTTTGAATACTGGCAAGTTTCTTGCACGTGTATTCACACCCTACATACTTCAGTAGGGAATTCTAAAAATATTTTCATTATTTCTAAACCCTTTATTTTTTTTTTGCAGCTTGACAAAACCTGACTGAATTGAGCGAAGAAAAGTAGTAGTTAGTGAAATTTCATTCCATAGATTGCTCTTGAATGATGCTGAAACTAACACCACTGTGCTACTCTGTTTTTGCATTCCACTTATGATTTCCAAGTCACATGCTAATTTTTGAATGTCTGACAAACTGACAGAGTTGCCCAGATGGCCATGTAAATGCTTCCAGTGCCAATACTCATGCAAACATGAATGCACACCCTTATCTCTGATATTTACTTACCATTGACCATTCTTCTGAACAAAAACTTGCTTTCAGAAACATTTGGAGAACGTAAATGAAAAGAATTCTAAACATACGGAAGATGATTCATAGTTTCTATTCAAAAACTGCTAGTGAAACCTCTCAAAACAGCTAAAATCACAAGCATATTCTTCTTCCCCATGACCCATATCAGTAGCACATGGATAACTTTAAACATGCAAATGGTGTCAGTTGCTCACAGATTTATGTTGCTCTCAGATTTATATATGCAATTACATTTCTTTTTTACCCAGGAGCTTTATGATTTTTATTCATGTTCACCTTTTCCTGAAATTTTATGGGAAATCTTTAGGAACGGCATAAATGCACTGACTTACTGCAAATGTTAATCAGTCACAAATTTAATGTCACAATGCAAGGAAGAAAGAATGACATGGGAACAAAAGACACAGATAACAAAAGAAGAGACACAAATGAGCAGCACATAAAGCCAGCAGGACTCTCAGTCTGTAAGAATACAAACATGAAGTCAATTATTAGAAGTTTTAAAAGGCCAATCAATACTGAAATTTCTTGAAGTAATTCCAGGGTTAGAATTGGTCAATGATAATAAACAAGATGAGGATCCTTCAGAAGGATGGAGTGTTGCTAGGAAAAGAAAGTCTGGACAAGAACTGAGAAAAAAACAATTAAAAAAACCCTTAGTGACTAAGAAGGAGTCACTGTAACAATAATCAGAACAGATTATTTGATTAATTCTCCAATAACCTCATTCCATTCCATATTTCTGAATTATTGCCTTTAATTTCTTTATTGTGTATTCACTCAAAGCTTCTTCCTTTAGGAGAAAAATAAGGATTAATTTATAATAGAAGCCATAAAGAAATTAAACATTAAACAAGTCAATTGTTTACCTTTCACAACAAGGTATCCAGAAAAACATTGACCAAGTCTTTGAAACAGCTGTTTAAAAAAAACCAAAACAGACGTTTTGCTGATAAACAAGTTTACAATGGTATTGGATTTCAAATAATATTGAGTACAGTCACTCAACACAAATACTTTAATCAATTATTCACAATGTTATGCTCCTGCAAATCCTACAGATAAAGCCACTCAGCCTTCCACTTCTTAAGTATTATAGACAGGTGGCAGTAGTAGGAAGATTACTCAGAAAGCAAACATCTGTCTAAGGTAGTGATGTTTGCTCCAGCTTGTTTTGATGTCTGTGACACAGTGCTCTAGGAAGTTGGGGGATCCAATATTTACAGGGTAAGAAAACTAACCCAAGATAGCCCATAGTTGAGGAAGTAAAAGAAACAGAAGAAATTAATAGGAGGCCACAACGTTGGAGCTACAGTTTCAAGGGAAGACAGCTCGAAGATACAAGGAATAGGTTACAAAAAAATAGAGGAACTAGGGCTAAGTAGGTTGCTTGGGATAATCAGCAAGCAACACTACTGTTGCAAAAAATAATTGTGGTGCCCAGCTCAGTCTCTCTAGAGTCCCCTTGTATAGCAAAACCAAAGAGCTGGACTTACCAGTAAAGAGTGGCTGCAAAAACATGAGTTGAAAACATTTTTTTTCCTTCTTTGGTATCAGAAACTTTCATGATTCTGCTCCTGGTTAAACCAGAGGCTGCAGTAACACACCTACTCTGTCTTCATAAATCCAGCAACCAGGGTCCATGATGTGGGGTGAAGAGGTCAGTAGCAGCCATATTACATTAAGGGCAGGGCAATGTCAATGCAGCAACTGGATAGGTAAGATTCTTGTTCCTACTTTTCCATGAGACTTCACAAATGGCCAGTAATAACCTTCCAAGACTCTCTCCTGAGAGACCATGAGCACCCTCTTCCACAAGACAAAATTTTAATGGTGTTCAATGCAACCTCTTTTCCAGTGAACCGTAAGTGAAGAAGCTTATACTGAAGATTTAGATCATGCAGTCACTTGTGTTTTCATCTTCCTCCAGTAATAATCTGAAGCCAAGGGAAAAGAAGCTAGAATCTGAACACAAAGAGAAAATTAATAACAATAACACTAGTAATAATAATAGCAGTAATAATAAATAGCACTAGTAAAGGCAAAGATAGAATTATAGTTCAGTTGATATCTATGACCCAGAAGGAGGATTTAGGTAAGACAAGTAAGTGGACATGTTTGGCTTTGTTGGGATTAATTTTCATTAGGTTTAAACAAAAAACATGTAGGGACTGTCATATTTTCTCAAAGCAACATCTAAAAATTTTCAAGCTACTAAAATAGGTAGAATATTCTGTACTGGCTTCAATCCATTTTAGCCATTGGTAGTTATTGTTGAGTGCATAGCTACATGCTTCACATTCAAAAAGATATTTATGGCAAAAAGCCACATGTTTGTGAGAAGAGTACTAGTAGCCTATTTTTCCTCTGGAAACATTATTTCTTGATAACAACAAATGAATATACACACTTGTAGTAATGTATTATTATCAACACTAAAACAAGACATTGCCTGATTATTTTGCTATCTCAAGCCAAGGACTGGACTCCAAATTAACTTACCTGTTGGACTAACCTTTTGGACTCTGAAGTTTGAGGACATATAAACCTTTCTCACTAAAATGCAACAATTCTTCTTTTTTAGAATTAAATCTCTTGGAGCAAGAATCTGGAGTGAGAGGAATGGTGATTTGGACACAGGTTCTCTTATGAAATAGCCTGAGGATCCTCAGCTAACGTTACATCCTCTCTAGTGTCTCCAGCAAAGACTCCTACAGAAAGTCAGGTAACATCAGCAGATGCAATCTGTCTGTTAAAAATATAGAAAAGTGAAAAGGAAACTTGCAGAGAATGGGCTCTTTTGCCTGTCATTCTCAGAAAATGGGATTGTATTGAAGAATAGTGCTACTGGTGAACATTATCTGTAACCTGTACAGGCTTTCACTGAGATTTGGGGAAGTTTTCACTCTGTATGGTTCCTCTTCATCCTTAGAGGTGTTTCTTCGGCTTCAGAATAACTTAGCTTTTAGTTTTAGAAGAGACTTTTGTCTTCCAATCAAATGCAAACAGTTCCCATTTATTGAATGTGGGTTAATTGCTCAGAAGGAATCTGTTTTGGAAACATATGTCAATATCATTAGTGCATCTTCTTGCTAATGGATTCTTGAGCTTTTTTTTAAAAAAAGCATGTGACCAGTGTAAACAGGATTTGGAACAGCTTTTCTGTCCTGTAAATATGCAACATATGCCACTGTGGTGATTTTATTTTGCCTGTTTTTTTTAATTAATATTACTATTTTAGTTAATTTCAAACCCAAAGGAATTCAATAATTTGATTTGAACCACAAGAAAGAATTACCATTCTATGCCTTTTCAGTGGTGGGAACAATCTCAGTAATAACACTAGCAGATACGCATCTCTTTCTATCAGCAAGTTATAATACAAAAAGTTTGAAAACCTTTAAACCCTTTGCAGACTTTGAAGCCAAAGACACTGTGTTGGATCAGCACACCTAGAACACAGTCAACCAACAGCACAATATCCTGTCAAACACTTTCATCTTGAAAACAAACCCCATGGCCCTGCACGTGTAGGATCTCAAAACACTCATATGAAACGTTTCACTTTTCTTTCTGTCTTTCCATTTTGTCAAGAGTTAACAAACAAGACCACACTTCACAACTACAAAAATTGGGTACCAGGAAGCAGTTCATTGCTTCCTCACAAAGAGATCCTCGTAAAACAACCCAAGAGCTATTTGGCATCTGAATTAGTTTTGGTGCTCCATGCCCTAAATTCTTGCTGGTTAGATGTGCAATTTACCCTAACTGTGCAATACACAGGGAAAAGTGAATATCAGACTGCCAAACCACAGGACACTGTTCTGATAAATACCATGTTACTGTATACCCTGCTGCCATTTTTCTAACATAAACCAGGTCACTCTCTTTCTGCACCTGTCAGTGTGCTCAGTAAAATGATGTTTCAGAGTCTTGCTTATCCCAAGGCTGCTATATTTTAACCCTTGCAAGTCCCAAAAAGTTAAACAGGTATCTGACATGAAAACAAGATTTGGTAAAGTTCAGTAACTGTTTGCAGGACAGAAATAATTAAGAACATTGCTTGTTTTAAAGAGTTTCTATTTTTTTCTTGCTTCTAATTATGAGGAATGAGGTACTAACAGCCTGTTATTAAATATTAATAATTAAATAATAGAGTTCTGAAGATACAAAATAGGAAAAAGACAGGAAAAAAAGGAAACAGGTAGATAAGCATGGAATTTTTTGACAGAATAGGTGTGTAAAGCACTTACAGGAAGCTCTTTTGTGCAGCTAAAAATAGCTACAAAGGAGGTGGATGATAGAATTCAGCTGGTAGGGACATCAAGCTCAGTGGGGATTGGGGTGGGGGGGTGTAGGTTAGACTTAGTGAGTTTTCTTCTGTTCCTAAACCAGCCAAATCCATGTGATCAATCAGCAGAGGGTGAGCTGTGTGGAAGAAAGATGTATGGGAAGAGAACAGAAAAAAAGGGAGAAGAAGACAGGAGACAAGAAGGCGAAACAAGTCAGAAGCAGACAAATGAGAGTGCAAATGAAAGCTTTTTTTGCAGTGCTGGATGTAGTCAGAGTTGTACGGTTTAAATAATAATATAATATCAGCAAATAATAATGATAGTAATAATAATCACAAATGATATGGAAGATAAAGCCCAAACACTGTGCTACGGATTTGTCATGGTGTGACTTAGGTTTGCCAATTTTAATATATTTAATTTCGCTTGGGGATAGGATTTAGGAGTAAAGACAAAGCATGCTTAAAACTCAAAAGGGTATAAGAAGAAATTTATTAATAACACAAAACAATTCAGAATGAGATTTCTAGATTGTTCCCTCCTCCCCCTTTCCTCATAACAGCAACATACAGAAAAACACTTCAGTCAGTCATCTACTTAAATAATAATTTCAGTTGACTCCAGAGAGAAAAGTCCTTTTTTAAGTTTAGGCTTAGGAGCGTCTTACTCTCATAACTTGCATCCGCCCGGAAACTACAAATAATTATTTTTTCCTCCCATTCTCACAGTCCTTCCAGAGCTGTATATGGTTGCTGAAACACATGGGGTGTCATTTTAAAGGCAGGCTGCTGAGAACACAAGTCTCTTTATCTCATTCTTCATCAAATGTCTCTGTTCAATATTCCAGTCCCAAAAACAGAGAGCTTTATTTCCCGAGGCAAAAAAAAAGTCTTCATCTCAGGCACCTAACCTCCCCATGTATATTCCACAGTTTAAAGGAATTTCAGTGAAGTCACAATCCCCTAAAGCCCACCAAAAAACAGATTTTCAGCTACTTATCAGTGGCATCTTTTCAATCTCTCCTTCCATGAGGAACTTTTTCTTCATTCCACTCACTTCTGTAATTCTTCTTGCTGTATTCCTTTCGTTCTGGGTAACTCAGGAAAAAATCTAGAGCCTCATCCAGGCACTGAGAGTTAAACTTGTATCCAAAAGGTAAGGAGCCAGGCTGAAGCCACGCTGGGAAAAACACGTGGCCACCAGGGGACCACATGGAGAGGGCTGGATCTCCTTCTGCCACATGCTTGGCTGGAGCCTCTCTTCTCAGAACAGGGGGAAAGGAGAGCCTCGGTAGCTCTCCCATCCCCCGCTCGGCCATGCTGCATGGACAAGGAAAAACCGGGCTGAGCAGGAACCGGGGAGCCGAGCCCAGCCAGGCCCTGACGAGGCCGGGCTCCACCAAGCTGGGCCATGTGGGGCTGTCTCCGCCAGGGGCTGGGGCCGGGCCAGACGGGGCTGAGCCGCGTCCCCCCGGGACCAGGGCCCTCTGGGGCTGGGCCGGGTCCACCCCCCTGCTGGGGCTCGGGCTGGGCCCCACGCCGGAGCCGGAGCCCCCAGAGCGGATCACTTCCCCAACTGGAAGGCTAAAAGACTCAACCAACCCTTCCTCCCTGTGATTTGTGAAACAACCTTCCAATTGGTTTCCTGGGCTGTCAATCACCAACCCAGGTCTCTGATTGGTTCCCGCAGCCTCAGGGGCGGCTCCCAGAGAGGGACTGTTCTCTTGTTTCAGGCCCTCCTGCTCTTCAAGAGGCTCCCCTGGGGGCTGGGCTCCCCTCACCCTCCCTGCTCCACGTGTCCCCAGCACAGGATTTTTCATTAAAAAATTCACTCCACATAACCTCAAATTTTTATGATTACACAAGGGAAAGTACCATGTTTTTGAGTACAATGATCTGCTGTGGGCACGTGAGTTTGGCTGGAAGTGTAATGTATGAACAGGGGCACTGTCTGCTGCAGCTCAAGCAGAGCTAAAGATACAGGCTTTCATATTCATAAACAACAGATCTACAGGACTTGCCTGATTAAACAAAGGCCAGTGATGGAGTCTCAGTGTAGCTTACCAGGACTACAGATGGCTCTGGACTCTGGTGTAAAATGATGAAGAAAGTAAAGGGAGGTTCTACTAATGCAAGTCTGGACAATTATGAGGAGTCTAGGAAGAAGATGAATGAAAGGCAGATACAAGATCAACATGTCTCTCCTTGAGTCTCAGTAGCCAGCTGGTTTTCATGTGGGAATTAAGTGCCCAGCCTCATCAGGGAAAAAAACAACTGAAAAGAAAAAGGATCTAAACACTTAAAAATACCAGTTTCTCAAATAAGAATAATAACATCAACAGTTAGACACACTGACAAGAACTGAAAGCCCTTATGGGAGAATCATGTAGAATTCTAATTAAAAGCTTTGAGGAAAAACTGCAAAGTGATTAAAAGAAGTGAGAACATAATTAAATTTTGAAGAAGATTTAGGAATTTCTGAAATTTATTATAATTTTGAAGTTATGAATTTTATCTTAAAAAAAAGCTAAGCACAACAACATTAAAAATGTCTAATCCCTAGGAAGTGTCAAAATATGGATTTTTACAGGATTCTAGTTAAGCTTTGTGGCGTGTGGGAAAACTGGGTCCTTGCTAAGAGCTGGAGTCTGGAAACCCTAGAGTTAGTTCCCAGGCTCTGAACCTGCAAATTACAGGCCTTGACTCCCAGCTCATTTTTATGACTGGCAGCTAGAGTCCTGATTGAAACCTCAAAACCCAGAAAACCTCCAGTTCTCACTTAGACGAGAAACTGAAGAGTCTGGGATTTATTTAATCTCCAGCAGGAAGGTAGGATACAGAGATGTTAAAAAGTGTTGCTGGCAAAATTCAAAACGCTGTGTCACCTATAACACCTTCACAGAAATTAAAAAAAAGTCTCTGCAAACATTTGAAATTTGACAAAAAATTATTCTCTGATGGAAAAATTGCTCCCTTTGAGAATTTTCTGCTTAGTAGAATTGAAACACATAATATTCCAGAGATGAGGCACAAGAAATTAATAAAAAATATTTTCTGATGTACTTTTAATGGCTTCTTAGCAAGTCTCTGGTAAGTCTCTTCTGCTCCTTTGTCTCCACCTGATATCTTAATAGCTTTATCACAACTGCCTAGCTTCATCAGTTTGGTAACAACCAAAAAATTGTTTTGACACTCAATACTTTCTGCCAGAAACAAAACTTGTAACTTGCTGCCACAGTGATGTGTCATTAAAAGAAAAAGACCTATTTCCAAAGGTAAATAAACACTCACAGTTCATACAACTGCAAGACTGAATCACCTGGTTTGGGAATACTGAATTATTACCTTCACCTTATAAAAATATCCCTAAGATGCTAACTTACACAGGATTTATGGTTCAACAGTTCACACATCTGACTGCACTGCTACTCGAAAAACTAAAGCATATAATGTTTTGAGGGTAGATATTTTCCATCCAGTTGTGATTTTAAGGTCTTTTTATATTCTAAATATGTAAAAAAACCAGAAGTAAGATGAGTCTTAAAATCCAGAAGAATTTACTTCTTAGGATTATTTTTCTGTTCCTTTCAGGGATAGTATTAGAAAAAGCTCAAAAGGGCTTCACTGTTATCATGAGGAAATAAGATAAGAGGTCCAGGCAGCTTCTTTCACTGAAATTTCACCTGTCAAAAAATTGAAGCATTTAGCAAAATGAGCCAGCAGGTGTATACTAGGAACTACCAGTGTTCACTCTGGATATGTGGGCACATGCTCAAGAAAGAAATACCAGCTGGGATCACCAGCTGGGTAAATCACAGTCATTTATTTGATTTCAAGTTGCTCCTGTGTTTGTTAAGGTTAAAATCAGAAGAGCAATTATGGTTCCAATTTGAGAAAGAAGTTTTTTTCTGCATTTATCAATGTAGTAAAGGAGCCATGGTGTAGACCTTCCTGGTATTTATGTAAGGGAGAAAATAATTAGTATTGCAATTTCAAAAATACTGGCACAAAATAATTTGGGACATTGTCCTTACATAAGGTGGTACCATTTTTCATCAATTATCAAAATCACTTGTTATTCCCAGCAAATTTTTACTGCTACTCCCAAACAGGGATTTTGTATGTAAACTCCTGATTGGTAGGTCCAGCTAGATTACTTCCTGGGTACCCCAATGAGACTAGTGACCATATGGGTTTTCCAGGGAACCAGTGCTCTGGCTGGGACCCTTAGGGATAGAGAAGAACAGCAACACAGGAATTCGCTTTTCAGAAGAAAAGTAATGGTTAAGCATGACCCCTAAGGTATGTGAAAAGAACAAGTTTCTTTCAGCTGTTTGAATTTAAGGACTTAAATTTTCTTGTTTTTCTTGGTTTTTTATTCAGGGGTTTGGCTTCCACGAAATCTCATTTCAGCTGCTTTTGTGGGATCTAGTATGATGAATCAAATAAACTGTCAGCATGACCATGTCCAGTGTAAGTCTGAAGGGGTTAATATTTTAGTGTAAAGGGAAGGGCTGGAGCACTTGTGTTCAGAACTATGCCATCGAGATGCCCATTCTGAAAAGTGGTAACCTGCTATGGTTAAGGACAGGAAATGGGATAAACACTCAAGGTTGTTGTTCAGAGGCTGCTGCTGTGGCCAGTCTATCACCGCATGAGTCAAGCACAAGGCAAATTTTCAGGATTCCTGTGGAACACTCAAAACACAAATCTGCAGAAAACAGATTTGGGATACCAACTGTGAAGGCAAGCAGTGCAGCAGCTGATGAGCCCATCAGAAATCAGGGAACAGCAGAGACCCTCTAAGTTATCACAGAGATACCCAGTGTGATTTTTAGTGTGGGAGAAAGAGGTAAGCCTGGACTACAAAACACAGCGGCAGTCACCAATTTTGGCAGTAAGCCAGAAAATTGAAAATCATTCTGTGCTCATAGAAAGAAAATAAAAACTGGACCCCTCAGGTTTCGCTATCAGACCAAATGATTTCTGCCCTTTCTATGATCTGTGTCTACCACCTGGCTGGTGCAAAGCAAAATGAACAAAAAAAAGGCAGTATTACACTTCAGTCGAAGATGCTCAAGTGGCCATGACTCATGGAAAGTCCAGGGGGTAAGGTCAAGTTATTCAGGCATTTCCAGATTTCAGGCAGCCCTGAGCCTCATCACAGCCTGGATACCCTTGGCAGCCAGGGAAGCGAGGAGCTGTAGTGCCAGGAGAAACCAAGGAAGATTTCGAAGATTTCAGGGAGAACAAACAACCTGGAGGGTGGTGAACAGAGACAGAGACAAGGCAGGGATGTTTAATGCATTCTTTCCCCTGTGTTCAACACAGATAGCGGACCAAGGATCAGTGCCCTGAGCAGGAGGACCATGACTGAAAATTATCAACTCCCAATCAACCCTGATGCTGTGAAGGATCTGCTAGTCCAGATGGATCCCTATAAATCTTTGGGGCCAATAGTAACATGAGTCTTATAGCAACATGAGAAAAGGTTTCACTGCATTCACTTGTGTTGGGGAAAAAATATGCTTAGTGGAGAAGATTTATGAATGGTACATACATTGTATATTGGCTGACTAAATTTGCCTACAGTTACTTTCACACTAGAAAAAGACCAAGGCCTGGATTGTAAGAAAACACACCTCTTAGTCATAACCATGTATCAAAATCTTGGTATGTGTTTATAAATGTTAAGGCTAAGTGTCTTTCAGAAGGAGGAAACGTCAATTTTATTAAGAATATTTGGAATGAGTAAGCTCTCTTTGAAGATACAGAAAATGTTATAATTTTTCTCACAAAGAAATTGGAATGAATTATGCACCATCAAAGCACTGCTGGTGGCCACCTGCATGGAGCCTGTGTTTGGGATGGTACTCTATTCCAGTCTAGCAATCTAGCAAGGCACTTCAGTGTGAGTGCTGAGCACTGCTGTATTAATGCAGCAATCTTCCAGCCACTCCAGAGCTGACCTGCATGCAGCCAGAGTACTCATATCTTTGCCAGTCTTTTGCACTTCTGGCTCCAGTATCTGAAGCATAGAACCAGAAAGGGGTGAAACTGCTTTGTATCTCAGTGATAGGACTACTGCTGTAGTCCTCTTTCTGACCCTGGTCTTCTCTGACTGGACATACAAAAACCAATCCATTTCCTAATTTTGGCTTGGTTCTATAGCTACAAAATATGACTGATATTCCTATTTCCTTCTCTTATGAACTCTTTCATGCAAGCAGATTTTTCTTAGCCCCAAGATAATCCCAAGTGACACTTATTGATTTTTTTTCTTACACTTGCCACAGATAAGGGAGTGTAAACCAGCAGAACAGCATGCATAAACTGTTGTTTCTCCCACAACACTCATTTTCACCCCTCAGACACTTCTGTTTCTACTCATCAGCCCATTAAGTAAGTCTTTATCACTTCATTTTCTTTCTACATTCACCCCATGAGTGATGGATGTTATTTTCATACAATAATTAAGAGTTTCACTTCATTCCTCTCAGAGATAAGATTTTCAGTGCAAATGGGAGTCTTGATGCCTTGCCTCACACAGATGAATTTTCTAAGTGACAAAATGCTTTTTCTATTCTTTTATTCATAAATTACTTTTTTCCATCTACTAGGGGACAAAGTGCTTGGCTTTAATTCATCTTCTTGGTCCTCTGTCTGCTCTATGGCCAACAGAGTCTACTGATTCAATACTTGGAGTATACTGAATATATATTCCTGAATATACTCCGTAAGTGAATATCAAAGTGTCTGGTTATCAACCATTAAAATGTCAATTACATTTGAAAAGAATTAATTGGAAGAATGGTCTATTGCACAGGCACTCTGTCCCTCTGCACTAGGGCGTGCTCGTGGCCAAGATGGAGCAGGTGCTTGGGGTGGACTTTGTGGAGAGTCTGGTGGCACCACTTTTTGGGGATCACCTTCTGGAACCAAAGCAAGTGCTTCTCAGAACAAGGGAGCAAGTCTTCGATCGAACAGGAGTGGGACCAGGACATTGTGTGCACCGTAATGGATGATGCATACCAAGGGTCACAATGCAAGGCTTTGATGGTAAGAACACACTCTCCCACTGATGTTGCCCCACCCAGTATCAATATCCTCCTTGGCATGACTTCCCTCCACTCAGAGGACAGACTGAGAGAAAGCAAAACACACTAAAGAAGTTGTTGGACTCTGTGCCCTGCTCATTTATCATTCTAAGAAGCAAATGCAATTAGGGGTCTTAATTAAAAACAACTGACCCATCAAAATCCTAAGAACATATTCTCAGGAATATTCCTTCTGAAGGGATGAGAAAATATAACTACAGGTTGCCAGACTCATTGCTTTCAATGCTTCATTGTATCTGAGTGGATTGTGTCTGCAAAACTGTTACAAAATTCATCTTATAAACAATAGATTCAAAATTTTACTAGAAGCAAAGCAACTCTCCTACAGTGAAAAAAAAATAATTTTTTTGAAAGAGAAATAACATATAACCTAAATATTTTTGTCAGGTAGTTATAAATCTCTGAGTGAGTTTTATTGAAATGGGAAAGAAAGATTAAAAGCAAGCAAGAAAAGAAAGCAGTGCTAATAGAACTGTTTAAATGCAAGTGCTCACAGTCCAGTGAAAATGGTTTAATTTAAAATGACATTCAACAATCCCCTCCACCCACGCTGTTGAAAACTAAAATCCAAACAGAACAGCATTATGGTTTTTTGCAAGTGAAATTTAACACTGATCAAGAAAAGAAAGGTATGTTCTAATTTCAGTGAGGGAAATTAAGCACAAAAAGCATAAACAGAAAATAAAGTGACTTAAATATATAGATTACTTACTGTGATAACACAAAAGCCATTAGTGAACACATGGAAGAGACTCTGCAGGAGTGTAAATTAGCAATGAAATTAATAATAAGCAGTATATATTCCATCAAGAAAAAAAGGTAATTCCTCTTCTAGAAAGATTCATGTACTACTTCCTCATTTAAATCATAAGAAACTCAAATAGCAATGGTAGAAATAATGACCCTGTGACATGACAGTAGATATCTGGGCTGCACTAGTAGGCTGCAGAATGGTACATAAATGAATGCCACCCAGCACTGCACTATTCATTTGCCCTGATATGCTACTTCTAAGATGTCATGGTTAGAGACCATGCATGCCAGGAAATTACCTCTGGGAAACTTAGGTCAGTATCAGTGACTTTTTCTGAGACAGTATCTTAGCTTCCAAGGTTGCTTTTAGTCTGCCCCTGTTGCAGAGAAAACTTACTGCTGTTTTATACAAAAAACCAAAAGCATGGGAGTGATCCTGCATAAAATTGTCATTAAAAAATAATAACATGGGATATTCTTCACAGCTTTAAACTTTGCTTCACACCTAAGCTCTAGAAGATAATTTCATTTTGTTGACTGTAGAGAACAAAAAGAGAGCTGCAGAGAAGAAATGGAACAGAGGCCCTTTCCTAATACAGCAAATCTTTACTTCTCTTCTCTGGTATTGCTGTATTCCCAGCTGCTGGAGACTCTGCTCTGACTGAGAATTGTAGCTCAGAAGATATGCTGGTGATTCTGATATCCCCTTTCCTGAACTGCACTCATGCTTTATGGTAAGGGCAGGATGGAATGATTCCCTAGGGTGTTTACACATAAGAACCAACATCTGGCAGATCAGCATCTTGACACTGATTTAACTTCAGTGGAACTACTCACATACAACTGTTCTTTCTAATACACAAAGAATTCTTAGCCTAATTCTTAGCTGGCTTGACTCTGTCCTTTATTTTTCTTTATTTTCTTTTTTCCTTTTTTTTTATTTGTTTATGTTTGTTTTTTAATTATATGCCATTAAAATAACACCCCAAACTATCATATTTTTGAAACTGAAACTTTTCCTGATGGCCTTGTTCTTTGAGATACATGTTCAAACTCCATGACTATGGGTTCTGAAGGGTAACTCTCAACTGTATTTTCAGAAAATTTTTGAAAATTTCTGTACATATACTTATGCTTGTGTGTAGTTTGCAAAACTGATGCCTTAGCACTATCCAAAAGACACTATTGATAATTTTTTCTAGGTACCCACCTAGTTTCTCTCAGCCCTTCCAGTCAATGAATAATATGAAAATGAATCATCACCCTTTGGGTTTTAGTTTAAAAAAATAAGCTTCGGTATGTTTTACATAGCAGCCACAACCAATTGTAGGGGTAGGAAGTCTTTGTGAAGATGGGTCTCAAAGAACCTATTCCACACCCATCCCACAGTCACCTCTCTACTCACTACCCATAGGAAAAGCATGGGAAAAGCTGTTGACCAGCTCCCACTGCTGAGCACACAGGGTAGTTTAATTTTGTGTTGAAAATGTTCCTTTCAGTCCCTCATACCATGTGCTACATGCCTGACTTTTGGGTCAACACTTATTGGGGCTTTACTGTTCATGGAGAAAAACTACATGCTTTCAGCAAGACCACTAACTTATCTGATCAAGATCAGATTCAAATTCTGAAGCTTGTGTTATTCTGTAACAAGAATGCAAGGTTATTTATGAGCTGTCTTTTTTTAGCTCTGGAAACTGAGCACTTATTTTGACAGTAAAGTCACAGCATCGGGAAAATTACTCCTCTCCTCTCAGATGAGAGTCTGGTAGCAGGTGAAAAGTAAATAAGCGAGGCTGCCTAGGCAACAGAAACAATCTTGCTGAATGAATGAGAAAGAATCCAGCCTAAGCTTCATCAAGAAACCAAAGCACAAAATGTAGTGAGAGAATAAATTTATTTTGTTTTCTTAGATGTCTGATACATACTTGCTGTTGTTTCAGTTTCCCTTTACATTTGCTGTGAATGAGCACTTTAGGCTGCTCAAAAAATATATTCTAAAGAATATTTCAAAGACAAAAGTGTGGCTTTAGGGGGGGGTGGGGAGTGGGAGAGGGATGCACTACCACAACATCACTATGACCACACCTGTTAAGGTTCTCCAAAACCTTTCATATACACATGTAATGTATACATGATACATAATTATGTATACATAATATGTAATTCATGTAATCTCACGTATACATATATATATGTATGTTTTCTTTAGATGGACTTTGGAAACTTCTTGTCTTACAGACACCCAGAAGCTATCAAAAATATATCTGAACTTAAGGAAAAATCTGCATGTCCAATTTTCTCAGAGTCTTGGCTAGGCTGCACCTGGCCTTTCATAACATCAGCTTTAAAACAAAATTACAAGCAATGGCAGGTTTTGAAAGACGAGTGGAAAGGGTCTTATATTGAAGAGAATGGAAGGAAAAAGAGGTACAGGTGTAGGGAAAGGACTGACAAGTATATAATATTACTGTTAACAGAAATGTATTAGTGAAGTGATTTGCTATGAGATTTAAAAGTCTCAGAGAGTAAAAGAAAATTTACTCTTGATATTGCACAGTGATACCAGTACCAGTGTTAAATGAGCAGAAAGGGTAAGTTACCTGGTGAGAAGTCTGGAAAAGCTGTTTTATGAAGACTACCACTAAATAAATAAATAATCTATATACTATCACAAATTGTAGATTTTTGTGGCTTCTTTGTCACTTTCTGATTATGTGTATCTTTTTTCCTTCTTTTTTTTATTTTTTTTTAAGAGTCAGCAGTAGAGGATACTATCTGTTTCCTCATGGATACACTTGCAAATGTACAAAAATTCTGTTTTGAGAAATGTGTCTTGTTCTCAAACATATCACAGAAGAAAAAAATCAGCATCTGTTGTATATATACTGTGAATTAATGTATAAAAAAGATGCAAATATGAATCTAACTAAACAGCTATAGAGATTTGAAAAAATGTCTTCCTCCACACCTGAGTAGTACTAATCCACTAGTTTTAGCCATTGTATTTCTAAATAATCAAGCCATACTTGAGGATTAATTGCTTAGCCTGTCTCTGCATTGAGAAAATTATATGCAATTAATTAAATTATTTGGTTTAGGCTTTCTGGAAGGGTTCTTACTGAGGTGAATTCTTTAAGCTATTGACTAGTCTGCATGGTCAGTCCCTCACCAACACCTCAAGCATGGTGCAAAGCTGCAGGAGGAATCACACTGCTCGAGAATGTGTCTGAGTAATCCCCATGAGCTGCTGGTGGACTCCTGCCAAGGAGCCAGTGGGCTCAGGAAAGGAGGTGCTGCCTACCCTGGCAGCTGCTGTTCCCACCTGGGTGCTCGGTCCCTGTGAGCTGTGACACCGAGCTGGCGGCTGTCCGAGCGGGCACCTGGTGACAGCGATGGCACAGCACGAGGGGCTTGTCCTGCCACCTCTGCCTCAGAACTGGCTGTGGAGATGGGCTGAGAGAGGCTCACACACCACCCAGGCCTCCTCCAAAGACATCCCGTGGTGATGAGGTCTTGCATTGCCTCACTGTGTAAAGGGTAAATTTCGCACAGACTTTGTGCCTTCTACCAGCTCTGCAATCGCTTTCAACTTAAATATATTGGAGCAGGCAGCAGGGCAGGGGAAATTAAACTAGCAAAGGAAAAGAAGATTGCTTAGACTGGAACAGTTATTGCTGCCTGCTAGGACATGTTTTTTTCCTAGTCTTTTATCACCACATACAATCCCTAGTCCCATGTGATTAGCAAATTCATCTTCAAACGCTGGTGTTGCTTGACTTCAGATGAAAAATTAAGTGGTATCTTTAAATTCTTGTTCCTCAACTCAGTGGAACGAGATGTTTTGCAGCAGTTGGATTCTAGCACATATAATCAGGCTGCATATTTCCTATCACATTCAACACCTTGCAATTCCTGTGTGCCGACTGTATGCAGTGCAGTGATACGTCTGGTGGTAATTATTTCTGACACCTACATAAGGGCAACAGATATGAAAGTCATCTCATGCTAACCTTTTTGTATAATTTTAGATGTCGGGCTGGTTTGTTTTATACACAAGAATACATTTATTATAGGAATTTGTTTCTGAAAACGAATGCTAAGGAACATATGAAAGAAATGGGCCAAATATGTTGTCTTTATTCAGAATTCTCTGAAAATTATTGGGATTGCTGTGATAGATGGACAAAGAAAGGATGAAACAAGTAGATTCTATTAATGACATAAAGGGGAAGCCCAGGAAAAGAGTACTAGAAATATTGATGAATGAAAATTGAAAGCCAAATCTGTGCCCCTTTCTGCAGCTTTAAAAGGAGGAAAAAGCAACAGTTCTGGTCATGCAATGAGTCCCATTAGCCAAGTCCTGCAAAGAAAGGCACCCTTTCCCTAGAAAGAGCCACTCTGCATAGTAACCCCTTATGCCATTGAGGTGGCATGGGTACCTGAGGTTAATGTGGCATGTCCAGAGAAGAGGATGCTGTGAGGCAGCCACCACCACTGTGAGCATGCAAGGAGGAGTGTCAAGGTGGAACAAATCATCTCTGCTTGCTGCCGGGTAAGACTAGAGCAAGCAGGGCAGGGGTTTCATCTCAGGAAAGGCAGCATGATGGTAGCTGAGTGAATGGCACTGATGGTTCTCATCACTGGAGGTTTAGTAGAAGAATTAAGTGAAAGTTTTGCCAGAAGGACTTAAATCCATTCAATCCTACCTTAGCTCACAGAGGAGCCATCACTAGCAAGACCTCATTTTATTTTGTTTTGCCCTGTGGATTCTGCAAACTGGTTTCTTTGGGTTTTGATACTTAATCTAGATTTTAAAACTTGTCTCAGAGCTGTATGAAAACCAGAAACACGTTTTCTTCTGCTTCCAGCATGCAAAGTCTCCTATAAACTATTTTATCACTAAGATCTCATCTCAGGTCCTGTACCTGCCCACACAAGAGAGATTGGGAACAATGGGCAGAGAGGGAGGACAGTCACAAGGAGAAGTCTTGAACTGAAAACCTTGCAAACACTGACTGTGATCAAAAGTTCTGCACAAGTAGGACAAGTAGCATGGCTCATGAAGCTGTACTTCTGCCAAGATGGTCTGGCAGACTATAGTAGCACAAAATAATGTAAAATGTACAATTTATTGTGCTTTGCAAGTCAGACAAAAGCTTAAAATGTCACAGCCTGAGGTAGAATCGTGCTCTGCTCCTTGTCAGACATCAGAAATGGAGGACATGGGACCACAGGGCAGGAGAGGTTCTTTGAGGCAGGACTTGTGATCAGATGCTGGTCACTAAATTTCTCAGCCCCTTAGAGCTCTCCATATTCCCCCCAGTGCTACATATAGTCACTAACAGCTCCATCTGAGACAGAAACATAAAACCACACATGAGGCACAAACACATCTTTCAAAAACTAGGATGGTCATTTATATTAACTGCAAAATTCTGCAATATGAATACATATGAATATCAGGTATGGCAGCAGTATTTCAGCCATGAGCCTGGAAAAATTAACCTTTGGAAAAAAACCTTGGTTGCTTTCCATAACCAGTAGTTTCCCACAGCAGGAGAAAAAGGTGACATCAGCAGTTTAATTTCACTAGCAATATCTCTTCAGCTATTAATTATCAAAAATTTCTAATAAGTCTACATTCAGACCACTCCTAGAGATAAACAAAAGGCTATTAAAATATACACTACAAATGATCCTTCATCAGCATAGTAAGAGTCCAAAAATGAAAAATGTAATTAGAATTTGGATTCTACCTGTGTGAAAAGCTAAAAAAACCATCTGCAGAGATGGCAGGATGATGTCAGCACAGGATGCTTCACATAAAACTTCACATAAGGCCCAAGCAGAACATCTATAGGCTCTACATTGTCTTGGGTGAAGTGAGTTGAGTTGTCTGTGTTCAATTGGCAGCTATACACATTCAAAACAAAACTAAGAACAAGAAAAATGCTACTTGTGGTTGGTTTTAATAGGTGAAAAGAAGTATTCTGAGTTCACCAGGGACACCAAGGACTGCTTAAGAAGTAATATTAAATACCATTTACAATGGTGCTTCCAGGAAACCAAGGAGGTATGGAAGTTTGTTGTGTTATCCTTGCAGACTGCTCTGCAAGCAGATATTTTACTGGTACCTTTCCCTGGTCAGTGTACTCAGCTAACTCCAAAAGTCCACGTGCTTCTCTTTTCATTTGGAGTTTCCTTGCATTTTACAGATCTGTCATTGTCCCTGATCTGCAAAAACTTCACAGATTTCCAAGCAACTGTACCAGACTTGAGGAATGCTCCATTGAAGGAAAAATTGAGAATACAAGGATTACTTTGCTCTCGAGAGATGCCACTGTACTAAAATCGATCATATGAATTAAAGGCTTCTGACAAATGAATTATTCATACACACTAAATTAATTAATGCATTTTAAAAGACAGGCTCAGCACATTTTCCTGTGTTAGCCATCATCACATGAGCAGAGCTGTAACAGCTTTGCCATCTTTGCTCCCTGTAGTCATGATTCAGATTTGGAAAGAGGATACAATTTGCATAGCATTTGTGCCCCAGTGAAAGGATTACTTTTTTCCTTTAGTAGTCAAAATAATGCTGTATACATATTACTTTTTTCATCCCTCCCCTCTTTCCCTTTTCAAGACACTAGGAGTAAAACAACTGTTTCTTCATAAACACTTCAACTACTGTGGTGAGTAGAGATGACATTTACATAAATGGATTGCAGCGCAGTTGTTGAACATACACAGGGATGATTCTCTAATCCCATTTTAATTAGATAGATGTTGCAAGCACACAAAAATTACAAGCCTGGATCCCTGTGGTGATGCCATCCTGGCAAGGAATCAATCACCAGTCCTGGGTTTCCATGGAAACTGATAGCTCCTGTGCCACCATCTAAGTGCTGGATGATTGGTGGTGCACTCCTAGCTCAGGGAGAGCAATGAGCTTTTATGTCCCATCCAGCAACTGTGCCAGAGAGTTAATTAAAAGCAGGGAACATGAAATAAATCTAAATCTGCGAAGAAATTAAATGTACAGTACAAATTGAATTCCCGTGTTGGATAGAAATTAATATGCAATGCAAACCACAGAGCTGCCTGAAAAAGCAGCAGCTGTGAATCCTGGGAACTGGCACTTCTGTGGCAGCTAAAACCCAAAGAGGAGAGAGCACTCCTCATCTTGTTACCTAAACAAGCTCTTCCTCCAGTGCTTGTGTGGACTGAAGCATGCACATGCATCCTCTAATGTTAAAGGTTTGCAGAAAGGCAAAGAAGGACAAAGCTTAACCAAGATCTAATTAGCAACTGCAGTTTATCAGTTGTGGACACGATGTAAGTAAATGTTTACACTGCTCTACTCAAACTCACCAGACAACCTCGATGAAAGTCAATGTGGTTTTATTGATAAGCTGTGAATTTTGAATACATATTTCAAGTATCACAATTCTGAAAGCCACTCCAGAAATGTTTTTATCACAAAAATGATAGCTCTGCATAAAATGCTTTTTGGTGGGATGGGATGCAATGGAGGCACAAGGTTCACACAGCCTGGCTTCCCCTCCCTCAGCCCTACTGTTAAGGAGGAAGATTGCTGTGAGTGGGACAGCTCAACTCTGTTCTGGAAAGATGTTTGACCACTCACATGTGACGAGCATGGCAAGTGGGCGAAGGCACCAAAGCTGAACTCACTCTGCTATGCACAAGTGAAATTAAGGAGGGAATGAGGAAGTCTCTGTCCAGCCCCTGATGCTAGTGCATCCTGGACAGTCATCTCTGGAGCAACAAAAATTGCTTTAGCACTGTCTACATTTTTAGATGATTTGCACATTTATCAAACCTTTTATGTTCAGTGATTTCCTCTTAGCCTTTTGGGTCAGCCTGGTTGGTTGGGATGATGGGTATTGATAGTTTTTTCCCACATTTCCATCCCTTCTTTTTCCTGCTGTCAGCTCCTCCAGCTGTTAGCTGCACCAAAGTCTGTGGGAATACAACTAGAGAGCAGGACTGTGAGCACTGCTCAGCTTGTCACAACCGACATGGATGTGTTAACCATAGTAGGCCGCAAGCCTTGGCAAGAGTAAGAGTGATTTTGAAGAAGGAATGTAAGAGATAAGAAAGTGCTTGGTATATACGGGGTATATACCTGGCTAGCTTAAATGAGGCATAGATTGAGCAATGTTATGTAGTTATATAACTTAGCAACACGAATATGATTGGTGCGCTATTTTTAGTAATAAGTAAAAAAGTATATAAACTTTGCTTTGTGGATCAATAAACGGCTTCATGGCGTATCGTGAAGACCCTGTCTCTTCATTACCACCACCGTCAAATGTTGCCCCGTGTGAGGACTGCAACTGCCGGACGGCGGAGTCCCCGTAGGACGTGACTCTGCTCGGAGGAGCAGGAGGGAGGCTCTGCTCAGGAGAAGCAGGAGACGCTGGCCAGTGAGAAGCTTTCAACCCCTCTGGAGAGAGGTGAGCCACAGGGGCTGGTTCCCCTGAATTCCTTATTTGCTACGGGGAAACATGGGACAGGCAATGTCCAGAGAGGAAAGAGACGTTTTTGAACTTATGCAAAAGCTGTTACAACAGCACGGCAAATCTCTTGGCCTTCAAATCAGTTAAAGATCTTGTTGAAATGGACATCATTTAAACTGCCCAGGGTTTCCCAGACCACAATCTTTACAACAGACTTGTGGGATGAAGTGGGAGTGAAACTGTGGAATGCTGTAACTAAAGGAGACAAAGCAGCTGCAAATATGATCCCCTCTTGGAGGGTAGTCTTTGAAACTTTAAAAGCCCAAGAAAAATTACAGGCAAAAGATAAGGGGGATGCTCCCTGCCCCCCTGCCGCAGAGGCTCACAGCTCTTTGCAAACTGCAGAAACTGTGCAAGCCACAGCCCCCCCTCTCGTAACCCCCCCTCCACCAAACATCAAGGTGAGAGGCTCTGCAAAATCCATAGGGGTTTTCGCTGCTGACTACAGTCCAGAGAGCAGCAAAGATGAAGGGGAGGAGGATCCCTTTGATCCTGGTGTTATTGATCCCAATGATGACCCAAATTTATTTCCCCCTGACCCTCATGACAACTGGGTCTGTTCAAAGCAACAAGCATTAATGGAGGGAGATCTGGACATTGCTGAAAATATTGTTGCTCCTGTCATTTATTCCGGAGCTCAAAAACTAACAGCCCAATGGGAACCGCTCTCTTTCCAAGAAATTAAGGAGCTCCGACGGGCAATTACTGACCGTGGCATTAACTCTCCATTCTTTACGACCATCCTGCAGTCGGTGCTTGCTGCCCACACAATGACCCCACATGATTTAAGAACACTTGCTCGATTGCTGTTAACACCTGCTCAACTTGCTTTGTGGGAAAAAGAATGGGAAAGAAGTGTGCAAAATTTAGTGGTTACTTATGTGGGTCATGCTAATGCGACTCTAGCAAACCTCACCATTAGACAACTCATGGGGGCAGGGCCACATACAGATCCTGCAGCCCAAGCCAGAGACTGCCCAAGAGAAGCCTTAGATGGAACCCGGGAGGCAGCTCAGCCGGCATTTCTTAAGGTCCCTGATACTCAAAAACCCCAGAAAGCTTTAACATCCATCACTCAGGAGACACAAGAGCCCTACATGCATTTTGTGGACCACCTTAAGCGAGCGCTCGACAGCCAAATTGATAACTCAGAGGCTCGTGAAATTTTACTTTTAAAACTTGCTCTTGAAAATGCTAATGTAGACTGCAAAAAACTTCTCAAATCTTTGCCAAATCAAAACCCAACTTTAACAGAAATGATTGAAGCATGCAATCATATTGGGACTTTAGAACATCAATATGAAACTATGGCCAAAGCTCTTGCTGCCATAAAGGGTCCCTGTGAGTCTGCAGACGTTTGTTATGGGTGTGGCAAACCTGGCCACTTTAAGAAAGACTGCTTAGCTTTGAAAGGAAACAAATCAAAAGCACCTGGTTTGTGTCCACGATGCCGCAAGGGATCTCACTTTGCTAACAAATGTCATTCTAAGTATGATTCTGAAGGTCACCTGATCCAGGGAAACGGGTTCCGGAGCGCGGGGCAGCACCGCCGCGCTACGACACAAATGCTTCGGTCACCTCCGCAGGTGCCATCGCAAGTGCCACCACCGCAGGTGTCCCCTGCTGCGTCTCCTCAAGTCCTCGCCCAGCAACTTCAGGCAATGCCAGAATGGACTTGGCAACCTCAGTCACGGTGACGTTACTTGACTCTTCTATTCGTTTACTCCCCACAGGAATCTTCGGATCACCAGGACCAAGGAAAGGCGCTTTGCTAATTGGGAAATCTTCAATTAACCTTGTAGGACCTTTTGTCCTCCCTGCAGTAGTAGACTCTGACTTTATTGGGGAAATAAAAATCATGGCGTGGACACCCCTCCCCCCCTGTACTATCCCTGAGGGAATTCACATTGCACAGCTAATTCCTTTCACACAGAATTCAGTGTTTGTTGCAGGGGAACGACAAGAGGGGGTGGGTGAATTTGATCCTGCAGAAAACCCACAAATATTATGGGTACAGACAATTTCTCATAGGCGTCCCATTTGCAAATGCACCCTGTCATTACAGGGACAAAAAATAACACTCACTGGTATTATAGATACTGGAGCTGATGTAACTGTTATTTCTCAAGATAAATGGCCTTCTAATTGGGCCCTCACTGGGGTACCCCAAGCTCTCTCTGGAATAGGGGGGAGCAGTCGCAGCTATCAAAGCCTAGATCTCATTCAAGTCACGGGACCAGAAGGCCTCATAGCATCTGTTAAGCCTTTTGTTTTGTCTGTACCTATGGTGTTATGTACTTTCTCAATGGGGTTTCTAAATTCATTCTGATTTTTAGTGGGGGCCATTGAAGTGTGTGGCACCCTGAAACTAACCTGGAAAACCACCACACCTGTATGGGTAGATCAATGGTCCCTACCACTGGTTAAATTGCGCGCACTCACTGATCTTGTCCAAGAACAAGTTCAAAAAGGTCACATAGTCCCCTCCACCAGTCCCTGGAACTCCCCTGTGTTTGTAATTAAAAAACAATCTGGCAAGTGGCGTTTGCTCCAAGACCTCCACAAAATTAACTCTGTAATGGAGGACATGGGGGCTTTACAGCCAGGCCTCCCATCTCCTACCATGATCCCTCGAAATTGGAATTTAACAGTCATTGATTTAAAAGATTGCTTTTTTGACATTCCTTTGCATCCTGATGATGCTCCTAAATTTGCCTTCTCTGTACCTAGTACTAACATGCAAGCTCCCTTGCAGCGATACCACTGGGTTGTGCTTCCACAAGGGATGAAAAACAGTCCCATTATTTGTCAGTGGTTTGTTGTAAAAGTCCTCAGTCCCATTCGCCAAAAAATGCCTGCTGCCTTGCTGTATCATTATATGGATGACATCCTAATTGCAGCAGAACATCAAGAGGTGATGGAGGAAACCTTAGCCCTTGTCATTGCTGCTGTGACTCAGGCAGGACTCAGTCTTGCCTCAGAACAAATACAACAACTACATTCGGACTTTGCATGACGCTCAAAAACTCTTAGGGACAATTAATTGGGTTCGTTCCTTATTGGGAATCTCAAAATCCCTTGTTTAATCTTTTGAAGGGAAATTCACATCTCCTGTCCCCTCGTCAGCTCACACCAGATGCTTGCCAAGCACTGCAAAAAGTCCCTGATGCCATTTCAAACAAGCAAGCTGCCCAATGGGCCCCTGAGCTACCTTTCTCTTTAATTATCCTAAATCCAGCTAAGCAACCTCATGCTTTGATTTTTCAATAGGATCCTAAATCACCAGACACACTGTTAATCATTGAGTGGATTTTTCTGTCTCACCAAATGTCTAAAACTATTAGTACTCAACATGAAATGATGGCATTACTTATTATCAAAGCTCGTGACAGGCTCACCACACTTGCAGGTGTGGATTTTAGCTTAATTTGTCTACCTGTTGCTACTGTTTATTTGCAATGGTTACTGCAACAGCCTGATGTGTTTCAAACGGCTCTTGCTGATTTTTTCCCAACAGCTTTCTTCACATCCTCCGAAGCACAAGCTCATAGCAACGAGCTTTAATCTTCTGATACAGCCCAAAAGGAGCAAAGTCCCATTGCAAGCTTTAACTGTCTTTACAGACAGGTCCGGCCGCACCCACAAATCAGTGTTACTTTGGTGGGATGATAACCTCAAGCGATGGAATTCAGATGTTACTACTGTATCAGGTTCTCCCCAGCTCTCTGAATTAGCAGCTGTAGTGTGAGCCTTTCAACCATTTGCTACTCCTTTTAATTTAGTAACTGACTCTGCTTATGTTGCAGGAATCGTGGAGCGAGCTGAAGCTGCAGTACTCAAAGAAGTGCCTAATGCAGAATTGTTTCAATGGTTACAACAGCTGGTTTTTCTTTTAGATACTAGACAGCATCCTTATTTTGTTATGCATGTTCGTTCCCACACCACGTTACCTGGTTTTATTACAGAAGGAAATCGTCAAGCAGATTTGCTTACTTTACCAGTTCAAACAACTCAGCCTGTGTTACCAGACCACTTTGCTCAAGCTAAACTCAATCATTCATTTTTATCACCAGAATGCTGCTGCACTTGCACGCACCTTTGGTTTGACCACTCACCAAGCATCCAGTACCATGGCTGTGTGCCCAGATTGTCAGAGACATTCCTTTCCTTCTCTTGCAGGAAGTGTTAACCCTAGAGGCCTCCAAAGCCTTCAAATTTGGCAAACAGATGTTACTCATTTTCCCAAATTTGGCCCACTTAAGTATATTCATTCTTCCATAGACACATTTTCAGGTGCCTTGTTTGCAACCTGCCACACTCGAGAATCTGCAAAGGATGTATGTCGTCACTTTCCAAGTGCTTTTGCAGTTTTAGGAATTCCTTCTGAAATTAAAACTGATAACGGCCCTGCATACATTTCTCAGAGAGTTGCAAGTTTTCTTGCTCTCTGGGGAGTGTCACACAAAAAAGGAATTCCTCATTCCCCTACAGGCCAAGCTATCATTGAGAGAGCACACGCTTCACTGAAGCGTCTTTTGTTACAACAGAAAGGGGGAATGGGGAATGCCACCCCAGCTGAAAGGTTGCAGAAAGCATTGCATGTTTTTCCCTTTTTAAATTGTTCCCTAATGGACCCTGACCCTCCAATTGTTAGGCATTTTGGCAATAATCCTCAGTTAGAAGTTAAACAGAAAGCCCCAGTCCTTATTAAAGATCCAGAAACAGGTAAGATCAAGGGACCCTATCCCCTTGTCACCTGGGGAAAAGGGTATGCTTGTGTCTCCACAGAAAATGGCCCGAGGTGGATCCCGGCCAAGAGCGTGAGACCATTCCGAGAATCCTTGGAAGCTCTTTAGAAAGAAGACTGCTGTAACCCTGGCATCTCACCGGAGATCCTGACCCAGCTATCCTCGGCTCCAGTTCCAAATCCCACTGGACATTAGTCTCAACCAGCTTCTCCTTAGCACGAGAAGATGCAAACATACAGGCCCTCCGAGTTCGCTTAGTGTTAGCAAACTAAGAGTCATGAATCATAACGACTGGCTTGGGAACATACTCAGAGGACAGGGACTTACTGGCTGGCTTAAGCACTTAGTGAAAACTGGATTTTATGTATTAGCTATGCTTTTGCTTTTAGTAATATGTTTGCCCTGTATCTTGCAATGTGCTCAGAAATTAATTGACAAGTCAACAAAGATCTTATTGGTAGAACAGAAAGGGGGAGATGTGGGAATGCAACTAGAGAGCAGGACTGTGAGCACTGCTCAGCTTGTCACAACCGACATGGATGTGTTAACCATTGTAGGCTGCAAGCCTTGGCAAGAGTAAGCAGGATTTTGAAGAAGGAATGTAAGAGATAAGAAAGTGCTTGGTATATACGGGGTATATACCTGGCTAGCTTAAACGAGGCATAGATTGAGCAATGTTATGCAGTTATATAACTTAGCAACACGAATATGATTGGTGCGCTAGTTTTAGTAATAAGTAAAAAAGTATATAAACTTTGCTTTGTGGATCAATAAACGGCTTCATGGCGTATCGTGAAGAGCCTGTCTCTTCATTACCACCGCCGTCAAAAGTCTGAGGATTTTTCTCAGATTTCTGGAATGAAATGAGAAAAAACAAAGCTGTTGACTAAATCCTCAAGATGAAGTTATGGTAGCCTATCACCATTTTTCACATTCATGTTAGTTTTTCCAAACAAATAAAACACTGACTATCTCTAAAATCCCCTACTTTTGCCTTTAAGTTATGAAAATATAATCATTTTTCAAACACCTTTTTAGTAGGTGTTTCTCATGGAAAGCAGACACAAATAACAAACCTGTCTTGGGTATCTGCCATGAAAATGTCCTAGCAACCTTTCATGGTGAATATGAATGTGAGAGAAATTCTTGATTTTACCTTTTCAACAGGTGCACGTCCTGCTGTAATATCTTCTAGCACTGCTTCGTTTCCTGCTGAGGTTCAGGGGAATTGTTGGGCCTCTTCACGGGAGGCTCTGTATGTGTGTGTGTGTGTGTGTGCGTCATGTGAGTATCTGGTATTTTTGCATGCACCTCTCTTGTTCCCTAAAATGAGCTATTTCTGAAGATATCATTTTCTTCTCATGCAAAAGCTGCCCCAAATGTCAAAACATTCATATCTGTTGATTTAAATAGCTGTGTATTGAAAAAAAAGTCTCATAATTTTCTTATCTTTTTTTAATATCATATTACCTGTGTTTTGGATGTGTGCTATGCCCTACAGTCTTGGACTTACCTCAAAGTCCAGTTCTGATATTTTCTCAGAACTCCTCTTCTACTGAGAATGAAATTTTCAAAAGACATTGAAATAATATATTTCCAAGTTCTCTGTCAGTTGAAAGTTGGTGACTAGTTCACTTACATGCCTTTAAAATACCACTTGGTTCTCAGAAGTGCAATCAGTTGTGGTCAGAAGAATAGTTGCACTTTTCCAGCATTATTGGTGAAATTGCCCTATCTTGTTCTTTAGGGTAGAATAAGTATTTTGCCCTTTGTGTTCCTTAAGGCAACAAATCTATCGGAAAAACAATCAATCAAACAAACAAAAACAAATGAAAGCAAAACCAAGTCACAGCAGAGTAGGTTTCTGATTTATGTTCCTTCTTCTTCAGCACCAGCATCATATTACCTTCCAAATCCATTGCAATATAAATAATATGGTAGGAGTAAGGTTGGGTTCCTTAACTTTGCCTTGACTTTGTTGGCAACCTTTTGCGAATCTGGTAATGCAGAGCTCCCAGTTTGGAGTTCCTGACCTGCATCCAAGCAGGTGTCACCGAGTTTTCCATGCATTCTTCATTTATTAGCTTTTAAGTAGTTAACATTTTGCTAACATAGTAGTTAACATCATATATAGTGAAGAAGTTGACTCTACTTATTTTCTTGCGTGGTATCATTTTACCAACAGTGACCTCTACAACCAATAAAAACAGTTAACACTTATTTGCTAACATACCGGGCAAAACCCAAAACCTCACAGGATCAGATTACACCTACCACAACAAAGAATTCTGTGTTACAAATATAGAATTTTAAAAGCATAAATAAAATAACAAACAACTACTTCATCTGTCAACTACTGGTACATCACAACAACAACGGTTTCATCACGTGAGCTGTACATATTTAATGTTGATAAAAGATTTTAATATAATTAAATGGGTGGGTGGGTTCAAAATCATAGAATCGTAAAATAGTTTGTGTTGGAAGAGACTTTTGACAGTCATTCAGTCCAATCCTTGCTGCAGTGAGCAGGGAACACTTCTGCTGCATCAGGTTGCTCTGAGCCCTGTCCAGCCTGACCATGAAGGTTTACAGGGACAGGGCATCCCCTCTGGGCAGCCCATCCCAATGTCTCACCACCCTCACTGAAAAATTTACTCCTTATACCTAGTGTAATCCACCTCTTTTAGTTTAAAAACATTACACAATAGATCCTGTTTGAACTGTGTCCCCATCTTTCTTGCAAGCCTCCTTTAAGTGTTGAAAGGCCATAAGTGTTGAAAGGCTTTAAGTGTTTCCAGAGCCTTCTCTTCTCCAGACTGAACAATCCCAACTCTCTCATAGGAGTATTCCAACCTCTGATCATTTATGTGGCTGTCCTTTGAACACACCCCATGTCTTTTCCATCAGCAAGAGGATATGTTTTCTAGAAGAATATATAGCAAATCTGTGAATATGTAGAAAACTGCCAAGCCAGTAACTGCTGACATATCATTAGCATTCAAACCAGCTGTGTTAGTTCCTTAAGAAGAAATCTCTTAAACATATGTGTACATTTTCAAGCCACTAAGATTCATCCCAGAGGAACCAGGGACCATGCAATGGGAGTGCATCTGCTTGTTCTCCTCTTACAGTCTGAGCTAGACAGGCACCATTGACTCCTGCATTCTGTCAGAAAAAGTCTAGGCCTTGGCAGGGCATTGGTCTAATGAAATGTTCCAGTATTCTTTTCTTAGTTCCACAAACCTGATCCATTTGCCATCTTTTCCTAGAGCCCATAGGAAAAAAACCCCAATGTTTTAAGAGGTTTGCAAGTTTTTCTAACAAGAAAATATGTCAAATATTGCAGATTTTCTCTGAGGTAAATATATTTCTTTTGTGATCTCCATCCCATCCCATCCCATCTCATCCCATCCCATCCCATCCCATCCCATCCCATCCCATCCCATCCCATCCCATCCCATCCCATCCCATCCCATCCCATCCCATTCCATTCCATTCCATTCTTCCCTCCCTCCCTCTGTTTCTCTGTGTCACTTCAGTCCTTTCATGCATCCCTCTGTCCTTCAGTCCTTTTAAATTTTTTCCAGTCTGTTGCAAAAACATGGAAGACCATCAAGGCAAGAGGTTTAACGTTCTGGCTTTTGTGGGTGGAATCAGTTGTGCTTTGTAAAATTCAACAAGAAGCAATAAAAATGGAAAAAGCAGAAGGCTTGGTATGAAAAAATAAAAGACAATTCTTCTTGCTAAGAATATTGAGCCATGTATATATTTCTTCCCATATTTTGACACATTGCATTTCAGAATCTAAAACTGCTTTTAGCTATTCACACTTTAGCAACCTTCCATCTCCATCTATGATCCCCAGCATTTGCCTTACTCTCCCAAAGGTATGCAATAGACAATAGATAAATTGTTGCAAATAAGACTGGCTATAGCTGCACGGACTAAGGGAAAAAAGCCTCCTTTTCTTTGATGGACATCATCTAATCACATTAATTATGTTGTTTGCTAAGTGTAATCACATATTAATTTTCTAGTTTTAATATAAATAATACCGCATTATCAGATTTTTTTATTCTTTTATTCTAAAGACTGATTTGAAAGCACAGCCAGAGACCTTGCATGGCATAAAAAGTTTTCTACTTCAATATGATGTGTATAACAACAGCAATATCTGTCATCAGCGGTGCCTCAGCAAGCCTTAATTTTGGATAGATACTTCTTTTTTTAAGCCTCCTTGGACTGAACATGCAAAAAATTTCAAGTAGTTAAAAAAGTTTTAGAATGAAAATATTACAGAATAAGAGGAATATTTCTTCACAATCAGAAGATTTTAAATCCTTTCTTGTTCAAAGTAAAAACTTCTAAATGTAAGATCCAACTGTAGCACCAAGGTGGTCTATGGATTTGGGGACACAAATTACATTAAATGAAATACAATTCTTTCAAGTCTTAATATAGTTTATTTTAGTTAAGTGCCTTTTATTTCCTTGTAATAATACTTGTTCCACATTTTCATATAAACAGATCGACTTGCTTACTTGATATTTTGCATGTTATTACTGATACAAATTATTTAATAGTTTTTTTGAAATGCCAGCATTATTTTGTCTCTCAACTTCTCATACATCTGAATTGATAAAGTTCTATTTCCACCTCTGTTTGCTGGATGGTAACTATTTTGTTGAGAGAAAGATACCACTAGACACAAAAAGGTTAAAAACTGTTCTTGTTTAGGAACTTCCTGTTTGATTTCAAAGGCAAGCTTGAAGAAAAAAATTCCTACAATTTATGAACTATATGATGGTAATTATGTCTCCCGAAAAAATACTGTTTTATATGTAAACTGAATGAGTTACTACTGTGCTAGGAAGCATTAATAATGTTACTTGGCAGCAGTAGTATATCTATAAAAAGAACTTAAGCACAGCTACTGTAATTAATAATACATAATCTACACACTCATAAATAAATCTTTTTAGGAGTTTAGTCAATCTTGTGAGTGCCATTGCACAGTGACATCACTTTATCATGTACACAGATCACTCACCCAAACACTTTCAGGTATGTACCATTTTGCCCAGGTAGGTAAAGAAAAGAAGAATCTTCAGCCAGAGATTATTAGGAAGTCTTCCTATCCAGAAATATCTGAGAAGCAGAGTCAGCAAATTTATACATTCACCAGGTAAATGTAATTTTGTTGTATAGTAAAAGAGGTTTTTTTAAGACCAGAATTTAAAATAAAAACACTGATTTAAAATAGCATACCATTTAATATTTAACTGTTTATGCTTCTATTTACAATTTATGATGATGATAACCGAAAGCATCACAATAACTTTTTTCCGCTACTGCTTACTTTATATATTTTGTACAATTTCATAGAACTGGTTTCAATGTCTCCTCTTTTCTAGTGAACCCAGCTCTTCTTATTAATCTCAAATGTCTTTAGCAGATCCACGGAGGAAAAGCTAACCACATAGGACTATAAAAAAGTATTACATGTTTTTGAAATAAGCAAATTCATGAGAAGGTATGGAAACTCAAAATCATTATAATACTACAAAGTTAAAAGAGAGGTTTGTTTATTTTATTTTTCAAAGTGTGTACGTAACTTGAACATAGAAAAATTCTTGATCTTTGCCTCAAAGATATAGAAAGAGAATAAAATTGTTCAGCCTGAATCTAAAATAATAATTTCTTTCCTCATTTCAATGTTGCTCATATATATTAAATTTTTTCAATCAGTGATTTCAGGATCTGTCAAACACTTCATGGCTGTTATCCCACAAAAAAAACATTTTTCTTTTTCCCATATCTATATAGGGAGTAGTAAGAAATAGAGAGGTTTGTAGGCCTTTTTTTATGCTACAAAATCATATAACAATCTTCAAAATGCATAAGTCTGCTAAGAGAAAACCTTGTGCACAGTAAGGTTAGTTACAATAACTGCCTCTGAGTCAAAAAAAGATTATAAAAAAAAGTTGAAACTGAACTAAATGTTTCATTTTTCTATCTTCATCAGGACTTGCTCTTTAAAGTTGAAATGGATTTAAAGAGAATATTATTCAAATGGATATTGCCAGAAATTTCAGAAAACATACTGATGGAGAGATAGACATCAAAGCAGACACAGATGGAAATAATGGGAAACCTCTGCTGGGATGGGATATAACCCAAGGTTTGGATTTTCTAGAGAATTTTATCGAATGAAGAGCACTTTAATTTCTGAGAAGATTTCTGAGAACTTCCCTGTGTAAATTGCCGGGACTAAGTGCCGGGATGATCATCCCTCCTTGGTCATGACTGCTCCCCTCCAGCCCACACTTTTCTTGGGAGAAATCACTTCTGCAGAGCTCCCAGAAGAACAAAGCTCTAAGATCATGTTCTGTGACTTTGATTACTCACTGGCAAATCCTAGGGTGTGCCTGCAGCATAGACTTCACTCTGAATAGGGGTTAATTTATTAATCTACAATTGACTGACTGGCAGGCAGCCACAGAAAACAGAAATTCAGAAACAGTGAATCAGAAAAAGCTCTGAGCTGGAAAAGACTTTAAACATCATCTAGCTCCTGCCATCAGCAGGGACACCTTCCACTAGCCCGATCCAGCCTGGATTTGAACATTCCCATGAATGGGGTATGCACAACCTCTCTAGCCTGTTGCAATGCCTCACTACCCTCACACCAAAGAATTTCTTCCTAACATTTCCTTTAAACCTATTCTCTTTCTACTTCCTGGTCCTATCACTACAGATCCTTATAAAAAGTTCATCTCTAGCTTTCTTTGGCCTTCTTGAACTACTGAAAGGCCACAGTGAGAATTTCCACAAAGCCTTTTCCTCTACAGGCTGAACAACCCCAGGTCTCAGCCTGTCTTCATAGTGTTCTTCCTAGAGATGCTCCAGACCTCTGGTCTTTGTGGCTTTCCTCTGGACTACTCCAACAGACCCACATCTTTCTTGTGCTGATGGCCCCAGTGCTGGATGCAGCAGTCCAGATATGGTCTCATGAGAGCAGGTAGGGGCAGAATTCTGTCCCTCTCCCTGCTGTTCACGTGGCTTTGGATGCAGCCCAGGACACATTTGGTTTGCTGGTCTGTGAGGATGCATTGCCGGGCTGGTGCAATTTCCAGAGTCCTTCTTGTGGCTGCTCTCAATCTTTTCTCTGCTCAGCCTGTATTTATGTCTGGGGTTGCTCTGGCCCAGGTGCAGGACCTTGCACTTGGCCTTGTTGAGCTTCTGAGTTTTGCACAGGCCAATCTCCTAAACTTGCCAAGGTCGGTCTGGATGTCATCCCTTCCCCCCAGTGTGTTGACTGTATCACAGCTCAGTGTTGTCACCCAACCTGCTGAGAGTGCCCTCCATCCCACTGTCCATGTCATTGACAGAGATGTAGAACAGCTCTGGTAAAAATACTGATCTCTGTGGGACACCCCTCACACTTGTCCCTACTTGGACATGCAGTCATTGACTTTCAGATCTTTGAGTGTGACCATGTGTTGGGGGTTGGGGTTTGTTCCCTTACTTTTCCTCCTCTTTTTTGGAGATTTTTCCCCATTTTTCTGCTAAGGAAGAAAGGACTGGAACTGAGTTATTTGTTCTGTTTTGACATCAATTATCATAGCTGCTGTTTCTGTTTGTCCGGTTAGATATATTAGTAAAGAGCTGTTACTCCTACTCCCACATCTCTGCCTTAGAGTTCCTGATTAAAAAATTGTAATAATTTGGAGGGAGGGGGTTTACATTCTCCATTTCAAAGAGAAGCTTCTGTCTTTATTGGCAGACACCTGTCCTTCAAACCAGGACACCATCCAGACAATCCCCTATTCCCTGAGTGGTCCACCCGTGGAATCCATGTCTCTCCAGGTTACAGACAAGAATGTTGTGTGGAACAGTATCAAAAGCTTTGCACAACTTGCCCATCTACCAACACCGTAACCCTGCCATAGAAGGCCACCCAATTTGCCAGGCAAGATTTAGACCTTAGTGAAGACAGGCTGGCTGTCATCAGTCAACCTCCCTGTTTTTCATGTGCCTTAGCAGAGTTGCCAGGAAGTTCTGCTCCATGATCTTGCCAGGAACACAAGTGAGACAGACCAGTCTGTAGTTTCCCAGGCCTTCCGTTTTACCCTTTTTTAAAATGGGGTTTAAGTTTTCCCCTTCTCAGTCAGTGGGAACTGCACAAACCTACCCTCTTTCAGCACTCATTTAAGTGTGAACTAGGGATTTGAAATAAAGTACTTTCAGCGCTAGACACTTAAGTTGATGTGGAACCCTAAACTCCATTATTTTGTTGTATGTTCCAAACTCCCAGGCAATAATTGACAGTGTAAATTTTCACATTTATCTTCTAGCTAATTTAAAAATAATCAAATCAAATGCATTTGTTGCATATATGATTATTTAATTTTTGTTATGTATGACATTGCTGGATAGTATCCAAAGTACCATATTACTTAGCATTTTCACTACCTCAGATGCTCAACAAGAGTTTGATTATAAATACATCAATAAGAAATATGAATTGTTCATTCCAAATCTGCAGTCACTAATTGTAGATGTGGAATTGGCAGTGATAGCTTATCAATTTGACTCAATGTTCGTAACAGTCTTCTTGAACCTAAATGATTCAATGACTCCATGATATCTTCAAATTTTCCTTATACTGAAGAGTAATAAAGAATGTCATGCTCCAAAAAGTGTTTCAGGTTCCATCTTTGAGACCAACACACTGTCCTCTGTGAAATATTGCAGCAATAAAGGATTTTTTGGCAGGCATTTCTGTTAGACTGTAAAGATGTTGTAATGCACAAAACAGGCTGGTCACTGAAGCAGAATAACCAGCTGCCATGATGGCTCCTTTTTGGAAGTGGTCATCAGCTGGGAGCAGCTGTTATGATTAAAGTCTGCCAACACATAGCTCTTAGTGGAGCAAGACCATCCTGACTGTGAGCTTTGACAGAGATATTTAAAAGTGACAGAAATCCTTTCCTCAGAAGAGCGGCAATTTAATTAGCAATTTAAAAGATGGTGGAGAAAGACATTTATTAATCAAATTCTGTATGCTGGACATCCAGACTAGAATTGAAATTGAATTTATTCCTTCTTTGAAGAAAACCAGTTTGAGTTCAAAGACAATCTAGCTGTAGTAAATTGTCTCAGTAATTAGAGTCAGTTTTTCCAGTACAGAGAAGAATTTTCAAGATTCTGAAAATAACAAATTTGCCACTATCATAAAGCATGTGTTACATGTAGCTTAAAATGTTCAATGTTAATTAGAATTTACTAGTTGCCAAGAACTGGTTGAATCATATTTCCTGGAGGAAACATTTTGTGCTGCATTAGCAGAAAGGTGATCAATTTCAACAAGGTGGTAAAATCTGCAATAAAAAAATATTTAAACATTTACAAATATCTTTAAAGCCTTATCCTTACTGAAAGTCATGGGTCTGCGCAAAGTAGTCTGGAGGAAACTCCTAATTTAACTTAATTTCATTCATCCTCAAACACTTAGGACATCTATATTGTTGATCTTCTGTTCATTTCAACTGAACTGTAGGTCTAGGGATAAATCCTGGAATGATCTGAATGAGAAATTTCCAGGGCTAAAGGACTGGAGGGTGTATAATACTCCAATTTATATTTTTAAATTTTTTTGTATTTGTTAGATAGAGTAGATGGGAACTGCAGGTCATTGGAGAAAAGATAAAATCTATACTAAAGAGTAATTAGTGAGGAGGTGAGAGTGTTGTATTGATTCTGATGATGTGTGTGTATATATAGATATAAATTTATGATTCAATGATATTAAAAATACAGTTTACTGAAGAAGTTACCTACAATGTGGACAAGAAAATCTGGCACATGTATTCTGCCTAGGTTTAGGTCAAAGAACAGTAAGTACTCTCATAACAATCCCTTTCAGAGTCCCAGAAGGAATAGGAAAGAAGGGGGAAATGGAAATAAAGGAAATGGAGATTATGGAAATGGAAACGATGGAACTGGAAGTAGAATGAATATGGAAATAGTGGAAACGGAAATGGAAATGGAAATGGAAATGGAAATGGAAATGGAAATGGAAATGGAAATGGAAATGGAAGTGGAAATTAAGTGCATATGAAGTAGAAATCACCCCCGTGCCATTGTACAGATCCATAATATTTCTGACTCTTGGACAATGGGTAAGAAAGATAATAATAGAAAATATGTAATAGAGAAGCTATTTTAAAAGTGATAAAGATAATAAAAAACTCAGTTTATTACAGGACCTGGACAAAATGTAAAACACAATGAGGCAGCTAATTATCCACTCAAAGATAGGCATGGAAGAACTCCTCAGAATTAAAACTAGTCTCAGTTTTCTTACTAAATTTGCCAATGAAACGACTACATTTCCACTTTCTTTTAGAAAGATATTAGCATCTAAAACAGGTATTTTTAGTCTCCAATGAGACCTCAACCAAAAAATAAAAAACATTTTCTTTGTCTGCTATTGATTTGGGAACTTTGTCAATATGTTTGAGTTAGAACTCGTCACCTCATTGTCTGAATCATTTTAATCTAATAGCTTAAACTGAAAATAAGAGATTTAAAATAAAAGTAATTTCTTTTAGACTTTGTATTTACTTTATTCATGGAAGCCTATATTATGTAGTTTTTCTGTTTTATTTACAAATTGTGTGATTATCTTTATGGTAATTGTTTAAAAAGAGAAAAAAACCCTTTCAAAATCTCTATTGTTTTCAATAGTGGGCTCAAATCACATCTTCTTCTGGATAAATGTAATTCTTCTAATAAGATTTCCATATCAAGCTGCCTGATAAAAGTTTTCCAAACTACCATACACACGAATAGATTCACATCAGCTCCCAAAAGTGCTTACACTAATTCCTGAAGATATCAAACCTAAACAAAAGTGCAAATAAAGTGATACTTGTAATGCATGGCTTGGCAAAAGGAGAGTAAAGCATGGGATTTTCTGCAGAGGATCAACGTTTAGTTATCTTTGTCAGATCTTTTTCAAAATCTCTGCAAAACTGGAGTCTTGTCAGGTTGTATAAATCAGGTGCACAAAACCCTGAGTGGTGTGACAATCACTAGGTTTAAGATATAGAGGAAACTGCATCATCTTTGTTCTGACACTTCCTGATGGTTATAAATAAAATTTTGTCTTCTTCTCTTTCAAGCACATTCTACCTTCTTCCCTACTCCCTGTCCTTTTTCTCCAACCTTAGCATTTCCTATGATAAATTAACCTCCTGAAAACTCCTCAGAGGGAAAAATTATGAAGCTAGGAGAGGTTTAGTTCTACCCAACATCCCTCCTCAAAAACTTAGCCTCATCAAGTGGTTCTGCATCTCACCAGCAGAAAGTCCCTGGTAGGCTGTAAAGGGATTTGTTATTTTGCAGCTCGCATGTGGCAAACAGAAGATAACCTTCATAAATGGATTCAGGCTGTCTTCTTTCTGAGTTGAGAGATAGTGAGTGTTTTTAACAAAGTGGAAAAAAAAATCAGATGTTAGAAATAATCCAATCTTAAAGTTTAAGCTTTTTAATCAAATAAAAAAACTGTAGGATGAAAGAGATAGAGGTAGAGAGAGTGGAAGGGTTAATGAGGACAAACATAAGAACATAAGTTAATTCATAAAGCCAGTCAAGACTGCAGCATGTAGAAGACATGATATGAGGCATCATTCACTGGTGCTATTGATCACTGAACCCTCCCCAGAAATAAAACAGAGTAATAAGCATAGCCTTACCAAGTGATGACAACTGTGACTGACACAGCATACTTTTCTGACTGATGTGAGACATACTTTTTTCCAGGTAATTTCTTCACTGAGAGTTTGATATTGTGCTGCAGCAGATTGTCTGCAGACTGCCTGTTCTAAAGCACTTCAGCATTGGACACTTATGTTAGGGTTGCCAGCTCAGTTACACCAGAATTTAGAAACTCAAGAGGATGAAGAAAATGTGCCTTCTCTTCTCTAAAATTTAGATAGGTTTCAACAACTGCTCCCTGGTGATACTGTGTCAGGTAACTAACTTTAGGGGGGTTGGCACCTTCTTTTGCTTGCTTTTAATTTGGATTCATTCCTTTGTAACAGTTCTTGCAGAGTAGCAAGTATCTTCTTTGAACCTGCTGCCTGAAATACTTGTGCTATACCTTCAGGGATGTTTTAATCTCTCAAGTAAGTGCAGGTATAATAGCCAAATGAACTATATTTCAAAGAAATGAGTTTTCAGCCTGACCAGACATATTCTCTAGGATAAAACAAATAGCTGTAGGAAAGAGGGACAGACAAAAAAAAAAAAAAAAAAAAAAAAAAAAAAAAAATTGGGGTGGAGGATGAAAAGAGCCTAATATGAGGGGAAAGGAGAAAAGGGGAAAAAAAAAAGAACAATTTTTTTAATATTTCCAAACAAAAATATTCTGACTTTTCACAAAAAAAAAAAAAAAAATTTGTTTTGGGATGTTCTGAAATACATTTTCTGTGTTTTAGAAAGTAAATAATTTCCCAACTAAAAATATTTGACTTTGAGTCAAATCAATTTCTTGGTGGATCAGAAAAAAAATACTCTTTTATTTCATTTTACTAAGGAAAATGTAACTTCAAAGGAAATGGAAAATAATTCTTCAGGGAGGACACAGTAGAGGAAACAGTTATTTTCATTTGTTTGCCTGTTAGTCTTTTAGAAATACTCTTCTACATTCAGTCTTACATATCTATGCAGTAGACAGCATGTTTACAAAGCTGTCCATGCTTTTCCTTCCTTTCGATTAAGCCCTGTGTCATGGAAGATTCCAGTAATCTTTATTCACATTTCACATTCTCATTTAATCTTCATCTCACTCTCTACAGAATTTGTCATTATAAGGGAATGCTGCCTTCTGCAGAAAGTCTTCTTTTGGTGAGCAAGAATCTGCAAAAGCAGTTTCTCTTGCTTTTCTGGCCAGTTTTCTGTAGCAGCCTCCTTGCCCTCCCTTTCAACTCCTCTTGGGATGAAAGGTCTCTTTCTTCCAAAGTCCTGGGGGCTGAGGTTGTCAGAGAGCTTATCTCCAGTGACGTGGATCCTTTCTAAAACCCTGTTAATTTCCTGTGAGATAAGTCTACAGAGACATCTGTTAGTTTATACCTGTCACTGAATGGGTCTTCCTCCTGCCTGGGGGTGGGCAGGGGTTCTGCTCTTGTCACAAGGAAGGCCTGTCAGATGTGGGGGCAGCAGCATGATGGGAGGCTTCACAAGGGGCTTGTTAGAGATGTAGGGCTTTAAACACAGAGTTTCTAGACCAATACACAATCATGAGTTAAAACAACCCATCTGAACATACACAGTACTGTGTGAAACACACACTACCGAGATTTTTGCAACAATCTGCTGCTATTACTTCATCAAGAGGTCAAGTGCCATCTTTTCCAGATTACATCACATACAAATCTTGGGCAAAATCAGAAAAGTTGAATTAACATAACAATTCTTCATTACTAAAAAAGTGGTGGCACAGCATATGAGAAAAACATCACTAAGAAAGGATGATATAAGTAGGTCTGGGTATCACAGTGGTGATCAAAGCTTGACTTGCTCAGGAGTGGCCTCAGGTGTGCCACAGCTGTCAGGATGAGCTGCAGAGTGGCAATAACTACACAAACATGAAACAACGCTGGATAACATACTTCATTTAAAAAAGAAATGCAAAAAGTGACCTTATGAACACAAAACACATATACACACACACCCCAACATTATCTTATAAATAGAATTAATAGCCCCAGAACAATACTGAAGTAAAGCATTGATAAGATTAAAAATTCCTATGGTTTCTGCAGTGAACAACAGCACTGCCAACCTTAGTTACCTATTAAGAAAACTTGTAAATGTTTTTCTGATCAAAAGTCTGGCAAATTGTATCTGGCAACACTGGCTTTTTCCCTTGTACATTCATTTCTAAACTTTCCTCATTTGTTCAGTTATGCAAGGAGCTCTGCAGAATGCTGGGCTTCTAAAAGTGCACCCCATGCACCATTTTAATTTCTGATACTGGATTTGGCATTGCAATTTTGCTTCAGAGAAGCTGAAAAAAACCAAGTTCAGGGGTAATAAAAATCACATTATATAGTGACAATTTCCATATTTTTTACATTAACAAACCTTAACAGCATTTTTTTCTTCCTATTTATTTTGAGAATACATATTTTAAAGGGAAGCACTTCTATTTTGCCAATTCCAGTATGCCATCACACTGTGTACATTTAGATCACTAGTAAGATAAAAGCACAATGGATGAAAAAAGGGAAGGGAATGGAGGAGCTGGGAATGGGAAAATCAAGGCTTAGATCCAGTCTGTGATATTTGTGAATTATTTTCACAGGCATTTCAATATAAAACTCTTACTGACTTAAGGAAAAGTATCAGCACTTCTTTAGCTGTTGCAGTATTTTAATTTCATATCTCCTTGATTACCTCACACCACTATGATAAGTGCATCATAAAAGTAAAATCTTTAATATCTTTGTCCACCTCAAAAAGCAATATAATTTCCTAGCACCTTCACAGTGCTCAAAAATATAATAGTATCTTTTTCCTGCTCGTTAAAGTGGCGTTAATAAAGAGTGGGTACAGTTTATCAATGTCTCCTGCTGGTTCCTAGGCACAAGTGATATTATTTCTCTGCAAGAAGCCATGCTCTCAGGAATGCTACTTGTGTGCAAAATGGTTGACAAGGATGTGGGTTGAGAAGTGGCATTTGCTGCCTTAGAGCACATTTTGCTGAATGTACATGCTGAGAAATACTTCCTACATTTCCAGCTTCCATAACTCTGGGCTGAGCAGGAGGTTTAGCTCTCCTTAAAATGAGAAATGTGTCACTGATTGAGACATTTGCCATTATTCCTTTAAACATTGAATTAAAGTCATTATCTTAAAAAAGGTATTAATAAAGTAACTACATAATATAGATGAGAGTTTGAATAGTGCAGTGACTTTATAGCTAGAGATTAGTTTTGCTCTTCAGCACTAGCAACCACAGATTCAATGGGGGGAAAAAGTTTTAAATTTAAAGGAAATCTTCAGAATTTCCTTTGTAACTTTGTTTGTAATATTAAAAGGAAATGGAGCAGACAACACTACAGAGAGTGAGACCTTAGCTCTTTCTCCTTTGTCTCTGTGCTCTACTTGCTGCTGGTGCTAAATAATCCTCAGTAAGGTGAATATAATATATTGGAGTAAAAGAGGTCAGTTCAACTTTAAACACTGCACAGACATTATATGAAATTATCTGGTGGGAGTGTGCCACTGTGGACATAGATATGGATTGGGACCACTATTTAGCTCATCGTAAAAAGTATTGGTACTTACATAAAGAGCACCTCTTTGGAAACACTGCAAGAAATCCTAAAATAATTATGCTGTTATTCAGATATCTGAGCAAATGGTATTTAAAAAAAAAAAAATTAGTAGAAATTTTTTTAAAAGGCAGTAATGCAGTAATTAGTTGGGTAAGGGACATTTTCCAGTCTCAGACCATCAAACATACTTCATTTTGTGCCTATGCTTCAAATTACCTGGGAGACTTATCTCCTGAAGACAGACCTAATCACAACAAATGGCAGAAGCTCTTGAGGTCTCAAAAGCCAACATGTAAAAATTACTGATATGCAAATGTTAGCTGCTGCTAGGAGTGTTGCACAAGGCTTTCAAAATACAAATTAACCCATTTACTACATTTTAGATTATCAAAGTAGCTTTTTTTTTTTTTTTTTTAAATAAAATTTCCCATTTAAGCCCTGCTGCAAAATCAATGAATGAATTTAAAATTAGTTGCTCAGGGTGTTACCACTGTTTCTGAGAACTAAACATGACTCTTGACTTTTTCCCCAATGCAATATGCAACTTAGTTATCACCTTCTAAATATTTTTGAACTTGGACAGAACTCTGAAATAATACAGAATTCCCATAAATAGGATTAGATATGCAGTAATGTCTGCTCTGGACAGATTTCTCAGTGAGACATGTCCAGTCTGCTGTGTGTCACCACCACACTCTGAAGTTTGCTCTTCTACTTTCAAGGAGAAGCAGGCTCAAACTAAGTGTAAATGTAAAGGTTTTATACAGAATTAAAAAAAAAAAAAAAAAACAAAACAAAAAAAAAAAAACATGATGTAGTGATGTAGTTAATACAAAAGGTTTGTTTTAAATATAGCTTGGACCACAAAACTAAGGAGACACACTTGTTAAATGTACTAATATCTGAAAAGCCTATGAAAGCAAGTTAAAAAAAAATGGAAAGCCAGTGCCCAGCAGCTGTATGCAGGCCAGTTATGGTGGTTCATTTGGACTTCTTATTGCCACAATTTCTCAAAGCGTGAAGTTGTAGATTTAACCCCCAGATTCTGAATGATGGCTGCTATCCAAAGCAGGTGATGTAGCAGTGCATCCTGACCTAATGAGAAAGCAGAAGCGATGCATGATGCTCCACCCAGCAGGAATTTTAAGCCATCCAGATGTGATGGGCTGGGGCTAGACAGAAGATGAGCATGGACAACCTTGCAGTGGGACCACATTACTGTCACAGGTGACCTGATCAGGAAAAATTAGATTATGCCTTTTTCAAACAACTGGAAGAAGCCTCATTTTGACAGATACCTGTCTTCTTGAGTGACCTAACCACCCCAGTAGGAAATGGAAGGGAAACAGAGCATGGAAAAAACAGTATAGGAGGTGGTGGAATGCAAGGTCTTGACAGGAAGACAGAGGACAAAAAATTAGGACATATCTTTAACTGAAATTTAGTCAGCTTAGGAAATATTTAAGCAAACTGTATGGTCAAAAATTCATCATGTGTCACAGGATGCAGCCACTAGTCCATTTTGAGGCAATTCTTGATCAACTTTGCTCACCTCATGGTGAACAGTTCCAAAGGACTGGGAGAAAAAAAAATAACACTCCTGTCTCTGAGAACAAAAAAGGAAGAGAAGGAAATTAAACAGCTGGGCTCAAAGGGTTGTGACCAGTGGTACAAAAAACCTTCAGCTGAAGGAGCATCTCCAAAGGTGTATCCATCCCAGTAGTCAATAAGACCACTAGGATCAATACTGCTTTACCTCTTTCCAGTGACCAGGATGCTGGGATGGAATAGACTCTTAACAAGTCTGCAGATGACACAAAACAGAAACAGAAGGAAGGGCTGATTGGCTGGCTGGCTGAGCTGCCTTCCAGAGGGACATGGATAGGCTGGAGAAATGGGCCAACATGAAGATAATTTTCTTGGAAATGTCAGATTCTGGACCTGGGAAGGAATGACTCTGGGTATCAGTACACACTGGAAGCCAGCTAGTTGGGATATAACAACACAGAAAAGGCCTTGGCATTCTTTTTTTTGTTTTTGTTTTTGTTTTTTGTTTTTTTTTTTTTTTTTTTGGCATGAGCCAGCGATATACTCTTGCATCAAAGAAGACTAGTAGTTATCCTTGGCTGCATCAAGAGACTGTCAGAAGATCAAGGAAGGTGAGAAGGTGATCCTCTCTCTCTCTGTTTAAGCTCTGGTGAGAGAAATCTACAGTGCTGAGTCCAGTTCAGATCCCTCCAGATCAGATCAGAGAGACATGGATGCCCTAGAGTGAGTCCAGCAAACAGCCACACAGGAGTCAGGGCACTGAAGCAAGACTTACACAAACTGAGAACAGAGAGCTGAGGCTGTTCAGGTTGGTATTTTATCTGTGTGTGTAAATGTCTGATGGCACGGTATAGCAGTTGGACTGGATGGTCTCTGGAGGTGTTTGCCAACCTCAAAAAATTAGTGATTCTGTAGCTTTGAATAAGGATTGACAGCTGCCATATTTATACAAGATGCAAATAAAAAATTGCTCAGACCTTTTAAAAATGTGTAAATAATCCCTTTGTTCTTGTAAATATGGTCTTAGTTGAAGAGGGATTGAACACTTACTTAAATCAAAAGGAGCATTCTACTTATTTAAAAGGGATTGGAACTAAACCCTTCAAGGATTTATAATAAAAACTTCTAAAAATTATAAGATTACTTCGTTTACTTTAAAGTTAGTCAAATTACCAGTTTCTTATTAGCTGCAATTACTTCAAATATTTGAAGTATTTTGAAAAGTTACTGTTCACACGCAGGATATTTTGATTCCCTGGTGATTTTTAAAGGCAGTTTATATTGATGTTAATGGTCACAGGTAAACTACTTTTACAAGAGGACCCTGATCACAGAATCTTGGAATCTTTTAGATTCCAAGCTCCACGAACTGACAGATGGTGCCTCAATCCAGATCATCAATAAAGATATTAAACAGGGTTGGACACAAAACTGAGCCCTGTGGAACCCCTACAATGCACCAAGTGGATGCAGCTACATTCCCCACCACTCTCTGGGCCTGGCCACCCATCCAGCTCTTTACCAAGTGAAGAGACACCTGTCCAAGCCATGAGCTGCAGCTTCTCCAGGAGAATGCCATGGCAGATGGTATCAAAAGATACTTGGAAAGCATAAAACCATGAAGTATGTGGCTGGTCTGACTTTTGTTTTGGACAGTCAAAAGCAGTGCTTGCTGCGTGCTTTTTGTCTGCAACATGAAAGTATTTGGCCTTAATTTTGATACCAAGATTTTCAACTGCAGACTCACTTTAGTTTGGTCAACTGGGTCTGTGCTAAGAAAAGAAAAAGAAGAGAAGAGAAGAGAAGAGAAGAGAAGAGAAGAGAAGAGAAGAGAAGAGAAGAGAAGAGAAGAGAAGAGAAGAGAAGAGAAGAGAAGAGAAGAGAAGAGAAGAGAAGAGAAGAGAAGAGAAGAGAAGAGAAGAGAAGAGAAGAGAGAAGAGAAAAGAAAAGAAAAGAAAAGAAAAGAAAAGAAAAGAAAAGAAAAGAAAAGAAAAGAAAAGAAAAGAAAAGAAAAGAAAAGAAAAGAAAAGAAAAGAAAAGAAAAGAAAAGAAAAGAAAAGAAAAGAAAAGAAAAGAAAAGAAAAGAAAGAAAAGAAAAGAAAAGAAAAGAAAAGAAAAGAAAAGAAAAGAAAAGAAAAGAAAAGAAAAGAAAAGAAAAGAAAAGAAAAGAAAAGAAAAGAAAAGAAAAGAAAAGAAAAGAAAAGAAAAGAAAAGAAACATATTCCCACCCTTTCCAGAAAACCATTGCTCTTCCAAAGAAGAGTCTACTCCGGCTGTCTGTTTCTTAGAAGTCTGTCTATGAAAAAAAAGAGAATGAGATTTATCTTTCCTTGAGTCTTCCTGAAATGTGGCTGAGAGTGGGTTAAACATCCCTTCCAGTTGTGGAGGGGCCAGCTTGTCTAGGCAGCTTCTGAAGGAATGCTGCTGTAACCTACTGGATCCCAACATGAGTTAAAACCAAACAGTGGTAGACATGAAAATTTCATGCACTGCCTATGCTAATGTCTTCATAGCTCCTGTCCCTGTCTCCATTTTCCCCATCAAATACACAGAAAAACCTAACCAGCCTGCAGAAAGAAGAATTCTTACCTTCCTGTCATTGGAACAGCTACCTCAGGACCACAACTGCAAAGAAAATACCATGGCCAATGTGTTGGTCTGTGCTCCTAAGGTCAAGATCAAGCAACTATTTCAGGACACAGCAACCCCTTCCCAGTCAGAGGAACAACTTCATAGCAAGAAAGAAGTTTAAATTGAAGTGATATTGCATTGAAAACATCTAGCACCAACTGACATTTCCTGTTTGTATCTTAAGATCTTCAATTTACATTTCTTGAATCTCCACTAGGTGCAAGACATTTCTCAGTTCATTTCTACCTCCTTGGTTTTAAAGTTCTTGGGAGTTAGTTTTTCAATATTATGTCAAAATTAGTGGAAAAATAACCCTTTATTTCAGGCTCTAATTAATGTCTTTCAGGCATTGTTTATAGGCCATATCTACCATATTTATATCCTGAAATAAACAGGTACATTCATCAGTTATGTATATATGGGTTCTCCTGTGCATCCGTGTATACTGCTTTCTGACTTTCTTATATATAGATAGAACACACTATTTTCCTCAAGGCCCATTTTCACATGGTTGTTTAGAGCAAATTAGCAGATCACAAACTTGGGTAGAAAAGAAGCACTTTATATGAAGTCAGTTCATGACAAAGAATGAGAGTTGCTGTTTCCCCCCTTTTTTTCCCCCAGTCCTTAAAGATTTGTGCTTCTTCTGCATCTATTCTCTGGAGTAAGTGGTGCCTTTTACTACCTGTGTGTGCAGAACTGATCACACAAATCTCAATTAGGGTGTCCTGCCCTTTATTATATTTAATAAAAATCAGGTAATGGAACAGTATGTTTCAGGATTCATCTCAAGAAGAGGGAAGGAAATAGCAGTTTCATATTACACAAGCTGTATTACAGTGAATCTATAAAAGGAAAAGCAGCACTGAGACATTTCATTGCCTAATTCATATGATATAATCAATCACTCTGCACCATAAGACTGGCCTTTTTACTCCTTTCTGTTTACTCCTTTCTGTTTACATTGTGTGTTACAGGCTGTGATAGTATGACAAGGAAAATGGACAGTTTTATGACCAACTACACACACTATGCAGGATAAATAGGAGAGTTGTGTAGGATTGCTTTCACACCTTCTGTTGGGGAAGGATCAGTTGCAACTTCACCATAACAATTGCCTGCCTAAAAGTCTAAAGAGTGAAATTACAAATCTGGATCGCCAGACAAGCCAAGCAGCTGCTCCAAATTCCAGGCATAAATCCTGGCGAGCAGCCCTCAGTTGGTATTGCAGGACTCACAGACACGTACCCCTCAGAGCTGCATAGCACTGCAGACCCCAATACAGTGCCAGGGAACATGGCATTCAAGTTTCTGTCCTCAGTTTAAGCTGCACAATATCCACCTTACAGCCTGGAGGGCTGGCACAGAGAGCCACAGTCTACTTGAGGCTTAAATACTGCTTTCATTTCTTTTCAGACCAGGATTGCAGGGCACAAGTAGCAAAAATGGTCACTTTTTAACAGACCAGGAAAACATAGTTACTGGATGCTGACAAACTGGAAAACAAGAAACAATGGTGCTAAAATATTATGAGAAATGTAAGTTAAATGTTTGAAATACTGACAGATGTCTGCAAAGTGTTCTAGAAGCCTGCAGAAGTAATCCTAAAGCAGATTGTGTTCTACATCTTACCAAAAATGATTATTTATTATCATTTATTAATGAATCTTCAAGATTCATTCTGGGCTACCATGTTGAGCTGCACAATATACTTCCCTATCACTGATATGGGATCTTCACTCAGTTAATGGCTTTCCCAGCGAGGGTTTTCATACCTTGGACAGATCTCTCTTAATGCTCTTCTGCAGCAATTGAGGTCCTGATGAATGTACATCCCATGGTGTCTGCTAGCCCTTGATCTTGGGAGAATGGAGGCAGGCAGAGACACAGTTGGACCTGTTGGCTACTTCTCCCAAACTGAAAGGTGCTCTTGCCTGGCCTTTTCAGCTGCACCTGAGCCCCTTTGCATTCCCAGCTTCTTCCTTGTCACCCTGGCCAGACACAAACTCATTGTGGGACCAGCTGGGTGTGGTACAAACACAAGGGAAGTATAAAGAGCAGTCTTGATCTCTGACAGATGGTGAATTGGGGCTGTACCTTAGTGAATCTTCCTCCAACACAAGGAAGGGATGAATGCTCTGTGTAGCTCCCACCAGAGGTGTCCACCACACAAATGCTTACAATCGCTGCAGAGCCTCATGACAGAGACAATTTTGAAAATTTTATGGAGGTTACTGGTGGTCTGAACAGTTGTCTAAGTACATTTTTTAAAAACCCCAGCCTTAGAGATCACTAATACAGAAATATCAGTGAGGAAATTATTAACTTTTAATTCACTGAAGGTTTCCTATTGTATGCATTAAGTGAGGCCTGGAGCCTTTCCAGTGATGATAAAAGGGAATCCCAAATGATTACCCTTCCCTGACTGAGACAAGCATCCCATTAAACAGCTTGTGTGCTGTTATGTAAGAAAGGATTGCAAGGTAATGCATATGCATAAGAATGGTGAATGCAAATATCAGGGACAACTTTATTCTGGTAGTTCCTCATTTTCTGAACACCAAACTGCACAGCCTTCATGGTCTTGCTGTGTCAGTTTGAAAAACATTATTGGCTCAAGACTAGTGTTTGGAACTCTGAACCTTGTGGTAAGTTAAAAACTAAAATAAAGATTTTACTTTAATTAGAGAACTGGTTCAGTAAAGTGTTGGGAGAGTAATGTCTCAGTGCAGTTAACTAATTCAGATAGTTGTTTTTCTTGTTGCCTTTGAGATGGGGAAACTGAAACTTAGGAGAGTTCCATACATCTACCTACATTTGAAAGGCTAAATACAGTTATGGATAAATGTATCTTTTTCAAATTCAGAGCTCAGGGAACCATTCCTTCTGCAGGTGCTAGCTGGAACTCCAGTTTTATTTCTGCTCTATAGAATGGAATTTTCATTTGTGGGCAACACTATTTTCTTCCCTCAAAATGTACCTTTCCTCATAATACTGAATAATTTTCTTCATAATATTGAGTTATATTAATTGATTAAACTTGAAATTAATTCTAGAATGCAACAGTTTTGAAGTACTGATCATCTTATTGTACTACTTTTTTCACATTTTTCTAAGGCAATATTTGTCTGAGATTGGAACTCAGTCAGGGTCCTATGTGTAGCACATATCTGGAGATACCAAATTTAAGTTTAGATAATTATGGCTTCCAATTATTTTTGCAAAATGATGTACAAAGCTAGGTTAATAGGTCTTGTCAGCTCTGAGTGAGACTTGTACTGATAACATAATTAGATGCTTGAAGGTAGTATACTCTTTATTGTCTCCAGAATAGGTATATTGATGTTTAAAGAAATAATTCTTCTTCTCATTTATCTTTTTTTCTCCAGACTCAGTAAAAAGATATATTAGACTTGATACCCAAGATGCCTAAATGTGCTTTTAACTTATATAGGCTTAATTTAAGCACAACTTTCAACCTGCTTCGAGAATAATTCAGAAATATATTTGCCCAAAATTTACTGAAATATTGATGAGCTTGAGTGTTCACAAAAGTGCCTCACTAAAATGGAGCTCAGTGGGAGGTCTCACTGCTGAACACTGACTCATTCATGGACAATTTATATGAGTAAATTCTGAAGTGAACAAATGCTGTGAAGACAGTGCAAAAAATGGGCCATGAATCCTGGGGCTTCTTAGGGGGCCTGCACTGTGTAGTGCAGTGTCTTTGGCTTGCAGTGCTTTTCTTTGGTGGCTGTGCATAAAGGCAGTCAAAAGAAAGCCATGTTTTGTATTTTTGGACATGATCCAGCCGCCTTCAGAGGTGGCCAAGAAATGCAAAGGCATCCTGTCCTGCATCAGCAGAACTGTGGCCAGGACAGGGGATGTCCCTCTGTACTTGGCACTGGTGAGGACACACCTTGGTGTGTCCACACCAAAGGACACAGTTTGTTCAGCTCGGGGTCCCTTACTGCTGGAAAGACACTGAGGTGTTGGAGCATGTCCAGAGAAGGGCAAAGGAGTGGGAAAGGTCTGGAGCATGGGTCTGGTGGGAAGGGGCTGAGGGAGCTGGGGCTGTTTAACCTGGAGGAAAGGAGGCTCAGGGGAGATGTTATCAGCCTCTACAATTACCTGAAAGGAGGCTGGAGCCAGGTGGGGGGAGCGTAAAGGAATATGCATGGTAATGGATTCAGGCTTATGAGAATCTGAGCTGCAGTTTCACCAGGTGAAAAAGGAATAAAGTTTTGGTTCACACCGAGGCAATGCTCCATTTTCGTTTGCTTCTGGGGATTTCAGATGATGTCTTCTCTTGTGGAAAACTTGCAACAAAATTGGAGTCGCCTGTTTAATACTTGTGCTGTGGCCTCAGGCCACAAGTCGCTGTCTGCATATATAAAACTGGAACACATATTACTGGTGATGTAATATGTACAATTATTTGGCACACTGCAATAAATCCTTGTAATTTTTCTCATTGGCAGGAATGCAAAATTCCTCACTCCAGACTTTGGCATTATGCTACTCTTTCCCCCATACCCTGTCTTCTTTTCTGTTGCCATGAAATTGCTTCTTCCTCTTCTCTCCTCTTGTCTTTTTGCCTCCTCTATTCTAGTAATCACATGATACTTACTCTTCTTGTTTGGATTTATTACAGTGCCAATATCCAACACTAAACTAGAAATACAAAGAAAATTATTTGTCTCAGCCCTATCACTGTCCTACAGTGCCTTTACTATTTGCCTGATTTGTTATTATAGTTAATAGTATTACTACTTATGCCTGCTAATACAGCACAAAAGCAAAATGAATTGATAGTAATGAGAAGCTTTTAGAAGCAATATTTAAGCAATAATGACCCCTGAGTTAAACATTTCCTGGCAGCTAATGACTGTCTGGAAGAGTAAAAGGTCTAAGATAAACCCAGTGGCTCTTAATCCAACCCACTATTAGCTGCCAGGAAATGCTTGACTTAGAGAGCACTAATGCTATTATACATCATAAAAACATAAAGAAAATCTAATTGCTTTTCTGCATGTTCAAGAGCTAAAAACTGAGTATCAAGTTGCCATGGATTGTTCCCTGCATTTGTGTTTTCCTAGGTATTAATCACCAGAGTAGTTATCAAAATAGAAACTAAAAAAAATTCATTTGGAGTCAGTAATGTTATTTGGAGCTGAAAATTCACCCTAATGTGTAAGCCCGGGGAAGTCTTTATTGCATCACACTAAATCATTTTATAAATTTAACCCATCATAAACATGAATATGCATGAAATCTCAAAAGATAGGTGTCACACTGACTGTAGACTACTTTTTATAGCTTTCTACATCTTTGTGCTAATACAGGAACAACAAACATTTGAAAAAGAATAAATGTAGTTGCCATCCTCCTACCAATACAAGCTGGGAAGTAAACATTTTTGGATTATCTATTGCTGAATAGATAAGAAAATATTCTCCAAGCCAGGTCAGCTGCTATTCTAGAATAAAAATAGTTTCCCAACATTTCATGAGCTAGTGATTCATATGATTTATTGGATGTAGTTTCTCATATTTCAAATGCCTCTTACTTTTCCCCTGAAACATGCCCTACAGTTTTGTTGCGTTGTACATTAACCTTAAGACACCAGGCTTCCATTTCCCACTGCTCCTGCCTCATCCATTTACATGTCCTTGTTCTCCTTGTAAACAAATCTCACCTCTTTTGACAGCTGTCCTGGTGTTCTTTGAGACAAAGCTTTGGTTTATTATTTATAAAGGAGATTTGCTGCAACAAATTATTTCCCAGAGCATTGTGTTTGGATGGGAACCATAGCTGGACAACAGAGAGAAGGAGCTATCACCTGTAAAATGGAAGGCAGCTTAAATAAAGAAGTAGCCTATTTGGAAAAAGTTTCTCTTTTCCCTGCTGAAAGACCAGACATTGCAATATTTATGTCGTTTTGTCTAGAGTACAGGTTGCACAGTACAGCTATTGCCATAGTTTTTCTATTTCAACAAGCACTTCCACCCACCACAGATCAGCCTCACTGTGAAATGTCATGTGTCTTTCTTTTCTGGATATTATCCAAAGGCTTTGTTTTTGTACATATACATCTTTATTCCAGTGAGCTCAAAATTTGTTCTTGAGTAAATGTTTGTTTGTTTTTTTAAATTTGTATATCTTCTGCTGATTTAAAGTCCTAGAGAAAATAAAAATTTAATAAATGGGAGCAAATTCAGGAGCAGTTAAATAACTCAAATAGCACATGCTTAGTTAGGGAAACATAACTATTTTCTATTGAAATGAAGAAGAGACATTATAATGTGCGGGTTCACACCTATAAATGACAAAGAAATGGAGAAAAGTATAGCTACAGCCTTTCCCTACTTGGCTCCCTGTCCTTACAACTATATTAAGTAGCAGTATGCAATGAAATGTCTGTTGACCAAAAACTGGTTCAGTCTAAAAATCCTGACATTCCTTGATACCTGTTAAGCTACTAAATCTACCATATATAAACCCTATGGCCAGTTCTGTGCTTGAACATCTAGGAATGCATAGCTGGGTTCATTAGCAATTAACAGCAATGCAGATGCTGCTACTCAGTGAATTTTTAGTGCAGACATTTAATCTGTAATTCATTTAAGGTTGTTCCAACTGTCACAGAAAGTTACATTTAATGCCTACTTTCCAACGTGCTATATTTGCTCTGAAACTGAGTCAGAATTTTGGTTCCTCAGCACCACAGAGTAAAGGGTAAAAACTCTTCTGTCACCTCTTTAGTCTCCATATGGATTTGCAAATGTGTCCCTAAAAGTACCATTAACAGAGACAGCACAAATGGTCTTTGAGTGCATCTGCCATGTGAGACAGTCCAAGCTGTTGCCAGTCACAGCAGAGGGCAAAACACTTCCCAGAGTCCATTGCCTCTCTGCCCCTGCTGCCCCTGCTCCTCTTTGCTGCAACAATCTACTAAATCAAACGCTCCAACAAGAACACTATTAATAATTTCTCAACATGACTCTTTCCCAAGCTGGTAAAACCATAAAGAAACAGTTGTTCTAGTGTTGGTTTTTGTTTATATTTGAGTTTCATGTACTACCCATGTTGCTAATTCTTTTTAGATAAGCGAGGAAAACCACTGAACCCAGATCAAAAAGAATATTTTTGCATACAGACTTAAAAGTCAAGTCTTACACAAAAATAATTTCTTTGAACACGATGTTCTTCACTGATTTTGGGTTAGTACAAAGGACTGGAACTGAGTCCTACTGATTTGAGTTACCTGCTTTCGATCACTGTTGCTTAAATCACAATGAAATTTTCCCCAGTTCAAACTCCAAAGACACAAACCTGCTTCTTGCTTGGAATTACAGGTTTTGCATGAGAAATCACTAGGACAAGGTGTCAGTGCAAGGTCTGCCTGGTGCAGCAGGTTAATGGACTAGTTTTGTGCCCTGGGGGACAACTAGCTTGTAGCTAGTTTTGATCACAAATGGAATACTAGTAGATCTAACCTGGACCTCTTTTATCATCTGTGCAGTGTAACACCCACATGGTATTTCTGCAGGGACAGTTTGAAACTATTATAATGATTTGGTTATTATTCACCCAGTACCAGATTTCAGTCAGCACATCTTGAGCAGGCATTGAGCTCACCGGGAGTGGGAAGGAGGTCTCTAGCTGGTGAGATGTTGATGGTCCAAGGACAGCAGAGGGTCCACAGGATCTCCCTTTTCATTTTCATGGTGAAGTCACACATCACCCAAATACTTAGAACTGTTCTATTTACATCTGCTGGAAAAACATTAATCCTGAGGAAGCCTAGCTAAGACGGAAGTGAGCCTAAATGCAATCTTTCCTTTGAAAAAAATTCAGCTAAGCTGAATTAAAAGGAGCTAGGATGACTGGAAATATAAATACCTCTCTGACAGCACCATATTAGCATTTATTTGAAACACCAGTGATTGCTAATCAAGTGCCTGAGAAATATTTTCACAGATCATTTCCCTATCTGTATAACTGTTACACAAGCACAAAAACAACAAAAATAATGTTCTATCTCTAACTTAATAATATTTGACAGTGTAAGAATGGAAATGCCTTATGGACAAGAATACACAGCCATAGTCTCATCCCTGAGAGTAGCCAGATGTGAGGCAAGCCTAAGAAATGGTGTATGTACATGGAGTGATCTTTATCCTGAGATATTTTTTCCGATTCTAGTAATACAGACAGACACTGGGAAATCATAACAGACAACAAGACAGGCAGTGATTTCTGATATCAAATAATTATTTTTCTGCTGTTGACCTCAAAATAAAGGACTTTCTTAGGGAGGCTGTGTAATTCTAGAGGCCATACCACCTTGTTCTAGGAGGGGAAGGAGGGCTAACTTCACAGAACAAAAGAGGCCAACCAGAGTAAATCCTGCTGTTCCGACTAGGTCTGGTGTAGGACTTCCAGAGAAGATGACTACATGCAGAATACACATGCCTCCAGTTCTTTTGCTCCCGTAGCTTTCGATCTCTACTCATCCTGGAGGCCAAAACACTGCTCACAACTATAATTTGTCATACTGAAGAAGTCAAGCCATGCTGCTTGAACTTGCTGCAAAACACGACAAGATGTGCAGAGGTTCTCTGTTTCTGATAGTTTTGCACATATATATCAAACCTTTCTTTCTGGTCAGTATATAAGTTGTAACTCAGATGTGTTGCATATGAGGAAGTAAAATGCTTAGTGAAACTCTGCAGAATGGTAGCATTTGGAAGTAAAAAACTGGGATAAAAACACCTTTAAAAGAACCATAGCACCAAGTTATTTTTCTACACCTAAACTGGAATAGATAGTCAGTTTTCAGACTACACTGGAGAAATTTTCTTGGTTTTGTTAAATGAATAGATTGAGATAAACAAGTTTCCTCTGTTTTCCAAAGTGAAAGGAAATAGAATTCTCAGGTTTTAGCATCAATAAACAATCAAAGCATCAAATCAATAAACAAAACTACAGTTTAGTACAAATGTTGCTTTTTATTACTTTATGTTATGACAACTTAATTTGGTGTGTAAGCTGAAAAAATCAAGAGTCAAAGCTCCTGTAAGGCACAAGATATATAACATGAGTTCTCTTTAGGCTCACTGTTGTGAAAATGCATGAAAAAGAAAGTTCCCATGTGTGATATGTTGGAAAGCAGGAGATAACTGAATGTATAAAATTATCTCAATTTCATGGTATTGAAGCTGACATTGGAATAGAGCTACCTACAGTATAATAAAAACCCTGGGGTGTGTGTTGCCTTAATATTTCTATTATTTAAAGGAATAGGCAGTAGAAACCTTAGACTTTTAATAATCGTAGACACTACATAAAAATGAATGCACACACAACTTCCAATTCTAAACCATAAAATAAGATGAGCCCCTTTTTTTGCTATAATTTCCCCCCACAAATATTTCAAGTAGGATTTTCACTGCAAATTGCATTTCCCATTTACTGTTACTATTCCCTCATTTAAGCATGTACTTATATCAGTGACAAAAGTACTCTAATGTATATTTCTTCTTCGCTTTTTAAGAAAGAAAATCATGGACAAGTTTTCTGCATGAAAGTTAATTCTCTATGTCTTACCTTTTTCTAATAATATTTACTCGAATGCAAATGCAAGACAGATTTAAAGTTCTGGTTGATTTGGATTCTTGACCCTTAGCAGTAGAAGATTAATTTCCTGGGACATGAGTGGAGATCTGCCGGAGAACTGCTTCATCTACTGGAGCTGCAAGTATGAAACATTTCTGAAGGTGAGAGTTTTACAAGTTAAAGCAGCTGTGGCTAGTATGCTGATGGTATGCAGGTAATTCTGTCAGTGTCATTGAAGGACACCCTTGACAGATTTTATACAAAAGAGGTTCTGTTAATTGAAACTGCTTTCCTTTATTCTCTTCTTGTCAGTGTAGCAGTCTGGACTTTGTTACTGATGTCTCCTGAAACTGGTCATTCTGTCTTCTGCTCAAGAGTAGTTTGTACTAGCATAATTGCCTGTGGAGTGTAAACTAATTTAATCTCGACAGCCTTGGAGTTTTGCATCCCGCTGGTGCCCTTGGACAAGACTCAAGTCTATGTCTCAGAGGTGTTCCGTGAACGCTGAAGTTTGAGTCAGTTTTTGAAACAGATTTTAGTTTGTGCTTTCAGAAATACTAAGGCAACAAGGAAACACGATTGACTCACAAAGTTTTTATGAAAAAGTTACAGCCCTGAAAATTAGGTTGTATACCTCTTTATGGCTTAGGCAGCAAGGTAGGTAATTGTCACGGTGTGACTGGGGTTTGCCAATTTTAATATATTTAATTTCTCTTGGGGATCGAATTTAGGAGTAAAGACAAAGCAGGCTTAAAGCTTAAAAGGGTACAAGAAATTTATTAACAACACAAAACAATTCAGAACGAGATTTCCAGATTATTCCCTCCTCCCCTTTTCCTCATACCAGCAACATACAGAAAAACACTTTAGTCAGTTATTCACTTAAATAATCATTTCAGTTCACTCAAGAGCGAAAAGTCCCTTCTTTTTGTTTAGGCCTAGAGGGTGTCTCACTCTCATAACTTGCATCCACCCGGAACCTTCAAATTATGATTTTTCCTCCCATTTCCACATTTTCAGAGCTGTATGTGGGCTGCTGAAAACACATGGGGTGTCATTTTAAAGGCAGGCAGCTGAGAAACACAAAAATTCTCTTTATCTCACTCTTCACTCAAATGTCTCTGTCCATTCCAGTCCCAAAGACAGAGAGCTCCATTTCTCAAGGCAAAAAAAGTCTTCATCTCAGGCACTTTAACCTCCCCAAGTATATTCTACAGTTTAAAGGAATTTAAGTAAAGTCACAATCCTCTGAAGCCCACAAAAAAGAGGTTTTAAGATACATACCAGTGGCGACTTTTCCTGATCTCTCCTTCGATGACTTTGGTCTTCATTCTGCTGACTTCTGTAATTTTTCTTGCTTCATGCCTTTCGTTCTGGGGAGCTCAGGAAATCCGAAGTCTCATTCAGGCACTAAGAGTTAAACTTGTATCCAAACGGTAAGGAGCCAGGCTGAAGCCATGCTGGGAAAAACGTAGCCACCACGTGATGATGAGATAGCTGGACTTTCTTCTTGCTGCCACGCGGGCCGGGAGCCGAGCCGAGCCGAGCCGAGTCGCGCTGAGCCGAGCCCAGCCGAGCCGGGGCTGCGCTGGGCTCCCCCCCAGGGCCGGGCCAGGCTGGGTCCCCCAGGGCCATCCCGGAACCGGGGCCTGCCAAGGCTAAGTCGAGTCCACCCCGGGGGCCTTCCTAGGGCTGGGCTCTTCCTCCTCCCAGGGCTCAGCCCAGGCCGGGCCCCATGCCCGGGGCCCAGAGCCCGGCGGGGCTCCTGCTCCCCTGCCCGACCGGAAATGCAAAAGACCCCTCTAACCTTATTTCCCTGTGATTTGTGAAAGCGAAACAGCGTTCTAATTGGTTTCCTGGGCTGTCAATCACCAATCCAGGTCTCTGATTGGTCCCCGCAGCCTCAGGGGAGGCTCCCAGAGAGGGGCTGCTCTCTTTGTCTTAAGCCATGTCCTCTTAAGTGGCTTCTGTGGGGGATGGGCCACCATCCCCCTCCCTGCTTTATGTGGCCCCAGCACAGAAACAAGTGGAGGATTCATGTTTTATTTCAATAGAGTGCTTAGAGAGTTCATTATATTTAGCTACTATTTTGTAGTCAGAGGCAGTTTTATATTGCCCCCAAGTGCAGGAGGACATTTAATGTGATAAACTGGCCATAGAAAATCTATGACAACAGCAAGTAACAGGGAAATTGAGGCAAGGAACCAAGCATGAACACTAGCACAGACCTAGAGCAAATTTCAGAAAGCCCAAATGTTTATGCTGAAAACTAACATCACTGCAGGGAGACAATGACTAATCCTCTCTTGAAATCTTTTAGTTAGCTGGCTGAGAAACTGGCTACAGCTACCTGACACGGGATAACAAAACATATTTCTTTAGAGGTAGTAAAACATCAGTGTATGAATATTACATACTGCAAATGAAAATACAATTACACATTAATATTATTAGCCTTGGCAAAGAGAAAAATGTTTCACAACTAAAACTAAGTGCATTGTCTCTCTTCTTGCTTGACTGTCCTTCAGGCAGTAATCAGCCACTTTAGGGAGATTCCCAGTTTTTGTCAATGAACTCCTCTCAAACTCCTTTGAGATATTTCCAAGGACCTGCAAAACATGAAAATTCTAATGTTCCCCTGAAATCTGCTTCAACTGTGTATATCACAGACCCTGGAAAGCTTGCAGGGCTCAGGAGCTGTTCAGCAGAGAAAACTGCCCCTGTGTGGGAGTGAGGGCTCTGGAGAGAATACCCCCACCTGCCCCAGAGGCACAGCAGGGCTGGCCAGCCACAGCCAGGCAGCAACACTGGAGCCCTGCAGGGCACCTGTGTCCACCCTGGAGAGGAGGAGGGGAGCAAAGCCAACAAGTAGTATCCTGATTTGGGTATAGCAAGCCCCAGGGGAATGAATGTGAGGAACAGGGGCATATGCCATACATAATTTAAACATTTCCATGCACATCTTGAGTGCCAGAGGGATGCTCTGCACCCCCAGTTGTCTCTAGATAAATTCTTTGGTGTGCAAAATAGCTACCCCATACTAGCTTAGAAGACCAGGTGACCTGGGTCCATGACTTACCCAGGGCATTTTGGTGGTAACCACAGATACACACAACTTGAGTGTTACATACCTCTCTGTATGCTAGATTATTTTACTTGCAGGTGAAATTCACTAAATTCAATATTGGTATTAAAAAAATGTCAGAGAATAGAGAGTTTCTCCTCCTTATCCATCAAAATATTGTGGGTGTGCCAGAGAATTCAAAAGCCTGTCCTAGACAGGATGGAGAATATAAAATGGGAACCATAGTGAAACAAAACTAAAACCAAAAAAACTTATCAAGCTGATGCACTCAGGATTCAAATAGAGAGCAAAACCACTGATGAAAAAGCTCAAGCTCCTTCTATATATCAGAGTCTTTGCAGGGGCTACTCAACACTTCATGAAAGGAATCTTCCACTCAAAAATCAACTGAATTTCAAAGACAGAGAGGAAAAAAAGTGAGTTTTAGAGCTGTCAGCATGAAACAGACCTTGTTTCACCATAAGAACTCAGCCAGGACTGCTGTGCAGAGATGCTAGCAGTTAGGAACAGAGAAGTCCTGGTTCAGCATTCAGGATGAACCACCATATGCTACTGAAAGTAATGCAAAATAGGAAGTTGGTATATCTTCTGTACAGAGGGCAATGACTGATGTACTGTGATCAACAGCACACTAAAATGATGATATAAACCATATATATGAGTTATACTCAAATGAATGGGAAACACTGAGATGTATTTCAAACTACACAACTTCTCTTACTGTTCTTCAGAGGATGATATGAAATATCTTTTACTGAAACTATGCACTGAAGGAAATACAGTGTCATTAAGGGCAGTGTTTGTGTCCAGTTTGTTTGCTTGTTTGCATGTCAAACATTTTCCTTCCTTCAGTTGTAAGATTTGTATAGAAACTTTGTGGAGACTGTCACTAACTGTCAATATATATATTGACTTTAGTCACCAGATGTCACTTATATTATCAAGGAAAATCTGTACATATTGTAAGGAACCACTTCTATTTAGATGAATATGTTGTTACTAGTCTGAAGTTTGGTATTTTCCCTGGAGTCAGTGCTTGGGCTCTTAGGTCTGGCTGGATTTGTACTTCCACTGTGAAAACAATTGTGTGTCAAGGACCATTAGGTCAATGAAATTTTTGCAATCACAGGGAGTCTTATATTCTGGTATATCTTGTACTTGCAGAAATCTTTTTGTCTGCAAAGTTTTGCCACTAATGTTTACAGACTTGCCAATTTTCCAGAGATTTTTAAGTACTGAATTTGTCCAGAGATTTTTAAGCACTTTAGGAAGCGTGAATTTCATTATTGTACAGTTAGAGAAACTGAGGCAGAGGCATGGGTAAAACAAATAATGTGTCCAGTGATAAGATACAAAGGACACACAGGAGATTACTAAAGAAAAGAGCCTGCAATAAAAACATTCCTGATATTATGACTTTCTGGTTCTCACGCCAGTCATGCTGCTCACTGATCCAGCTCTTTTAATGGAGGTGCTGTGTGGTATGTGTGCTACAGGAGATAAAACACAACCCCATAAAATTTCCATGTAAGTTTATCCCATAGAGTTTTCACTACTATATATACTAAAAAAACCCCCAAGATTTGTCATAGTGGTTGTTGAATTTAAATGGCTTGAACACAATACTCTGTAATGGCTTTACTTCTGGCTCCTATCATGTAACTCAGTGAGATCCAAAGACCCCATAAAGGAGCTCCCACCCTCTGCAGGAGCTGAGAAGGGCTGCAGGGAGCCCAGTTGCTCGGAGGAGGAGCACTCCTTCCATGAGGTGCCTGGAGCACTGGCTGTCTCTGCTCTGGAAAGGAAACCTGGGAGCAGGAATGCCAATGCCACAGGGCATGCGGAGCAGCAGCTAGGGTGCTCAGTTTGCTGGCCAGGATGCAGTGGGAGGGATCTGTGTTTTCTGAAGTGCTTAAGTGTCATAATTAGGAAGGGAAGTACTGAATTGCTCTGTCAAGAAGGCAAGGAAAGGACAATTGTCAAAAACTTAATCCTATGAGGGGTTTTTGCATGAGCTGTACATTGATAGTGTTGTGGTAAAATTCCTTGTCACAAGTGAAAGAGACCTCATACTATTGCACTGATTAAAACTTAGGAGGATTTCATGGCCAGGTGCTCATTGCAAGATATAAAACTTTTGGCTAAAAGGTTTTTTTCTCTAAAACTCTAGAGAGATAGAAAAGAGATAAAAAAGCTGTTAAAACAAAACTTTAAAGGAAGAATCATGGTAGAGAATACACACATGTGGCCTATTACCTCTCTTTTCCAAATTAATCCCTGGACAGCCAGAGTGGTACAGTAAGAAATCTGTAGTTTCACATAATTCTGGTGTGAAGCCCAGTAAAACTTGGCAGATATAAAAATGGATTTGTAGTATTTAAATGCAAGTGGTTTGGCATTTTTCCTTGGCTTTTTCAGAGTAGCCTAGTTTGATAGGGAAACTGTTTGATTAATGGAAATATTTTGCTCAAAATAACCAAGGAAAAAGGTGAAATTATTCCTGAATTTTAATTATGTATTTTATTTAAATGAAAAAAAAATGTACTCCATGCAGCATTTTTCAGAGAGGGCAATAAGCTCTTCTGCAGGCAGCAATGTCTTTTCGCTCTGTCATTTTACAGAATCTCATGAAGTTTTTACATATCCAAGTGAATTTCTTCAACTTGTAAGCAATAATTAAAAATGTGGAGCTTCTCAAACAGAAGAAGATAGATCTTGGAAAAACCTCATATATAGTCAAAGTCAGATTGAAATTCTGAGAGTACATGAAGGAGAAAGAAAACATTTTACTTCAGCTGTGAACCAAAAGTCAAACAGAACTGTTGAATCCACTGTAATATGAACTTCAATATTTATTCCTCCTTTGTTAGTTTGCATTAATTGTAAAACTTCTAATTTAGAAAGTAATTACAAAGTACTGGTATCTCTATTCCTTTTCTGTGTTCAGACAGCTGCTTGTAGCATTATGTTAATAAAATACTTTTGTTCTTTTCCAATCAGTATACAAAAAGATCTGGAAGAATGGATCAGATCTTTTTCTGACCTATTATCAACAGAATAGTTGAAAAACCAGTGATCTCAAAATCCTTGTTTCTGGTGAAATGTAAAGCGTAAACTTTCACTTTCCAGTTCCAAGGTCTTTTTGGAGCCAGATATCATGCAATATTTTAATCTTACATGTCAATAGCCCAAACTAAGAGACACTGAGATAAATAAAATGCCCATGAAATCAAGTATTTTATTTCATTTTCAAAATAGGAAGCTGCTTTAAATTAATTTGGTTATTTTCTTTACAATATGGACCTGCCTTACATCCTAGATTCAGACTTCTCCTTTCCAAAACCAAGTGATACACAAACATTAATTATTGACATTTTTGTATATTGCTTTTTTTGGGAGTTACAGAGTAATAACATACAAGACAATATTATTCTTCAATGTGTAAAAAATGTGGAAATCTAAGAAATATCTTTTCTTGTCCATGCATATGAGAATTTTAAAAGTAACAATTTTTTATATTATTCATTTAATTACCATTCCATTTAATTTGTAATCCACCTTTCTCACCAGGAATTTGAAAGAAGAACATGCCAATTCCACTTTTCTGTCATGCTTAACTACAAGCCACCACATGTTTCTGAGACAGTGCAAACAACCTGAAACTTCATATGTGAACTACACTTTCTTTTCACAATTAGAAAAATTAAAAAGCACGAATGTCATTCCTATTCCTACATCCTTTGACTATACTTTCTAAAAGTGGTAATGGTATCAAGTTTGTTGGGAATGCAGATTTTTAAAAAAAAAAAAAAAAGTTTCCAAATGAAACATTATGGTGAATCTTTTATGAACGTATTTTCCTTCTGTGACAGTACAGTCAACAGAGTTTAAATCAACTCACAACAGAAGTAAAACTTTCAAACTTTTCAGGACATCGTAGAGAGCACTTTGAAAAGGCAAGAACATTTCTTATTTATCATTGAGCACTAGTGGTTTCCATTTGGAAGCCTGTATTTGGATAAGGTAAATCCTACATCAAAAAGATGATACCACTACAGAGGCAAACTGAAAACACATTTTAGCCAAATTCTTTTTAATTTCAGCTTCTGTCACGGTCCGCCCAGTTAGAGCGGGGGTCGTGAAGTTTCTTTTTTAAGGGATCTCAGAGCGCAAAAGATACACAGGGGACAAGACCAGTTTAATCTTGCAAAAATGCACTTTATTTTGTGCCAAACCAATGTATGCGATAGAAGGGGGGGAGGAGAGAGAGAGAGAGAGAGAAGAGGGGGTTGAAAAGGGGGAATAGCTACCAGCAGTCAGACGAGCCCTCGTGGTCCGGCCAATAGGCTGTCCAGTACCGCTGGGGAGATCTCGGGGGTCTTCAGTCAAGAAAGTCACTTTATAGTCCTTTCCACAGCGAGTGGCCTCTAGCCAAAAGGTGGGAAGGCTTATGGGCTATTGTTCTCTCGTGGAGGCAGGTATGACCATGGGAAGGAGTCCAGCAGCAGCTAGGTGGAGTAGAGCATGACCAATTATCGGGGTCAGCGAGACCCATGCTCGTGGTCCCATTGTTTCCATATCTCATGATCAGTTGTCATGAGAACACATCCTGGTCACCTGCAAGTAGCCCGTTTCGTGCCCACCTAGGCCAGAGTTCTGGAAACCGTAGTTCAGGGGTCTTCAGATGTCGGTCGTTGGGCAAAACAGACGAGAGGCTTTTAGACGGACTCTCACAGCTTCTCTGGTTGTTCCTGCAGACAACTGATTTCAGGAGCCAAGTTTAATTTTACTTTTGTGGATCTGATGTGTACAAATTATAGTGGTGTTATGGGAATTGGATTCCTCCCATCCTTATTTGAGACACCCAAACAGTGGCAACCTGAAACTGTAATGAGCCAAAAAACACATCTATAAAGTAAGCTTTCACTTGAACAAACAAAGTCATCTCAGTCTGTGTTGCAACAAAGTGTTTTGGAAACATAAAAATACCTGACAGTCACTTTTGTTCAGTTGTAGGTTAAAACTAAAGGATACCAAGATGCAAGAATAAAGTCTGCACCTTATTTGTATTTGCCAGAGTAAGACTTACATGATGCATCAATTATCTTAAAGGTGTTCATATTTATTTAACTTTCATTTGTGAGAATAGTGCAGCCCTTGGTGATTTCAGCAGAGGTGGAATCTACCTCTTTGTAAATGGAGATAACAAAAGTTTGCATAAATCAGGAAAGCCATAAAATATTATGAAGATAGTAGTCAAAACCAAGAAACTACAGGAAATAAAAATCAGCTTTCAAAGCCTTCAATTGACATAGCAATTGCAAAGCAGATTAGAATTTGGTCAAAGGTGAAAAAGAAATCCAAACCAAATTCCAAATTATGAACACAAATAATAATTGTTTAGGAAAGCTATGCTAAAGATTAGCAAAAGCACTCAAACACTTAAGGCCAAAAATTTTTGGTGACTTGTGGAATCCTTCCCACTGAAATTTCTTTTTGAGGGCCTTAGGGAAGCAACACTCATATTTGTTCAACAGTGGGGAGATGACTTATATAGTGTTTTTGACATTAAAGCATGCATTTCTGTAAACCACAATAGTCTCAAAGACTCAACAGAGTAACTGCATTTGAGGGACAGATGGGGAAACTTAAGTTTATATGAAGACTCTGTGCAAGATCTTGCTGTCTCATGCAGCCCACCATGTGTCTTCTTGTGTTCCCCCACAGCAACTGAGACAGTCAGTCCTTTCCTCCTGAGTTTGCTGCACTGCTGGCTTTGAGGTGTGTGATAAATCTCCTTGCTTGTGGAAGGCAGGGTGATACCACCTTGCTGGAAACCCATCTGAAAGCTGCAAAGTAGGAGCTTGACCTGACTTGACAATGTCAGAAGAAAACACCAAGAGTCTGTCTCAGCCAGAATTCCGTGCTGCATCGTGGAGCAGACACCCTGAGCTGCTCCTCTCATGTTTTGGGGAAGACACGAGTATCCAGGTGTGATCCTTTATCAGCATGTGCTGGATGGGGCCAAGCCATGCATTTGGAATGGCCGTTCTTAACTTGGGCTGGCGTCCATTTGGATGAACCATTTATTTCCTCATGCAAATCTCACAGGAAGACTTTATGTTACCTCGAGTAAATCCACATTCCCCAGCAAAGAGCTGTGACTTAGGCAGGGCCTAACTCATGCAGGTAGCTCCTGAGCTGCTGCAAGCTGGGCTTATCTCCTGTGCTCTCCCACCACACGGAGGGAGACCCACTCTGCACCGACATCTCCACAAAACGATCATCCTTTCCACTATCCTGTAAAGTAGCATTCCTAATCACCAATATACGTGTTTTTCCCAACATCCTTTTGGGAAATAGGGCTGGAAAAGCTGGAAATAGGTGGGGTGATTGGGGGAGGTGCATACACACACTTATGTATGTAGAGAGACAGACACACAGTCCAAGCTGCTTTGCACAAAACAGGGAAAAAACCCAGCTTTTTTTTTTTTTTTAGTTAGATCACAATAAAAAGAATTGCTGGATTTTTGGGAAGGTAGTGTGAAAAACGTGTTTCCATTTCTCAGTTAGGAACAGGGAAGATCACTGTATGCCCACTGATGATGGATGGTTCCTCTCATGATTGAACATGTACATTTATGGCAGCTCTGCTGTAAAGCATTTCATTACTTATGGGGGTTTTAATTTCAATTTAGATGAGATTTATAACATGATGTGGCATAATAAAATATTAATTAATATTATTAATAAAATACAGTTTTATATGCATATTTATCACCACATATGTAATGAATGTCCCTTATTGTCTTTTCAATTTTTTTTTTTTTTGTAAAATAATTTGTGAGTTCTTACTACTTAGTTAACAGCAGACAATATATGAACACTTTTCACGCATGTGAATATAAAAATATGTATTTGAGAGTGAAATCTGTATCTGGAAACACTTTATTTTAAAAAAATAAGATCTTAGATAATTGTAATTAGATCTTGTAGACAATTTTGGCTTGCAATCGGAAAGTCACGGTAGATAATCTTACAGTAAAATACATGCTGCTCTGTTTGGTCACCAAAAAGTGAATTAAAGCTGGAATTTTCCCTGTGGCTTCATAATATCCTCATTCTTGTTGCTTTATCAAGCCTCTAACTTCTTTTTTCAGATTTTCAGGTGTCTCCACACATCCTGGCCCACAAATTTCACAACTCACCTCTGCCATCTTGTGGGAAAATGTGTGTTGCTACTTCTTCATAAAAAGGTGAAGAAAACTCATTAAACATTAAATTTGTGTTCCAAAGACAATCCTAGCAGTTAGCAAAAATATATTACTTCATATCCAAAGTCAAAAGGAAAAAAAAATCGTATATTTACAATGAAATAAAAAAATTATCATGAAATTAAAACCCAAAAATACTAATTTCAATAATATCTAAGTATTTGCCAACATCATTGAAACATTTTGTTCTCCTTTTATTATAAAACTCAAAGGGTGATACACTAAACATGTAGTAACATAATTTCTATACACATATAGCTCATTAATGTACTCTATAAATTGAAAAAAGCTGTTTTGACATTAATGAAATGTTTTGATATAAGAAAACTGAAAACGTGCTCAAAGACTAATTTCTCTCTCTTTTTCTTAAGGGGAAAATTTCTATGAAACACTTAAATTTTTAACAGACTGCATTTTACCATGTTTGTTGTTATTTGTTTGTTTGTTATTTATTTGTAGTTGCTGTTGTTGTATTCAAAAAAGCACCAGTGTATGCTGAAAATTGATAAAGGTATTAGCACTAACAGAAGAAACTTTTCAGGTATAATTAGAACATTTACAAGGTTTTATGGCACTGCATGACCTCTTAAAAAGCAGTAGAATTGAAAAGACATGTCTTCATCTTACAAAAATTATCTTCCTTTTTGACACCCCTTCCAAAATTTGCATGATCACAAATATTTTCTGGGCCACGCCTAACAAAAGAGAACATCCTTATGTTTTTAACAAGCAGCAGTGGGATTCTGAAGGGCTGTCTGCCCCCTCACCTGATGGAAGAGTTATTGCAGCAGGCTGTGGCACAGCATCACTGACAACAGCAAGGCTTGATCAGCTCTGCCTTAGTGATTTCACTCAGAAATCAATTAGGTGATTTCTGTTCAGCTGCTGGTAGGTCTGGGTGTTGGGAGGGGCATGGAGACACTTGAAAGGTTGCATGCTGCATCATGAAGGGACCAGTTTTTGCAGATTTACCCAAGCTTTTAAATGCATTCTCCCACTTTGGTAGACATCAAAATGCACTTTCTGGTAGGTTGGATGCTTTTGCAGTTTCTGCTCCAGGATGATTCAGTACTGCAGAAATGTTGATGACAGATTAAGGTGTTGCCAAATGAATTATTCCCCATTAAAGGATCAGACTCAACAATGTTCTTTGTCTGGTCGACCCACTGCAAATGCCTTAAATCCAGGTGACCTGGTCTGAAAAGTCTAGGTTTGCTGTTGACTGGCTTTGTCAAAATACCAGGACCTGTTGCTTTTATCTTGGGTAAAGCAGATACTCCACTCCTGCAATTTACTCACCCTCAATGAGTCAAACAAACACAGATGTTTTATACTGGATGCACAAAGAGAGGAAAAGGAATCCTGATCACTGTCCCTCAGGCATAAAAGTCAGCTTTCAGCTGTCTATGCAACTCTTTGCAAGATTGTCCACTTTGCAGAGAGACGACCCTCTCTTCTTTCACTCACAAGCATATTTAACTCAAAAAATCCTCAAATCCATATGACTGTGGTGCATGATGGCCTTTAGCTGTGAACTGCATGGAGAGAAAGATTAGCCAGTGTATGATTTCTGTGTTTTCTGCCATGAGAACACAGGCAGCAGCACCCAAAAAATGGTGGAAAGACTGAAATTTGAGAAAGGTCAGATGTAAGGCGGTAATTGGATAAAGCAACAGTAAATTTGGGATTCCTTTGGGATGTCTTTGAGCCTTGGATTACATCTATAGTATATATTTCCATTGTTCATTAGTGGTAGGGGATAGGAATTAGTAGTTCTTAATTGCACAAGATATTTTTAATTGTAAAGCCCACCTTTTCTACTTTTGCATTGAGATCAAGTTAAAACTTTTCTGTGTACAGTTAACAGGAAAAAAGAAAAAGGAGAGAATTAACGTGAAATAAAAGCGCAATTCACTTACCTCTCTTTTTGTACATGTTTCATAAACTCCTCTTATAATAATTTCCTTTCTGGACCACTGGCTATGTATTGATACAATCTAGAAAGCCTTCAGGAATGTGGTTACATAGAACTTCAGCTTTTGATAAATTGTTGTTTCCTGGAAAAAGAAAAAAAGAAAATTTAAAAATCATAATTTATTTGGAAAATTGCCAAACTATTTTGACTTTGTCTGAAAAACAAACGATGAAAGAAAAAATAGGAACAGATAATGTCTTTGCTTTGTTCCCTCCAAATTTCTCTCTGAACTTGAATCAAAATCATAAAAGAAGAGAAAACATTGCCTACTGCTTATCCAAGAGGCAAATGGAACAGTTTATTTCTACAAGTGTCTGCAGCTTTATCATTCTCTCACCAGCAGCTGTCATTGCTATGGCACAGCATGTTGGAAGAGACTTCCTAAAAGCCAAATGAGCCAAATAAACAGCAAACAAGAGAGTCACCTTACAAAGAGCTACCCAAGGCCAGAGAGAAATTCAGACAAATGATTTGCTAATAGGTGTGTATGAAAGCACATTTCTCAGCTAATAATTGGCTACTAGCCTCAGCTACTTATTACAGCTATGCTCTAATGAGTGTTCACCAGTTACTGACAGGTACGTGCTGCTGTACCAGTAAATCACCACCACTGGTGCAGCAACGTGGGTGCCACAGTTCGTTGTACTCCTGCACGTACATGTTCTTGGATGTGTCTCATAACTAAGCCTGCAAGTCAAGATTCAGACATTGGGGAAAAAAGGTGAAAGGAGCAGTGTGAAAGATTAGACTTTCAAATCTCAAAGTACAAGGTGTCAGCCTAGTCCTGTTAAAACGTCTGCTTAGAACAGCTCACACAGTAACTGTAACATATCATAGAAAGGAATCATGAATATGCAATCAGAACAAAACAGTTTCAGAACCTGATTGTCACCTCTGTCAATTCCAGCAGCCGCCTTCTGTGATATTGTAATTTTGACAGTGATTATGCTTCTGTGTGGTGTATTGCAGATACTACACTTCAGTTGTTTACAAATAACACTGTATGTTACACTTTCACTGTAAGAGTAGAACATTTTAAGAAAAAGAAACCTTCTAATAATACTTTCACCAAAATCATCATGTATGACATGCACTCGAGGACATCACCCTCTGTCACAGCTTTATGATGTGACCAACTCTAACTAAACCAAGTCATGCTGCAGTTTGCAGTCAGTATCTAAAACCAGTGTGAAAGATTTCTCAGCTAATTATGCTCATAACCAATCACTTTTCTCCAAGTAAGCAAGACATTTTTAAAGAAATCATTAACAGTTTAAGTTTTTTAAAGCAATATATTTTAAATACAGCAAGTCATAAACACTTGTTACCTGGCAGAACCGTTTACAGAGCTCCTGTTCATATCTATAAACAGATTTGCTCAAGATGCTATACAGCGACTACTTCACAGTGATATAGAACAAGGCAAGACTTTTTAAAGATAATGTAAGAAAACTGTAGAATCATCATAATATGTAGAAATCTTTATTCAATAACTATTCACAGGACATTATATTTTTGATAATAAATATATCAATATATCTTCATAATTCATTTTGTTTGGCATTGAAATTAGAGTGTATGAGAGATATATATCTCAGTCATCAATTATTATTACAGCATAAATATCATCCCAAGTTCTAGTTATAAAGGACTTTCAGAGATCAGAATGTAGACTGCATCAGCAAATTTACAGTAAGTACAATAAAAGATTAGAAACTCCTTCTTTTTTTTTTTTTTTTTTATTGTTGTCTCTGTGATGTCGAATAAGTAATCTTTTACTGGTGATGATTTTAACAGAGTTTCATGTAGATACAGTACCAGATTTATTCTGGGTATTAAATTTTTAATCAGGAGGTTTAGACATTGTTCTGGTAAAAATGTATTGGAGATTATATGAGTAACTGTGTGATAAACACTGCCACAGAAATGCACACAACTCTGGACCAGTTACATTTTCAGTGATAACTTCTAGTGACCAAATTTGACATCAGAACTCTGAGCAATTAGTTTTCATATAAGAATTCTGAATGAAACTATTTGATTATTAGGTGATATGAAACATTTCAGAGCATTTTGCCTTAGAATTTTTACATATTCTCCACTGTTACCCATCAGCACAGCTGAACAGCAACTGTGAAAATAGATAGGGAGGACAATAAACCCTGGCTGAAATGTGAATGTTTTGAACCTACTGAGAATCTGCATGGCTGGTGAAAGAAATCTGTCCATGCACAACCAACACTGAATGAATCACTTCTGTGTTTGCTATCTCTACCAGTTTTTCCCATATGATGCAATTTGAATCATACCCTTTAATTAATGATAGTCAGAACAAAGCACCTAAACAATACCTATTTCTAGACTACAGAACACTAATAGTTCACTCAATTCCTCTACACCTATTATGAGTAAAATACTTGCACCTGAAGGAACCTTCTGGTTTGCCAGAAAGTTTAATGCTGGTGGTCTTATTCAGATTTATTTGTCTTGGCACTTTTTTGCACATGATAAAGGCAAAAACTGCTAAACTTGTCATCAGCAGTGTTAATTTTGTTACCAAAAGTACTCCCAAATATCTGTTACAAATAGAAGGGGTAAAAGGGCTTAATAAAGTATTACCTTCCTCTTCTGAGTCAATTGAATAATTCAGAGATATTTTGCAAGCAAAATATAGCCAACTTAAAAGCACAGTTATTTAGTAGCTATAATACAACAAAGGGGCTTATGCAGTTCCTTCTAGCTCCTCTAACTAAAATGAAAAAGACTGTAGAATTACAGAATCACGTTAAAGAGAGTCAACAGAACAGTAACAATAGTATGGTGATCATGGATGGCACAGGTCTGACAGGAAATGTCAAGAAGTATTTGCTTACCAAGGCACTCTAAATGCTTGAATACTGGTTGTAAAGTACTGATATTCTTTCAATGGAAAACACCTCTTCAATTACTTCAGATTTGGAAGTGCTTGTTCACCAAATGTCATTTCAGGTACCTTTGCATTTTATTTGTACAGATTCTTCCAGTATTTTTTCCTGTCTGTTGAGTTCTTATTACCACCATCTCTTGGGTCAGTTTGTATAGCTGCTTTTAGCTCCACATGCAGACTCAGCACATAAGATATAAAGACTTTCTAGAGTAAATCAATTCTATAATGACTCAACACATGTAAAAGACAGCTAAGGTTTAACAGGCTAGTAATGCCCATTTACTCATCACCCTCAGATGACCCCTACAGGCTATTTGGTGGGCTGGGTAGGCATCAGACAAAGAAGAGAATTTGAACCACCATCATCTTCACCAGTAATAAAAAAAAAGGGAAAGGGAAAGGAAATACCCTATACAACTGACTGACAACATATTTCATACCAATGGAAGGAAATGCAATTTTTTAGTGCACAATTTCCTTGTGAAACTCGTTGCCAAGAAACATTCCTGAGGTCAGAAGCTTTGCAGCACTCAAAGGTGTAAATCTCTTTATGCACTCAGGGTCATTCCAAACATGACAAGGGAAGCGAACTGTCATCCTTTTGCCCATAATCAAATCAGGTTTGATGAAAATTAACATTTTTTACGGAGTCCAACATTTTTTTTACACTCTTCTGGTGCAGCTCACAGTGCCCAGTGTTAAGGAAACTTCCCTGCCTGACCATCCAGGAGCCTCTCTGACAGTCTCTCTGGGACCACCTGTAGCTGGACCCTTCCCAGCTGTGCCCCCTCACTCACAGTCACACCAGGTTTCCATCCTCAGGTTCCCCATAGCAGTCTCAGGTGTCCCAGCCATTAAAACAGGTTAATCACAGTGCAATTACAAATTAACAGCTCGAGCTGGTGTCTCTGAGGAGGGACCTGGAGCAAAGGAGCTCCTTCACCATTCTGAGCATGGGGAGGTCTGGGATCGTGGCTCCTGATGTGTCTGTGTCCGGTCCCCTGGTGGGCCACAGGTCCCCTGGCCCTCGTTGTGCTGAGGGTCAGCTCCTCATGGGCTCTGTGCCTGGGCCCAGCAGCCACAGCTGCACCTGCAGCTCCTGCTGCTGATTTACCAAAATATGAGTACTGGTCTAATACCGATACTCAACTGTGACGGACAAAAGACTCTCTAACAGTTTAAAGTTAGAAAGGATATGTTTATTCAGCGCTGGGCAGCAGCGTGAGGTAATCTTCTAATACACACCACAAAATCACAGGTGATGACAAAATCTATTTATTAGTGAAGGATTCAAACAAATACATATTCATAATAACAGCCCCTCCCATCCCTGCTTCCTATGGTAATTAGCTTGAATAGCTATTAAGCATGGATGATTGACTTCTTAAATTAAGTCCGGGGTCGTTTTCATGGGGAAGGGTCTTAAGAGGAGGAAGTAAGGCGAGTGTTCCTCACCCTAAATTCTTGACCTTTTCTATCAATGACAATACAAATGATTTCTGGGGATAATCCAATGTCCCAAAGAATGAGTTTCTGGTTGCATTGTCTATGTTCGTTCAGGTCTGCCCACTAGTTTTGTCTTTTCCCATTGTAAGCACAGCTGAGCAAACATGAAATGACAGACAATCAATTATTTAAGCTTCAGGTAACTATTCCCTTCTAACTTCTAACTTTTAATTATTTTCAACAAGGCAACTAAAATCCTGATTTTCTAAGATTAGTGTTTCACTGCAGCTGCACCCTGAGCTACCTCAGTGAACGGGCTCCTCAGCATCAGGTATGGAAACACATCACTGGATCACCACTACTACCATCTGTGCCCCCATGTTCTGCAGCAGATCAGATGTTTTGCTCAGAAAACATTGATCTAAGACAATAGAAGTGCATCTAGACCAAATCTGAACTGATTCCCAACACATATCCAAACAGCTTTTCTCGTGCAGTTTTAAATTTTTAATCCCAAAAAGGATTAGCCTATTAGGTATTACAAGCAGGTAAAGTAGAAATTCTAGTTATAATGACTAGATACTTGTCTGTTAAATGCTTCTCTAATGGACAAAATTATTAAATGCAGTAGTCAGAATATGAATTACTGAATATTAACTGAGCATACAACACCAATTACTGCACGAAAAAGCAAGGTATTGTCACTTCTGTTACTCTGAAAGATCCCACTTTTTTTCCCTCAATTTGTCTTAGGGATAATCATTCCTTAAGAAGGTGCTTCCCTGTGTTGGCATCAAACACCTACTCAAAAATGCACTTCACTTAATGCAGCATCTAGGGCCCATAATCATCTTGGGTAATTTTTTTAGCTCCAGAGAAGTTAGTGGAAACATGCCAGATGACATACAGCATCTTGTTTGTGAATTCTTCTCCCATCCCATGCTTTCTTGACAAGTATTCAGGCAAGGAAGGACAGTTAGTTCACCTAGTTCAACCTCCATGGCAATAGGAAGTTACAGCAGGCTTACATCACCAGCTCCAGCTCTCATCCCCTTTTATAAATGCTACAATCTCACAGGCCAATGTAGTTAAAAAATCCATCCAAACAAAAAATAGGGAAAGCTGCAGATGGTGGGAGGGGTTATCATGATTGTGCATTACCTGTGAGAAAAGGGCAGTTGCTGGTAAAGAATATAAAGCAGAAGGTGAAAACTAGAGTAAGCTCAAAGCAAAATAAAGCAAAAGAAGCAGAAGACAGAAGGAGAGATCTACTGGCAGCAGATGAAGGGTTTCACTCTTATGTAGCAGTATTAATACGAGGCGTGCAATGCCAGCTGACTTATACCAAAGTATTTGTCTGTGCAGTCAAAGCAAAATGGTTCAAACTGATCCTCAATAAATATGAAGCATAAAGAAATGCACTGAAGAGATCTTCAGTGGGCTGAAATATATGATAGATAGTTGTTAATTCACGGACTATCTATCTTGTTTACCCTCTAACAAACTAATTTGCTACTTGATTATAATTACAAGAAAGTTTTGCCATCCAGTCACACAGCAGAGGCTATTTCTCCCCAAGAAACTCTCAGAGGACTGATGCTGCAAATCATAGTATACTAAGATGAAGTTCACATCCATCTGATCACAGGTTTTTGCAAGCCTCTCATGTACCTCTAGCTTCGTAGGTTTGTCCTTACTTGTACAGAGTAGGCAGATTGATCTAGAGATTACAAACAAACTTGGCCAGCTCCTCAGCTGAAATCCATGGAGGTCCACAAATTCATTGTTAGCTGAAAGGCTGTATTTTTTTCTGCTGACAATTTGCCTTCCTTTCACTGAAACAAACATAGCAAAGTGTTCCACACACCTGAAACATACACAGAGGTGCAAAGGCATGTGTATGCATGCATTACAACAACATCACATGAACCTAGGTGTCACATGACACCTAAGAATTATAATTTATTTTCCTTTGTAATGGCAATACATTTGGGAAAAAAAAATAGTACTTGTTTAGCAAAAAGAAAGAGGTGTAAGGTCCTTCCACTGAAACCTTTTCATAGTAGAATACCTTCTGTCACCTGCCTAAACTTTGAAAAACTTAGGTACTCTTTCACCTTTTTTATGTGGATGGAAAAAAATTGATGGGGATCTATATCTTATTACTGTTTTTTGGTATCACAGCAGTTTGTTCACACATTTAGTAAAGGAAGAAAAATAAGAACAGACATTTTTAAAACAATAAGCTAGAATATAAAATTACCTGGTTAATTGCAAAACAAATTCAAGAAATTAAAATAATATGACAGGAGCTGCAATAGGTAACAATGGCCCTGGGTATGTTCTATTTTCCATTAAATACAGCCTTCTGGCTGAGAATATGGTGTCTGCATGCCAAATCTGGAACAATGCCTATGTGTCTAATGCTGCTGTAGGGAAGTGCCTGCAACACACAGGCATCTGTTTCTGAGGTTTCTCACTCTCCTCTGTACCTCAGTGAATGTTCAGCCTGAGCAGGTCCATTAGTGACACTAAGAGACTGGGTGGGAGATGCCAGGGCAGGGGTGTCCAGGCAGCTCTGTCTACCAATCCATCTGCACCAGTGTGAACCAGGTGAAATTGCTTCTGTGTGTCCCTGGACACACCTCTGCTGTGTAAGGGAGCAAGTCAAAGGAGAGAGGATGGATGAGAAGCAGGATAAAAATTTCTGCCTGGGATCATGGTGTATGTATTTCATGGGTTAGCCCACAGTGGTCAGTGAGAGGGATAGACATCTATTTCTCCTTCCAGTGCTCTTCCTGGAGAAATGCACTTCTGTGTGATCTGCTAAGGCTGTTTTTATAACTGCCTCAGTTATAAATAGCCACAGTATCAGTCTGGCATCTCCAATCAGTTGTTCCTATCTACCACATTTCAGAAACCTGCACTGCTTAACTTAGCTGAAGATGAGTGAGCAGGCAAAAAAGCTTCACCCACAGACAAACATAAGTGAGAGCTGAGGAATATAAGCATAGCCTACACACCACATCATTCCTTGTGAGTGACAGACTTGCAGAATATACTGCGTGGAAAGGACCCACAAGGATCTCTAGGTGAATGGCCAATTCAGGGATCAAATCCACAACCTTGGCATTATTAGCAACATGCTTAATCAACAAAGTTAATCAGCCAAGCCTGACTTAAAGCAGACACCTGAATATCCTATTGGAGACAGCAGCTACTAAAACAAAGTCTTGCAGTAGAGCACTTCAGCTAGTATAGGAGCATGGAGGGAAGATGCCAGTTCCACTAGAAACTACTTCATTAGTTCCTTTCTACACCAAAACCAATGATATTTCCTAAGGTCTACATGCACAGACTTAGCACTCTCATCATCTGGGGGTGGGAAAGAAGGACACATTGTGTACATCCATTGAACAATGTTTCAGAAATTTTCTGTTGGACAAATAAAGGCTCTGGTCTGTCCAAGTGAATCACATAAATGATAACATTCATGTTGATTGTCAAGTAAGGAAATGTAAAGGAGCATAAAACTCTTGCTAGTAATGGTCCTTTGTCATTGCTTACCAGCAAAATATGTTCAAAATGATAGTATAGAAAAAAATATGTTTCTAGATTACTTAATGTGCCGTCTGACACTCTTCAAAAATGCCTGTTTTTCAATAAATATCCTAATAATTCACTTTCAATAAGTTTACCACAACTAGTTAGGAAAGGAAGCAACTAGACTAGTTAATATCCTCTAGAAGTCTTGCTCTGCTCCACTGCTCATATAATAAGCATTTGGCACACGGTATCTCCCTCTAAAATAAACAGAGAGATCCCCTATCTCTCAATCTAATATGGGTTATGAAGTAAAATTTCAAGCACTCCCAGCAGAAATGAAAGATTTCATAAACAATTAAGCTGCTTCTTTGTGTCATCAGCTGTGGTCTAAGCTTTCAAGAGCAATGCAGAGTTTAACTGAAAAATATGGGAGTACTGGTAATGGCATTTTTTTGGTTCTACCTTTATAAACTTTGATTGTTCAAACTGCCAAATTTTCCTTTCTGTCCTTTTCTCTGTCTCACAACAGCAGCAAGAGAACAGTAATGTTGCTTCTGGGCTTCTTTCTTTTTCCAGTGGCTATCTGATGACATGGTATGTGCTTTGAAATCAATTTCTTGAAGCTCTGGGGGATCAGTGCTGAAGGGTGCCAAACACCATAACTGCTTCCCACTCCCTACAAACCAAACAAGTAGATTCTCTTTGAGGAAACAATATTTCCCCTTGCTGAGAGGCAGAACTGCAGACTTTGCTGCTTAAGGAGCTTTTGCACTCAATACATAAAAAGCTGACAGTCTGCCCAGCCAAAAACACTATGACACACGGGCCAGTTCAGAGACAATCAAAGAGAAGTTTTTCTTGAGATCAGCTCTACCCTCTTACAATCAGAATGGAGAGTCTTTAGGAGTAAGTGTGTCTGCACTTTCAGATATTTAATTTGCCTTTGCATACAAAACATTTGAGGTACAGCTATGGAGAGGCAATGTTAATCTGAGAGGGATTGCTTGTATCTTTATAGTCAAAAAAGTAAGCTCTGGAATCACCAGAATTAAAAAAAAAAAATTGGAACAAATTTAGACAGCAGCTGCAGACTGGAGCCTGTGTGTGTCCATGTGTCTGCTTTCATAACAGTGCATAGAGAAAATGAGGAAAATGCTTAATTTTATCTTCTTAAAAGATTGTTAATTTTCATCTTCATAAAGTGAAACAAACCTGAATCTCAGATGGCATTTTCCTTTCAGTTATCAAAGTTATGCAAGGAGCACTGAAGACCCCATCTCTAGGTCTCTGAGAGTGTCCCAATGAAGCCAAGATTGAAATCATATAAATTTCAAACACTGGGCTGTAGAAGACAAAAATAGATGGGAGACAACAAAATACAGAAAACCATTTTGCAAGAAAACTAAGGCCAATTCAAATTTCAGAAATGGAACCAGTTTTATTAAAACAGAGGAAGAAGCCTTAATCCAAAATAATCTGAACTGGCATTAGTATAGGTTACTCCATCATTCTTCCAATTGACTTTGGCTTATTCTGATGTCCCTTCACACCATTTATAACAAGAAAAATTAAATTAATATGCTTTGGGGTAATGTAACTTCAGAATTATATATATTCTCATGCAATAACTTAGCTACCTTGTCTGTCAGGAGCAGCTCAGAGACCTGCAACTGTTCACTCTGAAGAAGGTGGGGGAGGCTGAGTGTGAGAAGAGGATTACACAAGTGTATATAAATCAGATGGGAGATGAGCAGGTTGCTCAGAGAGGTTCCTCAGACTTCACTCCTGAAGACATGCAAATCCTGACTGCCTATGGTCCTGGGCAACCTCCTCTAAGAGACTCTGCTTTAATGGATCAGTTAGTTGATTTCAGAGGTACCAGTCACAGAAATGCTGCAGTTCTGTAAATGAACAACCTTGGATTAAAATAGCAGAGATTGGGGGAATAGAAAAAAAAAAAAAAAAAAAAAAAAAAAAAAAAAAAAAAAAAACCGAAAACCAAAACACAGAAGGGAAATATGTATTCTAAGATTAAATTTCATTTAAGGTAAAAAATGCTAATCTCAATGTTTAGATTTTATTCTGTCTTGTCTTATCTACATATGTGATCCTGCTCATTGTAGGAAGAATATATGGATATATGTGGTGGTGGAAAGACTACATAAATATGAGAAACAAAATAGGGAAGAAGGAAACAGGGGATTTCATGGAAGCTAACGATTTAGTAAATGTGAAGCAATAGAAGCCCTCCTGAGCTCTGAACACGGCTTGACACAATGCAGTGCCACTGAGCTCTTTGAACGTCTGTGTCTTTCTATAAACAATGTCTTTCCTTGGAAGGGAAACCTTGCTGTTTGTCTAAGGCTGTGTCATTTGAAGATCTAATATACAGCACTGCGAGGATGGTATCAATAGAATGTGGGTAAAAGAGATTACAAGGGATGCACTATGGATCAATTCTGCAAGCCTGCCTGACGAAGACTGTGGGAATTGTATGAAGACTTCAGGTGTCAAGAACAGTCCTTATGGGTATCCAAAGCCTGTAACTACTACTAATACAGGAAAACTAGTTAGGTTTTCAATTTTGTAAAAAGGCTTTGCACTACTGATGTGAGGTTAACAGCTGGCCTGTTGAGGTCTGGTGCTCCCTCTGGTCTTTGTCAGCTTGCAGATCACTTTGCTTGCCCCAGTGTGAAACTGAGGCAATACCAAAACAATGATATAACACCATTTCCACTGATTTCAGAAATCTAAGCACCAGGCCTGAAGAGCCATTCTCTTTCTTTCTACTGAGCATTCAATTAAATGATTCAAATGTTTTTCTACTAAATGTTTTAACATTCATTTATTTAGAATCCCACCACCACTGGATATGAGATGCCATTGCCTGTAGTTCATTATTTCCTAGGAACTTAGTTAAACTCAAGTGAGTATTTAAATTAATAGACTTAATTCTTCACCTGTTTCCTTGGATTTCTTTATCCATGAACTGTCTTTCTGTCTCACTGTTCCATGAAACTGACTGCAGTATTGCTAGTGGAAACAGTTTTACCATGTGTACTAATTTCACTAAACTGAATCTCAGTGTTTCTGCTTCCCCTTTTTGCCAAGCAGTTTCTCTTTGAGCCAAGCCATAAGGAAACCTCATCTGGTTCAGACCCTGGCCAAGGAACCAGAGTGATGTGTCTCAGAACTCTCTGCCTTTGGCCAACCATCATGGTTCAATGCATCCTTCAGTTTCATCCTTTAACTCGCATCACCAAAAGCATGGGGATAACATATCTTTTCTGCTGGCTTGGACTCTTGCCTGAGAGGAGGACAAGACTTCTTCAACAAACACCATCTCTCTTGGCAAACACCACCATATGGCCTGTAAGGTCTTGAACAAAGTGACTGAGAGGTCATGCTGCAGCTGCTTGACTCAGTACAGGGAGATGGCCAGTGTTCAACCAAGGCAAAGAAGGTCCCTAGAAACCTTTGTCCTGGAATCTCATGGCAGTGCTGAATAGGATGATCTGTACACTAACCCATGCAGGCCAAACTGGTTTAGTGAGGAGATATTTTCACAAATTTTACCCAATAATTGGCCTCTGCAAGGCTCACCCACAGCAGTGACCTCCCTGACGTGAGCAGGCATTTTAACAGTGCTGTGTGTGTATAGGTTGCTTGGTCCAGTCCTTATGTTTGTTCCTTGCAAAAGCACAAAATAACCAAGATAATTCAAAATCTTTGTTTGTGATCTAATTATTTGGCTAGAAAAATTGTCTCTGTGTATGCATATATGAACAATAATAATATTAATTTTTTTTAAATGGCATTGATTTTAGAAAGTAACTACATTATATGGTATACTCAGTTCCTGTCCCTTCCCCACACAAAAAAATTAATTATTTTTCTTCTTTAATTTTGAAAAACACAATAATTTTTGCTTGCTCTGGTAATGTTCTGCAATGTAATAATGTACAGAAGTCTAGTATAAAAAACAGCATTTTTAATATTCTGGTAACTTCTTCAATATGCCAAGCCCAAAAGGTAAAAGCTTTCCACCCTCATACTACACTGCAGTCTGTCTGGCACAAGTGAAAGGCAAGCATTTCAGGAGAGGAGTCAGGTGACTGTGCACTCCAGAAACACTTCTCCAGTTATACCAGTTGAAGGATACTGGCAGGTCTTTGCTTCATCCAGACTGCAGGGGTGAGCATTTGGACAATCTTTTTGCCCTATCAGAACATTGTAATATTCTGATAATCTGTATTTTAGCCACCCTCTGAGCTGGAAATCTTGCCCACATCTTTGAAAATTCAAATTTTCAGTGAAATGCAATGAAAGCTCTATCGCTCCAGGGCTCGTGTACCAATATGGAAAACTGAGTAAGAACAAGGAGAGAGAGAAAGAAGGGTGCTGAAACTGGCACCATAGTGTGCTAACACAGTACCAGACAGGGCAGGAGGTGATAAGAAATGCAGTGGGAAGAAGAAACGACACAGTCATGAAGAAGTCAAATAAAAGTAATTAAATGGGAACTAATGAGATTAGCCAAACACTAATGACATAGCCAGAAGGATGGGAAATCAGTGGGCACTAACCTCCTGTGAGAAAGAAAATGTGCATGTGCAGAAAGCCAAGACAGAGAAACATAAGGCCATGGATGGAAAGTCCTCTGTGTACAGCAAGGTGAAGAATAGTCCTCTGAAAGCATTTGACTAGAACAAGAGGAAGCAATGATTCAAAAAGAGGTGGAATCAAGGCTGAGACAAGGTCATAGGTCTGAATGACAAATGGCACATGCTGCTGACAATGATGGCTTGAGATATTGTGGTGGTGCATTCCCCTTAACTCCTTTCTAGGCTGCAGTGTTATCTGAAAAAATTCAATTCTTGTTAGGCCTTGTCCTTGAAAATCCCACCTGGCCTCAGCTCTTTCTGAGCTTGTCAAAAAACACTGTCCACTCTCAGAAACTCTAACAAGCTTCTGTTTTTTCCAAGACCAGCCCTGGAAAATACTCCTCTGGCCTGAACAGCATAACATTCCTATTCTCACACTTTCAAAGAAAGTGCCAACCCAAACAGTGGCCAGGATAAAACATTGCTGTGACTAAAGTCCACTCTCTTGCAACCCTGTGGCATTGTGGTTCAGAATGGGGCCTGTTGGGAGATGCAAAGGCATTACTCACTGAAGTGAGCAATTTCTCTGACCCCTGAGGGGAGTTTTTGCCCAGGTGCCTTATCTTGCACTGACTGTGTCTGCAGGCATACCCTTTGCACATATGCTATAGCAAATCTGGAAAGTAGGTAAGTTACAGTTGTAATTTAGGATAAGTGCTGGTAAGTGTTATTTCTCTGTTATATTGCTAAGGTTAAGCTATAAATTAAGGCATAAGTTAAACTGAAGTACTGTTAAGTGTTGTTAAGCTTTAGGCTGCATTCTTTTTCACTCTTGTTTACACACAGACACACAAATACACTTAGGTAGTTCCAATTAATTTCTTCTTTAATTGCCTGGATTTTTGGGGGTTTTTTGTTACTCGTAGTGCCTCAGTTGTCCTTTGTAAGTAGAGTGAATCTTGCCAACGAATGTGTTGTGCTTTGTAGTTCAATATTAAATCTGACTTTTGTTCATACCCTTGCCAGTGATTTTTTGAGCAATCTCAAACACACTTACTGGGGACAGATGTGAAGGTGGTTTTAGAGCAGAATTGTTTCAAAAAGGTTTGATTTTAACAATACTAAATGAGTCAAAATTCACAAGGGATGGCAGTAGAGTCCACATATGGACTCTTATTGGACACATAGTAACAGAACTTTTGAAGGGCCATTGATGCATCAGGAGTGAGAACTGAAACCAAAATTACGTCTCTGCCCAGAGACTACTCCAGGATGCAAAAAAAGAAGGCAAAGAAAAACATCAGATCTCTGTGGAAAATCAGACAGAAAAGGAATACCCGATGAAAATATACCAGTGGCCAGGCATTTTCATTTCTTGGAACAGATACCAGGTTTTCTTCCTCTTATGGGGTGAATATTTGGCAGACTGCACTATCTGAGCTTGCTTAGGAGTAGTAATTATCAATTAAGTAATTTCAGTAAGTAAATTAAAAACTCAAATTCCTAGTTTGCTTTCAGGAAATAAATTCCTTATCAAGATTTATTTCCTCAGTATTCACAACCACTAGTGGTAATTTGCAGTCCCTCCAAGTAAACAAAAAATAATAGAAAATACTCTTCTAACAATTTTAAACTACTGGATAACTCATTCCCTTCTTTCAGAATTCATTTGCTATATTTTAATTATATTCCTCTACTAAAATGTGTTTCAAAGTACTTCATATGAGGGCTAAACAAAACAACATCCTAAACTTGTGCCATTTATTGTGACAATCTGTCAACTTGTTGTGACAGGCGTAACAGATTGGTAGCAAAAGCTGAGCAGAAAAGGTTGGTTGACTGACTTTTGTTTTAACAGATGATACCCTTGCTTGGCTACATTTTTAAGAGTGATTAGAACTAGAAAGATCATTTTCAAAGTAATTAAAATTTCCTTAAAGCTGTAATGGAGGTAGAGTTGCAGTCTTGGGGGAAGAGGCAAAGCCACAGCTTTGTCATCCACACATGGCCTTAGGAAAGACATGAACTTGCTTGCACGCAGGAAATTTGGGATGCAGATGTCCTCAGTACTGGCTGGCTGTCAGCTTGAGCTGGGGTTGGGCTGAAGGTGATGACACCGAGTTAATAACCAGTTTCCCAGCCTCTCCTCCTGAAGGCAGTCTGTAAGGGCTTGGCCAAAAAATCAGATCACTGTTCTCATTTCCTGTGCTGTGAGGTGTGGGTTTGGAGCCATAGAATCATAGAATATTCTGAGTTGGAAGGGACACACCAGGACCATCAAGTCCAACTTTTGGCCCTGCACAGGACACCTCAAGAGTCACAGCATGTGCTTGAGAGCACAGTCCAAACACTCCCAGGGGAGGCTTGGAGAGACTGGGGAAAAAAAACAAAACAACACAAACAGTACTAGATACATATCCCTTTGCAAAAGAAGAGGTACTGTAGGTATGACTGCACAGCTGAAGTGCTCAGACAGACACAGGCCCTGCAAAAAATCACAGCTTTGCTCAAATGTATGGAAACCACAAACCTGGAAACTTCTTGCTGGGAAATAGAAATGGTAATAAGAAGTTTCTGGAAACAAATTGACAGGCAGTCCCTGGCTGGCTCTGCTCATGACTTCAGCACTATCAATGGTCAAATCCACCAGACATTAGTCCATGACCATGAAGACCTTAGCCAAAACTCAAAATACTTCTAAAAAGGTCTGGAAATGTGCACACCAGTAATGTCAGAAGCATATAGAGTGTATTTCAAAGACATCGACAATATCCCAGATGACCAATTTTCCAGAATTCACTGGCCACATGCTTGACTGCACCAATAATAACTAGAGACTGAAGCAAGGAGATCAAAACAGTACTGGAGGTAAAACTCTCAGATCCGTTTTTTATTTACCTGCAAAAAAAGCAGCCAAACAAATTAAGATTAGCCCAGTTCATAACAAAAAGCCATTATTATAAACTCAAAGTGCACAATACCTCTTAAAATGTTATTTTCCAGTAAGCATCATATGTATACATTGTGACAATCATGTAATCATTTAATCTGATAAAGATGGGTCAATTAGGGATGCAGAGGCTGTACTGGAATCAGGAAACATGAGCAGACTTAAGAAAAGGAGATAGAAAAAAAAAGCTGCATATAAAGATAGATAAGCAATTATGTCTGTTTTCATCCAGCAGAAGGAAGTATGAAGATAGAGGAGACATTTTTATCTTGTGCTGTGCAAACATGACACAAGATACTTCAAGAGAAGAAAAATACTTCCAAAAATACTGTGAAATTCCACAGTTCAAGAAAATGGCCTTACAAATATCCTATTCTAAGCTTAAACTTCAAATAAATACAACAGCAATAAGTCATGAAATGCTATGAAAAAATGTAACCAAAGAATTTAGGGTTCTCTGAATGCTTTTTTTTGTTTGTTTGTTTGTTTTGTTTTTGTTTTTGTTTTTGTTTTCCCGGACCCCAAAGCCAGGCAAAAGCCCAGCTCAGGCAGACAAAGAGAAAGGAGGAATAATTGTCTGACTAGTGTACTTTCCAGACTCAGTAGAGAATACCAAAAGTTGTTGGACACTCATCTATAGCTGAAGACAAGAGTTGTGATTTCTAATGGTGCTCAGGGTACCACAGGTGCTTATATCCATGCTCCAAGAGGGGTGACAGCACCCTCAGTACTTCCACCTTGCACAAAGCCCTTCTTAGGTCACATCAGCAGCTGTCATTATACCCCTGAGTTTTTCTAACATGACAGAGAATCTGGAGCCAAGAGTCCAGAAGAGGAAAATTATAAAAGGAAGGTATTTTTGAGATCTCTAAAATGTGCTAAAATGAAATAAATATTCCTAACATTCCCATAAGATGTTTTAATTCAGAAGGAGTGGCTTATCTAGAATTGCCTTCACTCTAACTCAAGTCTCAGGAAAACTCTGACTTCAAAAGAAATACCAGAAAGACCTTTAGAATGCTTTCCATTTTTTTCCCTGTATTAGGCCACCCACAATCTCTGTATCAACAAAAATTCCACAAGTCAGTTCACAAAGTCTGTAGAAATAAAACAATTCACTAGGAAATCTGAGAGGCTTCTTTAGAAAGCCTGTAAGTCTATTTCACTATATCTGATATAATTTTGTACATGCAAATGATCACTTAAATGACATTTAGTGAAAATTCACAGAAGCAGTTGGTTCACAAAAAAAAATTTATGGGATTCAGCTCAAAAGTCACACTGCTGTCCAAATGCCCTGTTACTATTACAAAGTTTTCTGATTCTGTTCTATATGCTACATTTTTCACAAGACTTCCCTGGAGCCATAAAAGCTGCAAGGCTGCCAAAGGAGTTTCCACTTCAGCAGGTCTTCAGAGGAGCCCTAAATATTGTTTATAGGCATACTAATGTATAGAGTCAGAATCAGACAGAATGCATCAGCCAAATACCACCATCATTTTGTCCACGCTTTCTTATTTTCAGTCTCTAGAAGGTATGATGCTGTGGGGTTCAACTCAAGGCATGAACACCAGCAGTGTGTTTTGAGAAGACAGATGGCTGAAAAATTACTTATCCTATCCTGATTTCTGTCTTTCCTGATCTGTCTCTCTTCAGCTCCACAGTATTTCCAGTGTGTATAGATGTATGAAAATAGCATACTTCTAGAGAAATTCTATTAATCAGAGATGCAATTTGGACTATAAATAAAGTTGTATTTAGAAAAAAGACTGGAAAATAGACTTTTAGTTCCCTACAAAAAACAACAGCTTGTGCAAAGCAAATGCCTAAAGACATTAGCAAAGTTTAATCTTGCGAGATATCACTTTGAATTATATTATGAAAAAGAAAATATAACCAGTTGGGTTACTATTACTCTGCTTATTCTCATCTTCACTCAGCATCTTCAGTTTCATAGAATGGCTTGCATTGAAAAGAACCTTGAAGATCACCTTGTTCCAACCCCTCTGTCATGGGCAGGGATGGCATTCACTAGATCAGGTGGTACAGGGCCCCATCCAACCTAGCCTTAACCACTTTCTGGGATGGTATATCCACAGCTTCTTCGGGCAACCTCTTACAGTGCCTCACCACCCTCTGAGTAAAGAATTTCTTCCTAATATCTCAAATAAACAGTCCTCTTTCAGTTAAAACCAATACACTTTGTCCTGTTACTATCTGCCCATGTAAAGAGTCTCTCTCCTTCCTTTTATGCACATAGAGAATTTAACAGTTGCAGAGCAATTAAGCTGTATTTCTGATACATCCATATACTTCAATATAAAAAAAAAAAAAAAAAAAAAAAAAAAAAACTACCTGAGCAGACAGAGCAGAAGTACATTCAGAAGTGAATGAGCCATCACTTGGACAAACTTGAAGTAAGAAAGAACATGGGAAAACAGGGAAGAGAAATTGTGCAGGAAAGTTCACCATTGCAGAGACATTTACTTCCCTATCCTTTTTAGTCAACATGAAAGTAAGGCAGTAAAGCTGTTCTTGTGAAAATTTTCTAGATTCTCCTGTTAGACCACTGTTAAGTGGTACTGGTGAGGTAATATTTCAGGGCCTGGAAGTAGAGCAGCACACAACCAGACTGAAGGCATGCAGCACAAAGCTAAGGTAGCTGGAAGCTGAAACTGTTTGCACCTCCACCAAATACTGGCAAGTGACAGCAGCTGGTTGCTTGGCTGAGGACCTGGGAGTCAGGGCACAAGGATAAACCAGTGGGGCTGAGCTGATGCACAGGTCCCTAGTGATGGGGAGCCTCTGGCACCCCAACACCACAACCCCAGACTAATGGCTGCACCATGCCAGAGCTGGACATCGGTGTAGGCAGACAGGTGTTGCTGCCTGAGATGGTTACGGAGCGGCGAGAGGAGACAGCAACATGGCAACTCTTACTTGATGCAAGAAAGAGTGCAGTTTATTGAAGAAAGCTGTGGCTTTTTATAATACAGTTCGTGCAAAGCAAAATACAGATAGTTCATTGGAGAGACCGAGAGACAGCTCTCCTCTCTGGTTCTCCCATAGATCCAGCAGGTGTGCTATCTATGTTATGATTCTTTCTCTTATGTTTACAGTACAGACAGAGGCCCTAGCATGGGAAAGGTTTCAGCTAGGCCTGAGAGAGTTTCACAGCCTGAGAAAGGAACTCAGACTCTGTGAGAAAAGGCCTAGGCCTTTACAATTTTCAGCCTGTGGCTTCACTGAAGCCCACAGACAGGAACTGGGGAGAAGGCTGCAATGCAATGCCCTCAGGGCCCTGACATTAACTTCACAAGATCCATACTTTGCTCATATTGGCCTATTTGAGCAAATATCTGAGGTGTTTAGGGTACCTGAAGAACAAATAGCAAAGAGGCTAAAAGGAGAGAAGGATTAATAAAGAGGAGAAGAGCGAGTAGAGGAAAAATTCCAGCTCTGAGGCCCTTAGCCATTTTTGTAGAGATGTTGCTAATCATTGATAAAATGTATTACTTTTGAGCTTCTTTCTGATGTTTCAGTGGGGAGGAAGAAGTTCCATGCGATCCGTTTACTGTCCTTTTAGGAATACTGTGCCTAAGTGTAAACAAATACATCTACATGACTGCAAACCACTACTATAAACAAACATTCCAGGCAGGGTGATGTACCTACAACAGTTTTCACTATTTTCATTTCATAACTCTGCCTTGGGATGTTCCTGCCCTGCAGATGCCCAGGATACCATAAATTTTTCTCATGGAGGTTAGGCAACCACTTTTGGGAACCATCAGAACTTAGACTACGAATTGTCATTTTATGCTGTAAAGAACACCATTTAAGCACTCTACATACATAGATCTTGCATTAGAACCTATGATGATCTGGTAAGAAGTGGAGCTTTGCTGGTTTATATTCTTTATTCGAAGCTCTGGGATGCAGAGAGATGGCTTAAATTCCCAAACTGCAACAAATTAATTCTTGTAATGAAGTCCAGATCTTCTGTGATAAACTTCCACTCAGCTAAAAGTTTAGACACAGGTATCCATCTAGAATCACACTAAACAGCACAGTATTCATAGGACAAACACTTAATAGGGCAAAGAGACAAGCGCAGTCAGCTAAAAATGAGGTCATCACCAATCCTAAATCCACATAATCTAATAAAACTTTGGCTCTCCAGAACACTTTGTTTAGGAAAGCGTGGTTCACCTTGTTGGCCCATGCTGTGCATAAGGAAGGAAATGTTCCTTCCTGCTGTTACAGAAACTTCCCAGACTGGCCATACAGGAGCCACTCTGGCAGTCACTCTCACCTGGGCTGGGACCAAGATATTCCCAGCTACACCCCTTCCCCCACACTCACACAGTGACAGCAGGTTTCCTTGATGCGCCGACTTCAGGCTTCCACAGCAGTCCCAGTCCAGATCCTCTTGGTGCAAAAACTAAAAAGCAAACCAGCAGCTCAAGCTGGTGCCTCCAAGAAGGGAAACAGAACAAAAAACCCCAGGGCTTGGCCCTCCTGTGCCCCGGCCTTTCCCTGCCCGCGGTGCCGTCCCTGCCGAGCCCCCGCTGCCCGGGACAGCCCGTGCCCCATCCCAGCGCTCTGGAGCTTCCCTGCCCGGAGCGGGAACTCTGCCCCGCTGCCAGCCCGGGGAGCAGCCGCCACCAGCGCCGCTGGCCCGCCCTGCCCGCAGCGCCGCTCGGGGACACGGACACACGGACACACGGACACACGGACACACGGATACACTGGACACACGGACACACGGATACACGGACACACGGACACACGGACACACGGACACACTGATACACGGACACACGGACACACGGATACACGGACACACGGACACACGAACACACGGACACACGGACACACGGAAACACTGACATGGACACACGGACACACGGACACACGGACACGGACATGGACACACGGACACACTGCCATGGACACACGGACACACACACGGACACACGGACACACGGACATGGACACAAGGACACACGGACACACACACACGGACACACGGACACACGGACACACACACACACACACACACACACACACACACACACGGACACACACACGGACACACACACGGACACACTCACGGACACACTGACACACGGACACACACACACACGGACACACGGACACACGGACACACGGACACACGGACACACGGACGCGCCGCTGCCGCCGCTTGTAACTCGCGCCCGGCCGCTGCTGAGCGCTGCGCGGGCCGATTCATTCATTTGCTCCTTTATTTATTTATCCATCCCCGCTCGCAGCTGCCGAGCTCCATCTGCTGAGCTGCCGCTCACCGGCCGTGCCGCGGCAGCGATCTGTCCCTGCCTTCTGCTGCTCTCTCCGTCTCTCTGCTTCCCTCTCTGCTCTCTTTTCTATCCCTCCTCGGTAGGAACACTTAATCTTCTCTATCAATAAACAGTTCTCACATATAGCATTGCTGCTGTGTTTTAGTTTTATCCGAGAAATCCATCAACAAGAATCCTCCTCAATTCCCCTTTTACGGCAAGATGGGATGTGTGGGTTGAGGTAAAGACAGTTTAATAGGAAAAGTAAAAGTCACACACAGAAGCAAAGCAAATCAAGGAATTCATTCACTCTTTTCCATAGGCAGGCAGGTGTTCATCCATCTCCAGGAGAGCAGGGCCCCATCCTGTGTAAGGACGACTTAGGAAGACAAATGCCATGACTCTGACCTTCCGCCTCTTATTTCTTCTTCATCATATGCTAAGCATGGCACCATAAGGTATGGGATTGGCATATCCCTTGGGTCATCTGGGGTCAGCTGTCCACAATTCCTTGTGCAGCCTCCTTCCCTCAGCCTTCTCACTGGTGGGGTAGGTGAGGAGCAGCAAAGGCTCTGTGCAAGCACTGCTCAGCAGCAACAAAAACATAAGGATCACTTATCTTTCTTTATTAATAAACAGTTCTCAGATATAATATTGTCATGTTTGTGCTTTATTTTTGTTTGAGAAATCTATCAAAAGAATCCCCCCTGATTCTCCTTTAACAGCAGGACGGGACACAAGGGAAAGTCTGGAACTGCTGGCTCCTGTCGTATCTCCCTGACTGCGCCACAGGTCCCTAAGCCCTTTGTTATGAAAGTGTCAGTGAGCTTGGGCTCCTGCCCTGAGAGCTCCACCTGCAGCTTACACACTGTGCTACCTGCACCAAATATATTCTTCAATGCTAATTCTCCAGTCCTCTATATATATCCACACCTGACTCAAGCTCGCTCCAGACAAGACATATGTTCCTTGAAATCCAGCAGCCTGATGACATGGGGTGAGGAGATGGGAGGACTCAGAACAACTGATATGGTATTACAGAGTGGTTCTGCACAGGCAAAGGCTAACCTTCATTTTCTAAATTGCATTAATATTGTTGAAGGAAATATCTATGGAACTGGCACTGATCATGATACTCTCTAATTGGTGACAACAAAGCATTTTTATAAGAAACAATCTCTCTGGCAGCTGTAGCTACAACACAGATAATATGCTGCAAACTATTTCAACATATCTGCTCAGTGCTGTGTTAGAGATGAGATCATTATTCACCTGTTTGGCCTGTGGGACATGGTAGGGGTATTCTGTGACAGCAATTTATTCTTTGGCAGTTCTTGATTGTGGTGCTGGCTGTTTCCTGCACAAGGCTGTTTTCTGACTGTACACCAGCACTGCCTTCCATCACTGCCCTGTAGCAATCAATAGGCCCTTGAAAAAAAGACAGCAATAGTGAAATTAACTTCTGAAAATTTTGGCATGTTAAAACAAGGATTACTAATACTCCCAAGGATCACTGTAACCTAGCTTAGCCAACCAGCCCTGTAAATCCAGCAGTAAATAGCAAACCTCACATAAAGCAATAGGAAATTTGGAATTAAAATAAAATAAATTGGTGGTATTTAATCATACTTTGGAACATTGAAATTCTTGCATTAATTTTAAAGTGAGTAACAGCACCTAGAGTGTAATGATGATAGTGTAACGAATCTCTCACTCTCTGAAACCAAGATCCCTGCACCAAAGACTCTGCCATTCAACAACATGAGGTTCTGTTTTGTGGCTAAATTCTTTATTTCATATTTTATTTTTTCCCATTTTTTTAATCTGGAAGAGACTATTTAATCCAGTTGTTTACTATGATCCACTTCACAGCAAAAGTCAGAGAGTCTTACTGAGTTATTTCTGCATCAACTGGCCATGAAAAATGTAGAAAAAACATTCTTCTAAAAAAACCCCCAAACAATATAAACGGATTGATAGAATCTGTTTCCACTCATTAATGTCTCAGCCTAAAATTACAGGTTTCTTCTGTAATGATCTTGGTGATGTGCTTTGGACCACAGGTGGTTGCCATGAAGAAGCAACTATAGCTACAGGTAAAGCAGTAGAGATTGCCTGTACAAGTTATCTGAATAGCTCAATCACTAGCTTGTGATGATCCTATATATTTAATCATCAGTGTGATTCCTGCAGAGTTTTCACCTGTACCAACTGAAGAAGGAGTTCTGCAAATTACCCATCATAAATGAACACTACCTGAGAAAAAAGAGCCAAAAAAAGATGAATAGTTCAATACAATCTTCATAATGACTACATATTTTGAGATCCAGCAGGATGCTCCCTGGTCTGTGCAGGAAAATGACAAATGAATGCTATCTAACATTTTGCTTGAACATTTGCTTGTTTTTCCATTCAGAAAACTATCTGCAATGCAATAATGAGAAAAGTAGAACTGTGAAGCATTTTATAAGGCTGATTACCTTTCTAGGACATATAATTTGATACATGCTTTGTTTATCCAGAGTAAATTCAGTGGTTGAAAAGATTAATTGGACCTATTTTATGCTATTTGTACGTGCTCTTATAGAGGAAGTAACTTAAATTTATTTTCTTATTGACTCTTGCACAAGAGCCTGCAATACACTAGCAAGAGTAAAATGACTTTTCTATATTTAGTAGTTCATAAATCTTACAAATACAAGTCCATACAGTGGTTTGTGGTTTTGGGCTTTTTTCCTTCTTTTGTATACGCAAATAAAATAGGAGTGCATGCAGGAGATGCACAGTATCTGCTATTTCTTTTATTTTATCCTCTCCCAGGATACAGGACGTATCTGTTAGCTTACTCATGCTCTCCCCCCTGCTCTCTCCCTCTCTCCCCATAAACATAATATATGCATGTGTGCATGTATGTACATTCATTTTTGGCTCTTCAGGGCTATGACTTCAAGGCACAAAGCCTTTGGTTTTGGAGGAGTTGCCTCATGTAATTGCCTGAGGATTAAACTTAACATCCCAGCTACACTTACCAGGTGAATGATCTTAAAAAAAAAAATTATGCTCTGAATGTCTTTTCCCATATGCACTTGATATTCATCTCAATGCCTTGGACAGCAGCTTATCATTTAGTTGTGACTTGTTCTGTGCACAACACACTGGGTGAATACCTGATCTCTGTCAGCTACAGGTATTCAAAAGATAAACTGTATTATTGCCACACACACTGGTTCATACGTTTTTCATCAGGACTAAAGACTAACTTAGATGTGCAGTTGGTCACTCCACACCTTGGGCAAAAAATTCTTCAGGACTCAAAGCATCCTAAGAGAGGATTTTTCCTCTACATTTTATCAGCCCTTGCTAATACAAATGGCTTGCTTCAGTTAATTCTGCTCCCCCTCTGGAGACCACTGACAACACACCTAGATGAGTGGGTTGCCTAGCTAGACGTGGGACATTTCCAGGTTTTCTGTCACTCCATGGCAAAGGCCATGAAACCTGTAGAATTGCAGATAGTTCCAGCTTGCTGGAAACTGACACTTGAAACTTCTTAAAACTGGGGCACTGAGCATCTATGACTGCTCATGATTCATCTACCAATAAAATGTTCAATAGATATGCATGACAGTAGCAGCAGCATTTTCTGCAACCACCTTTTGGATTCTGGTCCAGTTTGGAGACAGAAACATGCTTCATCCCTGTAGTTTCACTTCAAGGTGATGAACCTCAGCAACTCATTTGAAGCACAGAAGGTGTGCACTAAAGAAGGAGCTCCATGCAGAGCACCCTGGCTCTTCTTATGTATTTCTGACAGGATGAACTGCAAACAAGATCCCAGGCCTACATGAGCATGTAGAGCAAGACAGCTCTGGCGAGTTTATCTGCTGTCATGTCTCTTCTGAGATTTCAAGTTACCCCAGTGTGAGAGACTGGAGAAAATTATCACTTGATCAAAACAACCAAATAGTGTGTGTGCATCAGGGTGGCAAGGCAAGCTCTGCAAAAAGTGAGATGATGCACTTCTCCATATCCCACCTCTCTAGAGCCTCTAGTCCAGCTCCAGAATGGTTATCAGCTACTGGCACACCAGAAGCCCCATGTGGAGGGGAGGGTCCCAGGAAGCCAAAGAAAATAAAAGCAGTTGCACAAAGACACACCCTCTCCTTTTCTAACTTCCTCTTCTTGAAATCTGGGTAACTTAAAGTTGGTCAGAGTTTGCTAAGTCAATGCCCTGTGAAATGCTTTATTATAGTGAATGAAACAGAGGGTACAATGGAATGATAAAGGGGCCTCATATCTTAGGCCTGATCAAGCACAGACTGTGGGAGAGACAGACACAGATAAATGTTCCCTGGGCAAGAAGTGATCAAGAAACCTGTTGTGAAACTTTGTGATAAGATAATGTTATCAGGTGATATGATGCCAAGAAGAATGTGTAACCAATGGGATAGTGTTACCAAAATTAGAACCCTATATAAATGCCATACAAGTAAAACCCTATAAAAATTCTTGTATACTCAATAAAATGGGCTTCTGATCCAAACTCGAATTTCCCCCTCTCTCCATTACCAATAATTGGTGCTCCACGTGAAGAGCAAGAATGAGTCTATCTGTGCTGCAGTCAGCAAGCCCCCTGGAACTGGAAGTGCTGGTGCAAGAACCAGGAGTGGGTCTGAAATAACCCTTCCATGGAGAAGGAGGTGAGCCAGGGGAAAAATGAGACAAAATATGTCTAACGAAGAGAGAGGTGAACTAATGCTTGCTTTGCTTGCAAAACATAGCAAATCCTTGCCAAAGCTGGCCTTGAAGCTTATTCTTAAATGGGTGGCTGTTAAACATCCTGACGTCACTCCTCCTCTATTTTTACAACTGGTGTTTGGGATGATGTGGGGACTAAGCTCTGTGATTTGGCTGTTTCGAGACACGAGCTGGTAATGTATATGCTGCCATCCTGGAGGGTGATCTTTGAGACATTAAAAGAGAAAGAGCAGTCTCAGACTGTATCCTCTGCAGATACCACTGGCTCCCTGCCCACTTGAAACTGGCACCCCTGATACTGGAGAGTGACCACAGCCATCAACCCCCCACCCAGTCAAAGGAGGGGAAGGCATTCTATTTCATGGTCATTAGCAGCCTGTATTGCTGACTTTGACTCTAGCAGTGAGAAGGAGAGGGTCCCCTTCGACCTGGGACCAGATCCAGATGCTGACCCTGACCTATTCCCTCCTGACCCCCATGAAAATTGGGTGTTAATTTAAAAAAGGCTCTGAAGGAGGGGGATTTTGATATCACAGCAAAAATAGCCATGCCAGTCAGGCTTCGCAGTGCCAGGGGAAATATCTTGTGGTGGGAATCCCTCGCTTTTCAGAAATTAAGGAACTATGTTGCACGGCTATAGAACACGGGCTGGGATCTCCCTACTTTGCTAATCTTTTACAGTCTACGTCGGTCAACTCATCTGATGACCCCTCATGATTTAAAGGGATTCCAAACTTACTATTAACCCAAACTCAGGGTGCCATTTTTGATGCTCAGTGGAAAACACAGCTAGAAGTTTTGGTTGTGGAATTGTGGGTCATGCAAGGCAGAATGTCACTGTTCTCAATATAGACCATCTGGCCAGGGAAGCAGCTCACTCAGACCCAGCAAGGCACGCCCACATTCCTAGAGAGGACCCTGAGGGTATCACTGAAGCTGCACGTACTGCATTTTTAAAGGTCCCCGATGCTGCAGCCCCCCAAAAATTATTTACTAATGAAAAGCAAGGATTGGCTGAGCCTTATATGCAATTTGTTGACCACTTCAAACAAGCTCCAAAAATTATTTACTAATGAAAAGCAAGGATTGGCTGAGCCTTATATGCAATTTGTTGACCACTTCAAACAAGCTCTTGAAAGACCAATTGAGAATGACATTGCCAGAGAGATATCGCTTCTAAAATTAGCTGTTGAAAAGGCTAATGAGGACTGTAAAAAACCACCTAAGTCCTTGCCTAAGGAGGAACCCACCTTGCTGGAAATGACTGAGGCACGTAATTGCCTCAGAATGCTTCAGCATACAGCAACAGTTACCTATGAAGCTGTGGGGGCTCCTATTGCTAAAGCTAATGCTTTCCCAGCCATGAAGACTATGCTGGGGGACTCCTGAATGTGTTTTGGGTGCGGGAAACCTGGGCATTTGAAAAAAGATTGTTTCAGGAACGGAGAACCAGATCCAAAGCTCCTGGTATTTGCCCTCAGTGTCACAAAGGGAGGCCTTCACAACTCCTTTATAGGTTGTAGCCCCTTTTTTCCTTAGAAAACAGAAAATCACCTTGCTTTATAATGCATATTTGATCACATACAGACCTTCCCATATTTTTGGCAGAAGGGAACAGGCAGGCTGACCTTTTAACAATGCCTGTACAATGACCTGTTTTACCTAATAAGATAGAAAAGGCTGAATTGAGCCATTCTTTTAGCTGCCACTTTGATTTGACACTTTGGCATTACTAAAGCCCAACCATCAGGAATTACTGCAGCTTGTCCTGATTGCTAAAGGTGCTCTTTTCCCTCTGTTGCAGATGGTGTTAGTCCCAGAGGGCTAAAAAGGTTTCGAGTTTAGCAATCAGACGTTACCCATTTTTCTGCTTTCATAGTTTAAAATACATTTATTCCTCCATTGATACCTTTTCTGGTGTTCTTTTTGCATCAGCTCACTCACAGGAAACAGCTAAAGATGTCTGTAGACACTTCTGCTGCTTTTGCAACTCTTGGTATACCATCTGAAGTAGAGACAGACAATGGCCCAGCTTATACTTCCCATAGATTTGATACCTTTTTTGCCCTATGGGGAATTACTCACAAAACAGGTATTCCTCATTCCCCAACAGGTCAATCTACCACTGAAGAGGCTCATAGCTCCCTCAAGCATCCCTTAGTACAACATAAAGGGGGGCAGAGATGACACCCCTGCTGAGAGATTACAGAAAGCCCTTTATATTTTTAACTTTTTGAATTGTCCTTTGATGGACCCTAATCCTCCACCGATTGTTTGACATTTTAATGGTAATTCACAATTGTAACAAAAGGAAAAAAACCTTGTTTTAGTAAACAATCAAGAATTCGGTATTGGGGCCTCATCCTTTGGTCACTTGTGATGAAAGTTTTGCTTGTGTTTCCACACAGAATGGTCCCAGTGGATTTCAGCAAAGAACGTGAAGCTGTTTTGAGAAGTTTGACTGCATCACCTGAGGATTCGCCTTTAACACCAACATCAGAGGAGAACCCCTTGAGAACAGGACCTTGCCACCTGTTTGACCTCTAACAGACTTATGCCCTTGGGAAAATGGTTTAAATAATGCACAGATTCAATGACTAGCAGGCAGGTATAAGTTTGGTCTACCTGAACAACTGGAAATTACTCCGGAGCACTGGCCTACTGCTACTAGCTTACTGCTAGAATAAGGAGAAACAATGACTTCCCAAATATTACAGTATTTACTGGGAACTGTTTCTAGTACTCAAGACATGGCCTTTTACCAACCAAAACCAAATGTTTGGATAACCTTAGCAAATGTTACAGGACAAGATCTTTGTGTGGGCCTTGCCCTCCTCAGTTGAACACAATGTTGCAAAACAGCAATCATGCTGATCCCTCGCATCAATGGATGCCCTGGCATCCCTGTGCCTCAAGAATTAGAAATGCTGGGATCAGTGAAAATAGAGCTTTTAGAAAGTTTAATTATTCTGGGAAAAATCAGTCTAAGGCTTGGGATGTTTCAACTCATCACCCTGTGTATAAAAATGCAAGTGCTTGGTATAATTATACATCCAGGAATATTTCTCATTCAACCAATGCTCCATTACTTTTACCTCCTGAGGTATTTTTAATTTGTGGGGGTGGGACTTGGCCTGCCATTCCATTGCATATTAAAGGAGGACTATGTGGACTTTGGCAATTATCCCTTTTAACCCCAAACACAATTTTTCAGCATAAATATCCCTCTAGAATTGTGAACTTCATATGCTTTTGACAAAGGCTGTGACGACCAGTTTGATGAGCAGCATCATTTTTTAGCCCTGGTGTAGCAGCAGGAAAAGCTTTAGGTTTACTTAACAAATTAGGCTGTTGGCTAGCTAAACAAACTAATGCCATGTCCTTAGCAAGATTTTTAACTGATGCTGATTCTATCAGACATGCTATCTGCAAAACAGGGCAGTGATAAGAATTTTTGCTTTTAGCACACAGACACGGATGTGAACAATTCAATGGAATGCATTGGATGAACCTGTCTGACCTCTCACAGCCAATCTATGCAAGCATTCAAGCTCTGAAAGAGGGTGTAAACAAACTGCAAGTAGATATGGACTTATGTGGCTAGGCTGACTTCTGGGGGATTGGGGACCTGGTGGACAGATAAGAAATTTAGTTAAAATAGGCCTATATATATCAGGCATTATATTATATATTGTTATGGTTATTCCTTGTATTTTAAAATGTCTGCAAAAATTAATAAGTCACTTAAGAATGTTTTCTTGGTGGAAAAGATAGGGAGAAATATAGTAAATAAAACAGAGGGTACAATGGAGCTGATAAAGGGGCCTGATACCTCAGGCCTGATCAAGCATAAACTGTAGGAGAGACAGACATAGACAAATGCTCCCTGGGCAAGAAGTGACCAAGAAACCTGTTGTGAGACTTTGTGATAAGATAATGTTATCAGGTAATGTGATGTTATGACAAATATGTAACCAATGGGAAATTGTTACTGAAACTAGAACCCTATATAAGTGCCATACAAGTAAAACCCTATATAAACACCTTGTGTACTCAATAAAATTGGCTTCTGATATCAACTCAGAATGTCCCAGTCTCTCCATCACTGATACTTTATGTCAATGGAATGTTTTAAAACTTGCCAGGTACCCTCATTTTCTAAAGTTTGCTTGTAAAAGTTTGTTTAACCTCCTAAGGTTTGTTTAACCTAGATAAGGTTACGTGGGTTGCTAAATCCAACACCACTGCTGACCGAAGTCTTATCTAAGTTAACAAAATTATGCCAGGGGAACTCTGGAAAAGGTTTGACAAATCTCATTTCCTCCCTGAGCTGATTAATGCAGGTCAGCTTTTGTCCTGGTTTTGGCTGGAATTTGAGCTGATTTTTTTTAGAAGCAGGTACAGCACTGCATTTCAGACTCAGTATGAGAATGATGCTGATAACACACTGATGGTTTGGTTGCTGCTAAGAGTGCTTACTCTGAGTCAAGGACGGGTCAGTGGCCCATGCTCTGCCAGGAAGTGCACAAAAAGGTGGAGAGGAGCACAGTCAGAACAGGGGACCTGAACTGGTCAAAGGAATGTTCCACAAAATAGAATGTCATATCCAGTACATAAACTGGGGGAGTTACCCAGAAGAGAGCCTATCTAGGTTTGGCATTGGCAAGCAGGTGGTGAGCAATTGTATTGTACATTACTTACTTACCTCTGGTTCTCTTGCTCTCTCTCTTCTTTTAATTACTATTACTAATACTACTATTATATTTTACTCCAGTTCAATTATTAAACTCTTAACCAGCAAGTTTCACTTTTCTTTTTCCCCCCAGTTCTCCTCCCTATCCACTGGGGTAGGGTGCTGTGAGTGAGCAGCTGCATGGTAGTTAGTTGCCAGCTGGGGTTAAACCACAACACTTTTTCCATGCAAGCAGAATTCTTAGTAGCAGCTGACACCAAGTCACATTGCTTACTCACACTTTGCAGGTAGGTGCAGCACTGGGAAGCAAGGACTGCCTGTAGTACACCAGTTTTCCTCAGATGTGCTCACTGCCCTAGACACCCCTCATGTTTTAATGACAATTTCCTAGTAATGAGGGCCATGAAAAACAACCAAATGAGGTTTCCCACATGGTAAATGTCTTTGAAGTATTGAGAAATGTTTTCTGACAGCTTTCTCTTTCCAGTGTTTGCAGCAGATCTCTGACCATGCAACATGCAGGCCCTGAGCCCTCAAGAGTAGATTCCCAGGGGACTCCTGGGTGGTGCAATGTTTCCCCTCTCAAAATAGAGAAGCAACTCTGCAGTTCTTTTTTCTCATTTAACTGACATTTTAAAGCTGACCCATTTTCTGATCACTGTGGCCAAGAGCATGCCATATCCCACCAGGCCTTCTCCATTCCCAACTAGCAAGTCTAGGGTATCTTTCCTAGTATCCTCTGAGTACTAATAATATAAAGTTCTCTCCTACAAACTTAAAGAATTTTTAAAATCTTCTCACCACAGCAGGATGGCATTTCCAGCTGATCTCTAGAAAGCTGAAATCTGCCATAAGGACATAGGCTGCTGATCCAGAGGTTTCTCCTAATTGCCTCTCAAATTAACTTCTCAGCAGTGGCATCCTAGCTGGGCAACTGAGAGAAGACACTCACCACATCTGCTTTGCCTTCCCTCCCTTCATCCTCACCTAGAGGCTCCCAACCACATCATCACAAACTGTAAGGGCTGTATCATCCAACCTTTCCCTTCTATTTAGTGCAACAGCTCCACCTTGCCCTGCTGTCTCTTCAAAAGCCTGTACCCTTCATCCCAGCACTCCAGGTGTAGGACAAGTCCCATTTATGCCAAGGATACTCCAGCTCTGCGAATGCACCAAGGCTTCCAAGTCAAAAGCACTTGCACCATCAACCCCTAAGCCATCTGCCAGAGATATCTGGCCAGTCCCTCTGCCACTGCCCTCCAGGAGAATTTGGAGGGGCTGTTGGGGCTAAACAGAACAAAGGAAGCCACCACATTCATTCTTAGGAGATGACAGAGAGCTCTTAGCAGCCAATAGCGAGAATGGCAAGACCCCCACTATGGTTCATACCATGTGGCCCCTAGGCTTCCCAAAGCCCTGCCTCCTTCAAACAGTTGTGTTCCCTGAAACCTAACCCCAAGGTACAGACCAACCTGACACCTGCAGCCCAGCCCAAAGATGCTCTCAGAGCCAAGAGTGGAGGTGACTGATTGTCATCACTACTGATTCTCTCTCAGGCTCAGCCAACCCATTCGGCAGGAGAAGCCCTTCTTCACAGCCTGGGAACCTCCAGGTGATGAAGACCATGGTGAAACAAGCTGCTCCCTCCAGCCCCTGGATAACCACAACAGAGGAGAGGAGAGACCCACCTCTGTGGAAAAGCCCCTCCCTCCCCCGCCAAGAGCAGGTAGCGATGTCCTGATGGAAGCTACAGCCCGTGGAGATCCCACACAGGAACAGGCTCCCATCAGGAGCTGAAGCCTGTGCTTAGGAGCACACAGGAGCAGGTTTCCTGCCAGCTGGAGCAATCTGTTTCAGAAGTACTGCACACCTGTAGAAAGGGCCCATGTTAGAGCAGAGGAACAATGTAAGGACTAAGAAGCAGCAAGACTGAATGTTACGAACTGACCACAAAACCTTCTCCCCATTCTTCTGCACAGCTGGGGAGGAGGTAGAAGAGCATGTAATGAAAGAGTGAAGTTGACAAGGAAGAGGAAATTTGTTTGTCATGCCTTTGTTTCTTATCCCCTTACCCAATTTTTCATTGGCAATAGAACTTATTAACTGTCCCCGATTCTATCTGGCTAGTGAGAGTACTCTCCTTTGTCCTCATCTCAACCCAGCTTTCCCATCTTACTTTCTCCCCCATTCCGTGGAGAAAGGAAAGTGACAGAGCAGCTTGGTAAGTATCTGCTAGGCAACCAGCCAAGGTCAAACTCATGGGGGTAATGCAGGAGAAACAAAGAAGGTATCCTCCTCATTCAGCCCTCAGAATGCTGTGCTGAGCGAATGCTGTGCACACAGAGAAGGGCCTAATCTGGGAAAAAAGCCCTGCCAGAGCCCTGTGCATTGCACATACCTGCAGCAGGACATCTAGGATGTGCTGAGCTGGGTAAATGTTGGTTATTTCAAGGAGAAAGTGTTTTATTGCCAAGGCTAGACAAGACAGATGCCTTTAAAGTATGCAGCTGTACGGTATAAAGAAGAGGAAAAGACTCCTTGAAGGTGGCACAACTGTAGAAAACAACGTAGAATGCACAGGCTTCAATAAGTGAAATAAAAAGAAGTCTGAAAAAAAAAGTTTCTCAACAGAATACTCTTATGTTAGAAACAGTAGGGCAGAGCAGCCAGCTCTTGGGAAAACTCAATACCAAACCAATCCCATGATCAAAGTTCCTACTTTCCGTGAAGGCTTGTACCAGCTGATCTCCAGACAACCATCCAACCTGGAGTACTCCTGACTGCACAAATACCCAATGGTCTGGATACATGAGACATTCAAGACCAAAAGAAAAAACTCCACTTGCAAAACACACAGTATGTATGTAAATATATTTAAACAAATAACAAAAAAAATTTATTGCTGTATTTAGATTCTGACACAGTTTACCTTAAAATCACTCAAAGTTCTTTGAGAATTTCTGTAGAAATCACTACTTTTTAGCAGAGATCAGCTTAAACCAAAGAGATTGAAATGATGCTGGAATTCAGACTGAATCACTTTTTATGAACTAAACAATGTTTCCCTTGTCTAAGAAGAGCAATCCCCATAAAATGCATTTCCTGGCTCTTGTTTTAGGCTCCTTTTCTGTTGTTTGGTTTACACAAAACTTTGAAATACTCTGTAGATGGCTTTATGAAATTAAAACTTACGAACAGTCCTCTAACAAGCTTTTAGAATTATATACTAGCAATATTCTATCCTCTTTGACTCAAAAGTGCATACACAGTCAAAAGCTTTATACATTTACTGGACATCTTTTCAACAGACAGACACCCTATCAGACATCTCAAGGGAAAAAGAAAAGGAGCTAAAAAAAAAATTTCACAGTTTTAACAAGAGTTCCAAGGAAAGCCTACTATATTTCTTCTTCAGGGAAATCAAACCACGAGGATCTGCTGACAAGTCTCTTTGGCAGTCTTAGTATCAATGGCTCTCTCTCTGGACACTCTAAGAAGGAAGTCCTGGGGGAAGGCAGTTGACTGGAAGGTGCTGCTGGTGCTTCCTGAACATAACTGGTTACAGTTTCTGTGTGAGAGGTGTTACTGCTGGTATTCACTGCCGTAGCACTCTGATCTGCCACTGTTTCTTGAAGTTTGACATCAGCATTTCTAACAGTGCCATCTAAGTTTTCCCTTGCGGCAGGGATACCACACTTCTTGTCTCCTCCTCCAGTTTCCTCACATGCTGTCCTGCTCAGAAATGCAGATGGAGACTCATTTCCCCTCTCATTTATTTGAGTTGCCCCTGCCCATGTAATACTGCTGTCCCATTCAGTACTTTCTGGCTCCTTGCTACTATCACTATCAATCGTAATCACCACTGGAGAAGCATGTACAGAGTTACTTGTGTGATGTTTCCGGTGTTTCTTCTTATGCTTTTTCTTTTTCTTTTTAAGATGCCTCGTTGTGTCTGTTGCTTTTCCTTCATAAACTATTTCCACACTTGGACTCCTCATTTTCTTCTTCCTTTTCTTATGCTTTGTCTCACTGCTTGCACGATTGTCTGACAGGCTATCTTCATTTTTACAGCAGTCACTAAATTTTGAGGAAGTTTTCTTGGAGTCATTTTCTCTTTCTAGACTTGTGCTCTCCATGAATGCATTCTCCAGGTGGCGAGTTTTGTACTTCCTTTTTCCACCAGGCTTTTCACTTTTCATTCTGTCAGTTCCTCCAGAAGGAGTCCTTGATCTGTTGCTTGACCGACTCCTTGACCTGCACCTTTCGTAACAATAATAGTGTCTCTCGTGGAGTCCCCTCTGACTATGCAGATCTGTCCTCTCAATAAATGATCGTATCCTGTACTCTGGACTAGCAGACTGCCTTGAGTAAAGACTGTTAGACCGGGTCCTCCTTCTGCTGGACGATTCATAGCTGTCTCCAAACACCTTTCGACTACAGAAAGCAGAACCCCACTGGTGTCTACTTTGATAACTGTCTCTTACATAATAACGGTCACTGTCTCTACTTCTTGATCTCCTTTTACTATAGCCTTTGCTACGTGAACGTGATCTACTCACTTCTCTGGATGGAGTGCTCTCACCACTTAGAGAGCCCCTCTGGCTTTTCAGAGAGGCTCTGCTGTCATGAGCCCTTGACCTTCTGCTGCTTCTTTTGCTTCTATGTTTGTTACTATCTCTGCTTCTCGATCGTCTCCTTTTAAGCTGGCTTTTGCTGCAGTGTTCCCTTCTAGATCGATGGCCATGACTGCCTCGACTGTCTCGTGAACAGGACTGTGGGCTCCTGGACTTTCTGTTTTTAGACAATCTGTGATTCCAGGGGGAGCATACTGTGTCACTCCCTGGAGACGGGCTCCAACTCAAGTCCTGTGGAGGCAGGTCTTTTCTTTTACATTTATTCTTCTCATCCTCTTTTGATTCCGTTTTCTCGACTGCAGGAGATAAACAGCTTCTACAAATTCCTACATCCTCCCTAGACGTTGGGGAATGCGGTGAGAAGCTCCTGCTTGGTTCACTGTCACTCCAGCTGTGACACTGGACTGGTTGCTGTTTCTTGACATCTTCCCTTTTCTCTTCCTTGATGGAATCCTCAGAGTCAGAGGACAGCTCAACCACTTCTGGTGTCCTCTCAGCTAACGGCTTCACATACCCAACAATGACACAATTGTCTGAGGAAGAGCCACTGTCATTTGAGTCAGCATTAGCCTGTAACTCAGTCTGCAGTTTGGCTCTTTGACTCCCTATAGCAGAGTCCTCATCAGAACTTTCTGATGACTCCAGAGGAGAAGCTATGGTTGCACGAACCTCTTCTGAAATGGAATAGGAAGGCCCAGGAGTTTCATCATCCCAGGGTGCCTGACCAAGACCAGGCACAGACAAGCTATTGTCTGGCCCTTGTGGGTACGCCACATCCGGAGATATTGTAATAATCGATGAGTCTGAGTGGCTTCCTTCCTCGTATGATGGTGCAGGACAGTCGTAATTGGCATGCTGATCATATGCCTCTAAGTTAAAAGGACAACGAGCAAAACTGATGAATTCATGCAGGAAGTGTTCCGTCCGATTCAGCAAGAACGGCTTTATATCATTAGCAAAGGCCTGACTTTCCAGATCGTATCTAGTGACGTTACTCATGATGATGTGCTGCACAATATTGATCAAAGATCCGTGGGCACCAAACAGGACTGTAAGCTCTCGCTTCAGCCAAGGAACCAGGCGGTGAAGGCAAGCAGGGTTGCGGCGGAAGAACTCTGCCGAAATCTCTCGGTACCGGCCGCCGTCCTGAATGCTGCGGATGCGCACGCCAGTGCGGTACAGAGCCCTGCGGAAGCTGATCATGTCCTCCTCCTGGATCTGACGCAGAGACCTGCCCTCTGCGCTCGCCTTTCTCCTCGAGGCCAGCCTCCTGATCATCTGCTGAATCTCTCTGTGCCTGTGTCGTGTTGGCTGGCTTGACAAGCCTTCAAACAACATCCCGTTATCTGGAGGGGACAGCATCCTTCGCGAAGGGGAGCTGCGCGCGCGCCGCTCCCTGGTCAAGGTGGTGCGATAACGGAACCTCCGGCCATCGGGGCTGGCAAAAGAGCTCGTTTCTAAAGGGCTGAGTATGTACTCCTTAAAGTCATCTTCAGCACGAATCGTATGGAAAATGGAAAAAAAGGGCTGCTTGCAGAGCGGGCACTCTGCTTTGTTTTTGGACCATTCTTGGACACAGCGGAAGCAGAACCTATGCAAGCAGCGATCTAGATACGCAACGTTGTCAAATCTATCCAGGCAGATGGGGCATTTGGAGTCGGGAGATGCATCTGTCGGCAGCTTACTGGTGCTGGCTTTTGGCGAAAAATTGCTATTTTCAGCAAACTCCTTATCTGAAGTCATGTTCTAGAAAAGACAAGACAGAAGATCATTGCTATCATGGAGTGGAAGAAATCTTACCCTCTAGAAGCAGAAACCTATAAGAATTGCTTTTAAGGTTGCAAAACCCAGCAGTGGCTCTGAGAGAATGCTGAACAAAGAGGCATGACCTAACTGCTTTGTTTTGCTTCTCTTCACAGTGAGACTTAGCTCTTCAGTTCTGAAAGTTTTACACAGCACTTGAATAATGCTGGCACAGATGAAGGTAACAGGCAGGCCTGTCTTCCCCACTCTTAAACAACTCCTTTGATGTGGTCAGTAAATTCATGATTTACATGGTATCTTCCAAAACATAGCTTTAAAAATCTAGCATTTATACATTAAAATTATAAGAACAGTTAGTTCTGAACTTTAAAATAAACCAGCAAAAAGAAGTAATTGCACTTGAACTATATTATCACCTTCCAAGTTCTGCTAGACCTGTTCTGTTCCTGTACACTCTGCCCCTCTTTGTTGGCATTCATGCTGGACCACACACAGCTTTTGATTAGACAATCTCCAGGGATGTGCTCCTGCCAAAATAAGTATTTTTTTTTCAAGACTGAAGAAAAACAACCAGATGTCATTCTCAAGTACACACTGCCTTTTGTTGCGCTGGTTTTGCCTGATATAGTAAATTTTCTTCACAGTGACTGGTCTGGGGTTGAGTTTTAAATGTGAGTTGAACACACTGCTGATAATGCAGAGATGTTTTTGTTATTGCTGAGCAGGGCTTACACATCCAAGGCTGTCTCTGCCTTCTGTACTTCCATGCTGATAAGGACGATGGGAGTGCATGGCAGGCTAGAAGGAGAAACAGCTGGGGCAGGTGACCCAAACTGATCAAAGGGATTTCCAGACCATATGACACCATCTTCAATACATAACATAGGGGAAAGAAGTAGGAAAGGTGAGACATTTGGAGTGAGGATGCTGGTCTGTTCAAATCACTGTCACACATGACAGGGCCCTGCTCTCCTGGGGATGGCTGAACACCTGCATGCCCATCAGAAGCAGTGAATGAATTCCTTGTTCTACTTTGGTTGTGTGCATGGCTTCTGGTGTCCTTATTTAACTGTCTTTATCTCAACCAATGAGTTTTTCAGCTTTTACCCTTTCATTTTTCTCCTGGATTTCACTGGTCGGGGTTGTGCGAGCGGCCGCCTGGTGCTTGGCAGCTGGCTGGGGTGAAATCACGAGAGATGTCAAACACAGTCAACAAAAAAATCCATCTACTTAAAAGTTACTTAGATTTTGGCGTTACCCTAAGGCATTGCAATCCCGTGGAAATAAGTTACGAGCCTGCTTCAAAAGGTATTAGTCCATGTTTCGCAGCCGGTCCGGCGGCAGGCCTTCCCGGCCGGCAGGACACCAGGCACCATGCGGGGGATGAGGCAGCGGCAGCAGCAGCGCCTGTGCCAGTGGCGCAGCCCGGCTCACAGAAGCGGGCCCCAGCCCCAGCCCCGGCCCCGGCCCCACTCCGCCCGCCCCCGCCCGCTCCCCGCCGCCCCCGCCTCGGGAGCCGCCGACCACCGTCCCGCAGGGACCGCCCGCCCAGGCCCGCACTCACCGCCGCCGGGCCCTCGCCTCCCGCGCGGGCCAGGGCCGCGGCCGCCTTCAGCCTGTGCCGCGTCCGGCAGCGCCCGGCGCCGGGCGGCTCCGCCGCTCCTCCCTGGCGGGCGGCGGCGGCGGAGCCCTCCGCCAGGCGCCGGGACGGGTCCGCCATCGGCGGCGGCGTTGCCACGGGAACTGCTGCCCGCGGGCACGGAGCCGAGCCGGGCTCTGCCGGGAGCCAGGCCGCGGCCGCTGCCGTCACATCCGCGCCCCGCGCAGTGACGCCATTCCGGGGCGGAGGCCGGGGTGTGGCCGGCGGGCCGTGGGTTCCGGCGGCTCTGCGAGCCCGCGGGGCGGGCGGGGCAGCGGCGGGGCTGGCGGGGCCGCGCCGGGCCCGTGACGGGAGTGGCGGCGGGGCCCGTGACGGGAGTGGCGGCGGGACGCGCGGTGTGCCGGAGGTGGTGGCTGCCGTGAGGGTGCACACCGCGGTTGCGTTCTCCAGGGGCGCGGGCGGCCGCCCTGCGGCTTCTGGAAGCCGCGTCACGACCCAGAGGCTGCCCTAGGCAATGGCACAGCGCACCGGGGGCGGCACTGGAGCTTGGCATTGCCTCCGAGGGTGCAGAGGAATCCATTGAAGGCTGAAGGAACCGTGTGGTTAGTTGGGCAAATAAAACATAAGTAGCAGCTAGGAAAGCATAAATCGTTATTAGGAAAGAGAAAAATAACTCTCCTTACTGACTTTTTACTAGCACGTACCTGCAGGAGACAGGTGTGCAGAGAACATGGACAGGGCTGCCACAGATGAGGCACAGCCTGGTGCAGTACCTGCATGCCCTACTGCCAGGACTTGTGCAAAGCACGAGCACAGCTAGGCCTTCCCCTTTTCTTATCCACAGTCACTGTGGACTGAAGTTTGCAAAAGCACACATGAATTCACAGATCCCCAAAGTACCAGCACAGCCCTTCTGTTCGTGTGATAACCCTGCCCCATATCCTGAGCCGTTTTACTCATTCCCACGCACCAGCTGCTCCTGCTTCTTGCTCAAGAGCAAAAGCCTGCTCTGACACTTCCCAACAGGCACTCCACTCCTGAAAATCTCCCCAGGTAGCAGAATGGGCATATCCTTCATGACCTGCCTGGACCCAGAGCCTGCTTCTCACCAGAGGTAGCCCACCTTGAAGGTTGCTCATGATTACACCCCTGCCCCCAATAATTTTCCCTGGTGTTCAAGGCAGATGCAGCCTCTCTCGTGTTCACAGCAGGTACTGCTAGGCAAGCTGTGACCTGCAGTCCTGCTTTGTGTGTGGCTGCCAACATTCTCTCATTTTTCTTGCTTAAGTTCCTCGGTAGGTGCACCTGGGGCACATGTACCCATCCTGCCCTAGTGGCTGGAGCCTCACTGTCACCTGCACCCTTTGCTGGCATCAGGGCTCTTACCCACTCCCATTGGTGGCATAGTAAGAGGGATTTATATCCCAAATAGTTGTACTCTGTCAGCTTACTAAACACTGTGTGCATGTCTCAGCTCTTAGGAAAGGTGTGCAGTTGGACATTTCATCTCTGGGTCATGAAAATATAAATGTCTTGAAAGGCATTCCAGGCTCTTCACAGGGGTTTAAAATTTCTGAGCTGAAAATAAGCAATTCTGGAAGTAAAATGGATCTGGTTTGAGGTGCTGGCTTTCTATGCAGCTATGAAGAGTAGAACCCAAAGGGCTCCTCTGCCACTGCCCACACAGATCAGCGGCACCTCATCCCACATACCTCTTGAAGCTGGGAAACAGCCTTTTCTTGGGGAACCTGGCCGTCCTTCCTCTGCCATCAGGTCCTCTAGGGTCCTTTGGTCAGCAACAGGAATTTTTCCAGCCAGCAGCTTTGTGGGAATAAGAGTATGGAGAGGTCTCATCTCATGTCTTCCCGAGCAGCAGCCACAGTTAACTGACAAATTTGACAGTGGTATTTGCAGTCCCTGACCAGCCCCCAGCCCCTCTTTCTGGTGTGCTCTGGCACCCCAGACAATGCTCCCTCTGGCACAGCAGCCACAGCTCCTGTGGGAAGGGAGGTTGGTGGAAGGTTCAGATTGTTCAATTCCTGAGTATGTTTGGCATCTCCCATCTTAGCTACATCACCCTGCAAATACATGAAAATTGTCATAGACCTATAGCAGTGCTCCTCCAAAGGTTTCTGTGCTGACAAGCTCTCTGACTCTCCACTGACTTTGCCTGAGCCAAAGCTGGCTAGTTGGGTCATTCCTCATTGTCCACACCATAAAACTCAGCTTTAGTGTGCTCTTGTTCTCACTGTGGTGTTGAAGCCTTCACCAGCTTGCAGTTATCCACTCCTTTCCCTGGCTACCTGGAAATCACCAGCAGCATCACACCAAGAGCACGAGTTAGAAATAGTTTTTGACCACTGGCCTGTGCCAGGCTGGGTCCCCTTCTCAACCTTTTCTCTTCTCAACATTTTCCCCTCTCAACCTGTTATCTTCTCAACCTTTGTTTCAGGTTCCCCACTGGCATGCGCCTGGGACTGCACATGGGCAGGTACCAGTCAGGTCAGGGTTGTGGCCTGCTCTGCTGCAAACATTCCAAGTGTCACTTTGCAGCCAGCTCAATGGATAGCTCTCTTTTTTGGCTTTGTTCCTTCTGGGCAGCGAGTGGTTGTGATCACATACAGGTGCTTTACTTCCGAACTGCCACGAGATGGCAAAATACTCCTCAGTATCCTCTCCAAGCTGGCTTGCCTGCACCGCAGGCTGGAGCCCTGCGGGACTACCGGGAAACACAGCAGCAACAGCAGCTGAATTTCTCTCCCTTCATCTTAGCTGCTGCTCGGTGTGTATGCTCGGGGATGCTTCTGCAAAAATCTTGGAGGACCAAAACCTGTCCATTTTCTCCTGTCCCTGAAGTCCAAGGAAGAGACTTGGACTGCTTATAAGAGAGATGAAACGCTTGGTAGTGTCCCTGCTGATGACAAGGACCTTGCTCAGTGGCAGCAAGAAGGCAGAAGCAGACCTTCCTCTTTTTATAACATGGCCCTTAGCTAACTGAGAAACCTGTTTGATGTTTCTGCATTTATTAAAAGAACTGAGAGCCTCACTCAAGAGCTTTTACTTCCCTAGCCCATCTTTAGTATTCTCTGTATCCTCTCCTGTACTGCTGTCTCAGCTCAATGCTAGACTAAATGTCAAGGGTCCTAGAAACATCTTCATTTCCACATTCTGATGCTGACCTGAAGTCATGTCAGTGTGATGGCAGAAGCTACTTTTACCTCCCCAGAGGTAACCCAGAAGTGGCATTAAAAAACCCCATAGAGGCTTAGAAAATACCTCCTTCTAGTCTAGTGGGAAGGTGCTGGCTTTGGCTGGGGTAGAGCTAATTTTCTTCACGCTATTAGGCAGTGATTTGAATTTGTAGTGAAAACAGGGCTGATAACATAGGGATTTTTCTGCTGAACCAAAGCCTTTGCTACTCTTCACCTACCCCACCAGTGAGGATGCTGAGGATGTACAAGGAATTGTGAGGGGACACAGCTGGGACAGCTGACCCCAAATGACCCAAGGGGTATGCCAATCCCATGGTGCCATGCTTAGCGTATAAATCTGGAGGAAGAAGAAATAAGGGGAGGAAGATCAGAATCGTGGCATTTGTCTTGCCAAGTTATCTTTGCACAGGATGGGGCCCTGCTCTCCTGGACATGGGTGAACACTTGCCTACCTATGGAAAAGAGGGAATGAATTCCTTGATTTGCTTTGCTTCTGTGTGTGATTGACTTTCCCTATTAAACTGTCTTTACCTCAACCCATGAGTTTTTTCACTTTTACCCTTCCAATTCTCTTCCCAGTCCCACTACAGAAGAGTGAGCAAGTAGTTGTGGGGTACGTAGTTGCTGACCGGGATTAAGCAGTCCTTCTTTGGACCCAACGTGGGGCTCAGAAAACTCAGATTATGATTGTGTAGATTGGAATGTGCTAGGTGAAACTTTCAGCTGTTACGGCTCTTTAATTATTAATCAGCAGGCTCTAGTGCTTGCCCTCAGGGCTCACTTGCCTGACTGTGTATTGAAATCCAGTGCTTGTTGGTGGCTGTTTGCTGTAGTGCTGTGCTTCTTATCACTTTATTCTACTGTGCCTGGGAACGTTTTGATAACAGCCACGATGTGCCTGGGCTGGCAGGTGGCCAGAGCATTGCAGCTGTGTGCTGCTGTACTGGACAGGCTGGAATTCCATTATGAACTTGAGTCAAAGGGACTGTAACCTGTGGATGAGTCCACAGTACAGGGGAACAGTGTGAGAAGTCCTTTCCCTCAAGACAAAGAAGGAGGGGCAGGAGGTGGTTCAGGTGATGAAGCAGAGATTCCTCTGCAGCCCACAGTGAAGCCGTGGTCAGGCAGGTTGTCCCTCTGCATCCCATGGAGGTCCATGGTGGACCCTATAATTGCTGTAGCAGGAGCCCTTTGTTGCTAGCCAGACTAGAAGCAAAGTGAGGAGTTCATTACACTATTAAACCCTTCAATCTGGCACAAAACACCCAGGGGTGGAAATAGTAATGGATGCACCTATAAATTGTTGTAACCCATTATTTGACTTTTGCTTACAGAAATTACTATAATAAGAAACCACATGAACCAATGGAGGACAAATCTTACAATAAACAGTGCAAATGCAGCAGTGACTTGACCTGAGCTGTCTCTAGGCCACGGTACCACACCACCTCACCTCACCTCACCTCACCTCTCCTCTCCTCTCCTCTCCTCTCCTCTCCTCTCCTCTCCTCTCCTCTCCTCTCCCTCCTCTCCTCTCCTCTCCTCTCCTCTCCTCTCCTCTCCTCTCCTCTCCTCTCCTCTCCTCTCCTCTCCTCTCCTCAGTGACCAGCAGAACAGACAGAGCCACAGCTCATGGGCTCTGAAATTAATTCAGTTGATATTCTATGGACATATGTCGACATTTGATGGGCTTTTGCAGGGGGTGTCCATACACTAAGGGAATGATATCTGTGTATTATATCAAAGGATTGGGAGGGGATGGGAGTTGTCAATGAGATTCTATTAAATCCTCTAGGGCTACAGCATGACATAAATTGTACAAAGTAAGGAGTAGAGAATGTACTGGGTTTGGCTGGGGTAGTTTTCTTCACAATGGGTAGTATGGGGCTGTGTTTTGGATTTGCACTTAGAACAGTGATAATATAAAGCACTTTCTGCTACTGCTAAGCAGCGTTTCCACAGAGCCAAGGCCTTTGTTGCACCACCAGGAAGGAGGCAAGGGATACAAAGGTGTTGGGAGAAGACAGGACACTGCCAAGACAGCTAGACTCAGTGGACTCAAAGGGTATCCCACACCCTCTGGCATCATGCTCACTGTATAGAACTGGGTGAACAAGAAGGAATCAAGGGGGAAGGTATTTGTCTTCTGAAGCCACTGTTATATGTGACAGAACCCTACTTTCTTGGAGATGGCTGAACACCTGCCTGCCTCTGGGAAGTAGTGAAGGAATTCTTTGTTTTGTTTCTCTTGTATGTGAGTCTTTTGCTTTATCTATTAAGCTATAATTATATCAGCTCAAGGTTTTTCACTTCTACTGTTCTGATTTTCCTCCTGGTTCTGCTGGAGTGGGAGTAAGCAATCAGCTGCATAGTACTTAGTTGCCTGCTGGGCTTCAACCACAGCTCTGAAGTCTTGAACTGTAGTCTCATTTTTAAATACACTAATCTACCTCTCTCTGAAAAAGCTGTCTGTGAAGCTGCTCACTGACAGTGTTATATATTCCACCTCTCCTTTTTCAAACTCTCTGTTCAGCTTCTGCTCATGTGCTTGCTCATAGAAATAAGGAAGTACATAGAAACCCCACTCAACCTGCTTCTGGGATTTAATAAGGAGGGCTTTGTCTCAGTGTTTAGCATCCACCATCTTCTCCTCACCCAAGAAGATGTAGTTCAGAGCAGAAAGCCTGTGTTTCCTGTCACATTAAAAATTATACAGCAAATAGCTATGTTTAGGCAGTGTTAACCATTCAGATGATGTCACCAGAGATGGCTAAAGGAATATATGCATAATGCTGATGAAATCTCCCTCAGATCTTTTTTTTTTTTCTTTCTTTTTAATCCTTTTTAACAAAGCATAGCTTATATATCAGAGCAAGACTGGTTTGTTACAGTTGAAGTGGTTTGTTTGTATAGGTTTCAGGGGGTTTGTTTGGAAAAATTGTGATCAGCATGTTTTTGATTAGCATAGCTAAGAGTACTTTCGTTTAATGAAATGATTAGTTGATTCACCCAGGTATGCAGCCACACTAACAGCTGCTTTAATGGAGACAAAAGATTTTCAAATACAACCTTATCTCATTAACATGAAGCAGTACCCATGGATACATGTTGATTATGAGGTTGATAAGAATATGTAAGGACAGCTAAACCTGGTGCCAGTGAAATTTATGGAATAGGTTTTCTAAAGTGTGCTCCCATGGCATGTATAGGACAAGCAGGGGATCAGGCCCAGCCAGTGTGGGTTTAGGAAAGGCATGTCTTACTTGATCAGCCTAATCTTCTGCAATTACAAGGTGACCCACCTAGAGTATGAGGGAAGGGCTATGAATGTGTCTGCCTGGACTTCAGCAAAGCCTTTGACAGCATGTCCCACAGCACACTCCTGGAAAGCTGGCAGCCCATGGCTTGGACAGGAGCACTCTGTGCTGGGTTAAGAACTGGCTGGATGGCCAGGCCAGAGTGGTGAATGGTGCTGCATCCAGATGGGCATCAGTCACCAGTGGTGTCCCTCAGGGGTCTGTGCTGGGACCAGTTCTGTTTAACATCTTCATTGATGATCTAGGTGAGGGATGAAGTCCTCCATCAGCCATCAGTCAGTTTGCAAAAGACACCAAGTTGATCTGCTGGAGGGCAGGAAGGGATCTAAACCACCTGGATCCATGTGCCAAGGCCAGTTGTGTGAGGTTAAATAAGGCCACATGCCAGATCCTGCACTTGGGTCACAGCAACCCCGTGCAGAGCTGCAGGCTGGGCAAGGAGGGGCTGGAAATCAGCCCAGAGATAAAGGACCTGGGAGTGTTAGTCAACAATGGCTGAACATGAGCCAGCAGTGTGCCCAGGTGGCCAAGAAGGACAGTGGCATCCTGGCCTGTACCAGAAATAGTGTGGCCAGCAGGAGTAGGGCAGTGACCATGCCCCTGTATTTGGTAAATCCTTACCTCATGTCCTGTGTCCAATTCTGGGCCCCTCACTACAAGAAATGCACTGAGGTACTGAAGTGTCTCCTGAAGTGCCAAAGAGAAGGGCAACAGAGCTGGTGGAGGGTGTATAGAGTAAGTTCTACAGGAAAGGCTGAGGGAACTGGGATTTTAAGCCTGCAGAAAAGGAGGTTCAGGGGTGACCTTATTTCTCTCTACAACTACCTGAAAGTGGGGGTCAGCCTGTTTTCCCAGGCTGCTATTGACAGGATGAGAGGACTTAGCCTCAAGTTGTGCCAGGGGAGGCCCATGTTGACATCAGGATTTCTTCACTGAAAGGATAGTCAGGCATTAGAACAAGTGGTGGAGTCACCATCCCTGGAAGTGTTCAAGAAGTGACCAGATGTGGCAATTAGAACAGTGGTCTAAATGCCAGGGTGGTGATTGATCAAAGGTTGCATTTGGTGATCTTGAAGGTTTTTTCCAGCCCTGATAATTCCATGATTATGATGTTGTAGCTGAATTATTAAACGAAGGCTATTGAAAATGAAGAAAAACAAAAAACAAAATACTTAGGCCACTTTGGGCTAAATACAGCTTTAAATCACTTTAATACATGATGATAATCAATTTCTCACAAGTTACACCACCCGGAAAGCTCGAACATAATTGCTTGATTCCTGCATTACATACTGTTTGAAAATGGAGGAATAGTACTATTTCATACTAGAGCCCTAATAAAGCCTTCTGCCTCCTTAAAAATAATTATATGTTTTCATTATCCTCTTTATTTTTTATGCAATACCATCTGTAACCTAAAGGATATATAAATACAGATTTTGGTAAATAAACACAATTTCATGGTAAATGGAAACTATACAAACTTTTAAAAACCCAATGTGACCAGACAAAAGATGCATACAAAACCTAAACACAGTTCTTCAGACTTCTTCAGACAAGTAGCTCCCAGGTCACCACAGACCAAGAAGCAAAAGCTTCAGCCTCTGTAGGGGAAGAGTAAAAAAGGCTTATTTGTGGTATGATACAGAGAAGGGTAAGGGAGAGAGAGACACACACAGGAAAGCAGGATTCAACACTGAGCCCAAAGGATGTATCATGGGGGTGATATGTCAGGACAGCCTGTTCAATGTCACTGCAAATGCTCCATCACTAGAAGTACTGAGCAGACCTGGAACTGGTTTTTCTGCCTTGTTGTGCTGCCAGATATCTTGTAAGAGTTTGGACAGATGGGTTTCATTTCCCTATCTGCGAGCACAGACGGTGAGTTTTCTTGATGCCCTGCCGCTTCAGATCTCCTCTACTGTTTGTGGCTGCCCTCTCCCATCCCTCATCTCATGCTGCGACTACTTCAAACGATTCTGTTTCCAAACAGAAGCCAATGCTGCAGGACCTCGACTCGCCGGCAGAGGCTCGACAAAGCTGTGCGAGCACATGAACGCGAGCCAGCAAGGAGCAGAAGTGCGCAGAGCCTTTGTGGAAGCCACTCGGCAGTGTTGGCACATGCTCTGAGGCACAGGCAAGCTGCTGCTCAGGGCTTGCACAGCAGGCTCTAACTGTGCAAACTCCGCTTACGGGAGTCGGGCTTCCACCTCCCTTTTTTTGGTCATCTGAAGAAAAAATGGGTTAGCATCTCTGAAACTTCAGCCTCAAAAACAAGAACCATGAAAGGGATGCTCAGGGCACAGGGGAAAGCATCAGCCAAAAAGGCACAAGTGAAGTTCCCAAAGCAGAAAAAACACACCATTTTCCTTAACAGTAGAAGGTATTTTTCTCCCTTTAATTCAAATTTCTGCTTGGCAGTAGAGGTCCAGTTGAACAGTGACACACCACTAAATGAGCCTGTCACTAAGAGGAAGTTACAGTTTTTGAAATGGCTCTTTACATTCAAATGAAAGACAGGTGGAGGGCTCTGCCACAAACATTGGAAGAGACCAATGGTTAAAAAGATAGAGACCTTCAGAGACCATATGTTGCCCCGAGCAGCTGTTAATCGATTTTACTCTGGTTCGGTGAGTTTGGCCTGCTTCTAATGGTTCATTTGGCAAGTTGTTGCTGCAGCGATTTCTAATAATAATAATGTCATAATAATCTTTTAACTGGATACAGATGTGTAGCTATTCAGGTTTGCTCTAAAAGTGATTTCTGGACTAGGTGAGGAGGAAAAACATACACAGTAAGTTTCTTTAGTTCCTTCCTCTGTGGCACACATCACACTTAAGAGCAGAAGGACAACAGTCACTCTAGGGAAGAGGAAACAACATTTTCTTCCACTCATTTTGAAATAATTGCAGCAACTAAGAGCACAACATAGCCAGCAGATAAAGACAGCATTTACTTTTACTACATTTCTAATGGATGTTACTGATTACAGTCGTTAAGACAACGTATTTTTACTCAACAAACTATTTTTTTTGTTTTCCTAATTCTCCATTGCAAATGATATAAATTATATTTTGACTCTATCCTTGCTCTGATTCAAGTAGCAAAATAATCAAAATTACTAAAATTATGAACTGCAATTAAGACCATATATTGTTTTTTATTGTGAACTAAAAGCTCAGCACCAGCATTAGAGCACAAAAGGAAAAAAATTAAACCCAAACAAGTGAAATAACTTGCTGATTATGCAGCTTGATAATAATATCTTTTTTCATCAGCTGCAGTCATCCTGCTGTCATTCCACATTGCTACAAAGGCTCTCAAACACAGGAAAGTACACTCTGTGTTCTCTGTTGTCATTTTCTAGGTGTAACTGTGGGTGGACAGTACATTTTGCAGCAGGTAGAAGTACCTATTGCAAGAAGGATAAATTTGTAGCACACTCTCGTTTTCAATTCCTTCCTCTTTTCCTTTCTTTAGAAGATTAAATCCAAAATCCATACAAATTAGTCACCTGACTGGGGGCAAATAATCCCATCAAAGTAAATAGAAGCATATAATTTTTAAAAATCATGCTTTGTGTAAACATCTGCAGTAGGCTTCAGATGCATGTCATGAAACTTCCCACTACTATAATAGTTGTCCCCAGTGATTTCAAGGTGACCACGTAAAAAAGAATGTTCATGTTCAGGATGTAAGGAAAATTAATTCAGTTTTAGCTACAAACAAGCACCAAACTAAAATGCTTTCAGGGTTGCTATTCATTATAGGTATTTATGTATCACTGTGTGGTACTTACTAAATCATAAATTCACATTCACCTAAAAGGCAGTAGTTTTGTTTTTATTTATGCCTCAGCACATGCTGCACACGAGGTGGAAAGGACTGTAAGGGCTGTCCGTGTGCTGACAGCCCCATCCCGGGCAGGCTGTGCCTGGCAGCCGCTCGGGGCAGGGGAAGCTCCCACGATCGGGCTGCGAGTGACCGCACTGCGGTGGGGCGGGTGCCTGGAACAAACGCCTGGGGAATGGAGCTGCTGTGGGAGGAGCCCCAAAGGACACAGCCAAGCCGTGACCTGCCGCACAGCCGGTGCCGTTTCGCCGGGGGTCTCTTGGAGGATCAGGGCTCGCCCGGAAGGCCAGCTTGGCCCTCCTGTGCCCCGGGCTTTCCCTGCCCGCGGTGCCGTCCCTGCCGAGCCCCCGCTGCCCGGGACAGCCCGTGCCCCATCCCAGCGCTCTGGAGCTTCCCTGCCCGGAGCGGGAACTCTGCCCCGCTGCCAGCCCGGGGAGCAGCCGCCACCAGCGCCGCTGGCCCGCCCTGCCCGCAGCGCCGCTCGGGGACACGGACACACGGACACACGGACACACGGACACACGGACATGGACACACTGACACACGGACACACGGACACACGGACACACTGGACACACGGACACACGGACACACGGACATGGACACACGGACACACGGACACACGGACACACGGACACACGGACACACGGACACACTGACATGGACACACGGACACACGGACACACGGACACACGGACACACTGACACACGGACACACTGATACACGGACACACGGACACACGGACACACGGACACACGGACACACGGACACACGGACACACGGACACACGGACACACGGACACACGGACACACACACTGACACACGGACACACGGACACACGGACACACGGACACACGGACACGGACACACGGACACACGGACACACGGACACACGGACACACGGACACACGGACACACGGACACACGGACACACGGACACACGGACACACGGACACGGACACACGGACACACACACGGACACACGGACACGGACACACGGACACACGGACACACGGACACACGGACACACGGACACACACACACGGACACACACGGACACACGGACACACGGACACACACGGACACACGGACACACACACACACACACGGACACACGGACACACGGACACACGGGACACACGGACACACGGACACACGGACACACACACTCACGGACACACACACGGACACACGGACACACACACGGACACACGGACACACACACACACGGACACACACACACACACACGGACACACACACGGACACACGGACACGGACACACACGGGCACACGGACACACGGACACACACGGACACACACACACACACACACGGACACACGGACACACGGACACACTCACGGACACACGGACACACTCACGGACACACTGACACACGGACACACGGACACACTCACGGACACACACACACACGGACACACGGACACGGACACACACACGGACACACGGACACACACACGGACACACGGACACACGGACGCGCCGCTGCCGCCGCTTGTAACTCGCGCCCGGCCGCTGCTGAGCGCTGCGCGGGCCGATTCATTCATTCGCTCCTTTATTTATTTATCCATCCCCGCTCGCAGCTGCCGAGCTCCATCTGCTGAGCTGCCGCTCACCGGCCGTGCCGCGGCAGCGATCTGTCCCTGCCTTCTGCTGCTCTCTCCGTCTCTCTGCTTCCCTCTCTGCTCTCTTTTCTATCCCTCCTCGGTAGGAACACTTAATCTTCTCTATCAATAAACAGTTCTCACATATAGCATTGCTGCTGTGTTTTAGTTTTATCCGAGAAATCCATCAACAAGAATCCTCCTCAATTCCCCTTTTACAGTGGGACGGGACATTCATATAACCTGTTTGCCAGGTCAGACTACAGGGATGATATTTACCCAAGTACTGTATGTCTCCAAGAAAGGCTCATATTCTTATTTACAGTATGACACACAAAGGGAGATGCCATGGTCTTGACAGTATGCAGAATTCAGCTGAACTCTCCATGGACGTAACCTGCTTCCAGCTGTTTTTTATATTATTGGCATCCCAAAGGCTTGAAACTACAGCTCACATGAAATTTGCATCTGAATGTATTTGCTCATTATCATCTCATTGCCTCTTACAAGATGAAAGGCCTTTACTTCAAAAAAACAACCCTCGCCTCGGTAAAGTTGGGCTGTCTTCACAGAGAGGCAGTATTTGGGTGTTTCACCTCAAAAGAACTAAAGTAAGTTGTTTCCATTTCTGGGCTAGTACATGGCACCTATTAGGAGTTACCTATGCAAAATACACCAATTAAAAAGGTCTTAAATTAAGCTGTAATGCCTGGCTTAAGACAATGCAACATCAGTGTGTAGCCTATAGATCTTATTTATGTAATTTATTTACTGCAAGAAGGGCTTTGCATCAGAAAAGAATGGAGGGATTTAGCCTAGCGACAAAGTTGTCAGCAAGACAACCCTCCTCACATAACTGCAGTTCATTAGGCTTGATGTCAGGTTTCAAAGAGGTCTGACAGAACTTAGAGCCGTGTGTAAATGTAACACTGACATAGCCAAATTTTTGTGGGGCTGCAAAAGATAGCATACACTCTATGGAGTTTACAGTCTTATGTAGAACTGCTGCAGAACAAGTGAAGGGAAATGCGGTCGTGCCTGTTTCCCTGAGCAGAAGCTGAGGATCTGAGCTGGTAAGGAAGTTGTCTGTGCTCACAGGCCAGGTGAGTGCTAGTGGTTGACCACAGTCCCTCTGTGATGACACAGCACCTCCCAAGCCAGAGAGCATTTTAAAGAACCTTTAAAAACACAGCTGACATATAATTTTTATTAAAGACTTCTGAAACTATACTGAAACACAGCCTCAGCTCTGATGGGAAGTGTGGGCTGCAAATGGATGAAAGTGGAAAACTGTAGAGATTAACAGAAAAATAAAACCTGTGGTGTCACAGTGGAATGTCCCAGATTAAAAGACAATGAGATTGATATTTAAAAATCTGAGCAAGATGGACAATGGACAACCCTGCTCTGAAGGGTAGGATTGGAAGGGAGACAGTTCCACTGGGCAGGCAATGGCAAACTGCCCTCCTCAAGATGAAGCAAGTCAGAAAAGGGGAGTATTTTTCCATCCCCCTTAGTCTACCAGTAAAAGTGACCACATGGGGACATCAGCCACTCATAGATGATTGATTTATATTTTTCCTGACAGCTTGTTTCTTTCTGAATGGTTCATTAATTTTGGCTTGCAGAAAAAAAAAAAAAAAAAAAAAAATCTAGTGCAAAACCAAACAGCAACAACAACCAACCAAACTGCCATAGGGAATTTTGGTTTTGGATAAAAAGAAATAGTTTACAATAAATAGTAGGACAGACCAAGAAATTCAGAAACAGTTTTCATTACTATTCCAGATATAATGGGATATATTAATATGTATTAGGACAAAGTCTGTGTACAAATATGTAATTTAGTAGGCTTTATAAAGCAGTTGTATGTCAAATCACTAACGTTGCATTTGAATGGATAGTAAAGATAATTTGTAATTTCTTGAAATATTGAAAGCTCAGAAAACTATGCCTTCTTAAGACAGATATAAGTAGACTAGAATAAACTGGCTGTGTTTTGTGTGCAAGATTCACCCACAGATAGTCTATGAGTAAGTCAATGCCACTATCAATTTTTCTTAGTTAGGAGGCCTTTACCCAAGAGGAAGAAAGGAACATAAATACATCTCAAAACTACTTTGCTCATGCTTCAGCCTGTTGTTGGCCAATTTATCTTTTACAGCCACAGTTCTAACTTTCAGCTTCTGGGAAAAGAGCTCATTTGAAGAGTACATACTTCTAGTTATGGAAGCAATTGTAAAAATAGCTTAGTAGAATTCTTATTAATAAGCATATGTTCTTTCATTGCTTCCTCAGGGTCAAGCATAACTTGTTTTTGCTGTTTAAGTTAGATAATGAAACTGTAAGTGATGCATTAGACATCTGTATAAAACTTCTGTGCTGAAGTAAGTGGGCAATGTCAGTTGCCACATAGAACTGAGTTACTATTAGCTTTAGAAGACAGGAAGCTGTGTCTGCAGGCTGCTGATAATTTACGTTTTCACAGTCATATTTTTCACTAAAATACATGCTTCTTTCTGGGCTATGTTGCGTGAAAAGCCCAAATGAAAAAAAAAAAGTTGATGGTATGCATGTGAATGATGAGAACTGTCAAATCAGGCACACACCCCCATCCCTCTAGGGGGCAAAATGCCAAGTAGAGACTTCTGAAACTACTTGCCCTTTAGAAAACAAGGCCATATCCACCAAACTAAAGTTTGACTCTCTCTCCTGACTCAATCAGCTCAGCAGACGCAAAGTCATGACTTTGAAAAAAACAGTAGAAAAAAGCCTGTTTCTTCCTTTGTTACATTTATAGTAAGTTCAAGCACAACTTGCCACAAGTTGAAAATTAAAAATTAATTGAAGTCAGGTTTTTGCTACATTCGCACAATGTTTCTTTGAATATAGTAAAGTAAAAGTTTTGAAATGCTAGTTAAGAAAGACAGAGGCAGCAGACTCTTACCCTACAGTGTAAAAATGGTACTTAAATGCTATTAAAAGCCTTGAATGAGGCTTTCAAGCAGCATAAAGAGCTAACACCCAATTAAAAGCCAGGAAATTACACCTATTTTATATTCCATATTTACAAATCTGTAATTATTTTAAGGACTTCATTCTCTTCTCATGCCTGCATGGATAAGTTGAATTACTCTAGTATGAAACTGATTAGGCCAACATATGAGACCCTAGACAGACATTGTGTCTTTATAGCTTAAATTGGCCAATTGGTTTTCATCTCAGGCCATCCAGTCTTTGCCAAAAGATCAATGTCTTGCTCTCCATTCATGAGCAGATGAGTCTGGCCCAATGCTCTGCTCTCAGATTTCTTCTGAGTGCCTTAAAAATGTGGATCAGGCATAAATCATCAGTAAGTGCATAAATGCACTTACTGCCTGCATGAGAATAAAAACCTCTAAGGGTAAGAGCTGCTAGGGGTTTTGTTACACTGACTCCAAAATGCATCAAGTGACTTCAGCTTAAGCAGTGTAAGGTGGGAAAATAGATGTAACCACTGCCTGAATTTGGGACATTATCTGTATTTTTCTCCCTGAAGTGCACAGCCCTTTGCCACATACAAAATCTCTTTGTGTCAGGCAAAGATCATGGACTTCTTGCATAGACCCAGTGTGGAGGTTTTGTCTTCTGAAGCAAAAGCTTTTATCAAAAAAGTTACCTGAATTAATGGATTTTTTATAAGGGCAAATGGCAGAGACAAGCCACAGGGATGATGCAGCCTCGAAGCCAGTGAGGCTCTCCTGAGATTCTTATCTGTTTGCTGCTCTTCATCTTTCCATGGCTTCCAAAATGTGCAAAATGATTCTAATCAACCTTAAACCACAGCTTTTATTGAACAGAATGAAGAGAAAGAGAACAACATGGAATTAATCTGTACATGGAGTGAGAGTAGAGACATTTTTACTGTTCAAGTATTATACCTTTTGATTTTCAGAAAACCATGTGGCATGTGAAGTACAACAGTACATCTCTACAGGTGGCCATCTTGACTTGTTTCTAGTGCCTCACCCTAAGAGTTATGCATCAGTCACAAACTTTATATCCTCCTACTGACATTGAAAACAGCAATCTATTTAGACAAAGCTGTCTAAATGCTTCAAAATTATCCTGTGAGCTTCAGTGAAAAAGTTTCAAATTACAGTGAGAACAAGGTAACAAAGGATCAAGAAGGTGTTTTTCATCACTAACAAAGCCCAACATAAGTCAACACGCTTCAACCATCTACAGAAGTGTATATTATCAAATATATTTCATTTCCTGGAGAGAGTCTTAACTGATGGTGCAAAAATCAACACCCTTGCTTTTTTCCCCACTTTCATCAGTCTTCTAATTCTGCTGTAGGACTGCAAGTTGAACAGAAAGGTGTGTTGTTAGCTTTTAAGTATCATCTCATACCTCTATTTCCCAGCACTGACTCAGGATCACTCCACTTCCAAATCCTCCAGTGCACACAAGAAGTTATATTTTGGCTTCTCCTGTGTCAGGACAGACCTAACATAAGAAAGAAATGTCAAGAATGCTTATCTGAGAGTGAACTGCATATCCCACTAACCATTTATGAAGGAAAGCTGGCATGTGAAGTATGTAGCTAAATAAAATGTGTGAGGACACAGGAATGAGGAAATGGGAAAACTTCATGTGAAGCAGGGCTTTCTGCTCTGTTTTTTCACCCAGAGAAGATGAGTACTGTAGCAAACTTTGATTTTGTTTGTCCTAAACACTGGGCAGCATCCCCTAACATCCTCATTAATTAAAGAATTAATAAACACTACTGCCTTTAGAAAAGATTTTTTCCAATGGCTTAACCTTGCTTGCTAAGCTGATGTTCCAGGCTGCACTGTCTGCCAGACTAGGCAGCTTGATTTTGAACAATGAGATCCAGTCACACAGTGAGGAGATTAACTCACATCTGTTATAACACTTTTTGAGGCAACTCATTAAATCAGTATGGCTGTGAAGTCCAGCACACTTGATGGCATTAATCTAATATCTCATCCCGGCCCTGAGGTTATCAGTGGACAGCTGTAATTACAATTGATTGAAAAGACATTTTCACGGAAGAGTTTCTGTTTCCTGGAATTCAGGCTTTTCTGAATATTTTTCCTATGTTGCCCAGCCCAGTAATTCCAATCTTATTATCTCCTGGGAGGCATATGCAACTTCTTAGTAAGTTGAAATCAAGGTATGAAATTGGCAATATTCTGATAACAGGCAGGCTATAAAGTTAAGCTCTGAAGAAAAGCAGACATGGTCTTTTTTAATGACTCTGTCTTCTGCAACTTCCTTCATCTTCCCTATATGAGTGAATGTGGTGAGAAGCTCCTGCTTGGTTCACTGTCACTCCAGCTGTGACACTGGACTGGTTGCTGTTTCTTGACATCTTCCCTTTTCTCTTCCTTGATGGAATCCTCAGAGTCAGAGGACAGCTCAACCACTTCTGGTGTCCTCTCAGCTAACGGCTTCACATACCCAACAATGACACAATTGTCTGAGGAAGAGCCACTGTCATTTGAGTCAGCATTAGCCTGTAACTCAGTTTGCAGTTTGGCTCTTTGACTCCCTGTAGCAGAGTCCTCATCAGAACTTTCTGATGACTCCAGAGGAGAAGCTATGGTTGCCTGAACCTCTTCTGAAATGGAATAGGAAGGCCCAGGAGTTTCATCATCCCAGGGTGCCTGACCAAGACCAGGCACAGACAAGCTATTGTCTGGCCCTTGTGGGTACGCCACATCCGGAGATATTGTAATAATCGATGAGTCTGAGTGGCTTCCTTCCTCGTATGATGGTGCAGGACAGTCGTAATTGGCATGCTGATCATATGCCTCTAAGTTAAAAGGACAACGAGCAAAACTGATGAATTCATGTAGGAAGTGTTCCGTCCGATTCAGCAAGAACGGCTTTATATCATTAGCAAAGGCCTGACTTTCCAGATCGTATCTAGTGACGTTACTCATGATGATGTGCTGCACAATATTGATCAAAGATCCGTGGGCACCAAACAGGACTGTAAGCTCTCGCTTCAGCCAAGGAACCAGGCGGTGAAGGCAAGCAGGGTTGCGGCGGAAGAACTCTGCCGAAATCTCTCGGTACCGGCCGCCGTCCTGAATGCTGCGGATGCGCACGCCAGTGCGGTACAGAGCCCTGCGGAAGCTGATCATGTCCTCCTCCTGGATCTGACGCAGAGATCTGCCCTCTGCGCTCGCCTTTCTCCTCGAGGCCAGCCTCCTGATCATCTGCTGAATCTCTCTGTGCCTGTGTCGTGTTGGCTGGCTTGACAAGCCTTCAAACAACATCCCGTTATCTGGAGGGGACAGCATCCTTCGCGAAGGGGAGCTGCGCGCGCGCCGCTCCCTGGTTAAGGTGGTGCGATAACGGAACCTCCGGCCATCGGGGCTGGCAAAAGAGCTCGTTTCTAAAGGGCTGAGTATGTACTCCTTAAAGTCATCTTCAGCACGAATCGTATGGAAAATGGAAAAAAAGGGCTGCTTGCAGAGCGGGCACTCTGCTTTGTTTTTGGACCATTCTTGGACACAGCGGAAGCAGAACCTATGCAAGCAGCGATCTAGATACGCAACGTTGTCAAATCTATCCAGGCAGATGGGGCATTTGGAGTCGGGAGATGCATCTGGCCAAAAATGGCTCTTTTGCAATCTCTCAGCTAACAGAAAGCACCTAGTACCTCCCACATTTTAGGATTACCATTTGGCTAGTCAGGTCATCCCTGCTGCAAAGCACCTTGGAGCATGAGTCACATCCTGACCTGTGAAGGAGGGGCTGAGTTTACTCACTGAGATAAGGAGCTTTTCCAGGCACATGCTCTGTGTGCATCTCCTGTCCCTCTCCTTGGCTCTTAGCCAAAGCAGGCTCACAGGATCTTCACTTGCAGTAGAGATTATAGGTTCTTTCTTTTTCTTTTTTTTTTTTTCTTTTTCTTTCCTTTAGGTCCCTGTAGTCTCAAGGACTGGTCTTAACCAACCATCTCATCTTGATGTGAGCTGCAGGCAGCTGTCAGGTGGCAACTTGCTCACTAATATGTGAATGGGAATTGAGTCAGAAACTCAGAAAGCAAAGGTTTAGCTTTCACAACAGCTTCTTTAAGCCATCCAGTTCTCACAATCTAGTGATCTATTTTACTTTATAAAATAATCATGTTCTAAGGGAAAATAAGATAAAATAAAATTTGTTTTAAAAGAAAATTAATTATTATTGTCTAAGCAAAAACACAGGCTAAGTCTGCTGGACATGAAATGAGATATACAGTCTAAACCAGCATCATAATCAAAAAGACTAAGTATGTACCCCTTGCAGTCACTTAACAAAGGGACTGAATATTTGCAAAATTGCACACTCCTCTTGAGGAGTTCTCTGGGTAATGACTGGAAGGGAAGATAAAAAGAAATTCAGCATGCTCTGCAGATTTTTATTTCTGAACATGGAATAATATTTCATATTCCTTGGCACAGGCTCTCCTATGCAAAGCCTTCAAGCTCTGAAATGCACTGGCTCTACCACCCAGCTGTACATCCTCCTGTCATTCCTCATGCTCCTGCAGGGATGCACATCTACAGGCCAAACAGTGCCTACATTAGCAACTTGATGCCTCAAACACATTCAATGCCTGCCCTTTGGTTGGCTGATGGCAAAGAAGCAAGTTAAACCAGAAAAGTCAAGTAGAAATCACTGAAAAGAGTGAACCATATTGCAGACACAAAGTAAAGCGAGCAATGAGTTCTCAAGCTATGTGAAAACTGGGTCAAAAGGGCCTGAAACAGAAGCTGTTAGGCAAAGGGAGAAACCAAGGTTATTATTTCAAAGAGGGTCCATGCAGCAGGCCAGGATGTGCTTTGCTTTTTCCTCTGCTCAAGACTGCAGGCAGTTTTGAACTGTAGTACAGCAGAGGTTGTATAAAGCAGAGGCAAGCTGCATTGGGAGCAGCAGCCGTGTACAAAAGCAGGAAGGTGAGCAGGAAAAAGCAAAACCAACAATCCTGATAAAGGGAAGAAATTATATCACGTGCTTTCACAGATAGGCAAGGACAGCATTGAAAACCTTCCACACTCACTATTAGATAAAACCACATATACAGAACTTTTAACCTTCCAAGGATTTCATGCATATTGATTGTCCTCTTAGGTCACAACAAGCTTCCAGGTTGTCCATACAATGACTAAACCTAATGCCTCAAAAGTGGAGCAATAAAACCAGCAGTGACTCCATCCTCCTCAGAGAAGGATTCTAGCAGGACAGTACTTACAAGAATCGCTGTGATACCTTTTGGTAGGCATTTCAGAACTTACAAAGGTGTTGCTTTGTGATCCTGGGCAGCTTCTGGTCCTTCATTGCAATGTATTCAGAGCACACAGCACTAGTGTAGAAAAAGGGGACCTTGGAAAAGGAGATGCACAGCAGGTGTGAGCACTACTAAGTCAACCCATACTTTCCCTGGTGGAATGAAGTCAGAAAAAAGCATTTCAGCCCAGGACTGCAGAAACTTGTGTGAGACAATAGCAGAATCCCGCACTGAAAAAATTACCTGGAAACTTGTACAGAAATAGAAAGGGCACAGTGGTTTTGCTAGAAGCCTTAGCCAGTTACCCCCAAATTATCTGTCCTTATGTCATGGGAAAAAAACAGCCAACACTTGTGAACAGGAACTGAAGTGACATCCTACTCTAACAGCAGCTTCTTATAAAGAGGATGAGCCAGGTCGAGTAGAGACCATAAGGGAGAGAATAACAAACGTAATTCACATCTTGTCTTGCTTCCCTGACAGCTGAGCCCTGCACACAGAAAGGCTTCTGGGTCTTCCTGCTCTGCTCCTTGTATGCAGTAGAAATACTGCTTTTGTTGTATGCCACATCATTATGCTGCAGATAGAGAAAGAAAAAAAAAAAGCCTTTTTTGTACTTGCCTGCAAATGGTCAGGTCATGAAAGAAATAAATTGCAACAAATTATGAGGTCCCACTTAAACTGCAGCTCTCTGCAAGCACAGAGCGTTCCCAGGTAAGCACCCACTTGTTCATTTAATTAATTCTTTTTTTTTTTCTTTTTTTTTTTTTTTTTAATTAAATATACTTTAGATATCTAAACAGCCAATATGGAAAAGCCTGGTTTTGGGAGCATGCTCTGTAACTGTGACAAGTTTTCAGTCAGACTGATGCTGCAAGGCATGGACTGCACATATAAGTTACACAAGCAACTTTCACTAGAGAATATATAAAATGTTGAAATCTGGTACCATGCCTTTTATTCCTCTGTTTCAGAGTTTAAACATTAAAAACTGCTGCAAAACCCCCCAAGGTTTTCAGTCACAAAGGTACAATCTACATGCTTTGAGCTTTAGCTATTTGAGAAGCCTTTTAAGATGATACTTGATGATTTGACAAGGTTTAAAGGTTTGATTTTTAATTTAACTTATTGAATTTTAGCATTCCTGGAGTTTGGAAAGTTAGGTGTCCAGCATATTCATTCCACAGTTTTAAGACTTTTGTTTTGTTTTGTTTTGTTTTGTTTTGTTTTGTTTTGTTTGTTTGTTTGTTTGTTTGTTTTAATTCTGGGGTAAAGTGACTTATCTTGATATTCACAAAAAGGCAGTTTACAAATATAATCACATGTGCTTTCCTTTACCATGGACACATGATGAAACTGGCTGCCAGCAAAATGGCTGCAAAATGCTGAGAAGGTTTGCAACCAGCCTGCAATGTAAAAATCTACATGCCCTCCATTGAAATTTACATGGCATAGTATACATAAAGAGATATTAATTGAGCAGAAAGCAACCACATGAAATAAATACAGTGAATATTTGCTTATCCAGCCACTAAATAAGGAAAATGCAATCTAGATTGAGTGAGATAAAAATGGAGAGTCCTTATTTTTCATATGATACAAACCATTATCATACTCTTGCTTAAAAAGCCATGTGAACAAGTTGAGGTTACAGTGTGGCAGAGAGCACAAGCACACTCGTGCTGTGCCACATCATATTTCTTGTGTTTTAAAGGCAAGCAAGTTAGCTCATTTCTTGCAGTGCTTGTGAAAGCAGGAGAAAAAATAGATGAGGGTGGGGCAAGAAGAGAATTTGAACTATAGAAACAGAGCAAACCCCTATTCTCCAAGTTTCAAAGGCATCCTCATTTGCATATGCATACCTGAAAATTGAAAGTGCAAGTTTACTCCTACCCTTTTAGATGTCATATTGTATAAATTCACAATGGGCCCACCGTCTGAAGAGACACAATATGGACTCCAAGCCATCTCTGAACAGCAGCCGAACAAAACTTGTGCAGGGATACAGCAGCCAAAATCAGTACATAACAGCAGGTCAGCCCTTCAGCTTGGTCTGAGGCGCCTGTTCTTCAGCAACTGTAAAAATAGAAAGTGGCAGGTTGTTAAGAAAGCACCAGCATTCTGTAGTGCTGCAGGTTAATGATATTCGGTTAAAGCCATATGTCATGCAGACACTGAGGAGGAAGGCGATGGGGACAGGGTGATGAAGAAAACTGACACAAGACAGTGGGAAAGCTGAGGAAGAGAAGGAGGGTAGCTGCATCTCCACTAGTCTCAGTGACTATTGCACAGAGTCAGGAGGACATCTTGAAAATGGCAGTTTAATGTGCCCACACCCTAGGCCCAGGCAGAAACACTGGTTCCACTGTCTGCTCCCCACAAGGTTTCCTATCTGGCACAAGGTAAAGAGAGAATTAAGCTCTGGATGAGCACCCTATAATGAAAACTCAACGCTCAGATATTCCTTTGAGCACCAGCCACCTTTTGTGCCTGATGCCAGATCCTGGGCAATGCAGCATCAGCTCCTCTCCAGCTGCTGCCTGTGCTGGGGTGGGTGCTGTGTGGGAAGAAGGCATAGCTTTGCAGCCCACCTTGAACCAGAGGCATATCCATAGAGAGGCACCAGGGTCGAACAGCATTCAGATCAGCTGAGGCACCCCTGTAAAAAGGCTTCTGGTTATGTGAAAAACTTTGTCATCATTTATGCAGGCATCTAAGAATGAGGAGAAGAGGATGGTCTGTGTGCTAGTTTTGGCCTGGGTAGCGTTCACTTTCTTCATAGTGGCAGGTATGAGGCTGGGTTTTGGATATGTGATGAACACAGGGTTGATAACAGAGGAATGTTTTTGTTGCTGCTGAGCAGTGCTTGCACAGAGCCTTTGCTGCTCCTCACCTACCCCACCAGTGAGAAGGCTGAGGGAAGGAGGCTGCACAAGGAATTGTGGACAGCTGACCCCAGATGACCCAAGGGATATGCCAATCCCATACCTTATGGTGCCATGCTTAGCATATGATGAAGAAGAAATAAGAGGAGGAAGGTCAGAGTCATGGCATTTGTCTTCCTAAGTCGTCCTTACACAGGATGGGGCCCTGCTCTCCTGGAGATGGATGAACACCTGCCTGCCTATGGAAAAGAGTGAATGAATTCCTTGATTTGCTTTGCTTCTGTGTGTGACTTTTACTTTTCCTATTAAACTGTCTTTACCTCAACCCACACGTCCCATCTTGCTGTAAAAGGGGAATTGAGGAGGATTCTTGTTGATGGATTTCTCGGATAAAACTAAAACACAGCAGCAATGCTATATGTGAGAACTGTTTATTGATAGAGAAGATTAAGTGTTCCTACCGAGGAGGGATAGAAAAGAGAGCAGAGAGGGAAGCAGAGAGACGGAGAGAGCAGCAGAAGGCAGGGACAGATCGCTGCCGCGGCACGGCCGGTGAGCGGCAGCTCAGCAGATGGAGCTCGGCAGCTGCGAGCGGGGATGGATAAATAAATAAAGGAGCGAATGAATGAATCGGCCCGCGCAGCGCTCAGCAGCGGCCGGGCGCGAGTTACAAGCGGCGGCAGCGGCGCGTCCGTGTGTCCGTGTGTCCGTGTGTCCGTGTGTGTGTCCGTGTGTCCGTGAGTGTGTCCGTGTGTGTGTCCCTGTGTCCGTGTGTCCGTGTGTGTGTCCGTGTGTCCGTGTGTCCGTGAGTGTGTCTGTGTGTCCGTGTGTGTGTCTGTGTGTGTGTCCGTGTGTCCGTGTATCCGTGTGTCCGTGAGTGTGTCCGTGTGTCCGTGTGTGTGTCTGTGTGTCCGTGTGTCCGTGTCTGTGTGTCCGTGTGTGTGTCTGTGTGTGTGTCCGTGTGTCAATGTCCGTGTGTCCGTGTGTCCCTGTGTCCCTGTGTCCATGTGTCCGTGTGTCCATGGCAGTGTGTCCGTGTATCCGTGTGTCCGTGTATCCGTGTGTCCGTGTGTCCGTGTGTCCATGGCAGTGTGTCCGTGTGTCCGTGTGTCCGTGTGTCCGTGTATCCGTGTGTCCGTGTGTCCGTGTGTCCGTGTGTCCATGTCCGTGTGTCCGTGTGTCCCGTGTCCGTGTGTGTGTCATGTCCGTGTGTCCGTGTGTCCATGTGTCCGTGTGTCCGTGTGTGTGTCCGTGTCCGTGTGTGTGTCCGTGTGTCAGTGTGTCCATGGCAGTGTGTCCGTGTGTCTGTGTGTCCGTGTGTCCGTGTGTCCATGTGTCCATGTGTCCGTGTGTCCGTGTGTGTGTGTCCGTGTGTCAGTGTGTCAGTGTGTCAGTGTGTCCGTGTGTCCGTGTGTCCATGTGTCCATGTGTCAGTGTGTCCGTCTGTCCGTCTGTCCGTGTGTCCATGGCAGTGTGTCAGTGTGTCCGTGTGTCCGTGTGTCCGTCTGTCAGTGTGTCCGTCTGTCCGTGTGTCCATGTGTCCGTGTGTCCGTGTATCCGTGTGTCCGTGTGTCCGTGTGTCCGTGTATCAGTGTGTCCGTGTGTCCGTGTGTCCGTGTGTCCGTGTGTCCGTATGTCAGTGTGTCCGTGTGTCAGTGTGTCCGTCTGTCAGTCTGTCCGTCTGTCCGTGTGTCCATGGCAGTGTGTCTGTGTGTCCGTGTATCCGTGTATCCGTGTGTCCGTGTGTGTGTCCGTGTGTCCGTGTGTCCGTGTGTCCGTGTGTCCGTGTGTCCGTGTGTCCGTGTGTCCGTGTCCCCGAGCGGCGCTGCGGGCAGGGCGGGCCAGCGGCGCTGGTGGCGGCTGCTCCCCGGGCTGGCAGCGGGGCAGAGTTCCCGCTCCGGGCAGGGAAGCTCCAGAGCGCTGGGATGGGGCACGGGCTGTCCCGGGCAGCGGGGGCTCGGCAGGGACGGCACCGCGGGCAGGGAAAGCCCGGGGCACAGGAGGGCCAAGCTGGCCTTCCGGGCGAGCCCTGATCCTCCAAGAGACCCCCGGCGAAACGGCACCGGCTGTGCGGCAGGTCACGGCTTGGCTGTGTCCTTTGGGGCTCCTCCCACAGCAGCTCCATTCCCCAGGCGTTTGTTCCAGGCACCCGCCCCACCGCAGTGCGGTCACTCGCAGCCCGATCGTGGAAGCTTCCCCTGCCCCGAGCGGCTGCCAGGCACAGCCTGCCCGGGATGGGGCTGTCAGCACACGGACAGCCCTTACAGTCCTTTCCACCTCGTGTGCAGCATGTGCTGAGGCATAAATAAAAACAAAACTAGTCCCTCTCACTATGGGTTTTTTCCACTATTCCCATCCCACTCTGAAGAATGTCAATTTGCGCAATTACACACGTGAAAATAAACCTGTTTTCCTAATGCTTTAACTTACTCTCTGCACTCCACGACGCATCTTGGAAGCCAATGGGCTTGGAGGAAGCAAAGTTTCAGGGATGACAGCCTTTCCCCAGGAAGGATGTGTACTGAACGTGTCCATCTCCAAACTGAGCTCAGATGAAATGTGACCTGGCTAACTCTGGTAGCACATGCAATAAAGGCAGGCACATGCCACTGCTCCAGGCTGTGGTCAGAGGATGTCCCGATTGGAAGAGAGGTCTGGTATGATGACAGCTACCCCGACTGCCATGCAGGAAGGAAGCTGTAAATTCGCACTGAGTGAAACTTGTTGGACATCAGAGACAGACTGATGTAGGACACCCATCACTGGACAAATTCCTTCCCAGAGCTACTCCACCTGCCAACACTGGTCTGATCCAGAAGGTGCCAGCTGAAATTCCATCCCTCAAGCTGAACTGAGCCACTTGCAGGCTGAAAGGTAAATGCATCCACAGGTGCAGATGAGACAGAAATGTGGATTATCCCATCTCACAGCAACTCCACAAAAAAAAAATTGTCCTCATTCTATCTTGCAGACCTTGATGCCTACGCTGGGAGTTGACACATCTGGAAATCCTATAGCATGTCCAAAGGGATCCCTGAAGGTCAAAGAACAAAGCATATGGCAGAGAAACTGACCCCTTCTGATCCTTGTCATATTCAGCTTTCTTTTTGCAAGATCCTCTCTCATTGTAGCCCCGCTGCTTTTAGCTGCTGCTCAAGCAGTGCAGAGGTCCCTCCAAGAAAATGGTGTAGCCAGGGGTTACCTCTGAGCCTCACATTGCTTTTGAGCAGAACAGGACCAGGAGGCCATTGCTTTCAGCCCTGCTGTTGAAATATCCTCCCTACCACAGTGATTATGATGGCACAAGTTTTCTGCAGCTGGCCAAAGCTGGAAAGCCCTCTATTGAGAAGCTCTGAGAGTCTGATATGGCAGCTGGCTCCTGTCTGACAACAAGGGTCAGACCTGAGCTCTGCAGCTGATTTTACAAACCACAGGAGTCACACCACATCATTAGAGCTAGGAACCAGAGGGCCTCAAAGCAACATGCTCTTGCTGCAAGCATCAGACTGAGACCTGGTAAAAAAACCAAAGGTAAAAGCATGTTCAGAAGAAAAAGCAGAACAGGCACCACTGCAGTTATGGGCTTTCTATCTCCACTCAGTCTCTGAGATTTTAAACTTTTCTTTCACTACAGATAGACATCAGCCAGCACAGTTGTCACCGGTCTGTTAGGTAATCGGAAAGTAACTAATCACCTCAGTGGGGGTGCCTTCTCAGGTATTCAAAACAACTTGTGCTAAGTAAGTACAGTCTGCCAGTGCACCTGGCACATTCCCTGCTCTGAGACCCTCCTCATGTTTGGGAGCTCAATCCAGGAGTGGATTTAACCAGCAGGACAAAGAAGGACGATCGAGATTAGCAGGTCCAGGAAGATCATGGTAAAAGTGTGTGTAATCAGTGCGCTTTTTCTGGGAGGACTGAAAATTGGAATAATTCAGGCACGCCACATCACAGTGGTGTGAGGGAATCAGCTCATGTACCACTGGGATATATTTGTCATTGGGGGGAAGTACAACAGCTGTCTAGCAATGGACGGTAGCAGTGTGTAACAACAGTTTCTTGCTAAGAATGCCTGAATTAATTGGACCTTTGGGGGAACTGGGGAAGGTAAAGTGGAATTACTTGGGCTGGAATTTATCACACTTAAAAAATCCCAGGTTATTCGTGGAAGAATTACTATGTAACCTTCCATGGAGAAATCAATTGTTCCAAAGGACCCAGAATGCTGCGTTTGTATGTCCTATTAAAAGCTATTGTTGGGGGTTGTTTGTTTTCCCCCCCTTTTCTCTCTGTGGAATTTTTCCCATTGTGATGTTAAGAACTTGTTGGCTACACCCTAGCACGGATGGCTAGTGTTGTGGGGCAGGGGGCAGGTACAGGAGGTGGAGGCAGCTCTCTCGCTCGTTTGGCTCGGAGAAGGACGGTGGCTGGAAAACCTCGCCCCTGCCCACCGGGAGCTGCCGGCGCTGCTGCCAGCTGGGACGGTAACTGCAGCACAGGGGAAAAGGTGCCTACAACCGAAAGAACTGGAACTGGGCTCCTGTTCATTTTATTGTTAATTTCCTAGCTGTTGTTATATGTATGTGTGTATATATATATGTCATATATATATAATATATTTATATATATATGTCATATATGTCATATATATAATGTCTATATATATATATATATGTATGTGTATATATATATATATGCATATATGTATGTGTATATATGTGTGTATATATATATATATATATATACATACACCAGTAAAGAACTGTTATTTCTAACCCTGTATCTTTGCCTGAGAGGCCCCTAATTTCAAAATTATAATAAATTGGAGGGAGGGGGATTTGCATTCCCCATCTCAGGGAGAGGCCGCTGCCTTTCTTAGCAAATACCTGTCTGTTCAAACCAGGATAGATTTTGGCACCCAACATGGGGCCTGAGGGCATGAGAGGAGGGTGAAAAAGTATTAACAGTTCTTGAGCTATCTAAGTTTTTGTGTTAGGTGGCAGCATGTGGTCTAGCTTACCCTGGTTCAGGGTGCAGGGGACACAGCTATACTCTCCCATTTGCAGGCCCTTATCTAAACATGAGTCCCTTTACTGAGGTTACTGTGGCTATTATCCAGTTCATTTTGTGGCTTGATCAGGTGAGGAATTAATGGATTGTTAACTTCCTCTGGAAGACGGGTACATGGATTCAGAGCTCTTGCACGCTAACTGTGTGTTTTTGGGGTTACTTCAATAATGGTACTTACTGTGAGGAAGTGACAGCAGGGGAAATTTTCTTCCAACTCATCACCCAGTTTTTTAAGTCCACCCTACCAGTTTTTTAAGTGAACCCTATCTCTAATCTTCTATCCCTAATCTTCTCTAAATGCTAATGATATCATACAGTGGCTGGTGTTGCTGATATGCCTGTTAAACCTGTTCTATCTAACATTCAGAGATAAGGAGAGATTGACTTGGATAACAACCCTGATACCTACCCCAGGGAATAGGGGTGCTGCCCCAGAGCCTGCCCCTGCCCCAGGGACTAGGGATGCTGCCCCAGAGCCTGGTGTTGCCCCACAGCCCACCTCAGGAAGAAGCTACCCAGATTGGCTGGGGGTTCTACTGAGGAGATAGGCCAGATGTTGAAGGAGCACTTTTCCCCAGCTGGTGAGAAAATGTCCCCCTGCCCTAAAGAGGGAGAGTCTGATGGTGCTGCAGTGGAACCCGTAGATGTTACATCTGTCCAGGTTCCAGCTGGATCACAGGGGCAGCCACAGCCAGCAGCAGTTGCCCCTGTGGAAACTAGAAAGTCTAAGATTAAAACAAGGCACCTAGATAGTGGGGATCAGCCAGGAGGGTCCTCACAACCAGCAAGGGAGCCAGAGGTTGAGATTGTCACCGAGTCTCTCTCATATGACACTCTCCGTAACCTGCGAAAAGACATTGTGCGACGGGGCCGTGAGCCTTTTACAACCTGGTTACTCCGGGTCTGGGACCTTATGGGGAGAGGTGTACAACTGGATGGCACTGAGGCCAGGAATTTGGGATCCTTGTCCCAGGACTCAGGTGTGGACCAGACATTCATAAGGGAGCAAGGCCTCCTTTCCCTTTGGGAACGGCTTCTAATGAGTGTGAGAGAGAAGTTTATCCACAAAGAGAGAATGCAGGAGCACCACCATAGAATGTGCTGGAAGACCATTGAGGAAGGGATCCAGCAGCTGAGGGAGGTGGCAGTATTAGAGGTACTCTTTGGGAGGGATGGACAGCATGACAATGACCCTGACAAGGTCAGGTGCACAGGGCAGATGTTGTGGGATCTGGCAACCCTGGGGCCATCTCAATACACCACCATTATTGCAACAATTAATGATGATGAAAACACCATTAATGCAGATGAAAACCGAGCAACAGTGGGCTCTGTTGCTAACAAGCTTAGAAATTTTGACAGTATGATGAATGGCCCAATGCAGGCCAATGTCTCTGCTGTAATTAAGAGCCTCCAAGAGGAGATGAGGGAGGTGAGGGAGGAGATGAGGAAGATCGATGCAGCACCAGTGCAAGTCACAGGCCCCAAAGTTAGAGCCCAACACCCCCCAGCTAGGGAGAGAGGGTACACCCTAAGAGCTGACCTGTGGTTCTTCCTGCAAGACCATGGGGAAGACATGGAAAAATGGGATGGGAAACCCACTTCTGTCCTGGCAGCACGGGTGCGTCAGCTCAGGGGAGGGAAATGCCAACCGAGGGAACCGTGCTAAAATGAAGGTAGCCTCGACCTCCCACAACCAAGGTGCAGGGTACTACAGAAGGGAGGATGATCTGTCAGATCCCCTGGAAGGGACCTCCACTATGTATGCCCAGGAAGGAAATAATAACCAAGGCTAGAGGGGCCCTGCCTCTAGCCAGGGAGAGGCATGGGATGGCAGGATCTATTGGGTAGTGTGGGTGCGATGGCCTGGCACATCAAAGCCACAGAAACATAGAGTGTTAGTTGATACTGGTTCAGAATGCACCCTGATACCATCAGAACATGTGGGGAAGGTACCTGTTTCCATTGTTGGGGTGACAGGGGATCACAGGAATTCACTTTGCTGGAAGCTGAGGTGAGCCTGACAGGGAAGGGGTGGCAGAAACATCCGATTGTAACTGGCCCAGGGGCACCGTGCATTCTAGGCATAGACTTCCTCAGGAATGGCTACTACAAAGATCCAAAGGGACTCAGGTGGGCTTTTGGAATAGCTGCTGTAGCAGCAGAGAGCATTAAGCAGTTGAACACCTTGCCTGGACTGTCAGAAAATCCACCTGCAGCGGGACTCCTGAAAGTGACAGAGAAACAGGGACCAATTGCCACCATGACAATGCACCGCCGGCAGCACCGGACAAATCGAGATGCTGTGATCCCCATCCACAAGATGGGAGAGCCAAGGGGTGGTCAGCAAAACCCACTCACCCTTCAACAGCCCCATCTGGCCTGTGTGCAAGTCTGAAGGGGAATGGAGATTGACTGTGGACTATCGTGCATTGAATGAAGTGACTCCACCGCTGAGCGCAGCCGTGCTGGACATGCTGGAACTGCAGTACGAGCTGGAGTCCAAGGCAGCAAGGTGGTATGCCACCATTGACATTGCCAATGCATTTTTTCTCCATTCCTTTGGCAGCAGAGTGCAGGCCTCAGTTTGCTTTCACTTGTAGGGGTGTGCAGTACACCTGGAACCGACTGCCCCAGGGGTGGAAACACAGCCCTACCATCTGCCATGGGCTGATCCAGGCTGCTCTGGAAAAGGGTGAGGCTCCAGAACATTTGCAATACATTGATGACATCATTGTGTGGGGGAACACAGCAACAGAGGTATTTGAGAAGGGAGAGAAGATCATCCAGATTTTGCTGGAAGCCAGTTTTACCATTAAAAAGAACAAAGTCACAGGACCTGCCCGAGAGATCCAGTTCCTGGGAGTGAAGTGGCAAGACGGACGGCGCCAGGTCCCCACTGAGGTCATCAATAAGATCATTGCAATGTCTCCACCAACAAGCAAGAAGGAAACACAAGCTTTCCTAGGTGCCATAGGCTTTTGGAGAATGCACATCCCTGAGTACAGCCAGATTGTGAGCCCTCTCTACCTGGTCACCCGCAAGAAGAACTATTTCCACTGGGGCCCTGAACAACAGCAAGCCTTTGCCCAGATCAAACAGGAGATCGCTCATGCTGTAGCCCTTGGCCCAGTCAGGACAGGACCAGAGGTAAAGAATGTTCTCTACTCTGCAGCCGGGACCCATGGTCTGTCCTGGAGCCTTTGGCAGAAGGTGCCTGGTGAAACTCGAGGCCGACCCCTGGGATTCTGGAGCAGAGGTTACAGAGGGTCTGAAGCCAATTACACTCCGACAGAGAAGGAAATCTTGGCTGCCTACGAAGGAGTTCAAGCTGCCTCAGAGGTAATTGGCACAGAAGCACAACTTCTCCTGGCACCCCGACTGCCAGTGCTGGGGTGGATGTTCAAAGGAAAGGTTCCTTCTACCCACCGTGGCACCGACACCACATGGAGCAAGTGGATTGCCCTCATCACGCAGCGCACCCGTATTGGTAACCCAAATCGCCCTGGGATTTTGGAGATAATTACAAACTGGCCAGAAGGTGAAGATTTTGGTCTCGCTGAGGAGGAGGAGCAGAAGCAAGTGACCCGAGCTGAAGAAGCTCCACCATACAACCAGCTGCCAGCAGATGAAACGTGCTACGCTCTTTTCACCGACGGTTCCTGTTGCATCGTGGGAATGAATCGGAAGTGGAAAGCAGCCGTATGGAGCCCCACACGACAGGTTGCACAAGCTACCGAAGGAGAAGGTGGATCAAGCCAACTTGCTGAACTCAAAGCTGTTCAGCTGGCCTTGGACATTGCAGAGAGAGAGAAATGGCCAAAGCTCTACCTTTACAGTGATTCATGGATGGTAGCCAATGCTCTGTGGGGCTGGCTGGAAAGGTGGAAAAAGGCTGACTGGCAACGTAGAGGAAAGCCAATCTGGGCTGCTGATGAGTGGAAAGACATTGCCACTCGGATAGAGAAGCTACCTGTGAAAGTCCGCCATGTGGATGCCCATGTTCCCAAGAGTCGGGCTAGTGAAGAACACCGGCACAACGAGCGGGTAGATCAGGCTGCACAGACAGAGGTGTCAAAGATAGACTTAGATTGGGAACACAAGGGAGAATTGTTCCTGGCTCGATGGGCCCATGATGCCTCAGGTCATCAGGGCAGAGACGCCACCTATAAGTGGGCACGAGACCGAGGGGTGGATCTAACCATGGACAGTATTTCCCAGGTTATCCATGACTGTGAGACGTGTGCTGCCATCAAGCAAGCCAAGCAGGTGAAGCCCCTCTGGTATGGTGGGCGATGGTCCAGGTATAAGTACGGAGAGGCCTGGCAGATTGACTACATCACACTGCCTCAGACCCGCCAAGGCAAACGCTATGTGCTGACCATGGTGGAAGCCACCACCGGGTGGTTAAAGACCTATCCTGTGCCTCACACTACTGCTAGGAACACCATCCTGGGCCTGGAAAAACAAGTCCTTTGGAGACATGGTACCCCTGAGAGAATTGAGTCAGACAATGGGACTCATTTCAAGAACAGTCTCATAAGTATCTGGGCTGGAGAACACAGCATTGAGTGGGTGTACCATATTCCCTACCATGCACCAGCGCTGGGTAAGTCGAATGGTGCAATGGCCTGCTTAAAACCACCTTGAAGGCACTTGGCAGGGGGACTTTTAAGAACTGGGAGATTAATTTACCAAAGGCCACATGGTTAGTGAATACCCGAGGTTCAACTAGCCAAGCAGGCCCTGCCCAATCCAAACCCTTGGGAGCACCAGATGGAGATTGTCACAGTATGCTGAGAGTTGCATGTAGTAATGGCAATGACTTCCTGAGTGTAAGAAGCTAAAGAAGCACTTTATTAGAAAACCAAACCACATTTATAGTGTGGTTCGCAAGTCTCAAACAGGACAGTAATTCATTGGACAATAGGAGGAAACATCTCTTGTCACGTAGCATGAAACTGTTTCTCAGTCAACACCAGGTGTTAATCTCTGTTTATTAATTCCTTTCTGTTTACAAGAAAGTTATCATCCTGGTAAAGGCTCAGGCTGGAGCTGAGGAGTTGTCTCAGCCTGGGAAAAAGTTTCCCAGCCTGAGAAAGAGAAAAAGAACTCACAACATAAAAAAGGCCTGGCAAACCCTGCCTGGGCCTTCAGTGGTGTCCACAGGAGATAAGGTCCCAGTGGTACATCTGAGAGGCATGTTAGGAAAAACTGTTTGGGTGAACTCTGCCTCCAGCAAAGACAATCCTGTTTGTGGGGTGGTTTTCGTTCAAGGACCAGGTTGCACTTGGTGGCTGATGCAAAAGGATGGAGAGACCCGATGCATTCCCCAAGGAGACCTTGTTCTAGGGTGAATTATCTATGATACTGTGCCTGTAACTGTAACTGCATGTATGTATATAATTCAAAGGTTTTAATTTGATGTAGCATGTTGGTATAGGAAAAATTTGGGGTGGATAATGCTGGGGGTTGGGGTTTTTTTTTTACTTTTTCTCTCTGTGGAATTTTTCCCATTGTGATGTTAAGAACTAGTTGGCTACACCCTAGAACGGATGGCTAGTGTTGTGGGGCAGGGGGCAGGTAAAGGAGGTGGGGGCAGCTACATAGATATATAGATATAGATATATAGATATAGATATATAGATATAGATATAGTTATAGATATAGATACAGATATAGATATAGATATAGATAGAGATATAGATAGATATATACCAGTAAAGAACTGTTATTCCTAACCCCCACATCTTTGCCTGAGAGCCCCTTAATTTCACAATTATAATAAATTGGAGGGAGGAGGATTCACACTCTCCATCTCAGGGAGGGGCTCCTGCCTTTCTTGGCAACTACCTGTCTTTCAAACCAGGACAGCTATCCAGTGCTGTAAAGAAATTTGTCAAACACACTTTTCAAATACAAGATAATTGTAAGGGCTTAATCTCATGCAGGCAAATCTGATCAGTGGAAAATGCAAATCAGTGAATACTAACTGCCTGTCAGAGCAACAGAGCTCCTTATACTGATTTATACATGCCCCATGCCTGGCTAAGGTGTGCTTATTAGTTTGTTTACAACATGAGAGTTATTTAAAATAAAATAAAAAAGCATTGAACTTTTTTCATTCCTCTAGCCACCCTGAAGGCAGCTGTCATGCTGTGGACGTGCAGAAGCCTATTGAGAAGTGACCTAGAGTTAATGTCAGACTGTGAGCTTCTGAGCAGCCACTGTTCTCTATCATACAGCAAATTTTGCACTAGATGTGATTGGTTTCTTATGTAAATTGAGTTATTTAAAGAAATATTAAGGTAACAGATGAAGTTTAGCCACTATTAGGCTGGTGAGTAATTTAACTAGTAAAAAGCAGGTAAGTGAGTAAAGCTGAACTGATCATGCTTTTGTGTTCAGACAAAGTGAAATATGTCCAAGCTCAGTCCTGAGACTTACTTTTCAGTTGCAGGGTCTCTGCAGACAACTTGTTTTGCTGGAGCACAGGGTACTTCAGTTATAGAGCTGTCTATGCAAATTCATGTAAACTACGAGCTGTCTGAGCTCCATGTGTTGTTTGAGAGTGGCACATGCTGACAGGACAGGCTGGTGCTGAACCTCCTGCCAGAAGCCACCTGGGGTCTGTTGCAGCTTGTGTGCTGCTGACCCACCAGCCCTGTCTTGTGCTCTTGGTCAGGGATGAATGCAATGGCAAAGAGGAACTCAGGGCAAGCTCTCTCTGGAAGAGGGTCTGCTGTTCAAGTAGCAAGAGGACATCTTCCAGGATACAGCAGCCCAAATCTAAAGTGAGTGGGACATTTTTGTTACTAGAGAGCTGAGATATATATTTGCAAGCCTCCACTGGATCTTTTCATGCTTGCTTTGTGGAGTTTGTAAAACTCTCATACTATTCATACTGGCTTTTTTGTCACATGCTTTTGACAAACACAAACCTTAAAACTAAAATCTTTAACAAAAAAGAGAGCAAAATTTACAAAAAGAATACCAGAATTTTTCTTGCTCCTTCCCACATATTCATATACAGACTTGGGGGAGCACAGGACAAACTTTTATGATATCTATGGATAGCTGGAATTCATGGAACTCTGATATCAGTGAATTAGTTTTGTTTGGTTAGTGAAAGTTGGGTGTCCCATTTGACACTTTATGTCTCAGATGTACATTTAAGAGTTTGATCCAGGTAATATGCACTTAAGCTCTTAGCTAGTAAAAATCTCCCTGGGACATAAGGATTGACAAAGCTGATGACACTGTCCCAAAATTGGCTCTGAAGTGACAGTGGGCAGCTGTTACACAACTCAATGCTGAAAGCTGATCTGGTTTCATCTGCAGGCAGCCATGGAATCGTCTGCCCTCCAAACATTTCAGCAGAAAGAAAGAGGGATCGTAGCCAAAGGAAATGAGAAAGTGATAGGCATAAAAAGTGGAATCGGCTCAAATGCCACGGAGGGTGATGGAATAAGTCTAAACACAGGCATGACTTTACTCTCATAAGAGGCTTAACACTGTCTTCCCAGAGCTAGCTTTCATACAAGGGAGCATTTTGGCTCACTCTAAAGAAGAAATTAAGTGTTCAAAGGCATTTCAGGAATATCAACAAATTCAGAACAAATTCAGTGCCAACATGATGGGGGAAATAGCTACCACCAGCAAAACATTTGCTCTGCTAGCATAGTCATACTGCTGAATTTCATTCCTTTTCTCTAAGTACACTTGAGACACACTCCAGAAATAAAAATTTCAGGGGAAGACAGAGAAATTATCTCAACATCCCTCCAACCAAGTCTCCTAGGAATGAATAAAAAGTAGGAGAAGTTCAGCGCCAGGTTCTGCAGCACTGGTGGTAACAGGGACTAGAAATACACAGCTGCAACCATGGAGGTAAACTTAGATCAGCTCCCATCTAGTAGGGCCATTTTCCAAGCTCAGGGCTAAATATACAATAATGAGAGAAATTGCTACAGCACACTTCTCTGACAGGACACCAGCTCCTGTCTCAGATGATTACCCGTTGTGAGAACAGGCATCATCCAAAGAGGAAGCATAATACATGCCTTGTTCCCCCCCACCCTTTGATCACAGGGGATGAATCTGTTGAATAAATGTTGCTGAGGAAATTTTCATCCAGTCTTTGTCCCTCTGACTGATTATATGTTTTGCAGGTAGCATCTGAATAGGAAGTGTGGAAAAGATCCTGACGGGGTGCAGGGTCTGAATGAATGTTAAAATACAACTAGAAACTTTATTTGCTGAAAACAGCAACCATGCAAAAAGCCATGGGATAACATGGCAGCTGGTGGTTCCCCTTGGCAGAATAGGGTGGGATTTAGGACAGGAATTCACAATAGAAAAATCAATGTCCTTACCAGAGACATCGGATCATACTCTATAGTTGAAGCCCAAGGACTCCACACCTCGTGGGCTGTTCCCAGTGTGTTTAACAGGAAACAGTGTTATCCCTGAGGACAGCCTTACCCCTGAAGGGAGCTAGGAGTATAGAAGAAACCAAGCACAACATAAGGGCAAGAGAGTACCTAGAAATAAATGGCATGCATTTGGTGAGAGTCTAAATATCAAAACTGCACAATCAGGTAAAAAGTGCTGTTCAGTGTTACTGCTGAGGCTAAACAAGCCTCCACAAGGAAATGTGTAGCATGGTTGGTTGTGATTACTTGGTGTTCTGATGTACCCCATCCACAAGACCTTGCCTTAGTCTTATGTTCCCATAAAGAATTTCTGCTTTGGAAAGCTATCAGCAGACATCAGTTCAGCTTCAGAAGCCAGACAGACTCTCAGGTACTGCAGCATGCCCAAGCACCCCATCTGCTAATACATTGATGCACAAAAGACATGTGAGTTTACAACGTGGGGACTCTTACACACAGTATCCTTAGAAACCACACAGTATTATTGGAAACTGATACTTAGAAGTAAATAAAAGAGTACAAAAAAAAGGACCATCTGATAGTTTCAAAAGGAATGACAACTGCAGCTCATCCACCTCGCAGTTGACATGAGCACCCTGGTAGATGAAGCCATTTTTCAGACAGCCTGAGCTTGGTCAAGGGAGTAGCATGCCAGGTAGGAGTCAGCAGAGCAGTGACAGTGACTTCAGGAAGTCACCATGAAATGCCAGAGGACCAGCCAGAAAAAAGACAGAAGTAAAAATTTTCATCAGCTTGACACAGGCTGCTTATATAAAGCTACTCCACAGAAAAGAAGTTTTAGAAGCCCCCTGCTTTATAGGGTCCTTGGAGGCTTTTGGCAGGAGGAAACACAAGGTGATAGCACTGAGCCAGTACTCACCTGTGAGTCAAGAGCACATTTTTGTCACATGGCTCCAGCAGAAGCATCCTCTGGGGGAAGTGCACAGTGTGCATTTCAGAGGCAACTGCATTCAGCCCTTACTGCCTTCTGGCTGTCAGCACCCAGCTTCAGCAGAGCTGCTGGCCCTGCAGATACCCAATGTTCCACGGTGCCTTCAGTCCCAGGAAATGGGTCACCAGCCTCCCAGCACTCAGCCATGGGGGAAAGCAGCAACAGCCTGAAGGATTAGGAGGCAGAAGGCAGATAGCTACAGCAAATGAAGTCACACTTGATATTTGCTGTAGCTGCTTGCATCCAAAAAGGCTCAGACAGGGCTGGGAAGGAAGTGTTTACACACAGCCAGCCTGCAACAAGGGATAAAAATCATAATGCGTGTGGAGCCTCTACAGCATAGCTCTGTTGTCATGAAACAGGGGAAATGTTCCAAATTCTGGTCACACAGAATTTCTGGGAATGAGGGAGATTGAGGCAGGAATTAAAAACAATTAGGTGCTGAGAAATGCAAACTGATAATCCCACTAATGTTTTTAATTTTCACTTCCCGTGTGTCATCCTAGATGAGAATACAGGGATTTTAGTTTGGGATAGTATTTTAGAAAGAAAAGCACAGAAACATTCTTCTTCATCAACAAACAATGATAATCTGTGTGCCTCTGAGCAGATGACTTGTAGGGAGGCATTTCCAGTTTAAGCCATTTGTCCAATGAAGCTATTAATCCAAATTTCAACCAAACTTGGAAGCAAAATTAATCTCTGAGGCTTTAACCTAAGTTTCTGATAGTGTTTGAAGATAGGGAACTGGTTAGTTTCCCCTTAGGGAAAAAGAAAATACATTAGATGTTTAAATACTCAAAATAAAATACTCAAAGAGACCCTCCCCATTAATTCTAGTGACAATGAAAAACCTGATTTCAGTCATGTGGAGAACTGTATCCTGTTGAAAATTACATGGAGTATTTAGTTGCTGCTGGGGCACCACCCTATTCCCCTGGCAAGGCCTTTCAGCTCAAGTTCTTTGCTCTCTTTCCCCACACAAACCCCAGTCTTCTTTCCAAGCTGTGCAGTCATATGCTATCTAAAGTCCAGCCTGTCATTTTTGCTGTCATCCACTCACTCTTAATTTGGAGTCAAATATTTCACCCTCACAATTGTAATTTGTGAACATGAAGCAGTGCAGAGACAGTAAGGGAAGGTAAAATCCTCCTACACATTTTCCCATTAGGACAGATTGTGTGGAGAAAACCAAGTTGCTTCGAGCTTCATTTTCAGCTCATGTCCCTACTTTGGTCCAGACTACATCTGGCACTCCTGTAGGTTCCAAAAGACAAAATGTATTTGTGCAGTTAGGTAGGGTCAAGTTTAACATTTGAAAGTTAAGGTATAAAGGAAGGACACTCCTTCCTGCCATTTGAGAAGTATAGAGCCCTTTTCTGATTCTGTCAGGCTTGGTGAGAGATCCTGTGGAAGCCTTGGACTTGCACATGTATCAGCATTTTCCATAGTCACAGATGCAGGGTTTGTTGGTCTGGCAGGGAGTTTGGTTCCTCAGTGTTCACTGAAGTGCTGAAACAGACACCACTGATGAAGTGGCACAGTTAGCACTCTTGGTGCTCAGTCTGAAAGCACCACAAATGACTCTGAGGGGCAAATCACATACAGGGCACCAATTGGCTCCTAAGAACCAGCACTTACAAGGCCACCTTCAGTCTTCTAAACTTCTGGACTTAGGTTAAGATAAGGTCTGAAAACAAATTGCATGACACAAAGTACCAGAAGGAAGCATGTGTTTTGCCTCAATAAAATTAGTGCACTCTTTGGCAAAACTGTATTGACTTTTGGTGGCTGGGAATTAAAAATGTCTATTCAAGTTCCTGATATTTGCCACACGTTAATCTAATGAGTTGCCGGTGAAATAAACCATTAGAAAAGCCCTTGTTAAATTGTATCAAAGTAAATGGTTATCTAAAATAGACACCACAGGGAGGTTCTTAATTAGTCTGTTGTCAGCTGGGACTGGAAATGCTTGCAGCAGCATGAGGCTAATTAATTTCCCATTCTGCCACATTGCAGCTTCCTGTCAAACCACAAGGTACAATTCAAAACACACCAATGGCTGGTTGCTGCTTTTCAGAGACCATAACAGCAGCAGAGGAGGGCTCTGGATTGGCCTGAACTCACTTCCCACAGGGAAATGAGTTGAGGGGATGTCCAAGCCAGGTGACTGTGCCTGGGATAAGCTGTCTGTCTAAACAAGGAGTCTCTGAGGCCCATATTCTATTGCTTCAGCTGAACATTGCTTTCTGGATGGAAAATGAAAATTATGCCTGGGAGGAGGACATTTGGAATAAACTGGAAGCCCCAGGGACGTGCTTATGCAAGGGTCTTTGTCCTGTGCCAGGGTGACACTGCACAGGTTGTGCCCATCTGCTTGTGGTGTGGGCACAAACCTCTGACAGCTGTCCTGCTGCAACAGAACTTCTGGGAATAGGCCAGCTAAAGAGACAGTGCCCACACACCCTGGTCACCCAAAATGCCATGAGAATCTGAAGAACCAGTTGCACTTTACAGGAAGCAGCAAAAAGTTAGAAAATTTCTATTACCCTGTCTTTCCTACCACCATGCCAATGAAAAACGTATTCTTTGGTGGAAGTGATTTAAACAGTTTTGCACACGCTTTGGACAGTATTTCACCACAACCTGCAGAGCAAAAAAGGAACCTTCCATGTGGCCTTTGCTTGCTGGAGATCCCTTGCAGACGACACAGGGCACCTGATGCCTGATAACTGGATGTAGAGATGGGGCCTCAACCAGGGAATGGCTGGTGATGGGTGTGCAGGGCCAGTAACAGCAAACACATTGGCTACATATTCTCTGGCACCCTCTAAGCCTAGCATCTCTGGGGCATGGTGAGGAGTGTGCCTGCTCAAGCAGAGCTGGCCCAAGTGGCCTGCACTGCTTCTGCTCCAGGTAGAGTGTGGGGGAGATGAGCTGGGCACAGGAACAGGTCTGGCCCTTCTGAGCCCGTGCTCAAGGCTTGGCACCAGCCCTTCACTCCTGTGGGATGGCTGGACACCTTCAGGTGCTCTGCTCCTCCTCTGCAACATTTGTAGCTGTCTTTACAGCATCCTTCCCTGTTTCTTCAGAGACACAGGCCTATTCTACAGAAAGGGAGTGAAAAGCAGTGTATTTACACCCACACTTGCAATCAGGAGCCATTTGATATCCCCTGATATCAGCATGCAAGGTTTTCAGCAACTCTAAATGTTGCAAGCACTCCAACTATAGAGCAGTAAAAACTTTACTGCACCCCTGCATCAAATGCCTTTGAAACACAAGTACACCCAACTACACTGAAATGTGTGTAATGCTGGCAAAGTCCTCTCCCATCACTGCCCTTCACCCTTTGTGGTTACACCCTCCTCATGTAGTAAACACCAGTATACATAAAGCATTCACAGAGCTGTGTTCCCAGCACAATGAACACACAACCTTTCCTTTAAAAACTGCTCCCTGACACAGTACAGTTCCATGACTGACTCATGGTTGTTGTCATCTCACCATCTGCAATCACTCAGTTAGATAAACGATACTTATGGGTGCAGCTTATGGGAAAAGGGAACAAGTCCACAGAAAGGAAATATTACCATCTGTGGAGCTGCCCCATAAGCTGCCTTACTATTTAGCAGGGCACTAAGGTTATCAAGCACACATTTAGCCACTCTTATGAGTGATGTCTGTACAACTCAGTTCTTAATTTTTAGACAGGGATGGCATGCAAGGGCCATGGTGATGCAGATGCATTTTTCTTTGCACAACAGAGTATCTGATTTTTCCCCCACTTCATCACAGAGGCCTTACCACTGCTATGACTCCTACCCATTCATTGCATTGTCCATGGAGGAAAACAGCAAGATCTTCCTAACAACCATTTCTGCATATTCTTCCCCATAACTCCTCATGAAGAGTACCTATGGCTAAAAACTCAAACACTGTTTCCTCTAAAGTCAGTCTTCAGCAACAGGTTCACAGTGTTGGAAGGAATCCTGGACGGACTTCTGTCACTCCCTGATCTTGGTCTCTGGTGCACCCAAATAAAAAAAAAAAAAAAAGAGGGTTTCAGAGTGTATACGTGCTTTGGTCTGATCCGCAGCTGTGCTTATTGCCAGGTATTGATCACTGGGACAGCAGAGCTGGCAGATACCTATCTCATAGCTCACCTCTCTCCCCTGGTCTTTAGAGACGCTGCTCTTCACAGCAGCCAGCAGCAGCAGCTAGCTGGGCTGAGGTAAGATGTCCCCCAAGCAGTGTCTGTGGCCCCACAGCTGCTGGAGGGGTTGAGAAACCTCCTCTCAGACACTTGGCTTGCTGAGTGGCAGAGGGTGAAGCAGCACATATTTCCCGAAGGCAGAAAGAAGGGGGGCTGCCAGGGAAATGCCTGAGAGTGAGGGGCTACCACTGGACTGCAGCAAGCCACTCCTGGTGCGTGCAGCCATGTGATGGCTGATGATCTGCTGGAGCAGATGGTTTAGGGAAGCCATCGCCATTTCACAGGTATTAGACAGGCTGCCTTCTCAAAAAAAAACCAAAACAGATTTCATGTTATTCAAGAGCACAGCTGACCTATGATTTATTGCACACTTTGTGTCCCATTAGACACTTTTCCCAACAGGACTCCTGGTGTACCATGCAGATTTTGCCCATTCAAAGAGGGCTGCTTGCATCCTCATCTCCAGTAAAAAAATGCTTTGCCTATCTGTCTCCAGTGCCCCTGCATACCATGAAGAGAGTGTGCTCAGTCTGGGCATGCACACATGTTCACACTCATTCATTATTTTCTCTGCCATAAAAAAAAACACAGAATGGTGCAAGCTGGAGGAAACCTCTAATCAAGCAGGGTTATCTACAGCAGATTGCCCAGGACCATGTCCAGATTACTTTTGAGTATTTCCAAGGATGGAGACTGCACAACCCTTCCGGGCAACCTGCCCTAGTGTTTGGTCATCCTCACAATGAAAAAGTGTATCCTGCAGTTCAGAGGGAACTTCCCGCGTTTCAGTTTCTTCCTACTGCCTCTGGTCCTGTCATTGGGCACCACTGGAAGGAGCTGTGCTCCTTCTTGGCATCTTCTTTGTGACCTCCCTTCATGCACTCAGGCATTGATGGGATCCCTCTAAGCCTTCTTTCTTCAGGCTGAACAGCCCCAGCTCCCTCAGCCTTTCCTCACAGCAGAGGTGTTCCAGTCCCTCAGTCATCCTAATGACCCTTCCATTCAAGGGTCCACTGAAGAATGGATTCTCTGCAATATGTTCATGCCTCTATTCTACTGAGGAGCACAGAACTGGATAAAGTACTCTAGGGATATCCTCACCAGCTCTGAGAAGAAGAGTGGGATCACCTCCCAGCTGGCCGGCAATACTTCTAACACAGCCCAGGACATTATTCTCCTTCTTTGCCACAAAGGCACACTGCTGTCTTCTGCTCAGCTCAGTGATCCCCAGGACCCCCACGTCCTACTCTGTCTAGCTGCTTTCCATGTGGATGGTACCTAGCATGTATATCTTTTTCTCCCCACATGCAGCATTTGGCATTACTCCTTGCTGAATTTCATTAGGTTCCTGTCAGCCCAGTTCTCAAGGCTGTTGACATCCCTGTGATGGCAACATGACCCTCTGATATCAGCTGCTCCTCCTAGTTTTATGCTCTCTGAAAAATTCCTGATTGTGACCTCTGCCTCATCATCCAGATCATTAATGAAGATTGCTGAAGGAACCAGTATTGACCCCTGGGGTACACTGCTAGTCACTGGCACTCAGCTAGATGTTGTGCCACCAATCATCAGCATTTGGGTCTGCCCATTTGAGCAGTTTTCAGTCCAGCTCACTCACCTAAGTCATACAGTAACTGCCTATCTAGGAGGATCTTATGGGAGACAGTGTCAAAGGCCTTACTAAAGTCCAAGCAGACAGTAGCCATGCTCCCCTCAGCCAGCAGGCCAGCTGTTTCACTGCAGGCTATCAGATTGATCAAGTATGTCTTCCTCCTTTGTGAGTCCAGGCTGACTGCTTCTGATTATTTTCTTGTCATTCATATGCCTGGAAATGTTTTCCTGGATGAGCTGCTACGTCTTAGCAAAGGTGGAGATGTGGCATGAAGTAATCACAGGTCAGGCTATCAGGACTGTTATGACAAAGATTTCATTTCTTCTTTCATATCCACAGCACAGGATGATATTTTTTAAATACATATTTGCATTGTTTAAATGAGCTACTGACTTTGATGATATCCATCCCCATTTAAATTTGCTTCAAGTTTAATTGGCTTGGGAAGTTCTAGTCTTCCAGAGCCTGCAAAGAACATGCATAGTCTTTTGATCAGTTCCCTTAGTTTTATACTAAATTTTTCTAAACAGACAGGAAGGATGACAGCAAGCTTCACAGAAAGAATTAGTCATTGCAAGTACCCTAATACATGGTCATGATTATGCTTAAAACTGCTTTAAAAATGTTCCACCAAATCAAAAATTATTAGCTTCTTCAGCAGAGGTAGGTCAAGACAACCTATTTTCCCTTCCTCTCTTTCTCCACAGAGAAGCAACTCAATTAGAGACCCCCTTCAAGAAGTGTTTGCTAAGTTCTCTGGGACAAAGCAAGCTACCCAATATTCACCATTGTGCATACCACACAGTACTTGTGGGTGACTCCCCTGAGTTTATTGCATCTTTTGTGAGCAATTTTCAATACAAGAAATAAAGTATATTTAATCAGAAGCCTCCCAAAGGGAAGGGGCACATCAGGCAGAGCGATGCAGCTAGATAAATTTCCCAGTGAATTATATTGGCTAATTTATTGCCTGATGCCGTGACTCATACAGCAGCCTGTACCTCTTCCACAGCAATCCTGCTAAGTCCCCGAGGTCACCTCAAGACGGATGCATGACTCACTACCAGGGTTTCTGAATCCCACTCCTGGTGTGATGGCTCAGTGACAAAACACAAGCCCTTCAGGCATCTGATATTTCTCTTTTGCCCCTTTTTATTGATCAGATGCTCTCATCAGCAAAGTCTTTCCACATCCGGCCAATTGGCCAGCAAGCCGCAGTCAAGCACAAATGATCGTCTACAAAGAGCAAGACCCAGGGGCTTGAGTGAACAGCCAGAGACCAAAAATCCTCCCTCAGGTGAACTTCTTGTGCTTGAGGACATGAAGACACAGAGAATTTTTGAAAGCAGGCCAGAGACATGGAAGAGGCATCATACGTGGCTACACAGACACTCTAACAAATATAAATAAGGTTATTATGGTATGTGAAGCTGGGTAAACAACAAACATTATTGAATAGAGAAAAAAAATCTTTTAACAGAGGTATATGTGGATCATAGTACATAGTTTCACATTACAAAAAAAAAAAAAAATTGTCAAGTATTTCCTTTTGTATATGCTGCCAAGAAAACACAATGTACTAAAAGGCCTGGAGATGGATATTGCGCATTCAGCATCCACTTTCAGCAAGGAGTACTTGTTGCAGACAGGAAGAACTTCTGTGAGGCAGCTCTTGAGCATGTTTGAAGTGCCTGCCAGTGACCTCAGCAGAACGACTGACTGTCTCCTCAAGCTGATGGGGTGGCTCAAATATGTGCACAAGTGCATTAATGTAAAAGCTTGAAACTTGAGTATCCCAATCCACACAGAACTTGCTAGCAAAACAAGTCCCATGTTCCACATCCAAATTATAGATAGGACTTACATGATCCCATACTCAAAAATAGTATCGAGTTTTAGCGTTGCCTCAGAGCTTGGAAGGTGAAATTTGAGTCTAATTTTACCTATGATGTTATTAAGGGCTTGTGGAGTTCTTGCATGGTATGGCTGAGATCTTATACCTAAGCCAGTTGCCAACTGTAATGTATTAATTCAAAACCCCATCTGCCAGAGCTTTTAATTTAGGATACTAAAAAACATGGTACACACATTTTTCCATTGATTTTGCAGTACTGCTCGGTCAGAGAAAGTTTTTGCTCTTGCAAAAAGCCACTGACTGAAGCAGACAATCATATCTGCAAAACAGGAGGTTCAGAGAAAGGGTTTAAGAAAGAAGTACCAGGAAAAATTGCCTGTTATTCAACTGGTACCCTTTTCACCACATCCATCTTTGTCCATCCTTTTCTGATCTCTATCTTCAAACCTACATAAAAAAACAAAGGAATGTAGTATATCTTAAGCTGCTTATCCAAATAGATGTTTTGGTTGCTCCACGGTAATTAAGAAAAGTCAAAGAAAACTTCCTCCTCTGATGAAATGACTAGAAAACTGGAAATAATGGATGAGAGAAGGCTGAGGTACTCAGCAACTTTTTTCATTGTCAGTCTTTCTTCCCACACCTCTTGAATGGATGGACAGCAGGGTGGAGGCTGGGTGAGAAAAGTGCTTTCCTCCTTAAGAGATCAGGTTCCTGATCATCTAAGCAACTAGAACATATATGTCTATGAGATCCACTGAGATGCATCCCAGAAAGTCCTGGGAGAATTGGCTAATGTAGTTGCCAAATCACTCTCCACTGTATTTGAAAAGTCATGGCAGTCAGGAGAAATCCCCAGTGACTGGAAATACAGTGGAATAGACTGGAATAGAGTGACTATCTGTGGACAAGGGAAGGACTGTGAATGCCATTTATCTTCTGTAAAGCCTTTGACGTGGTCCCTCATAGCATCCTGCACTTTACATTGGAGAAAGTTGGATTTGATGAGTGTACTTTTAGATGGATAAAGAATTGGTTGGACAGTGGCATCCAGAGGGTAATGGTCAACAGCTCAGAGACCCAATGGACATCAGGACATCAGTGACAAGGGTTGTCCCTCAGGGGTTGATATTGGGACCAGTGTTATTTAATATCTCATTAATGACATAGATGAGGTTATTGCATGCACCCACTACAAATTTGCAGATGACACCAAGGTAAGTGGTGTGGTTGACACTTCTGAAGGACAGGATGTCATCCAGAGGGATGTGGGTGAGATGGAGATGTGGGCCCACAGGAATCTCATGAGATCAACAATTCCCTCAGCCTTTCATTATAGGAAAGGTGTTCCACAACTCTTGTCCTGGTGGCCCTACTGCTTACTGATGCCAACAGATCCATGTTCTTCCTGTGCTGGGACCCCAGAGCTGGATGCCGTTCCAGGTGGAGTCTCACCAGAGCAGATCAGAGGGGCAGAATCCCCTCCCTCCCCTGCTGCCCACACTGCTCTGGATGCAGCCCAGGACATGTTTGGTTTTCTGGGCTGTGAGTGCTCATGGCTGGGTCGTGTCCAGCCTTTCATCCACCAGCACCCCCAGTCTTCCAGCAGGGCTGCTTTCAGTCTGTTCATCCCCCAGCCTGGGTTGATACTGGGAGTGTCCTGACCCACATGCAGCACCTTGTACTTGGTCATGTTAAACCTCATGAGATTCCCAGGGGCTCACTTCTCAAACTTGTCCAGGTCCCTCTGGATGGCATCCTGACCTTCAGGTGTGTCAAGAGCACCACTCAAACCACACCAAGCAGGCTGGCTGCAAACTTGTCAATGATTCTCCATCACTGAGGAAGACATTAAACAGTACTTGTCCCAAGGCAGATCCCTAAGGGACACCATCTATTACCAGTCTCCATGTGAAGATTGAGTGATTGACCACTACCCTCTGAGTGTTACTGTTCAACCGTATCCATTGAACAGCCCAACCAGTAAATCCTTCTCTACACAATTTAGGAGCTACTGGGTAGCATTTAATGGTAAAGTCATTCCAGGGAGGCTGAGAGATCAGTAGTTCCCAGAGTTCTCCTTCCTGCCTTTTTTAAAAGTGGTCCAATATTTCTGCTCTTCCAGTCAGTCGCCTGGGACTTCACCTGACTTCCAGGACTTTCCAAGCACCATGGAGAGTGGCTTGGCAACTATGTCAAACAAATCCCTTGGGACTCTGGGAAGTATCTGTCATGGTTTAACTCTAGCCAGCATTCAAGCCCCAGCAGCCACTCACCACTCTCCACCACTGGAACTGGAGAGAGAATCAGAAGGGTAAAAGGTAGAAAAGTCAGGTTGAGATGTAGACAGTTTAATAGGGATGCTAAAGTCCATGCACACAAGCAAATCAAAACAAGGAATGAATTCAGTGCTTCCCACAGGCACGCAGGTGTTCAGCCATCTCCAGGAGAGCACAGCCCCGTCACACCTGACGGGGCAGACAAATGTCATCACTCCAAATGTCCCACCTTTCCTCCTTCTTCCCCCCACTTTATGTACTAAACATGGTGTCGCATGGTCTGGAAATCCCTTTGATCAGTTTGGGTCACCTGCCCCAGCTGTTTCTCCTTCTAGCCTGCCATGCACTCCCAGCTTCCTTATCAGCATGGAAGTACAGAAGGCAGAGACAGCCTTGGATGTGTAAGCCCTGCTCAGCAATAACAAAACACCTCTGCATTATCAACAGTGTGTTCAAAACAATTCCATAACACTGCCCTATACCAGACACTGTAAAGATAAATTAACTCTATCCAGCACAGCATCTCACCAGATCCCATAGACACACGTTCAAGTTCTTCAGGTGATCATAAACCTGATCTATTACAGTAGAGAACACAACTTTCCCTCAGTCCCCATCCTGCTGCCCATTCACTCAAGAGGGGGGAAGATAGGTTGCCATTGAAAAGTGAGGTAAAAATGTGGTTGAGTACCTAATTTTTGTGTACAGCACCAGAACAGAAACATACTTCGCCTCAGAGGAGTAATTTTTTTTTTTCTCTGGTTATGAACAGGATAGAAAATGCAACCATTTGCATTGTTGCTCAGTTCTGTTAAGTGGCACTTGCTGATCCCTCGATTTCTAGATCCCTCGATTTCTAGCTTGGAAAGACAATTTTAACAATTGTGGCATGGTTTCCTGGAACTGGGTGATTGTTTTCCCTTTCCTATCCCCTCCTCCTGGAAGCATACAATCTTGTCTTGAAATCACTCACAAAGGGACAAATTGAAGACATTTAGTTCCACCTTTGTCCTGACATTTTCTGTGTTTTTCTGTCCACTAACAGCATTCCAAAGTAGATGTTCCCTCTTCCATCTCAGTAAGCCTGTCGCTTAAATTTGAAGGGCCATTTTTACTCCTGTTAGATATTCTGACATGTACTTCAGCTCTTACAGCAATTTTCCTCTCCACAAATACCACTAATATTTACATTTCTGTGTCCTTTTTCTATCTCTGAAGGACTGTTGATGAATGCAGCTTCAGGTAATTGCTTTTCCCAGGCATCATAATTTGTTTTTCAACAAAAGAACAATTTCCAATTTTTTTAAAAACTATTCAAATGCACTAGGGGAGGTGAAGGAAGGTCAGGGGGCAGGAGCAGTGACTTTCATGGCATTAGTTACCAATGTACCTGTTACTTCATAATTCACACTTTACAACATTTTAGTTATGTGGTACAGGCTTGCTTAAGGTTAATCACTTCCTTTCATCCAGAATCTAGCTGATGGATAAAAAAAAAAAAAGCATTATTCATTCCAACATGAGGACATAAAAGCTGTGTATCTGAGTAACAGCAGATGGAAAGAAACAGCAGATTTTTATTCTGGAAAATAGGAGCTGAGAATGTTACTGTAATTTCTCATATACTAATACTTAGTATACTCAGTATTTTGCAGAGTGGCAAAAGTAGAACTGAACTTGTGCTGGATAGAAGGTTTTGGTTTTTAAATCTTTCAGTCAAGAAAGGTATTTGCAATAGAATCCAAAACATTCCTGTTTTAGCCCACTCTGCAACAGGTGAGAGGTTCAGTGTGAATTTTACTAGACAATTTTCTGGAGGACAAGTTGAAACAATGATCGTGGTCCATTACAAACTTTTAATCTCAGACAAAGGCCATTTCCACTGACTTAAAAACTCTCTCCAGTGCGTACTTCTACTCCCATTTTTACCCATCCTTCAAATGAAACAGTAAATGCTTTAACTTGACACCGCATTAGGTGTCCTGTAAGGCAGGAATTGCTCCCACTATGCAAAATTATATTCTTGAACTTGCTCTCTGCAAGGTAAGGTGGAAATCTACAGCACAGAGGTGCCCCGTTGATGTTGTCATGTAGGGATGGTAAATAAAACCCATGCTTTTCATGACCCGAGAAACCGCTGAGTGTTTTCTAAATTGGCTTCTCTGAGCTTTCCAAGTTCGTAGGATGAGGAAAACGAATCATGTTAATAGGAAAACTTAAATAAACCATGATTTCACAATTTTAGTTCAGATGTCCTTTTATGTTACCTTAATTTTCTTGGAAGCTGTCTGCTATGACTCCTTTTCATCTCCCAGCATCTCTACCCCAGGTGAAAGTATTTAGTCTTTTGTATCACTGGCAACCTGCCTGAAGATGCTGCTGCCTTTCCACATTCCCACCTATTTGAGATCCTTCTCTATACTCATTCAGCTGGTGGTGCTTACTTCAAATTACCATCATCGAGGTGCATCAAATCACAGGGACAGAACGTCACCATCACAGTCGGCAGGCCATGGATACCAAGGGAACCCCAACACCTATGTTCATTCTTGGGGAGGGAATAACATCAGGAGAGGCTTTATCCCTAAGGGCCACCTTCAGGATGAAATCCAGCTGCCGCAGAGCATCTCCTGAAGCCTTGCTCTCCACTGGTGCCTAACCTGGGAGAAGACTCTGGGCAGGACTGCTGTCTGCCCGGGAGAGGATTTACTTCGCAAGCCCCGTCCTCACCGAAGAACAGGCTTTAGGCGCAGGGGCCCGTGCGCAGGATGCACATGCCGGCTTCCCGAGGAAGGACGCCCATCGGGGGTCCGCTCCCCTCCTCCCGAGAGGGAAAAGCTGCCCGGGGTGGCGGCGGTGGCCATCAGGTAGGGGCAGTCCCGCCGAGCCCCCGCGCTGGCCCCGCAGCATCCCGCGCCGGGCGGTGCGCGTACTCACGGCTGTGCGGGGCTCCGGCGGGGCCGGGCGAGGACGAGGAGGAGGAGGCGGAGGCCGGGCAGGTGAACCCTCGCGGCAGCTGTCTCCCCGGCCGCTGCTGCTGGAAGTCCGGTCTCTGCACGCCCGGCCTTCGGCAGGGTTGGAGCCCCCCGCGCCCGCCGGCAGCGTGGGGGGGCGCGGCGGGGCCGCAGACGGGCGAGGCGCTCCGGCCGGCTCCGGGGAGCGAGGGAGCGAGCGCGGGAGGGAGGGAGCGAGGGAGGAGGCAGGAGGCAGGACAGCTCCCGGCCCCGGCCCGCCCTCCGTCTGCGGCTCCGCCGAGGGGAAGCCGAGCGGTGCCGGCTGTCGGGGCCCTCCGCGCCTCGCTGCCCGGGAAGCTCCGGAGGCTCGCCGGGGAGCGGCTGCCCACCGCCCCGAGGGGCGCTCCGGGGGACGGCGCTGTCCCCGTGCGCACCAGCTGGATGGCGCGGACCCTGAGACCCGACGACATCAACCCCCGCACGGGGCTGGTGGTGGCTCTGGTCAGCGTCTTTCTGGTGTTCGGCTTCATGTTCACCGTGTCCGGCATCAAGGGAGAGACCCTGGGGGACATCCCGCTGCTGGCCATCGGGCCGGCCATCTGCCTGCCGGGCATCGCCGCCATCGCCCTCACCAGAAAGACCGACGGCTGCACCAAATGTCCCGAGAACATGCGTCCGTGCTGTAAGGAGGTCAAGGACCGGGATGTCATGGAGCTACTGAGGACCCCCTCGGACCTGGAGTCTGGCAAGGGAAGTTGTGACGAGCTGGCCAGGAAAGCTTACCGCAAGGACAGGAGAGGGCTGAGGGGAGAGGACACGGTGTTCATCTGCACCTCGGGCACCACCGCCGCTGCCACGGCAGAGTGCAAGAGCCTCGCCAAAAAGGTGGAGCAAGAGGAGATGCTGAAATACCTGGAGAGCTGTTACCCGGAGATGCCAGAGAACGTGTTCGTGGGAGATGGCTCCACATACAGTGCCTTGGAGAAGAAGAGCTCTTCTCCCAGCAGGGACAGCACTCCTTGCCCTGACATTGAAGACAACATTTTTGTGGCTCCTAAAGATAGTATCATTGTCTGCTCTTACAAGGATAACAGCCCTTATGACAAGTACTGTTGTTACATAAACCCCACCGGAGTCAACTCAGACCAGGAGACCATTGTGTGAAAGATGCATACTTTATATATATGTATGTATACAAAAACTGCAACGTCAACTTCTTGATAGGGGATAATATAGCTGACTGCATGGGACAATCCTGATACTATTTCAATTTAAAGTGGTATGTGACTGATACTCAAACCTTTTGTGCCTGAATTACACTTTCTGTAAGTAAACAAGCATGTTTAAAGGTTAAAGAATTCAATTTTTCATTTTTGGAAAAAAAAAAGAAATTGCATTTTAATTGATTTTATTTTCTCCCTTTCCCTCCCTTTGGTTTTCCTGCTGCATATTGTACCCAAGCCCATAGGCACACTGGCAGCAGGGCAGCAGTAGCTGTCAGCTAAGATCAAGAGCTGAATGAAACTGGAGCTCTCTGTAGGAAAAAATGTGGTGCTCTATGGCTGAATAAGTTTTTGAAATACTGTCACTTCATTTTGGGAGGGATTGAGAGATGTCAGCATGAACTCTAACAACTGGCTGATGTCTGGGAGTATAGAAGTCATTTGTCTCCCTTTGTCCTGGCAGGATTTTGTTTTCCTTTGTGTAAAGGAATAGATGTCCTGACCCCATGGGCTCTTCTGAAAGTCTCCTAGGAACCAGACAGGCTCAGGAGAGTTTTTGAAGACTAACCCATCCTCAATAGCATGAACATAGATGTGTTAGCTTAATTTTCCACTGGTCTTGAGTTCACTGGAATGTTTCTAACACTTCTGGATTTTAGACACGTACTTGACAAGAAGAATGCAACATGAACACGACACAGTTCATGCAGAGACTAGGAGCAGATGTCAGTGAACTCAGGTCTTTAAAATATATTTCAGTACCTCAAAAATTGCTTCAGGAATAGACTTCTGTGAGTTATGTTCAGAGTGGGATCTGACTCTTCTGAAAATGCCATTTTCTTGTGCCTTTTCTAAAATGACAGATATTTCTGTATGGGGAATGCATGGTGACAGTCCACTCAGGGGTCTCAAAGCCATGCTTTGTTGGGAGAAGGACCTGACTGACAGATAGTTTTTTCACAGCTTGTGGATACATAGCAAGAAAATGTGAAGTGAGTAGTGAAGATTAACCATTCAAACTCAGAGCCTGCAGTTTACATACTGAAATACAAATCCTGGCTATTCTGCCCAACACTAAGTTACATGTTCCATGCTGTGCATAGACATCTCACCTGACCTCTACAGTGTAGGTAACAGAGATGTGGTATAACACAATGTGCATGGTAAGCAGCTGCTCTGAGTGTTCAGGTCTTAGGGTAATGGTTGCTAAAGCATAGAGTAATTTGCTAGCATCTCACAAAGCCCCAGTTCCTATAAGTAAATTCCCAGAATGCCAAAAAGTTCCTGTGCGATGAAAGTCTTAATAGCTGTTCCTACTTAGCTGGTTTTTGTCAACTATAAGTTGTACCAGAGAAACGTACTGAGTTACCAGAGTAGGAAATAAGAAAAAATAGCCTTTCGTTTCTAGCAACCTGAGATGTTCTGTAGAAAATTAAAAGGAATTTTGCACTTAAATGAGGCTTTCCATGCCCATGGAATTGTCTGGAAAGTGAATGTAAATTTTATAGATATACTTATGTGTGTTATTTGTTTGTTTGTTGAGAAACTTATGTCAAATTGTAACAGACAACCAGTCTCTGAAGATGTTTCCAGAAGGAAACAATTTTCCAGCTAGCTTGGTGTCTTTCAGACCAAATAAGATGTTAATCCTTTGTCCTGGTTTTGGTGAGACATCTGGATACTATCAGGATAAATTCAGAAAAGAGTAGCTAGTTGAGGGTAAATCACCTATTCGGGCAAAAACTCTGAATAGGTGGTTACAGGCAGCTCTGCTGCTCAGGCATGCAGCAACAGTACTGTGGTAATAAATGAACACCTGCAGTCTGTGCAGCCTAGGTTTTATCCAAGAGCAGAGGAATTCCACAAAAACAGACCCTCACCCTGACATGTTCAGCTTCCACATAGAAGTACTCAGTTTTGTCAGCAGCTTGGCTCCTGCTTAGGCTTGGTCACTGCAGGATCTTATTCCTTAATGTACAGAGGAACTTTCTGACTTCCTGGAAGTCTTATTTCATGGCCTCTGAAGACAGCAGCTAAAATACTGCTGATGAACATGATGACAAATAGGGTCTTTTGCTATCTGCTTCTAAGCAGAGCAGGCGAGGGTCTCATTGCATGCCCAGGGGTGCTCAGCATCCCTGGAGATCAGACCCATCATGAGGAAACAGGCTACTGGTCCTGCCTGCTGCCTTCGACAGGGTTGTGAGTAATTGCTTGCCTTGCATAAGAGAGGAAGGCACCAGCCTGCTGGGAACCTAGATTTGTACAGTTCTGCAAATATATATATAGGAAGCAGTCAAGTTTTTCCATTTTGTCTAGGATTAGATGTTCTCTCTCAAAAGTTACATGAGCTTTCAAGAGAAGACAGCAAACTTTAGTGACAAATGGAGTAGTAAATACATAACTTCATATACAGACATGCAGATCTGAGTCATGTGCTTTATTCCATTTGTAGTATAAAAACTAGAGAATCCTTGTATTCAAGCAAAGTTTAATGGGAGTGAAAACTTCCCACAATACAGAAAGAGGTATAAAAATGTGTGTTTAAAATTTGATATTTACAGGCAATGTCATCCCTCCATTCATTTAGCAAAGATTTCAAAATAAAATACAACTTTAAGCAGTATTTCTAGGCTAATATACCGTAATCCTCTAAATTTTTTTTTTAAGTGTGAGAATTTGAATATAGAGAAATAAATTAGTGCTGCCTCTGAAACCTCTTTCTTTTTCTTTTTTTCCCCTGCTAGTTTCATAGAGAATGAAATGGAAATTAATTTGACCATTTTAAAAATATGAATTTTTGAATTTGAAAATGAAAGGTGTTTGGATTTTTTTTTTTTTTTTTTTTTGGTTGTTGTTGTTGTTGTTGGGGAGGTTAGGTGTTAAGGTACGTTTTTTGTTTTTGTTGTTTTGGGGATTTTGTGACTCTGTTGGTTTGGGGTTTTTTAATAAAGTGATATTTTTATAGTTTTGCCAGTAGAAATCTAATGCATATATGATCATAGACATCATGACAGCATTTTCAAATTTTTTATGCAGATAAAATGCCCAGATAAGAGAGCACCTGGGACTTTATTTTCTTTCAGCTCATGTGGACACTAGAACTTGTGGTACCAATGCTGATCTTAGAACAAGAAGGAATAATTTCTTTGCTTTTCAGAGGCAGCTTCAAATCTGAATTTGGCTTCAGAATACCACAGCTTGGGGTGTGATTCCAAGCTGTGACCAGAGATGAGAGCTTCTGTCTGTTCCTGCTACTTTAAAAAGCCTCTGGGTCAAAGTCCCACTTCTCTCCTCAATGCTCTCTTCCAAACAATGCACGAAGCTGTAGGGGAGCTCAGTTTGGGGGATAAATATCTTGGGGATAAATGTCTTGTGAACCATATATTGTTTGGTCCTAAAGTATGGGTGGGAAGTTGTATAAAGCATTTAATGGAAAACAGCAATTTGGACTTTTAGAGAAGTTCCTAAGATATATAAACTTTATTTTTGCAATAGCATTTATCATAGTGCTACAGTGTAGTTTATTGTCTTTTAAGAGACAATGTGGTATGCAGATCAACAAGAGGCAATCTTGTGCTGCTTTTTATAAATTTCTGTTGTCCCAAGTAGCGTTTTTCAGTCATACTAGCTGATCACTGCAAAGTCTTTAAAAGACAATTTGAAGTTTTAATCAGCCTGCACTTTGTCCTCCTAAGAGCAAAACAATACCTGGTCCTTTTGGCCTGGAACTGATTATGCAAGAGGTGAGTGTGCTCAGTGTGTCCTTCTGGACTGGTATTGTATTCTTGATCCGCATTCTGCAGAAATGTCATACTCTTGCAGAGGCAGTTCCTCCCCCTCTGATCCAAACTCTCTGCAGTTCTGGCTCCAGTAACTCTTTATTATGTTGTTATTACCAGAGAAACAGCTACTGTGACCCCCTCTCACCATCTCTGCTGCTACCAGACTTTGCAGAGTGAGTTCCGATGTTTGGCCAGGGTGGTAGAATTTGGCACTACATCATCCATCCAATCTAAGCTGTTATGTTGAGACATTCAATTATATTGTCAGTTTTTGCAGCACAAGCTTGGGATTTTGCCATGGGTTAGAGGTGGGTGACTGTCACACCACCAAGCGCTGCCAACCTGATTTTTATGTGCATGTAGGGACTAACCAGTTTAGTTGCAGAGCACAGTCAGCACACAGGACCTTGGCTCTCAGCATGTTGCCGGTAAAGCCATGGCATAGGAAACTTTTGAGTCCTGAAAGGTTTCTGTCCATACTTCTAATATAAATTGTATTAAAACTTGCAGAGGAGTTTCCTAATTAGTAGGCTAGTTGACACACAGCATGGGCATCAGCTGCAAAGTAGCTCCTGCTGAGCCCATTTCCTCTGCAGCCAGCCTGAACATGCAATCCCTACAAGGAGAACTGTTGGTGGGTTTGCTACTTCTCTGGTGGAATGTGCTCTTTCATTTCTGGAAACCACAGAGAGAGTGGGTTGAGAAGTCCTTCATACACCCTGGCAAACTTTCATAGGTAAGCATTGACTTTAATTTAGGAGTCCTATCAATGCTAGGTGTCTTTACCAGACATGTAGATTCAGCTTTCACTAGTTTTTAAATCTTTGTGCATTTTGTGTTCAGAAGAGTTGCATGGATTAGCCTTATGTCAGATACACAGAGGTGTTTATGCTTAATGTTTTTACTTACAAACTGCACCCTGGATGGGTGTGTGTATATATCTTATGCATATGTCTGCAAGGCAGGTAACAGAATGCACAATCATAGCAACACAGTAATTTGAGATCTCCTCAGAGGTGGTTTTCCAACACCTTACCCAGCTTTTCTGCCTCAAATCTATTGCTGCAATGTAAAATTCCTTCCGTCCTTTAGGAGAAAAACTTCTAAGAACAGCTCTGTTGTGGGTCTTCAAGAACACACAGTTCTTCCAACAGAGTTAAGACATTCCATGTCTGCGTTTCAGTATGGCCCCTGTGAAATCCTGGCAACTGAAATCGGAATTTTTCCAATGTTTTACATTCAGCATTTCCCCAAACCACTGGTGTTTCACCAGTGAACCTTTAGTCAATTCTGAAAGATATATTTCCAGCATTTTTTTTTCAACCTAAAGTGTCCTTTTCACTCCTCAGGGAGTGAAAAAGGGTTAAACATTTTGAAAATCTGGCTCTGTTTTCTCACATCTTCTAGTGAAAGTAGAACAGGAGAGGTCTTCATAAAAGCAAAAGAGACCAAAAAGGCATCATACACACTATTTCAATACTTTGTTAGGTTAACTGTGTTGAATTCTGGTCAAGAAAGCAGAATGTTTAGCACTGTTCCATGTGTATTATATCTGTGGTAGCTTACCCAGACGGCTCCTCAGGTAGGGACAGAGTGTGTTTTCCTGCCTGAAGGCATGAAAAGAACTACAGGAAAAAAATTACCATGTAGTGGGGATCCGATTTTAGATCTCATCAAAACACTGATTTTCACACCACTGTATTTTAGTATGAAATGCAATGATAATCAGCAATTGTGCACAGTCATGGACATAAGGATGCATTAGCTTCATGTTTGGTACTCACTGGTAGGAAGTACTTACTTTGTTGCTGTTGAAATCCAAGGCAAATTGCACAAAGGTGTAACACTTAACATTTCATGTGCAGCTTCCAGGTCAGACTTAGTGCTGTATGAAAACTATTGAATCCAGTCTTTGGAATTTAGTTCCAAACAGGATTGCATATGTGTTTAAGACATAGTGCAGTAGAAACATGGTGTACGAATAATAAAGTGGGGTAGGTTGTTTTGCTATGTGAACCAGAGGACTGTGGTTACTATGCTGTGGGACATTAAATCATATCACGTGGATTCATGGGTGTTCTTTGGAAGACTTCAGTCATTAGGGTCCATTTAGGGTGCATTTAAATTTAAACCAAAATTTACATTAGGAGGAAAGGCAATTTCCCTGTATTTAATTTGGAGAGAACATTTTATTGCAAAATATTTTATCTTCAAATTCCAATTTAGAGTGTAAAAAAATCTACAGTTCAATGTTTTATACTGAAGTAGGGAAGAATTGGGAGAGGAATTAGGAGGACAAGGTGCTCATTAGCTGAAAAGCAGATGGTACTCAGCTGGAGTATAATCAGAACAATCTTGCATAGCTTTGTCTTTTTACAGGTTTGAAAGGATAGCCCCAGAAAAACACTCTTTAAAAATCCAAAGATTTCTACTTTTGAGGTCAATTCAGATGGAAGATCTATTAATTTTTAAGGGTCTGAGTAGGTGGGAGAGTTGTTCTACAAGTTGGGGAAATCTCATACTAATCAGACATTGATCTTAAAGGGATGCTGCATCCTTTGACTTCCCAGTCAGGCTCAACACTCCCTGCATTGTTTGCAAAGGACACCTGATTTCACTTCACTTTTATTTAAACAAATTAATTTTTTTCCTTTGACTAATTTTCTGTACAAGGAAGCAGATAACTTTTCTGTTTGAAAAAAAAAAAAAAAAAAAAACTTAGAATTGGAGACCCCCTACACACACCAATAACAAGCTAAGTAAAATATGTTTGCTACCTAACCTTGGGGATAAAGAATAACTTCTTGGTGGCAAAACACAGTCTTTTTCCAATGCCCATGGTTTGAATAAAGTCTAGGAAGTTTTACACTTGGAAATACATTAATGAATTTTTGGCTTTACTTGTTGTGATTTTTTTAAATATTGTGATTATTCAGTCTGTTCCTCAATATTCAAGTTGAAACACTATAGTGAAGGTTTACCAATCTAATAAAAGACTCTCAAAAGTCAGTTTTTGTGTTGTGTGATTTTTTTTTTTTTTTTGTTCTTGCCTGCATTCTCACTGCTAGGTAGATGGAGCTGCAATAAACAATAATCAGAATGCACAGTCTTTCCATAAAATCACCACATCGTGAAGAGTCTTAGTATCCTCTGTATTATCTTGTACCACTGTAGAAAATGAATGGCCACTGTGTGAAGGGATCTATAAAGTATGTATCACCTTCACTTCTTCAGCTCTATTATTGCAACTGCTTTCCCATTTTCTGGCATAGATAAAATCACCAAGAAAAGGAAGAACACATCACATACTTCTAGTATATAGTGCCATTTCAGAAAAGAATGCTTGCTAGATTAGCTGACTGGCTCCAAATTTGGGATGTGAATCTCTGTGGATTCAAAGTACCTCATAGATGAGCACTGTTCAGGTTATCATACTTCAGCTTCACCAGCTGGCAAATGCTTTCCTGCATCTGAAATATGGCCATTGCCATTGACTACATCTGTCAAAATGCCTGACATAATCTTAAAATGCTTGTCAGTTGACTGAGGACACTTCTGCTTGTATCTGTAACATCCACTACCGTACTTCTATCTTCTGAAATCACTCACATCATCACAGTCATCAGACAAACTGACATTAATAAGGACTATTGCTTGAAGTTGCAGGAAGGACATGGCAGATTCAACAGTCTGTAGAAAATAATTGTCATTCTGGAGATGCTCTGTTCAAGGAGAGGATCAGGAAGTAACAATAAAACTGAGGTAGGCTGACCCAGGTGCTCTTCAGGCTATGCCTCTTTAATAGAAAACTACCAGGTTCTAAGCCTCCTGAAGTCAGCAAGAGTCTCTGCTATCTTCAGCATAACTTGAATATTACCCAAGGACTTGTCAGTAGTTAAAGCTGCCAATCCAGCAAGCTTGCTGTTAGTCACTCATCACCCATTTCTATTTAGAAGATTTTAAACTCATAAGACACTTATAAAAAGTCTTTAATTCTGTAGACAACATTAAAATAAAGCAGAAGAGTTAAAACTGAAATACTATGGACAAAACATATACTTTCACATACACATTTGATAAGGATATGCACTTTTTAAATAAAACATAAACAAATGCAAACTCATTAAGATAATGTAAACTAATACATCATGAAGCACTAAAATAGAGCAGAGAGTTTCACAATTTCTAGACAGCAAATGGGTAAAGGAAATGGTTGTATTAGAGGATATCTCTGGGCTACTGATAACTGAAAGGTTTATTCTGCTAAGATCACAAAAAATTATACTATACCTTCTAATGCAAAATTTTAAAAAGGGGAATGGAATTTTTAAGCTTAGAAAAATATGAAACTAATTTAAAATTTTGATTTAAAAAAATTTGGCTGGACTTTATGTTGGGATCTCATGTGCCAAAGTCAGGTATGTCTATGTTCCTTGCTGCGATTTTTGTTCCATTGAAGTTGCAGATACATTCTGAGACATACACAGACTTAGAATGCTATATATATATTTTCTGTGTAGTTCAAAAAATCTCCTATAATTTGGAAGTATTTAACTTTCTACCTCTCTTAGGCATCCCTCAAAAATCTATCACTACTGCTGCATTTACTTCTCACAGAGGCTGAAAAAAGACTGTAGTGTGACACCCCATCACTATCAGACAGCACATACTTGGAATTAAAAGTTGTAGCTATGCTAGCTACATAGGAACATGAACAAGTAGCCAGCTGCTTGGTTTAACTACACAAATTTATATGAGAAAAGTTGCAACTACATGCATGTTTTTGTTCTTCTACCTAGGATCAGAGATAGACTGAAGGGTAAGTGAGCAGAATAAGCAGGAATAAGTGGTGCTATGCCACTCAGAGTCCTCCCTTTTTATCTCCTCCCATTTAGCTTTATTCAGTCTAGTTCACATTATGGTGGAAATGCTTTGACATTTGATATCCTCTGTCTCTCAGTTTCATTTACTCTGTTAGATTGTTTGTTAACCAGTTGAACTAGAATGGGCTAAACTCTTCAAAATAGACTGGCCCCAAAAGGTAAGTCTTTAAATAAAGCCAACACCATCAGTGCTCATGGAATCATGCTCATCTAGAGATTACTCCACTTGTAGTGATGGTTCTCTCTTTACAGGAAATGCTGGCTCAGGAATGACCTTTCCTAAACTGTGTCCTAAATTACACAGTGACTCAGAGGTCTGCCTGATTTCACTGACAGACAGCTATCCAGCAACAGTAGCTTCACTGCAACTTTCGTAAAAGCAACAACATCAGCTAATGTTAAGAGCTGTTTTTCAGAGAAATCCCAGAGCAGCCAAAGACAAGAGCAGCTGTAGTGAACTTTATCCTGTTTAGCAACAGCATACAATATCTTGCATTTCTCTCCCAAGATTTTCAGGTCTCTGCAACAAGATGGCAGGTGTCACTAGGAAATGGCTGTATGGAAACACACCAGACTTTTTTGTTAATTCTTCTTTCTATGCTCCAGACAGTGAGGATGAAATAGAAGTAGGAGTACAAATTCTTGTTTCAATTTGTATCCACTATAATTTCTCTGCTTCATCCTCCTCTTTTGATGGATTTTACTTCCTCACACAATACACACCTCATTTTTCCCTTTCACAGTACAAAATCATGCTCACAGGGCTTATGATATCACTAAACAGCAACACTACACTGTCTCCTTTCCTGTGGGAGCACCTCATGGGCTGGAATGTCCAACCAGCTAATTTTGAAGTCATGGTGGCTGTTGGCTGAGGATTTCCAATCAAAATCAAATCAAGAAGCAACACTAGGAGCTACCTTCTGCTCTGGCAGCTGGTGGGCCATTTCTACATATTACTCCATAAGATGGGGTTTTTGCTTCTTTTGTATTTTCAGAGCCACTGCTGGGAGAAACACCTGTAAATAGAGCCTGAGCAAATACATTCACAAGGCCAAACGGGTGTATTATCTCTTTTCTAATTTTCTAATTCAGCAGGATGACCTAAGAGACTGAAAGCAGAAGGGATACTGGAGTTAATGAGTGACTAGGAAGCAGAACTTCAGAGAGGATCACTGGGAAGTACACCTGGTTTCGGACAAAATGAAACTCTGTTGTCATCTTGAGGAGTCCCAGGAGTGCTGGTGACTGCCTTCTGGGTGACAGAGGCTTTCTTACCTTCAAGCCAGTATGTGACCATGTCTCCTTTCCCCTAAGGAAGAATATTAGTCACAGGGTTATAACACTATCTGTCATTTATGAAATAATTTTGTTACTACAACTCAAAACAAGTCCCAAAAGGAGAAATATGTGCATGTCAGCCACTTTACATAGAGGAAAAATGAGGCATAAAACTATTCCATAAAAGATAATAACAGTAATATCAATTAAAACAATTCTTTGAAGTCCCATCCAAAACTGGATCCACAAGTATGTTAATTCTCTTGTGGAACTCACATGATAATTTGTGATGTCTCTGAAGGACTTTTTTTTATTTCAAGCAGTTGTAACAGTGACTGTGCCATGGAAGACTTCCAGGCTTGACTAAGTCCTTCATCTCTGACTTACCAGGTTTGTCCCATGGACAACAAGTCCATGGAATTGGTCCTGGCTTAAAATCTGAACATGCTCTCTTCAAGTACGGGAATTAGTCTAACCAAAGCACTGTGAGATACAGAGCACTAAAAGATATAGGGAACTGCATGGGTTAAAACTCAGGGACTCCAGAGTACTTTCACACTCTCCTCTCTGAAAAGCTGAGTATAAATGTTGCATACACACCTTGACTTGTAAATTCCCACGGCATACTAACACATACTCTCCAATCTGCTCCAACAGCTGGTATGCACTTGAACTGCACTGTATTTTAAGAGCTGGAAAGAAAGATAAATATCATATTAGCAAACAATTTATACATCTAAGAGAGATCCATCTCCCATAATGTGTCAAAAATTTCAAGACTCATTAATGAACTTCCCCTTGGGTATTTTTTTCAAGTCTTTGTTTTCATTCCTTGTTATTTGTTATTCAAAATGTTTGCACCCAAGCTCCAGTATCCTGGCCTGTTTGTGAGAGCATTTCAGGACAAATATGGGGCTGTCAACAAACACTACTTTTCACTTTCTGCATCTAATATTTTTGCTTTCTTTGCAGTTGTCTATCTGTGCTACTGATGAGCATCATTTTCATCTGGTGAAGAAAACTATACACAGTTCTACCTCCTGGTCAATAAAGACACAGTGCTTTATCAGCACATTTAGTTTTCAGCAAAGTCTAAACATTAAAGAAATAGCCATCCTTGCTCTGACTCCAAAATGAAACCTGTAAATTAAGACAGTGGGAAGAGTTGATATTTGCCAAAATTTTAAAAAATTTAGAGGAAGGTTTTTTCACCTGTAATGCTCTGTGACACAGAGCCAATCAATATGCTTCTTTGTTTAAAACCATCCCAGGTGATAGCAGGACTGGCTAAGATTGTCTCACTGATTTTTCTTAAATTAGAAAATGAGAGTTCTATAACATCCACTTTTATTTGTTTAAACACTGCCTGTAGTTTCAACATATGTAGATACATATCTCAGAAATATTCTTTGCAGTAGATACACTATATTTCAACTTTTCATCTTGCTTGAGAAAAAGACACTAGCACCCAGATTCCAGGTGACAGCATTTTTTAATGCACATTGCTAGCAATCAATTTATTTTAAAGCAATCATCTTAGGGTTAAAACTTGGTAATGTAATTTGAGGTCCTCAGATGTATGTAGCCAAAAAAAATAGGGAGAGAAAATAAAAACTTGAAAGATAAATGTTCTGTCTTCACTTCAAAGTCTATAGTGTTGATGCACCATCTGAGAAAGAGACTGGCATACAGAAGAAAAGATAATGTATGAATGAATGAAGTAGATTTTGGAGGTAGTAGTTTTAAAGGAGTTCAGAAAAGATGACACAGGGAGCATGAAAGGAGTTATTTGGGAGACTGACAGAAAGAAAATGAAGTCATAGGTGTTCCATTGAGGTTGGAATTTGCTTTGGAAAAATAAAAATGATGAGAAGGAATGGATGCTTGTGATTCTCAAATCCTTTCAAAATTTTCAAATCCATCATTTAGGACCATTCCCCTGCCTTTCTGCCTTGTTTCTAGTGGATCATGATAGACGTTGAAAGCATTGGTTTTTACCACGAAATTAAACTTGAAGAATCTCGTATGTGCCTAGTTAATCTGCAATGCTTTGCAATGTGAGCCATAAAACAGCTCAGCTTTGTTTCATGAAGGAAAAGAAACAAGACATCATGGTTCTGTGACGTTGAATCACTCGGTCTTTCTTTTTTCCTTTCAGTTCTTCTTGATCAGCTAAAGTATTTCAGAATCTGAGGTTCCAAATGTTCATACTGGCTAAACACGAAGCTTGCTAAGTAAACTTGGAGCTCTGTTATCTCTTAGGAAGAAGCGGTGAGAATACCTCCACAACATTTCTGTTTAAACTCTTTTCTAGAGGACACATACATAATTTTCTATACTGCTTAAACACAGACACAGCTCCCATGATATCCTACTGTTTCTTGTGCTCTCCATTAGAGAAAGGTATCAGCAATAAAAGAAGAGTAATTAAAATATTTTTACCATAAATCCAGCTGGGTTCCAGGAACAAACAGAAATAGTGAACATTACCACTTGCCTCTCATTTTGTTTTGCTTCTACCTTTTTTATTGTAGAGAACTTCAAAGCCACAAAAATCCCTTTCTGAGACTTGAGAAATAAGGGGATCACGTTACAAAAATGGTTGTAAGAGAATATTACTCAAATAATTTGTCCCTAGACAGAGTGGACTCAGAAATCAAAAATCTCTTTACTGGATTCAGAATCATTTGAATAGGTCAGGTCTCAAGACTCATCCCAACATTTTAAAATAACTAATTCAGGGATGATTAAAATCCCACCTGCAGTTTGTTCCTTATTACCTTCACTGGTAGATTCCATCCTGGAAGCTGTGTTCACAGTATCTCCAAATAAACAGTACCGCGGCATTTTGGTTCCAACAACTCCAGCTACAACTGCTCCTGTTAAGAAATAGAAAACAAGGCATTTTGTGTTTATAAATCACACAATCAGTTACGCGCCTTGTGGCTGCTTCCTACCCTATCTTAAATCTAATTTGTTAACCAGATAAAGTCTGAGTGCCAGTATTGTCTTTACATGGGTTACAAATCTGTCTTACAAGTGATTCAAAACATAGAATATATGATTTTTTGTTAAGACAATGTACACTGATTAGTTAGTTGGCAGATGCTGGGCTGCACAGGACGTGTCCAGCTCTGTCTGCCTATCAAGAAAGAATTGCAATCATACATCAGATTAAATCAAGGACCTAAGAGTCTGAGAGTAAAGGCTAGATCAAAGTGTCAAGAAACAGCTCACTGTTTTGAGAAGAGAACAGCTGATAAGGAAAAGTAAGGGAAACAAATGGCAGTTCAAACTCATATCAGCAAAGGCACGGGGGCTGTGGGATGTTTCCAATGTTGTATTCAAAACTGGGTACCAATATCTCATGTATCCAATAAATTATTCTATTCTATTCATAGAGGGATGACCTCTATGTTGTGTTCCACTGCATATCAAAAAATTAATTTCATATTTAGTGGAGAGGAAATGGCCACTACAGAGGCATTTGGAAGGCCAGAGGAAGACTTTTTCAGCTATCTCAACATACCTGAATGTATTCCTGCTCTTATCTTTAGGAGGGTACTGGGCTTGTGTGGGATCTTGAAAGTCTTGCAGACATCCAGAAGGTCTAAAGCCATGCTTGCAATCTCACCAGCATGAAGGATCCCATTCTCCTTGGGTACTCCCGACACCACCATATCTTAACACAACAATGCAACTGTGTTAACCTTTGGCATTACACATAGATTCACTAAAGTATGCTGCCAACAATAAAATAAAATTAAAAGAAATAAAGAAATAAAGAATTCGTAATCCTTCATATCCTAAAGCACAGTTGTGCCTGCTGAGCAAAGAAAGCCAGAAACAAAGGATGACTAGGGCAATGGCTCAAGTGTGGAATTACCTTAGGTAAGAAAAACGTTGTATTTCCTTCTTATTTTTACATAAGATTTACTCCCTCCAATCCTTTCTTGATTCATCCTCTCCTCCACTGAGAGTGTTTAAAGTGGGACAGACTGTTCAGAACCTTTTGTCATTGGGCAGATATAAAAAAAGGCAATGACTCCCACTAGGCATTGTCCTAAGCTTCCTGCGCTATGCTTTAAAAACTGACGATGGGTTCTTGGGGTCCCAGAGTGCTGAGCTGGATAACCATGACTGTGAGAATGATAAACTCCCACTAAACCCTGAATTTATGTGGGATTTGCTGCTCTAGTTTGATCCCTGTAAATCTATGGTATGTGATGGGATTCATTCCACAGTACTCAAAGAACAGGTGAAGTCATTGTAAGATCTCTCAAAATGCTTTTTGAATGGCCATGGAAATCTGGAGAAGTCCCAGCTCTACTGGAAGCTGGTAAATATTGTCCAAATTTTCAAGAATGGCAAGAGGGATGACCCTGCAAACTACAGGCCTGTCACTTTCACTTCAGCGCCTAGCTGAATTTCAGAGAAAATTTCTCTGGGAGGTAATAAAAAATACCTGAAGGACAACAGAGCAGTTTGTCACAGCCAGCATGGCTTCATGAGTGGAAAGCCCTGATTGTCAAATATGATTCCCTTTTATGACAGGATAACCCACCATGATCAAGGGTGATCAAGGGAAGGCAGCTGATGTAATCTTGTTGGATTTCAGTAAAGCCTTTGATACTGCCTCTCCCAGGATCCTTCTGGACAAGCTGTCCAGCTCAGAGCTGGATAAACAAATTATGTGATGGGTGAGAACTGGCTCAGGGCTCAGGCACAAAGGGTTGCAGTGAATGGGGTGACACCAGACTGGTGACCTGTCACTGGTGGGGCTCCACAGGGCTCCATCCTCAGCCCTGTGCTCTTCAACAGCTTCATAAGTGGCTTGGACAGTGGACTGGAAGGGATACTAAGTCTGCCGATGCTACTAAATTCGTCTGCTGAAAGGCCCTGCTAAGAGACCTTGAGAAATTTGAGGACCGGGCAATCACCAGCTTCATGTTTAAGAAGGAGAAGTGTTAGATTCTGCTCCTGGGGTGGGACAACCCTGGATGAAAAGACAGACTGGGAAAGAAGAGGCTGGAAAGCAGAAATGAGTGCATTAAATGGACTTGGGTGTCCTGCTGAGGACAAGGTGAACCTGAGCCAGCAGTGCCCTGGCAGCCAGGAGGGCCAAGAGTGCCCTGGGAGCATCAGGCACAGCATCAGAGCCGGGCAGGGAGGGGATTGTCCTGCTCTGCTCTGAGCTGGGGCAGCCTCACCTCCAGTGCTGGGGGCAGAAATGGGTGCCACAACACAAAACAGACATTGAGCTGTCAGAGAGTGTCCAAAGGAGAGCATGAGGATGTGAAGGGTTTGGAGGGGAAGCCGTGTGAGGAGTGGCTGAGGGCACCTGGTCTGCTCAGGGTGGAGGAGACTGAGGGGAGACCTCACTGCAGTTACAGCTTCTTGGGAGGGGAACAGGAGGGGCAGGCACTGATCCTGCTCTGGGGTGACAGGGACAGGACCTGGGGGAATGGCCTGAAGCTGAGTCAGGGGAGGTTTAGGTTGGGTATTAGGAGAAGGTTTTTCACCCAGAGGGTGGTCGGGTACTGGAACAAGCTCCCCAGAGAAGTGATCACAACACCAAGACAGACACAACTTGAAGTTTTTGGACAAGGCTCTCATGCCCATGGTGTGACTCTTGAGGATGGTCCTGTGCAGGGCCAGGAATTGGACTCTATGATCCTTCTGGACCTTTTCCAACTCAGGATATTCTATGATTCATCAATTCTGTTACTGTGTAGGGTAAGAAACCAGTCTTTTAGGGATCTATGGGGTGCATTTGTTCAGGAATTTTATGCTCAAGAACGTGTTCAACAGCTCCATAAAGAAAAAAGAGTGGGCTTTTTTTTCCCCTATGTCTTATAGGAATCCTGTCTGTCTCATCCAAAAGCCCTGTTAGATTTCCTTCGGTTTTATGGAACTCAATTTTAATCATTGTCTATCCCCAGCAGATTGCCATGGTAGCAAATATAAAGTCATTTTTCCTACAAACTCAGTGAGAATAGAAAGTCAAGCCCCTACAGCGTCTTAGAAGAAAGAATGTTGTTACGGTCTTTGCAAAAAAGACAGATAATAAAGCTTAGAGTATGGCATTTATGATCCCATGTAGAAGGTAGATTTTTTAGTTGGGTTCCTGTGATACAGAAATTGCCAACTGGGATTAATCTGCTGTCAAGATTTAAAGTCAGACCTCACTAGTCACAGGAACCAAATAAACAGCAGCAGTATTTTGCTCAAGTAATTTGTTCCATGCACAACACTTATCTATCATACAAATGATTAAAGGTATGCAGGAAAATGTTCCTAAAGCATTAGGGCTCTGGTAGGACTCATCTTGTAATTGTTTTATTTGGTGTTCCCAGTGGTAAGAAACTTTCCAAATCTCCTTCAGCTGCTCTTCCTTGTCACCAAAGAGCCTCAATCTTGGTGTCCCAGGCCCATCACTGTCCGCAGCTCAAGGAACTTACAGGCATCTCCTATTGTCTCCACCTTATAGACATCATAGTTATCTATGATTTCATCAAAAGTGGTATAAAGCTTGTTCAAGAGATCTACCACTTGGTATGGTGTGCTGCTGCTGGACAGCTCAGTGAAGCCAACAATGTCACTGTTAAAACACAACAGAAAGAGGATAATCATCCACTGCCCTAATCATTGCTGATTAGTAATCTTAAACACATAGTAAAAAATTCCTTAATGCAATTACATCAACCTTCCCTTTTCAATAATTCTTTTGTTAATATTCTTATTGGATATTTTTGTCTTCATTTATTTAAATTTACAGACTCCTTCAATTTGAAAGGACAGACTAAGTCGTTTTGCTTAGCAATGCAGTAAAGTGCTTTTACAGGCAGACTTTAACCTGTAACAGACTAAGCAGTCTTCTATAGGAATAAATGAAAAAAAGATAACTTGATATCTGTTCATTTATGACAATGAATGACAATTTAAGCCATATATATGTTGCTTCCTGCACACATAAAGAATTAAAACCCATGCGGACTCTAAGGATAGACAAATTTTCTTTACACATGATAAAAGGTGGATTCTTTACTTGGACGTATCTCATGAAACATACATTCATGCATGTTAACACATGTAAAGTGATGTGCTACTGTTTGTTCCAAATCCAGAGTAATGCCATTTTTTATTTAAGTAATTATAATGAAAAATAGGGAGTGTGAGAATTTTGAAAGACACTCTTTAGCAGAGCTATCTGTTACAATAGGTGGTAGTTTAGATAGAAATTCTGTACTCGGTTAGGAGCTTCACCTCCACTAGAAGCCTAGAAGTTTCTCCTGTAGGACACAGTTCTAGTCCTATCTTTCATTTTTATTTACCTGAAGAAGATGGTGGCACTTGAGTAACTTTGAGCTTGTGCATGTTTTCCCTGCCTGAGATCATCTGCTACTTGTTTTGGCAACATACCTGTTGTAGAAAGTAGAGAATTGTGACCTTTTTACGTGGGTAAAAGAACACATTAAACATAACGTGTTTGTTTAAAGGCACAAAAATTGTTCATAAATGCAAAATATTATGAAGGCATCAAAATCTGCTTTGCTATAATGTGAGAATTTACCATAAATCTCACTGATAACACATCCACATTTTTCACATGTTCCATAACTTTTGGGCCAAACAAGCCAGTATCTGTACATTCCAAGAAAAAGTAAGGTTAAATTCTAATGGTGTGATCTAGGATTTTACTAATTCCTTTTTTGTCAGCTCTTTGCTACTGCTCTCTACCTGTGTTAGGTTTGTTAACTATCACTTCTCTGGGTTTTTTTGGGTTTTTTAAAATTGTCTTTGTTCCTCCTATTTTGTGCCTTCACATCCCTTTGTTTTTTCCTCTCTTATATGATATTCCCATCTCTTTATGCTTTTTCTCTTACAGAATTTTGGAACATACACTGCCAACAAAAGTAACCAACTACAATTCCACTACATTTACAAGTATGTCAAAAGCCTGCCACACCTATGCAAAGTTAGAGCACTATGGATTTTGGGCCATAGCTCTCAGATAACATACTGATCTCTAGGGGGGAAATACAGAAAGTAGCTAAATATCTTTCCAGCTTTTCAAGCAAAAAGTATATTCATTCTTTGCTAACTAAACGTTACCTATTAAATAATCACTTATCAAAGGGTTCTTGTTTGTAGTTAGACAACTGAAATTAAATTATTATTGAGAAGAATATCCAGTATTTTTTTCTTTATAACTTACTATACAACAGACGATCAGTCTTCTGTTTTTCATGCATTAAATCCTGGGTTCTCTCAGCAACCAGTATCTCCAGATGTTTGTTATACTTCTCCATCTAAATAACATAGAATTTTCTAAAATTTTTCAAAAACTCATCTTTTTACTGAAACAAATGGCTAGTTGGATAAGATTTAAGTACTTGAATGATTCAGCCTTGAAAACATTCAGAGATTAAAAAAAGGCACAAGTCTAAGACACATAACACTTTTTTACAAAATCCGAAGATCAGATTTCTCCTTAGGTAATTTTATCAATCTAGACTTGAGACTGTTGCTTACACACAAAACAGCAGAAGGCAATTTCAGGCTTTTCAAATTTCATGCAAACTTTAGGGGCCAAATCCAATGCAAAGAGCAATCTGTGACAGACACAGATCAAAATCTTAACAAAACAAGGTCTCAATCTTTTATTAAAAACTCACAATGCTCTTTCCTAAACAATCTTGCTATGCTAGTCTATGCTTTGCTATTTGCATCCCTCCTTTGTGTGAGACAACAGTCTGTGGAGGCAGGAATCTTCTCTGCTGATGGGCTTGAGATAGTCTGCTCAAAATTATTTACAAACATGCTATTTGTAGCATGCAGGTATTCTATATCCGTGGTACTATAAGACCACTGAGCCACAGGAAAAGGAGAATATAGTTTGCAAACAACATTTGACAGATAAAAAAATGTTCAGCCTAAAAGGAGTTGAGAAAGTTAAAAAACTGAATGAGAAGGAAAGTTGGGTTTCAAGCCGAACTGCAAGCTACAGTCAGCCCAACAGAACTGAACAAATAGTAGTGGATTTTTTCACCAAACAAGGGGTATAACATTAAAAAAATACAACCCTGAAGGATAGAGGCGAAAAGTTATTGAAAGTGAGCAGATGGGATTGGATTAAAAGCTAAATTTACCAGAGTCATCATCATGTCAACGGGGCTAACAGGATTCATCTTGTACAACATTTTCTTGACTTGTTCAAATGTAGGCCTTTGGGATGGATTATTTCTTCTGCACCTTTCAATTAACTGCAGAAGGGAAAGACAGTGAGAAAAGTAAACAGCCTTTTATTATTCCAAGCACAAGCATTATTTTAAGTTAATACTTCTGTTCTCTTGGTGCCAACTGGCTGTGAAGCTCTACCTGCAGAAGTGTCAGAGCTGTACTGAAGCCTCTGGAGTTCTATAGGTTTTTGCTGAATGAAGGATATTAGTTCATTAAAATGCTGCAGTAGGAAAGCATGAGTAAGATCTACATACACATTCCTTCTGCTGAACACTGCTTAAGCTCTTGTGCTGTATGGGAGTGTTATGCTGTTGGAGTCATATACTGCTTTCAGAGGACCTGTCTGTACATAAATTTCACAAAAGATTAAGAGCTGAAGTACCCCTTAAGAATGTTAAGATCTGATTAAAAACCAGTGCTGCTAAGGAGAAATTTTTTTACATTTATGTTTCTAAAAGCCAGCAAGGGTAAATTATATTGCACTTAAACTGAAATGAGGATGACCCCATCTTCTTCTGATTTAATTCAGCTGGGAGGGAGTGTACGTTATTGAGGCTATTGAGGAGAAAGGCTTTTTGCATAAGAAACAAACCAAACCCTTAATTTGCCTGAGACAGACTTCATTATGTGAAAACCCTTTGTCAGTAAGCTAGACATTACTAACATAAAATATGTATGGAATTCAACACTTTATAATAAAACAAAATTGCACAAAAATCAATGATTGAATATTAAAAACATAATCTATTACACCAGCAATAGGAGGGGACAACTGAATCTTTCCTTGCCACAATGATAGGTTTTTTCACTAAGGATGTTAACTATTATAATTTTCCCTTGTTTGAGATGTACTTCTTGATTTCTGGGTTATTTATATTTATTAAAGGTAATATTGCCATAAAACTTCTATGACATATTGTAAATTCACCTCAATAAATTATTTTTGTACACAATATTGTATTTTACTCACCTCTATATAATCTGTGGGACATGGGCAAGAATTCCCAGCCTTTCCTGAAATTAATTCTGCCAAGGGTGGGCACCAAGAATATTCAGCTGAATGCACATCATCTTTCTACAGAAAAGGGGATTAAACAATGTTTATACAAGCATTATGTTTCTCATGACAGCCACTGAAAATATATTATTATTATCAACATCACTTTTATAACATCCTCCCTATCACTTCTAAGTCAGCTTTTTTTCATAAGAGCACAAGGGGAAAGAAAGGATAAAAAAAATATGACCCAGTCTAAAATGGGTCACCTTGTCTAAAAGCTTTTTCAAGGCTGACAGGCTTTAATCTCAATGTTTATATGACATCAACAACTTTTGAAACAAGTGAATACCTGGGAAAATATTGGGAAACTTTTGAGAGACCACAAGGACTATATTAGTCTATTATCACAAACTCTCAGAACTGGAAAAATAGTAGTATCAAGTCTTTATTGTTACAATCTTGTTAAGCAAATTATTTCAGAGAGAATGTGGTTACATATCCAGACCATCTGTTTGCAGTTTCAAGGCACATTCTTTTTGTGTTTGCTATTTAGCAGTGAACAAAAGACATATTCAAAACAGACATTTTCCTTATGGGGAGCAGCTAATTTGCTTTTTAGGTTATTCTTATTACTGCAAGATTTGACAAAAAGGGCCTGTAAATGACAAGAAAAGGAAGAAGCAAGATAAAAAAGTAGACATGAATACATACATTCTCCCTGCATCCACCTAGCCATTAAGACTCACAAAACTAATCGAAAGGAAGTTTTGGAGATACATTATTTTTATCATATGCTCTTCTTCAAAGCTCTGAAAGGGAAAACCAGTAGATCTACGAGGAAATCCTGATTGCATGTTCCACAGGAACTGAACTGGCACCCATAAAATCATGAGGAAAATGCACACTCACAAAGTAACTCTATGATGCAGTAACTCAAAGTTTGGTTTGTGTCTTCAGTAGAAACAGAATCAAAGTTTTCATGCAAATTCTATAGATAGTTAATCTTTACTTACTGCCAGAGGGTCACTTCTTGTGGCAATTTCTAGTAAAATGATGGCATAACTGCAGAATAAAAATGAAGAAAAATTGTAATGCAATAACAGTTAATTGAGTCCATGATTTCTTCTTTTTATTATTTCTTATTCTTCTCCATCCTATCATTGAAATCCCAGTATCTCAAGAAAGGATTTCTCTCTTATGGTTATAGTCCCAGAGATGTTTGAGTCTGATGGTCCGCAAAGCAATTTTCTCTGTAAGAATTAATGGAATCCAGAGGTGATACATGGAGGTTTATATACATGATTCCTACCAGTTAAACATAGAGGCTCGGTTTTTGCTCCAATCAAAGGACAGGAGCAGGTTCATCAGAACCACCAGTGGGAGGAGTGGCTTTTTTTCAGCCACTGAAAAGATCAGTGCTCTAGAAAATGTCCATAAGGTCTATTATGACAGACTGTGTCCAGAGGAGATATTTTGTATTAAGCATTTCTGCTTGTTCCTTTTGCATTATATTTTTGTGGTCATTACCTTCCTCAGCTGAACTAAGGTCAAACACATTCATCAAGGATGAAGAATGGAAAAAGACAGTGAAAACAGAGAATTTAGTCTTTTCTCTGAACTCATTGGAGATCTTTCAGAACAGTGATCTCTCAGAAGCAAGCACCTCCTCCAGAAAACAATCTAGATAAAGATGTCTGTATACAGTGAAACTGTAATATTTTACCCCTGCATGCCTCTCAGCTTTGTAACATTTACTTTTTTGGAGAATATTGATTTTCAGTTTGTTGTGTCGCTAATGGTTGCACTGTTCTGTAAGATATTCTGCTGGTAACAGGGTATGTTTTTCTATCTTTCAGCCCACTTGTGTACCACCACTGGAAAATAAAATTATGCACATAAAACACGATGAATAATTTAGAAATTATTCTGATGAGATTTTTATCTTAATTTTGTGGTGATTTGGTAGGAGAAAGCAAATCAGTCCTGGTGAGGCAGTAAAGCTGAAACAGATTTACAAGAATAAGAATTAGGTTATAGTAATTCTGATGAAGCAGTATTGATTTAATTCATCTTCAGCCACACTACCCAATAAAATTAACTTATCCACTGTGGATAGTGAAATTCATATGATGATTACAAATCAAGAAGAACCAGTCTAGGAGAAACTGTGACTGGAAACAGCCTCTTCAGCTCAAACCAGGAGCTATGTTCATGCTTCTGTTCTCATTTCCATTTTAGCTTTCCCATCTGACCAACACTTTCCGTAGAGAACTTTAAAAGCAAGTGATTCATCTGGAAGAGCACACTAAATTACAAGTCCCACTCCTGCAGTTTCTACTCATTTTTTATTTGGGCCTCACTTTCAGGAATATTAATGGAACTTTTGCACAGATAAAACCTGAGGATTTCAATACTGGGTCAATGCTGCCTGGCCAGTGAGGCCAAATACATGTATCAGGAAGGCTTACCTCTGGCTCATATCATCAAATACAAAATTTGTTAAAATGCAAATTCTAAAAAACAGCCCAGGTAAGAAGACAATCCTTTCAATGATAAAGGGTATTTCTCCATCTTCCCTGTCTGCATGCTGCTCTTCTCCTTTTTTTGGTGTTATCTCTCATTGCTTTCACCCTTTTTTTTAACCAAGAAATTAATAACTGCAGTGCCACAAAAGAAGATGTGGATTTTGCAGACGTGTGGGTGGGACAGCAAGATAAATCCAGGAAAAAGTCACTGAATCTGTCAAAAGTTCATTGTAGAATATATCATATGAGCAAATCAGATCTAAAGACTATTCAAAGGGGAACCCTTGGCAAGAAATACCTTCAGGAGGCAAAGTTGCCTGCAAAGTCAAATAATGATATCTACCCAGAGCAGGAGCGAAGTGAGAACAACAAGTCAAGGAAACATTTTTTAGGATGTATTTGACTGCAGGGCAATGGTAAGCTGGAATCTATAAGACAATTCTAAAATTCTTCTTTAGTTGGAGCACAGTTCTTTCAAAGACTACTTGCAAAAGTACAGACCAACATAGGACAAATGATAGTAGTCAGAAATACCACCAACACAATCTCAAACTGCCTTAGCTGAGCTATTTTGGAGCAAATTCTAAGGACACATTGAAGCCTATAGGCAGAAATACTAATGAGACTTCAAGTTCTTGCTCAGTTAATCTGATGGAATAGGTAAAAATTAATGATGTTCAAGCATGTTGTATATGCAGACTTTGTTTACAATTGTGTTCCCACTTATCTGAAAAGTGGTTGGATAGAAGCAATCCACCACTGGCAGGGAAAGCCACTGGAAAGCAATCTTCTATAAAGGTTTTCAAAAGGAAAGGAACAGAGCTATTTTCTAGTGCATCCATTTTCCCCCTTCTCTTTATTTTTCCTCTGTAAACCAAATATCATCAACATGTATATGCCCCCAAATAATTGTATTGACATTCAATTATAGAATTGCAGGATGCATATGTGCATTATGACATCCTAGAACACTGATGCTATTAACTTTTAAAGTATTGTCATTGCTGAAAATAATCTATTTTTCATAAGACACAACAACAGAAAAATGGATAATTAGATAATAGCAGATCTTCATGCCTTTTTCTCTTACTAGTCAAGTGGTTCCTTATAAATCATTGGGTCAGCTCTGCTTTTAAATAATGTCAGTGAATTCAGTATTTGATTATCTACCTTGAAGATCCTGTGATATCTATGCTGTTCTGTATTCCAGGATCAATCCTTTTAAAAATACAATCAAACATATACCTGGAGTGACAACAGAATTATACCAAGCCTAACTGTCATTAAAGAATACTCAAGATTACTTAAAACCAGATCATGAAAACTTAGCTACCTGTAGACATCTGACATAGAACTGGGTTCAAAATCTGAAAGAGTATGTATTTCAGGATCTGTGTAAATCTGCTGCTGGGATGAACTTGATCCATCAGGAGAATCTTCTTTTCTGTATGACTGCAAGCCATAATCTAAAATGGAAGAAAACAGGAAAACTATTCAGTGGATACTTCCCTGAAACATATACAGCAGTAGACAGTAACACGGCTAATCTAAAGAAATTAATTTTCCCTATTCTAAATGCACATCTTAGTCTAGAAATAGTGGGGTTTGAGTGGTCGTTCCCCCCTAAACTATTGCAAATATACCATCTGGAAAACCAAATATTTAGGGAAGACTGAATGACAACAGGGAAATTGAACTATGTGACTGACTGCAATCAGAATTATTTTATGACTTTATCAAATTATTTTCAGATAATAGTCTCACCTCAGTGCAAGAGTTAGCCTGTAAATACAGGTTTCTGTTCTACTTTGTCCCTTGTTCCTTATCTCTGGCACCAGGTTGCTCAAGTAATTACTAGTTAGACAGACTAACAACTGAAAATCAGATGGTGGGCGTTACTTGAACACCACTAGCATCAGAACAAAGGCAGCATAGATGTGAAACATCTTTCCATCTATACTTCTAGCCTAATATAGAAGGAATTCTTAGCATATGACTCAGAATCAGGAAGAAGAAGAAAAAAACAACTGACTTCTGCTTTCTTTCTTATGCAAACAGCACTCTTTTGAGTGTATGGAAAGTCTGGATGCGGACATCTGGTTTTATCTGGACCTCTAATTAAGATGGTCCTAGGAACTGAATCTTTATGCAGAGGTCATTTTTAAAATAGCTCCCACATTCATTATTTGTGAGGTCTGTTTGACATTATTGCACACAGATAAACCATGAAGATTTGAAAATGCTATAGTTTGACACAGAACAGAATCAAAACAGAAGTTGCTGAATGATTTCACAGATAGCCTGTTTAATCGAGAGGAGATGTGCTAAGGTGATACAGTTGATGTAATCCAACTAGGTTTAATTTTTATGTTTTTCTCCAGCATAGGCTCCAAGCAGAGTAGACAGTTCTGAAGGCAGAATGATACTGAAGGAGTTAGAGAAGCAAGCCTGGCCTCATGTAGGAGCCTTAGTCATAGGATATACCACTGAAAAACACATCTGCTGCTGCTGCTTTTAGGATGGCTATGGGTTAGAGAGTTTGATCACTGTTCTAGGCAAAAAGTAGAAGAGATGATCATTGTCTTAATTCCCTTTGGCACCTGCAAACTAAACTAGACTCTCCAGTGTTTTTCCTGTCCTATAGACTGTCTTCCTGTACCGAGAGTAGTCCTGACCTGTAGCTCCATCTCTGGGGAAATACAATTAAGTGCTGTGAACAAGACTTAAAAGCTCTGAGTTGAGACTGCTTTTCTCCATTAAACTACCTTGTGCTTACCAATCAGTCAGCATTACTACATCTCTTTACACTATTGTTCATGCCTCAAGCTTTTCTCTCTATCAAAATACAGAATGAGGCAGAATTTCTGCTCAGATGTTGATAGACTGAATCATTTGTAGGATCTGAACTGTGCAACCATGGCACGTACTAAATGACTTGATAATGTAACATGAAGTTTGCTTCAGCATAAGGTGCTGCTAGTGAAGTCTGGTACAGTCAGCAATTCCACATGAAATGTCAACACGAAAGCACTTCGGAAGAGTGTTCTGCGTGAAATCTATATTTAGGGGATTAGCTGGACAGTTTTGAAAATTTTTTCTAGTCTTCTCTTTACCTGCAATTTTACAAACCCACCGGTCATCTATCACACAGTTATTAGACTTCAACCGTCCATGATACATTTTATGGTGGTGGAGATAAGCCATTCCTTGAGCAACATCAGTAGCAAAAGAAAACCTGAAAGTCAAAAGTCAGTGAGCTAGTATTTCTACTTTCATTCAGGAATGGCTCCAAACCCTACTAAAGCTTACAGAAACTATAGCTGTCAAATTGTGTGCCCCTGCTTATTTTTCCAAAACACTTAAGGTGACTGTTTGAAAACCTGTATCTCTCTGAGCTCACAGGTCAAGATCATAAAGTTTCTTCTAGAAATCATCAGTACTTTTGTATCCTTGGGAGATGTCAAGATTGCTCTCAAAAACAATGTCATTACCTTTGTGAAAGTTTGACATTGACAATGTGAGCTCATTTATTATTGGTAAGAATAATAAACCACTTGCAGGTAAACTAACCATTTCACCAATATATCTTCACAAATAAAGCTGTAGTGGGATTAGTTAAATAGGGATACCTAAGATATTTGGGAACAAAATGAATTTATATGGAAAAAAAAGGGTTTTTAAATAGTTTTGCAGTATAACTAGAGAAAGAGTTGAAAAGTCATTGCCTTAGCATTGCAAAGACTAAACATATGATTTCTCAAAACACCCAAAAGGCAAGTTGGACTGGATTGATTTCCTTCCTTCCTTCCTTCCTTCCTTCCTTCCTTCCTTCCTTCCTTCCTTCCTTCCTTCCTTCCTTCCTTCCTTCCTTCCTTCCTTCCTTCCTTCCTTCCTTCCTTCCTTCCTTCCTTCCTTCCTTCCTTCCTTCCTTCCTTCCTTCCTTCCTTCCTTCCTTCTTCCTTCCTTCCTTCCTTCCTTCCTTCCTTCCTTCCTTCCTTCCTTCCTTCCTTCCTTCCTTCCTTCCTTCCTTCCTCCTTCCTTCCTTCCTTCCTTCCTTCCTTCCTTCCTTCCTTCCTTCCTTCCTTCCTTCCTTCCTTCCTTCCTTCCTTCCTTCCTTCCTTCCTTCCTTCCTTCCTTCCTTCCTTCCTTCCTTCCTTCCTTCCTTCCTTCCTTCCTTCCTTCCTTCCTTCCTCCCTCCCTCCCTCCCTCCCTCCCTCCTTCCCTCCTTTCCTCCTTTTTCCTCCTTCCCTGGATTTTTACCTGAAACCCCAGCTCAAAGGAATATCTTCATTGAGGAGCACATCACTCAGGCTGCCTTTGGGGCAGTACTCTGTGACAATGGCAACATTTGGAACTTCTATGCAACCTCCAATGAATTTGCAGAGATTGGGATGATCAAGTTCCCTGTGAAAATCAACAAAAAATCACAGCACAACAATAATTTTCATGGATCTCCCTCCTGGTTTTGTAGCACAGCTGGAAAACCAAGTGCCCTGTCTCACAATGTAGAGAAAAAGTAAAACAGATATAAGAAAATTTTGATCGTTGCTCTCTTTCAAGCCAAGTTTGAAAGAAAGTGGAATATGAATTTACAATTATAGTTGAAAAGATTTTAAGCCCTAAAAATCAGTGTAAAAATGGAACAACACACAGTTCTTAGATTTCACTTCTTACCTCACTTGCTTCACTTCTTTACGTATGGTTTTAGACAGTGTAAATGCCTTCTTCTTTATTTTCTTTATGGCCACTGTTCTACCATCACTGAAACAGAATGAAATGCTGGTTACAGTTTTAGGGCAACTTCAGAAGCCAGCAATGCTATAAAAATGGGCTGTAAATAGTTTGCAACAGGGAATAGCTTCACATCTCTAGAGATGAGGAAGAGAATTTAAACATGTCTCTATGTGGTTGTAAATCTGAATCTAAGACAAGGGACAGGACCCTGTTTCTTTTGATAAAGGAACCATTAGTGATTATATTCAATCAATCTTGATCTGTGGACAACATCTGGAATGTGAGTCAGTTGAGGCAGTTTGATGATGGAGCAGCAGCAAAGAAAGTGTCAAGGTAGAGAAACACATACAGCCACCTCACAGCGATCCATTACTTCTGGCTGCTGTTCTGCAGATCCTTCATTGACATTTAACATACTTTGGTAGTCATGGAGTTGATCAATTCAGCCAAGAGGCAGCTGAGTTTGATATACAGCAAAGCAATTTTCCTTTTCAGAGTAAAGGAACTCAGTGGAGATATCTGCAGGAATTTTAGTGATGACCACCATATAAATACAGAGTGTGAGGTGTCTAGTGTAGCACTTGTATGAGACTGAATGCCCTATTCTTACATTTTTCATTCTTGATAAATGTTTTTGACTTTGAATCATCTAAGGAAGATGATGATGATGATGAAAATGTCACCATTCAGAAAGAAGTAAAAGATATCAATGTTGAACACAGTATTTCATCAATGAAGTGGCTGTGATTTTCCACAATTTATGCTGAAGGCACTTTCTCCCCCAGCCAATGATACTAAGTAAGCTTCTTTATCCTGCAAAGCACAGATCCTTGCCTGCGTATTCAAATGATAAGTACTGCTTCCAGTTTTGCACATGTTCTGCTCTTACCTATTAATTTTATCACTTCTATAGGAAAAATTGCTTTTTGGATGGCAGGATATATCTATAACATTTGTCCTTATAGTTACATGATATGCACCTCTATAATTTGATTCAGAGGTAAAATGCTCTGAATCTTGAGCCATGCCAGCTGGTTAAAGGACAAGATTTCTCATGTGCTACTGTGGAGGATGTCCTTCTTTAGAGCAAAGAACCTAGTTTGCTCTGCCTGCATTTTAGAATAAAGGGTTTTATAAAAGTCTTGTTTACATTTGAACAGCAAGGGCCATTCACTAACAGATGCAGGACATCTTGTGTACCAACAATCTTTTAACAAGACCTTAAGAGAAAAGGCAAAATGAGACAACCAAACCAGAAGCCTGGCATGTAAAATATGACACAGTCAATATGCAGTATAGAAGTCAGATGAATGATCTTAACTTATCAGATTTGGCCTAACAAGATAAATTCAAGCTTTTTCACTGCCTATCAATATAAAGTAGCAAGAACCACAAATCAAGCTGAAACTAATATAGTAGATATTGCAGGACATAAGTAATATATTGACTTACTATCTCCCAGTCTGAGTGAAGTAGTTCCTCTTGGACATGTTGGCAGCTGCTGTGCAGGAGCTCAAAGCAGTAACACAACTAACACTGGAGTCACTGGGTGCTGGGGGAGTGCTCATCAGGCTTCCTGTAGCTGTCCGTATAATGCAATCTAAATGGGATATGGGATGAGAAAGGCACATGAAGGTTCCTATTTATGCACAGGTGGAGACTCCAGAGGAAAAACATACAGGGAATTCTCAAAATCTTTGCATCTCATCTACTCTTGTTAATACTTAAGAGAGAAAGCCATTGCTTGGAATGTGACAGCTGCATAAAAAGTTAACAATTTCAAAGATGGTTCATTGGCAGAGATACTTCTCACTAATCCTCAGGATTTTACGCAATTTTCATTTCTCTGCTCTTGAGATTATTAGCCCTTGCTGCTACAAAGAAGCTGAGGACAGAACCCAGGAAAGGAGAGTAAACCCTGTTCCATACTTTAACAAGTCTATTTGGAGCTCCTAGAAGACTGTAAAGTACAGGAATGTGGGAAGTGATTCTGACACCAGAGAGAAGTCAGAGAAGAGCAACAATACAGTAAGAGGAAAAAAAAATCCTAGTGATTTTCAATGTACATTTTTTAATGTCTGTTTAATGTCTGTTGACCAGCTCACAGTAAAAAGAAGGACTTCAAAACAAATTTAATGAATGACATAAAATGTCATTATCTTCAATTAAAACCCAGATTAGTTTCAGAATCGCTGAGACCTCTCAACTCTTCCTCCAATATCTTGCTGAGGAAGTTCAACATCTCACCCTGAATCAGGACTGCCGTGTTCCCACACCATAGTATTATCCATATGCAGTTCAAAATTGCATTGACATTTGAAGGTTTCTACTGCATTCCACCCAGAAATACATTACAGATCCCTGAGATAGCTTTGAGAATAAGACTGCATATATATCTATATCTCTATATATGGTGCACTACACACAAAAAAAGAAGTTATCTTTAAAAAATAAAGCTAATTTTTCATAGTGAGTGCTACATACCGTGGGTACAGGACTGGTGATGTGTTTTCATTTAGATATCTGTGCATTTCAAGATACTGTGGGTAGGTCTGAACAACGTTATCCAGAGAAGACACACTGTGACCTTATAACGTTATCAGTCCTCATTAAGTTGTTATCATCACTCTTAGAGCAATAATCTCAAACAGTATTGTTTTGCAGGCTTTTTTCCATGACAGCTACATCTTTTGTCTTGGAGTATTCAAAGTAATTTTAATCAGTAATTTTTTTGATCATGATTCTAATTTCCCTCAGCCTTTTCCCATTGCTTTCCCTCACATGTGATGCTTATGGCATTTTCTAAATTTACTATCAGCTGAAAATTTCGCTCACGTTGCTTTTTACTGTATTGAAAAACACTTTTCTCTATTTCTGTTTTCACAAATCTGGAATGAAATTAATTTTCATTCCTGAAATCAAATTAATTTCTAAGCCAAAATCTCTTATTTACAACAAGGATATCCTATCTAAAGTATACAGAAATTAATGTTCAAGTCTAAGGGTGAAAAGTATCTCTACGATATATTATCACAAGAACATCTTGACACTGGCAACCCAACACAGGTGACACCTGCGGTAATTTCTCCCCCAGAGGCTGAAAATGAGAGTGAGTACAATCAGCACAGCAGAGTTGTATAGATGTACCCTTTCTGAGGATCTAGGTATTGTTTTCCTTCTGGAATGCTAAATCAAGGAACAGCAAATAATCTATGTATATCTTAAGTACAGCATAATAAAGCATATAATAACACCTGAATTTATTCTAAACTTGTTTATTTAGAACAAATTAAATAATATTTTATAGCCAGAAGATAAAATAGAAAAAAATCCTCCAAACCTCTGGCCAAAATTAATTACTTTTTGCAGCAAGTCTGCCACAAACAGCATACACTGAGAGAAGTTAAGATAGTGCTATATACCTCAATATATTTGTGCAATTCCAGGGCAACTTAGTGAGATGAATTATACAGAGAGGTATATCCACTGAAGCAATTGTAATTTATTTCATCCAATTCCAGAGTTTATCTGTTTATTTTGGGAAGGCTTGTTTTTTCACTCAACAAATCAACATAAATAAAAGGAAGGAAACTATTTAAAACAACTTTGTCATTTAAAAGTTTGATAAACAAAAATATGAGTGAGCACCTCACAGAAGTTACAGGGATGAAATATTGGATACATCCTTCAAAAACGGCTTCACTTTTTGCAAGACCCTTAAAATATGAACAATATAATTGAGATTATTTCTCAAAATTAATAAAGAAACTGATCACAGTTTCAATATTACAAGTTACTAACCTTGTTTGATGCTGGTGAAGTCTATAATCCAGCTTTCATCCCAAAGCATCTTTGTTTCTGATATTGAAACCACTACAAAAGTAAAAAACTTCATTTCTAATGTAGCCCTCTTGTCTTCAAATTAATTGAATCAGAGATTATTTTTATAAAATACAAGAATTTAAAAGTATCAAACTAAATCTGTAGTGTAAACATCCAACATATATCTTACAGTAACTTTAGAACCAGAAGCATTAAAAACAGACTTAGAAGAAAACAGCATCTAATAAATACATTAAAAACTGTACAGGCTATATTCCAGAACTAATTACATGTCATATTTTGCATTGTCTACAGACTCTCCATTATTGGCAATGTTTATGCATTTATATTTCAGCCTGGACATCAGATGAAGGGTTTACATTGTGTCATCTCATGGAAGTGCCTATGTTACGGAAGTACATGACAAGAACAAACTTCATCCCAATCCCAAAATAAGGAGCAATGTATCTGTTATCTTGGAGAAGAATTAGCCCACGTCCTACAAACTGGGCCATATTATGTCAAATACTCTATCATAAAGAATATTAGGTAGGGATTCTGTGGCTACTTTGTACAGAAGGCATTGAGCTAATAGCTGATTTTTGGTAGAACTGGCATACAAAGCTAACATTTACAAAGTGTAAATACATGCTTTCAAATGAGCAACAGATAAAATTATGCAGTTGTTATGACTGTAGTCAATGCCAAAATGTCAAATCAAAGCAGCATTTTACCATCATTATACCATTTTCTAGTGTGAAATTTAATATTAGGACTGATGCATTCATTAAAACAGGTAACAGAAGCCCAGATAATGGACAAAGAACAGGTTGTGCAGATTGTGTTGATACATTGGTTGAAATGGTGAGAAATACAGAGCTCACTGAATCAAAATTAAATCATCCCATTTATTTCAAAAGGCTTCTGAGGAAAGAAACCTACATTTTATCTTGCAAAGATGTGAGTGTACAAAGATACATTAGCAAGAAGTGAATACTAGGCTTGCTTCCTTTGACACTAATATTAAAGGACTTCTTTCTGCTACTTGAAGCTTTAAAGAAGGCATTAGTTTCCCAGATGGTTCCCTTTCCATCATATCAATTTCGGAATTAGATAAAATAATCTTTCCTATCTTATTACAGTAAAACCAACAAAACTAAAAAAACCCATTATGCTGCTATTGAAGAAGTTAGCAGGAATATGTCTACAGAAATAAAAGAACTACCCCAAACCTACAGAGAAATAGCAGAAATAATATATTAATTTTGTTATAAGAACTTTAAATAAACATATGCAAGGACAAGAATCTCCATTGCTCTTTCTAAAAGTCAGTTATCTAAAACTGTCTAAACTTCTTATCTGTCAATCCGCATATTTCTTAGCAGCTCATGTGGTTTTTACTGCATAGTTGCTGTAAAGTCATTGTCACAGCTTCCTTGTGGATTATGAATCCTCAATTAGCTTTCAACAGGGCTTCTGTTCTAACTCACAAGTCACACAGTGAGGCACAGAAAAGACAAACAAAAATATAACGTGATTCAGGCCTCCCTTAGAACCTCAATTTGTGGGCCATCAGCTTCTCCTACTCATTCCCTCTCTGTAAAGCTGCCTACCTCAGCTGCTCCCTGCAATTTCAGTATCAGATGGAAAGAGAGGAATCCCTGAGGCAATCCCTGTAGTTTTACAGGATATGCAGACCAAGGTCAAATCAATTGCCCATTATCAGCACAGTCCAATACAATGGCTCTACTACTGTCATATTCACCTGCTAAATCTCTGCTGTGAAACTCACAAATGCATTTTTCAAAAGATGCAGACACATAAAGAATGTAGATCCTCTTTCCCAGAAGCACTCTTAAGGAATAAACCATAATATCATTCCCTCTTTATAGAACATTTTCATTCAAAGATACCCAAAACTACTTCTCCAATATTGATACACTCATCTCTCCTCATTCCCTTTTGGTTTTCCTTCATGAGCCTGCTATACTAATTGATAACTATTATGCAAAATTAGTAACTTTGAACTGAACCAAGCTGGCTCTAACACTAAGAAAATGAACCTATTAAAAAAAAATCAACCAAAGAAAAAAAATAAATTATCCTCTCCCCATGATTCTTTTTGAGAATACCCCAATTCAAATGTTTTGCTTTTTGAAGTTCTATTTGGACTCTGGTAGATTTAATGGCCTCTTGTGGAGATAGTCCCTAAATGAATTTACCTAATTTGTTCTTGAAATCTTTTATAATTCTGGCTTCATAGGATTTTGAAACCTTTAATTTCATAACAGAGCTTATTGTGACTGAAAAAGTACTCTTACTTTATTGGCATCCCCTTCTCCCCAAGTTGTGAAAATCTTTTCCTTTACCATAATCTACCCATCCCCATTACATTCCATCTCAGTCTTCTCACTTACAGGATGAAAATCCCCCAGTACAATGTGACTTCCCTCATAAAGAAGATTTAAAAGTTGTTTCCCTTCTTTCTGCTTTTTCATAGCACAATTTTTTTGAGAAAATCCCCCCTCAAGGAGGGTCCCTTTAAAAAATCATGGAAAAAGGAAAAAAAAAGTGAAAAATTAAATTTTTAAAAAAAACCAGTGAGATAAACATATTGAAAAATTGCTATCCTAACATCAGGAGAAAAGGGCACCCACAGTCCTGGACAAAAGGTTTTCTTCTTCCTCAAAAAACCATCTCCCAGACTTTGAAAACAAAACTTTGAAAATTTTTAAAAACCCACCAAAAGTTTAAAATTTTTAAAAATGTGGTTCTTGCCCGGGGAAACCTCAAAGTCCCGAAAGAAAAATTTTAAGAATTCAAAATCCCAAAAAAAATTTTGAAATTAAAGTAATAAGGTTCTCTCGTCAGGTTAAATTTATTAATCTGAGGCTTTGATATTTTTTGATAAATCATTATCACTATTGTTTTCTAATTTCCATGCTTTTTTTCCCGGGGCCAATTTTCAAGGATATTTTCTTTATTTTTTGTAAAAAAACCCCGGATCCCCAGAAAGGGCCCCTTTTCAGCAGAAGAAAGAACTCTGAAAAGAAATCTTACCACCTTAAGGGTTTTCCTTTTTTTACACAAGGTCTTATATAAATTATACAATTTGTTTTTTAAAAAAAATTTTTAAATAAAATTCCCTTTCCCCCATGTCTTGAATGGTCTTTCAATTTCCCTCTGTGCTCAAACTCCCTTACTTAGATTTGGGGAGGTGGCTAAGGGTTTACTTAATTTAATTTTTTTAATAAAAAAAAAAAAAATTTCCACTGTCGAACTGTTTAGCCCTTTAAATTCCCAGTGAAATCCAAGAAAAAACAAATACTTTCTGTCTCAAAACCTTTTTTTAAAATTTCTTCTCTGATAATTTAACTTTCCTGGAAAATTAAATTTTTTTGAAATAGAAAAAAAATTCTTGATAAACTATTCACACTGGAGTTTTTTTTTTTTTTTTTAAATTCAAAACCTTACACTTCAAAATAAAAAATTTGTGAAATTTTTTTACCAGTAACCCAATTTGGGGTTTAATTTAAAAAAAAAATTTTTACAAGTTTAAATTTTTCTGCTTCCTTTGTACTATACTGAAAATAAAAACTGGCCCGGAAATTTTTTTAATGTGAACAAGGGAACCAATATTTTTTCCTTTTATGTTTAAAATTAGTCTCCCCCTTGGAAAAGGCCAGATCCTCAGAACACTAGCAAAATTTTCCCCACCCTGACTGCGACAAGCCTTTAACCTGAACCATTGGTAGTTTTTGGGACCCCATTTGCAAACTTTTTTTCTAGATTAATACAACTGTTAGAAGCAAATTTTTTTTTCAATTTTTTTGTAAGAATTTCAAAGACAGGCTTTTTAAAAAGGTGGGCGGGTGGGTCACCCCCTTTTGAATTAACATGAAAAAAGAATTTTTATCAAAAAACAAATACATTTTAAAAAACCTACCAGGAAGGACTGTGGTTTTCCCCAGAAACCCCGGTTCCCCCATTTGTGTGTGCGATGAAAAGTCACCCCGTGAACTAAAACAACCTGGGGGCAAGTTAAAAGAACGTAAAAATTTCCTTGAAAAGGGCTTTATAAGAAGAACTACCAGGGGATTTAGAAATTTTGTGCATTTTTTCAAAATCAGGAGAACAATTTGGGAGCTTCTCCCCCAGGGGGCTACGTCCTGTGTTCCCATTAAGCCCTGTTTCTTTCGGTAAAGCCCCCTAAGGGGTCTTAACCCCCATCATAGTCAGTCAGTAGTGAAACACATTTTTAAATGTGGGCCCCAAAATGGCAGTTTTTTTTTTCCCCTTTCCCTCCTTTTTAAATACCTGTTGTAAGTAACTTCAGCCCAGTCAGTTGGGGGGAAGTTAAGCATTTTAAAAGTTTGATAAAACATATATGAATGAAAGGGAATATGTTCATGAATATTAAATTAAGGTAAGTCCAAAAGACCCTGGAAAACCAACAATAAAATCTTTCCTTCCCAGTCCAGTTTTTTCCCCTTTTTTCCAGCAGTAGACAAAGTGGGGAAAATATCGCCTCATCTGGGATCCAGGGAAACCCATTTCCTCCTTCTTTAGTAGACATATTTTTATGTCAGTGTCCAAAACAAATGAAAATTTAACTTTTCCTTCTTTTTTTAAAATTATTATTTTTTTTAACAGCAAATAAAGTTCTTTTATAACTCTATAAAAATCCACGCCAACAACACTGTTCCGGACAAAGTAAAAGAAGCAATTGTTCCTATTTCAAAAAAGACCCCTTTTTGCCTTTCCCTAAAAGGGGCCCTCAGTGTACTTATGGGAAAAAAAAGGGGGGAACTGGTTAAATTTTTTGGATTTTGTTAGCCAAACCAAATCATTTTCCCTTTTTTTAATTTTTTTTCCCCAAGGGTTTTACAATGCCTTTCATACAGATTTTTCTTTTTTTTAAAAAGGGGCCGTTCAGGGTCTGTTTGCAAGATTTTAAAAAAAGTTATTAAAATGTGAACCTCCTACAACAGCAAACACAGAGGTTTAAAATTTTTGTCCAAAGATTTCGAGTTTTTATTTATTGAAGGGGTAACCCTGTCTAAACTCCAGAAATTTTTTAGACCTTTTTTAAAAAGGGATTAATTTGGGGGGGATAAGTCAATAGAAATGGAAATTAAACCCAAAAAATAAAATTTTTTAGAAACATGAATGGAAAAAAAAACAATGAAAACCCAAACTTTCTCAAACAAGGGAAAAAAACACAAGTGGTTCTTTATAGTGATTTTCCCGAGGTTATTAAATTTCCCTTTTTAAAGGAAACTAAAAGAGTATTATGAAGAGTGTTAATAGAGTTTGAAATTAAAAAATTTTAAAAATTATTAAAGGAAGAAAAATATTGCCAGTGAAAGTTTTTTTTCCCCTTTTAAAATTTTTTAAAAAATAATTTGAAAAAAAAAATAAAAAGGGGGGGAAACAGTGGGATATTTAATTTTTACACCCTGAAAAAATTTTGCTTCATTTCAGCGGGTTTCTCTTTTAAAATCAAAGTCGGGGCCAAAAGGCTTTGGGAACCCCAAATTACAAGTCTGAACGGGCTCCCAAAAAGAAAAAAAACTAAAAACCCGGGTTTGATTTCCCCCAAGGCAAAACATCCCAAAGATGTGGGGTTTTTTGGGCTTTTTAAAACCCCCCTTTGACCCTGAAAAATGTGCAATTTTAAGGGGGGAATTAACTAAAAAAATTTGGGCATGAGGGGTTTCTTTGGGGGGAAAAGGCCAACCCCAGATTAAAATAAATAAATAAATAAAGGTGTTCCCAAACCTATTTTGAATCAGAACTTTAAGTGTCATTCAAGGGGGACAGATAAGCAAAGGCTAAAATGGATCTTTTCACCCATAACAAATTTTGCTACCCCTTTTGGATTCCTTTTATTGCTCTGATCAATGAAAAAAAAATTTTCCCATCTCGGCCCAAACCCCAAGCTATTCTCGCAAGATGGTGACATTTTTCCCCTCAACTCCAGTAATCCAAACTTTTCCCGGTGTCTCTACAAAACAGGGGACGGGAAATACCTCCCTGACAATTTGCCCGCTTTTTTTTAAGAATTCAGTGACCCTGCTTTCTTTTGGCTGCCATGGTGGGGGTGGAAAAACCCATTAAAAAGTCCACTAATGGAATTCT